>OY728146.1:1263020752-1264336625 GCA_963277665.1 Viscum album
AAAGGGATGTGAATGTAATAAGTGAGAAAATGCGGATTAAATACTTCAAAACACTTGGAAAATGGAAAATAAAGACCAAGGATTAAAGTTGGTGGAGGTTAGAGCTTCTTCTTGAGATCACAAGGGTTAACTGACATGAGTCGGGGAGAAGTCGTTTTAAACCCCTCTTATTTAATAATGAAAAAAAATTAGAAAAATATTAAAAACCTGGGTAGGATTCATAGTTTGGCTTCATGGGTTTCCAAATCATACACCAACCATGGACTCAACACATCATAGGAAATGAACCAGTAATCACAGTTACTCATTGGTTTCTCATGGTTTGGACAAGCCATTCACATCACCCATGGAATATCATAAGTGCCAAATGACCTCTGGGGATCTTTTTAGGGTTTAAAAAACTGTGAAAAATCTATAAAAGATGGTTATGTCAAAAACAAAGATCCAAGAGCACACTTTCCCAATAGTTATAACAAAGCATGCAAAATTCATGCGACACCCCTATGAAACACCAGGGAACCAACATTTCCACCAATTGTTAGTAATAGTCATGCGAGATAACTAATATCCTCCCAAAAAGGATATGGAAACTTACAGGTTCATATCACAATAAACAGAACCTCAAAACAATTAAAAGGGTGATAAAATAACACAAAATAAACCACACCATGTCCTAGTGGTAGTCACCGTATAGGGTTTTTTGTGTTCTTTTCTTGTGTGTTTTCCAATATAAATTCTGTTACATGATAAGGTATAATTGGCATGTGTGGGAGGCCGATGATCCCTTTTCATGGTATAAATTACATTTTTTTCTTCATCCAAACTATTATATGGATATCTCATAGACTATGGAATAAATACAATGATATATTATTCCATACTATGTTATGACTTATGTTTGGATTTGTACATACCCAGTGGAACATTTGTATCAAGATCCAGGTTGATAGATAGCCCTGACCAACATATACAGCTTCTTAAATGGGAGCTGAGATGACATGAATCATTGGGTTTGGATCTATAAAAAGGATGGATAATTCCAGATTTTGGAAGGTGATTTTTCCATAGGGGAAGAATACTATATGCTATTTTAAGAGGCTTAATATACCACCAGTATGATGTGTTGATAGGGAACATCCTTGAGTGTGTGTGTAGATTTTTATTTTTAGATGTGACTATTGTTCATTGAACCAGATGATAGTATGTATCCATTAGTCATGGGTGTGACTTGCCGTTAAGGGTGATAATAGGTTATATATCATGATCTAAGTCATGTAGTGACTATATGTGTAATTATTTTAGTGTAGACACAAAGAAGGTACTAACATGGTTAGTGTCAACATTGTTAGACCATAATCAATTATTATTGAATGGTTTTATTCTTGAATGAGTATTTTTCTATCCATTATAAGTTAAAACTCTATATACATGTGAACCTGTGTTAAGGAAACACTAGTGTTGTCCTTTTGGGTTTATAATCGCACCCTATATGGGTATCTTGGTCTGTGTGCCAACATCATGATTAGGGACCAAAAGAGTGGAATGATACCAATGACAGGTTTATGAGGTGTTTAGAGTTTTGAGATGGATTTCGTACCTGGATACACTCTAGAAATTTTCCATAACATATTTATTTATTTTATTATAGTTCTATTTATTATACATGTTGACCTACCACATTGGGGGTAAATTTTCTTATTATTTTATGATCTGTTATGATATTATTTTATAGAATATTGGTTATGTTATCTGTACAATGGTATGTTCAGTTATCTTAGGAATTGTTTTTTGTAATTTGGTGAATGGTTGTGTTTACATAGGGTATAGTCTCTCCATTTCACCTTTTGACCATCGTTATTGGAGTCTACAAAAACATGCATACAAGGATGTGTAGATAAAGTCACGTGACACTTGTTTGAACACAATGATTTTGGTAGGTGTGTTACACCATACAACCAAAATATATTGATATTTTTTTTATATCCAGTGAAGCCCACATAGTTGGAACACAATATAACAAACATCACTGCATAACCCAATGAGTTACCCTGAATTCTAATTATTTTTTCCAAAATTACCCTAGGATTATTTATGGGGTTCCAACCCCTTTCCACCCACCTCCCTCATGATACATTGACTATTATCTCTCACAGTAGGCTCCTCCTCCCTCCTTTTGTGATTTAAAGGACTTTTAAGCCTACTTACCTCGATTTATTAATTTAATCCTACGTATTTTCATTGGTTTCCCCTTCTTTCTTCTCCCAATTCCCTTCCCCTTTGATTTATCATCATTATGAAAAAAATGGGTATTATGGGGTTTGATTATAGGGTTTAGAGTTATTGATTCATGGGGGTTTTGGTTTCTTGGATATTTTTAGGCTTCCTTGAGGATTATTTATGTATATGCTATCATATCCGATGACTTAGAGATTCATTATCATTGAATTATGGTAGGGTTTTTTGTTTTATTTCATAAAATAGAATTCTTTTCATGATTTATATTTTAAAATTCATTAAATAACTATGTATATATTTATTAATGTTATAATGGATTTTTAAAATATATTAATGATATTTTTAAGTGTCTTAAGGACCCTACATGGAATTCCGAGTGGCACTTCAATTGAAATGTATTTAAAATATGTAAAGAGATTTTTTATTTAAAATATGAAGTATTCATATTATTTGACCCTTTTGAGTCTCGAATTTAGTTGTAAATTATAGTTTTTAGTTTTTTGAGGTTTTAGTAAAAAAGGGTGAGTTTGTTTCTTCTAATAATCATTCAAATGGATTTGATGAGGTATTTATAAATTTTGTGGAAATATATTTTAAAGGATATATTTTAAAATAAATGATTTAGAATGTAATTTCAATCCATTGAGGAAATGAATTTTCTTTTTAAGGCCCTTTTTAATGAATGTCATGTTTGGAACATTTTTATGGTTTCTAAATGGTGTGGATACGTGCGAGACCCTCTTGAGACTCTTATTGAATTATGACTTTCAAGGGGTATATTATTTATTGATTTGGTATGAATTATTTCCAATTGGGTATGATTATTTTTATATATTTATATAGATAATATTTATACGGGGATATTTCTTGTTATGGTGTACGAGGTGAGATGATATTTTATGTTTATGATTTGATGCTTGTTTTTCACCATGAATGATTGTTTTTATCACCTCCTTTTTCTTGATTGAAATCTATTGGGATATTATGAATATTATTGAGGGATGAGAGAAATTTATATCTAGTCCTATGGAGACAAACTATATCCCTTATTGTGTAAGAGATCGTATGGGGTTTTTCCATTAGTGTGGCATGTTGATAGCAACAAGGATGGTTATAGACATATGAATGCATCGATATGCCTATCTATTATTCCAAGCTAATAACATCTTTAGTTTCCTAATTATATTTTTAGAAATTATACTTAGGAATGTTACTTTATTTTTGTTCCCCATATTTATATAAAATAAGGTATCATGTTTCATCTACTTGGTGACCTGATGATTTTTGCAGTTTATATGTTTATTTAATTGTCTTGTTTGTTTAAATTGTTTTCAGTGTTTAGAAATATTTTATTTATAAATTGGGATTTGAAAATGGATTTAAAATAGATTCTTTTTATTAAAAAGGTGTTGAGTCCTAATAAAGTTTTATTAAAATGATTTTTTTAATTTAATAATAAAAATAATGATTTATGACCGTTTATGATGTGATATTTTCCTTTTATATGAAATAGAAATCAATTTATATAATGTATTTAAAACTATTGTAAAATGTAATTCACTTAATAAAGAATTGATAAAACTTTAGAGAGATTATCTATAGGGCCCATCTTTTCTCACACCCTACATACACGATTTTGTATATGCAGCTCTTATGAATTTATTTTCCCATGTCTTAGCTTGGTATCCTTCCAGTGGGGACATTTATAGTGTTATGATTGAGATTATGAAAGTGGGAAAGGTTCACTTTGTGATCATTGGTATAAATGTATTTTGGGATATATATATAAATATATATATGTATCATCATTATAAACAAAAACTTCCCAACTTTATTTTTGTATTCATTATCCAGTTTATACATTCGATGCTACTTATGTATTTTTTCAATTTCATGGATGGAACATTATTATTAATACTGTACAAAGATTCGATGGTTTTATTTATATGTTAATCAAAGGATAAATTACTCCCAATGATTATTCTTTGAGACCCTATAACTTGTTGCCATCCAAGGGATATCTAGAATGCACCTTATAAATATTATTGATCACTTCAGGTTCCCATATCAGGGGGCACCCAAAGCAGGGTCATGTCATGATAGATTAGTAATATATGGGTTTTCATGAACTCTTAATGCGATTTTATGATCACCCAAAACCATCACACTATTCCTTAAATTATATAAATGTTTTTAGATGGGTTATAAAACCAACTAATAAATAGAGAGACTTATATTTCTTCATGAATCATATTATCAATCTCACTAGAAATAGATAAATTTTTATTCATTTTATAGTTATGACTACTGATTGTGTTTATTACATCTAGTCACTTAGAAAAAAGTTAAAATTTTAGGGGAAGTCCTTTCTTTCCATAGTGATCCTTATAACAAACACAATATTTTTATTAATAAAACAATTTTATTTTTAATTGATATTCATGACACAAATTTATTTAAGAAATATTTAATTTAAAACGTATAAATTTATCTTTCATTATTCAGAATATATTATAAGATCAATTATATTGTTTTTATACATTTAAAATTAACATATAGAATTCATTTTGTACATAATTTTTTATTTAATGGTTAAATATATTTCTAGAATATAATTTCACATTTGGATATATTTATAGAAATATTTTTTAGATATGTTATAAATGGATATTCATGTTAGTTATATACATTCATAATTCTATTTACTAATAATATTATCTTAGAAATAATTTTATCATGGTATGAAACAAGAATATGGTTTTCATTTGAAAAAGAAGTAAATTTTATTCTCTATAAATTGTTTTTCCAGGTATTATACGAATAAATTTAACAGTTAAATTTACAAATATTATGTTTTTAAATTTATAAAATGTCCTTTATTTTTTATGATAAATTTTATATTATCAATGTCTTTATTTTTATGATTTTGTTGAAAAAACTACTTTTTTATGAATAGGAAAAATACAGTTCTTATGACTACGGTAACGTTTATGAAATTATCATGATATAAATATGGGTTAAAAATTCTTGAAACATATGTAAATTTTCTTAAATGAAAATATTCTCAAAATATAACGTAAATATAATATAGTGAATATAAATTAATTTTTATGTTAAGATAAATATAAAAACATTCGTTGGTGCTGACAAAGTGTTTGAGCATCAGTGGAAAATTACAAATAAATGTCTTTCTGGTTATGTTTAAGAGGGTATGTGACTACAATACAATTAAAAGATAAATATGGAAACTATTAAATGATATTTTTTTAATAATTTTAATATCATACGAGTAGTTAATTTTCTAAATTCTAACTTAGTGCATGCACAATGTAAGAGATTTTAAAATTATTATGTTAAAAATTTTATCATGATATAAATATGAATAAATAACATTATTAATGGTTTTTATGATAAAATTTGTGAATAATAATTTATATTAATGATAGTAGTTTATTTTTAATATTAAATTATAGGTTATTTTTTCAAATTTAATAAACAACGTTGATGGATAACTTGTGTGAGAAGAAAAAAAATAAAAAATGGTAGTTTTGAAAACATTTAAAGTGAGAAGGTTTTAGTGAATTATTTTCTTTCATGATTTTTATGAATAAATTTTATTTTTAATAATGATATAAAATTTTAAATATTTATTCCATAGTTGTTTAGATATTTTTAATTTTAAATTACAAGTATAACTCAAAAAACGACATTAAATAGTACTTAGTGTTAAAAGTGATTTATAAATATATAATATTAAAGTATAACCTTATAATTAGTCAAATTAGTATGAATAATTTTATAAAATACCATTCATATTCAATTTATGAGATACTTGACACTTTAAAATTACATTATTGACCCTTAAATATTGAATAAAAGGGGACTCAATATAACCATTTCGAAGACCATATGAAGTTTGTTGTTATCTATATATTCTACCCAAAAACCACTATAAAAATACCTTTCCATGTTGATAAGTCTTTATTCTTTCCAAAAGTCATATTTCAAATTTATTTAGACACAACCCAAAAGAGGTTACTCGAGGAGCATAGTATTGGTTTCGAAGCCCCTTTCCCCATTCTTTAATATGATTATTTACCTTACAAATATTTTAAAACACTAGTTATTTTTCTTAGATGGTTTAATTATTAGGGTATTATAATCATTTTTATACTTAAATTATTGGAGTTAATCAATTACTTCACATCAAATATTTTATTATAATCCATTACTACATCAAAATACGGGCTTGTCAAAAATGATGTTTTTTCCATTCAATTATCCCCTTAATATTTTCAATAAAATTATTAATATTTAAAACATTAGTAATAATAGAAGAATAATTATAAGATAATGTTTTTATAAAACTAAAATATTTATTTGGTTTTCTTTTATTTTAGAAACTTGAAAAATAGCCTGAACCATGATGGTTTTACGCTACCTAAGGGAACAATTCTGTTTTCATAAATTTATATATTTATTTAATATTATTCAACATTTTTTTCATTATATAATGTAACATTTATATTGAAATAATTCCATGTTAATTATTTTTTATAGATTAATATCCATTATAAAAATTAAAATAAATATAAAAAATCATAGTAATTTTAAATGATTAAAATCAAACTTATCATGGAAGATTCACAAAATTGTAACTATTTAATAATCTATTGAACTCATTTGAATATAAAATTTTATAAAACAAAAACAATGACACATATTTAGATTATATAACCATATAAAAAGTATATTTTACCATTACCATTATATCAATGTAGTTTTGGAACTAGGGACTGAACTACCACAAAATGACCAAAACAAGAAAAATTAATCTAATAAACAAATAATAAATGATAATAAATTAACAAAAAATGAATAATAAATATTAAAACGTTTATTAGTAAAGTAAATAATTAATAAAATTTTATTTTTCAATATTTATAGGATTTGTGAGGTGATTAGGGACTCAAGGTTAGAGGATTCTCTTCTTAATTTCCTTAATCTGATACATTTTCTATGCTCTTTATTTATTGGGTTTTTATGATGTTTCTATCGTCCCAATAATTATTTTTAATTATATTATATATTAAATAATTATTAGTTACAATTCAACTTCATGTTGTCTATTTCATTGGTTTTATCTCATAAATTATAATGGTTGTAATGGGTATGAATTTAAACCTTTACTTTGGAATGTTTTTAAGTATTTATCTAAAATATCATTTTCAATAATGATTTTATTAAATTTTATTTCTCATATTATTATTGATATTTACATATATATTATTTTTTTCACTTAAGTTTGATCTAAATGGTGAATATATCAACCCATTATTTTTAAATACTTTTTTATTTTTGGGTTAACTTAAAATATTTACACTTATCTATTAGAATGTACGATTTTAAGAGTTTTATTCAAGATATGGGGAAATAAAAACTCTTATGTTTTTTATTCATTTTATAGTACATGGGAATTATATAGGATGATGGGTGGTCCTGAGATATTTCCCCTAAATAAATTGGGTAATTATCTATATATTCTCTATAGTATGGAAGTTTAAATTAACTAGTTAAGAAATTCTATTTCAAATGATGTTATTATTAACTTGTGAATTTAGTCTATTTTATGGCCGATAGCGAATATGATGCTCAAATATTCTTTTGTGGGTTTACTATGCTTGCTTATGGGGTTTGAAAAGAAATATTTTATTTCCATGAGATAAGAAGTTGATTTCATGATTGAAAATATTTTTTTAATTTTTTAACAGTTAAATGACTTATTTTCAAGGAAAACACATTTAAAGGGTTATCAAGTTTTCCAATGTAACCTTTATGAAAATTATATTTCCTTTATGTTTTTTTTATTTCGATATTATGTAAAAGAAGTTATTTTATTTTTGAATATATTTTAATGATTTTTTACAAGCTTAAACATTTTTATTTAAAAGAAAACATTTTTCATGGGTTTTCATATATTTCAATGGCCGGATAGTTTTTATCTTTCTTTTTTATGCCTTAATAAGATTTTTATTTGGCCATAGCATATTTTCAGATGTTTTATGGATTAATGATGAGAAGTAATGATTATTAATTAAATGTTTTTTTGAATAAGGTGTATCATTTAAAGACATCATATTAGTTTAAAAATGTACATTTTGTGAAATAATTATGGGTTTTGTTATGTATATGATTTTACCAATTCTCTAAAACACTAAACTTAAAAGGTATTAGGTGTATTGGTGATATAATATATTATATAAATCATGTAATTAATGGATGGTTTTGTTTTAATCTTTATAGTTGTTATTAGAATATAGTTTGAATAACTTTATAGGTTAGGTTATTATTAGATGAGTATAAATTAAAATATTTAGAAAAATTCATGGTTTAATATGTTGGTTCAAGAACATAATTCAGATTTTTTAAATAACCCTAGGGGTTAATATGTAAGGATAATTATGGTCATTTTTGTGGATTAGATTAAGAAGTATAAATAATTAATTCAACTTGCTTTGAACTGAAAGGTTTAAATAGAAGTTGTCACGGTTTAAGAGATCTAGGTATTTATTTTTCCTATTGAAATGGTGGTTTACTATTTTTTTATTTGATATAATGACTCTCACCATTTTGGTTTTAGTTAATGGTTTGAAATAGATGGAATAAATTTTCATAAATTCAATTATATAATGAATAAAACTATCCATTAGTAAATCTCATGATCCTTTAAGAAATTTTTTAGGCTTAATGATTTAAAAATTAATCTCAAGAATACACCATTTAGAATATAAAGTTGATCAGTGTTGGAATATGATCAGAACACAAAACCAAATGATGAAATTATTCTTATGAAATTGAATATATTAAAGTAAGTATATTTTCTCATATTTTATAGATCAATGGTAAAATGATTCCTAAAAAAGTACAATAAATATTTCATGACCTCTATGGGAACCATCACTTAATTATCAAGGTATGCCTTTAGAAACCCATTCACATGTTTGATACTTAGAATGGTACATACATAGATTAAAAAATATTAATTTTAGAAATGATATGATTCATAGTGTTATCATAGAAATAAAAATTATTTATAAAATCTATATATAATATTATACCTATTTTAAGATACAATCATTTTTACCGAACAAATTAAAATTATTGGGATGCAATTTATTTTTGGCGAATGTGATAATACAAGAACCTTTAATAATAAATTAATTATATGTTTTGTTAATATTTATATTATGTATTTATTAATATATATTTTTTAAAAAATATGAAAAAAAAATTTAAACCTAAATTAATAGTATAATATCAATTATATTCTTATTATAAATGTAAAAATAACATGGGTACTTCATGTCATAAAAATGGTTTATTTAAAAGTTAAATATATTTACATGATATAATTTTTCATTTTGATATATGTGAAAACTATTTAATTTTTAAATATGTTATAAATTGATATTCCTGTTAGTTATATAAATTCATATTTATACTTTTTTATTATTATAATATTATAAATAGTTTATCAAATTATCAAATAAGAATCTGTTTTTTAATTCAAAAAAGAACTAATTTTTATTCTATATTAATTGTTTTACCATGTGTTAAATTGATCTATTTTAATATTTTAAAAATATTAGAATATGAAATCGATAAAATTGAATCCCTTTTTCTATATTATCATGTTGAAATTAGCTTTGGGTAAATTTTTTGGATTGTTATAAACAAGCTTGTTTAGCAGATATTAAAAAATAAAATTTTTTAGAATGTATAATCTTTTTTGATATCTTAAGGATATAAATATGTCTTAAAAATTTATAAAACCATTGGAACATTTATATCCTGATTAAATATTTAAAATATAAAATAAATAATATATAATTATTACATATTAATTTTTATTCCATGATAAATATGAAAACATTTATTGGTGTCGATGAAGTAGTTTCTCAACATTGGAAGTGTAAAAATTGGTTTCTTTAAGATACTATTTAAGATTATATAAGGTTATTTTTGAATTAAGGGATAAATATAATGAAGAATAAATTATTTATATATATTTATGAATTTTAATATTATAGAACAAGTTAATTATTTAAATTATTATCCGCTATTTGGACAAGGTTTGAAACGTGAATATTATTAACATAAAAATAATACCATGGTATTAATAAGAATAAATAAAATTATGAATAGATTTTTACAATAAGAATAATTAATAATTAATTATAATTATGTCATTAATTTTTTAAATATTAAATAATTTTATAATTATCCAAAACGCTTACATTGCATCAACACAATGCTTGTGAGAGAAAAAGAAATTTAAAAAATGGTTGTTATAATATATAAATTAATATGTTTTGAATTATTTATAGTTTTCATGATTTTTAAGATAAAAATGAAAAATATTTAATTATTTAAATGTTCAAATATTTATTTCATAGTTATCTTGATATTTATATTGTCAAAATACTAGAATAATCCCAAAATAGATTTTAAATGGAATTTAATGTTATAAATTATTTATAAATTGATAAAAAACATAAAATATTATCATGAGTCATGTGAGGATTCTTAATTGTCTAAAACAACATAAATCGTATATTTATAATCCACTTTCCATTTTAGAATTACGTTTTTTACCATCAAAACTGAATATTAGGAATAATGCCACATAGTTTTTTCTATAAAAGGATACCCATCCTATCATTTTGAAAACAAATATAAATTAGGGTATTATCTCTATATTCCTCAATAATTCCTCTTTAAACTTCCCTTTCCATGCTCATAAGGATTTTTATTTTCCAAAATTCATTTTTCTGAAGGCATTAAACTCAATGTAAATGATGTGACGTGAGGAAAAATGTATGGGTTTCCAAACCTATTTCATTTTTCTTACTTATGATAATTTTTCTTAAAACTCTTTTAAACCTCCATTTATATCACTGAAAATATTCCACACTCATGGTATTTACATCTATTTTATCCATTATTATGAGTGTGTTATTTTTAGGATGAATATTTAATATGAAATTTTTTTTCATATGAAATTGGATTTCATAGAAAACTATAATTCTTATGTAGAACCCTTGATCATACAGTTTTTTAAATGAATCATTTGTTATCTATAAAATAACCCATGCATAGTTATATTGAAATGAATACTATATAAATTCACTCATGTTATGAATCACACATGAGATGAATCATATGTTTTTCCGAAATTTGGATATTAAAAATTCATGTTCATGTTTTAATTATCTTACAAAAAAATGCTTCTTATGCATTTTTGTTTCTTATAAAAATCAATATTATGTGTTTTTATATATTATGATATTTATTAACTTACAAAATATGTTTTTATAATAAAAGGGAAATTTATGATAATCATCAAATATTTCATACATGTATTTTCAAACAGTTTAACACATATATTTCCAAATTATTTTACAGACAATAAATTGATTCTTTTGAATTCAAAATATAATTATTATGATATTCTGAGAATTATTATTTTTTATATTATTATTTATAGACCATTTTCATGGTTGTTATTTGTTTTCTTTTATAGTTTTTAAATTTTGGAAACTTGTTTAAATATTTAATAGGGGTTGAAAATATGGAAACACACATTTAAGGAAGATCTCAAAGATCCTAATAAGAACATTATAAAATACATTTAAAAATTATTATTAATCGAAATCAATTGAGGAGATCATATATACAATTGTGTTACATGTGATTTATATGAGACACATTTTTTTGAATATGATTAAATATTTCCATTGAGGTTACTATACTATGATCATTTTTATGGATCTGTAATGTGAAAATGCATTATTGAAGTTATCATTCTGCATTAACATTATTTTTTAACAATTTTTTTTTGGTTTTTGATTTGTATCTTTATACTTTTTATTTGATCATTATCATCCAGATTATGCATTTTACCTTCTAAAATTAGGTTTTCTTGGTTATACCTCCACAATAAATGCATGTTGTTTTGGATTGTGACTCCCATTTAATATCATGTTGTTTGTAGTTATGACTTACTCCATAGAATACCTGGTTAGGACTTTTTCACCTTGGTTGATAGAAATTAAGTGTTCATAAATGGTTATATAATCCTTTCAATTCTTGGGTTTGTTTAGTGATTTATCTTTATTTCGCAGAGAATAGATACATGAAGCGTAGATACAGGATCACATTGATCTAAAATACTTAAAATTATTTTTCTCCTATTTTTATATTCCCTTATATTACATTGCTCATAAATACATATTATATGCATTTCATTATTCATGATTTTACATGAACTTGGAAATTATTCAAAATTACCACAAATATATATTTCGTTTTTGTTTCTAATATAACATAATTTTTTTTTGTTATAAAATGTATATTCACCCCCTATAGACATTTTAAAAATATCCTTTTGGGATAATAATTAGTATCAAATCCTTCTCCTCTTGAACTCTTGTTTTATTATATCATTTTATATTATATTACTTTATAATATGTAAATGAAATGTTACACTTAATTCAATAGGGAAAAGATTAATATGGAGATTCTAAGACTGAATTCTAGTGATGGATGATGAATTTTACTTGAGTCAATGTTTTGTTTATAAATTAAAATTGTTGTATTGGTTAATTTTTTTCATGAAAAGGTTTCATTGGTGAAGGATTGATGTATATTCCCATTTCAAGAAAAAGGAGTTGTTAATGAGTCATTAGTTAAGGATTTTTATATAACTACCATTGGAGTTTCAAAGGAATATTCATATATTGGGAATAGAGTATGGTAGGATGTTCTAATACCAATGAAGACCTGAATGGATAGCTTCTAGGTTTTATCTACTATATCAACTGATTGTACGAGATAGTATTCATTGAGAAATAATGACAAGATCTTATTGAGGTTTTCCAGTGCTATCAAAAAAACATCAAATTTTTTATTGGGAAACTAGCTACATGGTGAGATCGAATATATGTGTTTTTAATAACTAAACCTTATTGTACTAAGGTGGAGAGACCATCCAATGTTTCTTTTTATTTCGGTACACTGAGATTTATACTTATGTTTTTGGATGATTTTTTGGAGTAATTTGAATTATATTAGAATTTATATAATTACATTGAATATTACTCTAAGACATCTTGAAGAAATGTGAATTTTAGTGTTACAATGGGAAAATGTAAAAGTCCATAAATGTAATACTTTTCATATTGATCATAATAATTAATTGTATGAATTATAAGTATCACATCTCATTAGTATATGAATTTTTTCTAAGCATAAAATTTGGTTATAGTTTTAGACTTTAAGTTCTAGTAAAAATGGAAAAGGCATTGAGCATATGACTTTCACAGTGGAGCATCCGACGTTACTGTATCATGTGACCACACTATAAATCTTTGAGATGATCGTAGGACTTTAATACCATCATATGAATTCAAAGGCCCATATTCAGACCTCAAAATATATATTTTTGGTACATTATATGACTTTGAGTTGAGGCAACAAAATGGTAAATGCAAGAAAATATGACTTCATCACATGTCATCAGTGCCACTGTATGTCTTTAGGGAGATAATTATTCTTCAATGATGGAGCATATAACATATGAAGTTTAAATTATATGAATTTGGAATTCCATATGACTTTAAAGTCATATGGTGAAATTCACCCATAGGGAAAATATTATTACTTCCATACTTGGTGAAAACTTTAGAATGCTACTGGTTGAAAGAGGAGATATGTAAGGGTGACTCAAGAATTCCAAAGGCTATGTAAAAGTCAAATAGAAATATGAAAAGGTAACTGATATATACCTAAGGTTCATATGGGCCAACATAATGATGACAAATATCTAAATAAAGGTCATTCTAACATGTATAGTTGTAATCCCATGTTTTTTACGAGCCATGTAAAGATTAACTAGAGCTATGTAAGGGTAATACAACAATAAGATACAACAAAAAGGTAGTTTTACTTTTAAAAATTATTTATTATGATGATTAAAATTTAAATAAGATGATGCAATATTTTTTCAACAATTTACAAAAAATCATATATATCTCAATATCCATGATCCAAGCATGAGGGAGAACAAGATCCGAGCATGAAGAAATATTAGTAAATTAAACTATTAAAAATTGAAATTACTATTTTTTCAGGAATAATACCAATGAATACTCATTGTAGATTGACATATTCGTTAATGATTAAATCTTTTATAAAGATAACTATTTTAAAAGAATAAATAAAGAAGGTGATGAGGTGTTATTTTTATCTAGAGATCCAAATAGATATTTGTACATTTTTTCTTCTGAATGATCTCATGTCACAAAATAGTGGTTCCACACTACATATTACATGATGAGTTATATATTTATTATATAGATGAGGTCATTGAACTAGGATATTTTATGGAACATTTTTGGGTAAGATGAAGTTGATACTTTTAAGAGTAATATAAATAATATATTCATCCATGATATATTATTTTATTAATGTTATTTCTATAGTGTACCTTGAGTTGAAAAATAAATGCTTAAGATAATTTTGAACCCAAAACTGGGTATTCTATGATGGTGATTTTGGAAGGCAGAGACAATTGTTCTTAATATTTCATTTAAATATATGTGAATCTTACCTACCAATAGAGGCAAAGTTATAGTTATTATTCCTTTATAAAATTTGGCATTCAAATTATCTACTTATATGTAGAAGGATACCATTATATTTGCTCTATGAAATCCCAGTGAAGGAAAAAATATCATCCTTAAAATGTAAGAACTGAATGATATTAATTTGATTTACATATTTAGACTCTGTGGACCCCATGTGACCAAGCGTATGTGAGGAAATTATAGTGTGTAGATGTGACTATAGTGAGAATCTGTTGGAGGTATTATTATGAAAAATATGAAATTCTAAACACTATGAGACTCAATGTCAATGTGGGAATCACCAACCATTATAGTAGAAAATTAATTACATTTTAGAAACCATGGTTATTGAAAATTACAAATCATGGAAAGGAGTACGCCTTTGATATAAATACTGTAGAAATAGTAGTTTCCTATTTATATTCTTTACATTAATTTTATATAGTTGATTATTTATAGTTTAAACATAAAATAGATACAAATGTGAAAAACTAATACATAGGTTAAATTTCAAATGGGGTTACAGTTTCCAAGAGAATCTGGACATGTTTAAATATAGAAAACAAATAATTCACCCCCTTAGGTGAGTGTATTGGTCCTAGTGGAAATTTCAAGTAGAATCAGAGATAGGATGCATCTAACTGTATCTCAGTATACTAATATAGTTGTTTTTATCTAATTTTATGAAGTGTATATTTGAAGATTGTTTTAACAAGATAGTCAGATGTAATAAACACAATATACTTCATTTTTTATATATTTATAAATATCTACATATTATATTGAAATAATGAAAAACCAATTGTACAAAAAATCCATTAAAAAACTCAATAAATAAATAAGACCCCACACTTGTTGATGGTAGTTAGAGTAGGGATAAATGATCATGATGTGATAAGAATTATGAAATTAATGTTAATAAATATATATATTTTGAGGCTAGGGTATCTATTAGTATTGTTCCTACTGGAGAAATTAATCATAAATTTGGGTTTATTTAGGATATTACTAATAAAAAACCAATATAGATAGAAAATTATATTGTAATGAAAATGGAATTAGATACAAATTTAGAAAAATGAAATTCTATATTAAAATAAATGAAATGTCATAACGAATCGTTGTAGATTATCATGAGGAAATTGTTAATGGATGATATAAACATGAAATTAAATATTGTTGATAAATCTGCGAAACATAAAGTTAGGGATGAGAAGATCTATGCATCATAAGAAACACATTATGCTATTGTGGAAGTTAAGGAACCCTAATATGGAGTTAAGGAAATAATATTTAAAGAGACTTATAATACCTTTCAAGAAAGAATATAGATTCATGAAGGAGTGTTTCAGAAGATGGAGATTCAATGGGAGGATAATTTTAGCTTTGTTGTGATAGAGAAGAACACCCATAGTTTAAAGTGTCTTGATATAGATGTGAAATTGAAAATTCTTTAAGAAACAAAACATGGGACATCCCAACATATTGAGTAAAGATGTCCCACCAAAAAAAAACATTTTAAAGGAGATTTTAATTAAATAAAAATCCAAATAGTGAAAAAATCCATTGATCATATTGAAGTGTATCCACCTCATGATCATGGAAAATGGTATCCCACTATTTAGATAATATTTCTTATACTGAATAATTTTTTTGGAAATATAGAAAAAATAAAACTTATATACAATTGTGAAGAGTAAAAAAAATGAAACACCCACCGCGTAATCAAGGCCATATATTAGAATTCCACTTGAATGTTTCCGTTCAAAAGGTGGTCAAAAAGAATTATGTTAAAAACCAAATATAAAAAACATGGAAATCTTGGTAGATTTCATGCACTAAAAAATGATGAAAACTAATTGGATGATTCTGGTGTTTTTAGAAGTTATAACATGGGGATATTGATTTTAGTAATAATATTTCAGTATGTGAAAATCAAATTAAACCTAAATCAAAGGGGGTGAAGTTGAATCAACACATAATCCTACTGAATTAAATAAAAAACACAAAAAGAAGAAATCAGCCCGTACAGAATAGATTTGAATATTATAAAAAATTATAATCTAGGAAACATTGGTTTTCTCTATTATGTTTAAGGCTAGTATAACCCTTCTAGGTAATATTCACATACATAATATAAGAAATAACCACCACCGACTTAGAAATTGGTGAAGGAAGTTAGAAAATATTATTTTAGAGATAAGTTTGTGAAAAAATAAGTCAAGAAAGCTACTCCCAATAAGTTAATATAAAAAGCTGTTATGAGTGTCAAACTATAGGAAAAAAGTTAATCTATTATGTAAAGAGAGGAAAAATCATTGTTCATTTACTTATTTCTATGAATTTCAATAAATAGGGAAGCAATTAGAATAAAAAATGATAATTCATCTATAGGAGAGAGATCCAAATAAAATTAGTGATTGATACTCCATGTGATGTTATAGATGTGACATTAAAAAGGAAGCGTATAAATAGTAAAAACACTTTTAATGTATTACCATGAATCAGTAATAATAAAAATATAAATAAGATACCAAATATGAATTATAGAAGGACTATAATTCAAAATGTTATAACAAAATAATAGTGAAGAAGATAAAACCCATTAAATTAAAAAAATCTCTTAAAATGAGATAAATAAATTTTATTAATGTTGTAAACTTATACAAAAAGAAAAATACCCAACATAATATATATATATATATATACCTAAATCAATCATAGGACACTGTCTTATGAATGGTTTCGAATTTGGCTGTAGTTTTACCCCGGGGATACTTAAAGGAAAGCGTGGAGGAAGTCGTTAAGGGAGTGTCCACCAATGAAGGTAATATTACTCTTCAATTATCCACATTACTATGTTCATTCATAAACCCTAATTTGTCTCTTGGTCTCTAGGTGGGAATGCTTATGAATTTTTTAATTTCATTGAAACTGTGGTAAAATATTAAGAGCTATAACTCAGAAAAGCTATTTTCTTTGTAGTCTCTAAAGGTGTAGCTCTTTTTCAGTAGATTTACCAGTAAAATCAGTAATATCTTCTGATTTTTTTTCTTATAAATGTTTTCTGTATAAAATAAAATTTCCAATATCTTCCTAGAAACTATGTAGGTATTTTTAGGTAATGATCCAAGTGTCCTTCTACCTCTAAGAGAAAAGTGTACATCAATAAACAAATAAATCCTCTTATTGATATATTATTTATCAAAATTGAAAATTACAGTGAAATATTGAATATGAATATATTAAATTTAAGATACAACATTATTTATCATAACATTGAAAGTTTAAATATAGCTAAGGGAAAATCTATGAGTAGAAATAGAAATTTCAGTTCATAATTGGGATCTTTTTGTAGTGGTATGAGGTTCCACATACATCCTAGCTTGAATAATTTCAGATGATAATCATAAATAGATTAGAATTCCTTCCACGAATTTTAACTTATGATATATGTTATCTAACATGTCTATAATAACCTGATAAAACTCGTTGAAATTAGCATATAGATCATGAGACACATGACCACTAGCAGTATGAGGTATTTATGCAAATATCTTGTATGGTCTATACACTATAAGATCCTTTCCTTTATTTACAGCTGATACAACATGATAATCTTATGAATCTAAGGAATTATAATCCTCTTATGAATATTTTTTATAGTTAATTTCACTCCTTCATATATCTTATCCATCATAGTTATGAAATTATAGTGGTTTAGACTAATTGGATCAATGGAATATGAAATCATATATATATATATATTTATTTTATACTTCAATTGTCTCATCCACTTTATCATTAACTGAAGTAAAATATTTAATAATAAAAACAATAATTTCAATCAGGTAAGCATCAGTTCCAAGAAAAAATCTCATGATATCTTCTTTGGTGTCCTTGAACCCACAAAAAACCCTTCATGAGATATTACAACAACACAATAGAAAATATGTCACATTAAAGTGACCAGATCTATGAAAAATATAATTTAAAATATGAAAATAGTTTATCAAAATGGTTATAAAATTCTTGACCCATAGAAAATGTATAAGTAGATGTGAAACATACTGAAACATTTTGAGGAATTCAAACTATATCATAATTACCCTTCTCAAAGTGTGAAAATTGTACTTTCGGTCTATCTTGAAACATTGAATATCTTTTAGTGGTGCTACTGAATGATTTAATTGTACTATTAAAATGTTATAAATAATATTTATTTGAGACACCATGAAAACTCCAAGATAATTTACCTCATAACTAGATGAATAAATTCATCTATATTTTTTTACCAATGCCCTCTGAGTCTCAACTTCCTTAAAGGCTTACACAAGAAGTAATTTGTTGCACTTATAAGATTTTCTTTTTCAAAATGGTATGGGTATCCATATTCTCAATTAGGTTATCAAAATCATCCCAATAAACTAAATTATAATTTATTTATCTAATACTATATTTTTAAGATATTATCTCCTTCTTCATTTTATCATTATATCATTTAAGAGTATCAAATTTTAACATCTATTCAAATGAAAAAGACATTATGTTTTTTTAACATCAGAAACTTTTGAAATATTTCTTATAGATTGTGAATCCTATTGATCTTGATGAGGATATTGAATGGGTAGTGGGGTATGTGAATGATCAATAGAATCCTCTTAATCCACATTCCCAGTTTTATATCTATCAATAGTGGGTGATCTAGTGAGTCAATCAACTATTTCGTTCTCAACTGAAGTTTCCATTATGAATATAGTATTTAGCACTCTAGGAATAGTCTTAACTTGACTTTCTACATTGGCTCTATCCGCTATCTCAAATGTTGGAAAAAATGGAAGAATGAACTCAAAAATAGTAGAAAATATAGATTCTTGTCTCTAAACATCTTCATATGCAGGTAATACATGTGATATTGCATGTTTTGATCTGGTTACAATAGTCACCTATACTTCCCTAAACGGTACAATCTCAATAGGTTTTGTATACTTAGGAGGTGAGGTCGTTGATGGCTCCCCCTATGTTAGTGTGGGATTTGGTATAACCACCTGAGCACCAACTTTCTATCCAACAATACTTATAGAATTATTGGTTACATTCCTCTTGATACCAAATATCAATAGGAATACTATAAAAAGAGTGGTTAGGTTGTGTCACTTAACAACATTCCATTCATTAAATACCACTTATTTTTTATTTGTGAGAAAATAAATAATCATTCTATAATGGAAGTAATTCAATTTCCCTTTAACATGGTATAAATGTTGCACAAATATAATATTGTATCATGGGATATTAAACTTGACATTTTGAGTTTGTAAATATAAAATATACATGTCTTGAAATGATGGATTTTTCATCTCACCATCTCTCTAAGAAATTCTACTCTCTATATACCTGGATAAAACATTCAATTTTTCTTCTAAGTCCTTTAAATAAATGTTTTCAAAAGAATAGTAACCCAATAGAAACATGAAAATGTCAGTTGGGCCTCTAGAGGTCACACCAACTAATGTATGACTACATCCAAACTCACCCTCATGGGAATATGTCATAACCTCCTCCATATCTACATATGAAACCAATCGAGATTTCAATATTTTCATTCCTTTAAAGAGAATCCTCTATTATTTTGAACTAGAAGTCATCATTTCTCAGGAACTTGTTTAATTTTTCTTCAAATAACAATCCCAATTTCTTCTCATCAACGATAAAATCCAATCATTGGAACATAAAGACATTATTAAATATAATATATATTCCCTTTAAACAATTCATGTCCACAACCTTTTCTGAAAGCACTCGACATGGTGCATCGCCATCATTAGCTATCATAGATTATCCAAAACCACTTTTTTCTCCTCATTTCAAATTCCCCATTATTGATAGATTAGTTGGAGGTTGAGAAAATCAATGTTAAATGTTCAGCTTTATAAGGTGAAGGGATTTAGGTGAATGGAAAAGGTAGAGAGGCTTGTTTTTTGGATTGGAAAAATACCCGATTTAAAAGAGGATTTTGTATTTGATTTAGGTTTTTGGGTTGATATAATGTAAAATATTGAAATAAAATAAAATATAATAAAAAAATTCCTTTCTTTAAAAAACTAGTTCAATTTATTTTCTAAAATTAATTTATGCACAAATAAATATTTTATTTGGATAATTTTTGTTAACCTTCATAGTGCATGAAAATATTAAGATATTAAAAATAAATAAAAAAATATTAATATTAGTAAAAATAAATTAAAATCATTTAAATTATAATTACAATAATTACCAATAAATGAAATGAAAATGTTCAAATGAAATGGTTTTAGTTAAAAAATATTCTAGTTGAGTCTTAGTAGAGATATATTCAAGTGTGATATCTAGTTTAAAGAATTCTCTATCAAGAAATGATGCCTTAGATCTATAAACATTGTACTATAATGGTTTATTGGATTCATTTTAATGTTTATAGGACAATTTTCATCACATTTAAATGAAAATTTATTATGATTAAATATAAAATTTCAACAAGGTGGGTATTATAAGCAACACTTATGCAGAAAAACTACCACATTGATGTATTATTCTTCTACATTAGATAAATCTTCTCTGTTTTATTTCTTACAATACCATGGAATTATATATTAACCTATAAATTTTCTAGTTCCTATGGTTTTGTTTCTATCTTGTCTAGAAACACCAATGTAAAAATATGAACATAATGTCTAATTAAAGAGAGAGGATTTTAGAAAAAGTAAGTAAAGATTAATAATTACTTTTAAATACATTAAAATTATTTTTGGATATATTCAATGATATTCCTTGAGATTTTTTTGGAATAGGGTATATAAGAATACTGAAAACATAATATATGGTGAACCATAAGTTATATATAGTACACTCTCAATTATTCTCTTGTATAAATTGTTGCTAATTGTTTCCTAGTTTCAACTAAATTAGTTTATCATTATAACACGTATGATCTTCATGTAAATTTCTATTTTTATATACAAAAGTATTAATTTTGAAATGTATTTACTTTATTTGATTCAACATATTTCCAATATCGTTTTGATAAATTTGTAAACTAAAATATAAATTTAACTCATCCATCAATCTCATTTCAAAATCATTTTTCACAAGTTCAAAAAATCATGAATTTTTGTTATTTATAGAACCAAAAAGTACATAATTGATATAATATATCTATTTTTCAATGTATATCATTTAAATATGTGTAATAATATATTTGGAGCCAATTGATGAGATGATGTGAGATTCTGAAGCCTAGTGAATCTGTGATTTATATTTTTAAAATAATTAATATATTAATTTTACTTATCCATGGTTTTCCTAAAAGAATAAAATAACTCTAGAATTGAGTATTGGATCAAAAATTAGATCCCACTATTGTGTTTAAAAGAAGGTCTTACCCTAGATGTGACATAACTTATGTTGATAGAAGACATTTTTTAAAATGTTTTTTTGAATAAAAATAATAAATAAATAAGTTATATTATTTAATTATGTACTAACACAATGACCTAAAAAATCTATAAATATATGGTTATAACACAATTTTGATTTTAGCTACATAAACCTAAAATTGTTATAGGTTTCTTTGGGAGAGGACTTAGTGAATGAAAATGGATCAAGATCATGATCAAGGGTCATTTTGAAAATGGATGTTATGGATAATGCCATTGACATTGACATATGACCATTATTCATTAGTGATCGATCCAACATAATATTGAAAATTGTTTTATTTGTATTTATACAAATTAATTATCCCATTAAAACATGAATAAATTCTTATTATAGTTTGATTCGTGGGTCAATCATTCTTGCGGGTTCAATTTTATTTATTTCTAGGATTTAGGGGAATTGATCATACCATGTTCTATTATTATTTTTTCATCATTCTATAAACAAAAAATTAAGGAAAACCAAAACATGGACAAGGTTCATTCCTCATTTTTAAGGTTTATGGAATTATCTCCCTTATTATAAAAGTGATCGCTATTTCCATTTCATTTAGATGGTTATTCCTCAAATACCAAATGAATGATCATTGAAAAAATGATCTTGGATGCAACATATAAAAACCGTAGTTATAGGATAGAGAATGAAAAAATTATTGAAGTGAATAATAATGGATGATCATTAAATTATGATATTGGGACACCCATTGCAGGTTTTTGGTCACACAATTATGGTATAGATTGACGAAGAAGTGATTTTGTGCAAATAATTGGCTACAATTTGGCATGTGATGATGGAAATGGTTAGTGAACAATAGATCCACAATCACTGATTAGAATCATACCTGGATTGAAAGATAAATTCATGGGTGAATGCAAGGATAATGAACTGTGGGTTTCTGAAAATCCTTTGGTTCATGGCATGTAATCTCGTGATACATTCCATGTGGGACCCCTATCTATAGCTCTAAGTATTCAATGGAAAATTAAATACTACACACCCCACAACACATGTCACACAACATGTATCCTTTGGTTAGTGGCTTGAGGTTTACTATAGGAGTAAACGAGCATGAACAAGAGAAAAACATGAGCATATGTATAGTACACATGCACAGACTATTAGTCAAACATGACTGGGTACATGGGAATGTAAACTATGCATGGGAACATACCAAAGTACATGAGCATTACCAGGTGTACATGGTTACAGGTAGGACACACATCATGTTCCGACTCAACTTCTTCACATTGTTTACCCTTAAGGGACTTACCATGTATATGGAGGTTTACATGCCATGTACTCCCTTTGAGGAGGCTTAGATCCCTTAATTTATTTTGTATAGGCTTGGTTTATTTGATAGAGATACCTAGGTCCTTTTCTATGAGTGTATAATGTAACATTATGTCCCCAAAATTTGAATAAGATCCCCTCATTGGGTTTAGTATTGGATATAGTTTGATTTATGAACCTATGGGACCAGGGTGACATCCTCTATCATTCCTAGGTAGGGTTCATGGTATCAGTGTGACCAACAATCATATGGCATAGATCTGCTATCAATAAGTCTGATCATTTAGGGTTCATGGGGTCCACCAATGGCCCTAGTTCTAATTTCTTGCTTGGATGATGATATCTTTAGAGATCCAGTGTGTACTTCCTCTCATGGCCAGAAGATCATGACCACTTGGATGATACATATCATTGACAACATAGTTCACAGAGTGATTAATCCAATAATATTCATTTCCTTGAATCCTCAATTAGTATCGTATTGCTGGAAATGTTGGTTGAGACCCCCTAAGGCCGGTTTTCTGTTATGAGTATATATCAGTTATTATTTTTCTATGTATCTTAACTTGTTAAGATACCTTGTGTTGATCTAACTACCTGTGATAATTTTTTATTAGTGATTTCGGGGTGTCCTACTAGGTATTGTTATACTCACCCATGCATGATATTTTCCCACACATGTCCCATCATATGAAGATCATAGACCTTTTGACACTAACCTGGGTGGACTAGAAGAAGGAAGATCATATTTTGGGTTAGATTAACTAATGTGTTTACTAAGTGTTTCATTTTACAGTAGACCCTCCATCTAAGAAGGTATGACTCCTTTGTAGCTCTAGTTCGGGTTGTATTTTTCCCCATTATCACTTCCAATATTTTTTTACGAGGATTATGAGATATATGTTATGTATGAATTTGTATCAGTTGTTTTGTTTTACACTTCATCATTTTATGGGTATATATATATGTGCATTTATACAGGTACCTTAGGATAATGCCTCCCATATGTGTGGTATTCGTACCGGACACTGATAACCTTGTGAGCCAATTGGAGGAGGGATTGGGGGTATTAACCCTTGACTTATCACCAGATAGGTGGGCCCCAGTATGTGATGTCATGATAGAGTGACATCATAGGAAAAGTTATACCTTAGGGTCAAAGTGTAGATTATTTTCATTCTTTGATATTGGTTTGGAATTTATGAAAATAATATTAAAATATGTTTACTTTAGCTTTCATGGAAATGTGTCCATTTTCTGTGCGGTGACCAACATTTCCATTCAGCAAGACTCTAAAAATTTTCTTGTTCACTTGGTATATGTAGAAATTGGTGCAAGGTAAGAATTGGTTTATGAATCATATGTGAATGTTTATGGTTTCCATAAAATTATTGAGTCATCTCCCTAGATATACACATTGACTGTGATATATCTTTTTTATTTTCAGAATACCTCTATGATGATTTCTATACAGGATTTAATAGCATGATAACAAGGATGACTTAGTGAGTCATGAGGATTTTGTACATGGTACTTTACAAGAGGTGGTGCTTCTAGCTGGTTTCTTATTTATTCCATCACCTATTGAGTAGTAGTTAGCCCCAATTGAACTGACATAGGATGCACACAGGCTGAGTGCACTATAATATTTTCAAAGGTATTGACATCCAAGATTTTGGGACAGTACAGACCCCTAGGTACCTTAGGACTAGATATTGGTGGTCACTTGAATTTCTTCCTTGGTTAATAACTAAAGATTAGATGTTGGTTATATAGTCAAGTATTCTGTAGGGATTTGTTGGGAGATGGTTGTGTCTGGTGACTCACCCACATGATGAGACCACTCTCTCCTAGATATATTATGGGCACATCTTCTAGGGTAATTTCTATGAAATCATTTTGAGATTATTTCCCATTCAAGAGATTTTGTATTTACAGTGGGGAAGTAAGATAGTGACAGGTTATTTGGAGAGGTTCACCGATCGCTCTTGATAATCCATTGATACAAAGATATATATGTTCGTCATAGAAAAATCCAATGAGAAGGGATAATATTTAGGTATATAAAATTTAATGATATATATTTTTTCTCCCTTCTATAATGGATCAGTCGAGTGTGATTTAGTTGCAGATATCTTCTTGGCTGAGAAGATGTCAATAGTGGGTGTTGGAAGTTTTCACCCAAAAAAAGACATAAACCTATAGTAATTTAAAATATTCATATGTATTTTAATGTGTGAGACACTTTAAGATGTGATCCCAAGAAATAGGATCAATTGTTCATGACTCTTAGGATAAATTGATTTAGCTGAGGGAGTGGTGGTGCTTCTCATGAGATGGTTAGGGAAATCTCACATAGGATTGTAGGATCCGTCATAAAAATGACATAGAGATGGTTAGTGATCCACTTAGATAGTGGTAGTGGTATGATCAGGGGGTTCCAATGGGTTGAATATATGGTAGAAGAGTAGGTAGTGTATCTACAAGTGGTTGACATTTTGTCATGTTACCACCCTCACCCACATGTGGTACACACTAGGATCAAGGATCTCTTGGTCATGGTAGGAGACAGTTGTAGGTAGTGGAGGCCTAAAAGCCTGAGGATCCATGAATAATATGATGTAGAATATATGTCTTCTCAATGTAAACTACAATACAAATAGACAGAGGTGTGATTGACTTTTTCCTTACCACTTATAATGTTTGAGACTTATAGATTCCGGTTTAGCCTTTGGCTCGACCCTTGCACTTAGATACTCTTACCATAGGTGACTCAGTGATAAAACACCATTCTTGATGGTGTGAGGAGACTCTTGGATGTGTGATATTCTTATGGGATTTTTCTTTTTAAATGTTGATTCCATAAGAATTTATCTTAGGAACGGACTGATTATACATTGTTCATACCATGATTGACTATTTCATGTAGAGGATGTTGTCTGTTTATTTTTATGGAATGAGGTCTTCCATTATGGGTTAAAGGGAATCTCAGGAAGAGTAGGATGCACTAATACATAGGATAGTTTTGTTGATTACTCTCTATATGGATAGGATTAATCTTTGAGTGGGGGATGCTATGGGGAAATTGTTTCTTACTATGGAGGTGGAGTATGAGGATGTCCTATACTTACCTTCCTAATGATACATATATTTCTAAATTGAATCCCACATTTATATAGATCTAATATCCAATTTATCATATCAATTGAATCATAAAAATATTTTATTGTTGAGGGTGAAATTAGAGGGAATGAATATTATAGTATTTGTGAGACATAATGTTTCCTCCTGGGAATCCCCAATGTTCTTCTCCAAGAAGGTTGAAAGAAGCTTGTGGTTTTTTGTAGACTATTAGAACCTAAAAAAGGTGACCATGAATAATAAGTATCCATTACCAAGGATCAATGGTCTCTTTGATGATTTGATAGGGGTGTGATGGTTCTTGTAGATTGAGCCTAGATCATGCTATCACCAACTATGACTACTGGATGAGGATATACACAAGGTGGAATTACAATGTTTCTATGAACACTATGAGTACATGGTAATTTCTTGCATGTCGATGAATTCCTTATAAGTGTTCATGAGACTCATGATCAAGGTAATTAACCCTTTATTAGACTTTTATTTGGTATTATTCATTTATGAAATCTTAATTTACTCAGATTTCAAGGAGGATCACACGATACACATGAGGATGGTCCTTGATATACACTAAGAGTGCTAGTTTTATAGAAATATCTCAAGTGTCATTTTTGGATTTAGGTGGTTCAACTTCTAGGATATGTCATCTCAACATATGGAGTAGCAGTGTACCTAGGGTAGTTCAATGTTGTGTTATCATTAGATCCTCCTTAGAGCATGATGGAGGTGTGGAGCTTCCTTAGATTTTCAAGATACTATAGGAGATTTGTGCCTGATTTCTATAGGATATCAGGACCTTTGACATGTAAAAACTGATTGGGATGCCTTTTGTATGGATGGAGAGGTTCCAAAAAGATCTTAAGTTATTTGGGGGGTTTCGAGCTCCCCCATCTCATGATTCCCAAAGGAGGGTGTTGAGTATGTAGTGTTATTTTATTCCCCATGGACTAGACTTGGTTGTGTGTTATTTTACTGGTATTCAATGATTAAATATGGGTATCTGAAGTTGAGAAAACCTAATCATAACTACATGACCCATGATCTTGAGTTGGGAACTTTGTTTTTTCTTAACTATGTGGTGAAACTAACTTATGGGTGAGCAGTTTATCATATACTCTCACTATGAGGGTCTCAGGTACACCTTCTATTAGAAGGATATTAACATGAGATAGAGGTGATGTCTAGAGTTACTGTAGGATTATAAATTTAAGATAGTATATACACCATGAAAGGGGATTGTGGTAATATATTCTCTTAGTATGACACTTGTTATCAATTTTTTCTTAAGGTTTCAGACTAATTAACTTCATTGTAGTTTTTCATAGTTGTCAAGGATGGTTATTCATATCTATAGTCAATGGTTGTTAACCCATCGATTATACATTGGTTTAGGGAGTCTCATCATGGAGATTCCAACTATGAGACCTTGCATACTCATACATACCTTGGAAATGATCATGATGGATTTTATGAAGGTGTGGAGCATGTCATAATTTTCCTAGGTTGGAATGTGCTTCTAGTACTGTTTCTGGAGGAGGTGATGAGGGAGTTTCATATATCCTGTTTGGTGGTACATATTGGTGTTGAAAATATGTACAAGGACCTCTGACATCAGTCCTAGTGTCAAGACATGATGATATATGTAGTTGAGTTTTTTCACTTGATGCCTCACTTATCCACAAGTGATTATTGATCATCAGTTCCTAGTGGGTTTATCTTAACCCATTGAGGTGCCAAAGTTGTAATGGTTTGGGATATCTATAGATTTCACGATGTGGATTCCACAATGTTCTAGAGGACATTATTATATATGTGGGATTAAAGACCAAATTACCATGTTAGACCACTTCCTAGCTATCTAATAGGAGAGATTTGTAGAATGATTAAGACACCTTTACGTGTAATAGTTTCTCCATCTCTATAGAGTTACCTTGATGATTATTTCATTCCATGATGCTCACTTCATGTTGATATTATGGATATGATTATGGGAGTATTTTGGAACATAGTTTATTTGATCGGGGAGTTTCACCCCCAATCTGATGGCTAAACTAAGGAGACCATTCATGTTTTCAAGGATATGTTGTGATCATGTATGTTGGACTTTGGCTATAGATATCATATACCCGTGATAGAGTTTATGTATAACAACAACTAACATTCCATCATTGGTATAGTTCCATTTTAGGTATTGTTTTAGTGACCCTATAGGTCTCCACTATGTTAGATTGGTCCAGACTGTCTCCACTAATGGGACCAGAGTTTGTGTGAGATAAAAAAGAGAAGGTATGGATCATATAGGAGTGTATAAGAACTACATAGAGATATTATAAGTTGTATGTGGACCGGTGACATAGGGATTTGGAGTATGAGGAGGGAGACCATATCTTCCTGAAAGTCTCACCTCAACATGGGTTACAAATATTTGGTTTGTGTGAAAATTTATCTCTGAGATTAATCAACCCTTTCTAATAATACATAGGTTTAAAGAGATGGTGTACATCTTGGCCCTACTATTGTTGTTAATTTGGGTACACAGTGTCTTCTATGTGTCGCAGTTGAGGAGGTATGTGCATGAGCCATTACATGTTATTAACTATGGTGAGATAGACATTGAGGATGGATCTACCTTTATAGAGTACTTGATGGATATTTGGGATTGAAATGAGATGATCCTCAATGGGTGTGAAATTCCCATGGTGTGTGGTTGGTGGAAGTACGAGAATCTTTAGATGAGAACATGGGGATGAGAGACCATGATTCAAGCTCAGTAATTAGATATTTTTTAGTAGAAATTATCATTTTTTAGGATGTAGTGAACTAATGTGAGGATAATGTAATATCTCTCTTCTTTCCCTAAAAATATTTTAAATATATCTAGTAATATTTGCAAAGATAAGAGCTAATAAGATGAGAAATTTCAAGGCCCAATTATACCAAAACTGATATTTTAAAAATATTGAATATATTAATATCATTGAAGCCTAGTTTTTATAAAAAGTGGAAATACTCCAAAATATATGGTCACATTAGGAATATGTGGTCCCAGTTGAGTTCAAAACATGAGTTTTACCCCAGGGGTGATATAACCTATTTCGGTAGTGGGAGTTTGTTAAAAAAAATTAACGGGAGAAAATAATAAATAAATAAAATAATTAATTGAGATTATTATATGTTGACATAGAGACTTAGAAACACTCTATAAATATATAGTTGTAACAAAATCACAAGGATTACCTCATAACCATGAGATTGTGATAGGATCCATTTGAACTGAATTTGAAAAAAATGGATTAACATTATGAAGAAGGATCATTTTCCAATAGAGGTTGTGGATCTCACAATCGATGTCGATTAATGACCATTCCTTTCCATAAATCGATTAAGTAAGAGGTAGTATGTTGTTTTCTATGGAATTATCCATGGTTATTATCCCATGATGAATATGAATTAATTCTTTTAACTTTTCTGTTCATACGTCGATCGTGCTTTCAGGTGTAGGTTTATTTCTTCCTGGTATTTAGGGGAATTGAAATTGATGATTGAAATTAATCCTCACTCTTCATTCTAAAAATAACTAATTGAATCTAACATAAACATGGTTGAGGTTCATTTATCATTTGTATGGTTTATGAAAGTCTCCCACCTATTCCACGTGCGATCAGTGTTGGCATTTCATTTGGATGGTGGTTTGGTAAATACAAGGTGAATGATCATTGAACAATCAACTTTTGATGCATTATATCATCACCATGGGTTTGGGTTGGTGATCAAAAAAAATAGTTATGATGTAGTGTGATATATTATCATTAAATTCGTATTTTGAGATACCTTTTGTGGGTTTTTGGGTGTACAACAACAATACAACTCAATAGAGATGCAATTTCGAGTGGATCAGTTCTAGAATCTAGAAAGAGTTTATGGTGAGGGTTATTCAACAAAGATCCATGATATATAATGAGAATCACAACTATATAGAAGGTTATATGTATGGGATAATACACAAACAAAGACCCAAATGTTTCTAAAAATTTCATGGTACACGACTCGTTATAGATAGATACATGCTCTAAGGGACCCAAGGTTATGGAAATAGGTTTTCTATGGAAAATTAAATACTACAGTCCATGTGATAGATGTCAAAAATTGTTTATCCCATCGATAGTAGCTTGAAATGTAATCTTGGAGTACAGAAGCACACATGGTACAAGAAAAATGATCAAGCGTAGAGTTCATGGGAACAAATTGATATTCATACATGGATTGGTACACTGACATGACCACTATACATGGGAACTACCTAATGTTCATGGGTATAACTAAGTGTACATTGTAATGAGAAGGTGGCATGTCGAGTGCCAACTAGACCTCTACATAATATATACCCTTAAGTCTCACACCTTGTATATGAAGGTTAATATTCCATGTGAGATCGAATGACACGCCATGAACCCCATCTACGAACAGTGTACTCCCTCTGAGGATGTTTATAGCCATTCATTTCCTTGGTATAGAAGAGGTTTTGTTGAGCATGATACTATGGTCCTTTCCCATGAGGTTGCAGTGCATCATGACATTCTTGATATAGGATTGGGATCCCCTCCATGGGATTAGTATTGGATAGAGATTCATGTACCCCCTATAAGAATAGGGTGAGATCCTTTAACATTCCACGTTGGGGTTCATGTTATTAATTTGACCCACATGTAAAGGGCACTGATCCCTTATATAGAAGGATGACCATGTAGTGTTTGTGGGGTCCCCCATTCTCCCTAGCTGTGATCCCCTACACGGATTATCTAATATTTAGAGATCTACTAAGTACATATTTGTTAGGCCATATGATCCTAACCTCTTGGATGAGAGTTACCAGTGATAGTATAGATCATGGAGTGATTACTCTTGGAATGAGTGTTACCTTTAATCCTCAATTAGTGTCATATGGATAGTAATGTTGGTCATAACCCATTGAATTTGATTGTATTTTATGATTATATTTGAGTGTATATTATTTTTATGTATCTTTTCATGTTAAAATACCTTGTTCTAAGCTGACTACTCATGATGATTTCTATTTATTGATTTAGGGGTGTCATATAGGGTATTATTAAACTCACCCGTGCATGGGATTTTCCCACAAATTTCAAGCCTTATGTATATGACTAGCCTTTCAATGGTGATAGAAGTCATGAATGATTAGTTTGTGATGGATAAATCAAGTTGTTAACCTGGTGTTGCATTTTGTTATAGTACCATCCTTTTTGAGTAGGTTGGACTGCATTACAATTTTGGTTGGGCTTGTATTTGGCCCCTTTATCTCCTTTTGTACTTCTTTTGTAATCTGATTGTACGATAGATTAAATGAATGTATTGGTATTAGTTTCTTTGTTTTATATTTTAGGATTTTATGGGCTTGGAGATGTGTGTGTGTGTACATATACCTTAGGATAATTCTTCCCATGTACGTTATATTCATACTAAATGTAGTTCATCGTCCCCTTACCTTTGAGAGGCATGATTTGGATTGTCAAAATCAGCCTATCACAAACTAGGTGGGATGAAGTGGGTCAGTTTAGGAAAAATGACATGTATTTGAACTAGAACTATATATGAAGATTATATTTTGTTTAAAATTCTTGGATATTACACTCCTAATGAAAATAAATTTGATAAAATAGATTCACCTAAAAGCTTATACCATGTTTTATATGCTTGTTTAATATTATAAATAGCTTTGGTATATTTGAAAATAGAGTTTCATAGAAGTGAAGTTTCAAAACTAGGAGGTTGTTAAGCCTAATCTTCCTATACAAGAAGACCATTTGAAAGACAATATTTCACATCCAGCTAAAATTATCTGAAATATATATTTGAATTATAGGATATAAGAATCATAATGCCTTCTACTCTATCTTTTTGTGTAACTGTTTCTTCATAGTATTTCCCTTCCTCTTGGATATACCATTTAGCTACTAATATAGATTTATTTCTAGTGATCACACCATAATTATCCTATTTATTTCTAAAAACCTAATTTTTTCCTATTACAAGGTGATCATAGGGTATATTATCCAATTTATTTACCTTGTTCATATTAAACTGGTTTAGCTCTCATTATATATCTAAAACCCAACATTAATCATCTAAGGATTCTTCAGTGGTTTTAGGTTTATGTTGTGATAAAAATACAAAAAATTATACTAGGATTACTATGGTTCTTATAGTATTAATTCCATCATCAATGATTCCTATAATAGTTTCCAAGGGATAATTTTTCACCCCTATAGGCTATCTAGCCATCACACTTTTGGGTCCACTATTATCCATCCTTTTAGTATTTGGTTCACTAAAATCAATTTCCAAATAATCATAATTTCTATTGTAATATAATGATCCAGGTCATAGGTTTTTAATAAAATCACTCAACTCTTCAAGTTGAGTCATTTTATAATCGAATTTATCACTATTATCAAATATCAAATGATTTGATACTTAAAATATCATAGAGCTTTTGTTGAAAACCATATATGCCTTGGAAGTAGTAGAATAACAAATAAATATTCCATCATTTTTGTAGATCAAATTTAAAAAGATTATACTTGGTGTTAAAAATGTAAAATTTTCATTCAAACACTTTAATGTGTATAAATTTTGGTTTCAATTTTTTTATACCTCATAGAAAATTTTATTCAAAATTGGCCTAATTAGAACACTCTTAATGAAATAACATGCTATATTAATAGATTCAATGAAAAAATAATATGGTTTGTTATAATTATATAACGATATCTATGAAATTTATTACATGGTTCCATTACTCCTTTAAATAACACCGTTCGATTGAGGTGTATTAGGGGGAAAAGGAATGTTTAATACCATATTTTTGATCAAGAATAATTGAACTCATGGTTTCCAAATTCTTCTACAATATCAATTCTAAAAGAGATAATTTTGGAATCTTTCTATCTTTGAAAAAAATTTCAAGAAAAATTAAAAAATGGTTCAATACTCACTTTTAAGACTAAATAACCTAAGTAAATATGACAATATCATTAAGTTATTCATAAACTAAAGATTTTACTTTTATTATTTATGTTCTAAATGGTCCATAAAAATCCATGTGGATAAATTATAGATGCCCAGATGTAACAACATCTTTAATTTATTTAAAATATTACTTGTGTAGATTTCCCATTTTATATGAAATAGATATCTTCTCTTTTTTCAATTTTAGTGTAGATAAATTTGAAATTAATTTTATTTAAAACAATTTTTCAGACAATAATAATATCTATTTCTAAGTCTTTAATACCAAATCCAATATTCATTTTTTTCTACATTTTAATATTTCCCCTTTTTTATATCTAACGAATTAAGATATAAGGCATAAAATTTCTTAGTTCTAGGTGCCTTAAACTTAAGATGTTTATCTTTAAAAATAAAACATGTATTATTTGAAAAATTGACAGAGTTACATTCATCACAATGTAGAGATATACTTATAATATTTTGTTTCAATATATCCACATATATAAACTTATTTATGAATGTTGAACAATAATTTCCAATTGAATCAACTCCCATAATTTTCCTTTAGCGTTGTCACAAAATGTGACATAAACTCTATCAAATTTTGATAATGAATGATAATATTTGAAATATGAACACATTTTACTTGAGAATAAACTATACATATGGTTTTTTTCATTGGTGTATTTTGATTTTTTCCCTAAAATAAAAATTAAACAACAAAATGTTTTAGTACCAATATTCACTTAGGTCCGGAAGTATTATCTTCCAATAATTTTGGAACCCAAATCTATATGTTATATCTAGATATTCTAGCACTAACTTTTTATAAATATTTTTAAATAAATCATTATTAACCACAACAAAAATTTTTGTTTTATTAAACTACACCCATTAGAATAGTGTTGAGGTTCTCCATAATGAAAAAACAAATTTAGAGAATATTTTGTTCTTCAAACTAGGTAAAAAAAATTATATAACTTTTTTTCCAACATTTCTTCAAATTCCAAATTGATCATTATGAACGTTATTGTTATCAAGGATTTAATTTAAGTAATTTTTTATTTTTGTGAAAACACAAGTACCATATTTAAAGGATTGAAATTCCTTTTGTAAGGTTTCAATTTTGTTTCCATGTCAAACATGTTATGTAATAAAATTTCATAGATTATCTTTTCGATCTAAAATAAATTTGTTTAGGAAATTTTTACCCAAAAAACATTATAATAATTTTATATCTCTCTATTTTCCTTTTTCTAGATTTCATATTTAGTTTCTAACATGGAAAATATTCATTTAGTTATTAAAGAGGAAAAATTTCAATTTCAGAATTAGAACCATTCACATATGAATAAAATGCTTTAACCTTATCAGAGTGTTCCATAATTAACTTATTTTCCTTTGGATTATAAATCTTGTCCATCGAATCCAATGATGTTTGATAACTATAATCACTATAAGAACTCCATGTGTCCCTCATGGAACTTTTCATCAATTTCTTATATTCTAGATTCCATTGGTACTTATTTTAGGACTAACTTCTATCTTCAAGATGTGGATAATCTAGTTTGATGTGCCTTTGATTTTTTCATTCATAAAACCTAACTTCTTTATATCATCCTTCATATTTCTTATACTTGTTCACTATAAAAATTACCCTATTATAGGGGGTTATTTTTGGATTAGATGGGGTTATAACCCCCTCTAAATATCATAGCAGTGGTTTTGATAAATCACTACTAATATGAAACCCAAATTTTTTTAGTTGAGGTTATTATTAACCACCAGTAAGGTAAGGTGGAAATTAGCGATAGTTAAACTAGTGGGGGATTAAACCCCTTCTAATTCCCCCCAAACTCCAAAAAATATAAAATCAGGGTTAGTTTCTAGCCTCCCTTAATTTGTTTAAACATAATTTATAGGGGTTGTACCAACCAAAACTAAATTACACACACACACACACACACACATATATATATATATATTTTAATACCCACATACCAGGGGAGTTAGCTCAACCATGCTTGAGGAGGATGTAATAGGGTTGTGTCTGGGCCCTGGTCTACGAGTCTACAACAGTCTCCAATGAGTATGAGATGTTTATTGGCCCAGGCGCACGAGTCCATAAAGGACCATTTATTGGACCTCCTAGGCAGTTTCTCGACATAGGCACAGTCCATGGATTATCCCATGAGAAAGAAAAGGGCAATGTATAGGCCCATATATCGATGGTATAGAGAAGTAGTGAAGAAAAGGCGAGGAGAAAACCCCTTATTGTCTTTAAAAATATATGTTTATATTATATTTAAATAAATTTATATTTTTTTATTTTCTAATATATATATATATATTCAAAAATATTCACACACACATGTAAATATTATAAAAGATTATTTTTTCAATAAAAATAAAAAAATTATAGGGCGTCTAAACCCCTTCTAATATATTATCATTCCATTAGAAAGGGTTAAGACCCCTCTACTTTTTTTAATTTTCTTCAATTAAATATCTATATAAATTATAGAAAATTTTGGAAAAACCACCCCTAAATTAATATTTAACAATTGTTTTTCAGAAACCAAAGCTAAATTATATGTGATTATTTTTTTAAAAAACAAATAAAAATTTAGAGGGGATAAACCCCCTATAATATAAGGGATTATCAACAGTTAATGAACCACCTATAATTTCATAAATTAAATGGGGTTCAAAACCCACTATAATCTAAATGATTATAAGTAGTGTATGATCCCTACAATTTCATATATTTGTGGGGGTTTAAAATCCCCACTTATTTAAGAGATTAGAGGGAGTTTTGAACCCCCATTATCTTCTTTAAAAAATTCCATATTATATATATAGTGACTCTAAAATTTAAATGAATATAATACATATATAGTTCCTCTAAAATCCAAACGAATATATAGAACCAGTAATATTTAAATTAATTGATATTTCGACATAACTACCTCTAAAATACAACCGATTATGAAAAAAATCATAAAAAATTATATGGGGTTGTGAACCCTCTATAAATTTTATTGAATGTAGGGGTGGGGAAAAACATATTCTAACATATATAGAAAATGAATTGGGGGAGGGGGTCATATCTCCCTATAAATAACACCCAATAATCTAATATTTTATTATAGTTCTTAAATAATTTATTAATTACACTTCTATTATTGTAGAATTTCTTAAAATTTGATAAAAAATTACTGAACTCAATATCTAAAGTAGAAATGCATGAAGTATCTTAATTATATGAAGATGAATTTTTTATTCATTTTGTCCTCTCATAATATTTTGAGTTATATATTTTTGATGCAACATTTTCCTTTTTAATCATTATTTGTTCACTAGAATCAAATTTCATTTACGCCTTATACATCATGAGTGTTCCTTTGAGTTTTTAAATTTCGAAATATTTCACATCATTTTTTTTCTAATGGAAGCTAAGATTCTACTCCACATAGATTTTAGGACTCTTATAAAATTAAGTTCTTGATCATATTTATAAATTGGTGCTCTTAGAGCGGTAAATTATTCAAAATACCTGATAATAATCCATTCAAATGTACAATAGTTTCCACATAAATCATTTATAATTTTTCAAAATATAACTTCATTGAGTTTTGAATAGGTTTTATTACATTATACATGCCTTCATAGAATATTGATGATGTTTTCCACGTGTCATAATATGTTTCTCATTGATAAACTCTATTGAAATCACTTAGACCTAGTCCACATATCAAATAATTCATATATTTTGAGTTAAGATCCTATTTTCCTTCTACAATGATTTCCCAATTTCTAGATAACCTTCATGAATAGTGTAATTCTTAATATCTTTTAATCAAAACATTAGACTAAGGTTATTCGAGTAGATTGTCATATATTTAATCTCACAACCACATTTTTCTAAAATTAAATATGGTGATCTTATCATAGACAAAACATCTCAATTATCAGCAATAACAACCATTTTATGATGATATTTATAATTAATTATTTTATATTTGAGAACAAAAAATTCATAACCCATGATACAAACTGTTTGTTTGAGATCGAAGACACTAATACTCAATAGGGGGTGAATTGAGTTTTTGAAATTCTCTTCAATTAAAGGCACCCTCTTTTACGAATTAATTTTTTCTAATATTGTCATACAATGAAAAAGAGAATAAATAAAATTAGTAATAAAGAGAGTGTATATAGAAGATTTATATTAGTTTGGGAAGAAAATATCATCTAGTCCACCGCCCTAATAATTAAATCCAAGACCTCGATGATTTCTCTTTTAACAGTACTTTTCCAATGGACTACCCAACTAGGTGTATATAGTCATCAAATTTTTGAAAAACATGATTTTTTTAGGTTTCTATAATTCTTTACAATGTAACATCCTTTAAGACTCAATTCAAGGAATGATCACTTAATGTGATAAAAAATGAGTAATTAAATATTAAAAAATCATAAAATTTCAAGATATAACTGATAGAAGATAATGGTTCCCCAGTATAGTGGTGAAGAATAAAATATTGATTTATGAACTCTTCTAAAATATATATATGTTGTCCTTGAAATCATAGATATATTAAAACATGATTCTTTTTATTCTTTTTTTCTTATAAGAAAGAAGCAGTAAAAAATTATTTGAGATTTAAGAGAAGAGATTGAGAGATTTGGTAGTGATAGTTCTATTCTTGTTACTTATCTATTCTTATAATTGTTTGAAAAAATCTTCCATATATTCTTATATTATAATTTAAAACGTGATATCCCAAAAAATATAAAATTATAATTAAATTTTAAATGTTATTTTATAAAAAAGACCTTAGTAATAGGACTGAGTAATAAATTATTCTATACTATTTTAATCAATCAGTACTTGAACCTTTTGGAAAATGTTTTTACTATTATGTGGTAGAAGAATATTTAATGAAATAATGGAAAATTTTATTTTAACATAAATTTTTATAATAGTAGAAAATATGCATGTTGAAGAACCATATATCCATTTCTAGACCACCAAATAGCCAAATTTGAAGTATTTAAATTCAGATAACTGTATTGATCCATGTAGATGTAATTTACATAACCAATTTATCATGTAGACAAATCACTTTTCCATCATTGGCATGATAGAGAATTTCACATAACTAATTATATTTATGTATTCAATAGGGTTGATGTATCGAAATATGACATAGATCACATTGATGCATCCAATTTATCCATACAACTGATTCACGACAGAGTTTTATCAATGTAACAATTTTTTCATGGAGGGGATTCATCCACATAGCTAATCTTTACATAGCCATTTCTACAATGAAACTAATTTACATGGGAAATTTATTCAGTTATATGATTGATATAGTAGATTTCTTGATGTATCCCAATATACATATAGGTAACGATTTCACATAGATGAATTTTCCATACAATAAATTTTCTATCAAACTTACAAAATTTTAAAATTTCATAAAAATGAACTTAAATAAGAATGAAACTGAAGGAAAAAAATAAAAAATCACTAGAAACATATGAGAGGTGTTTTATATTATCAAAATCTAAATTACATGAGATATGTTAGAAGAAATTATTAGTCCAATAGTTTAGAGGATACCTAAAAAAGTATCTCAGCATTGGTTAGATAAGTGTATGTAAGGTGAAACTAGGTGAGAAACATAGATGTTTGATGTAAGTTTATTTTTCCTTGGAAAAAGTAGCTAACTAGAGACAGGATAAACGCACAAGTTTATCCCTACATCAAAAAAGATATTGTGAAGAGGGGTGAAAATAAAATGAGAAGACTACACACGTTCCTAATGAGATATTGATCAAATATCCATATCAGCATGAAAAATATAAGTAGATAGAGAAAGAATCATAAATTGAAAATTCCATGCTATCTCAAGAAATGAAAGATACTGTAGTTATGGTGAAATACTAAAAGGAATATATATCCATGCATCCAAGAGAGTTTTAGATATGTAAAGTCAATGAAAATGAAAACATGAATAGCTTTATACATTTCATAACATCAAGGAAAAATGCTAGCGGACTGAGGAAGAAGTCTTATCACCAATGATACAAATTAAGAGTATCATAATAATACCTTATTACCACATCATATTGATTGTGCCCATTTACTAGGAATTTAAGGTAAATAATTGAGGATAAAATCCCATGATGAGGAGTATTCAAAATAGGTGAATCATCTAGATATTTTTTGTTTATCAGTCTATTCCAAAAATTTGGATATCCCGATCAATATTTGATGAATGTGGAATGATTTTCACTCTCTCAATTATGATATAATGTGTAAATATTATATTTCATAAGGGTGAGTTATTATATAAGTGAATGGGAAAGATTATCCCTTACACATGGACATTTCTGAGGTGTGGATTCATGTGAGTATCGGTTTTTGTGACTAAAAATTATTCTATTTTATTTCACCTTGGGAATGTAAGGTTGGATGTGGTATCATATTAAATACAATTATATAAAAACATGTAGTCAAAATTTTCCACTCTTAATTTCTATAAAGCGATATCCCATAGAAACAAGGACTTTGAAGTTTGATAGAGCATTTATAAGAAGATTTTTGTGACACTCTTTTCTTGTGGATACAATTGAGTATAGTGGAAGTGAACTAATAAAATGGGGGATAACGTTTATATTTGGGATGAGAATATAAGATCAAAATATAGATGTAGATGCTCAGTTATAATAGGGGTAATTGTAGGTTTAAAAACATTGATTTTTATTGTTAAGAAAATATATGTTTAACAAGATGGATTCACATACCCCATTTAGCTAATAAGAACGAAACTATCTTTCATAGGATCCTATAATATGGATCCAATAATGAAGCTTAAGAAAAATTTAATGGGGGAAAGGTTCAACCTTAATGTGTATAGAATCTTGTTTATCAGAGTATACAAGTATAAGAAACTATAAGAATGTTCAAATTTATTTCTTTAAGAATAAATGAAGTGGAATTAAAAACTTGTAACATATATATGTATAAAAGTATAGGAAATATGTTAACCAAAATAGAATGGTATCCATCAACCATTGATAAAGGTCCCTTGATTTAAAAATTCTTGAATGTCTATCATACCCACACTAGAGGTATCCTTCCATAAGAATATCAGAAACTATCTTACAATCCTTGTAAGCCCTCAATCTCTAAGTTGATCAGCGCCTCCGTCTTCGTATCCCTGGAAGCCCCTAATTGATCACTAACAATAAAAATTGCATTAAGCAGGATGAACAAGATGTTCATGGTTGGGCAAGTTGATCATAACATTCACACAAGGAAGGTATGATCAGCGCTCTTGCACCAAAAATCCTAACTATTGAATTTAGCATTGTCATTGAAAAATCATCTCTCATCAGTACTACCATCATTCAAATGCCTAGGTATATATATGAAAAATAACTAACGGTCGATTCTTCCTCCAACATTCATATTTTTCCATCAATTTTGGAGGGACCTGTACAAGTGTTGCTCAGCCAACAGTTAGTAAAAAATAGATTGTACGACATCATTTTATGTAATAAATCATGGTAAACATTATCTTGTGTAAGAAATAATATTATATAAGGTTTTTTGTAAATTTTAGAAACATTAACAATTTAAAGAAACATTAACATGTTTAAGAAATAATAAAATGAAACATTACATGAATGAGAAGATGTAACCATAAGAAAATAATTAAATTATATTCTCAATATAATGAGAATCGGAGTCTAAAAATATAAACAATCATATTCTGAAATAATAGAGAATCGGAGCCTGAAATATGATGAATTCAGAATCATATTTCTAAATAAATAAGTGTCTGGTTTTAGAAGAAATTAGATTTTGATTTTAAGAGAAATCAATGTCAGATTTCAAAAGAAATCGAAATTTGGTTTCAGGAGAAATCAGAGTCGGATTTCAGAAGAAATGGGACTCTGATTTCAGAATAAATCAATGTCTACTTTAAGATGAAATCAGAGTAGGATTTCAGAATAAATCAAAGTCACAATTCTATGGAAAGATGATTCTAAGGAACTTTAAGATTCTTGGTTAGATAAGGATCCATTTTTTAGTTATGTAAAATATGGTTTGTCTAGGTTTTGGAAAAAACTAGATAAGACAAGGAAAACCATACGTACGGTCAAAAACATTTTGAGAGAATGTAAATTTTATATTATAAAATATTTCATAGAGAATAGAAATTTTCCTTCAGAAAATGTATTTGTGATTTTCAAAACAAAAAGGAATGGAAAATTCATAAGGTAACTTATTGACTCAACAATCTCCCCCTTTGGGAAATCACAACCAACATTTCATAAAATAATATAAGGACTAAATAATTTCATTTTAGAACACAAAAGAAATACTTATCACCACTTTACATTTTTAAGGCCCATGATGAATATGACAAACTCCCCATTAGGTATTGAAATCCCTAAGGATCATATTCATATCTTTCTTAAAGAAATAACTCTTCCTTACATAAGAATTTATTCCACACTTAGAATTTTATCTTTATATAATCTCCCCTTTCATTGTAATTATCTTTCTTAATATTTATTTTGATCATTATTTTCTACCCCTTTTTTATTTTCAAAAATAAATGGAGGGAATGAAAAAAAATACATAAACGGTTAGGAATATACAAGACAAAATTATGGGATGATTAAAAATTTCATTAAGATGGAAAAAATCTGTTATAAGGAAAATACAAAAAATAAAGATAAAAGCTTAAAAAATCATTTATCCTTCTTCTTCTCCATTGGAATTATCTTTTTAAAAGTTTCCTTCAGCTTTTTCAACTCTTTATGACCATCTTTATATTTCTTGATCAACTGATCCTGATCCTGATTTTTCTTTTCGAGATCATTGATCGTTTCTTCCTAATATTGTATGACTTCTTCTTAACCTTTGAACATTCAGCCATCTCTTCCCTGATCACTCTTCTTCTTTTCAAATTTAAATTAATAGAATTTAGCTTTCCGTTTGGGTCTTTATCTTCTTGAATCCGGGTATCCTTCTCTTGATTTGGCTTCTCTGAAAGACCTATTGAAAGGTTATTGATACTGTCATCTTACTTATCAAAGGAATCCTTTTATAAATCATTGAAATCATCCATAATTTTAAAATCATCATTATATGACTTAGACCACTTGGTTATCTCTTTTCAAGATATCATATGATCATCATAACCAATTTGAAAAGTCTTAAAATCTGCTTCTTGTTTTTTAAACTTTTCATTGATAATTCTTGTCGAATCTAACTTCTGATTTATTATTTTTTGAAGTATATGACACCTAGAATAAATTAATGGAAATAAGGTAATGGAATTCACAAACTTCTCTAAGGACGGAACAAAAAAATCATATCCTAAGGAAGGTGAATATTTTGAAGTAGATTCCTTTATTGGTGGGGGAACATTATCCTCCTTATCTTCTTTTCCCTTAAATATTCTAACAATAACTTAATTCTTCGCTTTTTCAACTTTATCTTTCTTTAGTGAATCAACAACAACTTTATTACCTTCTCAACAATAGAGATTTCTTTTTGAACTTTTTGAGTCTCATGCTCACTATCAAAATTTGGACTATTTTATCATCACCATAAACTTATTTATCAGCAACATTTTCACCGATTTCCTTATCATCATCATGATGAATAAATCCATGATTACTAATCTCAGCAACTAAAGGTTTTCCAACCTCATCCCGATCATCATCATTTTCCATAACTGATTTTTCTTTTGAAATTATTTTGGTTGATTCGTCTTGGGAAGTTTTGATAGAAAACATGTTTGAATTACTTTCCTTCTCTTGGTATTCTTCCACGATCCTTATAACATTATCACTTTCTTCTTCCTCTTCTTCTTCTTTTTCTATTTTCTGAACTTCTTCTTCTTCAAAAATGGGTTTGGGAATTAGAATAACATTATTTATATTTTCCCACCTGAAGTTTTAATCTCTACTGGTTCTTGCAAGAAGTATTATAATACATGAACATGTTCATATTAATTATCTGTATCTCTAAGAAAATATCAAACAATATCAGATTCTAACATATTCTTTTTTAAATTCATCTCCTTTTCTTTCTTCTCAAGCTTTTAGTTTCTTGAATCATTAAGACCTTATCCTTAGTAGGGTCTAACCCAAAAATTCCATCTCCCTATTTCTTTTTATTCTTAATCCCCCTCCATTTAGAAACAACTTCATCAAAAAATGGTTTTTTTTCTTTTTTGGCTTGGGTCTAGAAGATGATGAATCAGGTACTAATGCTTTCTATTTCATTTCCTATCTGTTATATTTTCTTTTCATTCATATTTGCAGGAAAGTTTCACCTACATCACCTTTTTTCTAGTAGCTTGATCATCATTATTAAAAAGATCAAAAAACTATATTTCCTTAATAGTGAAACCAATTCTCATCCTTCTTAGAGTATCACCACTCAAAAAAATAAATTTTAATACATTGGCCTTTGAGATGTATGTAATTTTGAAAGATTATAAGAACGGGACAATGATATTAGAGAAGATCACAGGGTACATAACTATCCAAGACTTGATGGTTCCATTCTTGATATTACGTATTGTCAGAAGAATATACCTGATAAGGATTATCTTCCATATATTTACAAGGAAATCCATCATGAAGATATAAAATTTCTTATGGGAATCATTGTCTCCCTTTCTCAGAATGAGAAAACCTTTCATGCATAGAGCTTGTAATTTGTGAATGGTTGAAATATGAGTAATCTTCATTGATTTTACTACTTAAGTCCAATGAACTAAATTTCCTTAACCTTCTAAAAAAACCTTCCTTTTTTAGTAATTCGAGTGAGAAAAATATAGCCTTTACTTCATAAAGAATATCCTAATTAAAATATTACTTTTTGAAAGAAAAGGAATACGTCTTCCCATAACTCTTGAAATAAAACATGTCTCTTCCTCCTTGTTCATAAAAATGAACAACATTATATAATTCTATAAGATGATCAGTATATACCACATCCCGAATCTTTTGTTTTGGAAATACAAAGAAATTCCCTACTATTTTTCTTTATGATTTTTGAAATCAAGGAGTAGTACTTGTCAATGAAATTTGGGTCCATAAGACATTCTATGTAAATTAATAATTCCTAGAGTTTCTTGTTAGAGGCCATCAGAGTTTATGAGGAAATTTCAAGAGACATTCGAAGGTTATGGAAATAGTGGAAACTGAATATTATCATTGAATAGTGATAGAGATTCGACACAAATACACTATAATAACTGATGTGGGATTCGAATAGGGTGGGTCCTTTATATTGGATTTGTAATGAAAGCTAATATTCTCAAATCAATCCAACAATTGATATTAAATTGATCTGATCTGATAGTTGATATCAATACCGAAGAAGGTTTTATAGGTTCCTATTTTTGTGTTTTTTAGGAAATATCAGATTTAAGGAAATTTAAAATGATAATGTTTTCTTAAAACAAGATAGAAATTCCAACAATAAAATATTAAATTATGAAGATTTATGTAAGGAAAAATACCATCCAGAATGATAAGAAGTAATTATCAATATTTATACAGTTTTTCTTATAAGACAAATGTTTTTGAATTATTTATTTGGGAAAGGAAAAATATTATGTTCCTAAATTTATTTTTTGGAAGGAATATAAAAAATAATAATCATATGTAATCCCCCTATGAATAGGTTTATCATAATGTAAGAAGATAGGTTTCAATAAAATATAATATGGATGATTACCTTACAATTATGATCCCTAAATTTTTTTAATGTATTCAAATCTATGGAGGGTAAATATTTTGTGAAAATGTTTGCAAGTTGGTCTTGTGTTTTGATAAATTGAAGAATGACATCTCCTTTAAGTGTATGATCCCTAAGAAAGTGATGTCTATTATCTATTCACCTTTCACAAGAGTGATGTGAAGGATTTTTTTGTAGGGAAATGATACTAGTATTATCACACATTATCTTTGTTTTGGTTTAAATCATTCCATAGTCTGTGAGTCTGTGTTTCATCCACAACACTTGAGCACAACAACTTCCAGCTACTACATATTATGCATCAGTAGTGAAAAGTTCTACTATGTGTTGCTTCTTGCGTGAAAACGAAACAAATTAGTCTCCCAATAAATGAAAATTAATGGATGGTCTATTCATATCTATTCTATAACCTCCAAAATCAGCAATTGAAAAACTTTTTAAAAGAACATCATTTACAATACAATAGAAAAGTCCTAAATCCATGGTTCCCATTAAATAGAGAATAATTCTTTTCACAAAATTTAAATGAGATTCCATTGGATTATAATGACATCATGTACATAAGAATACTAAAAACATTATGTTTGTATGACTAGATGTTAATTATAACAGACGTCCTATCATACCTTTAAAGGATGTTTGATCTTCTGGTTTATCATCATTGTCTAGATCAAGAGAGATTAAGGTTCCAATTGAAGTACTTATACATTAAATGTTTTAATATCCATAATTTATATGGATAAACTCTTTATACTTATGGTTCAATATATAAGTTACTTCTATTTTTGTGAAATTTGAAAACAAAGGAAAGATGTTAACTCACCCATCATATTCATTTCAAACTCATATTTTATGAGATTCGAAAATGAATCAGTTAAGGGTTGTTAAGTTATTATAAATATAATATCATCAATATAAATTGAAAAATAAAAATATTTTTCTTATCTTAATTTATATTAAGGGTTGGATCATTAGTTCCCTTAAGATAATTATTTTGTAAAAAAAATTCTGTAATTCTTTCATACCAGGATCTAGGGGCATGTGTAAGTTCATATAATGCATTGGTAAGTTTGTAAACATGTTCAGAATTTTTTCTGTATTCAAAACTAAGATTTTATTAAACATAAAATTCCTCTTGAACATATCCTATAAGGAAAGAAAACTTCTCATTCATTTGAAAAAATTTTAAATTAAAAAATCCTGCAAAGGCTAGTAAAATAAAAATAGATTCACATATTGCTACTGAAGCATAGGTTTCCTAATAGTCTATGTCACAACCATCGTTTTCAAATTATTTATTTTATAAATTTTCTTGGTATCGGGTAGTTCGGGTTGATGATTGACATAACTCTTTGAGTTTAAATTTTAAAAAACACATGTTTTGGCCTCGAATGCATCTAGCCTATCGTGGTCGAAGCTGCATAGCCTTACCACAATCACAATGTGAATTTTCCCGGCTCATCGCACGACCCACTTGATGTTCAAGGAAGATGAATAGAATGTTATGAATAGTAAAATGAAAAAATGATGAGAAGTGTAATAAAATTTAAGGGACAATTTTAATTATAATAATATTGTTTTATAATATTACTATTATTAATGTTGATATCTCTAAGAATATAAATTTTATTAAGTTGTTATTAATATTGTAATTATTATTATAGTTAATATTATATTAAGTTACTATCACCTTATTATTTATTTGGTTTTAAAAATATTCTATCCAAGTGAAAGATGAGTTTCGGTTGAATTTTGAGTTTCATCGATAAATGAGTTTTTGCGGCTTGATAGTGTCCGACGCACGGGCAAGGCATGGTCGAAGATATGCGACTTTGACTGGTTCGCCGCATAACCTTGTCCGGTTAACTGCAAGGCAAGACAAATGTTTAATTTATTAAATAAAACTAAATGAATATTTAAGTGATAATAAAATAAAATAAAGAAACAAGAGTAGAATAAATTTTAAAGAATTGTTTTAAATAATTTAATTATTTGAGAATATTAATATTGTTATTAGTGTAAAAGGTTATGTTTTTATTATTATTATGTTTTGGTATCATTATTATTATTATGGGTTCATTTACGGTTTATGTTTATTTTATTTCTAGGTTTATTTTTACCTTTCTTTTTTATCCATTTTTTTTCTCCCTCCTTCCCTCTCTCCCCCGTTGCCCCCCTCCGCCATGGTTTGAGCCACTCTCCCCCTCCAAACCATTGACTGGCGCCCTGCATGTTGCTCCTTTTGGCCATTCAGTGACACACCAATCACCTCCCTCCTACTCCGTCTGGAAACTGCTTCCCCACAACCTCCTCGACCAGCCCCATTGTACGAGCGCCTTCTTCGCTGATCAGCCCTCCCCCGAAAACCCGAATCGTCAGTGCCCCCTTCTCCCCTCCGTGAACCACTGACCTCCTCCTTTGGTGACCGCGACCCTTCCTCCCTTCCCTCTCCTCCCCGGTAAGTCATCTTCCCCTCATATTAGGGTTTCTATTTGGGGGTTCAAGTTATTTAGGTCCGATCTTGAAAACGATGGTTCAATTCATTTTTAGGGTCTTTTTTTTATTTTCATGTGGTGCACTGGATGCACAATTGAAGTTCAACACCATACCTCAAAGATTTCATCACTAAAGGTAGGTGGTTCCTTGACTTAGCACCTTTGGATAATATTATTATGCTTAGTTGAATTTATAAACATGTTTCTTGGTTTCATTTTCTGGTGCATATGCTATTTTTAGTATGGTTAGTGTGTTTGTTAGTTAGAAATAAGTTTCTAATTTAAGAAAATGGCAATGTTTGGGGGTGTTTTGGTGCAATGTTTTCAAAATAGGTTTGAGGTGTTGTTTGGTTAGTGCTTTATTTGTTGTGCGAAATGTGATTTATAAATATTTTTACATGAGTGTGTGATGAGATTTCATTTTATTTTAGAAATGGTGGTACCTTTCATTTTGGTCTTATTGTGGTAATTTCCAAAAAAAATTAAACAAGCGTTTTTTGGGTATGTATGTGGTTTTAAAAGGGATGGGATGTGCGAGTGATTTTAAAATGGTTTTTTCATGTAAACAATTGTGTGATTTGAAGTGATTTCTTGTGGCATGTAGTTGAGATCATTTTTTATAAATTGAGAAATGGTTTATTTATGTGGCGTTTCAGATGCGAAACATGGTTGGAAGAATTTTTTGGGTTTTTTGGTACATGTGAAATGCATTTTCAAAGTCTTTGAGGAGTGTGTATATTTATATGGTGATTTTCGTAAAAAAATGAGTCAGTTTGGATGTTTTTCCCTATTGTGCACAATTGAATTTGAATTGGAAATTGTTTGAATAATGGAAAACATTTTTGGATATCTTTACCTTGAGCATTTGGTTCTAAAGTGACATCCCTATACGGGATAAAGTGTCTTTTGGTGTAAAGTTTTCTTGGTTTATTTTGAAATGATTTAAAAAATAGTTTAAATTACTTATTTATTTATTTAGATGGCTCTAAAGTGGTGTTTTGGAAGATTTGTGTGTGCTTTTGTTTTTAAAGTAGTATGTTTATATAAAATGAGACATGTTTCTTGGTGTAAAACCTCTTTGCATCACTTGGTGGTGTTTTATTATGTGAACCCGTGTTCTATAATTTAATATTATTTTCTAAGTTATTATAATTTTATAGGTTTCTCTTTTAGTGTTTCCAAATGAGGATTTGCAAAATGATTAAGTAACGACAAATTTTTTTTGGAATGTTATTTTTGTGTGCATGTGTTTTTGAAATAGTGATGGGGTATCCAAGTGGTGTCTTTTTGTGTGTAATGTCTTGTTTGGTGTGTGATATGTGAAAGTGATACATGATGTGGATGTGAAATTTGTTTGAGCACAAAAAGGGAAATCCCAGGTACCTAGGTGGGAAGATTATGACTAGTATGCTAAATGACACGTGAGTCATTTGTCTTGGTTTCATCTGGAAGGATTGATGTTTCAACACTAACTAAACTTTTTTGGTGGTTGGAGACCACTAGGTTATGGATATGTTTCACTACTAGTGGCTCGTGCATGAGAGAGTTGGTTATTGTGGCTCCAATTCCATGTTTACACTGAGGTACGATGTCTCAAACATACCCCACATAATAGATACTTTAGGGGATTTTACCAACAGTTCTCTACTATTCGTGATGTGGTGCCTTCTGTCGGCATACGAAGGACCACATGGGTATGTTCATGTTCTTTATAAACATTCTCTTCCATTTTGAAGTATTATTTGTGAAATGGTTTTTCTTCAAGTGCTCTTTCCTTTCAATTTTTAGCTTTTAACTGTTTTTGTTTAAAATAAAGCATTTTTAAAGTATAGTTTCAAATAAGCATGTTAAATTGTCTCTTTGGTGTTGTGGCATGGAATCATTGTATTGAGTGACATACTAATGGGCTTTCACTCACACCCTGCACACACCTTCAGTTTTATGTAGACCTTGTTTCATGTGTATTCTAGTTTGTGACATCGTTCTTAGTGATGGTGGTTCGGATGTTGTTGGTCTTCGCGTGCAGGTTAGTGTTGGTAGCTTGGGGATTCAGATTCTCATGCCGCTTGGAGGTTGGTATTGGATTTTAGTTCTCTATCCTTGTTGTTGTTCACTTTGGGTTTTTTTTATTTGTAGACTTAGACATGTTTAATGTTTTAAGGTGTTTTTGGTTGTCTGTTCCAGTCTCAGGTTATTTCTCTTATTAGTTGATTTTCTATATCTTGTTTTGGGTAAATTGTTCCCACATATTAATACGATACCTGGGCACTTGTTCCAGCCCATGGTGATTGGGAATTCCCTTCGGGCCATGTCGTTGATCGGGTCGGGCGGCAGGTCAGATGGTGACCCGACCTAGTTCATGAGAAAATGGTATCAGAGAGAGGTTTTTCCTCTTGGGTCACGTTCTTTCATGATAGAGTTAGGGTAGAACAATGATAAGTCTGTCGAAACATGAAATTCTGGCTACAATCAAGTTTCCTGGATAGCACACCTCGTGGTGAGACTCGAGTTACCAAATTAAGTTGGGGTTTGTCTGAGTCTTTGATCCTTTTTCTTAATCATGTCTAGGGGAAATGAAAAGGGAGTAGGTTTAGTGGTCCCAGTGAGCTCGTAGGATCTGGAAAGAAATGTGGAGCTGGGGACACTGTCCTAGAATACTCATTGTGGTAGTGGCGTGATTGGTATAGGGCCACCAACCATATGTCTCAGTCACCCGCTGACAATAGTCCCTTCTTGCATCGTTCCTTGTCTCTTTGTTTTGAATTCATGAAAATCTAGTTTGTAAGTTAAAATTAAGTGGTGTCTTAATAATTGGTGGTTGTGTGGTGTGTCTTTATATTTTCAAATGTGGGATGTGGGTTATTTCTATTAGATAATCCTTTTTGAATGATTTGTGTCTGGAGTTTGAATATTTATTTGTAAGTTGGTAAGAAAGTGGGTGGTTAGTGAATTCTTTTGAAAGTTGCTTCGAGAATCCCTTTCAGTGGTTCCCCCTACACATTTAGTGATCGCTTATTATATTTCTTGGCCATTGGATAAGTTTGACTAGATCCATGGTTTTCTTTCTCGACTACTGCACGCCCCCATAAAGCGTTAACATGTGGTTTAAGTGCGGCCATGGGTAATTCCCCATTGGATGACCCTCCAGTTAATTAAAGTATGGACTCTCCCTTTTGAGTGATAGTACTATATCTGTCCCTTTTTCCTTTTCGGTTGAGAGGATCCTCTCTTAGTTGGATGAAAAATGTGGGGGGATTTGAATGGAGTCTTATTCTCTATGATTTGTCTTAGTTGTCGGGTATGAAGTTTGACATTGTTGTGTTTCAATGTTCCCCTAGAAAAGGTGAACGGAATTCCAGAGGGGAAGGGTGAAGGCGGTTTGGAATTATTAGCACTAACTGATGGCTTGAGTGTCTTGCATTGCCCTCATCGGCCGCATGAGTCATGCTTGGTGACAATTTGCAATGTCTTGTTCTAATAATGTGTTACAAAGTGTGATGCACTAGCACCATTTTAGATCTTGGGTTGGTAAATGTTTTGTGAGGGATCAGTTGGATGTCGTGACGTGTTACGTTTGTTGGGGTTGTCTCGGTTGCGGTGTGGTTGCATATGACACCAAAAGGATAAGCTCTATTCGTGAGTCCTCAATACCTAAATGCGAGGAAGGAGATGCTTCAAACATCAGGGCTCCATCCATAGGCCTCGGAGTGAAGCTGGTGCGTGGTCAGGAACCCCAGGAGTGTATGGGACCCCAACCATATTTTTATCGTCAGTACTAAAGGTGAAGAATGTTTAAATTCTTTTTTGTGGTTGTTCTGTTCTGAACGGCTCATTTGGCTGTGTAGGGTTTCTCATAGTTATGAGGAGGTGTGGTCGTCTCGTTACCTTAATGTCATGGGGGTTGCGTTGCACCGGATGTAATCACTTTTAGCGGTCCTTATGGGGTATGATTGGGAGAATTAGTCTCAAATTTGAACGATGTTTATCTAGGTATGTTGGGATGTTGATTTGTTTTCAGCTATGGTTTTGATACCTGATGATTAGGCCATGCCCTGCCTACCTTTTGGTGGGGTGTCGGGTCAGTGCCGGAAATCCTCCGAGTTCTTGTATTTTTGTTGGTTCCAACAGTTGTGAGGCCCATTGAGGGTCTCATTGAATCTCCCTAGAAATAAACCGATGTTACCCTAATCATATGGTGGGGAGTCCGCTCAGGCCTCCCCGTGTCAGTTTTCTAGTCTCGTCTCAGGTGTTAGTAGGTTTCAAATTGTGGGGAGCCCCTCAGGCTTTCCCATGTTGACCTTTTGGTTCTGTTTCTGAATATGGATTGGTGATAAGTGATAAGAGTGTTCCTAAAACATGGTTTGACCTTATTTGTTCCCTCTAGCCTAATGGTGTGGTTTTTGTTTAATAGTGCTTGAGATGTTTTTTCTTGTGAAGTTGGATTTTGTGGGTGCGAGAGTTCCTTTACTTGATCAGTCAACTTGAGGTGTTCTAGCTCTTTGCGGAGGGTGACACAATTCAGAAAGTCTTTTTATTGATTTTTTTAAGTTTTCTTTGAGACACTTTATATGATCACAATGCGTTTACCTGTTTATACTCATTTTTCATAGGAATAATTTTTGAATTGTGACGTGGTGCCACTTTGTGCTTTGGCGGTTCATCCTGAGTTGTGGATTTCCGAGGACAAAAAGTGCTATGGTGGGGAGAATAGTCCCACCCGTCGTTTTCAAATTATTTATTTTATTAATTTTCTGGGTATCGGGTAGTTCGAGTTAAAGCCCGAAAAAACTCTTTGAGTTCTAATATAAAAAAAAACATGTTTTGGCCTTGAATGTGTCCACTATACTATGGTCGAAGTCGCACGACCTTTCCAGAGTCACTGCGCAATGTTTCCCGGATCACTGCACGACCCGCTTGATTTTCAAGGCAGATGAATAGAATTTAATTAATAGTAAAATAAAAAAAATGACAAGAGGTGTAATAAAATTTAAGGGACTATTTTACTTATTAAAATATTGTTGGATAATATTACTATTATTAATGTTGACAGTGCTAAGAATATAAATTTCATTAAGTTTTTATTAATATTATAATTATTATTATATTTAATAATATATTAAGCTACTATCACCTTATTATTTATTTGGCTTTAAAAATATTTTGTCCAGGTGAAAGATGATTTCTGGTTGAATTTTGAGTTTCGCCAAAAAACGAGTTTTCACATACTGTCAGCGTCTGACACACAGGAGGGGCATAGTTGAAGCTATGAGACTTTGACTGGGTCTCTCTGTGACCTCATCTCATTATCTGTAAGGCTATCCTGATGTTAAATTTATTAAATTAAATGAAATGAATATTTAATTGATAATAAAATAAAATTAAGAAACATGAATAGAAAAAAATTTAAATATTTGTTTTAAATAATTTAATTATTTGAAAAAATTAATATTGTTATTAGTGTAAAAGGTTGTGTTTTTATTATTATTATGTTTTGGTATCATTATTATATTTATGGGTGCATTTAGTGTTTATGTTTTTTTTATTTCTAGGTTTATTTTTACCTTTCTTTTTTATCCCTTTTCTTCTATCCCTCCCTCTCTCCCTCGTCGCCCCTCCCCCTAGTTCGAGCCGCTCTCCCCTCCTAAACCTTGATTGACACCCTACATGTTGCTCCTTCTTGCCATCCGGTGACACATCGATCACCGCCCTCCAGCTTCGTCTGGAAACCACTGCCCCGCACCCTCCTCGACTAGCCTCGTCATGTGCGCGCCTCCTGCACTGATCATACATTCACCGAAAACCCAAACCGTTGGTTCCCCCTTCTCCCCACCACGAACCGCCGACTTCCTCCTTCGGTGACCGCGACCCTTTCTCCCTTCCCTCTCCTCCCTGGTAGGTCATCTTCCCCTAATTTTAGGGTTTCATTTTGGGGGTTCCGAGTTATTTTACGTCCACTCATGAAAAGTAAGTTTCGGTCCTTTTTAGGGTATGTTTTTATTTTCTTGTGGTGTGGTGGATGAACAATTGAACTTCAACACCATACCTAAGAGATTTATTTCACTGAAGGTAGGTGGTTCCATGAATTAGTTCCTTTGGATAATTTTATTATACTTATTTGAATTTATTAATGTGTTTCCAGGTTTTATTTTGTGGTGCGTATTCTATTTTTAGTATGGTTAGTGTGTTTGTTAATAATAAATAAATTTCTGATTTAAGAAAATGACAATGTTTGGTGATGTTTTAGTGCAATGTTTTCAAAAAAGGTTTTAGGGGTTTTTTGAGTAGTGCTTTATTGGTAGTGTGAAACGTGATTTTTAAATATTTTGACATGCGTGTGTGATGAGATTTAATTTTTTTAGAAATGGTGTTACCTTTCATTTTTTTCTTATTGTGGTAATTTCCCAAAATGTTTAAACAAGTGTTTTCAGGGTGTGAATGAGGTTTTAGAAGGGTTGGGATGTGCGAGTGATTTTAAAATGGTTTTTTTAGGAAAACACTTGTGTTATTTGAAGTGAGGTCTTGTGGCATGTAGTTGAGATATTTTTCTATAAATTGAGAAATGGTTTATTTAAGGGGTTTTTTGGATGAAAAACATGGTTGGAAGGATTTTTGGTGTTTTTTGGTACGTGCAAAATGTGTTTTCAAAGTCTTCGAGTGTGTATATTTATATGGTGATTTTCACAGAAAAATGAGCCAGTTTGGATGTGTTGCCCTATTGTGCACATTTGAATTTAAATTTGAAATTGTATGAATAATGGAAAACATGTTTTGATATCGTTACCTTGAGAATTTGGTTCTAAAGTGACGTCCCTATATGGGATAAAGTGGCTTTTGGTTTAACGTTTTCATGTTTTATTTTGAAATGATTTAACAAATAGTTTAAATGATTTATTTATTTATTTAAATGGCGCAAAAGTGGTGTTTTTGGAAGATTTGTGTGTGCAATTTTTTTGAAGTAGTATATTTATATATAATGAGATGTGTTACTTGGTGTAAACCCTCTTTGTGCCACTTGGTGGAGTTTTGTTATGTCAACCTTTGTTGTGTAATTTAATATTATTTTCTAAGTTGTGCTAATTGTATATGTTTCTATTTGAGTGTTTCTAAATGGGGATTAAATAAATGATTAAGTAACGTCAAATATGTTTTGGAAAGGTATTTTTGTGTGTGTGTGTTTTTAAATGGGTGATTAGGTATGAAAGTGGTGGATTTTTGTGTGTAATGTCTTGTTTGGGGTGTGATATGTGAATGTGATACATGATGTGAATGTGAAATTTTTTTGAGTAGAAAAATGGGAATCCTGGGTACCTTGGTATGTGGATTAGGACTAGTACGCAAGATGACACATGAGTGGTTCCTCTCGGTTTCATCTTGCTGGATTGACGTTACAACACTAACTAAAATTTTGTGATGGTTCGAGACCACTAGTTTATGGATGTGTTTCCCTACTGGTAGCTCGTGCCGGAGATCATTGGTTATTGTGGCTCTTATGCCATGTTTACACCGAGGTATGATGTCTCTAGCGCACCACACATACTAGACACTTTAGGGGATTTTACCCGCATTGCTCTACTATTCATGACGTGGTGCCTTCTATCAGCAAACAGAGGACCACTTGGGTATGTGCATGTTCTTTATAATATTTGTCTTCCATTTTGAAGTATTATTTGTGAAATGGTTTTTCTTCCAGTGCTCTTTCCTTTCCATTTTTAGATTTTAATTTTTTTTTTCTTAAAAATAAAGCTTTTTAAAATTATGGTCTCGAATAAGAATGTTAAACTGCCTCTTAGGTGTTGTGGCATGTAATCTTTTTATTGGGTGACATCTTATTGTGCCTTTCGCTCACACCCTGCATACACCTTCTGGTTTATGTAGACCTTGTTTCTTGTGTATTCCTGATTGTGACATCATGCTCAGTGATGGTGGTTCAGATGTTGTTAGTCTTCGTGTGAAAGATAGTGTTGGTAGCTTGGGGATACATATTATCGTGCCGCTTGTAGGTTGGTATTAGAGTTTAGTTCTCTATAATTGTCGTTGTTCACTTTGGGTTTTTAGTTGATTTGTAGACTTAGACCTTTTTATGGTTTAAAGGCTTGTATGGTTGTCTGTTATAGTATGAGTTTATTTATCTTGTTTGATGTTTTTCTATATCTTGTTACTAGTAAATCATTTCCACATATTATTATGATACCTGGGAACTTGTATCAGCCCTTGGGGATCGAGAACGCCTTTTGGGCCATGTCGCATATCGGGTCGGGCTCCAGGTCGGATAGCGACCCGGTCTGGGTCGTGACAGTTTATTACCTCTTGTTGATTATCAACTTTACCAACTAATCTTTCTCTATTTGTTAAAATGAATCCATTTTCATCAGATTTTTTTCATAGGACCCACTTTAGTAAAATTTCAGATGTTTATTTAGGTCTTTCAACTAAGGTACATACTTTGTTTCTTTTGAATTCATTTAGTTCATCTTTCATATCTTTAATCCAATCATCATCACCTAAAACTTCATTAGTGCTTTTAGTTTCTAATTAGTAAAGAAATTCTAGATATTCTACTCTATATCTTAAGGAACTTCTAGTACTTATAGATTGATTTACATCACCAATGATACTATTAGTGGGCTGATTCATAAGAAACAAGTGACTTGGGTTTTGCAAAACATGTTCATCAACATAAGGTAAAAAATATTCTAGAGTAAATGTTTCTGAAAAAAATTTCATGAGTATTTCCCTTAAAAGAATACTCTTCCATCAATGATTGATAATCAATTTTTGAAAACACATCCAAAACTATAGGTTGATGTTTTTTTTTAAAAGGATTAGTTTTATCAAATATAACATGTACTGTTTATTTAACAATACAAGAATTTTTGTTAAAAACTTTATAATCCATAAAAGTATTGTATTGGACTAATAAAATTCTTTCATAATATTTGGGTGTGAATTTATGTATGTTATATTTAGTATTTAAGATGAATAATTTTCATCCAAATACTTTGAATTAATAAACTTTATGTCTTCAACCATTCACCCAATTCATAAAGTGCTTTATTAAAAAAAGGTCTTATTAAAATTCAATTAATAGTATAGCAATCATTACTAACAACTTTAGCCCAAATGTGTTTAGTAATATAATATTCTCTCAACATGGTTCTAGATATATCTTGAAGAATATGGTCTCTTCTATGAAAAACACCATTTTTTAGGAGTTCTTGGAGATTAGAAGTTATGATTAATTCCTTTCTTAATTCAAAATGACTCAAAAATTGAATTTTCAAATTCTCCACCATAATCAATATGAATAGTTATCAATGGGAGGTTTTACTCATTTTTTACTCTAAGTGAAAAATATTTAAAATTAGAAAAGGCTTCAGATGTATTTTCTATAAAATAGACCCTTGTAAATCTAGTAAAATCTTCAACTAAAACAAATACATTTTATTTTTCTCAAATGCTTCCAGTTTCTATTGGGCCGAAAAGATCCATATGAACTAGATGTAATTCTTTATAATTTGAGAGTTTATTAATTGATTTAAATCTTAACTTATGTTTCTTGCCATATTGAAAAGGATAAAAAACTTTTGAAGAATACAGTATATCTATGGTAGTTCATTAAAAATAATTTTCTTTGAGAGTTTTCATAGGTTCCTGAGGTTAAAATGACATTGTATTCTATGAAATATTCAATATTGATCTTCTATTTCACTATGGAAATGTAGATCTTGGATCCTAAGGTCTTCTAATTTCAATGTATAAATATTCTCATTCCTATGGGATGATAGAATAAACTCTTCATTGGAATTGTGTACTAGATATTATCATTCCTAAAATTCACAAGGTAACCTTCCTCATATTATTGTCTTATGCTTATAGGGTTTTTCTTAAGACAGTTATCAAATAAAACATTTTAAGTTAACGCTTTTCCAAGAAGAACAATGTTATCTTTACCAACAATTTCTCATTGATCATTGTCTTTGAAAGTAATTTTTCCACCTTTCTTCTTTATAATATTTTCAATGAAGTTTCTGTTACTAATCTTGTTCTGGGATCATCCAAAATCCATGTCACATGTTTTTCCCTATGAAATTCGTTTATTTTTCTAAAAATAAAATAGTTTGACTTTCAGAATCTAAACATTATTGGATCTATAATTTTTAGGAAGTAAAATCTTAGGTATCCATGTTTTATTAGAAAAGTACTCTTTATAAAAACCTAAGGATTGAGTTTTATTTAATGAAAAAACACTTCTCCCAATTTCCACCACATTGAAACTTAGTTCAAAACATATAAATTTGGGGAATAAAATAATTGTGACTAAACCAGTTTTGAATTAGTATAACCAAATATAGAACTATTTCTTATAGGATGGAGTAGTGAATTCATTTTATCAATTTCTTTCCTTCCAAAAGTGAATTTTGATAAAATTTTTGTGAAGGAAATATTTCATATTTTAGTCTGATAACTACATTATTATCCTCATAGTCATTATTCTTAGAGTTTAAGTTATTCTCTATAACATTTTTCTTTGAAATAACATTTTCAAGATCCTAATAAAGTTTATCCTTTTCATAATTAACTTCCTTAAGTTTTCTTAATAATATTATCCAAATCAAGATTTTTTTATCTAGATCTTTTTATAGATTTTATACTTCTTTTGATAAAATAGATACACTAGAATTTACTTTTTATAACTTCTTTTTCATCTTATAGATCTCATTCTTAGTTATTTTAGAAAATCTAGAGACTTCTTCAAACTAATGTAAGGTATTATCATCTGATGAGGTAGATTATTCATATGATGATTCATAAATTTCATCATCTAGATAATTAGTATTTAATGAAATATTAGTTAAAGATTTATCATTGTGTACCTTATCCATAAGATAACGATTTTCAATTGGTAATCTAGCTATAATACTAATATTCTTCGGACTAGACGATTCATATTCAGAGGATTCGTCTGAAGAGTCACCACAACTGGCACTCTAGGTTTCATTATCCTTTAATAAATTCTTAGAATTAGATTTGTAGAACTTATTTATGTTCCTCTTATAATTACTATCCATTCTGTCTTTTCTCTTGAGCATAGGACAATCTGGTCTGATATATACATACCTTTTGCATTTATAATAAGTTACTTCTAAATAATTCTTATCCTTTCTGTCATTAATCTTATATATGTACTAAAAATATTTCTTTCCCACAATCTTGTTTATCATTCGAGAATTATTGGACAGTTCATTCTCATATTGATCACTATCACTTGATTCATATACTACAACAACTCTCTTAGCTTTAGATCTAGTTACTCAATCTTAATTCTTGGATTTATATGTAGTAGTAAAATATACACTTCCATTACCATTATTATTATTATTAAATTCTACATCTCTCTTCATTATTGTTTCATGCTGAATAAGAGTTCCAAATAATTCATCAAGTGTGATGTAAAATAATGTTTTTTCATAAATAGTTTTCCTTTTAGATCCCCACTCATTGAGCATGATATCAATTGCCTTGTCCAAAACTATTTCATCATTTAGTACGTTTTCTCTGATATATTGAATAGTTTTGATGATAGTATTAAATCTTTATTGGACCTTGCGAACTTGTTCTCCATACCGAAAAAATCCATGATATTCAACTCTTAACATAGCTTTTCTTGTTTCTATCACTTTTGAAGTTCCAAAGTGTGTAACTTCATGATTCATCCATATACTATTGACAACATTATAAGAGGATATTTGGATGTATATATTACCAGTAATGGAACATAAAAAACAATTGCATACCTTGTAGTTTAGTTGAAATTATTTTTTTCTCTGATTTATGAATGTTCTGATTTCCTTGCTAGGAATCTTCTATTCACTAGAGAGCAAGACAAATTATCCACTCCAAAGTTTATAACAAAGGTCTTCATCCTATATCTTTAGTACTCATAATCATTACAATAAATGATTGGTGGTATGGTATGATTTAAATTATATATATAACCAAAGTTCATTCCTTCCATATTATAAGAAAATACAGATGATCTTTTCTATAAAACAAGTTTGTAACAAAAGTTCCAAAAAATCTATGAAAAACATGATCAGGTAAAGTTAAGAAAGAAAAGTTGAGGAAGAAAACCTATATGAAAGTTTATGTATTTTAGAGAAATCCTCTGATACTAATCATAGGATCAAAATATAGATGTATATTCCCAATTAGAAGGGGGTAAATTGTAGGTTTTAAAACTCTTGTTTTTATCCTTATGAAAATCTGTGTTTACAAGATGGATTCAAAAACCCCTATTTAGTTCTTAAAAAAGAAACTATCTTACATAGTGTCCAATAATATTGATTCAATAATGAAACATAAGAAAGGTTTACCTATGTAAAGGTTCCACCTTGAAGAGTAAATTATATTATTTTTCAGAGTATACAATTATAAGAATGTATAAGAAAGTTAAATTTTTTGTAAAGAAAATGCAGCAGAATTATTATTTTTTAGAAAGATAAGGAAACAATTATAAAAAATATTTTAACCAAAAGAAAAGGGTGTCTAAAAACCTTAAATAAAGGTCCCTTGATTTGTACTTTGAAGAAATTATTTCTTTCCCACACCAAGGTAAAACCTGGATAAGAATATCACAATATATTATTCTATCCCCCATGCCCTTGATCTATAAGGTTATAAACACCTCTATATTTTTATCCTGGGAAGTCGTCGATTGATCTGCAACAAGACGAATCACACTAATTAGTCTGAACAAGATGTTCACGGTTGAACAAGTTGTTCACAACATTCATACAAAGCAGATTTAAGCAGAGCACTCACAATAGAATCTTTATCTCTAGAATTCAAAAAGATCATTGAAAACTATTCTCTAATCAGTATTCAAATTTTTTAAAGGGATGGGTATTTATAGAGAAAAAATCATAACAGTTGGCTCCTCCTACAATGGTCATATTTTTTGTTAAAATTCTGTGGGACCGATACACGTGTCACTCAACCAACTATTTGTAAAAAACCAGATTGAATGACGTCATTTCATGTATGAAATCATGGGAAACATTATCATGTGTAAGAAACAATATTATGTAAGAAATGAATTTTTATGATTATGAAATGTTAACAAGTTTAAAATCATTTTCATTCAAAGGATCCTATAAAATAAAACATTACATCAAGGGAATGAGGAAACTATAATAAAATCATTTAATCATATTATTAAGAAAATAAGAATCAATATCTATTAAGATGAGAAATAAAATTCTGAAATAATAGAGAATCGGACTCTAAATTATGATGAATTCAGAATCTGATTTTGGAAGAAATCAGAGTCTAATTTCAGAAGAAATCTGAATCGGATTTTAGGAGAAATCAGAGACTATTTTCAGATGTAATCAGAGTCTAATTTCAGAAGATATCAGAGTCTAATTTCATGAGAAATAGAAGTCTGATTTCAAAAGAAATCATAGTAATAATTTATAATAAATCAGAGCCATATTTTAGAAGAAATCAAATTCAGATTTCAAAAGAAATCAGAGTATTATTTTATAAGAAATTGGAGTCTAATTTTAGCAGAAATCGGAGCCTCATTTCAGAAGAAATCAGAGTCACAATAATGTGGAAATCGGATTCCATGGAACTGTAAGATTCTTGGTTTGATAAAGATTCAATTTTTTATTTAATTAAAATATGTTTAGTCTTGGATTATGAAAACACTATACAAGACAATAAAAAGTATAGGTATGGTCAAAAATGTTTTTAGAGAATGTAAATTTTCTTTAGGAAAATATTTCTTAGAGAAAGATAATTTTCCTTAATAAAATGTGGTTGTGCTTTTTGAAACATAAAGGAATTGAATATCCATAAGGTAACTTATTGACTCAATAGAGAATACGTTTATATGTATGTTATAAAGGGAAAGAAAAAGAGTTTAAGGATGATCTATACTGATATAATGTTGTAGAACATTTTTATTTTTACTCCATTATTAATTAGGGGGATAATAATGACATTTATTACTGGTATTAGTTGGGATCTGACAACATATTCAAAGGGATAAATTAAAGTTATATTTGGTTAGAGTTGTATTTATTGTTAATGATACTTATTATATGAGTAAATTTTATTATAAAATGGTATACTGGGTGATGGATTAATGCATACACCCAATGCATGAAGATGGTTCCACCCATGTGTAATGGGAAAAGAATATTAATGTATTTTCTATTAGAGATACATAGGAAAATTCATATATTTTTCAGGAAGTATGGAAAGAGGTTCTATGAACTATAAATATTTGGATATATATATATATTCTAATTTTTATATATTAAATCTGATGATTGATTTAGATTGTATTCATAGAGAAAGAATGAAACGTACCAATGGAGGTGTTTCAGTGCTGTATACAAGACCTTGGAATTATTGAGACTGCAACAAGTAATATGTAGAGATTAAATATCAATGCTTTAAGTATGAAAATATAGTTTTACTATAATTGAGAAACTATCAAAGTGTTTTTTTTGTTCAAGGATATTGAGATCTATTTTCAAGGTTTATGGATGATGTTTAGAAAGTATTTGAGGATGGTTCAAGTGGGTTTAAAGAATACCCAATGTCATTTGTAAGAAATCTAGTTTCATGAGTTTCAATATAAAAATAGAAAACTCCAAGAATGTTAAACTTTGAAAAATAATCATAATACTTAACCATATAAATTTAGAATTATCATACAACATCAGTATAAAACTTTTTACTGAGCATACACCTTTTATGGAGTGACATAGTTTATGTATTAATGAAAATAGAAAGAAAAATGAGCAAACAAATTTCATAGTGGATTATTAGAATTGTTTCGGAGATATGACTTCACTGAATGTATTTTATATAATCATATGAATTATCTCCCTTCCTATGAATTTAGAGGTTGAAAATTAGACTTTAGAAACTATCTTTGGAGTAAATCATCTAACTTTGAGTTGAGGTTGGAAAATAAAAATTCTAAGAGCATATGACATAATCATATGACTTCTTCACATCATATGACTTCATACAGAGAGTAAGTCTTCAATTATTAAGTGTATGACCTCAAAATAAACCATTTTATGACCATGTAATTCCATATTAAATCAAATTCAAATAAATCAATTCATCCATGAGGAAGATAATATGTATTCTATACTTGGTGAAATTTTTAAAATGCTGCTGGATGGAAGAAGAGCATTGTATGGATGAATCAAAAATTATAAAGGCTATGTAAAGGACATATGAACATATTAAAATGTAACTAGAATATACATAAGGGTCATATAGACAAATCTAAAGGTGATAAAAATCTATATAATGGACATCCTGAAATGCATAAATGAAATCCCATGTGTTCTACTTTCAATGTAACGGTTATATGGACCTATGTATGGGAAATAGGTGAATCATTTATTGTGTAAAGGTGGTTTTAGTTTCTTGAATTTTTTATTATGATGAGTAAATTTAAAATGATATGATGCAAGATATATTCAATCATTTTTATTACATTATGAATATATCAATATCGATGATTGGATCATGAGTTTCTGGTCATCATGATGAGGGAGAATAAAATCAAATCCTTAAATATTTTATACAAATTTAACATTGGTAAATTGGAATTTTTGGGTTTTTATGAACAATACATAAAAAATATTAATAATATATTGACCATTACATCAAGTATTATAAAATTTATAAAGTGATCTATTTTAGAAGAATAAATAAAGTGATGAGATGTTATTGTTGTTTAGAGATAGAAACTGAGATTAATACAATCTTTCTTATGAATTCTCTCAAGTCTCAAAAGAGGATTTATAAATAATAAAAGATATTATGTGTAAAAAATTTATTATACAATTGAGGATTTTTATCATTGATATTTTTTATAGATATTTTTTGGAATATGAATCTGATACTTTTAAGAATAAAATGTAAAATATATTATTCCATGAGAGGTGAATTTATTAAGGGTATTTCTGCAACATCACTTGTGTCGAAAAAAATTAATTCAAATAACATGAAACCCAAAATTATAAATTATATCATGGTGGTTTAGGATGGAAGTGAAATGGTATTTTCATTATTCCATTTCAAGATACTGATTATGTTGATAAAAATAACTTCTCTTAAATGATTCCATGTGGGAATGAGTGGATCAAAGTGGAATATATTTATAGGAAAAATGATCTACATCTTGTGAAAGATTTTGAATGAAATAAATCAGAGCTTAATATAAGAATAACAAAGAAGAAATATTAATGTAAAATTATACGGAAGATATGATATTGACCCGAAGTTTAGTTCATTATGTATTGTGTAAGACTCTGGTTCTTATTCCCGAGGTACGAGTTTCATCTTTTCGTTTTCCTTTAGTTTTTTTGAAATGACTAGGGAAATGTGGGAAAAATCCAAAATTTATGGGTATGTGTCGTTTACTTTTGTACACACGCCTTGTACTTTGGCTATGATAGATGTGAATACAGGGCGCATAGGCTTGTCGACAAAAACATACTACACGCCATGTACTTTTGTAAACACGCCATGTACTTTGGCTGTGTGGGATGCGAACACAGGGCGTGTAGTCTTATTGGTGAGTAAGGGTGTAAAAACTAACTGCACACCGTGTAATTAGTAATACATGCTGTTTAATCAGTCGACAGATGAACAGGGTGGCGGTGAAAAATATCCACCAGAGGAAAAGTTAAAAAGGATAGTACACGCCTTGTAATTGAAAGTACATGCCTTGTAGTAATGTTTTTTCGTTATAAACAGGCAGAGAACTCACTAGGAGCCACATGAGAGGAGGTAGGGACTGGGAGGAGCTCTCAATCGCACATTGGGACTCTGATTCTTCCTCCATCAATCTCATTTCAACTGCGTGGGTAAGCTCTTCCCTCTTCATGAATCTTTCCTTCCAATTCTGTCCCTAAGGGAAGTTATTTGGGTTTGAATGGGTAATCATTTATCTCAGGTCTATGTCGTTCTTGGTTGTTTCAAGAAGCGCCTTTTATGTGTATTGATTATAGGAGATCGAGGTAGGTGGCCTTGTGTTTAATTCCAACTGTTGAGTTGATTTTGTGTATCGTTGTACAATGCGCCCATGTTAGGGGTGTCGTATGGTGAAGAATTTGACTTTTGAGATACCTATAATTGCATAGGTAATCTAATGAATAAGTATAAATTATTTTTAGGGATCATCGCTTGGATTCAGGTCCACATCGATGGTGTGTTTCCCTTGTTTAGTAGCTTGGATAGGATACCCATGGGTAAGCTGTGATTATAACATGTTTTGAGTTTTCTTGAGAGGATAAATATATAAATTGCTTGCTTATGCTTTGGAAACAGCTCGGTAACCTACTTTTCTTCTGTTTAGCCTGAGGGAAAGGTTTTGTTTAGCATGATGGCAAGGTTCTATTTAGCCAGAGGGAAAGGTTCTGTTTAGCCTGAGGGCAAGGTTTTTTTTATCCCCAGGGTAACGTTTCTTATGCCTAAGGGCAGCGTTTGTTAAGCCTGAGGGAAATGTTTTTTTTATTCTGTGGGCAACAGTTCTTACGCCTGAGGTCAATATTCATTATTCTTGCAGGTAGTCACCTAAGGGTTTCTTTTCTATTTTCCTGAGGGTAAGGATTTTCACGTCTGAGGACAATGTTTACATTGAATATTCACTATGGTGATTTATTATGGTGTACCTTCCACGATAGATCACATGCCTGTAATTGTTAAATAATTATTAAAATGGAAATGTAACTGGTTGGGACGTTTACTTTTGAGTACATCCTAGTTTACTGCATTTTATTATTGTACACTACGGTTGCACATTTTCACTGACAGTTGGGAATATGCCTTTGGTGGTTGCCTACTGGGATTTATTTCTCACACCCTATTTGGGTCAGGTTTTGGGCCCAAATATATTATATTTATACAGGAGTTGATAAGGGCAAGAGTCCCTATACATGTACTTGATTGTTGCATAGGAGTAGGACAGCATGGGACCGAGTTTAGGCTTACGATGCTGTTGCGTTCCTATTGCACTGTTTTGGTTTTGTTGGTTGTACTTGTACATTGTGATGTATTGTATCTGATTTTGTGTATTCTGTTTTGACTTCTTTCATAGAATTATCGCCATGTTGCATCATTATATATATGACTGTTAGTCTTATTTTACATTAGTTGTCCATTTATGGTTTATATTGTTTACTGCTTCTGGATTTTTACATTATATATTTTATTCCGCTACGCTACACTTTGAAAAATGAGGGCATAGTTTCCCCAGTATCAGCCCTTGGCCCTTGCTTCTAGTCAGCAGCCTATGTCATTTGGGGAAATGTGATTCAATAATGTGACCAACCAGGTTCGAGGAACCCATTGTGTGGCTTCTGGAACTGGGACGTTACAAAGTGGTATCAGAGGATTTTTTTTCTTTAGGTTATTTTATTTTTTGGTGACAACTGAAAGAGATATATTCTTAAGGGATTCAGTAATACATTATGCCCAGGAGTATCTACCCCATGTACAGGTAAAGGATGGATTTCCTTGAATTAAATTGTGATTTTCTATTTATGATTATTACATTTGATTAGATTTCACCATTGGGAGACGCACTCGCGGTGTGCAATTTATATTTCATACTTGGGATCTATTTAGATGCAACCCGATTAGATGCGGGTATGCCATCTCATGCATCATTTAGGAACATGTTAGAATCACATGACATGCATAGTTTCCATACCATGTAGGTGAATTAGAAATTTCACGTTGTTGTGAGAGATGATGTGTTATAAAATTCTTTCTCCTGTGATAGGTACCTTGATAGATACACCTACCATTGATAGGGTATTGGTACATGTTACAGTTGGGTTATGGATGCAAAAGTTTGGTTCCTAAAAAGTATGGGCTCTCTTGGAAAAAAATTTGGTAGATCATAACCCATCCTTTAGTTGTGTTTTGTACTATTATGTGAAATGTCAGGTGCTAAAATTTGGTTCGTGGAGAGTATGGGCCCACACGGATCAAAATTTGGTATACCGACGCTTGAAAATTAATGAAAAGGGATTCCAGAGTAGTTTTTGAGGTTTACTATCTGAAGACCCAGACAACACAACGTGTGGTTCTATGAACACATTTCTGGCACACTTTTGTTTGGGAATGAGGGAAAAGTTTTAAGTATGCACCATGTACTTTAAATACACTCAGTGTAGTCTCTAACCATGTCATAGGCCATGTGGGAAGAGACATGGCATATGGAATTTCTTGGGGGAACACGCCGTGTACCGACTAAACATGCCATGTAGGGTTGACCCTGTTTCCACCATGTGGTAAACAAAATGGAAGGAGAAAACTTAGGTTATACACTTCATGTTAGTTAAAAACACTCTGTGTAGTGTAATCTTGAAATCTGGTCGTGTAACTAACAACATAGCTCGGTGTTACCTTTCTAGTACACGTTGTGTACCTATGGGACATGCCCTGTAGTGTTGTCCAGTGAGAGACCATGTTGACTTGGCTGTGTGGCTGGGGAAATGAGGTGGTGTACACACTATGTGCGGGTGTAACACACTATGTACCTTGGTTTGAGACACGCCCAGGCCGACATCAGAACACGACCATATAAGGGATTAAGGGTACACACTGTGTAGACCTTAAACACGTTGGGTAGTTTCTTTTTCCATTTCTTGTGGATATTTCCATTATTTTCATTGGAACTCTTAACTGGAAAAAAGAAAAATAAAAAGTAAATTAAACTATGGAATGTGTTTTACATTGTAGATTCATACCACCGAGACGACTATGAGTTGTTTTCCAAGAGAGTGATGATGATTATAAACTAGAGATAGTAGGCCATGGGCTACCGTTAGACCCTCCAGCAGTGCCAGATGTGGAACCAACCATTATACCAGACAAAGGTTCGGATGTGCTATTCTGTGAAGGCTTCATGAGGTTCATGAAGTCCTTCTAAATAACACCACATATTGCCACATTTATGGCAGAGCTGACACGTATATTCCAGCAGCAACATCCACCTACGTTTTCAGAGGATGGAAGACCACTTGCTATGGATTCATGGCTGGATTCTAAGTAGACAATTTTCGAGCATCTGGAGATGCCTACTGGGAGGAGGTTCAAGCTCGCTACTTACATGCTGCCTGATTCTGCCAAGATATGGTGGTATGTGAGCACCCTGACTGAGCATCACCAAGACATGGCTTGGGAAGATTTTTAGTCAGTCTTCTATGACGTTTTCTTTTCAGAGATTATAAGGGTAGATCGAGCTCCAGAGTTCATGAATCTACAGCAGGGCACTATTTTAGTTATGGACTATTCTGCCCTCTTCACCGAGCTACAATGTTTTTCACCAGTTCTGGTGGGTGAAGAGACATTGAGGGCTAGACGCATTAAATATGGTCTTCGATAGGACATCCAAGCATTGGTGAATTTTTTCAAGTTTCCATTAGTGCATGATATTGTGAACTAGGCATTGATTACTGAGAGGAACCTGCAGGAAGCTAGTGGCACGAACCAGGGAGGTTCATCACCGGTCATTGGTACTATTTCTACCGGTAAGAGGAAGAGGTATATGGATTTCTCTCACGGTGGCAGTACTAGAAAGAGGAATTATTCAGGTGTTCAGATAATGTGTTACCATTGTGGTAAAGAGGGGCACAAGAGACCTCAGTGTCCATGTGACCCACTAGTGTGCCGAGCTAGTTGCAAGACGGGTCATCTTCAGCATTTTGTAGGGTGTTTCCACCAGTGACTAGTGATAGGGGTTCTTTTCAAACTCCATGTGCAGGAGAAGGGACAACAGCTTCTTACCACTCAGTGAATTCGGATACGTCAGGATGTTTAGGAACAGGTGGTGGTTGTGGCTATAGTAGTCAGACACCAGAATCTCAGAGACAATAGGGCAGGTCAGCTCAGGGTAGCTAGGGTATGTTGCAGGTCTGTGGCACTAGGCAGATATATGTACTGCAACAAACCCAATAGGAGCAGGATCCCGTACCTTCCACTGTCAGAGGTTCTATTCTAGTTACTTATTTTTTATCTTCAATACTTTTTGATACTTGTGTTACACATAGCTTTATATCATTGCCTGTAGTATAGAGCCTTGGGCTCTATGTTTCTTCTTCTTCGGATATCATGACGCTAGACACTTCGATGGGAATTAGAACGTTAGGTGTGCGTCAGTGCAAGGAATGTCCCCTAGAGGTTTGTGGGTGTCACTTTGATTGGGACCTTTATGTCTTAGAGATGCAATCCTATGATTTCATTCTCGGTATGAACTTGTTGGTAATCTTTCATGCTTTTTTTGATTTCTATCATTGCAGGGTGAGTTTCACGTCACCAGAAGGTGGAGAGTTTCTATAAAAGGGAGAATGGGATGTCCAGTTTAGCAGAGATGGACCCGAGAAGCGTGGGAAAGGTGGAGTGATAGCCCATATTTTGATTTTATTTCTCGATGACAAGGGAACTATTCAAGAGGATTTCCATCCAGTGGTCAATCGTTTTAAGGATGTCTTCCCAGATAACTTTTCAGGTCTACCTTCGGAGCGAGAGTTGGACTTCTCTATTGAGCTTGTGCCAGGAGCAGCACTGGTGTCCATTACTCCTTATAGGATTTCTACAACTGAGTAGTATGAGCTCAAGAATCATTTGGTGGAGTTTTAGGAAAAGGTTTTCATCCGACCTAGTACTTCTCCTTGGGGTTCGCCCGTCCTTTTTGCGAAAAAGGTTGATGGTACCCTTAGACTCTAAATGCATTATCGGAAGTTGAACCAGTTGACTTTCAAGAACCTATATCCCTTACCAAGGATTAATGATCTTTTATATCATCTTTTATGAGCACGAGTGTTCTCAAATATTGACTTGATATCCAGATATCATTAGTTGTGTGTTAGACCATCGGACATACCACTTACAACCTTTCGGAGAAGATATGGTTTATATGAGTACTTGGTCATGCCGTTCTGACTCACAAATGTGCTTGATGTTTTCATGGCTCTAATGAATCGTGTGTTCCACACATATATGGATTTTTTTGTGGTTGTCTTCATGGAAGATATCTTGCTGTACTATCACACTCGACACGACCATGCCAACCATCTTGAGATCATACTAAGTACACTGAGAGAGAATCAGTTATATGCTAAGCTCTCAAAGTGCCACTTTTGGATGGACTAGTTTCACTTCCTGAGTCATATTATCTCAGAGGATGGAGTTTCGATAGACCCAGAGAAAGTAAGAGTTGTAGTTTCATGGGAGAATCCTAAGGACGTGTTTGAAATACAAAGTTTCTTTGGGATGTATAGTTAATATAGGTGCTTTATATAGGACTTATCTCGCTCAGAAGCACTGTTGATGGGTTTGACTATGAAGGGTATGAAGTTTGTTTGGTTAGAAGTTTGCGAGATATCCTTTCAGGAGCTAAAGGGAAGGTTGACATCAGCACCAGTCCTAATACTTCGAGAGCAAGGAAAGAGCTATACAGTTTACTGTGATGCATCAGGTATTGGTCTGGTAGCAGTGTTGATGTATGGTGATCGAGTTGTTGCATACGGGTCTCGGCAGTTGAGGCCACATGAGATGAGTTACCCAACGCATGATCTCGAGTTGGCTACAGTTGTTCATGCATTACTCTGTTTGAGACATTATCTCTTTAGAGAACATTTTTTGGTGTTTACGGACCACAAAAGTCTTAAATACATCTTTACCCAGCATGACTTGAATTTGAGACAATGAAGGTGGGTTTAATACCTTTAGTCCTTTGACTTTGAACTTTCCTACACACCTGGTAAGGGTAACTCAGTGACTGATGCACAGAGTAGGAGGACCCAGATTCAAGTAGTGCAGGAGGATGGTGATGAGTGGAAGATTATGGATTTTTTCTCTATGATTCATTTGGAGTTGCACGATAGTCAGGGGGAAAACTATATTTCCTCCTTGGATGTGAGTTCTACCATCCGGGAGAGAGTTAGGATGAGACAACTATCAGATTCATAAGTCCTAGTTCAACGAGAGTCGGTGGAAAGTGAGGACACTTCTTATGGTTGGACGATAGGTGATGGAAAGGTACTGTGTATCCATGGATGAGTGTGGGTTTTAGGGGATATACGCGAGGAGTTGATGTAGAAATTTCATGCTTCATCTTAGGCAGTACATCCTAGAGTTACCAAAATGCACCGTGACTTGAGACGTCAGTATTGGTGGCCGGGTATGAAAATAGAGGTAGTTGGTTTTGTTATGAGATGTTCCACCAGTTAGCAGGTTAAGGAGGATCATCACAGGCAATCCAGACTGTTACAATAGTTACTCATTCGGGAGTGGAAATGGGATAATGTCGTCATGGACTTCGTGACTGGGTTTCCAATGACACCTCAAGGAAATGATCCCGTATGGGTTGTTATGGATAGACTTACAAAGGTACCTCACTTTTTGCAGATAAATGAGACCTTCATTATTGACGAGATTGGGAAGTTGTAAATCCGAGAGGTAGTAAGTCTTCATGGGGTCCCTAGTTCTACCATTTCTGATAGGGACACCCGTTTTATGTCTCGTTTCTGGAGGAGTTCTCAGAGGGCACTGGGTACACAGGTGCTTCTGAGCACGAATTACCACCACCAAACCGATGGCATGTTAGAGCATACAATACATGTTCTTGAGGACATGTTAGGTGCATTAATCCTAGAGTTGGGGGGATCGTGGGAGTGGCACATACCCTTGGCCGAGTTTGCCTACAAAAATAGTTTTCAGGAAACTATTGGGATGGCACCTTATGAGGCTTTATATGGTAGGCCATGCCAATCAAACTTGTTCTGGTTGGAGGCAGGTGAGGCCGCTTAACGAAGACCATGTCTTGTGCAGGAGACTTAAGAGCAGGTCCAGTTGATTCATAAGTGGATGGTGACTGCACAGTCTCATTAGAAATCCTATGCTAATCGCTGCAGATGACCTTTGGAGTTTATGGTCAGGGATCAGGTTTTCTTGTGTGTTTCACCGAGGCTGGGACACATGATGATTAGGATACAGGGTAACATTTCACGGAGGTATGTAGGGCCGTTTGAGATTCTAGAGAGAGTCAGGCCGGTTTCCTATCGGTTGTAGTTACAACAGAGCTACCGATCCATGCATGACTTCTTCGACATATCTCAACTGTGTTGTTATCACTCAGACCGATCTCACGTCTTCCAGCCCAAGGAGGTTGAACTTTAGGTTGATGCATCCTTTGAAGATCATCTGATTCGTATCGTGGATAGGAGAACGAAGGTTCTCTAAGGCCAGTCAGTTCCACTCATAAGGGTGCTATGGAATCATGGCTGAGTGCAGGACAAAATTGGGAGCAGGAGACCGACGTACGTGCTCTATGGCCAGAATTGTTCTTGACTTTATCTTCACCACACATGGAAGGGCAATTCGGGGACGAATTTCTTTAAGGGGGAATTTTTTAAGACCCTGATTCTTTTTCTTGAGGTACAGGTTTCTTCTTTTCCTTTTCCTTAAGTGTTTTTTAGAAAACAAGGGAAATGTGGGAAAAATCTTAAATTTATGGGTACACACATTGTACTTTTGTACACACGCCATGTACTATAGAAATATGGGATGAGAATATAGGGTGCGTAGGCTTGTCAGTAAAAACAAACAACATGTCGGGTACTTTTGTACACATGCCATGTACTTTGGCTATGTGGGATGAGAACACAGGTCGTGTAGTCTTGTCAGCGAGTAAGGGTGTAAAAACTAACTACACACCATGTACTTAGTAATACACACCGTGTAATCAGTCAGCAGATGAATAGGGTGGTGGTGAAAATTATCCACCATAGGAATAGTTAAAAAGGAAAGTACATGCTATGTACTTGATATTACACTCCATGTAGTTATGTTTTCTCGTTAAAAACAGGCAGAGAACTCACTAGGAGCTGCGAGAGAGGATTCTGGGGCTCGGAGGATCTCCCGATCACACAGCAAGATTCTGATTCTTCCATTGTTGATCACGTTTGAACCGCACAGGCAAGGTCTTCCCTCTTCGTGAATATTTCCTTCCAATTATTTCCCTAATAAATGTTATTTGGGTTTGAATGGGTAATCATTTATCTCAGATCTATGTCATTCTTGGTTGTTTCGGGAGGTTCTTTTCACGTATATCGATCAGAGGAGATCGAGGTTGGCGGCCTTGTGTTTCACTCCAACTGTCGAGTTGATTTTTTGTACCATTGTACCACACGCCCATGTTCGGGGTGTCGTATAACAGAGACTTTGATTGTTGAGATACCTAAAATTGGTTAGGTAATCTAATAAATAAGTATAAACAATTTTTTGGGATCGTTGCTTTGATCCAGGGCCACCCTGAGTGTGTGTTTCCCTTGTTTAGCCATTTGGTCAGGATACCCATGGGTACAAAGTGATTATAGCATGTTTTGATTTTTCACGAGAGGAAACATATATAAATTGCTTGCTTATGCTTTGGGCTCAGCCCAGTTACATTATTTTCTTCTGTTTAATCTAAGGGTAATGTTCTGTTTATCCTGAGGGACACATTCTATTTATCCTGAGGGCATGGTTTAGTTTAGCCTAAGGGAAATGTTTCTTATTCCTCAGGGAAACATTTTTTTAGCCCGAGGGAAAGGTTTTGTTTAGCCTGAGGGCAACGGTTCTTATGTCTGAGAGAAATATTCGTTATGTCTAAGGGCAATCACCTAAGGGTTTCATTTCTGTTTGCCTGAGGGTAAGGATTTTTACATATGAGGACAATGTTTACATTGAATATTCACCGTGTTGATTTATTGTGTTGTACCTTCCAAGATAAAGCATCGTCTTGGAATTTTTAAATAATTATTAAAATGTAAATGTAAATAGTTGGGATGGTTAATTTTGAGAACTTCCTAGTTTACTGCATTTTATTATTGGACACTATTTTTGCACATTTTCCCGAAAATTTGGGGACAAGCCTTTTTGTGGTTGCGTACTGGGATTTATTTCTCACATCCTTTCTGGGTCATGTATTGGGCCCAAACAGATTATATTGTTGTAGGTTTCGATAAGGGCAAGAGTCCCTACACTGGTACATGATTTTTAAAGAGGTGTAGGAGGGAATGAGATCAAGTTTAGGCTTGTGATGCTGTTGCATTCCTGTTGCAATGTTTTCATTTTGATTGTTGTAATTGGACATTGTGTTGTATTGTATCTGATTTCAGTGTATTCTATTTTGACTACTTTATTAGAATTAATGTCATGTTACAACATAACATATATGACTGTTCATCTTCCTTTACTTTAGTTTCTCATTTATGGTTTATATTGTTTAATGTTTCTACCTTGGTACATTATATATTTTATTCCACTACGCTACACTTTGACAAATGAGGGCATAGTTTCCGCACTATCATTCCTTAGCCCACGCTGCTAGTCGGTAGCCTCTGACGTTTGGGGAAATCTGCTTTAGGTCATATGACCAACCGGGTTCGAGGTACCCGTTGTGTGGCTTCCGGAATCAAGATGTTACATATTGATGCTAAAATAAGAATATTATTATCATCATCATTTCGAGATCAATTTCGAAGAGTTGAAGTGGCTAAAAGAATAAGAAGGATTTGATGAGGTTAGAACTATATTATTTTTATGTTTCCTACAAATTGGAGTCCCTAATTTTTTTTGTTAGATATGTGAAGAAGCTGGGTGATCAGGTTTTGAATAATTTTGAATTGGTGCTTCTAATAGTGAACCATTTACATGTGTTGTTCCGGGAGAACTTTTGGAATTCAAAAACTCAACTAACAAGTGAAAGGATATCATTTTGTGGATACTGTGACATCCCAATACTAAATAAAAATATACTTCAAAATGTAGGAATTGAAATAAAAATATTTCACATGCATGATGGGACTCTTTAGAATCTATGTGCCTTAGGGAATATAAGGAAATCATTGTTGAATGTTGTCAGAACAATTATAAGGTGTTGGAGGAAGTCCTATGAGATGTAGGAAATTGTATACAATTAGAGACTCAGTGTAAGTGTGGGAAGTTCGAACCATTATAGTAGAAATTTTATTATAGTAGATAAACCATAATTGGAGGAACAACCAATAATTGAAAAAAGTATACATTTAAGACGAACCTTGTGGAAATAATACATGGATTTATATTATATTTACATATGTTGCATGCGATTGATGATTTCAAGGTTATATGTAAAATAGATCTATATTCACTTTCGAAAAATAGAAGGTAAATTATATAAGGGGTGAAATTTTATATTAGAATTTGGAATTTCATGACCTGACCCATCGGGGTCCACTTAGCTAGAGATAAGGTGATTTTGTATACCCCATGTCTATCTCTATTAGGTTTGGGGTTGATGACTTGTTATTAGGACACATATCCCACACATGGGGGGCATTAGCCTAAGTACCTATACACACACACATATCCAAACCCATAAAACATTGAAATGTAAAATAACTAATACCAATGAATGCATACATAAACCACAAAATTAGAGTATAATAGAAGTAACGAAAGTGTTAAAGGGTCCGAATAAATGCAAGAACAGTATAGAAAATGAGGTGAACCTTCTTAGAATAAGGGGACCACCATCAATTGAAATAGTTGGGAAACACCTTTGTCTGTCTTACAAAATCTATTATTTGACTACTCCTGGTCCTCCCAGAAAACCAATAAAAGGAATATCATCTACATAATAGATGAGATGTGTGGTAAATACTAGGAGTGGGTGATTATAACAATTTCTTATAAGAAAACCGACAATCACTATGTATAGAGCATCAAGAGTAGTTAACTCAACACAAGGTATGTCAACATGATAAGAGACATGACAATAATAAAAACCCATATATACTCATAATAGGTAATTGGTCACAACCAAACTTTCAATCCATAAGATACTACTCAATGATTCATAGATACCCTCATTCCAGAAGTACTAACTCCATGAGCTATGCTTTCATTGACGACTCTCATCATAGAGACCATGATAGTCTTGTCTCTCCAAGAACTACCTACCAGATATTTGAAGATATTAACATATAGGTTGGGGATAACACCCAGTTCTACAATGGGAAACCATGAACCCTAATAGATAAGACTTCTTGATTTAGGATCAACCCCCTATTTGTGGTGGTCATGCTGATACCATACACCCCACCTTAGAGTGATAGAGTATCCCAACCTAGTCCTATAGGGGGATACCTCAAACTCTATCCAATACTAAACCCATGGAGGGGATCACAATTCTATTTTGAGGATGTAATATTTCACTATAACCTCATAGAAAAGAGCCAAACTATCACAGTGAACTAAACCTAGTCTATACTGAAGAAATTAATGGGTTTAAACATCATTATAGGGAGTAGACAACACATATTAGGGGTACACAACCTGCCTTTTAAACCCCTGGTCTACTTTTGTATTTCAGTATCACATAGAATGAAAGGCTCCATATACATGGAATTTCACTCAAGGGGACACAATGTGTAGAGTATGAGATGCTAGATGGCATACCATCTACCCTTAACCATGTACACATAGTCGTTCATGTGTCCCTAGTTGCGTCTGAGTTCCAGGGCATTCTCATGTACTTTATCCATTCCCATGTTCTTGGATGTGTACATTCTCGAGTACTCCCAGAGTATACACTAGACCACCATCTTTTGGACACACAGCATGTGACAGCTGTCACATGGTGTGTGATATTTAACTTCCATAGAAACCCTAGCACCACTACTAAGGGGACCCACAAAACATATATTCCTAGATTAGATTCTATGAACTATATGATTTTCAAAAACCCTTGGTTATTCTCCATGTAGTCTCAACCTTCCATTACTATTGGCTCCACTACTAATCATGTCCAGATATTATTGTTCTCATCTGGAAAAGACTTATTGTCACTAGATATTCAATTTACGACTATCCAAACTTTTCAAGAAACAACTATTGTCACCCATGCCATGAACATGTGTTAATTTGGGAAAATGAGATCCGCTAATCTGGTCACATTACTCCTCAGATTACCCCCACCATTATATCACATCTATCATACTCTCAATCATGAACCACACCCATAATATTGATTAGTTTTAGTGAAGAATGATCCCACAAGGATCAAGTACTAGGTATTCATTGAACAACGGTCTCAATAAATTTTCTCATAATGAACAAGTGAATAAACATGGGAGAAAAAAGCACACCACCAAATGAAGAAAAAACTTGTTTGTGTTCGAGTTGGCTTGAATTCATTGCTATTGTAAGTATGAAAAAAAAGTAATAATAAGAAACCAAATAAATTCCATAAATACCAAGGGAAATAAACCCGAACCTCCAAGAATGATCGACGTATGAATCACCCTATTAGAGGAGTTGATTCATGTTTATAATGGGATAATAAATAATGAAGAACTATACCAAAAAATCCTTCCTCATGTTATTTCGATCAATGATTAATAACGATTTGATATAGATGTCGTTGATGAGATCCACAATCTCTATTGAAAAAATGACCCATGATCATGATCTCAATCCATTGTCACTCACTAATTCATCCTCCAATGGCCCTCTCACAATATCAGGGTTATCCAACTAAAAATGATATTGTGTTCTAAATGTGTATTTATAGAGGGTTTCAATTCCTCTATTTTAACACATAATAAAAAAACAAATAAATTTATTTATTTATTATTTGACAGTGATATTTTTTTAACAAGTTCCCAACAATGAAAAATATTTTGTCATGCTTAGGGTAAATCCTAAATTCTAAAAATGATAGAGGAATTATATTTCCAATTAGATAATCCATCTTTATTCCATTCTACTCTTTCAGAAAAATTCCATGTGAACGATATTAATATATTTAATATATTTAAAATATCAATTCTAGGCTCATCGGGTTCAATAATCACCCGACATCTTGTCTACTCACTCAGAAAATATTACAATATATATTTGAAATATTTACATTGAAAAAATTAGAGATGTTTCATTATACACACCATAGAGATTTGTATCACAAAAAAAAAGACTATTGAATAGGATGTGGGTATTAGGCTCTCATATTAGTCTCCCACTTCCTAGTACTCTCCTAATGATTCCCGTGCTGGAACCGGCTATACACCAGGGAATCTCTCACCCATGAAGGATGTTCTCAAACTTAACCTCAATCTATAACAGGTACTCTAAAAAGGTATCCATACATTATGTAAAGCATTCCCAAGTCAATATAATATGATGGGTGGTGCACATGCCTCCTCAAACATGATACATGTAAGACGTCATGTACCCGATCTAAAAATTGTGGTAGGAACAAGTTGTATTCCCCTTCACTAACACTATGCATTATTTTGAAAGGTCTAATGGATCTGTGAGATAAATTTATGCCTTCGAAAAATATCTATGACCCATATCTGGGTGAGACCTTTAGAAACATATGGTCTCTCTGTTCATACTCTAAAGGCCTCCATTGTCGGTCTATATAGGAATTTTGATTGTTCTGTGTAGTTTTCATACACTCTTAGACTATCTATACATTCTTAGTCATATCTCAGACCAACTATTGGCCCATGAGTGCCTAATCTCCTAAATCAGTCCAATAGAGTGGTGATCTATAGAGTTTCCCATAGCAGGACTTGAATGGAACTATACCGATGATGGAATAATAGTTTTTGTCCCTAGACCTCTACTAAACTATTCTCTAAAATAGATATGAAGTGGGATGACATGGTGAGTTTGTATACAATAACCAAGATGAAATTGTGTCCTCTAGATATATGTGATATCCCTATATTGAATTCAATTGACATCCCATGCTAGTTACACTCTGGAAACTCAAGGTTTTGAGATAAAACTACTAGAACCTGGTGCTAATCCTTCCCTTGCTAACAAGTATGGAATTGATAGAAAAAAATTCTACTAACTTCTTCATGCCATTCCACGAGAATTGATGTTGGTGGTATTGGTATATCATTTACACACATGGATATTCCACTAATGGGGATGTATAAAATTTCACCATCATCCCCCCCCATAATTTTATTTATACCATTTTCTATCCACTAGAAAATAAGATCTTCTCCCCACCTTCATAAAATCCATCAACAACTTGTCTAGTGGATGTTTGAGTAGTCAAGGTCTCAAAGTCGGTATCTTGATACTAAGCATCCCTAAAACACTATAGATTTAGTAAGTTAATAACCATCATCAATTAAAATTAATAACTATTGATGTATACTAATGAAAAATTAAATGAGGCTAACTGCTCTGAAGGCTCCGTCAAAAAATGGAAAAAAACACTCTCTTAGAGAATAAGCTATAATGTTACCCATCCTAGGATTATAGAACATCATGAAGTTGTAATACTAGAGGAACTATAACTATCACCTTTATATCTGGATATGATTATTAGGAGAGACGATATATCTTATGCTCTTATAGTTTGAGTAGATAATAATCTATTCACCCATAAGGTAGTGTCACCACATTTTGAGGGCGAAGACCACCACTTCCAAATCAAGATTGGTGTTCACATAGTTGTTCTAGTGAAATATAAATTTCCTAGACCCATAGACAATCACACAATGCCTATTTATTAGAACACAACAAAATATAGTCCTTGAGGCATCAAAAAACACTACATACTCAACATCCTCCTCTATAAATCTCAAGATGGGTGCACTTGTCAGTACCTGATTCAGATTTTGAAAAGACTTTTGGAACATATCCATCTACATAAAAGGCATCCCATTACTGGTGAAAGAATTCAATGGTTCGAATATCTTGGAGAAATAAAGCATGAATATACTATAGTATCCTACAAAAATAAGGATTCTCCGAACTACCACCATTCAATTGGGTGGCTCCCATTCTAACAATGCATCAACCTTCATCGGGTCCACTACTACACAATCATCCAATATGACGTCTCCAAAAAAGTGGATCTCTTGAATTCATAAATCTTACTTTGAGGGATTCCCATAAAGTTAGTCTTTCTGAGGTTTTTAAAGGACCTCCCTAAAAAATTATAAAATATGTCATCCGTGCTAAAATAATAAGGACTACCACAAAAAATATAAGAAAGGCTAAAATATTTGGGTTATGATTCCCATGAAAACCCGTGGGATTTTGATCATGCTAAATGACATCATTAATTTATCATAGTTACCATAGGGACATCAAAATGATGTCATCAATATATCCTTTTCCCATACTCACAATTAGTGATAACCCGATATGAGGACAATCTATGAGAACCATTATTCATCTCCCAACTGATCAAAGAGATTTTCAATCCACAATAGGGGATACTTATTCTTAATAGTTACTTGGTTTAGGCATTGATAATACATTCACATACTCAATCTCCCTTCCAAATTCTGCGAAAACAACACTAAGGATCCCCAAGGATAAACATTTGGTCTAATAATTACTTTCATTTTCACACCCTCAAACTGCACCCTCATCTCACATAGCTCTGTATAAGCCATCCGATATGTGGGAATAGATATCAAAGCCATCCATGAGTGTAATTAGAAGTTTATGAATATATTTATCTGATGAGTTAATCCTATCACATCCTTAAGAAATATTTCCTCATAGTATAGCACCACAACATGAATCTCAAGGCTCATAGAGTACCCTACTCCAAGGGTCATGCTAGCCAACTTGTGAGTAATCAGTTTCACCCTCCAATGTATGAGCCCGTCCTTCACTTCCTATGTTTTATTATCACCCGTGAAGGATGAACTCATACCATTAGTGTAGACACACCTCATCCTCCACTTGAAGCAGCCTATCTAGGAATGAACTTTTAATAGACAATACATAAATTATATGACATCATAAGACCCCTTCAATTCTATAAATATATTCAAAAAGAAGGTCCCACATCCAACCATCAGGTAACTTCATCAGTAAAGGTGTGTGATCACAAATTGAACTTCAATTGTAGTCTCCAACATAAGTATTGAGCCAAAGGATCTAACAAAATATCTAAGTCTCGAACCAAAGAAATTTGAAGGAAAGAGTGTATAAAACATGTGTCTATTAGTATTGAAGCTAAAGAGGAGAAAAAAATATCATACATCATATCATCTTTTGAGCCATAGGTTTATAGGAATCTGTGGCTCACAACTGTCCCCTCCCCTCACTAGCAGCTCCTTGGGCCTACCATGTACTACTTGGGGGTAGTGTGGGCAATGGATCAAACTACCTTCCACCTCCTACTGCTTTAACCACTCTAGTGCCACGTCTACTACCCCTAGGCCACCCATCTCTTTCTACCACATATCTCTAGGCAGTCTATCAAACATCAATTTTTTAGTGGTATGAAAATTTCGACAATCCTTAGAGAGATGTCCCTAACTATAACATGAGAATGACCACATCTCTCTTGGTTTACATGGTCCATCCTGAGAGACCTGAACAACCAATCCTATATCTTGGGATATCCTCCTAAATTTCCTCACAAAACTATATAACGAAGACTTCAATATCCTAGTATTTGTTGTGTTCTTTGATCCAAGGATCCAATTACCTACACCAACATTTTGTGTCTACTCTTTAATAAGACCTCTTTAACTAAATCCTTCTCAAACACTCCATCATAGAAGAGAATTTAAATATATATCACTTAATCTGCAATTTCATAATGCATGACATGATAAAAAGTCCATTATTTGTAGACTATATCTTATATAATATCTATAGAGTATCATGAGAGATCATTAACCCTAACCAAATACTCCTACATGGTCATACCGCCCTATTGTAAGTAAAGAAGCTCCCAGATTTTCACTGATAGTAAAATGGCTGGATAGAAGTCCTTATAAAATTGTTGCTCAAAATATTTCTAGGATAAAACTACCTCATCATCTGAATAAGTCATATGACTCCACCATCACCTAGTGGATCCCTATAGAAGAATCTCCTCTAGGACAAATATATGATCTTTAGGTGTCCTCATGAGGTAAAAAAACAAGGGTGACTACCTTTATCTAGTCCTCAGCTATATATGGACTGGATCACCCCCAAACCTGGGAGGACACTATCTCTAAAACACATGTAGATCACTCATCCAGAATGCATCCTCAAAAGGTATATTCAGTGATAAATACTACTCAATGGGTGATAGCATAACTATGAAACCACTTTATGGTACCTCCTTTAATATGGGACCATATATCGAAGCCTCGACACATGTTGGATCATCTGTATGATAATGTTGTATAATCTTAGATAGAAATCATCAAAGAGGCATCATGAAAATAAACAAGAGGCATCTCAATTAATGATTTTATCTAGGTACATGACTCAAGATGGATATTGAAACCCCAAACCATTCCTATAAATGCATGTATCAATGTTTTACTTGAAACAAGCGTATACATGTTCTTAGTCAATTAGATGGTTATCAGAATCTTGGTGAATGGATTTTTTGGCCACCATAATAAAATTGGACACCCTAACATGAAAGATGAACTGAAAACACTTTAAAATTATCACCATAAATCAAAAACTTACCTCAAAATTGGTCAAAAATCAACAAACTGGTTGTAAGGTAGAACCAACTCATCTAATACCACTTTCTAATGACCTAACTCACTAAGAAATGGTTTGACGGAGAAATATTAGTGTGACTATCCCTATCCCACCTCCAATAGTTTTGTGTCTGGAGACCAATTCCAAATTTGAATATCCAACATATTGGAGGCATTGTCTTATGTACCTACACACACAAACACATCTCTTATTCTATAAATTATTGAAATTTAATACAACTGATACTAATGAATTCATATATATATATATATATCCCATAATGAGAGTATTATAGTAGTATGATAAGTAATAAAGGGTCCAAATACAGGACCAACCAAAACTAAAAAAGTGTATAACCCACTAGGAAAGAGGGAACCACCATCAAATAAAATATAAGATAAACATCATAGTCTTTATAGCCTAATATAAGCTCCAACTTCTCCTAGTCTTCCGAAGAAACCAACACATGGCCTTTAATCTACATAAGACATGAAATGTGAGGGATAAGTACATGTAGTAGTGATTATAACAATACACATTCAAACACCCTGAAATCACAAAGCATAAAGCATAAAGAGTATTCATATCATCAAAAGGTTTTTAAACAAGATAAGTGGAATAGAAATAATAACCAACTAGATGTAATCAGAATAGAAAACCGGTCTAAAGGTCTTTAATACACTATTTACATCCATAAGATAATGCTCGAGGTTTCTATGGAATTCTCATTCTGGGATTACTCACTAGAATAGCTATGATTGAACTGATTACTCTCACCTCAATGGTCACAATCATCATGCCTTGAAAATATCACTTATTATATAACATTATATCTATTCATCTAGATAGGGGATCACACTTTGTTCTACTATGGTATACTAGAAACAATAATGGATTATCCATCCAAATAGTGGATTGACACCCTATGCATGGTGCTCATTCTAATACCATAAACCCCATGTAGGAATGATGGAGGATCCCACCCTTGTAACATAGGGGGACACATCAAACTCTATCTAATACTAAACCCATGGAATGGGTCAAAATCATATTATGGGAATGTAATGTTGTACTGTAACCTCATTATAAAGAAAAAAGGTATTTCACTCAACTGAAAATGGTCTATAATAGAGAAACTAAGGGCTCTGAATGTCCTAATAGGCAATGAACAACATCTAATTGGGGTACATGATGCATTATTACAACCCATGGTTTTTTATACCTTTGCATCTCAGACATAATGTAAATATCTATATAGAAGTCATGGATTTTAGGGGTACATGGTGTGTAGAGGTTGACATGGAACTTGACAAGACGCATACTGGTGCTTGTGTACACATGTTCATTCATGTGTACTTCAGGATGTTCCGGTGTACAACGGCCATGAATATGTTCATAGCTAGGTAGAAGTACCATGTTTTGTGCGTATACTATACATGTGCTTATGTGGTTAGATTTTTATGTTTCTTTGTACTCCCATAGCGGAATCTGGACCACCAGGATCATGCCCCAAGTTTTTTGATATCATTCACATGGTGTGTGATATTTAATTTCTGTGGAAACCCATGTACTGCAACCAAGGTGTCCTACATAGTGTGTATTATTGGATTACAATCCAGGTACCATGTGATTTATAGAAACCAATGGTTTTTCTACCTTTGTGATCACACCACCTTCACATTAGGATATGTAATCAATCTCTCCCATAAAATATTGATCTCATCTTAATGAGCCTTTATATTACATTATATTTGATTTTCGGCCATCCAAACCATTCAGGATACCACCACAATCTCTTATACCATCCTTACACATCAATTGAGGAAAAAGGAACCATCAATTTGGTCGTGTTCCTCCTTTAATCACCCACCACCATTGGTTCACCTTGATCAAACCCTTGATTGTCAATCAAAACTATATTATTGATATATTTTATCGAATATCTATCACACAATGATTAAATACATTATATTCATTGAACTAAAACCCCAAAAAAAATTCTCAATGAATGTGTGATGAAACAAGGGAGAAAATCTTAAAATACATAATGTGGAATGAACCATGGTTGTGTTTGGGTTGTCCTAGATTTTTTATATTAGAAAAAATTAATGAAGTGAAATAATAAATAAAAAAAATTCCACAAATACCCAGAGAAGTAATCACGAACCCATATATATTATCAACATGTGAACCCACCTATTTGTAGAGTTGATTCATGTTCACCACGGGATAAAAAAAGGGAAATAAATCCACCAAAAATATCCTCACACATTTGGTTTGATATGTAATGGATGAATAATGGTTGCACATCGACGTCACTAGTGAGATACATAACCTTTATTGGTAAAAGGATCCTTGATCACAATCTCAATCAATTTTCAATCAGCAGGTCCTCCTATAATGGATCTCTCAAAATATTAATTTTATATGGGAGGGTTTCTATGTCACTACTTCAACACAAAATAAAATAAATAAATAAATTTATTTATTTATTTATTATTTTATCCTTAAGTAATATTTTAATAATCGATGAACACTGACAAATATTATGTTGATAATAGGTTAAAACCAAAGTTCCAAACGGAATGGTGGCATCAAATTTATGATCTGAGACACGATTATCAATTTATTCCACTTTTTTAGGAAATCTACATTTGAGTGTAATTAATATATTTAATATTTTTAAAATATCAATTCCAATCTCACTAGTCCTGTGAGTCATGATCTGTCTCATCATTTAGATCTAAATATATTACAAGATATATTTCAATGATTTAAATTAAAAAAAGACATTACATAGAATTTTGTAAAAATAGACAAAACTTGATTTACCCCCAGGGGTCAACACCGATCCTTTGGAGAAGTTTAGTTCTACCCCTAAAACCTTTGTACATCAATGGGAAGGATTATAGTTACTAGAAAGTGGGAATGAAAGAATAATATAAAAATTAAAGCCCACATCACAAGATGGTAATGATAAAACCATAAAATCTACCTGATCTTGACCCATGCACACTTATTGGAAAAGATGTGGTAAAATATGTATTAAACTATTAAGTTATGAGAATATTATATTGCTCTATTAGTTAGATTGTGTTTATCTATGCATCATATTAAATGATGGATTAAGATATTTTTATGATAATATAAGTCAAAAAATATGGAAAAATGAAGTAAAAGTTGATAAAATATGAAAATATACATGCAAAATTACAATTCTTTATGATGGGTGAAGAATCATTTAAAAAATTAATATTTTACAGATACATGAGCATCATAAATGATATAAGTTTTCTACGAGAAGTGCTATACATCCAATTTCTAATTGAAATTTTGATATAATATATACCAAATAAGTGGCATGAATTTTTTTTCTAAAAATGATGTTAATAATTTCAAATATTATATATCAGATGAAATTTCTGGTTCACTACTATAATAAAGACTCTAGCTGAAAAAATTATAGAAAAAGGTACTTTGAAAATGAAAAGTATTACATTTGAATTTAAATTAACGGTTTCATATAAATTATTAATTTAGAGTCATATGAAATTAATAAAGGGGAAATATCTCACTTAACTAAGGGAATATTCAATGAAAAGTATGTGATAATTCAAGAAGTGAACAAAGAAATATAACTATAAGGATGGCTGGAATAAAAACAAAAAATATAATAATATTAAATAAAACCATGTCTCATAAATGACTGGTAATTATTATAGAATTATGGTTTTATTTAAGAAAAATTGAATAAAACTAAATCATTAAATAAAAGATAATAAATACAATAAGGAGAAGTTATATTTGGAGTCTATATAGAGATTTATAGAAGAATTTTACTCAAGTGATGATTTTGGATTTGAAATGAGATCTAATAACTTCTATTTAATTCTTAGTAATCTAAATGATGTCAGTTGTGATTCTTATTATAGTTTAGTTAATGATTTTTATTGTGAATGATGTTTTTTAATGAAGTATATAGAAAAATGAAATGTTACAAAAATATGTTTTAAGGGTAACTAAATTATAAAACGAGCTAAAAATTGAACATAATAATGTCATAAAACAAAATAAACAACTTAATTAAAAAAATTAGAATCATAGAAGTATAGATCCTTTCCCCCACAGAATTTTTTTAGTTATTTATACATATATAAAAATAAAATGAAAATCATAGGAAATAAATTATTATCATAGAAGATACATTATCTAGTTTTCCATAATGAAAGTTGAATTATGATAAGATGATGACGATGAATAAATAAATAAAAAACTACTTTTGATTATGATAAGAAAATTCCTAAATTGTAAAATTCACTATCAATTAAGTTTTTATAAAGGATGTTTTTATAATGTTACATGTTGTAGGTGTAATAGGAAAGGTCACTTTGGTAATGAATGTTCATTGGGGCTGAATCAATCTTTATCTAATACTAAAACTAATATTTATAAGAATTTAGGATATATATTACACAATACTGAAAAATATATGATATTTTTGGGAACTTATGAATTCAATTACTAATCCCATCATAACCAAAGTAACATAGGTATGAAATTTTTTTATATGTTATTTTTAAATAAATATTCCAAAAATAGCCTCAATGAAATATGAGATATAGATAGTGGATTCTCTAGGAATATGACTAATGATCCATTGAACTTTCAATTATTTAATAAATGTGATGGAGCCTTTAGGAATTTTAGATAAAACTAAAAAGGAAAGGTTAGAGGTTTTAGTGATGTAGGAAAAACTAAAAATTTCATAATAACTTAAGTATTATATGTTAAAGGATTAAAAAATAATTTAATAAGTTTTTTAGAACTATTTTATGATTCGAAGAGTGTTATGTTTAAAAATAATACGTGTTTTATTTTTTGGAATAAATCTATTTTATTTTAGGTCTTAATTCTATAGAAACAAATTTTGTTTTATGGAATAATAAACTTGTACTTTCCAAATTATTATTTCTACATAAATTGATGAATTAATGGAATGTTATGGAACTGCTAGAGCATGAAGTAAGTAGTTTTTTTATTCAAGTTTAAAAGAAAAATAAAAAAAATAAAAAATTTAGATTTATTAACGAAATAAAAACAGAAATACCACCTAAAATTATTCATATTGATTCATTTATACATTTTAAAAATTTTATTTTAGGTTGAAATAAATATATTTTTATAATATTTGATTAATTTAGTAGGTTTAGTTATGACTAGTTTATGTCTCATAAGAATAAAAGGCTATTTTAATTTACAACTTTATATAAAATAGTTCAAAAATAAAAAAAAGTTTCTTAAATTTTTCAATTATATTTTATAGAGGTGTTGAGCTATTTAATATGGAATTGGAGATTTTTTTGAAGAAAATAGGCATTCTCAGTATTTTATTCCCCTATAAAACCAAAAAAATGGCCTTATATAAATGAAAAATATGTCTATTTTAGAAATGGTTGTGGCTATGATAAATGAATATAATCAACCTAAATAATTTTGGGATTAATAAATAATTATATCTTGTATTATATTAAATAAATTTCTTATAAGACCTTTATTAACGAATTTATTTAGGATATGTATTAAGGAAATAGAATTAATTTTGTCTATTCTAGAGTTTTTGGTTGAAAATTATGTACTCTAAATACTGTAGATAAGTTTGATAAATTTTATGGTAAAAGTGAAAAAATATTTTTTACTAGGTTATTCTAATATCTTTAAACATTAATGTTATTTTAATAAGAGATATATGATAGTGTTATAATCTGTACATATGAAATTTTATGAGAATAATGTGAAATAAAATTCACATTTAGATAAAATTGAAGAATATTTTTTGAATTTTTAGTTTTGGTGACAATTAACCTCAAAATAATATATTCGTTTAGGGGGTTGATATCCCTTCTCAACAAGATCTTATAAATTATAAAACTCATAAAGATTACAATTTAAAAAAAGTAATTGTAAATGATGAATCTGTAATTAAAAATAGAAAATAATATTATTATTATTCTTAATTTAAATTTTGTTTCATAATTTTTAACTAATAATATTAATGAATCCATTAAATATTCTAATTGAAATATTTATGTAGGAGACATTGTTTTTTATTTTTTTTAACTAATAATCAATTTGATGGAATTTTTTCAAAACCATTGGCTGTATTGAATTTTTAGAAAAAAAATAATAACTTATGGAGGTTTAGTGTGAACTACTAGTGTTTTAAGTATTTATTACTGTTTAATTATTTTTATTTTTTAGGTTGTAATTAATATATTTATAGGGAAAAATTTAAAAAATTTGTGTATTTTGTTTGTATTTATATTTAATTGGTAACCTGTTATTCATGTTATACTTATTGTTACTATATTTATGTTTATATACATTTATTTAGAGGAAGATCCAACAATTTTTATTTTTTAGAATGATTCTTTTTTTAAACTGCACAAATTTTTTTCATTTAATTTTTTTTAAAATGTGGAAAATTGATTTTTTTAACTTTTTGACAAATTTTAAACAATAGGAGAAAATATTTAAATTGTTGTTCAGTTTTTTAATTTTCAAATAGGGGGAGGTGTCAGTCTTAGGATTGTGATTTATTGTTCGCGTTCAAGTTTTTATTATTTATTTTCATGTTTTTAATGTTATAATACCTCACCATTTCAATATTTTATAATTATAATTTCTTATAGCTTTATTTACTTTCAATTAGTCTTTATATTTTTAATAATTGTCTAATAATTTGACTATTATAATAGTTTTCATGTTTGGGGTTTTTTTAAAAATTTCTTGTTCCTTAAAAATGTATTTTTGGGAAAGTTGTGAGTTCATATTAAAGAATTATTTCATTTGATGTGGAAAATTTATCATATGAAGTGGAAAAAGTCTCATATAAAACTAAATTTCTTACTAAACTAACTTTCATTTGAAACTACATTCCATACACATAACAGTTGGCGCATACAGTTTTCTAAAATATATAATATGTTTTTATATAAATTGAATTGTATACAGTTTTATTGGAATGACTCATACATGAATTCACTCATATGAAGAATCATACATAAGATAAATCATATGTGGTTTTCACTCATACATGAATATTTAAAATATTTACACATGGTTTTAAAATATCATGTGAAAATTATTATCATGAAATTCTATTCCTTATAAAAATGAATCTTACAAATTTCTATATGTTTTTAGAGTTGTTATCTTACAAAATCAATTTTTATTATAAAAATGAAACTTATGAGGTTTTTCACATCTTTTATATATAAAATTTCAAACTATTTCATACATGATTTACAGATTATTTAAAAAAAATTAAAATTGATTATTTAAAATTCAAAATATTATTACTATATCATTCTTAGAATTATGTAAATTTATTTTGTTATTATTATTCATGTTCTAGGTTCATAAAATAGTTTTATTTTCCAGAAGAGGTTTGTAATTTTTGGAAACTTTTTTAATGATTAAACAGGTCGAGTGAGTGGGATAAATGTGATAAATTAGTGATTAATATGAGGTAAAATGTTTAGAATATGCTGAATGTTTTCTAATATAGTTTCTATCACTGGATCAACCAATTTTAAGGAACTGTAATGTAAAACATCATTTTTGAAGTGATCATGTTGTATCAACATTCTTTTTCTACTCTAGCTACATCGGTTTCTATGTTGTATTGTAATATAATTGTATTTTTGTTTTATCTATCAATGAATGATTTTACATTAAAAAAATATGTTTACGGTTACACCTCCACCAAAAATGGTATATTATTTCAGGTTGTGACCCCCATAATAATTCTAGTTGTTTTTAGTTATTCCATGGTTCATATAAAGGGTATTTATGGTTTTTGTGCCTCATACCATAGAGAGGTAGTGTTTTTAATTGGTTGTCCTATTCATTAAAAAGTGAGGGTCTGTTTAGTGAGTTCCATTTCTCTCACTAAGAAGAGAGAAGTGAAGTGTAAAGGAAATATCCCATTAATCAAACTGCAATAAAAATAAAATTTTGATTTCTTTATTTTTTTACATTACATTGATCTTAATGGCACATTATCTACACTATACAATTTATATTATTGAATTAACTTGATCATTATTAAAAATATCTCTAGTTATCTAAAAACATGTGTTGGTACTCTGATTTAATTAGTTTAATGAATGTTTTAAATGGTCTATTTACCACCATAGGGCCCCATGAAACATCTCTTTTTGTTCCAAATGAGATATCATCCATTTCCTCTGACCAAACACATTTTCTTAGGGTGTTACTATCTCAAAATATGAGTATTTTAAAACCCGTGTCTTTTCATTTCAATTCTATTTTTAATTTTATCAATAAAAAAGTAATATTTAAAAAAAACCCTAAAATAGTAGATTAATTATAAGATACTAACTTTAAAAAAAATATTTTTTGAGGATTAGAATAATTTAAACTCTTTTGAAAACCATTTATAATCAATGTGGTTTTACACAACCAAAGTAAATGATGATGTTTTCATAATATTATTTCATTCATGGATATTATTCAAAATTGATTTCATGATTGATTATAAAATTAATATTCAATTACTTATATTATTTTTGTTATTATATTATGGTAAACTATACATAATAACATTGAAATTAAAAGAAAAAAATCATAGTCATTTTAAACCATACGAAACAAGATTATTGATTAAGATCCATTAATAGTAAATATTTCAAAACAAATTGAATTATTATGATTATGGAATTCCATAAAACATATACCTTGACACTTAAGGATATAATCTAACCATTGGAAAAGTATATTTGACTGTTACTATTATACTAAAGGCGTCTTGGAACTATGGACCAAACAACCTCAAAATAACTGATATAAGAAAAATTATTTCAACAAACAGATAATACATGATATTAAATGAAAAAGATAAATAATATATATTTAAAAGGATCTAAATAATGTAATTAATTAATATAAATTAATTATTTAGGATGTTAGAGGATGTTTGAGGTGAGTTGGGACTTAACGTAAAGCAATTATCATAGAATTTATTTTTCATTGAGACATATCCCCGACTCTTTTTATTTAGATTTATATTATGTATGTAATTTCCCATGATTTTTTTATATTTTATACTAAATTCTTGGGAATCACAATCCCACTTCACTCTTCCATTGGTTTTGACTGATACATTACCAAGGTTGTATGAGGTTTTCTTTTTTATCCTTTATTTTGAAATTATTTTAATTCCCCCTCAACTCTTTCTTTCCCAAATATTTTATAATAATTTTATTTACCAAATTATTATTGATATTTATAATTTTTTAATGATTAAATTTTATTTTTATATTATAAATTAATTGTAGAACCCATTCTTTTAATTTTTTTATGGGTTAAATAAATATTATTGTGTTTTGAGGTTTAAAAATATTTTTTTATTTTTTTATTCATGTTATGGTGAAATAAATACACTTATGTGATTTTTATGTTATCATACTTTGAAATTATAGATGATGACTAGTGGCCTTAGTATATAGTCCCACAACGAATTGGGTAATGAATTATTCTCTAGATAAATGATGTTTGAATTAACTAGTCAAGTTATTCCCATAAAAATGATGTTTGAATTTACTAGTTACATTATTCAATTATAAATAATGTTTAAATCAACTATAGAATTTATTATATTATTAGTGGGATAATTAATATGGTTCTCCATGACTCCTTTATGGATTATCTATGTTTTCTTATGGGTTTTAAATGTAAATATTTTGATTTCTAGATATAAAAAGACTATTTAATGATTTTAGTTAGGCTTATGTATATTTTTTTAAAGTAATGGTATTGTTTTCATGGAAAATAATCTTATTGGGTTATTATATTTTTATATGAAAGCATATTGAATATTTTTTTTACATTACACTTGTTTTAAATTTTTTATCGAACTCTTTGTGAAAATAATTTGGTTTAATGTTTGAATATATGTTTATGATCTTTTATGAGATCAATGGTTTTTGTAAAAAAGAAAAAATTTCCATATTTTTTCATGTATTTACATTGTAAACCGAGTTTAATATTTATTTCATTTCCCTTAATATACAATTTATATTTTCATAAAAAAATTTAAAATTAATTTTAAAATGATTTAATATGATTAGGAATGAATTTTAAGTCAAAATTATAATTATGGGTTTTTGCCCTGAATGATTCATGGTTATGATTAAATGAGTTTGGTTTAGTGGAATAAACATCCATTTAGTGGGAAATTTATGGGTTTTGATTTGTATTAGTTTTTCATAACTACTAAAAGATTACACCTAGGAGGTTTTGGGGTTTTAAGTGACATTATATTTTCTATAACCTTTATAGTTATATAATGGATATGTTGGATTCATCAAAATCCAACCTTCAGCAATGCATACATTAAATTTGATGATGGGTTACAATATTGGACTTTTAATAAGTCCCTTAATGACTTAATTATCACAAAAATTCTTGGATTCCAAGTCATTATAAAAAATCTATTGGAAATATGTTATGCCAAATGCATTCCTCCTTGGATGAGTAAGATTAAATTGAATAATTATAGGGATAATTTGGGAGAACTTGGAATTTATTGATATAATTATGTGTTTAGAAACTCTTATATATTTTGAAAAGGATTTCTTATTTAATTTCATGGGAACTATAATAATTTTGATTCTAAGATTAGGGATATTATATATATTTTTAAACTTGTTATCCAACATATGTGGAACATATTTTTAATTAAGGGTTAGTCATTATCAGGGGTTAATGTTATTGAAGGACATTCTATAATTAGTTAATGATTTTTATTGATTGGGTATAAAGCATAAATATTTTAAAATAATATAGGTTAAAAATAATCACATCTATTGGGAATGAAACGTAGTGCCTGATCACTTTTGAAGAAAGTAGTGTGGGATAATACATTGATTTTTTATTTTTTGTATTCTAGATGACCCCATGTACATTCATTACTATAATTTTAGTGTCAATATTCACTCACACAAGTGAAATCTATTATAAAATTTTTTTAATATATTTTGGTGTGAATGGGTTTTCATACCAATTTCTCACTATATTTTTCCTTATTATTATTGTTATGTCAGTAAGGCCTCAAAATAATTGTTTGTGATCTTGACATGCATATGACGGGACTCATGTTTGAGTATCTCTCTATGTGTTTATTTGTGTATTTATTGGGTGAATAAGATAACCAATGACTAGAAGATACATCATCCAAAATAATCAAAGGGGGAAACGAACTCAAAACCCTCCTTGACTAGAAGTAACCCCATTACTCCAATCTCCCTGAAGATTGGAAGAATAAACTCATCCTAAATCATCAAACTGAGTGATCCTCATACACACTCTGAAACAAACAACCAAGTATAAAACAAATGGGTATTATAAATATACAAACAATGATTATATGGTTTAAGCATTAAGACATAACAAATGGATAAAATTGAAACATATTAATTTCTCCAAAAGTTATAAGAATTGAAATCACTTTGGAGAACTCATCCATTTTTAAATCTAATTACAAAAAATAACTCAATTTAGTAAATACACATATATAAGTTGTATCAACCACTTATTGTAGGTCCTAATCTGTCATTAGGTATCACAAACATCTAATATTCATTAATTTCCCTCCACTGATTCAAGAAACATCTAATTACCTATAACAATCTACACCTCACCACTAACATACGGTGAGCAGTCCAAGTTACTCTCATATGTTATCTAATGACCCTTACACATCTCCTACCTTTACTATAAAACTTTATAATAATAATCCCATATACCATCATCAGTGAGACTTAATATTTTGATAACCTCCATTCATTATATTCAAATCCAATTACCATTACACATCTTGTTATTGGACATTATGAACTTTTGACCCAACTTCCCACTACAAAATTATTTAGTGATGAAATTTAAACATCAGGAAGAGTAAACTCTCAGAGCTTCTACTTGTAATCATCTCATCAGAAATAGAATCAGGTTTCACATTCTTAATAATATCCCACTTAAATACTAATTCAAAGAAACAATGTAAACCTTCACTCTTAATAATAATTCTAAACATCCACCTTCCATAATAAATAATATTTCAACATCCTTTCGATTATTCCCACCGAGGGGTATTGTTGCCTCATAATTTGTTGTACATAAACTCGGGTGAACATTTCTACTAGATTTGGACTATATGTTATCTTTCATAGCTTCAACTCTTCATCAGTAACCATGTTCTAGATGAAATGATATATCTAGTAAATTTGTTTCTTTTAACATTAAACACTATATTTTTCAAAAAATATATATTTTAATCTGTGTGTCATAGTAGATAAATCCAACCCTTTTTTCCTCCAAACTCTTTAAAACACACATTGACCATATCAATTATTTTCCTACTTTAAATTTGGCTACATATTTACATCCATTGTGAAAATATCTAACAACACACATAATCTCGACATTCGACTAACTTTTGTTTCTATAAATTTAAAAACATAACTAGTTATACTCTAATGAGTATCTAAATATCCCCTAAAATATATATCAACATACCCTTGCAACAAATAATATTTTATGAAACATAAGGTTATATATTTTGATCCATTGAGATACCATTTTATCGATTTGATAAATTCCTAGAGTTCTTTCCGTATATTTACCAAGACCCAAATATTGCATCTGACATCAAAGGTAATGTATGTTTGGTACAAACCATGATATACATTATACTAACTACCGCTGATGAAAATAAAACATTAAACACATAGTTTTCCTCATCTTCAATTTTAAATGAGTTATCTTTTGAATATTTGTTGTTTTTTCCAATGTATTTCAGATGGACTTATAGTTGATAACTAAAAAAATTAAATTATCTTATTGATGTATTACCTCGATGATAAAATCAAACTTATAGCATCATTATCTTGATTAAACCTCAATCCAAATATTTTCTTGGACTAGATGTGGTCTTTCATCTTTAATATTCTTAAACAATATCATTTTAGATTACAAATACATTTAATTTCAATACATTCTAGAAGCATGTTATCCATGGACAAGAGAAAGAGGATGAAAATCCTATCTTTGAACACCTTTATATATCAACAATGATCCCCATATATCCACATGAAACCATTAATAGCCTTTAATTCATTGAAATTTTTGTTCCATTATGTTGGAGTATACTTTAATACATTGTTGATCCTGTTGATCTTACACACCAAATACCCATTTTATTTTTCCTTGTAATTAGTTTAATTATTCATTTATATTTCCTTCAGCAAGTCACTATGAAGGATTTATATTTTTGGATCCACCTATTCTAATTAAAATATTTCAGTAGAAAAAATATCCAACACTATCTGTATGTAGTGTACTATACTATTGGTAAAATTATTTCAAATAATTCAATTCCTTTCTAATACTGAAATACTTTGACATCCATTGTATCCTTATAAATTATTTTAATATCAACCTATTCTTCTAAATTGATGACCCAATTTTTCTCCTCTGTTTTTTCCTTATGGTTGTTCCCATAGATTCAAGGTTTTATTTACACATAATAAATCCAACTTATCTTTAATATATAACTTCCTCTATTGATTAAAAAAACAAGTTCAAAACAGTTCCAAACCACTAAACTAACAATTTTACCATGGTGGATCTTTATAATTCAACTTTTGTGTCTTATCATTATTTTTTTGTGAATTATAAAACATCAACTCCTGGTACTCTATACCAAGCCTCTAAATACCAAGAGCATTCATGTAATGTCCTAGAGCTAGTTCACTTATAAGTAACCAAACCTCATTGGCCATAATTCCTCAAGCATGCCTCCCTGTATGCTAGAGGCGGATGAAAAATATTAAGGTTCTAAGGTGTTACAGTGGGGATACTAAACCCTCATAATTAGGGTAACATAGTTATGTAATAAGTAGATAATAGTGTAATAAAAATAAATAATAATAAGGACAATTAAAGTAAAACATCTATATTATGAAAAAAATAGTCATCAAAAGAAATATCGAGTACCATATAAAAAATGATGCAATTTCATGTTTTTTTAAAAAAAAATTAATAGTAAACCATGGATGTAAGAACTCATACAATATCTAAAAATGACCAAAAAGACCAAAGTACTATCTCCAATAGCATCATGATTCAAGGATCAACCATCTGCTCCCATGTTATAATAAAGAAATCATACCTGATCAAGTTCTTTCTTTTATCCCTACCTCCATCCATGAAATCTATTTAGTTTCCATGGGAGACCTAAAAAGGGTGTGAGATATAATCAATAGGATATAATAGGTGAGCACCAATATATATATATATATATATATGAAATTTTAATAGTAGGTAACTAATAGCTCAACATATTCCGCACGAAAAAAGTGTATCAGGCCTAATGGGGCTAGGTCCTAATGCATATAACCTAGGTGTTGTAATGGAGACTAACGATTACTTCCAATAGTGAGATCAGATTAGTATCAAACCAAAATGGACAAGGTCCCAAGGTGATAACCAAGTTGACCTACATCCAAAGATATTAATGTATACTGAATTCATAGGTTTCATACCTCGATCTACCTCAATAGTTCCATACCATATGTAATAATACATAGGGCATATAGGTTCCATACCTCGATTCCCTAGTTTGTTCTTTACTATAATTAAATAGGTTTCATAACTTCCTAAGATCTTGGTTCATACCATGAAGTTCAACATCAGGAATATAATATAAAATTGAAAAGGGATTTGATAGTGTTAATAACAAATTATAATTATCAATATAAAAAGGAACAATCCAATAGAATATCTATCCTATTCCACTTTTTATTTTAAAAAACCCATTTAATTACTTTAATAATGCTTAATAATAGGGAAGATGGTGCATTCCCATCTCTAATTATCTCATTTAATTTTAATAGGATCCAAATAAATGATATTGATATCACACAATCGAAGTGGTGGTTCTATCATGGGGTAGATTAAAGAACTCGCCTCAAAGGTGGCTCAACATGAGGATTACAATCTATAACCATGTCAAAGTGATAAAATGGAAACACATTAAGGATCCAACAATTTAATCAATACATTTAATTATTTTATATTTAATGTTTGTAAGGTCCAATATTTTAAAAAATATTGATACATTAATATAGAACAAAATCATAAGGAAAAGGTTTAGATTACCTACCATATGCCTATGGTAGAACAATCGTCTAGTATCAGCCTATGGTTTAGCATAAATCTAATGAATATGAAAGAATATTTTATTTACCTAAATGTAGAAAATATTAGCCTTCACCAAAATTGAACTGAATATGGAGAGATAAATGAAGGAATGAAATAGATTAAAGTACCTACCAGTTGAAATCCTACATGACAGACGGTGTTGCAAATAGTAGATATATAAATAAGATGAATCAATTCCTAGTTTATGAATGGAGGATCTTATAATGGGGTGATATGGGGTCATCCATGTGAGAAAAAGAGAATGAAAAGGGGTTATGCACTTTTAAAAAAGAAATCTAAAAGCCTAAAATCAACAAAAAATTAAAAGGGTGCATCGTTTGACCACACAATTGCCTAATCTATGCTCAAAAAGTGTTCCTGACACTATCCATTTACTATGGACTTGTATGGTAGGGGAGAATAGTTTTTCTAATCTTTCTCAACAAATGAACGCCCCTATGATGAGACATACAGTACATTGTGCAGTTTGTCCAAACCGTTTGAACTAGGTTTCACAGTAGATAATAACCATGTAGCCTTATTATTCCCTCCAAAATTTAGGACCTCGAGATCTAAAGAATCCCTATACACCCTTGTTTCCTTTATAACATCATTAGGATTTTACAATATGAATAAAAATAAGGAATCAAACTAAAATTAAAATGTTTCATACCTTTTAAAAAACTAAGTACCATATAGTATTTGTCATTAAATAAAATCATCCATGAGTTCCTATTATAATGGTGGTACATAATCTTATGAGACTAACTCTGGATACCAAGAACATACATTAGAATCTCCATCCTTGGCTTCATCTTGCATATAACTGATCTTCCATACACCCATACAATAGGAACTGACCAGCCTCAATGAGCCTTCAGGCTCAGGTTTCTAATACAAATAATGTTTTCCTCAAGATAAGAATAGACATCTAGTTCCACCTCACTAGGAATAAACAAATGATATATGACTAAAAATGATCTAATTATGACATGTGGAAAATTTCATATATAGACTGATATCTCTTAGGAAGTTCCATCTGATAAGAAACTATTCAAACCATATCCAAAACCACAAAAATTCCATCAAATCAAGGTGGCATCTTACATTTCCACCTAAATAATAAATTAAATAGTATATTCAATAAAAACAAGAGTTCATGGTCCCTAACATCAAAATATAGACTAATATATTTCCATTCGCTTAGTCTAGACAAGAAGGCATGATCCCTAACATCAAAACAATAATGCATGATCCCTTACAAGAATGCATGATCCCTAAATATGTTTTTTCTAGACTATGTTATTTCCATTCGCTTCCAAATCGACTAAACCTACTCTTATGTCTCATAAACGAGATGATTTCCAAGTAGCACTACCTCACCTACCTATAACAAGAAGATATGTAAATGAAATGACCTATCTTATAGAGAATCATAAGTATCCATCTATATTGTAGCCTAAAATATGTTATTGTAGGCGAAAAAAGCTAAGGGTATATGTTCCTCCCAGGAAATTAAAAAATCAAGGGTGTGTGCTTGGTGCATGTCCTACAGTACCTATGTCACCCATTATGATAGATTATTAGCCTGAGGGTGAATGGATACACTCAAAATCACAAGTGTTGCAAAATCTTTATGTAATCCTCTCTATATCCTTGATGAGAAATGAGAATACCTATTAGAAATGATAGTAAAATTTACCCCGTACATGCATATAATCATACAACATATTGTATCATAAGATCTTATAATGAGAAGGTCTCTCTAATAAGTAATAAGTGAGCGTCCTTCATGAGCCTATCATCAATCACCCATACTACATCATTTCCTCAATGGGATATTGGTAATTTAGTTACAAATTCAATATTGAAATCATATCTTTTCAAAATATGAATGGGAAATGGAGGGAAAATACATTATATCTATTGGTGATCTACCTTCACCATCTTGCATGTGGAACACTAAGTAATGAAATCTGATATCTTACTTTTTAAACTATGCCACGAATTCAATTGATGATGACTGTGACACTTATTTGTAATCCCATGATGTACCATCCATGTTTTATCATGAAAATCTCTTATCAATTTATCCTGAATTTCTATAAGACCAAATTCACATTCAAGTTTTATCAAGATCTAATACTCATCAATGTTTCTACATGGTGCCAGATCCTAGCATTAAATACTCTCCTTTCAGACTAGGAACTTTTGATCTCATGGCTGCCTTATACTCACTCTATCAAAAAGTGAAGAGGTCACTGTTAAATCTGTAAGGATAGGACATCCATGATGTTCCTAGACATCAAATTGCATTGCAAAAAACAAGGCCATCACCTCTCACTCAGTACTAGCCTCCAAAAAATCTTTTTTTTTTATTCCTTTAGATCACAACATCAGCTATATCATTTCTTTTCCTAGGTGTAAATGAAAGATCAAAATTAAAGGAATGTATGTACTCACCCCATGTTCTCTTCTTGAGGGTCAAGTCACACTAAATGAAGATATATCATGGTATTTTGTAGTCCTTATACACCAAAAAATGATCCCCAAAAATTAATTCCTCCAAAAATTAAAATCACAAACTACAACTTCCATCTTGGGATCATGCACCTTGTAATTATTCTAGTTAGAATTATAACTGATACTTTTAAAATGACATTTGTTTCACAAAAAAATGTCTGTTATATTATATTATACAACATAATATATCTCATTAGTAAGTAATTTGTATTTATACAGTATAGAGGAAAATGTGACTATCTGGACTCAATTTTTATATGACCCTTGGAAACTATACTCTTGGTAAAAAATGTAACATGATTATAAGTACTAATGACGAAGGATAATTAATTCTGAATTGATAAGTGATGGACTCAACTAGTAGTGTGATGCTGCATGAATCCTGTTTATTAGAACATGAGAGGGATGTATCTTCATTGGGGTTCACCATTGACCCAACCCAATTCAATATTCATGAAGTGAAGCTTTAATAAAATCTCCTATATGAGAGTTTCCTGTTGGTTGAGATTAATACATAGTTGATTTTAGATTAGTCTACCCATGAATCTATCACCATTACACACCATACCCTTAGGTCTTACATGGGTGTTATAAGGGGTTATGTGTCTACCACATAGTTACTAAAAGTGTAATTCTTTTGTATAAACACAATTTTTATTCTATAAATTCAATTTTGTGAATAGTTATTATTAATAAAATATATGTTTACTTGAGATGAATTTGATAAATTGATATTTCAGACACAAATTGTAATTTTCAAACAAGTCAAAATTTTTATAATAAACAAATATATCCCGAATAATATTTATTTTAATGAAATTTTATTTTAATTTTCTTAAATATAAAGGATAAAAAAATTTATTATGACTTAGAAAATTTTCTTGTTTTAGAAATTTGAGTATACCTTGCAAACCAATATTTTTTAATAAATAATGATTTTTATATTTAAAAAATATAATTATCAAACTTATGGGAATATTATAATAAAATAAAAATCATTTTTGAAATCATAATGTCAAATTAAGGTTATGGTGAATTTGTGTGAGTTTTACAAAATACATTATTTTTTCATGAATCGTATTAATATAGTTTTAGGGTTTCAGTATATTTTATGAAATCATATTTATGTCATAATGATGTAATAATTAATTTAATATAATCCAAGACATGTAATATGTTATTTTATTTTAATTAAGTACATTAGTATTTTTTTATCAATTTTTTAAACTATAAGCTACTTTCCAATGTCTAAAATGAAAATTTTGATTTCTAAAAATTTAACCGTGTAGAAACATTATTTTTCCATTGAAAAAAATAATATAAAATTATTATAGGTATTTTTTAATTCCAGTAACTTAAAATATAACCCAAATGTCAAAAACCATGTGCCAAAACTATGGGTAAGAAAATGATTTTACATTTCCCACAACCTTAATTTTCAAGGCCAATATTTGGAAGTTTCTTTTTTTTCCACATTTCATATAAATAGCCACCCATTTCACCAAATTAATTCACTAAAAATCCATCCTCTATGATTTTTGGTGATTTATCCACTGAGGGAGTCCCCTCAAGTTGTTCTGAGCCCCCATGGTCCCATTCCTGAAGATCTAGGAGTATTTCTTCAATGTTGGTGAAATATCAACTTCTCTTTTCCATTAAAGAGTCGTTTTTGTGGAATGTCTTCCAATTTCCAAAATAATTACTCTTTTTACACATTATATTATCCCATTTATATATGTATAGTCTTCTATGATTATAGAAATGTTTACCTCTCATTTCACATTTTCTAAAACCATGTTTTATACCCGTTATGCTACCTAATTTTCTTATTAAATTTTACACTTTTACATGATAATGTCATGACCCGTCTTCGGGGCCCGTGTCTTGACTACCCCAGGCCCGCCTTCCATAGTCCAGGGGCTAGAGACTAGCACCAAAGGCATAAAACCCAATAAAAAGGGAAGGCATTGCCTTTATAAAAGTAAACAACACAACAGAGTACAAGTGGAAGCATACACTAAGTAAAGTAGTAAACCAGTATACTGAAAATACAAAGGGGCCAGAAATACAAGCCCAACAGATAGGTAAAGCTACAACTGAAAATAAAGTACAACTCTAATGAAAATAGATGAAGGTGACAAGAAGCTCCTGGATCGTCCAACATGGATCCTACCTGAAGAGAAGGTACTGATGTCCTCCTCAGCACTCTGCGTCTGACCGTTCGTTCGTCCGTCTCCTCCAGGTACAGACTCGTCGTGAGGTCCACCTCTGGGTACCGTCTAGCTCAACAAGCCTCAACCATGATAAGTGTTGTCTGTCGTCTACAACCGACACAATTAGGTGCGAGCGTAGCCCGTACAGGGGTGAGTATAATGGTAATCAGTAGGGACCCCGAGACCCTCAAGGTCTCACTAAATCCAATAAGGATAACCACAAGAAGGATCTCAACAGATAACCCTTACATAGGTATACGCCCATTCTTATACCTATGTTATCAAGTAACCCATCTCAATCACAAGGAAACAAAAGGTATGGAATCAAAAAATAACCACTACTCAGTTATATGCCCATACATATACCTAAGTTATCAAGTAACTCATCTCAATCATTTGGTAAACACAATAATCAATGACTCAGCTGAAACTAGGATTTTATTCATGATGTCGAAACCACAGCTGCTAGAGTACAGCTCCTCTATCGAGTACAGTGGTCCTGTCATGACTCTGAGGTGCTACTCTCTATCCTTAGATAGCTAAGGTCCACCTCCTGTCGAGTACCACGGGTCTTCCACCCAAACACAGTAGTGCTCTCCACCATGGGTCTGCCACCCCAACACAGTTGTGCTCCCCCTAATAGCCTACAGTGGTACTCCTTCTATAGAGTACCGTGGGTCTGTCACCAAAACACAGTAGTGCTCCCCGCCGTGGGTCTGCCTCCCAAACACAGTAGTGCTCCCCACTAGGCTGTACAAGTCACTCCGACTCGAATCGGAAAAGCAGTCATCAGGTCTCATCCAACTACAAGGTCTCCGTATTCCGTACGCTCCTCTCTGGGAGGGTCTGCTCCATGAGCTACTGGTCAATACATCCAAGTGTCACTTAATCTCATGTGGATGTATCTCAAAGTACCGCCTCATCGTAGGGGTCTCAATGCAACAGACATCACATCAATTGGACGCCCGGTCTATGAGTTATTAGCATTACCGTTCCAGGGGCTCGGTTGGATTTTGGGTACAATCCAATACATCCATACTCCTACTACATCCAAACGTCAGTTTAAATATTCCAAAAGAACCTTCTCATCTAGAGGAATCCAACAAAGTCGACGGCACATCAATCGGACGTCTGAAGCTCAAGTAATAAGCATTTCCTTTCCAAGGGCCCGGTTGGTTTCAGGTTCGAACCAACCCGGCCATACCCAAACCTTGGCTAAACCTTGAGTGTAATATACCTAAACGACTATCTCGATCCGAGGAATCCTATGCAATTGACGGTGCGTCGATCAGAGGTCCACAACTCATGTTATGTATGTTTAACCGAAAACGGTCCGAAAATAGGGGGTTTGTGCCCAGTGCGACCCGGCCCAATACCCCCTAGGTCTGCCCGATCCAGGTCGACCCGACCAGGGTTCGGGTCCGGCCCGGTTGGGTGCAGCCCGGCCCGGCTGGTGCGGTGCAGCTTGGCACTGGTGGCCCGACCCACGTGGTTGGCCTTGTGGCTGGCCGACCAGGTGGAGTGGCGGCGCCCAATGGGGCCCTCCCTAGCCGCGGATTGGGGGGGGGGGTGTTACACCCCTCGGTTTCAAAGAAATGGTCATCCTTAATGGCCAACCCCTAGGGTGACCCGGGACCCCCCTTGGGTCCTGCCTCTTGATGGTACCAGTGCCCGGCATAGCCGGCCGCCATTCAAGTCTGTCGCGACCTTAGGCCGTGGCTTTCTTCCACCTGCGCGGCATGTTGGCACCACACCCTGATTCCGCGGTCCGACTCTACTCTGTGGCCTTTCTCGGCCTCTTCGGTACAGCGAGATGGCGCCACGCACCTCCACCACCACAGCCCACTCTGGCAGCGGTCCCCTTCGTCCCCGCGCGGTCCAACGACACCGCACTGCCTTCATCGCGGCCTTGTATGGTCGCGGTTCTATGCTGATCACCGCACAGTGCAATGGCACCATGCACCGCCACCTCCAACATCATCTAAAAATTAAAAAATAAGTGGAGAGGAGAATCATTCATGTTTGTGCGGTCCGACCTCCTCCCATTATGACGATATCATGTGTCCAAACCTTAAGCAACGAAGAACCATGATAAGACTTGAACAAAGTTAACCCCTACCTCATGACGTGATCACTCATCAGATCTACAGAGATGTAGCATCATTCGTTTACATCGGAAGGTGACTTCATCATTTGTGAATTCCCCACGGCGGTGACTCCTCCCTTGATGGAGATCCGGGGAGCGTTCTTCGTCGAAGGTCATGGAAGGTCCATCGTCGCCGAAGTGTACCTGAAGATGTGACGTCCCCCTCTTATCGCGAAGAGAAGTAAATATGGTGCGTTCTCATTGAAGAGGCATCTTTCTTCATCGGAGGGAAGTTCTCTTCTTCTCACACAAGAGTTCTCTCAAAAACTCAATAACTTCACCAAAGTCATCCCACACACCAAACTCTCCCACTCAAAATAATATCTCATGATTTTATTTTTATTCCCATCACAAAGATTTTATAATTCAAAATCAATCCACTTAATTAATTAAATGAAGTGACTCATCTCATTAATTAGGGATTGTTGGAAAGAATTTAAGAGGGAGAGAGGAGGATGTGAGAGGTCTAATAAATGTGAGAGTTATCAACATTAAACAAGGGAGTTTAATGGGGGGTTTATGAGAGTTATGGGGAGTTTAGGGAAGGTTAAGGGAGATGAGAGGTTGGGGTTCGTGTGGGCCCCACCTCTCATTTATCCACACATGGGAAGTTGGGTGGTTGTGGGCCCCACCACCAACATCCCATGGGAGAGTTTAACTTCAATGATATAAAAATAAAATTGTTCAAAATTTTTATTTATTTAAACTAAATCCCCAAATAATTAATCTCAACCCGCTAAATACGCAACTGCGGTAAAGGTCCCTTTAAGAAATTACTGGTGCTGCAAATTCATCGGTGCCCTCAGATATAAATTCCGAACACGAGTTCAAAAGATAGAAAAATCCACTCGTTCATTCACCGAATACACCCGAGCTAAACATTGAACATTTATTCCGGGCACACTGGGCCTCGGAATCAAGTGCCGTCAAAAGCTACAAACTCGTAAAATTCCAATGAAATTATGAAAATAATTTCCTTGAAATTTCCAGGTCTTTACATTACTCCCACCTCAGAGATTTACGTCCCCATAAATCTTCAACACACACTAGGGGAAACAAAAATGGTACTGAGCATGCATATGAGCCTTCTGCTCCCATGTGCTCTCCTGGAGGTTCTTGTGCTGCCAATGAAATAGGACCTGAGGAATTGACCATCCACATAGGAACCACTCTTGTCGATACTTGATCTCCATGAATGTTTCCCTGTCATCGATGACCAGCTCCCTGTGGTCGATGATGTTTGAAGGGTCATACACATATCTATTCAGCTAAGATACATGGATGACATCGTGCACCCGGTGCAACTGAGGTGGAAAGGTCAAGTGGTAAACTGCCTCGCCTACCCTACTGAGGACCTATAATGTTTCGTTGAACCTCAGAGATAACTTGTCGCCTCAGCCACATCTCCATTTACCTTGTCGACGTGAGACCCATAAGAAGACGTGGTCGCCATCCTCAAACTCTTGTGGTCTCCGTCTCCTATGAGAATAGGATTTTTTTCTGCTCTATGTAGACTTTATCTGGTCCTAGATGATCTGCACCTTCTTCATAACATCCTGAACCATCTCTAGTTCTACACATGCTGACTCCATAACTATCCACAAAGGATATCTGAAACGTGGCCAGTTGTTGTCTCGCCGCCCCTAATAGATGAAAATCAGTCCTGCTATCGAGCGCTTCCGCAACAACGCTCCCCATCCCAGGAGTATATAATATATCAAATTCATAGTCCTGGAGGAACTGAAAACTAAAAACTCTTGTTGTCATGAGGGTAAGGTTGGCCGACTCAAGATTGTTCGGTTTCACCCTCTTAAGCATGGGTTTATCCTGTGCTGCATGGGTTTCCCTTTTCACCGACCAGGGAAGAAAACCCCATCCAAATGTTGTAGATAAACCAAAACTATTTTTCCTAATACCATCATTTTGTGTATGAAATGTGGTTTCCCAGTCCATACTCAAACTAACATCATAAGGCCTCGACGCTGCCACCAATAGGTTCCAACCAAAACTCTTGCCTTTAGGGTCAGATCACACCGTTGGCATAAGTGTGATTATCGAGTCTCCTCCCAATGGTATCTCCAGACATGAGGGACAAGTCAACGGCTTAACTAGAAACTCTTGGCCTGGGACAAGATTTTTAAAAGGAAGAGATGATCCGTATCCATGTCTTTTGTTACGGTAGCTAGTAGTAGCATAGTACATACTTCGAATCATTCCAAGAGCCCTTGGGTCACACTCCTTGACCGTATGTAGCTACATTCCTCCCCTACCCTCATTCTCCTTGAGCCTAGCAGGGACTACAAAGGCGGGTTGTTGTAACATGTCTAAATGTACACCACCACATGTTGCTCTCCAAGATCTGCTTCCATGTTTGCTGCTCTGCAGATTCATCTGTCCTTAACTCTTCCATTTCTTGAAACATTTTACTGGCCCATGTCTCTGAGACTGGTGCCAGTTTCCTTCTTTCCCACTGCTATCCATCACTGGCTGCATCCACTCAGCCAAATAATTCTCAACCAAAAAGGATCCCTCTAGAATGCTATCATAAGTAGGAATGCATAGAGAAAGAAGTGTTGGCTCAGATGTCCTTAAACACACCTCGCACAAAAGTTCGAGCCCGGAAGAACTAATCATATCATAATCATCAAGTACCAGGAATGGTTGGTATGCCCTGATGAATACTCGGCTACCGAAATGTCATCCTGTTGAAGCTGTATAAGCTCTAGAAAACACTCAGCCACCTTATCAAGGCAGTCCTCAGCCGCCTGTGAGTCGGGATTTCCTCGGAACCTGAGGGGTATTTGATGCTGGAACACGTGTAAGGTACTAAGCCTACATGTGTCATCTACCGGTACCGCCGGTTATAACTGCTGACAAACAGGCAGTGATATAGCTGGCACATGACCCAAAGGTACTATCTCAGGCATCAGTTCACATACCAGAGCCTCATTACTATACGGACCAACCTCATGGTCACTCACTGGGAATACACCGGTAGCCAAGATTACCATATGCTCTACTAGTGTATAAACTAGGTGTAGAACTCTAGCAATCACCTCCACCCAATCCACTGCTGCCTGGGAACCTGCCTCGCCTCGTAATATTAGAGGCCTTTACTGCTGGAACCCATGAAACACACTCTATCAGCGTGCACTGTCCACTAGTATGGCTGGCGGCATCTGCTGCCTAATGGGTGGTGGTGTTACTGGTACACCACCCGAAGGTGCCAACATAGAAAGAGGGCCCTGCACCGAAGTATCATCACTCGGTGGGCCGTCATAAAGTACTCTCTCAGAACTCCAACTGACTGTCTGTGTGAAGACATCCTGAACAGATGCGACATGGTCAAATGATTAAAACCTGGTGAGCTGCACTAGTTTGAGCTGACATAAAGAAAAAATTTGGAAACACACACGTAATCAGTGTTTTCATGTACTAAGATGGAAATCAGTAGTCAGGGTCCTGGTGTATGGATAAGTCGGCCGCCGCACCAACAATGGACTCCCTGAACTGAAGACCACACTCGATACCCTTAGCACTATTGATTCACAGAAAATAATGATCACAGTCATGAGTTCTACGGTAGAACTGACTCCTCTGATACCAATTTGTCACAACCCGTCCTCGGGGCCCGTGTCGTGACTACCCCATGCCCGCCTTCCATAGGCCAGGGGCTGTTAACTAGCACCAAAGGAGTAAAACCCAATAAAAAGGGAAGGCATTGCCGTTATAAATGTAAAAAACACAATAGAGTACAAGAGGAGGCATACACTAAGTAAAGAAGAAAACAAGTATACTAAAAATACAAAGGGGCCGGAAATACAAGTCCAGCAGATAGGTACAGCTACAACTGAAAGTAAAGTATAACTCAAAGGACAAAATCTGAAGGTGACAAGCATCTCCTGGATCATCCCCCACGGATCCTACCTCAAGGGTAGGTACATATATCCTCCTCAGCACTCCGCGTCCGACCGTTCGTCCATCCGTCTCCTCCGAGTACCGACACATCATGAGGTCCACCTCCGAGTACCGTCCAACTCAACAATCCTCAACCACGATCAGTACTGTCTGTTGTCTATAACCAACACAATGAGGTCCAGGCGTTGCCCATGTAGGGGTGAGTATAACGATACTCAGTAGGGACCCCGAGAACCTCACTGTCTCACTAAATCCAACAAGGGTAACCACAAGAAGGATCTCAATAGATAACCCTTACTTAGGTATATTCCCATACTTATACCTAAGTTATCAAGTAACCCATCTCAATCCTGGGGAAACACAGAGGTATGGAATCAATGAATAACCACTACTTAGGTATATTCCCATACATATACCTAAATTATCAAGTAACTTATCTCAATCAGGAGGTAAACACAAAGGTAAATGACTCATCTCAAACCTAGATTTTTTTCATGATGTCGAAACCACGACTATGGGAGAACTCCTCGTCTATTGAGTACAGTGGTCCTGTCGTGACTCTGAGGTTCTACTCTCTATCCTTAGACTGCTGAGGTACTCCTCTTGTCGAGTACCGCAGGTCTGCCACCCAAACACAGTTGTGCTCCCCGCCATGGGTCTGCCACCCCAATATAGTAGTGATCCCCCTAATAGCCTATAGAGGTACTCCTTCTGTCAAGTACCGTGGGACTGCCACCCCAACACAGTAGTTCTCCCCGTCATGGGTTTTCCACCCAGACATAGTAGTGCTCCCCACTGGGCTATACAAGTCACTCCGGCTTGAATCAGACAAGCAGTCATCAGGTCTCAGCCAGTTACAAGGTCTCCGTACTCCGTACGTTCATCTCCAAGAGGTTCCTCTCCATGAGCTACTGGTCGATACTTCCAAGTGTCACATAATCTCATTTGGAAGTATCTCAAAGGACCGCATCATCATAGGTGTTTCAATGCAATAGACGACGCGTCAATCGGACGCCCGGTCTGTGAGTTATTAGCATTACCGTTCTAGGGGCCTGGTTGGATTTCGGGTACAATCCAACCTAGTCATACTCATAATGCATTCAAACCTCAGGTGATGTATTCCAGAAGAACCGTCTCATCAAGAGGAATCCAACAAAGTTGACAACACGTCAATCAGAAGTCCGGAGCTCATGTTAAAAGTGTTTCCGCTCCGAGGGCCCGGTTGGTTTTGGGTTCGAACCAACCCGGCCGTACCCAAGCATCACCTACACCTTGAGTGTAACAGACCGAAACAACCGTCTCGATCTGAGGAATCCTACGCACCAGACGGTGCATTGATCATAGGTCCATAACTCAAGTTATGTCTGTCTAACCGAAAATGGTCTGAAAATAGGGGGTTTGGGCCCGGTCCGACCCGGACCAATACCCCCTGGGTCGGCCCCAACCAGGTCGACTCGACCCGGGTCCGGGTCCGGCCCAGTTGGGCATGGCCCGGCCCGGCGCTGGCGGCCCGACCTGGCGCGGTCGGCCCCGCCCGGCCGGCCCTCACGATTGGCCGCATGGCTGGCCGACCAGGTGGAGTGGTGGCACCCAATGGGGCACACCCTAGTCGTGGATTGGGGGGGGGGGTGTTAAACCCCCCGGTTTCAATGAAACGGCCGGCCTTAGTGGACGACCCCTTTGGTGACCGCGGGACCCCCCTTGGGTCCCACCGCTTGATGCCGCCGGCGGCCGGCACGACCGAACACCCTTCATGTCCGCCACGGCGGTCCAACTATACTCTGCGGCCTTCCTCGGTGTCTCCTGCTTGGCGTGATGGAGCCGCGCAGCACCACCGCCGTGGCCCGCTCTGGTTGCGGTCCCCATCATCCACGCACGGTGAAATGGCACCGCGCCGCCTTCGCCGCGGCCTTACATGGCCGCGGTTCCTGGCCGATCACCGCACGGTGCTACGACACCGTGCGCCTCTGCCTCCAACAACATTGAAAAATTAACAAAGAAGAGGAGAGGAGAATCGGTCGTGTTTGTGCAGTCCGATCTCCTTCCGTTATGACGATATCAAGCGGCCAAACCTTAAGAAATGAAGAACGATGTTAAGACCTGAACAAAATTAATCGCTACCTCATGACGTGATCACTCGACGGATCTACGGAGAGGTAGTGTCGTTCATTGATTTCGGGAGGTGACGTCGTCGTTTGCGAATTCCCCGCGGCAGTGTCTCCTCCCTTGATGGAGATCCGAGGAGCATTCTTTATCGAAGGTATGTCGTCGCCGTAGTGTACCCGAATATGTGACGTCCCCCACTTATCGCGAAGATAAGTAAAGATGGAGCGTTCTCGATGAAGAGTCATTGTTATTTGTTGGATTTAAGTTCTCTTATTCTCACACAAGAGTTCTCTCAAAAACTCAAGAACTTCACCAGAGTCCTCCCACACACCAAAAGATCCAACTCAAATTAATATATCATGATATTATTTTTATTCCAAAAAAAATATTTTAAAATTAAAAATCAATCCACTTAATTAATTAAATGAAGTGACTCATCTCATTAATTAGGGAATATTTTCAAGAATTTAAGAGGGAGAGAGGAGGAGGTGAGAGGTCTCATAAATGTGGGAGTTATCAACATTAAACAGGGGAGTTTAATGGGGGGGGGTTATGAGTGTTATGGGGATTTTAGGGAAGGTTAAGGTATATGAGAGGTTTGGGTTCGTGTGGGCCCCACATATCATTTATCCACACATGGGAAGTTGGGTGGTTGTGGGCCCCACCAATAACTTCCCATGGGAGAGTTTAACTTCCATGATATAAAAATAAAATTGTTCAACAATTTTATTTATTTAAACTAAATACCCTAATAATAAATCTCAACCCGCTAAATATGCAACTGTGGTACAGGTCCCCTTAAGAAATTACCGGCGCTACGAGTTCATCAGTGCCTTCAGATTTCAATTCTGAGCACTGGTTCAAAATATACAAAAACCTGCTCGTTCATTCACTGAACGTACCCGAACTAAAATTCAGAAATTGATTCTGGGCACACCGGGACTCGGAATCAAGTGCCGTCAGAAGCTACAGACTCGTAAAATTCCAAATAAATTAAGAAAAAAGTTTCCTTGAAATTTCCTTGTCTTTACTGGTAAATTCACTTTTACATTTTATTTGAATACCCAATCCTCTTTTATTTTTAGTTGGTATAAAAATATATTAAAAAATGATTTTTATAAATATGTATTTACATATATGAAACCAAAATTTCCTTTCGTGGGTTAAAAAATAAGTAATGAATATGTCTTTAAGCTCTTTTGTATGCCATGATTTTTAATAAAAAATCCATTTTTAATTATCCATAGGTTATTAATGAAATTATTTATTATATTCCATGTGGCTCTCATATAATTAATACATATGAATGGTTTTCCCTAATAGCTGTCAAATGCATTGGGTAATTAATTTAATCTCTAGAGATGACATTTTTTACGATACCTTGGTGAATAACCTCTGTAATTTTAATTTATGAAATTTAGTGATAAACCATTGTGATATTATTATGAATGACTCATTTAAATATGTTATCCACATTTTTCATGTTACATTTCATGTTCTTTTTATTATTTTATTCCTCTATCTCGTGAAATATCATTATTCCTCATGTTCTTATTGATGTTTCTCAAAATAAAATGTTACACGTGTCAATTGCTTATTACCTTACTAAGCCTCATGATCACCCCTATACTTTGATGTATGTACTCAGGTTATGATAAGTAGTAAATGTAACTTAGGAAGAACCCATGATAAATCCTTTCAAGTGGATTAGAAGTATGTTTCTTATTTTTATGTATTATGTTCATAATTTTCATGAAATTAATCTTTAAATGATCCTCTATTTTTGTGAAAATCATTCTCTTTGTTACACACCTAAACATGATTAATTACATAAAATTTAACATAATTCAATTCTGGGGATCAAGCGGTCTAGTATATTTGGAAATTATTAACATTACATGACAAGTTAAAACATTAAATACACCATATTTATTGAAAACTACTTTTACATGGCCACAATATTCTTTCATACTAAGCATTGCATGGGATAACCTGAGTGCATACATAAGAAAATAATGAAATGTAAATATCAATAAGGAATTAAACAAGGCATAGAATGAAAAATTATATACATGTTAGTAAATATGAATATCAATGGTGAATAAGATAAACATGAACATAATGGCATAATTTAACATGATTGTTATAACATGGAAATGTGGAAACAACATACCACATGATATTAGCATGATCCAAGGCTCATTGAACATGGATTAAGATGAGTAAAACCTCATTTCACATGAATTAGATTTATTAAATCATTATTTATCATGTATTATAATGATACTAAATATTACCCAATGTATTGGAGCGGTATCCGGGCACATCCTTCATAATCATTTCAAGCTCATTCTTAAGCGTTCCACTTAAATCATATAACATGGATTTATTCAACAATAACATTTATTCCAAGATAAAATAATGTAAAATACATACATGTATATACCATTAAATATATATATGTTTATAAAGATTAAAAACATTGATATAGAAATGGGTATGTTATTCACTATATGATGATTTTGGCTCTGAAAATCACGGGGCAAAATTTGCAGCATAACAACATCATATAGAAAGTCATAAATTAGTTTGACGAGAGATAAAGAGGTATATAATAATTTATATAATAAATATAGAGTAATAGGATCATGGAACATAATATCCCAACATATGAAATTTAATTTAGATACATAATATTGAAGAAATTCTAGAATGGAAATAAGAAGAGAGAAATCCCTTATGAAATTTTTGTGTGGTAATGGGTGTACATGGAAGGCATTAATGAAATAGAAATGGGTCAGCCATAATTAAAACATAATAAGGGAATCATGGGGGAGGTTTATAATAATACCACAACATTTTAATTGAAAATAAAAATGTATAACAACATAAATAAATGTGAATAAAAATGAGAAAGGAAGGAAAGTGAGGTTCCCTTACTTGAGTGTGACACTTCAAAAGCATGAAGACAGGTTTTTTTGAGAGAATAGGGAACTTTGGGGGGACTATGGAGATGGTAGTGCCAAATAGTTATGTTATAAAAGGATTTTTAGTGATGATATGTTAGATCACGGGTTGGTTTATATGGGAAATGAGGGGGTAATTCGTTAATATTTCACAATCTTTTGTTTTGGAATCTATATAATTAAATACTAAAATCCACAAACCTTACCATTGTTTTTCCCATGGATTTTTCCAAATATAAGTGGAAAAAATATTTTATACAGAAAATAGAAAAACATAATAAAATATTTCCCTTACTTATGTGGAGTTGAGTCACACTCTCAAGGAAATGAATTTAAAGTCATAAAATATATTATATATTTTGGAGGATTCAGTAAGGCTTTATAGAATAAGTAAAACACATATAAAATCACATTATATTAATTTGAAGAAATATATTGGGCTTATAATACCCATTATAGAATTAATTACATCATTTTGGGGTCATTGTGATGTCATAAAACACTTAATTTATTTATACAGGATTTAATTTTTTCCAAAAAATTTGACTGTCTCAGAAAATTATGAAAAATTAACCATTGGATAATTTCTACATCCTGATTCTAAATAAAATATTCATTTTATCTAAATAATTTTCAAATTATTCGAATGATCAATTTTAAAATGAAAATCTACATTTATTTAAAATTTACAGGTTTTGACAAAAACAGTTTTCAAAACTTAATAAAAATTACAATTGACTTCATAAAAATTATGTAATCATTTATAAATAATAAAATTAATTTGATAATAATAATTTATTAAAATATTAATTATTTAAAAAATTAATTAATTTTATAACATAAATTCTATAAAATTACACTTTCTATTTTATTGTATAAATGATAAAATTCTTATCAAACTGATTACCTAATGAGTTATAGATTAGGAATTGATATAATAATCATTTAAAAGAATTTTTTTATAATATTTTTAATAAAATCCTTAGTATAATTTAATAATGTATATATTTCTAAAAATTACCATTTTTACCAGAAGAGTAAATTTACCAAATTCATCATTTTTTAAATAGAGACAATTCTCATAAAGGAATTGATGGAATAAGGATTTTTTTATAAAAATTTATTTCAAAATAAGTAACTAATATCTTATTACATAACCCCTTATAACACCCGTATGAGGCCTAAGTTTGTTGTGTGCGATTGTGACAGACTCTTGGGGTGGCTCTAAAAACATCACTCAGTTGGTAATCTCTTTTAATTTGAACTTCTATCATAGGTGATTCCATTTAAGCTTAACAATATTGAATCATGTCTTGGTCTGGGTAAAGAGAAAATCCAAGTGACTCTACCTATTTTCTGAGCTCCAAAAACTGAGCTTCGTATGGCGCAAGTCTGCTGGATGAGGTCAACCACTCCATTGTCTTTGTTAAAAAGTTTTAAAAAACATTATATTAATATCATTCATGTGATCAATGTTTAATGAATATATTATCAATGTTAATGATACATAATGGTAATTTAAACTGAATAAAAATGTGCATGTGTTTTCTATACCACAAGACATTAAAATATAGGGAATTTAATTCATACAATATTAGGTCATTACAACATTTCCCCCTAATGAAATTTTTCCCTCAAAATTTCCTTTTCCTACACTAAAAGTGATGAGGGTAACTCAACCTCATCACTTTTTTAGGTTCCTATGTTTATTTTTCAAACTTGTCGTTTCACCACCAAACCTTAACGAGGGACATCGTCTTTTTTCATAGATCGTTTTCTCTATGATCTAATATCTTCACTTTTTTCTCTTCATAAAATATTTCATTCTCTAGTGGTACCACCTCTAGATTGAGTACATGTGATGGGTCAGGTATGTACTACCTTAAGAGTGATACATGGAATACATCATGTACTTGAGATAGTTTAGTTGGGAGTGCTAGTCGATAGGACACTACTTCTTTATGATCAAGGATTTAAAAAGGGCTGATGTACCTTGGACTAAGTTTTCCCTTCTTACCAAATCTCATAACTTCCTTTAAGGGTGATATGTATATAAATTCCATGTCTCCAACATAAAAATCTATGTCTTGTCCATGATTATCATCATAACTCTTTTTTCAACTCTAAGTAGATTTAATGTGTTGAAGGGTGGTCTTAAAATTCTCCACCATTTCATTGACCATTTCTGGACCTAGAAGTTGTCGTTCCCCAAAATTATCTTAGTATGCTAGTGTTCTGCACCTTTTCCCATAAAGGGCTTCATAAGGATCCATTTGGATTCTTGAGTGGAAACTATTGTTATATGAGAACTCAACCAAAGGAAGATGTTGATCCCATCATCCTTTGAAGTCCATTCGGTATGCTCTCAATATGTCCTTAAGTGTTTGTATAGTCCACAATGATTTTCCATAAGTTTGAGGATGATAAGCCACACTGATGTTAAGCTCATCATTCAGAGCATTTTGGATACTCATCGAGAATATAGAGGTGAATCTTGGATCATTAATCAATAGTGTTACTCCATGTCACCTTACCCCTTCTCTAATGTATATTTGTGCCAATTGATCAAATTAGAAATCCGCTCGAATTCCAATGAAGTGTGTAGTCTTTGAAAGATGATCCAAAACAACCCAGAAAGCATTATTTCCTTTGGATGTCTTCAAAAGTCCAGTGAAAATTTCCATATTGATGTCCTCCCATTTCCACATTGGTATAGGTAATGGTTTAATAATCCCCTTAGTCCCCTACCTCTCATACTTCATTTACTAAAATACTATAAACTTTTATGTACGCTTAGTGATATTCTTTTTCATTTTATAATACCAATTATTCTCTCAGAGATCTCGATACATCATTGTGTTTCCTAGGTGAATGGAGAAATCCAAACCTTGTGCATCATCCAAAATTAATTTCATTAAGTTTGGATTTTATGGAACACATAGTCTTGACCCAAATCTCACAACTCCTTCTTCATTAACATTGATATCCAAGGATTTACCTTTTCTTCTTATTTACCCTTTCTTCTAAATTTCCACATTATCCTCTTGAGAAACCTTTATCCTTTCCAAAAGAGATGGCTGAGCAATTATTTGTGAAAGTATTTATGATGTTCCCTACTTTATGATTTTCATTCCATATTCATCAAATCTAATAAAATTGAATACTTTTCAATTCTCATCTACGATATAATTTTTGGGTCCTTTCTACTTAGAGCATCCTCCAAATTATTCACATTCCCATGGTGGTAATGGATTTAGGATTCATAGTATTTTATTAGCTCTAACCATATTTTCTAGTGAATATTTAACTCTTTCTATGCGAATATATACTTGAGGCTTTTGTAATCTGTATATATTTCACACTTCTCCCCAAAGAGGTAGTGTCACCAAATTTTCAAAGCTAAGATTACTGAAGCCAACTCCACATCATGTTTTGGTTATTTTTTCTCGTGAACCTTCATATTCCCTAAAGCATTGGAAATGACATTGTGAGTTTGAATCAACAAAAATTCCATTCCCTTCTTCAAAACATAATTGAATATAACAAGAAGTTATCCACTTGTGGGTAGTGTGAGCACAAGAATTGTGAAAAGCCACATTTTTTAATCCGTGAAGATCTCTTCAAATTCATCATTCTAATAAAACATGAATCCATTCAGAGTTATCTTGGTAAGAGGGTTTGTCAATCGTGATCACAAATTAATGATAATATCCAGAAAACCCAAGGAAGCTATATATATTTGTCATAGATGTTGGCCTTGGCCATCCATCAATTTCATTAGTCCATGAGGGATCCATAGATATCCCTTTCCTTTTGATGATATGACCCAATAATTATACTTCCTTCAACCAGAACTAAATTTTTTTGTACTTTTCATATATATTAACCTTTCAAAAGGTCTCTAGAATAGTGCATAGATAATCCTCATGCTTCTATTTAGTTTTGGAGTATGTTAGAATATATTCTATAAAGACTTCCACAAATTTGACATGATGATACATAAAGACTCTATCCATCAAGTCCTTGATCATTTCTATTGAATTATTGAGTCCAAAAGTAATTACTATGAATTTATAGTGCTTGTACCTTGTACAGTAAGTAGTCTTGGGGATATCTTCTTTATTCACCCTTACATGGTAATATCCCGATCACAGATCAACCATGGAGAAGTATTGTGCTCCACATAGGTGATCTAAAAAGTCATCAATTTATGGTAAATGATACTTATTATTTTTCATGATTTTGTTGAGCTCACGATAATCAATACAAATGCGCATTGACACATCCTTATTTGTGACATCGAGGACTTGTGTACGCCATGGTGAAGCACTTGGGTGTATAATCCCTTTATCCATATACTCTTATATTTGTTTATTTAGCTTCTCACGCTCCACAAAATCCGTTCTATATGGAGGCTTGGATATTGAAAATTACCTTGGTATAAGATCAATCATGAATTGAACATATCTTCTAGGAGGAAGACCAGCCAATTTATCGAGAAACATGTCATCAAATTCCCTCACAATAGGCATGTCTTAGAGGATGTTTCCCCTGTTAGACCCAATCATCCGGGCAAGATACATTTGCACGATGGGCTGTAATATATATTCTTGAGATGATAGTGATAAATAATATTCATCCTCATACTTTCACTTGTATAGAAATGGGGGTCAGTCCTCCATATGGAGAGTGATTTCCCTCTCATTACAATTTATGTTGTCTTTATATAGGGAAATTCAATCCAATCCAATAATTGCATAAAATTACACCAAAGGGAGTATTATGAGGTTCGTCGAGAATTCCAATAGAAAAATTATGGTAGGGGATGAGTTTTATTAATGGAATGCAATAATTTCTTCATTTACCATTCTCATTGAAATCTATACTTCTGTGATTCTGGTAGTGTTTGGATTGTTCTACTGAACATTTAGGATATAAAATAATGTGTAGAACCAGAATAAAAAAATATGGTCGATATTCATGAATGAATAACTAGAATAACTATCACCATTTAATTTTCAGGATTAATTTCAACAGTAGTGATGTAAAAAGATATCCCTTTCTACCTTGGAGTTTGTTTTTTTCCCTCTAAAACCCTTTCCCTACAGAACCGGTTCGCAAAGTACCCGAGTTCATTGTAGTTGTAGCGATGAAAAATGCGTTCAGGGTCAAACGGAGTGTTCCTATCCTCTATTACAGTATTGGGTTTTTCGTTTTAAAAACTATTGGCAAGGTTCCCTTCTCTTTAACACCTAAATCATTTCCTTGTCCCCTTCATAAAAATTTTTGGGTGCTTCTTTCCGCACCTTTGGGAAGTGGGGTGCATGAATTTCATAGCACCATTGGATTTATCAATCGGACCACCATAATTAAATTCCATATTCCACATCTTATTCCCATGATACCCTTTTGATTCACCTATCACTATTTTTTCTTTTTGTGCACATCAGACAATTTCTTCATAGCCATCAATGCCAAGAATCTCAAGGGTTTTATATAGGCTACGTTTTAGCCCACCAATGAAGTGGTCAACCGTGCATTCAGGGGTAACAACAAAGACAAAGGTGTATCAAGAAAGCCTTGTGAAGTTTTCCTTGTACTCTCCGATGGATTAGTCGCATTTTTTTCTAGAGAGAAAGGATGTCCTTTTCCATCTTAAGTCGGAGTGTGTGAGGAAAATATTTATCGATCTTTTAAAGAAATCCTTCCATTCCAATGCCCCATCTCTTCTTCAGGATTTGTATTTTTGATCAATGTACACCACTGATAAACTTCACCCTTGATAGGATAAGCATCCAAAAGAACCTTCTATTGTTCAGAACAGTGAAGGATGGAGATGATCTTCTCAATGGAGTTAATCCATTTTTCGGCAATTGAGGGATCGAATGATCCATTGAATGTTGGAGGCCTTTGTCTCATGAAGCTCTCGATTGCATATTTCTATTCCGTGGGGGTGGGTTGGTTTGAAGTTTCTTATTGACCCATGTTTATATTCTAAACTAGAGTTAATTGAGAGAGTATCGTGATGATGTTTATGATTCCTACTCCAATCAGATTTAACATCTCATTAGAATAATAATAAAATTGATCTTCTCCTTAGTTGTTAGCCTGAGTCCTCCTATTACCTAACATTGGATAGAATTAAAGGAATGTTAGGGGTTATTATTATAATCTATTAAACACATAAAGAGTAATCCTATGAAAAATAGGGACAACTTCTAAATTAAATTTATTTCCTTAAATTATGACTTATAGGCTTTAATCTATTATATCCATGATCTACTTCTCGACATATATTTTTAGGGGAAATTTTTTATTACCTTAATAATGGTTAATAATGAGCTTATGAATTTAGAAAATCATGTCCCCTAGGAGTTTCAAACCAAGAGTGCATCCAGGCCCATTGTCTTTCCCCAGTTCCCATTCTAGTCTAGCTCAAACCAGTGTTTTTGGGATTTACCCCTAGATAATTTTGTTCTAGATTCACCTCTACTTGTTCATATCCACACAGGGATGTATTTTTTTTTATAAAACACTAACTCTATACTCACCAAAATTTTGAGAATATTTTATTATACCCTGACTTATCCCTTAGGCTTTCACTATAGTTTTATAACACTAATTCCAGAAATAACTAAACATATCTCGTGATAAAACCTATACCATCCCCACACTTTATTACACACATAAACATGATTTCTTACATAAAAACGGACTTAATACAAATTCACAGATCAAGAGTTCAAGTGTATTTGGGAATTTTTAACATTATATAACAACTTAAAAACATGAAATACAATATGTTTATTGAAAAAAAAAATTATATGACCACAACATTTTTTCGTACTTAGCATTGCATGAGATAACATGATGACACACATAAGAAAATGGAGATCAATAAATCCTAGTAAGTGAGTAAAGAAGGAATCAGATGAAGAATACTATACACGTTAGGAAATAGTCATACTAATGGATCATAAGAGAAACCTGATCATAATGGCATGATATATCATGATTATTATAACATGGAAATGTAGAAACAACCTACAGCATGATATTAGCATGAGAAAAATATCATTTCACACATATTAGCATGAGTAAGCCCTAAGTACAAATGAATTAGCATGGATAAACCCTCATTGTTCTCGATTTATCATGATACTAAATATTATCCATTGCATTGGAGTGATATTAGGGCACACCCTTCATAATCATTTCAATCTCATGCTTAAGTGTGCCAAATAAATACTATAACATGGATTTATTCAACATCATCATTTATTCCCCAACAAAATAATGTGGAATATATACCTGTATGTACCATTCAATATATATTTGTTCATAAAGAAGAATAACCTCGATAGAGAAATGGGTATGGTATCCACTATATGAGGATTTTGGCATCGAAAATCATGGTTCAATTTTTGCTGCATAACGACGTCATATAAAAATTAAAAAATTAGGATGATGAGAGAGAAAGGGGTTTCTAATCATTTATACATGAAATAGATAGTAAGGGGTCATTAAACAAAATATTCCATCATATGAAATGGAATTTAGATACGTAATATAAAAGAAATGCTTGAATAGAAATAAGAAGGGAGAAATACCTTACAAAATTTTGGTATGGTAATGGGTGTACACAGACGAAATTAAGTAGAGATAAAGGGTTATATAATCATTCAAGAACAATATGGGAAGTATGGGGGTTGTGATAAATCATAATATAACATTTTTAATTGAAAATAAAAGGGTATAATGACATAATGAAACTTGGATAAAAATGAGTAATGAAGGAATGTGAGGATCCCTTGCTTGAGTGTGTGACTTCAAAATATTTAAGGGGGGATTCATGATAGATTGGGGTGAATTGGGAGGATTATTGAGAGGGGAGGTAAGAGTAGGGACGTGATACATGGATTTTGAGTGATGTGAAGTAGGAGCTTGGGTGGATTTATATAGGAAATGAGAGGGGAATACTTAAATATTTTAGAAACATAGGTTTTGGAATCTATATAATAAAATATTAAAAACCACAAACCCTCCCATGGTTTTTGCCTCTGTTTTTCTGAAAAATAGGATTCGAAAACATTATTTTATAATTAAAATGTCTGAAAATAATAAAATATTTTCCTTACTTATGTGGAGGTGAGTCACACTCTCAATGAAATGAATTTAAAATCATAAAATATATAATAGATTTTGGAGGATTCACTAAGGCTTAATAAAATAACTAAAAAAATATAAAATGACGTTAATTTAATTTGAAAACATATATTGGGCAAAAAATACCCATTATAGTATTTATTACATCATTTTTGGGTAATTATGATGTCATAAAATACATATTTTATTTATATGGTGTTTAATTTTTCCCAAACATTTGATAGTCTCATAAAATTATGAAAAATTCACTATTGGATAATATAGAAATCTTGATTCTATAAAAATATTTATTTTATCAAAATAAAATTTTAAATGTGTGAATTTTCAATTTTAAAATGAAATCCGACATTTATTGAGAATTCACAGGTTTTGAAAAAAATGATTTTCAAACCGTAGTAAAAATTAAATTTGAGTTCATAAAATTTGTATAATAATTTAAAATTAATAAAAGTAATTTTATAATAATTTTTTAAAATTATTAATTTTTTCAATAATTCATTAATTCTTTAAAATATATTCTTTAAAAACACACATTCTATTCTATGGTATAAAAATATAACTCTAATCAAACTAATTACCCAGTCAATTATAGATAAGGAACTGTTATAATCATAATTTATTATAACTTTTTTATAATATTATAAATAAAAATCATATTTTAATAGAATAATGTATATATTTTTCAAAAGTACCAATTTTTCCAGAAGAGTAAATTTATAAAATTCATCATTTTTTTAAAGTAATACTATTTTCATAAATGAATTTATGAAATAATACTTTTATATATATAAAGGGATTACACAATAAATTAATAATACCTTATTACATAACCCCTTATAACACCCACAAAAGTCATATGGGTATGGTGTGAAATGTTGACAGACTCTTGGGGTTGCTCAGATAACATCATTGGGTCATAAATTCTATTAGTTTCAACTTCTCCCATATGAAATTCTGTTCAATATTAAAGTATTGATACTTGGCTTGGGCTGGGTAAATATTGAATCATAGTGACGGTTCCTCCTTTACGAGCTTCGAAAAATGACCTTCGTATGCTAAAGACTACTGGATGAGGCCATCCTCTCCTTTGTATGTGTCAAAATGATTCTTTTTTAAAAAAGTATATTTATATCGGTCTTGTGATCACTATTTAATGACTATATTATCAATTGGAATTATACATAACAATCATTTAAAACCAATAATAAAAAAATGCATCTATTATTTATATTCATAAGTCATTAAAATAAATGGAATTTTATTCATAAGTGATTGGGTCATTAAATTTTTTTCCCTACAATGAATATTTTATGTAATAAAAAGGTTGAATTGTATAGCATGAATACAAGGATGGTTTTGTAATTTATGAGAATTACGAATATAAATCCTTAGTATAAACCATAGTGAAAAGTTTCAATATAGGAAAACATCCTGGAATTTTTGTGAATTATTAATAAAGTGGTTTCTACGAAAAGAAATCCATGTTTGGATATGAACATGTGGATGTGGATATGGCACAAATGTGTATAGGGGTAACACATAAAAACACATTGAGCTAGAATTGATTGGGAACTAGTCAATGAAAATGGTCCATTCTATACTCCATGTTTGATACTCTCTTGGGATATATTTGGTTAATCAATTTTTTTTATGAAGCATTATGAAAAATATATAGAAAATGTAATTGTTGTTAAAGGATAAAATATATAAGAATAATGTTTTAAGATATAAAATTACATTAGATTTATAATATTCTTAAAATGAACACATTTCTCACTAAAATATTAATCTTTCTAGAAATGGAGAGAGATAGGAGGAACCACATAAATTATGGGTATACCTAATGATGCATCGATGACCATATGATGGAATCTATAATGGAAAACATTATGAGGATGATGAATCAACTATATTGAGTTGTGAATAATGAGTTGAATCAAGTTAATAATCTGTATTCACCGTGAAGGGAACATCTTTCCATTGAGTCCTTCATCCATCTACAATAAACTTTTTAGTGGATCTACCAAACAATTGATTGTTGAACAATGGAAAATATCTATAGGAATTTTCTTTCCTGTCCTCTATTGTTTAGAATAAGATAAATTCAACCTGGTAGTATACCTCCTAGAAGATTAATCTGATCAGTAGTGGACATTGATTAAAAACATCATGAAAGGAAGAAAGATTGATGTTATGGAGTGGGGAGTGTTCACGGGAATCCCTTTCAATAAATATTTTCCACATTAGATGTAAAAAAAATTGAGAAATAATTCCTTGAGTTGAAGAAGGAAGAAAATGAATATATGGGAATATGTGAGATAAAATTTTCTAGACTTGATCGATATGCTTATATCCTTGTTATGGATCGTAAATGAAAGTTTGATGGATTCTTCCGTGGACTAAGACCAAATATATGGAGGAATCTATAAAATAAAGACCATTAATGATATGAGGAGACAGTGATGAGTGCTATAAAGGTAGAACTAGAGTTCGGGGAGACACAGTTTTTACATAGATAAAATGAAAACAAAGGATCAATGACATAGAGAGGAAATTTAGTCATGAAATAGAAGGAAAGAAAGTGAAACATCCCCATTGAAACAAATGTGGGAATAATAATTCATGTAACTAAATTATTAGGAGTATAAAATAACACAGTTATGGAAAGGATGGCCATATATACTGGAACTGTCACGGTTAGGGGAACCCTCAACTTCTCAGCACTAACGACAAAGGAACAATGGTGCATGCCTAGCCTAATGTCCAATTCTTCAATATTGGTCATTTTGAGAACTTTTATAATCACTATCAAAATTATAAGATAATGGAGGGAAATAACCATCAACCTCAATATAGGATAAGGGAGAAAGTACATGCATTTTCTATCATGACGAATGAAGTAGAAAGTCCAAATGATGTGGTGGAAGGTAAGATAATTGTTCTCTCAAAACTAGAAATTAATTTCATTGATTATAGTTTTATGAATTCCTTTATTTACTACATGTTTGAAAAGATCATATATTCAGTCCATGATTTAATAGATGTAGAGTTATTAATCAAGACTCTTGGAGGGATAATCCATGCATCTATAGTGTATGAAAACACTCATGTTGAATTTTAAGAGCATAATATTATCACTAATCTTGTAGTCATTCTCTTTTTAGAATTCAAAATTATACTAGGGGTGGATTGGATCTCAAAATATAATTCCAATATCAAATAAATAAGAATGGAAATATCAGTTTTCTTAAATGGGAAACCAATAGTTATTTTCTATGGAGATATATCATGACTTGAGATTTTTCTTAAAGAACATCCCATATACATCCTTATAGAGATGGTTGGTGAAGAAGTAGAATGAAATTAAAGTATAATGGTAGATAATGTCCCAAACAGTTTGGAATACATTGAAATATTTTCTTATGAGTTGCCTGGACCTCGCATAGAATGAGAGGTAGAGTTCTACATTGAACTCATACCTAGATCCCTATATATATCAAAGACCCCATATAGAATGGAAAATGTATGACTAAAGGAATTAGGGAAAAACATCTTGATATATAGAAAAAGAGATTTATCGGACCATGTGTGTCTCCGTAGGGATCATCAATTCTCATTTTGAAGAATATGGATGGATCAATGCAAATATGCATTGATTATAGAGATATTAATGCGATCACAATGAATAATAATTACCCTCTCACAAGGATTGATGATTTATTTGACAATCTTTATGTGGCTCAATTATTCTCCAAGATTGATCTTTATTCTTGTTATCATCAATTGAAGGTAAAGAGATAAGTTATTCTGAAGGCCTATATTCGATCAATATACAATCATTATAGTTTTTTCCCTTTGGATTGACAAATGCTCAGTTTATATTATTGGATTTAATTAATATATGCATAAAGGATTACCTTGATAAATTTTTGGTGGTTTCAATTCATGATATTATGATATATTCTAAAAATCATGAGGAGAGTGGGGATAATCTAAGGGTTATATTGAAAACTCATAGGTAGGAGAGGATATTTAGAAAATTCCACAAATTTGAATTTCAGTTCCAACATGTTTCTTTCATGGGGAACATTGTAACCAATGAAGGGATATTAGTTGACCCAGGGAAGAAAAAGGTTGTGGAGGAGTCGCCTCATCGTACAACAGTTACTGAAATTCATAGTTTCACTGGTTTAATAGTATATTATAGGGGGTTTGTGAAAATAACCATGAATTTATAATCCACTAACCAAGTAATATCGAAAAGGGTCAATGTTCATCTAGATTAAGGAATATAAATATTGTTTACAAGAACTGAAGAAGATATTGGTTACTACACCCTGGTTAACTCTACCCTCTTTCGAAGAAAGATTCATTATTTTTAGCGATGTAGATCTAAAAGTGATTGGGTGAAGCTTTATGAAAAATGAAAAGGTGATTACTTAAGCATATCAATAGTTAAAGTATCATGAGTAGAATTATCCTACGCATGAAATGGATCTAGATTTAATTATTTTTGCATTAAAGATATGGAGGAACTCTATATATGGGGACAAATGTGATATATACATAGCCAAACAAATTTTGAATTATATATTGAAAAAAAGTAATTGAACATGAGACAATGGAGATTGTTAGAACTTCTTAAATAATATGACTATTCAATTCAATAGCACCTTGAAAACGAAACAAAGTAACTAGAACAATAAGTAGGAATGACCCTATAGTGATGGAAATGATGATGATTTAGGGATATCCTTTAATCAAGGACCAAGAAAAATTTGACATGGGAATCATAATGGAAGAGGCACCATCAACTATATCCCAAATAATTTCTCAACCATCATTACTAGAGAAGATTAAGAGAACTCAGTGAGAAGATCAATTATTTCAAAAAAAAGATAGAGGATATGAAGAATGGGAAATTTCCTATGTTCAATAATGATGAAGAAGTGTTACTGAAATTTCATAAAAGGCTATGTGTTCCATATATTCTAGAGATAAAGAAATAACTTATCGATGAATATCATAAATCTATATTCTCTATATATTCAATAATCATTAAAATATATAGGGACCTTTGTGGTCATTATTTTTGGGATTGTATGAAATGGGAGATTACCGATATCACTAAAATAATCTTGGAGTGTCAATAAGAGAAGGAAGAGAAAAAACATCCTATATGGGTTTTATAACAACTACCCATAACAACATATATGTTGGACAATATCACAATGGAATTTTTCTATAGTGTCCTAAGAACATCAAAAGAAATAACTATAATATGGGTCATTTTGGACCAAATATCCAAGATTTACCATTTTAGCTCTATTTTTGAAGATTTCTCTCTTGACCAAAATTAAAATATATATGTGAAGGAAGTGGTGAGGCTACAGGGGAAACCACCTTCTTTCATTTCTGATTACGATCCAAGGTTCCATCTAAATTCTAGAGATGTATTCAACATGCTCTGCATATTTAATTTAATGATAATGAGAATTAGCACCACCAAAATAATGGACAATCTAAAAAGATTATTAAGAAACTAAAGAAAATTTTGAGAACACTCTCAATGTAGTTTAAAGCTGTATAAGTTCAACAACTCCCACTAGTTGAGTTCTTGTACAAAAATAGCTTCCACTCGAGTATTCAAATGGAACCATATGAAGATCTATATAGTATGTGATATAGAACACTTGCTTGTTTGGATGAAGTTTGTGAGAGGAGGATTCGTGGACCTAATCTAGTGAAATAGATGATATAAAAGGATTAGTCCATCCAACAATATATAAATGTTTATCACAACCGACATATGAGCTATCATGGATACAGTCAAAAGGGGCATGTAGTTTGATGTTGGAAATAATGTTTTCCTTCTAATATTACCAGGGAAGAGAGTCATGTAGTCTGTGAACAAATGGATGCTTAGCCTCATGTACCTTGGACCCTTTGAAATCCTTGGTCACATAGGATCATTTTCCTATCATCTGAACCTTCTATAAAATCTATCTCATGTTCATTATGTATTCCATGTATCTATCATTAGGAGTACATATATGATCCCTCGCATGAACTAAATCTGGAGGTCGTACAACTGTAAAATGAACTTTCATATGAGAGGCATCTAGTGGATAACTTAGAATGCAAACACAAGGTTCTACGCAACAAGACTACACACCCAATCGAAGTGTTATAAAGGAACCATAAATATGAAGAAGAGATGTGGGATCTAGAAGAAACAATGAAGCATAAGTAACCACACCATTTTTTCACTAAGAGAATAAGTTTAAATTTAAAGGATGAAATATTTTTATGGGGGAAGAATAAATCACCCCAAACATTTTAAATGGTATTTATATCCTAAGAAAGTTTGTGTTATATTATATTATACACAAAAAATATTTCACTTTAATAATGAAGTGGTATTTATTGAGTATAGTAGAAAACAGGACCATCGAGATTCAACCATTATATAACCGTTGGTTAGTATGACCATTTGAAGTTGTACACGGTATGAAATTTAACGTGTTTATACATAGTAATGACAATAGATATTTAATTTATAAAAGAGAAGTGATGGCCTCAACCCGTAGATTCATGTCGTATGAATCCCATTTCTGAGAATTTTTTTGGTAGGTATCATCAGTGGGGTTTTCACTTGAATAAACCCAAGATGATCTTTAACAAGTGTATATTGAATGAAATATCTTAGGGGAGAAGTTCATCTAAGGGGAGATTACCACTCAGTAGAATTTAGTTGATCCGCCCTATAAATCTATCACCATCACAATCCTTACCCTTAAGTTGCACATGGTTGTTATGAGGGATTACATTTCCATGACTTAGTTACATATAGTATAATTATTTTTTATAAATAAAATTACAATTCCATCAATTCTGTTTTTAAGAATATATTTCCATAATAAAATATATGTTTAATTGAGATAAATTTTATAAATTGATTGTTCAAAAAAATATTACTTTTTAGAAAAGATATAATTTTTTTTAAGAAACTAAGGTATTATGAATAATATTTATTTTAATAAAATATTATATTAAAACACATTTTTTAAATATAAATGATAAAATAATTTTACTATGTCCTAGGAAATTTGTAAGTGTCAATAATTTCTCTATTCCATGCAACCTGCTGGTATTTTAAGAAATAACAGGATTTATATTTGAATGTAAATGTTCTCATATTTACGGAATTATTATGATAAAATAAATACCATTTTGGAAATAAGACCATTGAATTTGGGTTATGGTGAATTTATTAGAATTTTATAAAATGCTTTATTTTTTTCATGAATAGTAAAAAATACCGTTTTGGGGTTTCAGTATATTTTATGACCTCATATTTATGTCATAATGATGTAATTATTAATTAAAATTAATCCATGCCATAAAATATGGTATTTTAATAAAATTAATTATTTTAATATATTTTATTAAAATTTAAAAACTATATGTTTCCATCAAGATTCTAAAAAAATTAGATGGTTAAAAACATTTACTTGTGGAAAATTTAAGTTTTCATTCGAAAGGAAGTAATATAAAATTAAGATTTATTATTATTTTTTAAAATAAAGAAATATATGAACCAAATTTTAAAAAATATAGTAAAAAACTACGTGTAATGGTTTTACTTTTTCCATGACCTATATTTCAAAGGTCTATATTTGGAAATTATTAAAAAAATTGTTCACTTATTTTGTAAATACACACCAATTTATCTATTTTATTTCAGTACCAATCCACCCTCAACAAATTTGTGGTGTTTTTGTCTCCTAAGGATCCCCCAAGGTGTCCTTAATCCACTCAGGTCCCATTCCTCACATTCAAGGAGTAACTCTTCAAAGTAAGGGAAATCTTTACATCTCTCTTCCAATTAAGAGTCCTTTCTATGGTATGTCTTCATATTTCCAATAAAATTACCTTTTTCCACTTAATATTATCCCATTACTACAATAATAGTTGTTTATTAAATGGATAACCTTTTCCCCTCTCATTTTTCCCTTTTCTAAACCATGTTATATTCTCGTCGTGCTACCAATTTTTTTTAACAAATTTTCCTTTTTTACATGAACATTTATATTTTCCTTTTTATATGAATACACATACCTATTTTATTTTAAATGGGTATTCAAATAGAATTAAAAATGAATTTTTTATTATGGGATTTCATATATGAAACTTATATTTCCTTTCGTGGGTCAAAAATGACGTAATGGACATGTCTTTAAGCTCTTTTGTATGCCATGATTTTTGATGAGAAACCCATTATTTATTCTTCATGGGTTATTAATTAAATGATTATTTATAATCTATGTGAATCACATGAAATTATACATGTGAAGGGTGTGACCATATAGTGCTTTAATTCATTGGTTAAATAATTTAATAATTATGATACCTTTGTGAATAACCACGGTAATTTGGATTTATGACACCATGGTGATATAATTATGAATGTCTTATTTAAAACTTTTAGAAACATTTCCATATTAAGATTCCTGTTATTTTTATTATGGTATACCTCTTTCTCATTTATTATTTTTATTCCTAATGTTCATTTTGATATTTCCTAAGATCACATGCCATATGTCTATTTTGTTTACTCCATTTTGGGACTCATTCTCACCCATTTAATTTGATGTATGTTTCCAGGTTATGAGATGTAGTAAATTTAAATTTGGATTAACCTAATAAGAATAATTTTGAGTGGATTTGAAGAGTGTTTCATGTTTTTTGTATAATGTTCCTAATTTCCAAGAAACTAAACATTAAAGGATCCTCTATTTTTCCATGTTAAGAAAAGATTATGTAATCACAAAAGAACAATTCCATAGTAGGGCCTTAGTTACCACAACCCATACATAATGACATGATCTTCCAAATTCATAACGGATTCCTAGAAAGGTAACTAATGCGTCATTATAGAATATATTTCTTTTTTCTAGATCAGGTAGAATCAGGATCAATATGAATGACAATATCCCTTATAGATCTTGAGAGTCTCCCTTGTCGGATGATAACCATATAATATTCACACTCCTCTTAGTTAAACATGTAAGAGGAACTTATAAGTATGAAAAATCATGTATAAAACACCTATAATTTCAATCCATCACCAAGAAACTATGTATGTCAATAAATATTGGTATTCTAATAGGATACTAAAAATCTCACATTCTCTGTGTCAACTCGTACTCTGGACTATCATATAATGTGACCCAGGATGTGCACTTTACCTATCCAAATGTGGCATTTAGTGATCATAGAACACAAATGGTCCTCTCTTACGGCATTGAAAATGTTATCAAGATGTTCGAAATGTCATGTCAAGTAAGAGATTACACCAATATTTCATCCACAATGACAACTAAAAATGAATCTAGATTCAGGTTGAATACCCTATTGATCTTATCCATCAAAATGGATGGATCTTTATAAGACCATGTTGAATAACTAGATACTCATATAGAATATACCAGTTACATAACAACACATGAGGTATCTACAAAGGTGTCAAATACACCTACTAATAGCCTGGACTCTAATTAATCTTTGTAAAAACTTGATCTCCATGGAGCTGATCAAAGAGGTCATCTATACAGGGAAATGGATATTGTTTCATCACAGTAAGATGATTCTTGTGCATGTAATCAAAAAAAATCATAATGGTTATATCTGAAGGTCCCAGGCATAACAGATGATCATGGGTGGATGTGCCCACTTGGATTTTTTCATTAGCAATGATCAATCCAGGATCAATATGATGATAAATGCCAGACTCTACGGATCGAATCACAGAAACAAACAAAGAAGAAGAATAGTCCCAGAACCACAAAAGGAGGATCATCATAGGTTGATTATAATTAATTAAATTAATTGAAAAGATGTACCTTTTATGTTGTTCATTCTTTTTTGATATTTCTGATCACGTTCGGATATGATTCATCGTTGCATCACAGAAGCCATGTGTAGACTTCCTCTAGCGGTGATCCACATGTGCACCCCATGTCTCTGGACGTCGCCAATGGAATCTCTGGGTGCTAGCAAGGAGAAGCCTTTGATTTTTTTGTCTTCATTAGACCACCTTGATCTGATGGAGGAGTATTTCCCTCGGTCTTGAGAGTGTTCTTAGAGGAAAGAGTTTTTTCGCCCTTGAGATAATTATCTAAAATTTTTGTCCACAATGATTAGTGAAATGTGTTGGGTGTTGTGATGATATTTATAATTGGGTTAGAGGTTATAGAGTTATGACAATAAAATATGCATTACGGGTTTTATTTATTTCATTAACACTTATTAAAAACCCCCATGTCGAATCATTAATTCCATGACATGTGTTATAGAGTTTTGAAATCAAATAAACATGTTACACGTTTTATTTATTTCGTTAACTCTTATTGTAAACCCCATGACGAATCATTAATTCCCTGACATGCACCCACGCTAATTATAATAAATATCATTTAATAAAACAATATTATTTTATCAAAATCCTGACTGGAAAACTACATGGAGTGTAATCATCAATACCCAGTGTGTACTTTTTTTTTATTTCCATTCCAAAATGAAAACTACACGGCGTGTACATTCAATGTGCACGACATGTATGTCTTGTTTTCATTTTATTCTTCCTCCTGCATTAAAACGATTTTGGCTTCCTTGAATAATTACTAAACCACATGTGGGAATAATCTTTATTCTACTTGAGATACTTGTACATAGTGTGTGACCCTCTAGGCCCATTTCTCATTGGCATTAGGTGGGCTTGACTAAAGTCAAAGAATACTGTCTAGATATGGGTCAAAGCACCCAAGATAAAGAAGATGACGCCGCATTGACATGTCACCTCATACAAATGCTTACCGTGTAATTTAATACCTATTCTCAATATCTCATCATGCAGGTTTCAATGTAGTGTCATAAACCTATATGCTTGATCCGTAATTATTTGAATTCTAGAAATAAAATTATATAAAAATCATGGCCATGGAATTTGGGTGACAGTTATATTCCAATCAAAGGGTCTGATATATCTACTTCCATAAATATGGAAGGGGAAAATTCTTCATTGACTTAACCATTTACAACATGTCATTCGTGACGCACCCAACATACTCTACTTCCTGCCAACTGTCTTCATGACGGTTTTTGTTAGGAAATCTAAGTGTGCGAGTCATGACATGAGTTAATGATAATCTTCTAGTCTAAGGACCATTACAAACGATCGTAGATAGCAATGTCCGATGACACCCAGACTTGTGAAATTACTACTGGTGGCTATATTATCATAATCTCCCATCTCGGAGATTACCAAGTGTGAACTCCATGAGAGAGAGTCTCGTCTTCGCCAACAAGTCTATAACAGAGTGGTAAGGGCTACTGCTTTGAATCCAAGAGACCCGGGTTCAAAGCCAGGTGGAGCCGAATTTCCGGGGACTGTAGAAGTACTATAGAAGGCACTGTAGAAGTAACTATTCAGTACTGTATCAGCCATAACTATTCACCCGATTTGGGACTTTGGGCCATGAGTTTGGGCCTACAGGTCCCTAGGGAATTCGGGTCATCAAAGGCCTTTGATCCACAGGGCCTTCGGGTCACGTAGACCATGGAGTAGCCCAGTTCACACAGAACATGCCCCAGTAGAGAATCAGTGTAACAGGAGTAGCATCCACAAGATGCAAAGCTAACTGGATTGGAATATTGAGAGGGTATGGGAGCCGCCATCAGGACCAGGCACTGTGCAGCTTTTTATGGGGCAATGCTAGCCAATCAGCAAAGCAAGGTGGGGAGCTAAGGAAATCAATGATGGAAGACACTAGGGAGGGGCAGTTCTAGTGGGCTGGGCCTACGAGTCATGTAATGGGCATGGTATGCCTTTGGTCCTTCGGGTCATGTATTGCGGGTCATGTCGGGCCTTGTCCCTTTGGCCTACAGTTCATGCACGGGTTCCCCTTCAACCCTTAAAAGGGGGATTATCTACAATAAAATAAAAAGAAGGCCTTCGGGCCATTCAGGTTGAGTCTCTTCTTCTTACGAGTACACGCACATGATTGTCTATATACTATGTGTTCTATCATAGTATGTCATCCAACCGTAGAACTTTATTTAAGAATATTGTTATAGCATTTCAAGGTTCTCATCATAGCAGGGATCTTCCATGACCTAATTAATGCAACAAATATTCCAGGACATTATTATATTATAATCATACAGAACAATGATAAATATATTATAAGTGTATATTAATGTAATCAAAGTATAAATAGTTCATTCTCATGACACCAACTCTAAAAAACTCTCACATGGACTAGATCCACCTACCTATGACTTTTAGTCCACTAGACCTCACATGTTGATCATGTTTCTACTAAGTCATGGCTTTAGTCAAGGGGTCCACCGCATTGTCTTATGTGGAAATACTACTCACTGCAACTTCACCTCTCTGAGAAAAATCCCTCAAGATATGATACTTACAATGTATGTTATTTGTCCGCTTATGTGACCTTCCCCATTTTGAAAGTTCCACCACTGCTGTTTTATCACAATAGAGTGTGATAGGGTCTTTACTTCATGGTACTACATCCAACTCCTAGAAGAAGCTTCTCATCCATTCCGCTTCTTTTGCTGCCTCAGAAGCTGCGATATACGTGGACTCTACTGTAGAATATGAAACCACACCATTCATTGAGCTCTTCCCGCTCACTGCAACTCTATTCAAACTGAAGATATATCCAGTCTGTGACTTCATGTCATCTTGATCAGTCTGGAAACTAGCATCTATATGTCCTCTGATGACTAGTTTCTCATATCCTCCAAAATTTGGAACATATCCTTGGTACACTTCAGATACATAAGGATAGACTTGACTGCCATCCAGGGGTAGCCTTCTAGACCAGCTTGATATCTTCCTACCACACTTAATGCGTAAGAAACATCAAGCCTTGTATATAGCATATCATACATGACTGACCCAATCACGGATGCGTAAGGGATACTTCCCATTTTCTTTCTTTCCTCATGTGTCTGAGGACACATTTTCTTGGAATGGTGAATTCCATGTGACTATGGCAACAATCCCCTCTTGGACTATTCCATACTGAATATCTTGAGTATCTTGTCAATGTATGTAATTTGACTCAATACCAACATTCTCTTAGATCTATCATGATGGATCTTAATCCCAATAATATATGATTCCTCACCCAAGACTTTTATAGAGAATTATTTATCCAACCTTGCCTTAACTGACTGTAAGATAGGTAATTCCATTCCAATTAGTAATATTCCATCAACATATAGCATTAGGAAAACAAATGAACTTCCTCTAAAACTTTGGTAGACACAAGTCTCACATTCATTCTTAACAAATCCAAATTCCGTTATGGATTCATCAAAATGAATGTTGCATGACCTTGATTGTTGTTTTAATCCATAAATTGATTTCAGCGACTTGCATACCATGTTGGCGTCCTTTGGAATCACAAACCCTTCAGGTTGTGTCATGTAGACATCTTATTGGAGGATCCCATTAAGGAATTTTGTTTTGAAATCCATTTTCCAAATTTCATAGTCATGGTAATTAGAAATGGCCTATATGATTCTGATGGATTTCATCATCGAAATTGGTGAAAATGTTTCATCGTAGTCAAATCCTTGACGTTGTCTAAAACATTTTGCAACCAGTCGTTCCTTATAGGTGATGAATTGTCCCTCCATGTATAGTTTCTTCTAGAATGCCCATTTATTACCAACTAGCTTTTCATCACCTAAAGGATCTACTGAAATCCAGACATGGTTTTGGTACATGGAATCCATTTCATAATTCAAGGCTTCTTACCACATGGAAACATGTGTTCCTTCAACTGCTTCCTTGAAGGTAAGAGGATAATCATTTCCAACCAATAATGAGTCACCATCCTTGGTTTCAAGAAAGCCATATCATTCTAGTTCTCTCACCTCTCTCGTGCTCCTACATAGTTCTTATGTCTCTGGAACAGATTTTTCTTCCATGGGGAATTGTGGAATCTGTTCTTGTACCAACTCTTGTGTATCTTGACCCTCGACATCATAGAACTCTATCTCACTCCCACTATCTCTTTTAGAGATGTGATACCTCTCAAGGAATATGGCATGTCTTTCTACTATAACCTTTTTATCTGAGGGGTTCTGTAGGTTATACCCCCTTGTTTCATTGGGATATCCTATAAAGGTACACTTTGTGCCTTAGGGTGCTAGTTTGTTACCTGAAGAGGCCTTAACAAATGCTTCGCTACCCCACACATGTAAATTTGATAACATGGCTTTGCATCCACTCCATAAATCTTATGGAACACCATTTATTGATTTAGTTGGTACATGGTCTAGTACGTGTGTTGTTGTTTGTAATGAATATCCCCAAAATGATAATGGAAAACTCGCATGACTCGTCATTAATCTCACTATGTCCAATAGTTTGAGGTTCCAACATTCACTTACACCATTCCACTAAGGCGTGTAAATAGGAGTGATTTGAGATCAAATCCCTAACTCCCGTAATAAATCAATGAATCCCTGATTAAGATATTCTCTTCCTCTGTCTGAGTAGAGTTTTGTGATATTCTTACCAAGCTGGTTCTCAACTTCATTATTGTATTCTTTGAACTGATCAAAAGAATCTGACTTATACATCATTAAGTAAATATTTCCATATCTACTAAAATCAACATCAAAAGTTATGAAGATTAAGAACTCACCCCTTGATTCAATTAGAAATCGTCCACACACATTTGTGTGAACTAATTATAGAATCTCTTTATCCCTTTAACCTTTACCACAAAATGGGGCTTTGTTCATTTTGCCTTGTAGACCCGCATGACATACACCAAGTGGTTTTAGTTCGAAAGAATATAAATACCCATTTGAGGTAATTTTTTCAAACATTTCTCATTGAAATGACCTAGCCGGTGATGTAAAATATGAGTGTGGTATGATTCGTGTGAATTAACATTCTCTTTGATTCCCATTACTTGGTTTGTGTATTTTAACACATAAAGGTCATTATATAAATGTGCCCTACCAAAACAAATGCTATCTTTATAAAAGTAGCAACATTCACTTCCAAACATGAAGATGAATCCCTCAGTATCTAATCTGGATACTAAAATATTGTTTTCCATTACATATGGTACATAATAACATCCTTTTAAAACCAATATCATCCCAGTAGGAAATGTGATGTGGTAGACTCTGACAGCTACAATAGCGAGTCTGGCTTCGTTGGCTACTTCCTGATCCACCTCACCTTGGTCAATCTTTCTGAATCTACTTGGTTACTGTATTTGGATACATATGTGAGCACCACAAGAAGTATTTAATAAAAAATTGGTATAAATAGATAGATTACATTTAATAACAAATTCACATGAAGCTTCCCCTTGCTTCCTTGACTGGGTGCGGTTTTTCTTCCAGTGGCCCTTCTTGCCACATGCGAAACAAACAGCCTCCTATTCTCTTGCCTCCCCTTTTATCTTCATTATCTTGTATGTTGTTAAAGTAGCTTCGGGCTCAAATCTCTTCTCCTTCCCTTTCCTTTTATTCTCCATAAGGACAAAAGGCTTTTCATGATTCATATCATTGTCCACTTGGTGAATAAGGATAAGAATATCAGATAGAGACTTCTCAATGTTTCTCATATTGAAATTTACAACAATGTTAGACAAGCTATGGGGGAGTAATGCAAGAATGAGATCGGTATGCAGTTATTTGGGGAGTTTAAACCCTAGAACCTCAATGCACTCAATGTATCCAATGAGTTTGACTACATGAGGCCCAGCTGGGTAACCCTCTCCAAGATTTCTATGAAATAGAGACTTGGAGATCTCAAACCATTCATGTCTTTCTCTCTCCTAGTATAGACCATGGAGGTGATCGAGTATGCTATAATCATCCATGTCTTCAGGACACTCCATGAGCTCAGTAGATATTGATGACATCATCAAACATTCAATTTTGATTGCATTGTTATAATGTTGATCATAGACCAGGAAATCTTTATTACTCACCCCTTGGGAAGGAGAATCAGGAAGTGAGGACATCCGCACATAATACTTTTGTTCATGGCATAGGAGAACCTGAAGGCACCTAAACCATTCCTAAAAGTTATTACTTATGAGGATATTGTCTTTATCCAGAATTGATCGTAGAGAAAACGTGGTTGACAAGTTTGTCATATTGATTCTACAATTTAAAAGAGTAGATGTATTAGTAAATTTTGATTACATTTTGTGAAAAAAATAATAAATGAATTTATTAATTCTCCCACTATTTTATCAAGTCCCAATGGACCTCACCATTGAACTCAGAATGTTCAGTTTCTTTGACATTACAGTGGAAAGGATCCATATTCTCCTTCGCATTACCCCAACAAGGGTTGGTCAAGCTATTAGACGGTATTTAAGTAGGCATGTCCTTGCCATCTGTGAGCTTACAGTTCCTTGATCTGTTGAGTGGACTCCCCAATCCTAAAATCCTGACTTGGATTTTCCCAACACTTGCCTCGATTTTACAAAAAGTCTATCAAGGGCTAATTTTCTGGATGTAAATTTTTTAAGCCAAACCGAAACTTTCATAAGAGATTCTTTTATAAAAGTAAGTGTCCCAACAGGGGTTGGTGAAACACATAGTTTTATTGAGTGTTTCCCTAAATCAAGTAATGGAAGGCATGGTCTGACTTAATATGTTATTTTAGGGATTTAATTCTTTATGTGTATTTTTGAATTATCACAGGCTTGTTAATATTAAGTGATACTGGCTAAAGTGATTAACCATGTTTTGATAATGTTTACGCATAGTCTGGTTTCTATTTTATTCTATCTTTTCATGCATTCTTATTTCATTAATTATGTGATTGTGACAACACATACATAATAAATAAACCATGCAATTAGAAATAAATAAAATAAGATGGAATGATCATGAGATTCTATTGGTTAGCTTATCTAGCGATTTTGATAAGCTAATGCTGACCTAGGGGAAAACACCTTGAATGGATGGTTCATGTTTTGCAGCTCCCACCTATCCACCTTTCTATCTTCTTGGGTTGGTTTCACATCAGCTTCAGGTTTTGAACCATCTCCTCTGACTTGGGAGATCCTCTATTACATGGTATTAACATTAAAGAAACTATTGGCACGCATGACCTACATTTTATTGGAATAAGGCTCGCAGGCCAAAGAATTTAAATAAATGTAAATTTAACCATACACACATAATGGGTCTTTGGTCTAGATCATGATCATCCATAGCATGAAATGACATTTATGCATATTTAGAAGTCAAATTATTTTAATCAATCTATTCTTCAAGATAAATCGATCTTGAATTCAGTTAATTATGATCTTATAATTAATCAATTCTTTATCTTAAATTCCATTCTGAATTTTCTTGAGATTCTTCTCATACATATTCCTTGTATGGTGTATTTGTACTTTTAGAGGAAACCTGGTGAAATTCCATTTCGGGAAAGTACACGACGTGTAGGCTATATTACTTGGCATGTATTTATTTTCACCCTTTATCCAAAGTACACGCTGGGGGTTTTGGTGTGTTTTCTATACTTGGTAAATTTTGGAGTACACAACATGTAGATTAATATAACATAGTGTGTAATTCCTTGTTACGCGATTACCGGCCTGTAAATCCCGTCTATGCAGTACATGGCTTCTCCTTGTACACGGTTTCACCTGGGCCGGATCAGACTACACAACGTGTTGATTTAACATACACATCGTGTATTCTAGTTTCCACGCGCCATTCATTTTGGGTCAAAATGGTGTAATAAATACTTATTTATACTCAATTCACAAGGCTTGGTTTGGCAGAGTAGTATCGGTTTGTTGAACGTAAGTACACGTCGTGTAGTTTTCACTACACGCCGTGTATTCTTGTGTTGTACAAACAGAAAGAGAGGCTACTCTGGATGAGTTACTTGTTTTTATATTAATCAAGATTAAAATTAAAAGGTCATTTCTGTGATGTGAATCTAGAAATTAATGAGGAAGAATATATTTCATTCATTTAGTTTTATTGAATGATTTATCTTTAATTGAATCAAATATAAATGTGTAAATTATCAACGAAAATTAAATAACTATAACCAATGTCGTAACCTACCTTTGATACAAATTTATAGTCCCAAGAATAGTAGAAGATCATGGGTGGAAGTGCCCTCTTGGCTTTTTGTCATTAGCAATGATCAATCCAGGCTCAATACGACAATAATCACCAGACTCCACAAATAAAATCACATTAATAGACAAAGGATAAGAATAGTCCCGGAACCACAAAAGGAGGATCGTCAAAGGTTGATTATAATTAATTTTATTAATTTACAAGAAGAACCTTTTATGGAATTATTTCTTCGTTGATATTTCAGATCACGTTCTAATGTGATTCATTATTGCGTTGTAGAAGAAATGTGTAGACTTCCTCCACTGGTGATTCACATGTGCCCCCCGTATCTCTGGATGTCGCCAAAGGAATCTCCATGTTCTAGCATGGAGAATCCTTTGCTTGCGTTGTCTACCTTAGATCGCCTTGATCCAATGGATGAGGATCTCTATCAGTCTTGGGAGCATTCTTGGATGAAGGAGATCCTTCAGCCTTGAGAGAATTCTCTAGATTTCTTTTTCACAACAATTAGTGAAAAGTGTTGGGGCTGTGATGATATTTATAATCAGGTTTGAGGTTATAGAGTTATGATAATAAATAAATGTGTTACATTTTTTATTTATTTCACTAACTCTTATTGAAAACCCCCATGTTGAATCATTAATTAATTGACATGAATTATAGAGTTATGACAATAAATAAACGTGTTACACATTTTTATTATTTCTTTATCTCTTTTTGAAAACCCCCATGTCGAATCATTAATTCCTTGACATGCGCCCACACTGATTATAATAAATATCAATTAACAAAGCAATATTATTTCCTCAAAATCCCAATTGGAGAACTATAAGGCGTGTAATCATTAATACACGGCATGTAATTTTTTTTTCATTTCCTTTCCAAAATGAAAACTACATGGTGTGTACATTCAATGTACACGGCGTGTAAGCATTGTTTTCATTTCATTATTCTTCCAACATTAAAATTATTTATTCTTCCATGAATAATTATAATACCACATGTTGGAATAATCATTATTCTACTTGAGATACTTTGATACACTTAGTGTGTGACCATCTAGGACTTTTTCTCATTGGAATTAGGCTGGCTTGCCTAAATTCCAAGATTACTGTCTAGAAACAGGTCAAGGAACCCAAGAGAAATAAGTTGATGCCGCATTGGCGTGTGACCTCATACGAACACTTACCGTGTAATTTAATCCCTTGGTCTCAATATGACATAAAGTAGGTTTCATGGCAGTGTCATAAACCAATATTCTTGATCCTCCATTCATTGACTTCTAGAAATAAACTCGTCGTAACACCAAGGTCCTGGATTTTGGGTTTCTTCTATTTAAATCAAATGGGCTGAGATATCTACTTCGATAAATATGGAAGGGAAAAATTATTCCTTGACTTATCCACTATCAACATGTCATTCGTGAGGCACCCAACATACCCTACTTCCAGCCAACTATCTTCATGATGGTTTTCGTAAGCAAATATAAGTGTGCGAGTCATGACATGAGTTAATAATAATCTACGAGTCTAAGGACCATTACACATGCTCGTAGATAGAAATGTTCGATGACACCAAGACATACAGAATTACTACTGCCATTTCTATTCTAATAGTCTCCCATCTTAGAGTTTACCAAGTGTTAACTCTCTGAGAGAGAGTCTCGTCTTCTTACGAGTACTCAAACATGATGGTCTGTATACTATATGTCATATCATTGTATGTCATCCAACCGTAGAACATTATTTAACAATATTTTTATATGATTTCATGGTTCTACTCATAGCGGGGATCTATCATGAACTTATTATTGCAATAAATATTCTAGGACATAATTATATTATAGTCGTGAAGAACAATGAACAATATATAATTAGTGTACATTCTTGTAGTCAATGTATATAAAATTGGTTATCAGGACACCAACTCTAACACTATCCACCGTCTTTGTTAAAAGTACCAGGGATCATTAGGGACACATATTGGGCCTTATAAAACCCTTAGCTTCTAAGTCCTCTAGTTATCTATTCAGATCCTAAAACTCAGTAGTGCCCATTCTATACGAATGAGTAGACCAAGGTAGGACTCCAAGAACTGTCTAAATAGAGAAATCCTTCTATCGATCAGGTGGTAGTCCAAAAAAATCATTGGGAAAGAAATCCCTAAAATGATCTAGTGTAAGATGGCATTTAGCTTTATGTATTACCTGATCATCTTTATAAATGATAGAAATAAGTACTATCATTCCACCCATCCCACAATGCTCTGGTCTGAATATTAGATTTTGGACATCACAATAACCCTTTTAGAAATAGGTAACACCCTCTTGTGATGTGAAGGATTCCCAATGGAGATATAAATCCACATAGGCATGATAAGAAACTAACTCTTCCATCCATAAAATAATTTTGAAACCAGAAATATCAAAGCATAAGTGGTCCCATAGAAAACGATAGTCCACTATCTCAATGGGGAACTCCTTATACTATAGTACACTCTATGGTCATATACCCGACTTATTTTCAAGGCCCATCACCCCACCAATGTAATGAATTTATAGCATGACTCTTTCCACAATAGCCATAGATAAAAAATAATTTGAATCCCATGTCTCCAAAAAAAGAGTTACCAATGTATATGCTACTAAAATCATACCTACAAATATAGAATGTCTTAAAAATTTATCCCCCAACACATGTTTCATAGAATGAACCTGGTTCACTCCATGTCCCAAAGATACAACATGAACTCTTGAGAATTTCAAATTTTATAACTCTATGAAACTAGTGTATGCGTCCCTTGACAATGAACACCTCCTTATAATGACAAACTAGTATCACTCCAGCTCGCTACCTGTCTTGGATCTGCGGATCCTGCTCTAGGACCCCAATCTGGCGCATATCCTATCTCATTGGCCAGAGTATATAAGCTTCTACAAATCCACTATAAATTACCCGTCATACCAAATGTTTTACACTCATATGGTCCCCTCTCACATTATGGCTTCTCCTGCACCTACTTCTCACACTATTTACATACAAAAAAATTCTATTACATGCACTCTAACTGTTACTTCCCTCATGATAGGTCTTGAAGCGGCGATTCCTGCCAACAGATACTGCACTCATGGGTTGAGAATTTGGTCCACTAGATCTAGACCCATAGCTTCCCACATGTTGCATTTGTTAGTAAGATAATGACTTACTATATCCTACATGATCGTCAAGTAGAAAACATTTACTTGAGATAAAATATGACTTATATTACTATCCTCAAAACATCTCAACCTCATAGGATCTCTAGAAGTAACAATTGAAAAAATATGTGTAGGACTTATAAAATTATAAGAGTAATCCATATCAATCATAGAGCCCTAATTCTGATTCATTAACACCCTGTTATGATCAACCCGTAAGGTCTCAATGAAAAAGTAGTCATAAAAGTTGGATTGAAAATATATCTAAATTAATTCCTAGAGCTAATTTTCCAACCTAAAATTATCCAAATGATGTCTGGAGGATAAAAGAAGAATATACATAGTGATCTTGACTATACTCTTAGGAGGTATCTCTAGGTGCTGATGATAGATAACACAACCTCAAGCCTTAAATTTGCAGCCAGAGGGATATCATTCCTTGAAAAAGTATGTGGATAATGCTACTAAAACACCTGAATTAACATAACCATAGAAGAGGTAGTTCATGGTTCTATCTATATAGTTTTCATAATCCATAGTAATTTTCTATTTAAATGGATTGCAACACCCTTGGATTTTATGATTTGTTTCTTTTGGATAAATTAAAATTCAATCATGGATTACATTGCGTGATATAATATGTTAAACAAGGTTTATACACTACAACATGTTAGGATTATGCTATATGAAACAAATATATTATATTATGGTACCCATAACCCTATGTTTGGTTTTTGTTACACACAATACCTAGTTCATTCAACAGCATACATTACACACAAGATGGTGTTTTATCAAACTACAATATACTATTAATTTTATTACTTAATATAATAGTTATCGCCTAGTTGATGGAATGGTTGGAATGAATATGATTATATAAATTATAGAAATATATAGTTTTCACATGTTTATTTTCTATCTATTTATTAAAAATAAAATAAAAAACATTTAAAATAAAAAGATTGTTTTTCTGAAAATAAAATCTTTTCTAAAAGGTGGTTTAGTAGTGTTTGAAGAACATAATTTAACATTAATTTTACCACTTTTAGAAGATTTATTGGAAAAAATAGTCTTAATTTTTAGGAGATTAATATAACTATTATCGTTCGGTGAATTATTGGTAATTTTTTGAGAAGTTTCATTTTTTGATAAATAATGAAAAATACATAATTTTAATTGAAAACTGTATTTTTTTAAATAATTTATAATGTTAAAAATATATTTTGAATTGGTTTTAAAGTAAAAATAGTTATATTATAGAAATATAAATACAATAATTGTCATTGGACTCATTTTAATATTTAATTTTGATATAAATACATTGTAAACTTTTGAATATTTTCACATTAAAAACATACTTTGTCAACAGGTTTGCAGTATTAAATTTAAGTTTGATTCTAAATATTCCATGAATTTAATTTTAAAAAATGGATTCAATATTAGGAAAAAAATTATTTATACTATTTAACAAGTCCAACATAATTTTTTACAAATGTGGTTACCTTAAACAATTAAAATTAATTATAGTGATTACTGTAAAAACAAGTTTACATATTAGTTAAATTTAGAATATAAGGTGTAAAATGAAATAAGAACTTTGTAAAAAACCATTTTATGGACATATTCAGAACATTACCACCTTATTATATATTTTTACGAGTTATTGGGATATTATTTCATGATAGTGACCTATATAATAAGTTATGTAAAGAAAGAAAAATCAAGAAAAGGAACATGAATTGCCTTTAATATTTAAAAAGATTTGGGATAGGTAATAAACATCAAACATTAGGTTATAAATATTATTTTTAAAGGTAAATGTTTTTTTCTATCTTTATAATTTATTTTAAATTTTTAATGATTAAATAATTACTTAAAATGATTTTGAAATCTAATTCAAGAAATATTTAGTTAATAATTTACTAAAATATATGAAAATAAAAATATTAAAAGTGAAGTAAATTGGATGATTTATTATATTATATTATATTTTTAGATGAATGAATCATTTTAAATTGGTTTTAAATCAATATATTCAAAATAAATTATTTTATTGATATTTTTAAATTAAAATTAAATAAATAATGACAAAATCGATAATAATATTATTTTATAATAAATGATATTTTATTAAATGACATAAAAGTATTAGAAATACTACAATATACCAAGTGATTTATAAATTTTTAAAAAATAATATATTTTCCATTAATGGCACAATTTATATTCGAAAATTAAAATATTAATCCATAAATAGTAAATACTTCGGTAGAGTGATTAGTGTTAAATTAGTGTTCTTGTAAGTTACATGTGCTTCTCTTAAAATTAATTTAAAATATATAACAAATTTTTTATTTTAAAAATTAGATATAATATTATATAATACTTGGGTATAAGTTTTCTAATAATTTTTACTTTAATTTATTACAAATTGGTAAATTACCAAGGTTGGAAAATTAGATACATTAATAAAAACCAAAATGAAAAAAATAGGGAAACATAGTTGTTTAGGAAGAACATTATAAAAATTCATTAATTCTTGTGTGGTGGTTGTATTTATCTTCACATAATCATTCCCCTATGTTATTATCCAATTTTGGAGCCACATGATGTATGGGAGACCTCCCAATTGTGAATACTTTTGAGTATTTACAAAAATGACACTCCTCCCTGGCTATAAAAGGGCACTCACTCTTGCACCTTCTTCACACCTCTCAAGAAATTTTCCATGAAATAACCCTAAATAAATGACTTCCCCAATTACATCCCATAATTATAGATTCCCTAGTTTGAATATAAATAAAACCATGGATGGTTTTAGTGAAAACCTAAGGAGGATACCTAAAGAAGACGTAATGTTGTTGTAAAATAATTTTTATATTATTTCCTTATCCACATCATTAATTTATTATTATACCATTATTATATAAGAAACTCGTTATCTTCCATATAATTATATGTTGTTATTTTTTGTTTATGAAAAAAAATTCACAATTTACATTAAATTGGTTATGAAATCATCAGTCGTGTGTACAACACACTACCGCCTCGTGGATTGTTGTTGCCCATTTTTTCCATTAACAACTTTTATGGTTGGGAATAATGATGGAAATATAGTTTATATATGATATTTATGATGTTCTTATTATTATATAATTATTATATGAAACATAAATTCAAGTATTCCATTTTTGGAAATATGATAAAGTCGTTTGTGTGTACGACAAAATACCACCTTGTGAAGAAATTTGATTTGTTCATGATTTACATGGAATGAATTAATGATGGGTAAAATAGGAATATGTGATATATATGATGTAAATATTAAACATTAATGATAATATATATTTATATATATAATTTTTCTTTTCTTTCAATATGATAAGAAAATGGAAACAACTTTCATGCATACGTATGACCTACCATCTTCAAGAATAATGTATTTCATTTCCTATTTCAATATTTTTTAGATTATTATAAATAAATATATGTTGAATATATATGATATTTATATCATTTCTATAATTATATATATTATTAAATATATATTTATTTAATATAAAAAAATAAAATAAATCAAAACATATACGAAAGATAAAGTGGTTTTTACCCGAAGGTCAACTTTAACATGGAATTTTTAATAAACAGATAATATATGGTCGTGAGAAAATAATATTGTGTATAATATATAAGAATATAGTTATGTAATATATGTTTAATAAATTTATATTTTTTATATAGGAATTTTAAATGAGTACGATGGGATCCTTGACTTAGTGTAAGGGTACTTTCAATCTCACTTTTATTTCTGAGAGACATATGCCATATTCATCTCTCATTTCTTTGGTTTGGGGTATAAACTACCTTATAATCTGATATATGATGAATATACATAATTTAATGATAATTAATTTTTCAATTTATGTTTTTATTTTATGTGGACTATGATTCAAAATCTTCTCGAACCATAATGGATTTTCATCTCACTTTTATTTTTTTGTGAGACACATACCATGTTCACCACATGCTTATTTTATGTGTTATACATACTATCCATGAATGTAAAATATTTTATTTATAAATAAATTTATTTTTATTTACACATAAATTTTAGGATTTATCTTTCATGGGGGTTACTAATCAAGAGTTTCCAAATCAGAAAGATTTTTTCGTCTTAATTTGCTTTATTTGAGACGTACATAATGTTGCGCACCTTTATTCTTTCCCGAGGTGTATATACAAGACCATTGAAATGTTATATCATGAATTAAATCATACTAATGTCATTTTATGTTATTTATTAATGTGGATTACTATTCAAGGTTACCAAATTGGTAATGATTTTATGATACAATCTCATCATTAATCAGGATTGTTTTTTATTTTGCTTCCAATGACATTAATTTTGATTTATCACACACGAAATCTCAAAAAATTTATTATATTTTATTTAATCGTGATATCATCCATAATGGTACCATTTTCAACACTTTTTTAGTTAATATAATTATGAAAATGTTTTTGCAAAAATCTAATTTTATTTCTCTCTTCGTCCAGAAATCTATTTTCTTCCAAAACCAGGTTTTCTAAAAAAATCTATTTTTTTTAATTTATGTGTTAAAATTATTTTAAAATAAAAGTATTTTTAGGATGTTTTATGTTTTAAAATGTGTTTTCAATTATTTTAAATCATTATTTACAAAATTTCATTGTAATTTTCAAAGAAAAATGGTTTAAAAATGTTTTACATTTAAAAAAGTGTTTTTAAAATAGGAAAGTATATTTAACTCAAAAAAATTAAAGAATTTAAAAATAATTATTTTTATGTTTTCACTGTTATTTTTATATATAAGGATTTTTTAAATATTTTATTAAATTTATTTTCAAGGAATGGTTATTTTCCTAAATAAATGTTCCAACTGATCTATCCAAATAATTATACATCCAAGATGAAATTGTTGGATATAATTTTTAATTTGATGGGGATATTATCCAAGGATACCATTAATATTATTTCACTAAATTTTTTATGTTTAATATGACAAGCTTTTTATGAAACCCATTTCTCTTCCATGATTAATACCATGATAAAATGCTTTTGACACCCACTTCAATTCACAGGTTATTATACTATGAAATAATTATGAATCCTATATATTTTCGACAAGTTTTGATGTGATTAAATGTTTATGATACCCATTAATTTTATGGGTTATGATATGATGAATGTTTATGATCTTGTGGAACACATAAATATGGTTTTTATCATTTTATGGGACGAACATATATCCCCATCCAATGCATTGGGTAATGATAAATGTTCTATGAGCTCAAAGGGTACACTTGTGATTATCTGAATCCCAATGATGAGGCGAAAGGGAGATTATCCATCCAACGGCCCGAAGGCCTTCAAATATTTTAATTACTGATAATTCCCCCTCTTAGGTAATAATCGGGAAACCCAATGGACTTCATGGACTTTGGACAAACACATCTGAAGGACAAAGAGAGTGAAAACCAGAATGAAAACTAGAGCAAACCCCACCCCAGCATAAAGACAATTTGAAGCACTCCAACAATGCAAGGCTAACTAGCAAACAAGTTTTATGTGTCAAAGAACAAGCCTGATCCAGTGACAGAAGTCATACCCACTCAAACAACCTAATCCGAAAAGCACTGCAAATCTGAACCACCGACTCTGAATCCTCCTTTGGGCTTGTTCCAAGTGATCGAGACCAGCTACACCGTCCCACCTCCAGGATCGAACCAAACAAACAAAAAAACATCCACATATTAAAATCCTAAAACACTGCTCAAAATCTAAGCATTCCAAGAACCATCACCCATCCAAAGGTATAGATTCCATAAATCAACCATTCCAACATGACAAATTCAACTGCAAGAGAACCAAATCACCACTGGAACCGAGACCATAAGAGCCTCTTTGCGACCACAACGCACACTTAAAATATATCTGCATCAACCTCGAAAAGGAGGAAAACCCAAGGAAAATGAAGCCAGATCTTAGTCACCTAGGACTGGAAGATCCAAGAGCACGTCGATGGAGCATCGCCGTTGAGGGGAACCGGGAAGATATGATCCGCCAATGCCACTCTCTGCTGAAGCGGATCAGATCGAAACCACGGAAGAACCCACCCAAGCTTCCAAATCAATCTAACTATAGGATGTAGAAGGGACCAGAAGGAAACCAGAGGCCCTTCAATCCATGACACCACTACAAGAACATCAACAACGCTCCTAAATTAAACCAGGAAAATATAAAGCAAACCACCCCCCTCCAAGTTGCTTCGGAGAAGACGTTGAGCCTCATCTGAACGCATCTGAATATGAAAGACAACCGAGACAGGCCCCAAACCCAAAATCCATCGCCGAACAACTCGACGCACGCCGAAGGAGCTGAATAAAAAATTGTTGAGCTGAAGCTAGTCCGAGATCCATCCACCGGAAGCTGATGCCAAGATCCAGACCGCCAGAGCCCGTCGAGATTCCCCACTTCCAAGCCGCGATATAGACCACCGGAGCTGGGGCCGAATCGCGATGTCACCAAGACGAGAAAGATCTGGAGACAGCTCGATCCAAACCAAAACGGCACTGAAGCTGACACCGAATGATGCCTCTGAGATGAGGTCCTATAAAAATAATTTCCGAACTCCTCCACTATCGAGATGATATCAAGATGAGGCATGCGCCGAGCCACCGAGCGACGCCGGAGGAGGGGAGGAAACTGTCACCCTTGAAGAAACCCTAGATGCGCCAAAAAGGAGGAACCCACCACTCAGAGGTAGAAAAGGGAGATTATCCCAATCCCAAAGATATGTGTACATGGGTGATTCGACTAGTACCAGTGATAAGGGTACACAGGTGGTCATCCTGATCCAAAAGGTGAGGGTATATGGGTGGTCATCCCAAGCCCCCAATGGAGGGTACACAATTGGTTAGATCAAGACTAAAGAAGGTATGTGGGTGGTTATCCCAATCATAAAATTTTATTAATGTATTTTTAGGTATCCTTGACATAATATTTTTAATTATTAGGTGAATTCCACAAATTTCATGCCTTATAATAATGTTTTTCTTTTATGGCTCATGTTATTTCATTCTTATATGATTCATGTCTTATAAACTACCTATATTTATTCCTTGAATAATTATTATGATCATTGATATTCTTGGTATGTTTTTAAAATGATAGGATCGTATTCTCATACCCTTATGTTCATGTTATTCTTTCATATATCTTTTAGTTACCCTAATCGAACATCTAAGTTCACCCATTTTTATGTTTTCTTACACCATTCTATGATGAATGGTTTTATATGGGAGTACTAATGGGAAATTTTATTATAAGATACATTTTATATCATTCACCATGTTTGATGATTATATTTTCATGTTCACAAAAGATCTAAACTATTATGGTCCTTGGGAACTTGTTTTTGTAATGTAATTGTTATTCATAAAAAATGATATTATATCCATGTATGTTAAGAATGGGTCATAATAGTTGGTATAAAAGTTAAGGATTTTTCATCCTTTTGAATTAAGGATGGGAAAAATTTAGTGATATATCTATGGATATTTCTACGTATAAGTCCAGTGATGTCTCTATGGATAAGTCTAAAGATAAGTAAAATTATAAGAAAATGTCCTGGAATTTGGATAAAGGATAGAGCGAGTGGTTTATAATAAATTATATCCATGATGATTCAAAAATTGGATGAGGATCTAGAATAGATGTACTGAGAGGTTACAACACCGATAAATCTATATTTAGCTAAAATAAATTGAGAACAGGTACACAATTAAGGTATTTTCTACACATTTAATTTGACACTTTTTGGGGATATGCTTTGGAAATTTACAAAATATTTATGAATCATCATGATGGATCTAAGGAGATGATTAATATTAATAAACTTGGATAAAACTAAGATTTCATTCATTAAAAATAAGGTGTCATAGTTTTGACATCCTTTTAATTATTTTTATGATTATTTCATTTCCCATTATGATTCGAATTGCTCATAATACGATTTATGGTTTTAGTCAATGATTGGAACTAGAACGAATATTATTAACATTAAATATGATTTATAATTATGTGAATATGGTAAAACACATTGTATGGTGATCTTAGTAAAGAAGGTTGTCACTCTGCCTAATCAATTTTCAAGAAACGTGATTATTAATGTGTACTTTAACAAACACCCGAACTCACCAAAGAATATAAGGAAAGAGTTAACTGAGGGACCTGGTGATGGTAACTATGGAGTAAAGAATATTTAGTTTCATATATATATAAACTGTGGAAATAACCCTCCAAGTGAATGTCTCGGAGTAATGGGAATATGTTTTGACTGTGGGAAAGAAAGACATAGAGAATGTAACTGCAAAGGAAAAATGAAGAGTTAGGATAATTCAATGGATGGGAATATTGGTATCCCTATAGTATTATTAATAGATGAATGTTTTAAATTTGGAAAATAAGGGAATTATGGAAATTAATTTCTTAAGGGGAAATCCCTTGTAGAAAACTAGAATGGTTGTACGAGTAATGGTTATAGTTTTTATGAAGAAGAGGCTATGGATGACGCGTGAAAAGAAATAGGTATTAAGGAATAAGATGATTAATATTAGATAATGATTTGAAAATTAAGTGGCATGAATAATGAATTTATATATTTGAATTCATATATTGTTTTATCTAAATGATGAAATATATAAGGATTTTTCTATATATGTTTTTTGTTAAGTATTTAAAAGTATATGTTGAATGGCACTGATGACCAAGAAAATTGATTTAATGGTGGGGTTATATTTTTTTATTGATGTATTATAACTCTTAACATGTTCTTGAGGATGAAAAAATGAATTTGTATGGATAAAGAGATGATTGACATGAAGAAAATAAATTGGATAGTATTGATCACCTTAGAATATAGTATATTATTGTTGAAAATGTGGTTTATACTATGATGGATTGAGTTCACAACATTTTTGGATTTAAGTAATATACACAATAATTTATGTTCTATGTAAATAATGAATAAGAATGTATGTTTTCAATATGGTTTTATTATAATTCAGGTTATTACCCTGTTTCTGGAGAATATATGATGAAGGTAATCATATATTTGATATGGGAAAACAAAGAGTTACATTATGATATACTGGGAATTAAAGTTAATCTGATTTAAAAAAAACTTAGTGAAATTATTTATAATGTTTTTTATTTTCATATTTCATAAGGTTCAAAAGGTTAGCCAATTATAAAATAGTTTATCATGAACTCTGAATGGGGTTTTAGAGATTAATGCATTATGTATCTATAAGAATATTTTTCTATATTTGATAACATATTCTGACCATTTTGTTATAATGATAATTGAATAATTATGGAATGAATTATCATTCTATATATGGATATTATGATCTGTTATTGATTCAAAAATAACAAATTCACTTTTAGTTCTGGGAGTAAGAAATAGAATGAAATCAATTAAATATATATTCTTGTGAAATTTATTCAACATTACCAATAGGATACTAGAACAAATATTTCATCATAGAACCATCAGTAATGATGAATCTAATAGTCTGTTAAATCATCACAAATTTAGGGGTTTCTACTTGTTAAATTTATCTGGATCACCCAATTTCTTGTAATCAATGATTTTTATCACTCTATATAATTATTTTAGCTTTTCTTCCATATACAAATATTAACTTACCATCTATGTTCTCATATGTGAAAACCTAGATGTTTATTACTTTAGGTCACCATTATATTCCTAACATTCTCATTTTAAGTGGATTTTTATTATTCATATGTACAATGTGGGATTCTATGAAGGAATTTAAAATGATAAAGCTATGATTTATAAGTTTAATTTCGGGGATGAAATTAATTTAAATTAGGGTACAATGTATCACCAAGAGTTTTTATTAATTATTTTTTTTTCAGAAAAATTAAAATTCTATGATGGATTGCATTTCATGCAACACAAAGTAAATAATGATTTATAATCAACACTAATTTAATATTTACATAAACTAAACAATAATATTATAATGTTATATAACAAACACTATCTTTGACTTGTGTTTTACATAATACAGACTTCCTTGGATAACTTTCATTACACAGAAGTTCGAGTTTTACTAAATTACAACATACCAGTAATATTGTTATTTAATATAATAGTTATCACCAAGAAATTGGAATAACAATAATGAATAGGATTAAATATCTTATGAAAACATATATTTCTCAATTGTTTATTAGTAATTTATTCAATATAAATAAAATAAAAATCATTTAAGATTAAAATAAATTTTTTTTGAAAAACACTGTATTTTCTAAAAGACGGTTTAATCACAATTGGAGAAAAAAATTTAAAATAATAATTTACAAATTTTAAGAAAATTATTTTAAAAAATAATATTCTCTTTATAAATTGAAATATCAAAATTATCTTCGGGTGAATTTTACATTTTTTAATGAAACTTTTAATAATTTTATGAATAGTGACAAATTCTGAATTTTAATTGAAAATTGCCCTTTTGTTTTAATCATTTATAAAGTTAAACAATATTTTGAATTTTTTTAATATAAAAACTTAAATTATGAATATATTAATCCAATATAGGTCATTGGACTCATTTCCATTTTTAAATTTGATATAAAAACATTATAATCTTTTGAAAATTTTGACATTAAAAACTCACTTTTTGTCACGTTTGTAGGATTAGTTTTAAATAAAATTACTCCACTGCAATAAATTGAATTTGGAAAAATGGATTTAATATTCAGAATTATGAAATTTTATAATTTCTAATAAGGAAAGTTTATAATTTTACCTAATATATTAATTAAGACAATTAAAAATAATTATAATTATTATGGGAAAAATTAGTTTATTTAGTTGTTAAACTTCAAATATATTATGTGAAAGGACCTACCAACATATCTAACACCCATTTATGGAAATATTTATACCCTCACTAGATTAAGCTCTAATTTCAAGAGTTATTGAGATACTATTACATGAAAGAGAGAAATATAATAATTTAAGTCATGAAAATGACCAAAAAGTAACATTCCTTTCCTTTAATATTTATAAATCTATGGGATAAGTAAAAAACATAATATGTTTGGTTAGAAATATTATTTTTAAAGTTAAATTAGTTTATTTTATCATGGTAAGTTATTTTAAATTTTTATAGATTAAATAATTACTTTGAATGCTTATGAAAGGACAATATATGAATTATTTTATTAAACATTTACTAAAAATAAATATACTAATAAAATTAAATGTGAAGTAAATTGAATTAATTATTCCATTAAATTATTATTTTAGAATAATATATAATGTTTCCAAGGTTTTAACTTAATACATTGAAATTCTATCATTTTATGGATATATATAAATTCTCATTAATTAAATAATGTCAAAATCAACATTATTGTTGTTTTATAATAAGTGATATTTTATTAAATGATTTAAAAATACCAAAAATCATATATTATACCAATTTATTTATAAATGTTAATAAATATAATATATGGTCTAATAATTAACCAATTTATCTTTTATAGTGAAAATATTGACCGCCTATATAGTAAAACATTTTTAGCACGGTTAGGGTTAAAGTTGAGTTTTTTCAGTTACTTGTGCTTCAATTAAAATTAATTTACAACACATATGAGATTTTTTATATACTAAATTAGATATAATAATTAAGAGTTAGAAGGCCTGATTTTCTAATAATTCTCACTTTAATTTTGCCTTATTGTATAAATTACTTAGGTTAGACAATTAGTTTCTTTAATAAAATCCAAAGTAGAAAAAATAGGGAAACCTAGAAGTTAATTAAGAACATAATAAAAACGAATTTTTTGTTGTATAGGTATTAATTGACCATGTCATCCTTACCATCCTTTATTATCCAATTTGGGAGCCACATGAGGTAATGGAGACCACCCAAAAGTGAATACTTTTGAGTACTTAGAAGAATGCCACTCCCACTCAACTACCAAGGGTCACTCAGTCTTCCCCATTATTCACATATCTAAAGCCTTTTGGATTGAACATTGTAATGTTTTTTTCCTTAATAATCTATTAATATTCAAATTTTAGTGGTTGGAGGTGTTCAGAGGAGGTTACTAGAGTTTCTGTGGAGGATGGAGGTGCAATAAAGATGATTCTAGAAGTAAAAGTCATGTAAACGTATTACATGATGTGAAATGGTGGTTCACGGTTTTTTAATGGTGGTTCATGAGATGTTACACAACATGAAAATTTTGGGGGTAAAAAAGGTGAATCATTTTTTTTGAGAACTTAACCCTTGTATTTACACGACATGTATGTGGTTTACATGCCATGTAATTACCCTATGTACAATGTCTTTAATGGATGGAGTGCCTTGGGGTTTTCCTAAAACCCTATTCTCCCTATCTTGTTCAAGGGAGCTTACAGTTCTCTTTTGAGGTGTCTTGGGATTTTATCGATGGGGATTGATATGTGGCTTCTATTCTTCGCTCATTGGATTTCCATCATCGATCTGCAGTGAGTTGCCAACTTTTTCTCATTAATTTTATTTATGTTCTTCTTCATAGATCACTGTGGTGGTGTGGTTTAGATTGTGATATGTGTTTGGGATGTGTTTTTATGATATGTGGGTGTAGTGTAGGTTGATCTATGGTTTCTCATGGAGCGATTTTGGTTCTAGTGTGGTTTCTTCTTCCCCTTGTAGTGTAGAGTGAGATCAGAAAGCATTTTTGAGGCAGTGGATCCTCATTTCAACTCTTTTGTGTTATTTTCATGTTTTTAGGATGATTTTTATTACCCTTGGGTGGATATTAAGGGTTTTTGTAAAAACATAATAAATATTCATGTCTACTTTTTTTGGATATGCAGAGTAATCACAGGTTTTGATGTTTATATGTGTTTTTGATGTTGTTATGCCTTCCTATTTCCATATATAAAAATAGTGACTTTTATAAACCTTTATTTCACTACGGTTGATATGTGTGTTGGACCATGCTATGTTGTTTTGTGATCCCACCATTAATAAAAGGATAAATAACTTATATTTTTTAAATAATTGGTTGCCCTTGGATATCAGGTTTTCGTGATAATACCAATGTTAATATAATGAAGTAATGTGATTAATCCATGGCTCTTCATTCCCACAGTCCTCCCATATCTCATTCTCACTCGTTGCTCGTGGGATATAGGGTTTCTCCCTAAAACCCTTCTTTCACAGTAGCACCAACATTGCCCATGATTATTATTTCCTTTCTCTATTCTTCTTCATTTATTTTGTCTTCCTCGTCTGGCTTTCTTTTCTCTATGTCTCATTCTGGGTGCCTCTCTGTGCACCTCATGACTTGGTTTTGGATTGGGGTTAGAGTCTACATTGTGGATGGTTTTTCTGACATTTCCACTAAGCCCTGTTGGCCCAACCCATCATGTTCCCCCCCTCTGTGGTCATCATGATGGTGTGGATGGCAGATTTGGGATTGTGGCGAGGGATTATAGGTGAAGTCTCGCAATGTCATTCCCTCTTTCTACGCAACATATCCCCATGATCCTTCTCTTACCTTTATTTTATAAACCATCGTGTTGTACTCCACTCATTAGGGTTTAGTGGTGGAGTGTGAAGATTGGGATTGTGTTGATGGATGCACATAGTGTCAGGTCTCACATTGGTGTTTTCCTCTTGTTTTCTTCGATCTTTTATTTTTTTCTCCTATTGGTTGCTTTAGGATTATTCGTAGGTGTTTCCAGATGTTCGTCTCTACTTCTTGGTGGATCCATCAATTGATTTGGCATGATAAAATTAGGTTTGGTAGGGTTTGTTAGTCTTAGGTTGTGAAAAAGATTTTTCCGATTTCTGCTGGTTTGGTTTCCAAGCAATGATCATCATTGATCTCGGGTGATCAGTGGTGATGATATGCATGGTTTTTTCGATTATAATTTGATATTGTGATAGATAGATGGAAATGTTGAGATGTCTCCAGTTTTGGTTGTTTGAAGCTCCTTGGTTTGACCTGTGTCATTTTGATGGTTTTTAGTTTTAGACAATGGCGATGAAGATGTGTTACGGTGGATTCTGGTAACTAATGATGTGATAGAGATGAAGGGTTGATTGAAAATCATGGAGCCTGGATCAAGGAAGATCATGGCTGTTGTGTGTGATTTTTTGGATGTGGGATCAGTTCTATGAATTTGAAATTTGAATATAAAATTTGATGTTTTGAGGTGGATGTTAATGTCTGTGGTGTTTGAAATTGGGTACCAGTTTGTGAGGATCTAACTTACCAATAATGCGGTTTATTTGGAAAGTGAAAAAGAATAAATTGAGGAAGAAATTTCATTAATAACTTGACTAAATGTTATGTGAGGATGTGCTTCAATTGTGTTTTAATTTTTTTTGTGTGATGAATTGTGTGGATTATGATTTTTGAGTAGTGATGTTTTTGACTGGCTAGGTTGTGTTCTATGTGGGGAAGTGATGTGTTGGTTGGTTAAATGGATGTGATGTGGGAAGTTTCTCATTATGGTGTAGTGGTTGTGATACATGGAGGTTGTGGTTATGAAAAGTATGATATGTACAGTTGTTATGTTGTAATATGGATTGGGAAATGTTATGCAACAATGATGGTGGATTTGTGGTGTTATGGATATTGTTCTGAGGTGTGGTTGTGTAAGTTTCTCGGGTAGTGATGGAATAAATTATGTTTCCTAATGAAATGAATAAATTAATGAGTTGGAAATTGAATATAATGGGGTGAAAACTAACATGTAATTTAATGGATCAAATTTAATTGAATGAATTGAAAGAGTGGTGTAATGGGAAATGAAAAGGATAATGAATAAATGTGGTGGAACTTATAAGAATAATATGGAAAATATTGTGTGGCTTGTGTGGATTTTTTGTGGTCTGTAGAATAGTTTTTCATGGGTGGGAAGTGATGTGATATATGTGGAAGGGTTGGGAGAATAGGAAGTTCAATGTTTGTATATGAGAGTGGAAAATCAGTGGGGAAGAGGCAGCATGACACCTTTCTTGGTTATGATCACAATATTATATTATCACATTTTATGCATGATTTGTTAAGTAATCCATGGTGAGGGTGAGTATGGATAGATGGCCTATATAGTTTCTTGTTGTTTCTACTGTTTTTTCATAGATTAATTAGCATGATATTTTCTCATGTGCACTTGAGGCCTTGGTTATGTCCATACTAAGAATACCTATTATGATCAACCAATGAATATAAAATATTTTCAATCTTACATGATGACTCTGGGAACCAAGATAGACGTTAATAGTTGGGTTGGAGTTGTTGTTGAGTCACTACCATAGAATTTTATTTTATGGTATTTAATTTGGAGACCTTTATATGTATCATTTTTCTTTTATACATGCATTGAGGGATGTTTTTTAGTCTACTTGTATATAATCTATTGGTGTTTTTGATGTTTTTATCCTATATCTCGATCCAGTTCATTTTGAGAGGGTAATTCCTCCCATATTGTGTGATTTTTATACCCTCAGTGCTAGTCACCAACACGGGACCTATTAGAGGTGGGACTCGGGGGTTCATTATCTCTATATCTTCAAAGTGACATCAATTTTGGGTGGGGTATGATCTAAGGATACCATTCATATTCTTTCTATGAATGGGTTGTGTTTAAAATGAAATGTAGTTTATGAAATTCATATCTCTTCCACAAGTTATACCATTATAAAATGCTTCTGAACCACACTTCTTTTCATGTGTTATTTTATGATGAAATGATTACAAAAAATATTTTAATTTTAAAGGTTATGATATGATGAAATGATTATGATAACCATTTCATTTCAGTGGTTATGGTTTGATGAATGATTATGATCATGTGGCACACATAAATAGGGTTTTTATTATGTGATGGGTTTGACCTATATCTCCCTCCAATAAATTGGGTAAATATAAATGTTCTATGATCTCATATGGTATAAGAGTGATTAGTATAAGACCAAATATGAGGCTACATAGGTGATTATCCCAATCATAGATATGAGGAGACACTAGAGATTTTCCCAAGCCTGAATATTAGGTTACACTGGTAGTCAGCACAAGCCCAATGATGTGGGTAAATTGGTGGTCATCAGAGTCATGAAAAGGAGTATACACATATTGTTACCCCAATACCAAATAATGTACAAAAGTGGTTATCCCAGGCTGAAAATGTTATAAATGACCTTGGGGTATAATTGGAATAATATTTTATATGCTTAGGTGTATGCCACAATTTCCTTGAATTATGCCAATGTTATTCCCACTAGATCATATTGTTCTATCACCTTATGATTCAATTCATATGAATGACCAATATTTATTCCATGATTAATCATTATTATCTTTGATATATAGCTTATGGTTTTAAAATGTTATAATTATATTCTCATACAGTTATGTTCGTATTTTTTTACATATCTTCTTTAATGACCTTTACTGAGCATCTGAGCTCACTCTCTATTATGTTTCCTTTCCGGGGTTATGAATAAAGGTTTTAATATGGAATAATAAAGGGGATGTTATTATGGGATATATTAAAGATATTTCACCAAGTTAGATGATTATGTTTTAGGGTTTCCAAAGGCACTAAACTATTGTGGTCATCATGCATATATTTTTTAATGTAATTAATATTCATAAAAATGATGTAATACCCATGTATGTTGATCCTAGGATTATATTTGATGTATTATCTTTTGTATCAAGAACAACAATATGTGTCTTCTAGAGAATTATGGGATGTAACACTGGCAGCTCATTGCCCACCACCATCGGAGCATGGTCATCACCACCCTCTTGGTGCATGAATTGAGGATGTCCTGGTTGAATATCTCTAAAAATTATAAGAACACACCTTAGATAGTATTTTATAACGGTACGATTACAAATAAAACAATAGGTATGATATAAGCCTTTCTATACAGGAGTCATACCCCTATACCTCCTCTAAAATACAGGTTTGGGTGATAGGATAGGTCATAAAGAAGACACGATAAAATACCTACTACCCACTACTAGGTATGAGTCTGGGTTAGGTTTTCTATTTTATACCAGGTTTCTAGTATACAATGTTTCAATTAAAATTTATAGTGGAAAGCACCATTTATATTGCAATTGGAATCACTATTTAATGAATACTATTTCCATTTAAACATAGAACTCAACCACTATGGAGTATATAATTATGAATATTTTCTATAAATATAAAGGTCCATTTAAATCTATTTTTCATTCCCAAATTTTAATGTACAACGATTTATAAATTAAAAATGATACTACATGTTATTAAAACCAATATCTTAATATGGTTCAATTAGATTGATCATAATTATTAATTTATAGAGGCACACACACACTTTAAATTGCAACCATCGTACATATAATGGAACCCAAATTTTGTTTTTGCTGACGAAACCAATGGAACATGGCTCACACAAAATGTAATTGGATAAATAAGGATTCATTATCACACTATCTAGGTAAAATAATTTAGTTGATGTAGAAAATTTAATAATTTGAATTATTTAACCCTGGAAGAAGCGTTAAAACAAATCAAATATAAATATCATGGCTCAAGGAATATGAATCAATAAAACACATATTAAGTAAATGCGGTGTGTAATAATGAATTGAATGTGAACCTATAAGGTTCCAACAAATATTTTTGAGACACATCCTCCTTGCCTTATTAGTCCAAGGTTAAAAAAATATTTCACAATAATAAGGACAATCACTATCCATCTGCATCACCGAATGATGAAATCAGTACTACAATAATAGGCATAGTCTAGAACCTCATATCATATCCCAGAAAATATGAATTTTATCATGTTATTAGGTTAGTTACTCCTAGGAATAAGATCATTACAAAATTCCAACATGCCCTATTCTCCTTTCCACCATCCCAAAATAGTAAGGTTAGGCAATAGAAACATCTGATTATAAGTTTTAATATCCCAGAATCGATTCACTCATACATAACCAAAACCTATTACCCATAAGGACTCATTAAATCCTCCACATATCCTAGAGGATATTTAATAGGAGTGAAGGTATAAGGTTTCAGAATGGGGAGACTATACACTCATAATTATAGTAATACATCATTGTAGTAAATGGATAATAGTAGAATCATAATAAATAAAAAAATTGGACACTAGAAGTAACACATCTAGATGATAAAAATAAATAGTCAACCAAAGAAACATTAAGAATACAATTCAAAATGATGTAGTGTCATGTATCTAAAAAAATGGAATAGTTAACCATGGAAGGAGGCACCAATTCATATAGGTGGATATAAAAAACCAAAAAGGATAAAGGATTGTCTGTAATAGTGTAGCCGTCGAGATCTTCCAAATCCCTCACATCGACATTTTGGGAAAACTGAAGGTACATTTTGCCTAAGCGAACTGGTTCGGGAATGGACTAAAGGTCATACATAAAATAAGTGAACTTCATGTAAAACTTCCCCAATGGCACAAAAATTCATGTGTCCAGAAGATTTTTTGCAAGCCATATAGAAGCTTCCATTTGGAAGACTGATGTGTTGGGTTTTCTGCACTAGACAAATTTAGCACCCCCACTATGGATCCTGATCACCTAGAAATATAAGTAAACCCCCCTTTTTTCTGGGCTGAAGAATTCTTACCATCTCCCATACACGTGACACACCTCGTTCATGCTCAAAATATGACTCTTAGGTACAAGATTTTCCATGATAGACCTTCCAGTGGTCCGCCTTTGCCCGAAACCCCTAGGGCCAGACCCTCGCCTAGTACCTTCTTTGATTGTCTAGTTGCACGAAACTCCCTTTACTTGTGCGCAAACCAAGGACTTTTGTGCACAAATCTCCTCTATTGTATGTAGACCTCTTCATATTGCATGCACGCCCCCTTTATCTGCACAACCCATATTATTTCACGCAACATTTACCATTTGCGTGCCTATTATGTGAAAACCCCTTAATTTGTGTGCAATCATCTCTCCTTGTGCAATCCATGTGTCCTCCTTACCAAAAGGCACCATGTCCAAGCCCCTCTTATGCTCAATACACTACTCCTGTACACCATTCTCCCATACGACCCACCAGGTTTGTACGATGTTATTCCAAGGTCCTTTGGGTGGTGCTTTACATTGCGTTTTATAGCCTTATGCTTCTTCTCATAGGCATGCTAACAAATATTGCTTTTTTGCATAACCATGAAAATGTGGGCCCCTTAGTGGATTACTCCTCAACAACCCCACACCGCGGAATTGCCGGTTCCTTCCCTTCACAAAGGTTTAAAGAATGCCGGTTATGTATGTCCTAAGGGTGTAGAGTGAACCTCCCTCGTCCGAGATGCAGGATGTTAAACTGTGAAGCACTTTAGTCCTCAGAACATGATGTTAAACTATGGAATCGCCCCATTCAACACATGAGGGTAACCCCGTCTCATACATTCTCTAGGATGATTCATCTCCATGACAGTGATATCCTCCTCACATGGAATGATATCCTCTCTATTGGAGGAGCATCAGTCTATGGTGAAGGGGAACCATCCTGGTGTAATCCCCTATCCTTTCTTGCGGGAGGTAGCACCCCTTCTCTTCCTCTCCTCTTTAGTGCCAAATACCAGAGAAGAGATGCACCCAAAGACCATCGTTATCCCACCCCGCCACCAATGGGCTTTTTCACCACTGGGCCTCCATCCGAGAGTAAGGTCCAATCTCAATCTCCTTAGGCCCCTAAACACACGGAATCCCATGTTTCCTTTTTGGGTTGCTAACCATGTGTAAGCCCTATTCCACTTCTTGAAGATTAAACTTTCACAATGTGGTCATTAGGTCTTTGCTACATCTTGTTTCTCACACCGAGCATGACTCATGTGGTCCTAGAGTAAGCATCGACCATGACATCCTCTCTTGGACGCCTTAGCGTGTAAGCCCCAAACACTCATGAACTACAAGGACTTTGATCCTTGTCTCCTAGGCAGCATACGTAGGAATCATCTTTGAGGTTCAATCCCAACACATAACTGTCTCGAACCCTTCACACCGGTTCACCATCATCCTGTATGATGTTAAATTGTACCCTCGTTTTTGAACTATGTGGACCATTATCTTTGTCTCCTAGGAAGGGTACGTAGGAAGACTCCTTGAGGTTTAAGCCCAACACCCATTGGTCATGACCACTTCATTTCGGTCCATCTTTGTCTTCCATGACATTAAACAGCAAGCCTCTTTTCATCCCTTATGACGTTAAATTGTACCCATTATAACTACGCGGGATTTCATCTATGTCTCCTAGGAAAGTTATGTCGGAAGCCTCCTAGAGGTCCAACCTCAATCAATAGTAAGATGTTGTGTTCCCCAATCTACGATAATCCTTTGTATTCCCCAATTGACTGTAAGCTGCTGTGTTCCCTAACTGAGGGAAATCTATTGTGTTCTCTAATCAACAGTAAGCCATTGTGTTCCCCAATAGATGATATGACGTTGCATTCCCCAATCGATGTTAAGTCATTGTGTTCCCCAATCGATGGTAAGAGGTTGTGTTCCCCAATCGATGGTAAGATATTGCCTCCCATCTAGTGGTAAGACGTTGTACCCCATCTATAGGTATACTGTTGTAGCCCAACTAGTGGTAAGCCATTGTAACCCATCCAGTGGAAGGCCATTGTCAGCCCCACATATCGGTAATCCATTGTAAGATGAACTACATGGGTTTTATCCCTATCTCCTAGACACATTATGTAAGAAGCCTCCCTGATGTTCAATCCCAATCACTTTTAAACGTTGGGCCCCACCCTTTTGGGACCCATATCTCTGGTCCTCCCTTCGAGTGTTAGACCAACCCAGGATACTAACCAGGAATAAGCCCTAGTGTATCATCAGGTCATTGTTCTATGCATACACCCTCATTCTATACCCACATCCTGAACTATCTGAACATTTATTCCATACCCTGGGGATACAAAAAAAATCCTCTCTGAGGTTCAAGCCCATAACTCATTTTCCATCATGACCTCTCTTCCTCAATCATATGTGTTTCGGGAAGTTCAGGTCCCAACCTAGAGGTTCCACTTCCTCTGGGTCCCACACATGCTTCCATTATCATGGGCCGCCTCCTCAGGTGTCCCATCACCATACAGGACTACATGAACTTTGATTCCTTTCCATTGGGATATGTAGGAAGTCTCTTCAATGCTCAAGCCCAACACTACCGTTTACCTCGCGTTGGATCCATCTCACTTTCCATACACTCTCAACAATCCATATTCATCCTAATTCTTACCCAGGCCGCCATATCCCAATCAGATCAAGTTACCCACATTCACAAAGCTCCTAGCTGCAATCGGGTAGCTAACCATGTGTTACCCCCATCATTAGTGATACCTCATCGGGTCTCACCAATCTAATCCACCCCTATTAGTGTTATGATCAATCCTATCCATCTTCGCAAGGTGTTCAAGTTGTGGTATACCCTGTGTTAAACATGGGAATCTTATGAAAACCTTAGAGACATGCATATGGCATAAAATTTTCTGCATTTGATGTAATACCCCGACCCCATAAGCCCAGAGCTGGTGCATTATTTTAATACAATGGCATGATTACAAGGAATCAAGTACTGATGGACCGGTCAATTTATTAGCCTTGGAAAATAGATTCCATACATTAATGTTACATTACACATTCAAACCTAAAGTAAAACATGAATAATATATTTAGAATTCCATTATTCCCCTAGATTTATCTAGTATATCAAACATAATACACTTCTTGTAATACTAGGAAAACAAAACAAAAGAAATTGGTGAACTCAGATGCTCAGTAAGGGATAATAATTTAGCAGAATCTATAAACATTTGAAGAAAGACGTGTAATAAAAAATCCTTTTAAACATAATCTTGAACATAATATACAGAAATTAAATAAAACATTACCATATAAACATGAAAATGGATATTCAACTAGTCAAATAATCACATGTAAATATTAATTTTATAATGAGGGAATGCCTAACACTGGACATCATTACCACATAGTCAAGGCCTCATGCCAAGACTAAAAATAAATTTTTTGTCAAATCCTTGTTCCAATACACTAGTTTGTCTCAATAGACCTACCTATGCATCGAGGGGCTATAGCGGGCCCCACCCATCACTTACTAATTCCACTGCATTCCTCATATGAAAATGTTGAAACATAACATAAACATTTTTATTGAAACTAGCATACAAAATGTAAATACTTCAACCATAAACCATGAAGGGTATAAAAAATTGCACAACCATAGTCAAACATATCATAACATATTCGAAACAATATGGAATATTGTATTATAATAAATCAACTTTAATCAAGAATAATATCTAGTAAAAAATATTGACATAGTTGAAAATGATCAGTAAAAATATTTGAGAGAAATATAATTTTTGTGAAATCATTTAAAATCCCGTATTATTTAAAGGATATTTTTGAATCAAATTTTTCCCGACAACTTTAAACTTTTGAAAGAAATTAACATTTTAAAACATTAATGTTCATATAAATAAATCCTTAAAACCATTTCGAAAACATGGACATCAATGAGAAAGAATTAGAAGAAAAAATATTTAAAACATTTAAAATGATGTTTAAGTAAAATATTACCTTAAAATAATCATTTTTATATTTTTTTTATGAAACATTGAAATGGATAATAAATATTTCTCAGAAAAAACTTACACATAAACAGTCTCAGTGAATAATGAGATTGAGGAATTAACCCTCACCACACACTTTCCTTTGGTCGAGGGTACATTTAACTTCATGTATAATGACCATGGTATGTTATTAAATTATACCAAAACCATATTACTATTTATTATATCATAAATGATTCATTTATTACTTTATAATACCCAATTAATATTGATTTTTTTGTTAAATTAACATTTTGGGAAACAATCGATTTCTTTATCATATATGTTTTAACTTGTTATTCTTGATTGTATCATTTAGATTATCATTTAAATACAAAAAGAATATAAAACATTATTTATTTATAATATATATTTAGAATATAAATATGTATAATAGATAGATATATGAAATGTAATACACCATTTAGGGAGACGGTAGGTCGTACATACACACAAACACTGTGTCCGTTTTCATATCGTTTTGAACGGAAATAAGTGAATAAGATATGTGTAAGTAAATACATAAATACATACACATATATATATATATCTCCAGTATAATTATTATGTCATATATTAAATACTTATTAATAATATATATTTTTAAAATCATCGTAGAATGGAGAACATGGAAATGAATCTAATTGCATCATGGAGACAGTAAACCGTAAGTACACATGAGCAATGATATCATTTTATTAATGATTAAAAGGTTTGCAATTGGATGGTATATTAATTTCAAAGTGAAATAATCAAGTTATTTTCATTATTTATATACATATTACTCATCATTAAATCCATCCAAATAACATAGTGTTGAATAGAAAATTACACCACGGCGTGGAGACGGTATGTCGTACGTACTCACACATGGTGACATTATCATTCATAGGATTGATAGAATAATGAGTATGGTTATACCATATTTATAATAATATCATAGTATTTAGAAGGTACTGGAGTTATTATCTTGGTATTGAAATAAAAAAGAAAGAGAAAGCGGAAGAAGAAAAGAACATTGAATGAGGTGATAAAATAATTACCTCTTCTTTGGGTGTTTAATTTTTATTTTAACAAAAGTTCTCCTTATGTTGGATTTATTCTCAAGGGTAGGCCTCTAGGATAAAGTTAGGTGATTTGGGTTGTGATTTGGGTTGGGTTTGTCAGAGCCAAATGGATTTTCAGGTGTGATTTTGAGAGAAGGGGAAATACCCTTTTATTAGAGAGGTGAGTTTCACCTTAGGAAATGTTTGAAATATTATTTTATTATAAAAATATTTTCGGTTTATAATGACTTAAATTTGATTTTTTTTAAAGCTAAAGTAGGGATGAATATAAATCCTCTCAACCAATTGGTTTTATACATGTTTAGGCCACCATATTAACCCTATATTTTACATTTAACTCTTAGTTAAATAATTTACCTTTTACCAAGTCATCTTGTGTTATTATAATAAATGGTTACTAAACTTACTATAAAATCCAAGAGAACAAAAAGTGTTTAATTATTGACATATATATCCTTATATATTGCCTTTTTCCAAACCATTGATTTTTAGAAATATTATATCAATTAATAATATAATATTTGTTTTAAAAATCATTTATGTCAATTTTGACACTATTTTGTATTTTGTTTTTGTTAAAGTCATAAAAACTTTATCACTTCAAATAAAATTTATTTAACCAACCCTAACATGTCATATTGACCTATAAAATTCGTGGATGTAATCAAAAGCATCAATTTACATTCATTCTTATATTTATAATATCAATTATTTTTATCATTTAATGACAAAGTAATTACTGTATCATCATTGTGTCATAAATAAAATTAATTATTTAATCCATTAAAATTATTAATAAAATACAATTATGTTGGAAACTATGTTTAGATTTATAATGAATATTTACAATTGAATTTATCTTATGTATAACCCTATATTAAAAATTGTTTAGTTATTAAACTTTGATTTTAACACTTTTAACTCATCCTTAAATAAAATAATAATAAATGTCCTAATCTAATCCAAGTGGACCAAAAGGAAAATATTTTATTCCAAATGTCTGTTTTTGTCGAAATAAACTTATCTAATAGAATTAAGACATTTTTTAGGGAAATTATAATATCATTTTGACCATTAATTACCCAGTTTATATTTAACCGTGTCAAATAAAAGTCAAATGTTACTATTCACTAAAAATTATTTTAATTTTATGGAACCTCATTTGACTTACTCATGTAAAGCGTGTCTCTAGGTTTTTTGAAATTCAATTCAAAGAAGTAGTAAAATTACGTTTTATGCAAATTTGCAAATGTGCCTATAAGATGGGTAAATGACGTTAAAAAGTTCAATAGAATTGTAAATATCTAATTTTATTATAAAATGACTCCAATGAATTAAATTGAACTTATATAAGAATTATATATCTATTTTTACTTAAAACAAATTTAAATAATATAAATAATTATTTAAATAAAAAGTCGGTTTCAAACAATAACGAACTATTTTTTACTATTCATCAAAAATTGAATGTTTTTAGAAAAATACCCAAAAATTTACCCTAATATAATTTTGATATTCCAAATTCAAAAATTAATTCTATTTTACCAAATTCTAAACATATATGTTTCATTAATTAATTTAAAATTAATTCTAGTTTTCAAAACCAAAAATAGGGTTTTTATTAAGTTTAAACTATCAAAATATTGACATGTGTTTATGTAAAATTTAAAAGTGAATTTACTTACAATGACCCACATAATATTAAATGATAAAAATATAATCTAATTATATTTCAAAACGATTCAAATTCATAATTTAACTCTATTAATTGTTTGGATTAAAAAAGTTTTTTTCAATTAAAATTTAGTATTTTTCACTATAAATCAAAATATTAAAGTTATCAGAAAAGTCCAAAAAATTTGTCCAAACTAAATTTTAATGTCCCTCTTCTTAATAATATTTTAATTTCGTTAAATTGAATATATAAAAGTCTCAAATATTGGTTTTAAAAAGGGTTCTCCATTAAAAGGCAGTAAAATTGCATTTTTTGAAAAAGACTTCTTTTATCTGAAACAAAATGAATTTGTAATTATATTATGTAAAATAAATACATAATATGGATTCCAAAATTATATGGAGTATTTAAAATTCAAAATTTAGTTAATACTATTCATAACCACCTTTTGAATGGTTTGTTTGGTAAGGTGTGGTGCGCTCGAACTCGATGTTGCGTGTAGCGCAAGTTATTGAATTACATTGAAGAGATAACATACTATGAAATCAGGGGGTGTTACATTCTCCCCTACTTCAATAAATTGTTTTCTCGCAATTTCAAATTGTTCTTCAAAAATAAATGGTTAAAAATAGAAATATAACTTCGTGGAAAACCCACATCAGAAATTGGGTTAATAAAATTTTTTCTTAATAAGAGGAAAGGGAAATGAAACAGTCACCACCAAATTACGATATCTATTAGAAGAACATTGGTTGAAATTAGAGACACATAATTAGTGAAAATATTTAAATATTTATAGGGAGTTATTGAGGTTATCAATCACAAAAAATTGTAAAATTGAGGGACTCAAATCCATCAATCTATGATGGTTTAAAATATCATCGGTTCAACAGAACATAAGGTCTTAGGATAACACATTTTGGATTTTAAGAAACCTTCCCTAAGGTGTATGAATTAATTAATTAATTGAATAAAAAGAAAAAAATATACTTTACAAGTAGAGTTTGATACTTCAACTAATTACTACCACAAAATCATCTTTCACTCTAAAAGATAATATAATTTATAAATATTCTATTTATCTTAATTGTAAAGGGTTCAAAAAATAACAAATTTATAATTATTCTGTCAGGATATTTAAAAAACTACATTATACAAACTAGGACATCACGTACGCCAGTGGTAGGTGATTCACCCTTCTCAACCTTCGGTTGCAGGATCAATGTTGGATCGAATATGTATATATGTATGTTTATTAGAAGGAACAATACAAGAGGGGGGTGAATTGTAGGTTTAAAAACATTTGAGTTTTAGAGCATAAGAGATTAGTTTGAATGATCTTAAACTAATACAAATACAAACACCCACAATTGTATTGAATATAAAAGGTATGATGTAATGTAATACTAATGAAATGTAAAACAATTGTATTCAAGATGAACACAATAATCAGAGTAATATAAAGATGAATGATTATACCTTAAAGTATATAGAATCAATCAATACAATATGTAATAGAATGGATGTAATTGAAACAATTACAAATGTATAAGAGATGGAAAAGGAAACAAAATAAATTTTCTTTCTAATACAATTAGCAGCGGAATGTAAAAGAAATACAATTCTTTTAACCCAAAGAGAAGGGTTATCCTTTCACCAAGGATAAAAGGTTTGTCTCACCAACACCTTGGTGAGCCCTCGATACGATGATCGGTTTGTCCGTCTGCCTATCCCCGGTAGCCCTCCATACGATGATCGGTTCATCCGTCTTCTTATCCCCGGCAGCCCTCGATTTTGTAGGTAATCGGCACCTCTGTCTTTCAATCACTTGAAAGCCCTCGATAAGATGATCGGATGCACAAAGCACCAGGCATGAGAGTAGTCACATCATCTCTCTCTAGAAAAAAGTATCACAGTTGTATCACGCTTGTTCTCAGTTGTCAATCCTTTCTCTCAGCTTCAAATGACCTCCTATTTATAGGCCTCAGGTTCCAACATTCACATCTCCTCCAACGGTCATATTTCTCCAAAAAACTCGGAGGGACTTCGACACCTGGCATTATAACGGTCATATTGAAACAAAAGTCATGACATCGTTTTGATTAGTTTGTAACTAACTTAACGACATCGTATTGGTTAGAACAAGATATATGAAAAAGATAATCATGAGTATGATTTAAATGAAGCATGTGTTTTTGAAAAAGCACAAAAAAAGTATGAAATGAAAGATATGAGTAGCAGGGTTAATACAATTTAAAAATTCAGTACGATCATCATGGTCAGTACGATCAGCATGTTCAGTACGATCAGCATGTTCAGTATGATCAGCATGTTCAGTACGATGAGCATGGTCAGTACGATCAGCATGGTCAGTACGATCATCATGGTCAGTACGATCAGTATGTTCAGTACGATCAGCATGGTCAGTAAGATCAGCATGGTCAGTACGATCAGCATGGTCAGTACGATTAGTATGGTCAGTACGATCAGCATGGTCAGTACGATCAGCATGGTCAGTACGATCAGCATGGTCAGTACGATACGATTAAAAATACATTTGTGATTTCCAAAACAAAATATAGAAGTCAAAAGATAACTTTTGACCCAACAATATCCCCCTTTTTGGAAAGCACAACACACAAAGTAAATATAACAAGAAATACTTATCTCCCCCTGAGTTATTGGAGACTCTTCTGAATAAGAAATTGAAAAAAACTAACTCCCCCTTCTGTATGGACTTTCCTAAGGATTGTATTCACAGATTTTCCTTAAGATTGTTGTAAGGAATTCTCCCCCTTTATAAAGCATTCTCCCCTTTTATAAACATTCTCCCCCTTTGTGATTTACAAAAAGAAAGGGGTAATCTTGAATTGTCTGAAAGAGTTAGAAAATAAACACAAGACAATGGATAAAAGAAATTTTATTACGATAAAAACCAACACTAAACTTTGAGAACAAATACAAGTCACTTGTTTTCTCTTTCCTTCTCCTTTTTGATCAACTCATGAAGAACCGCCTTCATCTTTTTTATCTCCTTCTTGTCTTTAGAAATATCATCACCTTGAGACCTGAGAAGGTCTTGTTGATCAGCAAAGAGTTGATCCTGATTTCTGATTGTCTCTTCCTGAACTCTGATTACTTCTTCAAGAGAATCAATTCTGTTTTGAAAATTCTTGTTATCTTTGGATAACACAGAATTTTGTTTCTTTAACAAAACCACTTCATCCTTGAAATTTGAAACCTTCGAAAACTCTACTTGAAAGGCATTCATTCTCTCCTGCAATTCTTTTACTGAAGGGACATCAGCTCGTTGAGAAGACAAAAGATTCAACCTTTCAACTGTTTCTTTATCCAGCTTATTGAAAGAAATTGCAAGCTCATTTGAAAACCTTCTTATATCTTCAATTTCTAACTCATTATCATTTACTGAGCTCTCTGTTTTGTATGACCACTTGGTCATCTTGTTGTAGGCCTTCTTATGGGCAGCCGAACATTTTGAAAGGACTTTCAAATCGGCTTCGACAGACAAAACATTCTTTCTCAATTATTTTACAGAGCCAAACTTCTTCTTTTGATTATCAGTAATAAAATCAATCTTCCCTTCCAGCCTAGGGAAATATGGAATTGTCTTCTCAACCCTTCTCAAAACATGGACAATGTAATCACTCTTCTTGAGAGAGATTGTATGGTCTGAATTAGTATCTTTATCAAACGAAGCCAGTTCATTTGATCGTCTTGAATCTACAACTGGCTATTTTCCTTTTTCTTTTTCTTTCTTCTTTCTTTCATCTTCCTCTTTGTCACTAATGACAACAACTTTATCAGTGTGAGAGGATTCAGCACCTTGCTTTTCTTGGGACAAAATTCTATCTGGATTTCATGCATGATCGGCATGAGAGACTTGTTGAAGACCTTCACTCAGCTTTTGAACCGATTCCTCCCTACTTTTCTTCGATCTTTGAAGGAGTTATAAAATAAAATCCCCTTCCTCCTCTTCCACTTCTTCTATCTCTTCCATAATTTGTTTTCCTTTTTCATTCTCAGGAAGATTCTGTACGATGGGATCTTGATGCACTTCTTCCGACAGCTGAGCACTAGCATCCTCAACCATTTTCAATACTTTAGAGATATCAAAGTCTTGAGCCTTTATTTTCAACACAGTTTTCTTTTTATTTTCAGCCTTAAGGGTTTCTTCTAGCATTATTTTTTCTGCAAAAGCCTCAGCCGGGTCAAGACCGATCTTTGGATCACCTTCCTTTCTCTGTTCCTTATCCTTTCTCCTTTTGACTACAACCTCCTTACTGTACTTTGGCTTCTTCTTAGGCTTTGAACTGGTTTGAGGATCATAATTTTGAGTAATACCAGTAGATTGAATGTCTTTGGCTGGTATAGGTGCCGATTGATTCTGAGGAGACTCAACTTCGACATCCTTAACAAAAAGTTTTGAATTCTGATCAAAACAAACATTCAACTTCTTCATAGTACTTTTTCTAATCCAGGAATGTTTTAGATCTATAAGGGTTCCTTTGAAAGGGATGTTGCGAAACATCATACTCTCGAGAAAAAAATTTGTAAGAATGGCTGGACAAATAATCAAATGAGATTTGATTTCCCCTGACTTCACATTCTTAGTTGTTTCGAAAACATACCCCATGAGATTCACTTTTATCATGTTGACAAGATAGTCCAACAAGAAGATATCAGATACTTTCAGAGTTTCTCTATACCCTCTCCTTGGGATAAGAAAATCTTGCATCCATAAAGCCACAAACTGGTTGTCCGGAGAAAGATGAGCCACTTTTCTCTTCTTTTCATTTAAAACAAACAAAGACTTTTCAGCACTTTCTCTATTAAACGTACCGATTTCCTCTGGTAGTTTATGAGATGGACAGAAAGAATCCCCTTCTGTTGGGACATTCATAAAATGAGCCGCTTGTTTCACAAACATAGATAACATTCTATCGTACACATCAAAATTGATAGTCATATTCTTGTCAAAAGATACGGTTTTATAGAACTGACAAACTTTATCAAAGATAACCGGGTCTTGAGAAATAGGCTTTTCAACACACAAATGCTCCCATCCTTGAAACAAGATAATCCTATTGATAGTAGAATCATACGAATCATAGAAGTCTCGGGAGACTAACCTTTCCCATAAAAGATCTTTTTCTGAGAAATCCTTTGAATATATATCGGTAGGAGTGTTGGCAGAAGACTCAGACATAAGGATGCTGCCGATGAAAGATCGTATGATGACTTAAAACAATGAGGTAGAGCATTGACGTAGATCCTGAAAAAAAACTATGTGGGTTTGGGGAGAGGGGGGATATTTATAGGTGATACAGGGATGACCGTTGATCTTCTACGGTTAGGATTAGAGGAAAACAGATCAATGGTTAGGATTAAACGAAAGAGAAAAGAAAAAAAAATAAAAAAATGGAAAGTACTTGCTGGAGAACGTAAGGTAGTTGTTGGTTTTAGTAGAGCTAAAACGAATACAAAACCGTACGAAATAAAATAAAACTACATACCGATGGAAAACAAAGTCGTTACCATTAATTGAAAAGCCGATGGAAAACAATCTCATTACTATCATCGGTCGATATGATGGAAAAGAAAATCATTACCATCATCGGTCGATATGATGGGAAAGAAAATCATTACCATCATCGGTCGATACGATGGAAAAGAAAATCATTACCATCATCGGTCGATACGATGGAAAATAAAATCATTTCCATCATCGGTCGATATGATGGAAACGAAAATCATTACCATCATCGGTCGATACGATGGAAAAGAAAATCATTACCATCATCGGACAGTACGATGGGGAAAGAAACTGTATAAAAACTATCAATACAATAAACAGAAGAAAAAAACATACCAGGAGAGTAAATAATTAAAGATCATAAGATAAAAAGAAACATAAAAGAAAACATAGTAAGAAATGTCCTCCCCCTTTCAAAGGTAGTTGATTGCTGTAAGGATAAAAATAAAACATGAAGTGGATATGAATGGTTATTTTAATGTAATCATTCCTAGCTTCTGTTTTATAAACTCAAATCTATCGGAAGGTAATGGTTTTGTAAAAATGTCAGCAAGTTGTTCTTTCGTATCGATAAATTGTAAAACAATGTCTCTTTTTTGTGTGTGATCTCTAAGAATGTGATGCCTAACATCTATGTGTTTTGCATGAGAGTGATGTGCTGGGTTATTACTAAGATCTATGGCACTAGTGTTATCACAAAGAATTTGAGTTTTGGAAAAACTCAATCCATAGTCAATGAGTGTGTGTTGCATCCAGAATACATGAGCACAACAACTTCCAGCTGCTACATATTCAGCTTCAGCAGTGGATAGTGCTACTGAGTGTTGTTTCTTGCAGGACCAAGAAACCAGGGAATCTCCTAAGAAATGACATGTTCTAGATGTACATTTTCTATCCATTATACAACCGCCAAAATCAGCATCTGAAAAACTTTTTAAAACAAAATAATTCCGAGAAGAATAAAAAAGAGATAAATCCATAGTGCCTTTTAAATACCGAAATATTCTCTTCACGGCTTTTAAGTGAGACTCTTTTGGATTATATTGGTATCTTGAACATAAGCATATGGAAAAAATTAAGTCGGGTTGACTAGCTGTCAAGTATAGAAAACTTCCTATCATACCTCTAAAGATTGTTTGATCTACTGGTTTCCCAGTTTCATCAAGATCAAGAGTATTTGAGGTACCAATTGGAGTGCTAATACTTTTAGTCTTGTCATAACCATACTTTTTGAGTAAATCTTTTATATACTTGTGTTGAGATATATATGTTCCTTCTGGTTTTTGAGAAATTTGAAAACCTAAAAAGAATGTTAACTCACCCATCATACTCATTTCAAACTCAGATTTCATTAAATTTGAAAAAGAATCAGTTAAAGATTTCTGAGTTGATCCAAATATGATGTCATCAACATAGATTTGAACAATCAAAACATTTTTATATTCCATTTTTATAAAAAGTGTTGGATCTCCTGTACCTTTTGTATAATTGTTTTGTAAAACAATTCCTGTAAGTCTATCATACCATGCTCTAGGGGCTTGCTTAAGACCATATAGAGCCTTGGTAAGTTTGAAAACATGATCAGGATGTTTTGGGTCTTGAAAACCAGGAGGTTGTTTGAAAAAAACTTCATCCTGAACAAAACCATTTAGAAAAGCACATTTTACATCCATTTGAAATAGTTTGAAATTAAAGTATGCTGAAAAGGCTAATAGAATACGAATAGATTCAAGTCTAGCTACAGGAGCATATGTTTCTTCATAGTCTATTCCCTCTTGTTGATTATAGACTTGAGCAACAAGTCTTGCTTTATTTATTACAATGATTCCATTTTCATCGCATTTGTTTCTAAAAACCCATTTTACCCAAATTGCAGTTGTTTCTTTAGGTCTATCAACTAAAGTCCAGACTTGATTTCTCTCAAATTCATTTAGTTCATCTTGCATTGCTTTAATCCAATCATCATCACCTAAGGCCTCACTTGGACTTTTAGGTTCAAATTGGGAAAGAAAAGAAAGATGTTCTATTTCATTTCTTAAAGAATTTCTAGTTCTTATTGGTTGATTTACACCACCAATGATGTTATCACTGGGATGATTCCTAAGAAACAATTGATTTGTGTTTTGTAAAACCTGTTCATCAACATCTGGTAGAAAATATTTTGTGGTAAATGTTTCAGGAATACTTCTTTGAACATTTTCCTTATCAGAGTGATCTTCTAATAACGGTTGATAAACATTTTTAGAAAACACATCCGAGGATGTAGAATTGGGTTGGTTGAAAAAAAAGGATCAGTTTCATCGAATTTCACATGCACTGTTTCCTCAAAAGTACAAGTATTTTTATTGAAAACTCTATAAGCCTTAGAGGTTGTAGAATAGCCTAGAAATATCCCTTCATCTAATTTTGGTGCAAATTTGTGTAAATTATCTTTTGTATTTAGAATGAATAATTTGCATCCAAAAGCTTTGAAGTATGAAACTTTAGGTTTTCGGCCAGTCCATAACTCATAGGGGGTTTTATTAAGAAATGGTCTTGTTAAAATAAGATTTATAGTATAACAGGCAGTACTAACAGCTTCAGCCCAAAATTGCGTAGCAATTGAGTAGTCACTCAACATGGTTCGAGTCATTTCCGGAAGAATACGATTTCTTCTTTCAACAACACCATTTTACTGAGGAGTTCTTGGAGCTGAGAAATTGTGAGTAATACCTTTCTTACTACAAAAAGTTTGAAAATCTGAATTTTGAAATTCACCACCATGATCACTATGAATAGTTATCAATGGTAGGTTTTTCTTATTTTTAACTTGGGATCTAAAAGTTTTGAAATAGGAAAAAGCTTCAGATTTCTTTTTGAGAAAATAGACCCATGTAAATCTAGTAATGTCATAAACTAAAACAAATAAAAATTATTTGCCTCCAATTCTTCCAGTTTGTATAGGACCAAAAAGATCCATATGCACTAGATGTAATGCATTAGATGTTGAAACTTCATTAATTGATTTAAAGCTATTTTTATGTTGTTTTCCAAATTGACAAGGATCACAGACTTTTGAAGAATCACATCTAAGATCTGGTAGTCCTTTCACAAGTCTTTTCTTTGAAACTTTACTAAGGTTTCTCATATTACAGTGTCCTAGTCTCCTATGCCATAGCCATTATTGGTCTTCTATTGTACTTAAGCAGGGTAAGTTTTGGTTCCTAAAGTCTTCTAAGTCAATAGTGTAAACATTATCTTGCCTATGGGCAGAAACAATGAACTCATCCTTGGAATTGTGAACTAGACACTTATCATTTCTGAAATTCACAAGGTAACCTTCATCACATAATTGACATATGCTGATGAGATTGTGCCTAAGACCATTAACAAACAAAACATTTTAGATAATAACTTTTCCAAGAAAAACGATATTACCTATGCCAACAATCATTCCTTTAGCATTATCTCCGAATGTAACTTTTCCACCTTTTGTTTTGATAACCTTTTCAAAGTGATCTTTGTTTCCAATCATGTGTCAAGAACAACCACTATCCATGTACCAAATGTTCTTATTGGTACACTTCTCATTTTCCTGAAAAATAAACAATTAGATTTTCGGAATCCAAACTTGTTTGGATCCAGAAGGGTTAGATAAAATAATTTTAGGAATCCACATTTGTTTTGAAAAATGAGCTTTATGAAATCCTAAATATTGAGTTCTGTTATGAGAACAATCACTTCTCCAGTGTCCTCAACATTGACACTTAGAACAAAAAGAGGTTTTTTGGGGAACAAAATAGTTATTACTAAAAACAGGTTTGGAATTAGTGTAACCAGGTCTAGAACAATTTCTCAAAGGTCTAATTTGACAATACATCCTGTCAAAGCTTTCATTTCCATGAGTAAAGTTTGAGAAAAAAAATTTCAAGGACGAAATTTCTGACATTAATTTTAAAACCAAATTCTTATTTTCCAAAACATTTGAATTTGAACTAGAGTTACGATCTAAAATATTTTTCTTTGAAATTACATTTTCAAGATCCCTAGAAAGTTTATCCTCATCAGTTTTGACTTTCTCAAGGGTTTTTAAGATACTTTCAAAATCAGAAGTTTTCACATCAAGATCCTTAGAAAGATATGATACTTATTTAGTTAAAACTAAAATTCTAGAATCTTCTCTCTCAAGCTTCTTCATGAGGTTAGAATTTTCATTCTCAAGTAATTTAGAAAATTTATAAACTTCTTCAAAAGAAGGTAACGTATCATCCTCTGATGTTGAAGATTCATCATTTGAAGATTCATAATATCTATTATCAGTATAATTTTCATTCAAAGATACATTCGTAATAGCTTCAACATTGTGTACCTTAGCCATGAGACATTGATCTTCAATTGGTCGTCTGGCTATTAGTCCAATATTTCTCTATCATGAGGACTCATATTCTGAAGAATCATCTGAAGAATCACTACCACTTGCACTCCATGTATCATTTTCCTTCAAGACATTCTTTTTCTTATAAAACATCTTCTTGTTTCTTTGAGAATGTTTATCCTTTCTGTCTTTCTTCTTCAGTAAAGGACAATCAAGCCTTATATGTCCTGCTTTCTTACATTCATAACAAGTTACCTCTGAATCTTTCTTATATTTCTTTTTGAATCTATATTGGAAGTCTTTCTTTCCCACAATCTTGTTCATTCTTCGAGCAAGATTGGCTAACTCATTATCTGAATTATTACAATCACTTGAATAAGATATACCAACTTTCTTTGCTTTAGACCTTGTAATCCTTTCAGGTGTTTTATCTTTAGATGAAAAGTCTACACTTCCATTCCCATTCTTCTTCTTGTTGAAATCAGCATCTCTCTTCATTCTTGTCTCATACTGTAGAAGAGTTCCAAAGAGTTCATCAAGAGTAATCTGGGAAACTTTTCTATTTTCATCAATATCTGTCCTTCTTGACTCCCATTCATTTGGAATTATATCTATAACCTTATCAACAAGAGCTTCATCATCAAGACCTTTTTCTCCCATTTATTGTAAGATGTTGACAATTGTCATAAACCTTTGTTGCACTTTACATACTGGCTCTCCATAAGGAAAAACAAACCCATGATACTCTGCACGAAGCATTGCTCTCCTTGTTTCTATAACCTTGGATGTATCAAAGTGAGTGAATTCCAATTTCATCCAAATACAGTTGGATGCTTCACATGAAGATATCTGACTATATATATTCCTGGTCATAGAGCATAATAAAGTATTGTGTACCTTGAAATTCAGTTGATATTCTTGCTTCTCTTGGTTAGTGAAAGTACTGACTTATTTGTCAGGAATTTTATAACCTCTAGTAAGAATAATTAAATTTTCTGCGCCAGTATTGATAACGAACGTCTTCATACGATCTCTCCAATACTCATAATCATTCTCATCAAAGATAGGTGGTCTAGAAGGATTCAGATTGTCTATTGACCCAATATTCATTCTTTCCATATAGTAAACTTTTCCACTCCACACGTTAGTGTAGTAAGTAGTTAAGATAGTAATACGAAAGAAATAAAGCTAGTAATACAAATCAGTGGAAAACCTCCTCTAATACCAACTGTTGGATCGAATATGTATATATGTATGTCTATTAGATGGAACAATACAAGAGGGGGGGTGAATTGTAGGTTTAAAAACCTTTGAGTTTTAGCGCTTAAGAGATTAGTTTAAATGATCTTAAACTAATACAAATACAAACACCCACAATTGTATTGAATATAAAAGGTATGATGTAATGTAATACTAATGAAATGTAAAACAATTGTATGAACACAATAATCAGAGTAATATAAAGATGAATGATTCTACCTTAAAGCGTATAGAATCAATAAATACAATATGTAATAGAATGGATGTAATTGAAACAATTACAAATGTATAAGAGATGGAAAAGGAAACAAAATAAATTTCCTTTATAATACAATTAGCAGCAGAAAGTAAAAGAAATACAATTCTTTTGACCCAAAGAGAAGGGTTATCCTTTCACCAAGGATAAAAGGTCTGTCTCACCAACACCTTGGTGAGCCCTCGATACGATGATCAGTTCGTCCGTCTGCCTATCCCTGGAAGCCCTCAATTTTGTAAGTAATCAGCACCTCTGTCTTTCAATCACTTGAAATCCCTCGATACGATGATCGGACACACAAAACACAAGGCATGAGAGAAGTCACAACATCTCTCTCTAGAACAAAGTATCACAGTTGTATCACGCTTGTTCTCAGTTGTGAATCCTTTCTCTCAGCTTCAAATGACCTCCTATTTATAGGCCTCAGCTTCCAAAGGTCACATCTCCTCCAACGGTCATATTTCTCTGAAAAACTCGGAGGGACTTGGACACCTGACATTATAACGGTCATATTGAAACAGAAGGCACGACATCGTTTTGATTAGTTTGTAACTAACTTAACGACATCATATTGGTTAGAAAAATATATATGAAAAAGATAATCATGAGTAAGATTTAAATGAAGCATGTGTTTTTGACAAAGTACTAACACAAGTATCAAATGAATGATATGAGTAGCAGGGTTAATACAATTTCCAAATTCAGTACGATCATCATGGTCAGTACGATCAACATGGTCAGTAAGATCAACATGTTCAGTACGATCAGCATGTTCAGTATGATGAGCATGGTCAGTAGGATCAGTATGGTCAGTACGATCAGCATGGTCAGTACGATCAGCATGTTTAGTATGATCAGCATGGTCAGTACGATCAGCATGGTCAGTACGATCATCATGGTCAGTACGATCAGCATGGTCAGTACGATCAGCATGGTCAGTATGATATGATTAAAAAGACATTTGTGATTTCCAAAACAAAATATAGAATTCAAAAGATAACTTTTGACCCAAAAATCAATTCATGCGGCCTTGCCAGGTGCGACCGGTTGTCACCCGACCTCCAGGTTGTCCTTTCTATAACAATCCAAAAATAATATTAAGAAATGATATAACATTAACAATAGTATCCAATGTCAAAATTAATACATTCTAACCTTTATACTAATCCAACATACTTTTGTCAAAACTCACAATCCAAAATTTATAAATAAGGTAAACACAATGAAGAACTTTTTTTCCATGTAATAACATGTGAATACATTCGTCATGCGTTCTTTTAAAACATGGTAACACACAGAATTACCATAAAACCTTATTGATTACATTCATGCTCCATTATTATTTATAGAATACTAGATATACTCCTTATATACAAAAATGTTGTAAAAACCAATAATAATGTAATAGACAAACAATAAATTAGTTTTAATGTAGTCAATAATATCAAATATAATTTACCCAAATCAATCCTATCTTATTCTAAAATCACTACCTCACAGTACTACAAAAACAGCTTATATCAGTGCTAAAAAAGGGCTTTAACAGCGCTAAAAAAGCACTGTAAAGCTCAGAGATAATATAGGGGGGGTCCCTTTTATCACCTCTCCGAAAAGCGCTGATAAAGGTAAAAAAATATATATATAAAATATAATATGGGTGGAGTGCTTTTATTAGCGCTTCACACCCACTTTATCAGTGATAGGAGGTCTCCCGCACGCTGCCCTTCCCACACATCCTCATACGCCCTTCCCGCGCATCCTCATACGCGTGCACACCCTTTGCTTCCACCCGAACTCGAACCCGGGACCTCCCCCCTTTCGCTGTTGCACCTTTACCACTATGCCATTTCATTTTGTTCTCTATTTAGTGATATATCTATATATGTATATAGTTATATTTATTCATATATTTATTCATATATTGATATAGATTCATATTAATATAAATATATTTATTCATATATTAGTATATATATATATTAATTCGTATATTAATATATTAATATATATATTTCTAGTTGGAATTTTTTATATGTATATTTATTTGTATATTAATATATACATATAAGATTAGTTTTAAATACATTTATGAAAAAATATGTTTTTTATGTGTGTTTATAAATAAATAAATACATGCATACATAGATATATACAACACACATACATATATAAATACAACACACAGACACACACATAGACACACACAGACACAAACACATTTATATTTATGAATAAATACATATATATGTGTATTTGAAAAGCCATAGAATGTACATATAAGATTATTTTTAAATGAATTTATGAAAACAATATGTTTTTTATGTGTGTTTAGAAGTAAGTAAATAAATAAATACATATATACATATATACAACACACAGACACACACATAGACACCCACACACACATAGACACATATATATTTATGAATAAATACATATATATGTGTATTTGAAAAGCCATAAAATGTTAAAACGACCATAAATTATTATCTATAATTCGGTTTCAACTCCACAACCTGTAAAATCTAAGAAAATGAAACAATATTCAATATGATATGTGGTACAGGCCTAACGGACATCCAAATCAAAAGTTATACTTGCTTCAATGTTAACAAATCAGGGTACCCCGACTAAAAATTCAATTTGGAGGCCTTCTGGGCCTTTTTTGGCCGCGAAAAATGTTTAACCAGAAGTTCTCGATCAATACGACGTAGAGCTCGTCACAGGCTTCGTTTCAATATGCTGTAGAGCTCAAATGGACACCCGAATCAAAATTTATGGCCGTTTGAAGTTTGAGTTACATTTTCAACGTATTTTAGATATTTTATTAATTGTTTTGATTTTTTGTGCCCTCAATATGTTATAAAATTATTTTTAATCGATAATAATTAGAAAATTATTGATTAATAATATTTTGTTATAATATTTTGAAGCCATTTTCACTAAATTTCTTATATATTAAATGTAATAGTCTATTTATATGTATCTATAACATATTTAAAAAATATATATTGTATTTATATCAATATAAATATACTTATATAACAAAATATTATTTTTCATTATTTTTTTTGAAACTCAACATTTATCAGCGCTCAGGTAAAGCGCTGATAAATCCCCCCTTTATCAGCGCTACTAAAAGAAGCGCTGATAAAGGGGTCCCCTTTATCAGCCCTAAAAAATGCGTTGATAAAGGCACCCCTATATCAGCGCTACTAAAAGAAGCCCTGATAAAGGGGTCCCCGTTATCAGCGCTCCAAAAAAAGCGCTGATAAAGGGGGGCCTTTATCAGCACTCAAAAAACTCCCAGATAAAAGCCCCCATTTATCAGCACTTTTTTTGAGCGCTGATAAAGGCCCCACTTTATCAGCGCTTTTTTTTAGCGCTGATAAAGGCCCCCTTTATCGGCGCTTTTCCCGAGCGCTGATAATGGGGTAGTGCATCCCTTTCCAGTTTTTGGCATAGTGCAAGTATCAGAACCATATTATGGTTTATCTTTCATTCTACCAAGTATTTTCCAAAAATGTTTAACTTTTTATTGAGTCAGTTTTATTAGAACCATATAATCTCAAATACTCAATGAAATAGTACTAGAGTAAAATCCTTATTTATTTCCATAATTCATATAACCAGCACATCGTTGATAGAACACTAAAATAAAATAATTCATTCCTTACATCATAATTACACTAGTCTTTCATCTTCATTTGTGGTAGTGTCATTACTTGATTATTATCCAATAGAATCATTTGGGGCATACTCTGACGATTTGGACATTGAATTGCATAGTGTCCCAACTCCTTAAAGATGAATCATTGTATATTTGAACCTTTTTCTTACCCTTACATTCACGTACTTGGTGTCCTTTTTCTCGATTCATATAAAATATTCTCATTCCCTTAACAAATTTACCTAGGTGATTCTTTCCACAGTTATGAGATATAGGAAAATCCTTCTTTCCCCTCTTACATTTATCCATATTTCTCTCTACCATTTTTTTCTTCTCTTCCCTTAAAATTCATAGGACTCAGAGAATTCTTTACATTTCTTATTAACACATGATACTATTTATTCATATGGTGAGAGTACTTGGGAGACTATTTCCCTCCTAAATGTTGGCTTAATACCATGAAAGATATGATCTTTATTACTCTTTTGATCATACATATTACAGGAGTTCTCATTCCTTCTACTGTGCACCATTTCTAAACAATGGCATACACTAGGTTATTTTATGAATCACAATGCATAATTTCAGACTTGTAAAATACCTAACGTAAATTGAAAAGATTATGCAAATATTCTATAGTCATAAAAATGATTTATTAGAGGACGTATTTAAACGTAAATCCATTATAGTGGATTTTAATGAAAATGTGAATTATCCTATGCATATCCACCAGGAGTGTCATAACCAAGAGTGCAGCAAGACTCGTTGTCGGGTACTAGGATAACACAGGTCAAGCCCAAAACTCCTTTTCTGAGTTTTAACTCCAAGGTACATATGCGCCATAGCCACCTCTACCTGCTCATATCCAGACAGGGATGTATTGCCTAGAAAATACACTAAATCTATACATTACCAAAAATATAGGAAGTTCTTATATACTAATCCTCAAAGTCTATCTTAGGGTAATGTTCTCTAATCATATTTTTTAAAATTCTAGTTTCAAATGTTAGTACTAAACTTTCTCTGATACCAACTGTAACGCCTCGACCTGTAAAGACACGTAAAATTCAAGAGAAATTTTTTCTTAATTTTATTTGGGATTTTACAAGAACGCGGTTTCTGACAGCACTTGATTCCGAGGCCTGGTGTGCCAGGAATTTCAATCCAAAGTTTAGCTCGGGTACGTTCTGTAAACGAACGGGCGGGTTTTTCTATCTTTTGAACCAGTGCTCGAAATCGAATTCCGAGGGCACCGATGGATTCACAGCACCGGTAATTGCTTAGGAACACCTTTTGCGGAGTTGCGTTTACACGATAGAAGTTTTTAAAAATTTGTGGAAGGTAAAATAAAATTGAGCATCAATTTTATTTTTCACTAAGTGGTTTAAAGCTTTGGGTGGAAGTTGGGGGAAACCACCCATCTTCCCATTGGAGGTTATGAGGGTGGTGGGGCCCACACGAACCCCACCCCTTCATCTTCACTAACCTTCCATAACCCTTCATTTAATTTGAAAACATGAGTTAATTAATTGAGTGGATTAATTCATCTTTTGAATTTCAAAATTAAGTTATGTTAATAAAATAAGTGAGGTGCTTATTTTATTTTGGTTGGGGACTTGTTGCTTGAGAGGTTTGGGAGAAAAGCTAAGGGAGGATTAAATATCTTCATCTTCTTCATCGAAGAATGCAATAAACGAGAAGAATGCCCCGATCTCCGATGAAGAATGCCGAATCCTCGGAGATCGACTACGCGACGCCGTGTACCGCGACGCCAACGACGCCTTCTTCCGCGATGATTCTCCTTTCACGACGCCTCCTTCCGTGACAGTTATTTCCGCGACGAACCTCCGTTCAAGCTACGCTCGAGGTATAGAATTATTTTATTATTGATGATATTTGTGTTTTCATCCGTCATCTTTCCTCGTACTTTTGGACCACCTGTTACCAGTTAACGGGAGGGGGCAGGACTGCACAAACACGACCGCCCTCCTCACCCTTTTTCTTGTCTTCCTTGTGGTGGAATGGAATGAGGAGGGCGCATTGTCGTCGCACCGCATGGGGTCATGCGGCAAGGTATACGCGGCGTCGTCGCGCCACGACAAACTTTCCAAGTCCGCGGCATAAGACACGTTGGAGCAGGGGAAACAGCGGCCGGTTCCAGGCTGCCAGCGTTGGAGCAGGGGGACCGGCCCTTGCCCGTCCCAAGTCGGCTGCGGCCGGCCGGCCAGAGCGGGCCAGCCGAACAGTGGGAGAGCCGGGGGTTCGAAACCCCTTGTTGGTCGGACATGAGTGGCCCCCATTATGGGGCCACAGTTACAAGAAGCGGGGGGCAGCGCCCCCCTCCCCCCCGCATCTCGAACAGCTCGGCCGTTCGGCCGAGCCACCTGGCCAGCGCGTCGGACCGCCAGCACACCGGGCCACCAAGCCTGGCCACGCCCAGGCCGGGCCGTGCCACGCCCACGTGGGATGGACCTGTACCCAGGTCGGGTTGACCCGGTTTGGGCTGGCCCAGGGGGTCTCGGGCCGGGTCGGTCTAGGCCTGAAACCCCCACTTCCAGACCTCTTTTGGTGTTTTTCCCATATCATGGGATGTGGACCTCCGATCGATGCACCGTCAGTGGCGGTGCGATCCTTGGAACGAGACGGTCGTGTCGGTATATTACACTCATGTTTTCGGAGTACTTTGGGTTTGTCCGGGTTGGTTCGTACAAGAAACCAACCAGCCAACCTCAGAGCAGAAACACTTATAACATGAGCTCCAGACATCCGATTGATGTGTCGTCGAATTTTTTGGATTCCTCTAAGTGTGACGGACCTTTTGGATTACTCTGATCGAGGGTTGGACGCAGTTAGAGTATGGTCGGGTTGGTTTTGTCTTAAAAACCAACCAGCCCCCTAGGACAAAAAAGGCAATAACTCTCAGACCGGGCGTCCGATTAACGCGTCGTCTATGATGATGAGTTCCTATTGACGATACATAACTTTTGGATACATCAACTCCGGACTAAGTGTTAGTTGATGTATCAAACCCTCAGCTCGTGGAGCGGACCCTCCCAAATGAGCTTGCTATGTATGGGAACCCTAGAGCTGGCTGCGACTACGACGATGACGACGACTGTACCGAAATCCTCCGTGGATTCGATGACGAAGACTACAACACTCAGTGATCCTACATGGATCAGTGCTACTGATCTTGTGTGGGTCGGATCCTGTGTGGGTCAGCGCTCAGTGGTCCTGTGTGGGCCAGCGCCTACAGATCCTATGTGGGTCCAATCCTGTGTGGGTCATTGCGGGGGTTAGTTACCTATCGATCCTTTGTGGGTCATTACGGGGGTTAGTATCTATCCATCTTGTGTGGGTCTAATGTCTTAGATGAATCAGTGTCTATATCTGATCATCTCTATCGTCATACGAAGAAGTATATCTGTGTGAGATGAATCTTAACTTTCAATTCTTATCTTCGATAAGATTGACTTGATAACCTGTGTGGATTACATTATGCTATCCTGTGTGGATTACGTTATACTTTCCTGTGTGGATTGGGTTGATATTTCCTATGTGGACTGGGTTGTACATGAGCTTGGATGTTGGAGCCGAACGATAATTGAAGACTTAGGTATATGTATGGGAATATACCTAAGTAGTTTCCGATGTTACTTCGTGATTGTATCTTTCCTTTGTGGATTATCCTGTGTGGATTCTGGGAGACCTTTCGGGGTCTCGGGGTCCATACTGAGTAGCTTATACTCACCCCTGCACGGGATATGCCCGCCCTACATTGTGTTGGTTACAGACGACGGACAGTACTGATCGTGGTTGAGGCACGAGGAGCAGGTCTGTACCCGGAGGTGGAGCACTGGGCGGGGCGTACTCAGAGCGGACGGCTCGACCCGAGGAGCTGTGGAGGCTATCTGTACCCACCCTTCAGGTGGGACTTCCAGTGGACGGATCGAGGCTACGACTTTACTTTCAGTTGTTGTTTTCCCTTCTAGTTGTATTTTACTTCTAGTTTGGGTTTGTATACTGGCCCACTTACTTTTCCGAACATACTTTTGTACCCAGTTTTTCCTTACTGTTTACGTATGATTACTTGCTCTGTGGTGTTTTTTTACTTTACAAAGGCAATGCCTTCCCTTTTTACTGGGAATTATGCCTTGGTGCTAGTCGCCAGCCCCTGGCCTATGGAAGGTGGGCATGGGGTAGTCACGACACAGGCCCCGAGGATGGGTCGTGACAAATTGGTATCACAGGAGTTCAGTTCTACCACAGAACTCAGGACTCTGAACTTTTTCTATGTGAATCAATAGTGTTAAGAGTATTGGGTGTGGTTATCAGTCCAAGGAGTCTAGTGTTGGTGCGGCGGCTGACGTATCCGTACACCAGGACCTTGACTTCTGATTTCTGACATAATGCACGAAAACATTGATTGCATGTGTTTTTCAAGTTTTCTTTGCGATTACACTGTGTCAGCACACCAGGTATACTGTTAGACTATAGCGCACCTATTTATTTTCAGGATGGCCCCATGAAGGCAGCCATCTAGGGTTCCGAGAGTTGTGCGTGACGACATCCCACTGAGTGATGAGGCCTCGGTACAGGTCCCTTTGACAAGAGAGGCACCGGCGGTACCTCTGCCCGCCGAGCCACCGATGCCACCAGCCCCAGCCACTGACGATGCACGTCGCCTTAGTGCACTGCACAAGTTTTAGCATTAGTGGCCACCCATGTTCTATAGGGAGATGGACCCTCAGGCAGCCAAGGATTGGCTAGAGGCAGTTGTACGGGTTTCAGGTTAGTGAGGACACCAACAGACCTCATGGTGATCCTCGCAGTGAGCCTCCTGCACGCAGCAGCAGGCAGATGGTGGAGCTTGATGCTACAGATGCACGACAAGGCATCTCTTCTCTGGACGGACTTTGAGAGCCTCTTCCTCTCAGAGTTCATCCCAGCCACCCTCCGTGCAGTGTGCATACATGAGATTCTATAGCTGTGGCAGGGTAGCTTGACGGTTGCCCAGTACTCGGTGAGATTTACAGATCTCTCGCGCTATTCGACAGACATGGTACGGGGCCCATTCGTCCAGGCCCAGACCTTTGAGCAGGGATTGAGGCATGATATCAGGGCATCACTGATCTCCCTCAGCATTCCGACTCTGGAAGGGGTACTGGAGCGAGCCCTTCTGATCGAGAGCTTCCTTGCTGAGCCGACATCAGTGGAAAGACCTACCGTAGGGTGGCACGTAGAAGAGTCTTCTGCAGTAGGCAGTCGACAGATGACTAATGGGTCTAGGTAGACCAAACCCTCAGGCAGACGACCTCAGGACACTGGCTCAGTGGTACGGGGCACACAGTGCGAAGCCAGTCTTTCGAGAGGCAGACAGTGCTACGCATGCGGTGGGAAGGGCCACATGGCTCGGGACTGCCCAAACCGCCATGTGGTGGAGCAGCAGACAGTTGAGGGGCCACCCATTCAGAGGTAGAGGGTCTACCGTGGCGGTCCACAGGGATCAGGCAGAAGCGGAAGAGGAGCTGGCCGAGCAGCAGGTGGTGGGCGACGCTTTGAGGCTCTACCACCAACACCACCAGGAGGTCCACCCCGACCATAGGGATTTGGAGGGCAGAGACAGGTACATCTTCAGGTAGTGGAGGCCTACGACCACGGCGTGCCCGAGATGATTCGAGGTACTATCTGTGTCTATTCCACCCTTTTTGTAGTTCTTATAGACACAAGAGCGAGTCATTCTTTCATATACGCTGCCCTTTCTCGGAGCACTGATATTCCGACAGATCCTTTGGCTCGATCCTTACGTCTAGAGACTCCTATGGGAGTAGACTCGACGTTTACGCACTGGTTCCGGCAGTGTGACCTTACTCTAGGAGGTGAGAGCTTTGGCTGGGAACTTCTTGTAGCGGCGTCGAGGCCTTACGACGTCATCTTGGGCATGTATTGGTTATCTACAGTTCATGATCAGATTGATTGTATTAGGCGCAAGGTGAAAGGTGTACGCACCAACGGGAGCAGGTTAACATTCACCGGTGAGAAGGAATATTTTGTAGCACAGGATGGACTCTCGCAGAAGGGAGGACAACCCATCACTCATCAGTTGGCTAGCCTCATCCTAGGAGTAGTTGACGTGCAGAGTCCTGGTTTTCCTGCAGTGGTGGATCAGTTTGCGGATGTTTTTCCCAACGACGTTCCAGGAATACCTCATCGCAGAGAGGTAGAATTTTATATTTACCTATACCTCGGGACAACCCTGATATCCACCCCAGCATATAGGATGTCCCCCACTGAGCTTTGAGAGCTACGGGTATAGTTGGAGGACTTGCAGGGCAAGGGATTCATCCGACCCAGTGTTTCACCCTGGGCATCCACGATATTGTTCGCCAAGAAGGCGGACGGGAGCTTGCGACTTTGTGTCAACTATCGTCGCCAGAACCAGGTGACAGTGAGGAACAAGTATCCGCTACCAAGGATTGATGTCCTCTTCGATCAAATCAATGGAGCATGGTGGTTCTCGAAGATAGACCTCAGGTCAGTCTATCATCAGCTCAGAGTTCGGGATGAGGATGTGCAGAAGACGACCTTCAGATGTCGGTATGGCCACTATGAATTCTTGGTTATGTCATTCGGCGTAACCAATTCTCCAACAGTGTTCATGGCCCTCATGAACAGGATCTTTTAGCCATACCTTGATCGATTTGTCGTGGTATTCATTGGCGACATTTTGATATAATCGACGACTGAGGGGGAGCACGCCTACCACTTTGCAGGTTGAACTGGATACACTTCGAGAGCACCAGCTTTATGGTAAGCTCTCGAAGTGTCAGTTCTGGATATGTGAGGTCCACTTCTTGGGACATGTCATCTCTGAGGCGGGAGTTTCAGTGGATCCTACGAAGATCAAGGCAGTGCTAGCTTGGGATTCACCCAGGAGCGTGATGGAGGTGCAGAGATTCTTGGGTCTAGCTGGGTACTATCGGAGATTTGTGCCAGACTTCTCCAGAGTTGAGACACCACTCTCAGCTTTGAAGAAGATGGAGAAACCCTTTGTGTGGACAGACAGATGTCAGCAGAGCTTCCAAGAGCTGAGAAAAAGATTGACCAGCGCCCCTATCTTGAGGCTACCGGAGGAGGGAGTTGGGTACGTAGTTTACTGCGATGCATCAGGGACCAGACTCAGATGTGTCCTGATGCAGGATCGGGCCGTGATCACCTATGGATCCCGTTAGTTGAGGCATCATGGGCAGAACTAAACTACTCATGACCTAGAGTTAGCAGCAGTGGTCTTCGCACTGAAGATTTGGCGACACTATCTGATGGGCGAGCACTTTAAAATATATTCTGACCACCAGAGTCTCAGGTACATCTTCTCGCAGAGGGACCTAAACATGAGACAGTGGAGATGGCTTGAGTTCCTTCAAGACTATGACTTTGGGATAGTCTATACTCCTAGATAGGGGAATGTGGTAGCCGATTCTCTCAGAAGGAGGACCGTCATTCAGCTACTTGGGGAGGCGATAGAGCAGCTATCCTCTTTGTAGATATCCTTCATGGATAGAGATGGAGAAACTTTTCTTCAGTCACTCACAGTCACTCCTCCACTACTACAGTGGGTCAGAGAGGCACAGTGTGGGGATGCTGACTGTGAAACGCGGCGTGCACATATATCCTCATGATAGGCACTTGATGGTTTCCTTGTAGGAGGAGAGCACAACGTCCTTTTCAGAGGACGTACCATGGTACCAGTTGCATTATGGGAGGAGGTGCTGAGAGAGTTCCACACTTCCCCTTTGGCGGTACATCCTGCAGTGGCGAAGATGTACCAGGATCTCAGATGATAGCATTGGTGGTCGGGCATGAAGAAGGCTATGTTAGAGTTCATTTCTCGATGTGTCACCTTCCAGCAGGTGAAGGTAGAGCACCAGGTACCAGATGGCTTTGTGCAGCCCTTGGAGGTCCCAGATTGGAAGTGGGACGGCATATCTATGGACTTTGTGACTAGAATTCCACGCACTTCCAGAGGTCACGACTCCATTTGGGTGATTGTCGACAGACTCACCAAGTCGGCTCACTTCTTACCCATCTTAGAGTAGGGATCTATGGAGAGCTTGGGACGTCTCTAAGTTCAAGAGATTGTACGACTTCATGGTGTTCCATCTTCTATCATCTCCGATCGAGATGCTCTCTTTACTTCCCGGCTTTGGAAGGGGTTGTAGGAGGCATTTGGGACGCAGCAACATCTGAGCACTCCCTTTCACCCTCAGACAGATGGTCATACGGAGAGGACTATTCAGACTCTTGAGGAAATGCTCCACGCATGTGTCCTCGGATTTGGTCGTAGCTGGGAGGACCACCTACCCTTGGTGGAGTTCTCATACAACAACAACTACCACTCATCTATCAAGATGTCACTATACGAGGCATTGTACGGCCGACCTTGCAGATCTCCTATGTGCTGGACAGACCCTGGGGAGTCAGCACTTGTGGGACCAGAGATGGTCCAGGCCACGACAGAGAAGGTCCAGGTCATCCAGGAGCGGAAGAGGACAGATCAGAGCCAGCAGAACTCTTATGCTGACAGAAGGCGGAGGCCACTAGAGTTCGAGGATGGCGACCACGTCTTCTTGCGGGTCTCACCTCGAGGTGGATTACAGATATTTGGCTAAGGTGGCAAGTTGTCTCCACGCTTCATCAGACCATTCCAGGTCCTCAGCAATATTGGCGAGGTGGCTTATCACCTGGCTCTACCACCTTAGTTACACCGGGTGCACGACGTCTTTCATGTATCTCAGCTGAGGAGATACATGCATGACCCGATGCATATCATTGACCATGGGGAGCTGGACATAGATGATGGCCCGACTTTTGCAGAGGTTCTAGTGGAGATCGAGGATCGAAAAGAGCGGGTCCTACGTGGATGGTCGATTCCTCTAGTGTGCATCAGATGGCAGCACGGGAACCTCCATGAGAGCACTTTGGAGCGGGAGGCTCAGATTCGTGCTCAGTACCCACATTTGTTTCCCTAGTTTTTTATATATCTTTACAGGGATGTAAAGGCCTGAGGTGGGAGCAATGTAAAGACCCGTAAAATTCAAGGGAAATTTTTTCTTAATTTTATTTGGGATTTTACAAGAATGCGATTTCTGAAGGAACTTTATTCTGAGGCCCGATGTGCCTGGAATTTATATCCGATGTTTAGCTCGGGTACGTTCAGTGAACGAACAAGCGGGTTTTTCTAACTTTTGAACCATTGATCGGAATCGAATTCTGAGGGTGCCGATGGATTCGCAGCGCTGGTAATTGCTTAGGAACACCTTTTCCGGAGTTGCGTTTACACGAGAGAAGTTGTTAAAAATTTGTGGAAGGTAAAATAAAATTGAGCATCAATTTTATTTTTCACTATGTGGTTTAAAGCATTGGGTGGAAGTTGGGGGGAAACCCCTCAACATCCCATTAAAGGTTATGAGGGTGGTGGGGCCCACACGAACCCCACCCCTTCATCTTCCCTAACCTTCCATAACCCTTCATTTAATTTGACAACTTGAGTTAATTACTTGAGTGGATTAATTAAACATTTGAATTTCAAACTTAAGTTATGTTAATAAAATAAGTGAGGTACTTATTTTATTTTGGTTGGGGACTTGTTGCTTGAGAGGTTTGTGAGAAAAGCTAAAGGAGTATTGAATATCTTCATCTTCTTCATCGAAGAACACGAAGAATGCACCGATCTCCGACGAAGAACGCCGAATCCTCAGAGATCGACTACGCGATGCCATGCACCGCGATGCCAACGACGCATTCTTCCGCAATGATTCTCCTTTCGTGATGCCTCCTTCCACGACCGTTATTTCCACGATGAACCTCCGTTGAAGCTACGCTCGAGGTAGGGAATTATGTTATTGTTGATGATATTCATTTTTTCATCCGTCATCTTTCCTCGTACTTTTGGACCACCTGTTACCAGTTAACGGGAGGGGGCCGGACCACTCAAACACGGCCGACCCTCCTCCCCTTTTTTCTTATCTTCCTTGTGGTGGAATGGAATGAGGATGGCGCGGTCCCGTCGCACCGCGCGGGGTCATGCGGCAAGGTATGTGCGGCGCTGTCACGCCGCTCCTTTGAATTGAACAAGAACGCGGCACCGTCGCGCAGTGCCGGAGAACCCCCAAAAAAACTGCGGCCGGAGCGGGGCAAAGGCGGAGGGGCGCGGCGCAGTCGCGCCGCGCCGGCCGGTCCAAGGCTGCGGCATAAGCAACGGCGGAGCAGGGGAACAGGCGGCCGGTTCCGAGCCGCCGGCGTCGGAGCAGGGGGACTGGCCCTTGCCGGTCCCTAGTCGGTAGCAGCCGGCCAGCCGGAGTAGGCCAACCGGACAGTGGGAGAGCCGAGGGTTCGGAACCCCCGGCTGGCCGGACGTGAGCAGCCCCCATTATGGGGCCGCAGTTACAACAAGCGAAAAGCAGCCCCCCCCCCCCCCCCGCATCCCGAATGGCTCGGCCGTTCGGCAGAGCCACCTAGCCAGCGCGCCGGACCACCAGCGAGCCGAGCCGCGCCGCATCCAAGCGGGCCAGACCCGGACCTGGGTCGGTCTGGGCCCGAAACCCCCACTTCCGGACCTCTTTCGGACTTTTGCCCATATCTTGGGATGCGGACCTCTGATCGACATACTGTCAGTGGCGATGCGATCCTTGGAACAAGGTGGTTGTTTAGGTATATTACACTAAAGGTTTCAGAGTACTTTGGGTTCGTCCAGGTTGGTTCGTACATGAAACCAACCGGGCCCTCGGAGCGGAAACGCTTATGACTTGAGCTCCAGACGTCCGATTGACGTGCCGTCGACTTTGTTGGATTCCCCTAAGTGTGACGGAACTTTTGGATTAATCCGCTCGAGGTTTGGACGCAGTTGGAGTTTGGTCGGGTTGGTTTTGTCTTAAAAACCAACCGGGCCCATGGGACGACAAAGCCAATAACTCTCAGACCGGGTGTCCGATTAACGTGTCGTCTGTGACGTTGAGTTCCTGTTGATGATACGGAACTTTTAGATACATCAACCTTAGACTAAGTGTCAGTTGATGTATCAGCCCCTCGGCTCATGGAGCGGACCCTCCCAACGAGCATGCTATGTGTGGGAACCCTAGAGCTGGCTGCGACTACGACGACTATACAGAAATCCTCCGTGGATTCGACGGCGACGACTACAGCACATAGTGATCCTATGTGGATCAGTGCTACCGATACCGTGTGGGTCAGCGCTCAGCGGTCCTGTGTGGGCCAACGCCTACAGATCATGTGTGGGTCCGATCCTGTGTGGGTCATTGCAGGGGTTAGTTACCTATCGCTCCTTTGTGGTTCATTGTAGGGATTAGTACCTATCGATCCTGTGTGGGTCCGACGACTTAGATGAATCAGCGGCTATATCTGATCGTCTCTATCGTCATACGAAGAAGTATACCTGTGTGAGCTGAATCTTAACTTTCAATTCTTATCTTAGATAAGATTGACTTGATAACCTGTGTGGATTACGTTATGTTATCCTGTGTGGATTACGTTATTCTTTCCTAAGTGGATTGTGTTGAGATTTCCTGTGTGGACTGGGTTGTACATGAGCTCGGATGTTGGAGTCGAACGAGAATTGAATACTTAGGTATATGTATGGGCATATACCTAAGTTGTGTCGGATGTTACTTCGTGATTGTATCATTCATTTGTGGATTATCCTTTGGAAATTATGGAAGACCTTCGGGGGTCTCGGGGTCCCTACTGAGTAGCATATACTCACCCCTGCATGGGCTATTCCTGCACTACGTTGTGTTGGTTGCAGACGACGGACAACGCTGATCGTGGTTGAGGCACGAGGAGGAGGTCGGTACCCGGATGTGGACCACTCAGCAGGGCGTACTCGAAGCGGACGGCTGGACCAGAGGAGCTCTGGAGGCTATCTGTACCCACCCTTCAGATGGGACTTCCAGTGGATGGCTCGAGGATGCGACTTTACTTTCAGTTGCTGTTTTCCCTTCAGTTGTACATTACTTCCAGTTTTGGTTTGTATACTGGCCCACTTACTTTTCCACACTTACTTTTGTACCTAGTTTTTTATTATTGTTTACTTATGCTTAATTTCTCTATGGTGTTTGTTAACATTACAACGGCAATGCCTTCCCTTTTTACTCGGAATTTCGCCTTGGTGCTAGTTGCCAGCCCCTGGCCTGTAGATGGCGGGCATGGGGTAGTCACAACACGGGCCCCGAGGACGGCTCGTGACATGACCCCAGAAGCCTGGAGCCAGTGCATTATTTTAATACATTGACATGATTATAAGGAATCAAATCTCAAAGCACCAATCAGTTTAGTATTATTGGAAAATAGATTACATACATGAACATTACATTACGAAATAAAACATAAAATACAAAATAATTAATCCGTTGAGAATGCCATTATTCTCCCAGCTTAAACCTGCATTTCAAACATAATACACTTCTTGGAATCATGGGAAAAAAACATAATAAAAGGGTGAGCTCAGATTCTTAGAAAGGGTAAATAATTTAGTGGAAACTATAAACATTTAAGCCATGATGTGTAATAAAAATTAACGGCCTTTTAAACACAAACATGAACATAATATGGAGAAAATAAATAAAACATTACCATATAAACGTGCACATTGATATTCTACTAGTCTAATAGTCACATGTAATAATTATTTTCATAATGATGTAATGCCTAACGCCGAACATCATTACTAAATAGTCAAGACCTCATTACATGAATACAAATAAATGTTTTGTCAAGTAATTTTGTAAAGACACTAGTTTGTCTCATGAGACTTATCGATGCATCGAGGGGCTATAGTGGGCCCCACCCATCACTTAGCAAGTCCACTGCATTCCTCATATGAAAATTATGAAACATAACATATACATTGAAATTAAAACTAGCATACAAAATATCAATACTTCAACCATAAACCATGAAGGGTATAAAAAATAGCACATCCACAGTCAAACATATCATAACCCATTCGATAAAATATAGAAGATTGTATTATAATAAATAAAACATAATCAGAAATAATATCTAGTGGAGCCTATGAAAGGAATTGTGATCACTAAACTAGAATTCCCGGTGAGCTGATGAATATATTTCAATGTGATAAATGTAATCTTTTATGCTTTCGACTTGTGTAACCCATTTTTTTAATAATTAAAAGCCTCACTGCTTGGTTTTCTAAGAAATATCTAGTAAAGAATGTTGACATAGTTGAAAATGATCAGTAAATTTTTTTGAGAGAAATATCACTTTTGTGAAATCATATAAAAGTCACACATTTATAAAATAAGTCATTTAAAAGATATTTTTAATCAATGTGTCACATACAACTTGGGAACTTTTTAATGGAATAAATATTTTAAAACAATAATGTCCATATAAATAAATCCTGAAAACCATTTTGAAAACATAGACATCAATGAGAAAAATTTAGAAGAATAAATATTTAAAACATTTAAAATGATTTTTTAGTTAAATATTACCTTAAAAGAATCATTTTTAAATTTCTTTTATGAAACACGGACAAGGATAATAAATATTTCCGAAAAAAACATAAACATAAACAAGCTCATATAATAATGAGATTGAGGATTTAACCCTTATCGTGCATTTTCCTTTGGTCGAGGGTACACTTAACATCATGTATAATGAACATAGAATGTTATTAAATTATTCCAGAACCATATTAATATTTATTATATCATACATGATTCATTTATGACTTTATACTATCCATTTAACAATGATTTTCTTGTTAAATTAACATTTTGGGTAATAATCGCTTTCTTTTTCGTACGTGTTTTAACTTGTTATTCTTGATTGTATCATTTAGATCATGATTTAAATACTTCCATAATATAAAAGTGACATATATAATATATATATTTAGAATATTAATATGTATAATCGATAGATATATTAAATGAAAAACAACGTTTATGGAGATGGTAGGCCATACGTACGCATAAAAGTGGTTTCTGTTTTCATATCATATTGAACAAAAGTAAGTGAATACGATATATGTAAGTACAGACACACACAGACACAAACACACACACACATATATATATCAAGTATCATTATTATGTCATATATTAAATACTTATTAATACTATATATTTTTATAAACATCATTGAATGGTGAACCTGGAGATGAATCTCATCGTGTCGTGGAGATGGTAAGCCGTACGTACACAGAAGCAACAATATCATTTACATAATGACTAAAAGGTGTCAAATTTGATGGTATATAATTTTATAGAGAAATTATAATGTTTTTTTCATTATTTGTATACATATTACTCATCATTATATCTATCCAAATAACATAGTGCTGAATAATGAATTACACCACGGCTTAAAGACCGTAAGCCATGCGTACGCACGCATTGTGACATTATCATTCATAGGGTGGATATAATAATGAGTATGGTAGTACCATATTTATATAATATCACAGTGTGTAGAAGGTACTGGAATTATTAATTTGGTATGGAAATAACAAAGAAATAGAAAGTGGAAGAAGAAAAGAACTTTGAAAGAGGTGATAAAATAATTACATTTTCTTTGGGTGTTTCTTTTTTATTTGAATAATAGAGCTCCATAGGTTGGATTTATGATCAATTTAAGCCCTATTTGTTTAAGTGAGGGCCGTTGGGAGGAGATTTGGGTAGGTTTTTTCCGGGACAAATGGCATTGAAGGTGTGATTTTGAGAGAATGGGAAGTACCCTTTTATAAGTGAGGTGAGGGTCACTTTAAGAAAAGTTTGAAATATTATTTAAAAAAAACATTTTCGATTTCTAATGGATTAAAATTGATTTATAATTAATCTAAGGTGGGGATGGGTCAAAATACTCTCAACTAATAGGTTTTAGACATGTTTAGGTTATCATATTAACCACATCTTTTAGATTTAACTCTTAGTTAAATAGTTTAACTTTTACCATGTCATCTTGTATTATTATAATAAATGGTTAATAAATATACTATAAAAATCCAAGTAAAACCCATGTGTGTTATTATTAATATATCTAACCATATATAAGTCTTTGGCCAGACCTTAGATTTTAAGAAATATTATATCAATTAATAATATAGTATTTCTTTTTAGAACTCATTTATGTCAATTTTGATACTATTTGGTATTTTGTTTTTGTTAAAGTCATAAAAACATAATAACTTCAAAATTTTTTTAATCAACCCTAACATGTCATATTAACATTGAAAATTCGTGGATGGCATCAAAATCCTCAATTTACATTTATTTTTATATCTATGATATCAATTATTTTAATCTTTCATTGATAAAGTAATTACTGCATCATCATTGTGTGAAAAATAAATTTAATTATTTAATCTCTAAAAATTATAAATAAAATAAATTTGTATAGTAAATATTTTTAGCTTTCTAATGAATATTTATAGGTTAATTTATCATATGTATAACCCAATATTTAAAATGGTTTAGTTACTAGACACTAAATTTAACAATTTTAACTATTCATTAAATAGAATAATAATAAATGTTCTAATCTAATAAAAGTGGACCAAAAGGATAATATATTATTCCTAGGGATGGTTTTGGTTGAAATAAACTTATCCAAAATAATTAGGACATGTTTTAGGTTAATTATAATTTCATTATGACCTTTAATTACCCTATATACTTTTAACCGTGTTAAATAAAAGTCAAAAGTTAATATTCACAGAAACATATTTTTAGCTTATTTTACCACATTTTAATTACTTATGTCAGATGTGTCTCTAAGATTTTTGAAATTCAATTCACAGAAGCAAAAAAATTTCGTTTTATGCAAATTTTCAAATGTGCATAGAAGGTGGGTAAAAGACGTTAAAAAGTTCAATAAAATTTTATATATCTAATTTTATAATAAAATGACTCCAATGAGTTACATATATGTTATATAGGTATTATATATCGATTTTCACTTAAAATAAATTTAAATAAAATAAATAATTATTTAAATAAAAAGTCGGTTTAAAACAATAACGTAGTGTTTTTCACTATTCATCAAAAAATTTATGTTTTCAAAAAAATAAAAAAAATTCACCGTAAAATAATTTGGATATTATGAATTCAAAAATGAATTCAATTTTACCAAATTAAAAACATCTAAGTTTCATTAATTAATTGAATATTAATTCATATTTTGAAAACGAAGAAGAGAGTTTTTAATTAGTAAAAACAATCAAAAGATTGACATGTGTTTATGTCAAATTTAAATGTGAAATTATTTATAATGACCTAAATTGTATTAAATGATAAAAATATTGTCTAATTATACTTCCAAACTATTCAAATTCATAATTTATCAAAAAAAACATTTCAATTAAAAAGTGTTTTTCAATTAAAATTTAGTATTTTTCACTATTCATTAAAATATGAAAGTTATCAGAAAAGTACCAAATTTTTTTGACAACTAAATTTTTATTTCTCTCTTCTAAATAGGAATTTAATTTCATTAAATTTAATATAAAAATGTTTCAAATATTTTTTTTTAAAAAGGGTTCACCATAAAAAGGTGGAAAAGTTTCATTTTTTAGAAAATACTTCTTTTATCTGAAAAAAATGAATTTTTTCTTATATTATGCCTATGAAACACATAATTTGGATTCCAAAATTATATAGAGTATAGAAAATTCAATATTCAGTTAATAATAATCATAACCTCTTTTTGAACGTCTAGTTTGGTAAATCGTGGTGCTCTCAAACTAAGGGATGCGTGTAGAGTAAGTTATTGAATTACTTTGAAGAGATATTGTACTATGAAATCATGGGGTGTTAAATTTGATGTGAGATTCCTCAGGCATATGTTCCCATGAGATGCTCTGTCATAAGGGGAGGAAACCCAGACACATCAGTGTTCAAGTGTCCAGACACGCCAGCAAAGTCTAACGTGACTACTCACTTAACCAAAGGTTGATGCCCTGACCGGACACCATGGAATGTCCAGGGACAAGTAGTGTAATTAACCGGTGTCACTGAAGACATGGAACTGGGTAGATTTTCATGAACAACTACTTAATTATATGAGGGAGACCTGGACTAGGCAACGAGCTCCGAGGAGGAATCCACAAAAGGAGGAACCGAAATCCCATCATCCTGTTTCAATCAAGGAGAAAACATACATGAATAAGAAATAGATGTCACCTGCCTTTGGAAAGCGGGAATATGGGGAAAAATGGTGCCTCCTCCAAAATAGACAGATGCACGCCCCGATGAAATATTAGGAAACAAAAATGGTGAACCGAATGTGAAATTATTCCCCTTAATGTGAACATTAGTAGCGTTTGAGACATCAGCGAATTAACATGTCACCGAATCAAGTTATCTGGTGTTAGGTTCTGCCAAGAAAATAGTGGACCTGGTGTGAATCTCCCTAGAAAATAGGTAATTTGAACATTGGACATCCCAGTTTGCGACTTTGTCTACATGGATCAATCATACCAACTATTGATGTTGGAATGGCGTTGGGGCACTGGACGTCACTTTCCTTATTTCAGCACTAACGATTAAATATACATGCTTTTTAGTACCCAGGCTTTCATGACAGGAAACCAATCACCACCCACCCACCGACACAGGGGAAGGGGAAACGTCAGCGAGACAATACCATGAGACCTCATCTCCCCATTGGAGGCCTCCACATCCATGGTTGTTAGGCTCCCATGCCCCATCTCACCATCTGAAATCTTTCAGAGAAGGGTGATTAACGACCTCATTCGATGATACAAGGAGGAGAGGATTATCCTAACATCGGATATGGCCCAAAAATACATATAGGATTCATGTGCCTTGCCACCACTGTTGCCACCATGGTCCGTGGATGGAGACACTCCTATACACTCTGAGGTATAATCGTTTCGGGAGCCTCTCCTCAGAACACTTCGATTACTCCCTCTCCTACGCCAGTGAGGTGAGGGAAGTCTGGGCCAGCCCAGCCAGAATCCTGTTCCAAGGGCTCCCAAGGAGGGTTCCCACCATGCCATGCCAGCTCCCCCACTTGACCCCATAGGCTTATGAGCCGGTGAGCTATTCACCTACACTGCTAGCCCCGATCTGATTAACCTGACGCCTGCACCAGGCGCAGTCCAAGGAGCACTCCCGTCGAGGGGCGTCAATGATAATGGATACCATGGACCGTTTCATCGTTGATGAATAGCATCAATCCTCTATTTATGATGAGTAGGGGTACTCATACACCCATCCTGGATCGATGCCCCATCCACCGCACGGGTAGGCAGGGTTGGCTCCCCTGGTCGCTGACGCAGGTGGCGTCCCGTCGTGATCCGACCCGTGGTGATGACATCCAGTATAGAGGTCCTCCCAGTACTATCACCAATGAGAGTGTGGGCCCTCCCTACCCCAAGCTCTATGCCGATGTCCTCCCCTTGCCACCTTCAATCCGAATGATGGTCATCCTCACTGCATTGACCCATAATACAAAACCCTCTTTCACACCCACGACCTCAGGTATGGAGTCATTCCTCCTATCACAGGTCACCGATGTTATGATGCTACCTGTCCGGTCAACCATCATCATGGGATTCTTCTCCATGTACATATAGAAACTGATAAAGGTTATCCTCATCCAATTAATCAGAGAAGAGGTGGTTTGCCTTGATTCATGGGTACCCAACACAGAAGTCATACCCATGTTTTGCTCGACCAGTATGAGGACCCTCCTTGCAGCGATGCTGAAAAAGGAAATAATCATGGAGGCCAAGCCCATGCTCCCACTAGTTCCAACGGAAGCCCTATTCACTCTAGCACTTCCAGCATAGATTCCCTCTATATGTCAACTAGTAGACACAGAGCTCTTCCCCATGTTCTGATTGACATCTGTGCAGGTGCTCCTCGCACCCTAGCTCACCCAGGCGGAAGTCCTATCTGCCCCATCATCAATTTGGTCAAAGGTCCACCCGTATCCAAAAACTAATATATCCCAAAGAGCCATATTAGGGCAATAGGGTGGGTTGCCGACAATAGAATAAGAATACTGGGAAGATTCAGACCACAATTTGGCCAGTCTTCTTCTCAGATTTTGAGGCAGAATGAGATTCAGCAAATGAACCCTAAACTCGATTCCATGTGTTGAGGGTCAAGGTCAGAATGAAACATATCAGCCTCATCCTTCCAGAATGTCAGGCCCACCTGATTCCCACATCCCCTCCTCTTATACATCCATGAGGAGGAATATTTGGCCCCTTGCAATGGTATGGTCGTGCAATCCTCCCTCTCGTCAACATGGTCATTCTCTACCTCAACTCGAGATCATGAGTGTTATTATGGGGACCGGTAAAGGATGAAAAATAGCATGGCCCACCATCAGTTACTAAAACCCTTGCACTGGAAGCTGTGATCGCCACCCCTTCGTATCGAGATGTGGTGGAAAAATCATCGCATTCCTTGCAGGGCAACCCGAAATGCGGCGGCTTGTTAGCTCGTTCACCGTATTCTACAATAGCCAGTATATCGTCTCAGCAGTCTACTTCAGTGCCGCTACTGGTCCCCCAATTGATGTGTGGGGCAACCTCGGTCCAGATCTTAAGTCAAAGATAATTTTCTTTTGGGACATTCTCGCAGTGGATAATTTCCCATACATGTTCTGGCCAATTGCAGCTGCCAACTTCAGTGCACTGGAATCACTAACCCAAGATGAAGTTGCGTGCCTTATCCAAACCATATGGGTGACACACTTCCATCTCCATTATCAGCAAGTGTATTACCCCAAGATTCAAGCACACATTGAAGATATTGAACAACAATGTCGTATGGTTGACTTGGCTACACTCCATGTGGCTTAGCCCCATAAGTTTCCCGATCACCATCGGACCCTCGAGCAATAATGTGTTCAGATCATTATAGTGCTTTGTAGAGTTATCAAGGAGGCTTCCCCCTATGGTTTGATTGGTGGTTGGGGGTAGTATGATGCCCTCTATTTCAATTCAATCTGGCGTCAGCCTGACATGCCTGGAAATATTTAGGATATTCCTCCAGGTAGAGTCATGGTTAAAATGGACGATCTATCAGAGTGGGAGAATTATTTGGATCTCCGTGATGAGAACATACGCCATGGGGGAGTGGCACAATTTTCTGATATGTTTGGAAGGGTTACTCACCAATAAATATACTGAGTCTTTATGTTCCCACTAATGCGTTAGCCCTTAGCCCAAATTCTAATAAGGATAAGGAGAACCATGGGGCCATCAAACCCTCTGACCCATCGGGCTCAATGTAGAAGATAGAGGATGGTCACAAAAAATCCATGTTGTATCAACAACTTACAGAGCACAAGAAGATGGTCGATGAACTCCTTGTTGAATGCGTTATGGAGTATCAGCCAGACTATGATGATACTCAACAGGGGCAGTAGGGGAAGGTACAACTACCCCTGGAAAGTTGGCCCCCAGGTGACTCTGACCATCCTCCCCACATAGAAAGGATAGATTCCAAAAATTATGGAAAGAGGGCATGATATGTGTCAATAAATCCACCGAACCAACATGATAATCCCCAGGACACAGTTCAGGTTCTCCCAACTATGCATTAGGTTATCCCACCAGCCGCTCCACAAGTTGTTGGGCCTTCTTATCATGTTTATGAACGTGAAAATGCACTAGTGGTTAGGGATCCTCAGAAATATAGGAAACCCCACCCAGATGACCTAATGTTGACTATCATTGCTCGCCTCGTGGAATTGGAGACTCAACATGTAGAAATCCCGCCTGATGGAAAGCCATATCCAGTAAGGGTTAATGATTTTCCAGCACCCCCATGTTTTGGAAATCCCACATTCTCCCCTTTTAACAGGATGAGCGACCCACTACAGAGTCTATCCCACTTCATATCAAGGTGTGGAACTATGTTGGTATCTTCAGTAAAATAAAAAACCTCCAAACTCTGGTGATTCGTACAGACATTGGAAGGGCCTGCATTTTTCTGGTATAGCTAGCTACCTATTGGGCTAGATTCCAGCTCAGAAGATCCCCATTGGCAGTTTCATAACTTGTTATACTCTACCAGACAGAAGAAGAGTATTGTATACCAATTCATGTTTAAGAATATCTCTGACGATCACATCGTAGAATTTTTCGCCCAGTGGAAAGGCCTCACCCACTTCATGGACATGCTTCTGAATCAGGAAAATTTGCTAACAATGTGTGTGGGGAATGTCAACACCAAAATGGTCCCCTCTATCATTACTTATAATTACCCTATGACATCTTGAGACTTCCCTAATATGGACCAGTACCTTGTGGAAGCCTTGTGGCTAGCCAATAAGGCATGTTTGTTGCCTCCTGTAATTCCCGCAAGAAGGGTTCCTAAGGTTGATCTCACTGTAGTGGAAAAAATAGAGTCCCTTAGATGACTGAAGTTATTACCAGTGGATCCACCTCCATAGCCTCACAGGGGACCTCCACTATAGGTGCAACCTCCAACCCATCAGCACCCACCTTAGAATCTACTAGCACCCCCCACATAAAGTGAGACCACCACCCGAAAAGATAACCCGGTTCCACCTCCACGACAGGCTCCTCTATCCCCTCATCAGGACAAGGCTCCCACAACTCCCTTCCCATACAAGGGAATCTAAACCTACTAATTCAATAAGGATCAGGTACTTGGTTATTTCTAAATAACATTAAAATAGGGACTTCTATGTTTGGATGAATGTTGGAGGCCCGAAGAGGTGGATATCACGGATCGTCCCAATTACTGCCCCTATCCCCGGATCCTTCAGATCACCCTCAAATAAAGCTATGTGTGTAATGATAGGATTCAAGACTAGGTTGATATTAACATAGTCAGGATAGGCTTAGCTCGAGCACAAGTGGCATGTGTATTTGTGAAGCCAGACATTGGAAGTGACAACGAAGGTGAGTGGCATCAGGTTTCTAACTATGGGTCCCAAAAGTATGATGACTGGATGGATCGTAAGACAGTCGCACGTGCCCATGGTATTATCCATGCACGTATGAATTAAACTGAGCCTTCAGGAGATGTTCCATCACCCAAAATTAGAACTTTTGCGTCAACGGATCAACATTTCTCTTCCCATAATAGTAGGAATCAGCAACGTAAGGGAAAAAATTCCCCCACTGATTCCATTGTCATATCGTACTCTCGGCGACTTCATGCCCCCATAGATATATTTTTTCCTAGAATCTATCCAGTAGTGGATTATTATTTATTTTATTATCAAGGGTACACCTATGTTAACACCGTTGAGCTAGTAAACCCCTACATGATTTCTCATGGCGAGGAGCACCAAATAGATCCTACAAATTTTCCCAGCCGTCGACAACGTCGACGGGGCCCTGGAAATATGGGTCATAGGAGTTCCTCAGTTAGTAATTCCAGGAAAGATATACATTCCACTGAAACCTGACAGTAGGCCTAAAGCAGAGCTCATCACGTGAAACATTCTCATCTAGTGTCATCAGGTCCTCCTTCACCGCCGTTTGTGTTACTTGCTCAGGAAGAGGTTCCTAGACCATGTCGTGATCGGCCACACACTGTTATGGACTGGCCTTATTCATCTTAGACACATCCGGTATTCACTTCATGATCTTTAACTAGAAATCATTAGGACATTCCCAGCACCATCCATCCACAGGTTCAGTAGGAAGGGCCCATCATACCCGTTGCCACAAAATGACCACCTATAAGTTGAAGTTCACGCTTGGAGAGGATGTATGATATCATTAAGTATCTTGTAAAAATTACTATGATGATCTCTATCCTTGAGGCCCTTTTAATATTAGTGGATATGCATGAAGCCCTCACCGATGTATTAAGAAGCCCCTACCAGTTTGAGATGGAGGTAGCAGCTGTAGAAGCCTTCCACGTTGAGGCAATCGAGATTACTAAATTTCTGTCCATTACCTCTTTCTCTGGAAAAGATTAAGGATCTCCCATATAGGGGAACATCTTCCCGTTGTACATCACTGACCAATTCAATGGTTTGGAGGTTTTTCGATGTCTTGTCGACACAGGTTCTGGGATCAACCTAATCCTGGCTTGGACACTCAGAAAGATGGTGTAATATGAGGATGACCTGAGTCCCTCTGACCCGATAATCCAAGGTTATGATAGGATTGAACAGAAACCGGTTGGCAAGATCTGCCTGAAGACCCATTTTGGTGGTCTTGTAGCTAGCATCGAGTTCATGGTTGTCTCCAAGAACACCACCTTTAATTCATTGATTGGTAGGACATGGATCCACCTGTATGTGGCAGTTCCTTCATTGTATCACCAGTGCCTTAAGAACTCCCATAATGGTCGAGTGGGAAAACTATATGGTGACACATATCCCTTTTCCTCTTTTTAGGATCATTACCTAGATGCAGACTATTACAGGATCAAGGACAAGTGGATTTAGGCTAATGAGGTTGAACACGCTATGGCTGCGACTGAACCATGGAAAGACCTAGATGATGCCAACATTTTTATGATCCACCTAAAGGAGGATACAACCCCGGATATGGGTAAATGATTATTTTTTTAGGAATGAAGGGGAATTATATTCCAAATTCTAAGCTATGTCATAATATCACCTCGTACTCCTCCGTAAATCAGGCTCAGGGGATCCCAGATCCACCTACTCCCATAAGGTATCGAGATGTCCGCCCTTATGGCAATGAAAATATTCCATACATTCTTGTTCCACTAGGTTGGGATAAATCAGCTCCAGCCGATGCTCTACTATTTCTTCAATATCATGAAGTGTGGACCCTTGGGCCGATGAAAATATGGGATTGGATCAGCAACCTTTATCGCTATGGTTTTGAGAGCAGATGAGTCCCCTGATGCAATATCTACTGCCACTCAGGCTGGAACAATCTTCCCACCGGGATCTTTTAACTCAAAGGAACCACCTCCCACCAAGGATCCCTACTCCATATGTGAAGGATAATAATTGGAAGATGCACCTCCCACCTTTGAAGGGGGAATCTCCGCCACTATCGATGAACTGGGTGAGGTGAAACTTGGTAGAGAGATGTATCCAAAACCCACATCGATTAGTGTCATTATTCTTTTCAAATAGATAAAAAAGTATATGGAATTCCTAAAACAACATCGTGACATATTTTATTTGATTTATGACGATATTACCAAACAAGATCCTCATGTCTTTGTCCAGCACCTTAGTCTTCCATCAAATCTCTTCTGGTTCAAGGAACCTCGCATAAAGATGCCCCATTCACACAGTGCCATGATCAAGGCAGATGTTTATAAGATCTTCTGATCTGAATTCTTCAATTAGGTCTAGTAATCCAGATAGTTAGCCAAAATTGCGCTCGTCAAGATGAAAAATGAATAATTCAAGGTCTGCATCGTCTTTCCGGATCTCAACCATCATATTTCGAAGGATTATTTCTCCCTTCCTATGATAGTTTTTTTGATTGATGTCACAGCTTGGTTTTAGGACTTCTCCTTCATTGATGGGAATTATAGGTATAAAAAAATATAAATAGACCCTGAGGATGAATATTATGTGGCCTCCAGGGCACCAAAAGGAACATTCCACTAGCAGGTAATGCCCTTCGGTATATGGAATACAGGTTCCACCTATCAGTAGGCCAGGAACAGTGTATTTGAGCTGATCCTCAGATCATTGGAGGAATGCTACATGGAGGATCTGGTGGTCAGATCTCGCAAGTGCCAGGACCATATTGAAGACCGTAAGAATTTCTTGGCTTCCTCCATTCTCTCCATATAAAGATGAACCCATTGAAGGGTGCCTTAGGGTTCACCTTAGGAAATTTTCTATTCTTTGTGGTCAGATATCAAGGTATCGAGATTGATCTAGAGAAGATTAAGGGCATCAGTCAGATTTATCCTCTAGGAAAAATGTAGGAGCTTCGAGGATATCAAGGCCACTAGTCCTACATACTCCAATTCATCGTGAATTTGGCTAGAAAGTTTAAGCCCATTGCTCAGATCATGAAGAACAGCACTGTCTGTTAGAAGGACAAAGAATGTTAGAATAAAATCAAAGAAATCAAGCAGTACCAGCTCCAACCTTTGGCCCTGATACAGCCTATTTCTATAAACCCACCAGTATTTTGTGTGACCACCCTAAAACGATATCTCATCTCCCTTATCATCCAAAAGAACAATAAAGGAATGTAGAACAGACTCTACCATATCATCCATAGACTCCTCTATACAGAGGTTAGGTATTCCACTATCAAGAAGAGATACCTTGCACTAGTATTCACAGCACAGAAATTGTGACATTACATGCAGCACCCTAAGGTACAACTAGTATCTAGAGTGGATCTACTGAGGTATATTTTGAATCGCCCCATGACGACAGGCCGTCTAGATCGGTGGATAGTGATCCACCAATAGTTCGACATCAGGTTTGTCCTATATAAGTCTATTAAGGGGAAATCATTGGAAGACTTCCTTGCCGCCCATCCAGCTCCCACAGACCTGTCTCTGGACCTTGATTTTCCTGATGAGGTAAGCCTATCGGTAGAATAATCCATTCCATGTTCGAAAATTCAATTTGATGGTGATTCCCAGAGCCCTACTAGAATAAGAATCAACGAACCCGGAACCCACAGAGTAGGCCTCGGTTTCATCTTCATTTTGCCATCACAGTTTGTTCTGCCATATTCATTCCTATTATTAGAAAGCTATACCAACAATGAGGAAGAGTATCAGGATATCATCACCAGCCTTGAGATATATATAGAGATTGATGTTCCCCACTTTCATATGAAAGGGTACTCCAAACTAGTCATGAAGAAGATCAATAGTGTCTATGTTTTTAGAAAGCCAGAGCTTCTACCACTATTGGAACGTACCCACCAGCTGATGACCAGTTCCCATCTCAGCCAGAGGTTACTCATATCCCTCAATCACAGTACTGTCGAGCTGATGCCTTTTCCAGCCTTGATTCATCTCCTGCAGAGGCTGATGAAGATAATCTGATTATCCACATGGAACACCAGAAAGTCATAACCCCCATCAATCTAAATGAAGATGATAGCTCACAGGTAACTCACCTTACAACCGGTGCCTCCACACAAGGACCTCCAGGTCCCCCTGATGTAGTGCTGGAAGTGATTTCCGACTGGAGGACCTCCTTTATTGAGTACCTCCAGCACGGTAATCTCCCAGAAGATCGATTCAAGCGTGAGAAAATCCGGCACCACAAAACACAGTTTTACCCTCTAGAATGGCCCTGGTCTTGAACATATCTTCTACATACGTGAGTTTGATTTGATTCTCCTCCAATTAATTTAAGGATATGAGGTTTATAAGGTCATGCAAGAGGTTCATGTAGGATCATGTGGGGATCATCAGAGCGGGCCGAAATTATCTCACCAGATTCAAAGAATAGGGTATTTTTGTCCCTCTATGATCTATTACTGCATCGAGTTTTCCAAGAGGTTCCAGGAATTCCACATTCATGGTAACTTAGTGTATCGACCACCATTGCCTCTCCACAATACCATGTACTCTTGGACTTTTTCATTTTGGGGACTCAATGTCATGGGACCATATCCACCGGTGACGGCTCGCCAGTGAAAGTTCATCCTAACTGCTACGGAATTCTATTCTAAGCGGGTATAGAAAATTCCACTCAAGGAGCTGAAGGCATGTTCTATTGTTGAATTTCTGAGCTCAAATATTATCTACCAATTTGGAGTCCCTCACACTATCCTCACCGATAACAACACCAACTTCCGGGCAATTGAGTTGAAGAAATTGTATTCCAAGTACCAAATTCATTCTAAACATACCTCTTTCAACCATGTGCAAGAAAATGGGTATATCAAGGCATTAAACAAACCCCTATAAAAAATCCTATAGAAAATGGTTGTTCAGAATAAGAAGATTTGGCCATAAAAACTCCCCAAATTCCCACTAGGCCTATCGAACAATGACTCTAATTCCACATTGGTGACCCCATATTCTCTATTGTATAGAATAGAAGTCATCCTGACCATCGAGATTCAATTTCCTTCATTATGCACAACTATCTATGATAAAAAAGCACTAAATAACGTAGCTGAAATTCCTCTGGATGAATTGGATGTGCTCGATGAGAAAAGGCTTCGTGACCTGCACAATATGGAAAGGCATCATAACAAAGTTTCCAGATCTTTCAACAAGAGAGTTCATGTTCTCTCTTTCTTACAAGCTGACCTGTTGTTATACCTAAGAACAATAATGATACCTGGTAAGAAACCACCCAAGCTGGAGCACAAATGGGAAGAACCTTACATCATTCACAATGTTTCCCATAATGGTGCATACGATTTTGTTACCATGGATGGAGTGAGTATAACCCTCCCAACCAATGCCAAATTCCTCAATTAGTACTTTTCATGAGTCAATGAAGGTCGTACATGACAGAAAAACTATTACGTCCTGCATGAAATTAAACTACTCTTCCATCCCATGTGATGATGAACAACAAAGCAGTTTGAGGTATATGACCATAAACTAAGATCTATATGGTCCTGAATAACCTTAAAATATTCTGTATCCTCCACATGATGTTAAAATAAGTGATTCTTCCGTAATAAAAAACGTAAAACTACTTAGCATTCTTCCTCACCGCATGGTGTTAAATTGTATGGAACCTTCAAGAACTACGTATGGCTTGACTCCCATCCTCATGTGATATGTAGAAATGCTTAGATACCTCGTCTTGAGTTCATCCCTCGGACGCTTCCCTTTGACTATCCCCTGGGTGTAGTTTCCTTGGAGGATCCCACATGGTATAGTGCAGGATTTTTTGGCACCACTCCTGTCAGTCTTACGATAATAGCACCATGTTACCCTCCTCATTCTTCTATCCTCCCATGTCCTCACCGCGTGACTTCAAACTACATTTCCATATCTGAACTATGTGTGGCTTGATTACCATCCTCATGGGATATATAAGAATGCCCATATATTTTGTCTGTAGGCCCAACCCCAACATCATCATCTCCCATTGGGTCAAAACACATGGTGTAGTGCATCTTTTTTCTCTCATTCACATCAAGTTCATCATGATTTCACCATGTATCCATCTCCCTAGAATCTCCACCTCTTCCGTCCCCACCGTAAGACATTAAACTCCAAAGTGGTTGGGTATTCCCTTCTTAGATCCCTAAAAAATTTTGTCCCCTGGCCCAAGTTGTCATTTGGGATTGTACGATGTAGTATCGGCTTATGTTCTCATTCAAGTTGGGTTACTCACTATGTCGTACACATCCCTCATCGATATACCATGACCCTATCTGCATCCTTACTGCATGATGTAAAATTTCCCAACATCCTCTAGAACTACATGTTTCTTGAATCATATCCTTATGGGATACATAGGACCACCCTAAACTTTTTTCCTTTGGGTATAGCCCCATTTATGAGAAACCACATTATCTTCATACCCCATGGCCTGTTTTCTTCAAAGAGAGGGGAAAGCGGTGTGGTATGGGCTTATGACCTCATTCATGTCGAGTTTGTAGCAACCACTCCATGTACCTATTTCTTTAGATAACTCTTCATCCCCCTTCCCTATAATCATCTTTTAGAGTTGGCTAATCCTGATTTGGGACCCTTGACCATCATTGAATGTTAACCGATGTGCCCAAGAGAACTCTAGTTCAAGACCTGGGTGTTGGATTCTACAAGACATGTTATTGCCCATTTTTAGGCTTCCTGTCACCCTTCATTTCGGATTTCATCACCTTTAATGTCCAGAAGGACCCCATAATGGTACAGATTCTCATCCTAAAGGATCTAAAATCATTTTAGGCAAACATCCTTAGGGACCTCAAGCGAAAAATTAATACAAGTTCCATGTTGAGAATATGGTCAATGGTCAGCACTCATTTTTTATCCCAATTTCAGGTCAAACAATATGAATGATATTCATTGAAAATGGTCAACAGTTATCCTCCATCATCACACTGCACCCATAAATCCCTAAATATTGGTTGCATGATTCACATCCTCTTCCACTACATCATGTCCATGTGGAATTTCACCACTCTCGGTGTTATCCCTTAGTTCATGTTTGCACGTTAGGACGAAAAATCCACGATGAGGTGTTATTTGGGGCTCCACACTGATTTCTCATTTTCATGTATTCCATGGGTTGAAAAGACCTTCTCTACCCTTGTTTCCTACACCAAGAGTATCTGACATGGGATAAGGGATTTGGTCAAGGTTTGCACCTATTTCAGAGAGTCTAGCTTCTCTATGGTCTGATTTATAAGACCTTAAAACTAAAATCTCTTCATGTACTTACTGCAAGATGTAAAACTGCACGACATACCTAGAACTATGTACAGATTGATTCCCTTATTAATGGGATATGTAGGAATGTCCAGGCATCTCGCCTTTGGGTCCAGCTCAGGTTTCCCTAATTGTCTCTTCTGTTCAGCCTTTTGGCCTTGAATTTCACATGATTGTGTGGTGTGGTGTGTATGGGTTTATGTCCCCACTCACATCCGGTTTGAAATATCTATACCATGTAATCCACTTCTATGATCTATTATCTCATGCCTCTCATCCTACATGATGTTAAACTACACTCTCCGAACAATGTAAGGCTTGGTTCCCATCATCGTGTGATACGTAGGAACACATAAACGTTTCATCATTGGGTCCAACCCCATATTCTATAACCTTTTTAGGACCCTTGAACTGATTTTTCTTCCCCTTAATTGTGCATGGTGTGTTTTGGACCTCGTCCTCATTCACTTCGGGTATGCTTTATCATGCCATGCACATTCCCCCCTAAAATCTTGTTTCTTCTGTACGTGTCCAAGACAAATGACATTAAAAAATGTTGCTTTGTCCAACATGACTTCAAAATTATGTGTATTTATTTCACGATTTTAAAATGCATCGGTTGTTCCAATCATGCGAACCTAAATCATGACATCATCATCCTGGATGAACAACAAAATACGGCACTGCCTCATGATGTCCTCACTCGAGGGGGAATCATGTTTGGTAGTTTTTATCCACCATACTATTTGTCAATGAATGTATATGGATTTATTACTATAGAAATTCCTTGATTCTCTATCCTAAATTAATCACTTCAAAAAAACACACACACATTCATCCTAATGAACAAACAAGATACATCAAATGATGCTTCTATGTGTGTGGTGGCCAGACCTACACGAGAGTAATGTACCTTGCACTAGTACCCAACAATGACACTTATAGAACTATGAATGTCTTGATTCACATCATAATGGGGTACATAAGAATTCTATACACTTTGCCTCAGGCCCAACACAAATTTCATTTTTGGATCCTCGACCTAAGACATCCTCAGGGAGCACATGGTGTGATATGGGCTTATGTCCTCTTTGACGCCAGGTCTTGCAATTACCACAACACATGTATCCCTCCCTACTTTATATATATGGTATGAGCTATGAGACCATTAAAATAAGATCTGGATGTCTTTGTCACATGATACCAAACTGTACGAGATTATACAGAACTACCTGTGGATTGATTCCCATTGTTATTGATTACATAAGAATGCCAATACATTTCATCGGCAGGTCCAGCCCCATGAATCATAAATCATGACCCCTTTTTTAGGCCCCATCGATGTAACTACTTGGAAATCATGTGGTGTGATGAGAAACTATTGGGTTTTCATTCGGGTCTAGTTTGGTGAAAACCGCACCATGTTTCTTCTTTATCTCTCCCCAACTTTGTGAGAGTTTTATTACCCTAAGCTAAGATCTCCCTTTGGGAACTACGCTTTGTGTTTGACTAATTCACCACCCTATGAGCATTTCCGTAAATAAGGTCCCCTCTTAATTGTCCACTCTGGGATCTTAATCTAGGATCATGAGACACTTGGACCCATGTCCTCAAAATGATATTCAGAGCCTTCTATCTGATGTGTCTTATTGTCGTACTCAAATGTGTCATGAAAATATCCCAAAGTGTGGAATTTTCATATGGACTGCTGGAAATCATTTTTTTAAATTTTCAAAAATCTAGTATAGGGTAACCGGTAACCATACAACCAAACACCAAAATACATCAACCAAGGGTCTAGAGAGACCCCAAACATTCCAGATACAATTCAAAATTCAAAATTCAAAATTCAAACTTCAAGATAACCACATGTCCTCCTCGAGCCACACCACCACATCAAGTTTCATGTCATCGTGTAACCCCAACATCACCTCCGATCAGGTCGCTGGCGAGACAAGTCGGCCCCGCCACCATCTTCTCCGACCTTCTGAATCGTCCACACCTCAAACAACCTCACCTCATGAATCCACACCATCAGCACCTTCGTTGATGTTGCCGGAGACAGGCCAGGGATCAACAAGGAAGAAAATTCAGAATCCACCACCATCACAAACATGAAATCACAAAAGACAGTGCAAACATGCCTTTGAGAACCCAAAATAACCAAAGCAACAACAACGACATTCCTTGAAGAACCGAAATCAACCAAAAAAATGACAACAACATGTCTATGCAAATCAAAAATAACTAAAACAGCTACAATACCAGGCCTCCGCAGACCCAAAACAATGCCAGCAGATTTCACTTCATCAAAACAGGAGATGAGAGGCTGAAACAATACTAGATCCAGGTTAACCACGAGCAGATCCAAGATCGTCTTCCAAATCCCACCTTCAAAGAAGTTTACAGAACCTACAATGAAGAGGATCTTGTAATCAGGGTTAAAGCAGACTTGTACCACCATCTTTCTCCGCATCATCAAACCACCATCCTTCAATCACGGCGTTGTAGAATCTGCCATCATAAAAAAGACCAAGCAATGAAACCGCCATCCGAGATGTCCCAAACTTCTTGGTAGCCAATAAGAAGAAGCTGAAATCCAGAGGCAACACAGGAAGAAGGAGGAGTTCATCACCACAGAGTAGGTGTCAGAAACCCTAGAGAGGGGAGAGAGATGAGAGATTCCCCTTACGGGCCCATTGTGGAATTTTTATATGGACATTATCTCATTTCATGTCTGGGCTTCATTTGCCCTTTATTTGGATCCACATCCTCTTCCATGTCTAAAGGAACCCCATTTATGGCCTGGTCTCCTGCCACATAGGCTCAACTTCCTTGTTGGGCCAATGCCCCTAAAGAACTCAGACAACATTTGTGATAGGTCCCGTGTTTCAAACATGGTCAGCGGTCAACCCACATTTGTATATACCCATTCCAGGATAATGTGAAATAGATACTATGTTTTGAACATGGTCAGTAGTTATCCTCTATCGTCACACCACTATCATTGTGATCCAGATCTTGGGTTCCATGATTCACATCTTTCCTCTCACTTACGTTCAAGTGAAGTTTTAACATGCTCGGTTTTACACCTCTGCACATCTGTGTGTGTCAATTAGGTTGGAAAGTAATAGTGGTATGTCACTCACTTATCATTCCATTTCCCCTAGGGTTTGTCTCCCTATAACAGAAAAATCCCACCCCTACTCCTTCTTTCCCACATTGAGCATAACTCACGTGGGCTTAGTGGTTTTGGTAGGATTTGTATTGCTGCAGCTGAACCAATCATGACTCTCTTCCTGCATGATGTTAAAATTAACTCTCAGAACTACGTATGAATTGATTCTCATCCTAATGGGGTTCTTAGTAAAGCCCAAGAACTTCCCATCGAGTCCAGAACCATGTCAGACCATCCCTGGTCTATGGATTAAAGAATCCCATTAGAAACACGTGGTTTTGGTGGAATATTATAGTCCTCATGCATGTCAGTTTATGTACCGCACCATTCATTTACTTTCTAGGTAACCATGTCCTCAATGCATGATAATAAAAAACACCTCTACCTTTAGCAGGTTCAGGATGCCCCCAAAATAACTATGGGATGCATCATCTCCCTCGTCATAGAGGGTTTCCCCTATCGGTGTGGATCTCTAACCACATCGTTCTTAAGAACTGTGTTTTTCTTGATTCTCATATGTATTTGATACGCAGCGACATCCGATATTTTCACCTCAGGCCTAGCACTAGGATCTTTATCCCTCCTGGCCCCTCGGCCCAGATCTTGGTCCAGGTAGTATGACCATAAAACTATGTACACAGTCCTCACCATACAATGTTTAAACAATGTGTTTGTCATCCTTATTGCTATGAATTAAACTATAGAGCATCTCAGGTCCTTACCAGAGAGGTCTTGTTCAGAAGTATGTTCATTCCTTAATTAGACTAATCTGTCCACCTAATGTTTTTTCAACATGGTGGTGTAAATGCAAGAGGGTTGGACTCCATTTGAACAATAGGATCAAAATAATGATGTTGATGCTCAATATACAAGAGGGGGGGGGGGGTTAAATGTATAGTTTAAAAATTTACTTAAACAAGGAAAGATCTAAGTTTAACAAATTTAAACTAAATAAATTCACAACACCTCTAACACCAATTGAAGGATTGGGAAAATATATGAAGTTACAAACTTCTTATTCTATTCACTTGCTAAAATATGGAAATTGATTCTGAAAAACTGGTTCCGAAAATATAGATCCTGAAATTAAAACTTAACCAATGTTTATAATATAAGATTCTACCTTAAAGCATATAGAATCTATATTAATCAGAGTACAAGTGTAAGGAAATATAAGAAGGTTATACTTTCCTTACAATACAAAATGCAGCAGAAACACTTGAAACAAAAACAAGTAATAAGATATAAATCTTTTAACCAAAAGATAAAGGTATCCAACAACCTTGGATAAAGGTCCCTTGATTTATACTTTCAAGAAAGTCTATCTTACCCACACCCGGGTAAGCCCTCGATACGAAGAACAGAGTCTCTGTCTTTCTATCCCCGCAGGCCCTCAACTTCAAGGTAGTTAGAACCTCTGTCTTCCTCAGAAAGGAAGCCCTCAAACTTCAAGGTAGTCAGCACCTCTGTCTTCCTATCCCAGAATCCCTCGAATGTAATCACCAACATTCGGAGTCACACGAAGCAAGTATGCACAAGGAAAAGTTTTAACAAGCTGTTCAAAATTTCTACCCGAATATTTGAGAGTAAATAAGAGCCTATCTCTCTAGAAATAACTTCAACAGAACATAGTCCAAGATCTGTGTCAAAGTTGTTGCTTCTTTTCAAATGAGCTCTTATTTATAGGAGAAGCTCCAACGGTCGACTCCCTCCTCCAATGGTCATAATTTTCCTTGAATTTTGGAGGGACCTATACACGTGTCACTAAAACAAAGGTTAGTTAATAACTAAATACACGACATCGTTTTGTAATGAAACAGGTGTAAGCATAAGCAAAAAAAAGTTCGTAATGTAAGAAAAATAAAAGTTCATAGTCTAACCAAAAATGGAATTCGGAGTCTATAATAAAGAGATATTCAGATTCTTTTTTCCTAAGGAATTTGTAATGAGAATTCGTAATCAGAATTCGTAATGAGAATTCATCACAGAATTCGTAATGAGAATTCGTAATCATAATTTGTAATGAGAATTCATCACAGAATTCATAATAAGAATTCATCATCAGAATTCATAATGAGAATTCATCATCAGAATTCGTAATGAGAATTCATCACTGGAATTCATAATGAGAATTCTGTATTAGAATTCATAATGAAAAACACAATACCTTACATCTAAGTATTTGTATAATTTTGAGGTTTTGGACTTTAATCATAATTTTATACTTAGATAAATTTATGACAGGAATATGAAAATATACGTAAGGGTAAATTTCCTTAAAGAAGGATATTTTCCTTATTGAAGAAAAATATGGATTTTAAAAAGGATAAGGTGTTTGTGATTTTCAAAACAAGAATGAATGGAAAATTCATATGGAAAAACTTATTGACTCAACAATCTCCCCCTTTTTGGAAAGCACAAACAACCTTACGAAAAAAACTTATCTCCCTTTGATTATGGATGATGGTGAATACAACTAACTCCCCCTTAGGCTTTGGAATAGTAAGGATTGTATTCTGGATTTCCGGAATGGAGTTTTCATTATCATGGGAATGAAAAAATTCATAATGAGAAACTCCCCTTTTATAATCTCCCCCTTACATAGGGATAGTTCTTACTTAGAGATTTTTCATTCTCCCCCTTTTTAGTAGTTCTTTTTCCTTCTCACCCTTTATGATTTTAAAATTGAATTATGGGAATGGAAAAGTAATAAACTACCTGCAACACTAGTACATAACAACACTAGATACAAACAAGTAGAGATTTCATTAGAGTAGAATGAATTTTTACAAGGAAAATCAAATCCAACAAAAGATCAGATTGATTTCATCTGTCTTCCTTCTCCTTTGGAATTAAAATCTTTAATAGATTTTTTAGCTTCTTCAAATCTTCTTGATTCTCCTCAGCTTGCTTCCCCAAAGCTGTGATCCTTTCTTGTTGAGATTTAAGGACTTCTTCTTGAGCCTTCACGACCTCTTCCTGCATCTTTAATAACTCATCTTTCTTTACAAGCTTTTCATTGAGCTTAATCCGGATATCTCTATACCTTTTAAAATTTTTAGTAAGAGAGTTAACCTTATCATTCAAGTCCTTCACTTGTTGATTATGAGAATTTTTCTTAAGGATTAGATTCTCTTGAATATTCACTATCTTTGCATCCTCTGTATCAAAAGCATCTTTTACCTCATTCTAAAAATTATAAATCTCAACCCAGTCATCATCAACTTTCATTAACCACAGAGTGACTTGGATACTTGATTTCTTGTGCACATCATAATTGATAAGGAAATTTCTATAGTCATCTTCAATCTTCACACACTTATCCATTACCATAGATAAGGATTCTGACTTCTGATTCATGCTATGTTGAAGTATCTGGCATCTGGAGTCTAAAGTGGGAAAGATCGGAATGGTGTCCACCAAAATTTTCAAAGACACGACAACAATGACATGACCTAGTGCTGATAATTTCAAATTAGACACTTTGTTTGGGGATTGTTCTTCTTCAATTTGCACCAACTTCCTTTTGGAAGAACCACCAACCTTCTACTTTCTTATGACATATATTATTGTGGTATCCATGAGAACATGCTTACCTTTATCAGTTTTTCAGAATGGGTTTATCATCTGGAGATTCTTCCTCACTCTTTGATAGTTGAACAATCTTGTCTTCATCTATTTTCTCCTTTCATTCTTCTTCCTCAAGAAAATTCTTCTCATAGGTCTCCTCCTCCGACAATTCATACTCTTTCTCTTCTTATTCCTTATCATCATCTTTGTTACTTCTTTCTCAGCTACCTTTTTCGGGGTGATAAACATTGAGAATTCGGCCTTTTTATGATAATTATCAACTTGTTTAATCATGGAATCTAGATCTTCACTTCCTTCTTCCACTTCTTATTCTTATTCAACAACTTATTCCTCTAATTATTCACGAGCTTGTTTCTCTACTTCATCAACAACCTATTTACCTTTAGTCTTTTCTAGAGTGAAATAATTCTTCCCAGGTGTCTCTGGTAATGGTTGGACATCAAAAGTTTCCAGAATGGGGATCTTCTTAGAGGATACTTCTATATCTCTCAACAGAGATTGTATAATCTCAGCTTCAGACATCTTTTTCTTCATCTTTTTCTCTTTTTCTTGCCTCTCTAACTCATCATATGCTTTCTCTTTTAAGGCCTTAGCCTCAGTAGGGTCCAGTACGAAATGAGGGTCCCCTTCTTTTCTCTTCCCCTAATCTTTCCTCCAATTAGCATCCACTTCATCTGGATATGATTTCTGTTTCTTTGGCTTGTGTGGTGCAGATTGGGTTTCCTTAGACTTAGGGGTTTTTTTCAGCTTCCCTTTCTTCCCTGTCTCCTTAGATAGTTCAAATTTTTCTACATTTTCTGTACCGACTTCTGCCTCTTCCTATGGAAGATCATAGAAATCTCATGAATCTTTTGAAAAAGAAACTTTCATCCTCTTTGAGGTGTCTTCACTTATCAACATTACCTTACAATTCCTGATCTTTGAGGTGCGGGAAACCTTGAATGAATCAAGACATCGAATAATAAGCTTGGAGAGGAGAGTAAAATAAATAATAATTTGGGATTTCAGAGTTCCATTCCTGATATTCTCAATTGTAATAATAATGTGCCTCATAAAGTTGATCTTCCTTATATTTAACAAGAAATACAGGATGTAAATATCACTCTTCTTAATATTTTTTTATCACCTCTCCTCGGTACGAAAAATCCATGAATCTACAACTGCAACATCTGGTTGTTGGTGGAGAGATGAGAAATCTTCGCTGTTTTATCATCTTTGAGGCCAAGGCATTTCAATGCCTTCACTTTTTTGAAACTTCCCTAATCATCCGATAGCTTATGTGAACAAAATTCAGCCTCTCCATCATATGATAAGCCCATCAACCTCGCAACCTTTGTGTAAGAAAGCTTGTAATTCTTTCAATAAGACATGAAAGAAAACCTTTCTCTGTCATCTTTTTCATAGAAGGAAACAAACTCATATAATTCTATAAGAAAATCTATGTAGACAACATCTTGATCCCTTGTCTTCGATATGTAAAAATCTCAACAACCGTTGAGTTTAATATTCTTAGAGATAAGAGAATCATACTTGTTGAGGAAATTCGGGTGGACCAACATTTCATTGTAGACTAAACAAGATGAGATTGGTTTTATGGAAGACATTTTTTTAGAGGTGGCTTCTACAGACATTCGGAATAGAGGAGAACTGAAAAGTTCGTAAAGGGATTTAAGAACTGAGGTAAGGCTTCGGCACACGAGAGCTTTCAAATCGACGTGGGACACAAATAGGGGTCCCCTTTATATAGGCTATAGAGGTGACCTTTGAACATACAAAAACCATATAACTGTTGAAAAACCCTTCGATCTGATCTGACGGTTGAAATCATACCTGTAGGGAACTCTTGAATCTGAACTTTTGAGGTTTTATGAAAAAAATTTCAAATTTAAGGAAACTTGAGTACGAAAATTTTAAAAGAAAAGGAAACTACCAGCAAGTAAAAGTTGTTACGAAGACATAAGTAAGAAATTCATACCTTTCGGATTGGCTAGGAAGTTTATTCCTAATAGGTGATATTCTTCTTGAAGAAAATTAAACTACGAAAAAATTTACTATGAAAAACTTCGTATGAGAAAATTAAGATGGAAAAGACTTTGAGTACCAATACTCTAATACAAAAAATTATGAGTACGAATATTATGAGTATGAGAAATTATGAGTACGAAAAATTATGAGTATGAAAAATTATGAGTATGAAAAATTATGAGTATGAAAAATTATGAGTACGAAAAATTATGAGTACGAAAAATTATCATTACGAAAGTTCTGAGTATGAAAAATTATGAGTACAGAAAATTATGAGTAAAGAAAAATATCATTACGAAAGTTCTATGTTCTGAAAAATTTCCATTATGAAAACTCGGAGTACGGAATGTTTCTATTATGAAAACTCCGAGTACGAAAAGATTTAATTACGAAATATTAAGTATGAATAATTCCATTAAGAAAAAATCAGTTCTAGAACATCATTACAAAAATTTTCACTTGACAAACTTTTTTACGAAAATTTCTGCTACGAAATGTTCCTTTCAAAGATTTTAAAACATAAAAAATGAAAATCTCATTACGAAATGTTTAAAAAAACTCATTACAAAAAAAATTTGGTTACGAAAGTTAAAAAGAAACTGACTGAATTTTTTTGATTATACTAACAAGAAAATGCACTCCCCCTATGAAAAAGAGTTTATTACTATAAGGAGAATTGTTAAACAAGAAGTTAATGAAGAAGGATTACCTCATGGTTATCATTCATAACTTCTGTTTAATGTATTCAAATCTATCAGAAGGTAAATATTTTTTGAAAATATCCGCAATTTGATCTTGCATTCCGATAAACTGAAAAATGATATCTCCTTAGAAATGAAAATTTCTAGATGTACTCTTTCTATACATTCTACATCCACCAAAGTCAGTATATGAAAATATTTTTAAAGAAAAATAATTTACAGAAGTATAAAAGATTCATAAATCCATGGTTCCATTTATGTAACGAAAAATTCTTTTCACGACCTTTAAATGAGATTCCTTAGGATTGGATTGATATCTCGCACATAAGCATACTGAAAACATTATGTCTGGTCGACTAGTTGTCAAGTAAAGTAGAATTCCTATCATACCTCTAAAAGATGTTTTATCTACTGGTTTCCCATGATCATCAAGATCAAGTGTGTTTGAGGTACCAATGGGAGTACTAATATTTTTAGTATCGTCAAATCCATACTTTTAAAGAATATATTTAATATAATTATGTTGAGATATATAAGTTCCTTCTGGTTTTTGAGAAATTTAGAAACCAGGGAAAAATGTTAACTCACCCATCATACTCATTTCAAACTCAGATTTCATTAGATCCCCAACAGAATCAGTTAAAGATTTCTGGGTTGAACCAAATGTAATGTCATCAACATAAATTTGAACAATCAATATTTTTTTCTTATATTTCTTTATAAAAATGGTTGGATCTCTATTTCTCTTAACATAGTTATTTTGAATAAAAAATCATGTAAGTCTATCATACCAAGCGCGTGGGGCTTGTTTAAGGCCATACAAAGCTTTGGTAAGTCTAAAAACATGATCAGGATATTTTGTGTCTTCAAATCCAGGAGGTTTTTCAACAAAAACTTCCTCTTGAACATTACCGTTAAAAAAAGAACATTTCACATCCATTTGAAAAAGTTTAAAACTAAATAATTCTATAAAGGAAAGTAAATACGAATAGATTCAAGTCTAGCTATTGGATCATAGGTTTCTTCATAGTCTATTCCCTCTTGCTGATTATAGACTTTAGCAACTAGTCTAGATTTATTCCTAACAATGACTCCATTTTCATCACACATAATTCTGAAGACCCATTTTACTCCAATAACAGAAGTTTCTTTAGGTCTTTCAACCAAGGTCCAGACTTTATTCCTTTCGATTTCATTTAGTTCATCTTGCATGGCTTTTATCCAATCATCATCACCTAAAGCTTCATCAGTTCTTTTTGGTTCTAATTGGGAAAGAAATTCTAGATGTTCTACTTAATTTATTAATGAACTTCTAGTCCTTACAGGTTGATTGACATCAACAATGATACTATCACTGGGATGATTCTTTAGAAATGACTGATTTGGGTTTTGAAGAACTTATTTATCAACATAAGGTAGGAAGTCTTCTTGGGTAAATGTTTCAGTAATATTTTCTTGAACATTTTCCTTATCTGAAGGATCGTCTAACAAAGGTTGATAATCAGTTTTTGAAAACACATCTGAGGATTTAGGTTGGGATGGTTTAAAAACCAAGGGATCAGACTCATCAAATTTTACAATAACTATTTCTTCAACAGTACAAGTGTTTTTTTTTGAAAACTCTATAAGCCTTAGAAGTTGTGGAGTAGCCTAGGAAAATTCCTTCATCAGATTTGGGTGCAAATTTGTGAGGATTATCTTTAGTATTAAGAATGAATACTTTGCATCCAAAATCCTTAATGTAGGAAAGTCTAGGTTTTCTACCATTCCATAACTCATAAAGAGTTTTATTAAGAAAAGTTTTATTCAAAACTCGATTTACAGTATAACATGCAGTATATACAGCTTCATCCTATAAATGTCTAGCTATAGAATATTCACTCAACATGGTTATAGTTATCTATTGAAGAATTATATTTCTTCTTTCAACTACACCATTTTTTTGAGGTGTTCTAGGTGCTGAAAAGTTGTGAGTAATACCATTTCTATTACAAAACGTTTCAAAATCTGAATGTTCAAATTCTCCTCCATGATCACTATGAATAGTTTTCAATGGAATATTTTTCGCATTTTTAAAGTGGGCTCTAAAAATTTTGAAATAAGAAAAATCTTTAGACTTATTTCCTAGAAAATAGACCCATGTAAATCTAGTGTAATCATTAACTAAGACAAATACATAATACTTTCCCCCAATGCTTCCAGTTTGCGTTGGACCAAAAAGATCCATGTGCACCAACTATAATGCATCAGTTGTTGAGACTTCACTGATTGATTTAAAACTAGATTTATGTTTCTTGCCATATTGACAAGGATCAAAAACTTTAGAAGAATCAAATATAAGATCTGGTAGATCCTTAACTAATTTCTTATTAGAGAGTTCACATAAGTTTCTAAGGTTACAGTGACATATCCTTCTATGCCATAACTGAGAATGATCTTCTATTTCACTTAGGCAAGGTAACTCTTGGCTCCTAAGGTCCTCTAAGTTTAATGTGTAAACATTTTCTTGCCTATTGGCAGAGAGAATAGTCTCTTCCTTGGAATTGTGTACTAAGCATTTATCATTACTAAAATTCACAAGGTAACCTTCATCACATAATTGAATTATGCCAATGAGGTTGTGCTTATGACCCTTAACAAACAAATCATTTTAAATTAATGTTTTTCCACAAAGAACAATATTACCTATACCAATAATTTCTCCCTGAGAATTATCTCCGAAAGTTACTTTTCCTCCATTAATTTTGATAATCTTTTCAAAATAGTTTTTGTTACTAGTCATATGCCGGGAACATCCACTATCCGTATACCATGTATGACTGTTGGTACTTCCTTTATCTTCCTGAAAATAAGAAAAGAATTAGACCTTCAGAATCCAATTATTTTTGGATCCGAGATTTTCAGATAACAAAATTTTGGGCACCCACATCTTCTTCGAAAAATAAGCCTTAAAGATTGGGTTTTTTAAAGAACAATTATTTGCCTAGTGACCACCACATTGACTCTTGGTACAAAATGGGGCACTTTTAGGAACAATATAATTGTTGCTAAAAGTTGGTTTTTCATGGGTATAACAAAATCTAGATTTGTTTTCTAATGGTTGTATTTGAGAATACATCTTACCAATTTTTTTTACCTAAGGTAATGTTTGAAAAATACTTCTTTAAGGATAATATTTCAAACATGATTTTTAAAACCATGTTTTTATCTTCAAAATCATTAGATTTGGAACTAGATCTAGGCTCAAAAACACTTTTCTTAGAAATTACTTATTCTAGATCCTTAGACATTTTATTCTTATCAGAATTTACTTCCTCAAGAATTTTTGAAGCACTTATAAAATCATCATTTTTCTTATCAAGATCTTTAGAAAGGTCTGATGTTTTCTTAGTAAGAATAATATTCCTAGAGTTTTCCTTATCTAGTTTTTTATTGAGTTTTGAATTCTCAATCTCAAGAAGTTCAGCAAACCTAGAAACTTCTTCATAGGTAGGTAAAGTATTTTCTTCATCAGAAGAGGATTCTTCATCCTAAGAGTTATAATATTTACTATAATTAGAATTTAACGAAACATTGGTCAATGATTCAGCATTGTGTACCTTAGCCATAAAGAAATGATTGTTAATAGGTAATCTGGCTATAAAACCAAGATTCTCTTGTCCTGAAGATTCATAATCAGATGATTTGTCTGAAGAGTCACCACCACTGGAACTCCAAGTATCATTATCTTTCAGAACATTCTTAGCTTTGGACTTGTAATACTTCTTTCTATTCATTTTAGAATTCCTCTCTTTTCTTTATTTCTTCTTGAGCAAAGGACAATCATATATTATGTGTCCATCTCTCTTGCATTCATAGCATGTGACTTCATATTGGATAACAACCTTCTTTGATTTCGATATAGTTACTCTCTTAGGAGTCTAAGCTTTCATGTGATTTTATGTTGTAGTAAAAGCAACAGTACCATTCCCATTCTTCTTTTTGATGTTGTCATCATCTCTCTTCATTTTGGTTTTATGTTGGAGAAGAGTTCCAAACAACTCATCTAAGGAAATTTGAGGAACCTTTTTGTTCTCATCAATAGCAGTTCTCTTTGATTCCCACTCATTGTATATAATTTCAATGATCTTTTCAACAAGATTTTCATCATCCATACCTTTCTCTCCCAAAGATTGTAATCTATTCACAATAGTCATAAATCATTGTTTCACTTTACAAATGGGTTCTCCATAAGGAATGTTAAAACAATGATACTATGCTCTAAGCATGGCTCTTCTAGTCTCAATCACTTTAGATATTCCAAAATGAGTAACTTCAAGTTTCTTCCATATACAGTTAGCTGCTTCACAAGAAGAAATTTGGTTATATATGTTCCTAGTCATTGATCATAGTAAAGTATTGAGTACCTTATAGTTGAGTTGATAATCATGCTTCTCTTGGTTGGTGAAAGTACTAACTTCCTTATCAAAAATTTGATAACCTCCAGTAAGCATAAATAAATTTTATACTCCAATATTCATAACTGATGACTTCATTCGATCTCTCTAATACTCATAATAATTACCATAAAAAATTGGTGGTCTTGTAGGATTTAGTTTATCGATGGAACCAGCATTTATTCTTGCCATCTTAAAACAACATTCTTCACAACAACTTGTTAATAAAAAAAGTTCAGATTCAAGGAATATATTCCTAAGCAAGGAAAATATAGAACAATATAATCCTGAGCAATAAAAACTTATATGTCAATATAAGTATTTCAGATACCTACTATAATACCAATTGTAGAATCGAAATAACGATGTAGATGATCAATATACAAGAGGGGGGGGGGGTGAATTGTATACTTTAAAAATTTCCTTAAATAAGGAAATATTTAGGTTTTAAAAGATAAACTATGAAAATTCACAACACCTCTAACACCAATTGAAAGACTGGGACAATGTATGAAAATACAAACTTCTAGTTCTATGCACTTGCTTAAATCTAGAAAGAGATTCTGAAAGACTGGTTTCAGAAATATGGATCTGGAAATTGAAACTTAACCAAAGTTTACAATATGTGATTCTACCTTAAAGCGTATAGAATCTAAATTAATCAGAGTACAAGAGTAAGGAAATAAAAGAAAGTCATACTTTCCTTACAATACAAAATTTATTGGAAAAACTTGTAACAAAAACAAGTAACAAGATATAAATCTTTTAACCCAAAGAGAAGGGTATCCAATAACCTTGGATAAAGGTCCCTTGATTTATACTTTCTATAAATTCTATCTTACCCAGACCCGGGTATTCCCTTGATACGAAGATCGAAGTCTCTGTCTTGCTATCCACGCAAGCCCTCAACATCAAGGATGTTGGCACCTCTATCTTCCTCAGCAAGGAAGCCCTCGAAATTCAAGTTAGTTTGCACCTCTGTCTTCCTATCCCTGGAAGACCTAGAATGTAATCACCAACATTCAGAGTCACATGAAGCAAGTCTACACAAGGAAAAGTTTGAACAAGCTGTTCAAACTTTCTGCATGAAGCTTTGAGAGTTAATAAGATCCTCTCTCTCTAGAAATCTCTTCAACAGAACTTAGTCCAAGATCAGTGTCAAAGTTGTAGCTTCTTTTCAAATGAGATCTTATTTATAGGAGAAGCTCAAACGGTCAGCTCCCTCCTCCAACAATCATATTTTTCCTTGAATTTCGTAGGGACATATACACGTGTCACTCAAACAGCGGTTAGTTAATAAGTGAATACATGACATCGTTTTGTAATGAAACAAGTGTAAGCATAAGAAAAATAGAAGTTCATAATGTAAGAAAAATAAAAGTTCGTAGTATAACCAAAAATGGAATTCGGAGTCTATAATAAAGAGATGTTCGGATTCTGTTTTACTAATGAATTCGTAATAAGAATTCGTAATCAGAATTTGTAATGAGAATTCATCACAGAATTCCTAATGAAAATTCATAATCAGAATTTGTAATGAGAATTCATCACACAATTCGTAATGATAATTCATCATCAGAATTCGTAATGAGAATTCATAATCAGAATTCGTAATGAGAATTAATTACTGGAATTCGTAATGAGAATTATGCATTAGAATTAATAATGAAAAACAAAATACCTTACATCTAAGTATTTTTATGATTCCATGGTTTTGGACTTCAATCAGAATTTTATACTTAGATAAATTTATGATATGAATACAAAAATCTAGGTAAGGGTAAATTTCCATAAATATGGAAATTTTCATTATAGAAGTAAAATATGGATTTAGTTAAGGATAAGGTGTTTGTGATTTTCAAAATAAGAATGAATGGAAAATTCATAAGGAAAAAATTATTGGATCAACACAAAAAACTTGTCACCCCACCCATTGTGATTCATGTGTCTTCAATTCAGACCCTTTTCCTATTTCTTGCCTAAGAAATCTCATCTAATAGTATGGATGCTCGGCCTATGGCTCACCTAATTTTCTGGGCTAACATTTCAAAAGGCTAATGGATGGCATTTTGAGTCATGCCCTGTGTTTAAAATATTGTCAGCGGTCAACCCTCAATTTTTATCCTCATCTCAGGCTAACACAATAGGGATGCTATATTTTAAACATGGTTAGTAGTTATCCTTCATTTTAATTCCACCCCCATAGTGTTCCGAATTTTGGGTATCATGATTCACACTTCCCATTCCCCTATATTTGGATTTATTCTAACACCCCTAGAGTTACTCTAATCGTGAACTAGAGGACATTGAAAAAAAACAACTCAATGTATCTAAGAACTTAATTCTCTAGTTAGGCCTCCCACTTTCTTCCATGAAGCCCAGATTGATCATTTGTACCTGGGGTGCCCAAATATTTTTTGGCACTCTCAGGATCAGACCAAGTAACGATGCAGCCATCCCTTATTTTTCACATCGGGCACGACCCATGTGATCTTATGGATTGATTGTTGGTTACTCCACAATTAGGGATGATATGCGACAATCAAAATAAAAAATCAATCAGATGATAAGTCTATGCATATAGTTTAGGATAAGAAAAAAATGAACATATGGCTTGATTCCAAGCCATTTGATGATTTTCTTGTGCTTATTACTCATAGTCTTCGACCAACTAGGCCTTCAACTGCTCGATAGTATTGGTATGGTATACATTGATTATGGCTTGATCATTTTATTATTCTTCAATGTGCCAAAATTCTTGCTCAGCCTCACGGAACTTCAGTATGCTCACAGATTTTCTCTGGCATTGGTTGATGAGGAGACGCTGGATATTCTCCCGTACCATCTCACCCATGTAATTCTGGATCATTACGTGAAGGTGTTGAGAATCCACCCCTCCCGTGCAGAGATGGCTCAACTAGGTGAATAATGATCCTATTCGGGGCACCCATTCATTTGTTGGATGTTTTTGGAAGTGGCCTATACACTTCCACCCCTTGCGTCTCGTCATACTGCTTTCCTCAGATGCTTCAGGATAACGATAATCCATCTCCTCTGGTTATGCATGCTGATATTTAGGGAAATCATCTTGAAGATCAGCAACAAGGTCTCCCTCTAGAATTTATCTCAAAGGGTTAGGCTCTTCAACATGTGGGTGACCTTCCTCACACATCTATGTTTCAGAAATTTTGCCCTTTCCAACATCAGACCCCACCATGACAGTGATATCACCCGTGTCCACAAATCTTTGCTCACCAGGTGTCAGGGTCGGAACAGTTTGAAAAGTGGATTCTAATTGGGTGGGTCCAGTCACCATCAAATCTATATGTACGATCTAGATTCAGCATCCCATCGAGCCTCTAATATCATGATTACTGTACAAATAATGAATGCCCTGATCAGCTAAGAACTCTCTGATGATAGATACGAGTGTCTGAGTAATGAAACATACAAGAGCTCAGTGCATCAGTCTCCAGCATTTCAATCACTATATGAACTGTCGCTATGGGAGATCATTCAATTCTTGTCAGTTTAATAATGGGTGTCAACTCCCTACTTGGTTCAATCAATTCAACCTCACCCCCTCTGATAGATCTTCATGTCTAGTGCCAATTTGCATGTGAACAAGATGAAAAATACAATTGATGATTATGAACGATGAAAAGAAGAAAAAAAGGATAAGGATTGAGGCATACATCGAGTAGCTCTTCTATTTCTATTTCAGAGCTAGCAATCTCAGTTCTCCCTCGAGGACTCCCTTGGAGTGCTGTCCCCTAAGACCCTCCACCTCCAAGCTCATCTTTAGCTTCCCCTGTTTCTTCTTCCTATTCTTCTTCTTCTTCTGACTCACTACCCTATGTCTCCTCATTGATGTTTCCATCTATAGAAGACATTATTTCAGGATCATGCTATTGGATGAGAATTACCTTTACCATGAGAGGTGGTTCCTCACATCGACCCCGCTGGCGTGCATATGCATCCATGGACGTCAAATATGTCTGCTAGAGATAAAAGATCACCCTTTAATCAATCCTAATGAGTCCAACTTCTAGAAGCTGGATCCCATATCATACTATCTTTTGACAAAGGGATTTAGTGCTCATTGACTGCTGTAGGGTCAACCAGGCTGACCACATCATAGGGAAGATTGTGTCCTCAAAAGGCTAAAGCAGATACCTTATCAACTAATGAGGAATCTCCATGGTCACTCTGTGAGGTTGTTCACAGGCCCCTATCCTACCGGATGGTTAGGTAATGACCGTACAATGTGATGCTCCCACTATTGGAGTCCCGACCTATACTGACCCAAATTCCTGACATTCTCCCAGCCTCTCCTCCCCAGTTGCGCCTTGTCTACCCTCTCTTTTCCCAGGTTCCAAACTGCCCACCACGAGCTGTCAGAATCTCTTCCCAATGATCCCATTGGGATATTTCTTGTCCCAATATTCAACATGTTTTTTTGAGAGGCTAGCATCAACTCTAGCTGGGGGGAAGGTAATTACCACACCAGAGTTATAAGATGTGAACATCAGCCACATTTGACAAAGAACGCAAGGAAGTTTCTTCTCCCGGACATATGTATACACCTTCTTTAGAATCCACTGGAGGCATCCAAACTGTCTGGAAAACCATAATGGCACAAAGGGCTCCCAAGTAATCCTTCCATCAACCTAGGCCACAAGAACCCCACCTCTGATGTTGTTCAAGAGTTCTCTTTTCTCAAGTGAGCCTTGACTTCCATCTATCATCTAGAAAGATAGAGTAAGTAACATACTAAAAGTAAAATTGGTCTGATTTCTGATCCTTCTCCTTATCCCCTCTTTATTTAGCATTAGTGACATGACCCTGACAATGTTCAACAAAGAAGGTCTCATGCCGTTACCTGGGGGACAAATGGCATTTGGTAAGGTGTACCTGCCATAGTGAGACGTGATCCAATCCTAAAGGATTTGGAAAGGACCACATATCCTCCATGATGTGCCCCCTCTATAAATATTCCCCAAATAGCGTACAATTGGGATAGCATAGGGACCCCAGGGTAATCCTCTGATTGGATTCCATGATGTCGACCAACACCAATGTTGCTGGGCGGACTCCCATCCTTGTGTCCCTTACTGGATGAAGCCACCAACATAGGAAAGTTGCAAGAAAACATGAATACATGATGTTTGGGACTCAGAATTCATCCACACTAAAGCCCTATGATTGATATTCCCCTGCCTCAAGGATCCTCTAATTTGATCCACACTTTCTCCTCTACACCACATTCAGATAGAGTTTTCCTCTCCCCTGCAACTTGATATTAGGATCTTTCATCAGAAATAGGATGAACCACTTTGAATAAGGGATGTCTTTCAGGAAGTCCTTGATCGCCAGTCTCTCCTTGGCCAGCTCTAACAGATGCCATGTCAGGATGGTAATCTGTGACCTATCTCCTAGATATTCTCTGTGGGAAGAAACTCGTCATACTGATGCCTTTATAAAGGAATTCCCATGATATAGTGAATGTCCCAATGAATGATACCAATCTAACCATGATAGAGATATAGGGTGTTGAAATCAGAGGAACACCAGCTAAACAACTCTGGTCTAAGTTCTTACTGGAGGTAGAAATAGAACTACAACGTCTGCACCACCTCAAACAATCCGATGTGCCACAGTTCTTCCCAAAACTGATCGCATGATTGGCATACCCAATACACTCAGGCCCACTCACTTGAGAAATTGTATCTAGGCCTCAGGTCCCATTCATGATGCCAACCCTTAGTCTCATCGGTGATGCTCTGTCGAAATGTACTTGTGTAATGGGTTGATGAATCCATAGTGACCGGCTCGCTTCCTAAGATTGTTTTGGTCCTTGGATTCAGGACATAGATGTCCATGTTTTTATCTTCTCTAGTAGAATGGACATTTATTGTGATGTCGTATTAGATAAGATCATCCTTATGTGTCACCCATAACCACGTTGTATCAAGTTCATATACTCGCATTGGTAAATCCTCTAAAATACCGAAGTCCCATATCTGTAGGTTGTTAGTTAGCACATAATTCTTCTGAAACTCGGTCAGCATATTGAAGAGAGTTTGGTTGTCAGATACAAATTTCATAGCACCATAGACCTCATGGTTTATAACCATATCGACCCACCAAGTGGCATACATAGCTTCTCTCCTAGAATTACCCTGATCAGAAATAATCTTTTTTGGTAATGTCTGGAAAAAACCAGGAGCTCGTGAAAAATACTAGGGTGTCGCGCAAAAATTCAGAAGGTGGTGCAAAAAACCAAAGTATTGGCCCGAGAAATGGAGGTTTCATGAAAAATTGTGACCTATGTTGGGGAAATTCCATGCCACATAGATCAGATTCCTCACAAAGGCATATGAGATTTTACGCGCATGAGGGAAATGGATCTTATCACGTGATAAATTCGTACGGACTATGGGACCCCCATGGGTTTTTATATGCATGAATTCAGTGTTCTTCATATGAAAAAAATAATTACACACCATGTGATCCATTTTCCGCACACTACCTCAATGGAGTCAGGCATCTTAGCATTTCCATTGGCATCTGACATCCTCGCCCCATCATAGATCCGATTTTGATTTGGAGCATTTGTAGCCGTCGAAATCCGCTGAAGGCCTCGTACCGACATTTTGGGAAATAGAAGTTAGATTTCACCTAGGCAAATAGGTTTGGGATTGGAAGAATGGATGTGCGAAAAATTAAAGAAGTGTGTGTAAAATTTCCCCAATGGTGTAATAATTCACGTGACCATTAGATTTTTTTCATGCTGGGCAGAAAGTTCCTCACTGCCGACTGATGCGTCAGGTTTTCCACGTAGCCCTAATTATGTGTGCCCCTCTATGGCTCTCGATTGCCTATAAACATAGGGACACCACCTCGGTTCTGAGTGGAAGAATTCAAAACATACCCTCTACACATAATACACCTCTTCCGTGCAAAAAAGATGAATTTTAGATACAATATTTTCCGTCATAGGTCTACCAAGTTTCTTCCTTCATGCGAAACCCATAGGGCCTAACCCTCGACTAGTTCCTTCATTAATTATCCAATTGCTCAAATGTTGCATTACATGCATGAAAACCTCAATGTTTGGAATGAAAATCTCCCCTTTTGTGCGTAATCCTTTTCATATTGCATGCACATAATGACATCCCGACTTTTTATTACATAACTTTTCATTACATTTTACAAACAGAGGATCTTTAAAGTCTAGTGTCTTAGAAATCAGGAACATAATACCTGAAAAAAACATAAAACATTATTATAATCCACTTTTAAGGCTTCATAATATTTTTATTTGATGTACAATTACTGCATCTCAGAACCTGGACACATACATCAAAGGAAAGTTTGATCAGAAGGCCTAGTAAGGAATGTAAGGGAATCAGTTTACTTGTGATATCAATAAGAACTTGATAAAAGCATAAAGACATGATAAATGGAAGTATAGGCATATCATAATGAAAAGAACATGAAAGATAACGTTCATATGTGGCTAAAAAATTTCTTTTATACCTTTATGAACATATCACCACGGTATAACCCCGAGGTGTCTTAAAAATTACCAAGGTTATTCACCAAGATATCGTGAAACTTGTCATCTCTAGAGATAAATTCTTTACCTAATGCATTGGAGTGCTATCCGGGAACACCCATAAGATGTCTTTACTTTCATGTGGTCCACATAGATCATAATCAAATATTTCATGAATAACCCATAGATAATAAAAGAAATGGGTATCATTTCCAAATCTTGATGTTTTAAAAAGTACTTAAAAATAAGATCATTATGTCATTTATATCCCATGGAAAGGGAGTGAGGGTTATATGTCTGTAAAATCCAGAATAAAATATATCATTATTTTTTATTTATCAACACCCATAGAAAATAATTGGTCAGGGTATTCAGATAAAAAAACAAGAGAATTTCCTGAGAGAAAGAGAGAGAAATTTGAGACGAAATCTCTACAGCATACCGACTAAATAAAATAGTTTTAGAAAATAATAAAAAGGGAGGGTACAAGATTAAAATACTCATTAAGAACTCATTATATATTATTGGAGAATAATAAAATAAATAAGATCATTGTATTGTTATTCGACGAAAATACCATATGAAAATGAAACTCGAAGGAGGAGAGAAAATGTGATTTCTTTTATAAAAATTCGGCTGCCAAACGGCATCACATAACAATTCAGAAAATAAATTGATGAGAGAATATTGGGTCTCTCATAATTTGGAAATGAAGTGGAAAGTAATAATGATATCGAAGAACATATCCCAATATAGTAAAATAGAAACTAGAAGACATAACATAAAGTAAGTCATGACTTAAGAGAAGTGGGTGAAATGATCCCTTACCATGAAGAGTAAATTTGAAACAATGAAGGTTGGGACCTTGGGAGACTTGAGGGAACCTTGGGAAGATTATAGAGAGATGATGGAGGAGTTTGGAAGAACATAATAGACTTTTAGTGAAGAGGAAGTGCGATCTTGGTGGGTTTATATAGGAAATGAGAGTGAAATGTTTATTATTTATGTCTGGGACACCTCACATTAAACTAAACCAAACCACAAACCAACCTATGGTTTTTGCCCATGGTTTAGACCAAAAGGGAGTGGAAAACAATATTTTATATCTTCGATGTCCTAAATTCTTAAAATAATAGGGTTTCTTATGTGGAGGTGAGTCACACTCTCAAGGAAAATAATTTTAAAAGACAAAAAGTTTTATAAGTCTGGGAGGGTCCACTAAAGCTTGGTAAAATAAATCAAAAAACAAAAAATCACATTATTTTAATGGTAAAACACATATTGTCTGAACATATAGTTTATTTTATTTTATTACATTACTATTGGGTCAATACGATGTCGTAAAACACATTATATATTTATACAGCATTTAATTTTTAACCAAAAATTTGACTGTCTCAGAAAATTTTGAAAAAATCACCATTGGATAATTTTGACATCTTGATTACAGAAATAATATTCATTTTATCTAAATAATTTTCTAAATATGTTAATTTTCACTTTTAAAATAAAACAGTCATTTATTTAAAATTAATGGGTTTTGAAAAAAATGGCGTTCAAACCTTAATAAAAATTACAATTGCATTCATAAAATTATACGATCGTTTATATTTAGTAAAATTTAGTTTAATTATAATAGAATTATTATTATTTTAAATATTAATCATTTAGAAAATACATTAATTCATCAAAATATATTTCTTAGTTGAATATTTAACTAAAAATAATATTTGTTCTTTAAAAACTATTTACATAGTAACTATAATAAAATGAAAGTACATTCATTTTTATATAAAAAAAATGTACATAATAATAGTAATTGGTTATTGTTACATTAACCATTAAAACACCCACATAAGACCTTATGGTAAGGTGTGCGATGGTGACAATCTCTTGGGGTGGCTTGGATAACATTTCTCAAGTGGTAATCTCTATCAACTTCCACTTCTCCCATAGGATGTTCTTCTTGATCTTAACGTATTCAATCCTGACATGGTCTTGGTCAAGAGCGAAGAACAAAGACGTAACCTCCTTTCCGAGCTCTCATAAATGGTCTTCATTCAGGGGAAGTCAACTAGATGAGGCCATCACATCCTTTCTCTGAGTAAAAAGAATTTTTTAAAGCCCTATATTTATACTAATAATGTGATAACTGTTAAATGACTATTTTAGAATTGGTCACAATTATTAATGGAATGTTAAAATCCAAAAACAAAAAACAAAATAATTTCATATTTTGTATAACCATTTCACATATTAATACATTTAATTAGATCAATAGGGATTTACATTAATAAAAGTTTGGGTCATTACAATCTTCTCACCTTAAGAAATTTCACCCATGAACTTTTAACTCATACCCTAATAAAATGGTGTGGGTACTTCTGACTCATAGACTCCTCCAGTTCCCACATGGCTACTTCACATTTTTGGTTCCTCGACAACACCTTAAGAAGGTTGGTAGTCTTGTTGTGTAGAACCTTGTCTCTACGATCCAAGATCTCCACTAGCTTCTCCTCATAGGAGAGGTCATGTTCTAGTTGTACCACCTCTGAGTTTTGTACATGTGAAGGGTCAGGTATGTACTTCATCAAGAGAGATACGTGGAAAACATCATGAATTTTTTCATGATTTGTAGGACGGGCAATATGATAGGCCACAGATCCCACACGATCAAGGATTTTTTAGGGGCCAATGTACCATGGGTGAACTTTCCTTTCTTCCCAATCCTCATGACTCTCTTCCAAGGTGAAATATGAAAAAGACTTTATCACCGACATCAATCTTTAAGTCCCTTAGATGGTTGTCAGCATTGCTCTTTTGCCGACTCTGTGCTACATTAATATGTTATTGGATGGTTTGGACTTTTTCTGTCATCTCTTTTACAAGATCAGGCTCGAGATGCATTCTCTCACTAGATTTATTCCAAAATATAGGAGTTCTACATCGCTTCCCATATAGAACATCATAGGGTTCCATTTGAATACTCGTGTGGAAGATGTTGTTGTAAGATAACTAAACTAAAGGGAGATGTTGATCCCATCCACCTTTAAATTACATTGATCATGTTATCAGCATGTCCTCGAGTGTTGGAATTGTCCTTTCAGGTTGGAAATCAGTTTTGGGGTGATAGGTCGTACTAATGTTCTATTCAGTTCTTAGATCATGTTGAAGACTTCTCCAGAATATTGATGTGAACCTTGGAACATGAACAGATATGATAGAAAGTGAAACTCCATGAAGCCTTACCACTTACTTCACATAAATCCTTGCATATTGATCAAGAGAGAAGTCTTCCCAAATAGAGATAAAATGGGAAGTCTTGGTTAGACGGTCCACAACAACCAATATCGCATTATTTCCTTTAGAAGTTCATGGGAGACTAGTGATGAAGCCTATAGTGATATTGTCCCACTTCCATGCTAGTATGGGTAGTGGTTTCAATAACCCTTTAGGAATTTGTTGCTCTTCCTTCACTTGCTGACATTCCAGGCACCTTGAAGTGTAGTCAGTAATCTCCCTTTTCATATTTTCCCACCAATAATGATCAAAAATGTCCCTATACATTTGTGTGCTCCTAGTATGTATTGAGATAGTAGAGCTATGAGTTTCATCCATCATATCCTTCTTTATTTCTAGAATAGATGGAACACATGGTCTTGTATGAAATTTAAGTAAACCTTCTTGATCAAGATAGAACTCAGGAAACTTCACATCCTTCATTGCCTCAAACTTTATCTATAACAAAGGATCTTCCTTCTGAGCATTCTTGATCTTATCTAGTAATGAAGGTTGAGAAATAATTTTGGTTAGGGTTGATGATGTCCCTTCTCTTATAATTCTCATGTCCAACTTTACTAGGTCATTGATAAAAGTATTTTCTTAAATCCTCATCATGGAAAGAACAATTGGGTCATTCCTACTTAATGCTTTAGCAACATTGTTTACTCTTATGAGATGATAATGAATTGAAAAATCATATTTTTTAAGAAGTTCCAACCATCTCCTTTGTATCATTTTCAATTCCTTTTGTGTGAAAATATAATTCAAACTTTGATGGTATATATATATATCACATTTCTCCCCATATAGATAGTGCCTCTATATCTTCAGAGAAAAAACAACTGCAGCTAGCTTCAGATCATGAGTAGGACAGTTCTGCTCATGAGACTTCAACAGTTGAGATACATAAGCAATTACTTTGTCATTTTTTATGAGGACGCACCCTATCCCTTTCAGAGATGCGTCGCTAAAAATAACGAATCCTTCTCCACTTGATGGCAGAGTTAACACAGGTGCATTAACCAATATCTTCTTCAGATCTTAGATTCTTTTCTCACATTCCTTTGTCCAGATGAACTTGACCCCTTTTCGAGTTAACTTGGTTAATGGATTAGAATTTTGTGAAATGTTTTTCCCAAACCTCCTATAATATCCCGCTAAACCAAGGAAACTACAAATCTTGGTTATTTTTGTAGGATGAGCCCACTCCTTTACAACTTTTGTCTTTGCAGGTTGAACTGTGATTCCTTCATTGGTAACAATGTGCCCCAAGAAAGCAACTTGTGGTAACCAAAAAACGCATTTTCTGAACTTTCCAAAAAGCCTATCCTTTCATAGAGTTTTCAAAATAACCTTTAGATGATATTCATGCTCCTTGTGACTTTTGGAATATATCATAATATCATCAATAAATACTACCACAATGATATCAAGGTAGTACTTAAATACTCTGTTCATCAAATCCATAAAAATTGTAGCTGCATTAGTCAGTCTGAAGGGCATAACCACAAGCTCAAAATTCCAATATCTTGATCGGATGACATTTTTTGGAATATCTTTTTTCTTCACACTCAATTGATGATAAAAAGAATGAAGATCAATCATAGAGAAGAATTGAGCCCCATGAATTTGGTCAAATAAGTAATCAATTCTTGGAAGAGGGTTTTTGTTCTTTACTGTAATCTCATTCAGTTCTCTATAATCAATGCATAGCCACATCGATCCATCATTATTCTTCATAAAGAGAACATGTTCTCCCTAAGGAGACACACTCGGTCAGATAAACCCATTCTCCAAAAGATATTGGAGTTTTTTCTTTAATTACTCCAACTCCACATTTTCCATCCTATATGGGGTCTTTGATATTGGCTGATATCCAGGTACAAGATCAATGGAGAACTATACCTCTTTTTCTAGGGGAGGTCCGGGTAACTCCTTAGAAAATACATCAACGTATTACTGGATGATGGGGACATTTTCTATACTTAAACTCTTATCTCCTTCTTCTTCTTCACCAGTCAAATCCATAAAGAAGGATATAGGGGGTTCTTATTGATAAGGATCTTGTTGTGATATCTCTCCTTGGAAGATAACTAAAGGTTTTCTATTTAAGACTACTGAGATTTCATTACATCTTCATTTGATCTTAGCATTATAATTTGAGATCCATTCTATCCCATGTTTAATGTTGAATTCTAGCATGGGAATGACTAATAGATTTGCGATAAGCTTGTGCTCAACAAGGTAAATACTAGATTTTCTAAATACTGATGATGCTTTGATAATCCCACCAGGAATCTTGACTGAAAACTCTGATTTTACAAAATCGAGGGTTGATTCTAAATTGTTTGCAAACTTGGAGGAAATAAAGGAATGTGTAGAACTAGAATCAAACAATGTACTTGATATCTTTCAGATAATAACAAGATTACCTGCTACCACATCATTCAGAGCTTCAACTTTAGATTTCGTGATAGAAAAATCACGACCTTTCTCCCTTGGACATTTCTAAGGTAGATGGTGGTTCCCCTCCATAACCCTTGGATTTTTACAATGATTGGAAAAGTGACCATGGTTTCCACACATAAATAATTGGGCATCATGTTGGGACTTCACCATCTTCCTCTTATAGTTAGTGTTTGGAAGTTGAGGTTTCACCTCACTACAATAATTCCATTAAATATGTCCATCTCTTCCACACATGTAGCATTTCCCACTCACGAGCAGCCAGTTTCTAGAATGCTTCTTCCAACATTTATTACCCATGGGAAGTTTCACTTACTTGCCTCATCTTTCTTGATAAAAGGTCATACCTAAGCTGGGCTCCATCGATCACTTCTTGTGGTTTGTTTTATGAGACCACTGCATCTCACCAAACTCCGGCTCGACTTTCATCGCACTCTGCACGATCTCCTCATATCTATCATAGTCTTGGTTGGCTAGATTCTTCTATAGATTAGGTCTCAGTACACCGAAGAATCTATCAACCTTTCCATTTGGTTCCATGATAAATCTAGAGGTGTAATGTGAAATCCTTGTGAAGTTCATCTCATAGCTTCCCACAGATTCATTCTCGTTCGGCTTCAGATAGAGAAACTCCTTTTCCATTATCGTTCTCATCGATCATGGGAAATACTTACTAAAGAATATACTTCTAAAATCTTCCCACTCTATTTATTCAACATCCACTCTTGTACTTGTGTTTTTAATCAGTTCCCACCATTGATAAGCTTCTCCTTCTAAGTGACAGATAGCCTGGGTAACCTTCTCTTGTTCAGAATAGCGGAGCACAGAAAAGATCATCTCGATAGAGCTGATCCACTGTTCGGAAATCAATGGGTCGGTCGATCCACTGATGGTTGGTGGTCGTTTACACATAAAAGATTCAATAGAAATTTGTTCCCTTCATGGTGAGATTGGTCTCTCAGCTTTTTTCAAGTTATTTCTCAAAACTTGAGTCAGTTGGTTCATCATTCACATGAATGTTTCCATTCCGGCTTCCATCGGAGGGCCGCCAATGTGTGGTCCATTATGGTCACCATTTTCATGGTTCCTCCTATTTCTCGCCATTTTCTATACAAATAAAACCTTAGTGAGAAAATTATTTCATTTAAAATTATTTTAACTATCAAGGATTTTATATCTTAAAACATCATTCTTAAACAATTAAATTTCACTATAATTCCTCCATAATGATTCATAAAAAGCTTGCAATTAACCAAACATATCCCTCGGTAGGGTCGTAACCAAGAGCGTAGTAAGGCCCGTTTCCATGCACTAGTTCCCATTCGAGTCTAGCTCAAAGAGGTGTTTTCGGGTTTTACCCCTATGTACATCTGTGCCAGAGCCCCCTCTACCTGCTCGTATCCAAACAGGGATGTGTTTGTATGATAAAACACCTACTCACTACTCACCAAAATAAAAGGATGTTTTCTTATATATAAAATTTTATAGAGGGTTATTCCTAAAGTTTTCATTACCTAATTTCCATAAATAACTAAGATATCCTTTGATACCAACTATGGAATCCCGCCTTTTTATTACATAACTTTTCAGTACTTTTTACAAACAGGGGATCTTTAAAGTCTAGTGTCCTGGAAATCAAGAAAATAATAAATGAAACATTATTATAATACACTTTTAGGGCTTCATCATATGTCCAACCTAAGTAAAATTACTGCATCTTATAACCTGAAGACATACATCAAAGGAAAGGGTGAGCATAAGGCCCAGTAAGGAAAGTAAGGGAATCAGTTTACATGTGATATCAATAAGAACTTGATAAAAACATAAAGAAATGAGAAATTAAATTATAGACATATCATAATTAAGAGTACATTAAAAATATCTTTCATATGTGGCTACAACATTTCATTTAGACATTCATGAACATAACACCAAGGTACAACCCCGAGGTGTCATAAAAATTACCAAGTTTATTCACCATGGCATCATGAAACTTATCATCTCTAGAGATAAATTATTTACCCGATGCATTGGATTGATATTAGGGAGAACCCTTAATATGTATTTAATTTCATGTGATCCATATATATCATAATCAAACATTTCATGAATAATCCACAGAGAATAAGAAAATGGGTTTCATTTCAAAATCATGACGTTTTAAAAATTATTTAAAAATAAGATCATTATGTCATTTATAACCCATGGAAAGGGAGTGAGGGTTATATGTATGTCAGATAAAGAATACAATATATCATTTTTGTTTATATATGAAGAACCAAAGAAATGAAATACATCTGGGTATTCACTTAAATAAAATAAGATAATTTCTTGAGAGAAGTAGAGAAATTTGAGATGAAATTTCTGCTACATAATGGCTATATAACATGGTTTTAGAAAAAAATAAAAAGAGAGGGGAAAAGGGTCACATCATTATAAATAACTATTTATACAGTATGGGTGTATAATAATAGATATAAGATCACTATATGGTTATTTTAAGGAAATACCATATGAAAATGAAACTCAAAGGAAGAGAGAATATGCAACTTCTTTTACGAAAATTTGGATGCCTAACCACATCACATAAAAATTTAGAAAATAATTTGATGAGAGTAGAAAGGTTATATCATCATTTGGACATAAAATGGATAGTATGAATGATATAGGAGAACATACCCCCATATAATAAAATTGAAACTAGAAGACATAACATAAAGGAAGTCATGACTTAAAAGAGGTGGGTGAAAGGATCCCTTACCTGGATGAGTAAGATTGAATGCATGAAGGTTGGGACTTTGGGTGGCTTGAGGGAACCTTGGGAGGATTGTAGAAAGTGGAGGGAAGAGTTTGGATGATCATAAAAGGCTTTTAGTGAAGATTAAGTGGGAGCTTGGGTGGGTTTATATAGGGAACGATAGGGAATTGTTTATTATTTAGGTTTGGGACACCTCACATTAAACTAAATAAAACAACAAACCAGCCCATGTTTTTTTCCCATGGATTCTTCCAAATGGGTGTGGAAAACAATATTCTATAAGGTCAATGTGTGAACTTCTTAAAATAGTAGGGTTTCTATTGTGGAGGTGAGTCACACTCTCAAGGAAATCAATTTAAAAAGACAAAATGTTATAATGGTCTTGGAGGGTCCACTAAAGCTTTGTAAAATAAATCACACAAACCCAAAATCACATTATTTTTACGTTAAAACATATATTGGCCGAAAATTTAGTTTATAGCTTTTTATTACATCACTACTGGGTCAATATGATGTCATAATAGACATTATATATTTATACTGTATTTAATTTTTACCCAAAAATTTGACTGTCTCAGAAAATTATGAAAAATTCACCATTGGATAATTTTGACATCCCAATTCCAGAAATAATATTCATTTTATATAAATAGTTTTCTAAATATGTTAATTTTATCTTTTAAAATAAAACTGGCATTTATCAAAAATTCATGCATTTTGACAAAATGGATTTTAAACCTTAATAAAAATTACAATTGCATTCACAAAATTATATAATAATTTTTACTTAATAAATATTAATTTAATAATTATTATTATTATATTTTATTAAAATATTATTTAATTTATAAATTCATTAATTCATCAAAATATATTTCTTAGTTGAATTTGTAACTAAAAATACTATTTATTCTTTAAAAACTATTTACAATGTAAAAATAATAAAATTAAAGTACACTCATTATTATATACAAAAATAATGTAAAAAATCATACTACTAGGGTCTTTTTACATTACCCCTTAAAACACCCACATAAGACCTTAGGGTAAGGTGCGTGATGGTGACAGACTCTATGGGTGGCTCGGATAACATTGCTCGAGTGGTAATCTCTATCAACTTCCATTTCTCCCATAGGCAGTTCTGCTCGAACTTAATGTATTCAAACTTGGTTTGGCCTTGGTCAAAAGTAAATCCCAAATATGAAACCACCTTTCTGAGCTCTGATAAATGGGCTTCATACAGGTCAAGTCTACTAGATGAGGCCATCACTTCCTTTGTTTGAGTAAAAACAACTTGTTAAAGCCCTATATTTATACTAATAATGTGATCAATGTTCCAATGCTATATTAGAAACGGTCACAATTCTTAACTGTATATTAAAATACAAAAACATAAATCCAAAAAAGTGAATATGTTGTATAACCATTTCATATATTAATACGTTTAATAATATCAAGAGGGATTAACATTAACTAAAGTTTCGATCATTACACACATCTCCTTTATCCACATAATCCATCTTATTGAACAGAAAAGTTCACATTTTCATGCCTCTTACAGACAAAACCCTCCTTTTTCATGTAATCCTATCTCCTTGTGCGCCCCATGTGCCATCATTTCCATAAGGAACTTTGTCCGATCCCCTCTTATGTGCAACACACCTCTCTAGCACAACATTCTCTCGTACGACCCTCCAGGTTTGTATGAAGTTTTTCAAGGTCCCTTGGCGGTGCTTTATATTGTCTTGCTTAGAACCATGCTTGTTTTAATAGTCACACTAATGGCTATTTCTTCTTCTCATTACCACGCTAAACTGGGCCTCTCAGTGGATCACTCCACAACACTGCCACACCACGGCATTGTTGATGCCTTCCCTTTACTAAGGGTTAAAGCATGTCAGTTATGTAATGCCTAAGGGTGCGGAGTGAACCTGCCTCGTCTGAGCTGCAAGACCATAAACTACAAATCACCATCGTCCTCAGCATAAGACTTTAAAATGTGTCCTTATCCCATGAAACAATGGCGGGGCACCGCATCTCAGATATTCTCTCTGCCCACTCGTCCCCACAAGAGTGAGATCCTCTCTATTGGAGCGGCATTTGTCTATGGGGAAGGTCCACCATCCTAGTGTATGTCCATAACCTTTCTTTCAAAAGGTAGCACCCCTACTCCTCCTCTCTTCTTCGGTGCCAAAGACCATAGGAGAGATGGGAAAAGTGACCATTGTTATTGCATCCCTCTCCCTCTTGACTTTGTCGCCATCGGGCCTCCATACTGTAGTATATCTCAATCTCCATCTCCCTAGGACACTAACCACATATATGAACATGTTTCCTCTTTGGGCCACTAACCATGTGTAATATTCATTCCACTTCCCATGGATTCACCTTTCAAGATGTGATTGTTAGGTCTTTGCTTCCCCTCATTTCTCACACCGATCTTGACTCACGTGTGATTAGAGTAAGAATCGACCTTTAAATATTATATGGGTTGCATTAGCATGTAAGACCAAAAAATTCCTGAACTACATGGACTTTGATCCAGGTCTCCTAGTCCGGGTATGTAGGAAGCCTCTTTGAGCTTCAAGCATAACATCTACTTGTCCCTCCCCCTTCGCATTGGTTCACCTTTTTCCCACATGACGTTAAAATGTATCATCCCTTCCGAACTACATTTAATTTGATCCCTGTCTTCTCGGTAGGGTATCTAAGAAGCCTTTATTTGGATCAATCCCAACACCCATCAGTCTGGACCACTTCACGTTGGTCCATCCGCATCGTACATGATGTTAAACTGAATGCCCCTTTTAGACCCACAATATGTTAAACTGTACGCATTCGAACAATGTGCACTTTGATCCTTGTCTCTCTGGAAAGGTATGTAGGAAGACTCCCAATTGTCCAACCACAATCGAAGATAATCCATTTTTTCCCAATAGATGATAAGCTGTTGTGTTCCCCAATCGAAGGTAAGCCGTTGTATTCCCCAATTGACGGTAAGCCGTTATTTTCCCTAATCGACGGTAATCCATTGTGTTACCCACTCAATAGTAAGCCACTGTGTTCCCCAATCGATGGTAATGCATTATGTTCCCCAACCAATAGTATTCCATTATGTTCCCCTATCAATGGTAATTCATTCTATCCCATGTAGTGGTAATCTGTTGTACCCCATCAAGCGGTAAGTCGTTGTATCCCATCCAGCGGTAACACGTTATACCCCATCTAGCGTTAAGCCATTTTCATCCCCGCACGACTGTAATCCATTTTAAGACGAACTACATAGGTTTGATCCCTGCCTCCTAGACACCGCATGTAGGAATCCTCCCTGAGGTTCAACCCCAGACACTGGTAAACATTGGTGTCCACCCCTCGAGCGTCAGACCAACCCAGGCTGCCAACCACGCGTAAACCGTAGTATATCGATTGATCATTGTCCTATGGGCACACCCTGATTCTATACCCCCATTCTAAACTATGTGAAATTTGATTACCTACCTTGGGGATACATAGAAATCCTTTTTGAGGTTCAACTGCATCACTCATGTCCCATATGGACCTCTCTACCTCGATCCTATGGGTTTCAGGAAGGTCATCTCCCACCCTAGAGGTTCAAATTCCTATAGGTCCCATCCATGCATCCATTCTCACGGGCCACCTCCTCAGGGGTCCCATCGCCCAAAAAAACTATACGGACTTTGATTCCCTACCACAAGGATATGTAATAAGTCTCTTCAAGGCTGAACCCAAACACTAATGTCGCCCTCACGTCGGCTCCGTCTTACTCTCCATCCACTCTCAACAATTCCTTTCCATCCTAATTCTTACCCAAGATGCCACATACTAGTAAGATCATGTCAACCACTTTATCACTACTCCTAGTCATAATCGAGAAGTGAACCACGCGTTAGACATATCATCAGCAATCCCTCCTGGGGTCAAACCTATCTGATCTACCCCCATCAGTGTTCTGATCAGTCGTATCCATCTTCTTTAGACGTTAAAATCATGGCATACCATATTTTAAACATGGGAAGCTAAGGAAATCCTCAGAGACATTCCTATAGAATAAAATTCCATTCATTTTATGTGGGATATCTTGGGCTTTAGCGCCCTTGAGATTTTCTATCGTAAGGGGAAGAAACCCAGAAGCATCAGTGTTCCTGCATATAGACACACTAGCGATGTACAACATGACTAATCCCCTAACTGAAGGTTGCTGCACTAACTAGGCCCTTTGGAATGTCCTGTAAGAAGTATTGTAATTAACCATAGATCATGAAAACATGACACAAGGAAGAGTTTCACGAACAACGTCTTAAGTCTATGAGGGAGACCTGAACTAGGCAATGAGCTCTGATGAGGAATCCATAGAAGGAGGACCTATCAACCCATAATCTAGTTTTTATCAGGGAGAAAATTTCCCTGAATAAGTGATGGATGACACCTTCCTTTGGAATGCGGGAATGTGGGGAAATAGTGGTACATCCTCCGAAATAGACGGATGCACGCCCCGAAGAATTCTTCAGAATAAAATAGAATCACGGGACAATGATCTTTGTTATGATCACATGTTCCTATGATATAATAAATCAATCATCCATGACCGACTACTTTATAGAGGCCCTCAGTTTTCTAATATTAACAATACCTCATTTTGGCGGAATACTTAATACAGTAAACAAATAGATTCCCAAAAGCCGAACTCATCCAGTGCCTCTGGAAACATAGAAACATAAACACTTCTATATAAGTGAGAAAAATTAACTCCCACTAGGTTATTAATGACTAAAACCCTTCTTAAACAAATATAACATAATACATATCTTCATAAACTAGGGAAGGAAACACAAAAAGGGTTGATCTTAGATGCACAGTAAGGGTAAACAAGGGAGGAATGTACACATTAAGATAAGAAAAAGAGTATTAGAATGAGGTGAAAACATTAGAATATAATTCCATATATATAAAATATCATAATCATGAATCGTGGAATAAATATTGGATATTCATAAGACATGAATCATAAGGGAATCAAGGGAATAAGACACTAAATCATAACATAGTAGTAAAACATGTAATTTTGACATACAATTAAACATATGATATCATTACTTATATGTTAATATGTATTTCTAATAATTATCAGGGAACTTCATGGGGACTACACATAATAGGTATGAAACACCATCATCCCTAGTCGTAGTCCATTCCATAAAAGGGATCATGTTTCACCATCCTCCCATAGTGGATCGAGTTTCCCCACCTTTCTATAGAATATAAGGTATCCCCATATTCTCATAGAGGATCATTTTTTCCCATCATCACATAGTGGATTGGGTTTCCCCATCTTCCCATAGTGGATCAGGGTTCCACCTTGTCCCATAGTGGGTCAATCCTGTAAACATGATCCCCATTATTATATATTGAGATAAAAATATGTACCCAATGCATTAGAGGGAGATATAGGTCGCACCCGTCACATAATAAAAACCATACATATATGTTCCAAAAGAATCATATATCATCCATAATATCAGAACCCATGGAATGAAACAAGTTTCATAAACATCATACCATCATAAATATAATCCACTATCAGAAAGAATAATAGTGATATCATTGAATCGTGTACCCAGTAAAACATAAGTAACATCAAATAATGTTATCTTAGATGGAGAATAATTTTTAGAGATCACTTGAAAATATTTGTTGATGAAAATATCCTTTCTTTTCTGAAAATAGTTTTTCTTATTAAAAAGACATGATGTATTGAAATAAATCATTTTCTTTTAAAATAACCTTGAAATATTATAAAGGAAACATCATATCATTAAAGAAACATGAAGGCGGAAAATTCCATCCATGTAGAATAAGTTAAAAATAATATTCCTTTCATACTTTTTTCAGAAAATACATAATGTACCTTGTTTCGAAAATGACCAAAAAATATTTCAAACAATGTATAAAAAAGTAAGAAATGGTTAAAAATTTCCTTAAGGATCCAAATAATAATTGTAAAAACATTTTGGAAAACATGGACGTCGAAGATAAATATTCCCCAATATAGACTTCAAATGGAACAATACCAAATATTAATGACATGGTGAAATAAATACTCATCACTTTACAATTAGTAGAATCATACGCCATATTAAACAAATAAAATAATATGGATATGAAAAAATCATAATCTTTTGGATAAAACTCATAAAAGACATTCAAGGGAAGCATATAATCCATGTATAAGAAAGAATTAGTGTATAAGGTATGATTACCATATAAATAAATGTGATAAATAAATCCCATACCTCACATATTGACTCTCTTCATACTCATTAAAATATACTCTTATTTGGGTGACTCATTTATGTTTGCACAATAGTTTTTTGATGGATTGATTTATGCCCAAAGGGTGGCTTCAAGAATTAAGAAAGGATTTTGGTAAAGGGATTTTTCAGAGTTTGTTTGAACGAAAAATATATTGATGTGTGAGGAATAGAGAATATTGTGTTCCAATTTATATGAGATGGGAGGGACAATCTGGGAATTATTTAAAATTTTAAATTAATATAAATTAAATTTTTATTCCAAATCGGTCAAAAATGTGTTATTTCAACGATTGGATGAGTATGTGTCAAAATTAAATCATCAACTAAAATTTGTACAAGTTTGGATTATTTTTTAATCCTTATCTTATTTTTAACCCTTATTTTACACTTTCCACTCTTAACATGACATCATGTAATCTACATTTTGAGGGTTAATATAATTAATATAACATGCCAAATGACCAATAAATGGGTCATTTATCAAATTTTATAACTTCTCATATTTATTTGGCCGAATATTATATTTTTATAAATTTTAAATCATTTCAAATAAAGTTATTTATTCTAAAATATAATTAATTTCAATTTTGACACTATTCACTATTTGAATTTTTCAAAATATCATGAAAACATGATATATTCAATGACACTCCTTTAAAAATCACTAAACGATCAAAGTCATCTAGATAATTCATGTATAAAATTAATTATATCAAATAATATATATCTCAACATTTTTTATAACATTTATTTTAAATTTCAATTAGTTAAACAATTACTACATAATTATTTTCCAAGCCATAATAGTAATTATGTTTTTCCTAAAAATAAAAAATAAATTACCATGATTGAGAAAAAAAGTATGATTTAAAATGAAAATTTATAGTTGATTTTGTACTCTAAATTGAACTATTCTAAAAATAATATATTTATTGAAAATATGCATTTGACATCATTAAATTTTCATTAAATAAAATATAATAAATGTATCACTCTCAAAAAAGCGGCATAAAATGGTTATAATTTTGTCATAAGGATGATTTTGGTCTAAAATCACTCATCCAATTAATTTAGGACATGTTTATTGTAATTTTTTATTATTTATAATATTAGTTTTTACCATTAATTACTCGATTTTCCTTTTACCATATTAATAAAAAATTACTAATGTTATATTCATAATTCCCCAAAATAAAAGAATACTATTTATATAATTTGGACTCTATTATTCCAAATATTAAATTAATTTTTTGAACATCAAAATAAATCAATTTTTTGATTAATTTAAAATTATTCCCATTTACAGAGTGAGAAAATGATTTATTAAAGTTGAAACATGAAAAATATTGAATCATTTTTATATCTAAATTAAATTCACAATTAATTAAAATGACCTTTATTATATTAAATGATAAAAATGGGAACTAATTATACTTAAAAACGAATAAAACATGTAATTTAACACTACAAGTTACTTTAATGAAGAAAGAAGTTTTCATTTAAAATTTAGTATTTTTACTATTCATCAAAGCATGAAATTATCAGAAACATACAAAAAATTATATCAAATTAAATTTTTATATTACTATTTAAACGATGAATTTTATATTTTCAAATTTAATATATATGTTTAAAAAATTGGATTTAAAATGGGTTCTCCATCAAACGGTGGAAAAAATTCCTTTTTAGAAAAATACTTTTTTATGCATAAAATTAGATTAATTCTTAGATTATATCTATAAATAACATAAAATGAATGTTAAAAATTAGGTTAGATATATTATATTTTTATTTCATTAACATAATTCAACAAGATATTTATTTTTTATCCATTGGTATAAAACACACTTGTTCAAATTTAGATAATTTTTTAAAAAAGCATTTAGTTTTTAAGAAGGTTTTTACATTTATCAATAATTAATTTGTAAATGAATTATGTTTAAATAATCATTTCATAATTCAGTTATTCCTATTCATACATTCTATTCTATTGGATAAATTAACATTGTCTAGTTTAAATAAGTATAAAAATAAAATGATGTTTCGTAGAAACTTAGTGTTGTATGTAATGATATCTAAGATGGTGTTATGTATAGGGAAATATTTACTTATAATAGTATATAACATAAATAATAAATTTAATTTATTAAAAAAAGGTTCATTAAATATTATTCGTTACATTCTACCCCCTTAAAATGAACTTCTCCTTTGAAATTTTTCATTCTGATATAAACAAATGAGGATACATCTGCCTCATTATATCCTCAAGTTCCCTTGTAGTTCTCTAAATTGTGTTTTCTCCAGAAAAAATTGATAGGGTGAGTGGTCTTGTTTCATGAAACATTCTATGTATGATATAGAATTTCTAGTGCGTGTTCCTCATAATAAAGATCATGATCCATCGCTATGACCTCTGAATTTAGTACATGTGAAAAGTCAGGTATGTACTTCCATACGAGTGATACATGGAACACATTGTTCTCTTGATAGAGATTTGGAGGAAGTTACAAGTGATAGGATACCATTATTATATGATAAATAATTTCCAAGGGATAGATATAACTTGGAATATATTTCCCTTTCTTCCCAAATCTTATAACATTTTTCCATGGAGAAATTAATAGAAACACCTTATCATAATCATAAAATTCCAGATCACGTCATTGGTTACCACAATAATATTTCTACTAACCTTGTGCTACCTTGATATGACACCAAAAGGTCCTAACATTCTATTTTATTTCATCAGATATCTCATGTCCCAATATAATTCTTTCTCTAACTTCATCTAGAACATTGGAGCTATATATTTCTTCACATAGATGGATTTATAGTGAGACTTCATGATGCACCAGTGAAAGCTATTATTGAAATAAAACTCTACTAGAGGATGGTGTTGATCCCAATCACCCATTAAATCCAATAAACAAGATCTCAACATATCCTATGGGTTTGATTTTTTATTTTTAACTGACCATATGTATGTGGATGATAAGTAGTATTGAAGCTCAATTCTATATCAAGTTCTTGCATATGAATTCTCTAGAACATTAAGGTAAAACTTGGATCTGGATCAGATAAAATATAATGTGCTACTCCATGAGACCATACCAATTCATTAATTTATATCCTATCAAGATGATCTAGATATAAGTTCTATCTAATAGGGATGAAGTGTGATGAATTGTTAAGGCAATCAAATAAAACCCATATATAATTAAAACCTTTAGATGTTTTTGGGAGTAAAATGACAAAATATATAGTGATTTTCTAACATTTCCGTTTTTGTATGGGTAATGGATGTATCATCCCATTAAAATTTTGTTTTTCAGCCTTAACTTACTAGTATACCAATAAATGTGATACAACCTCTGTTATAACCGTCTTAATTTCATCCACCAGAAGTATTCTTTCAAGTCTATACGTATTTGTACTTCCATAATGAATAGAGAATGAAGGGATATGAGATTCCTCTAACCGAACTTCTTTAAATATGATGTATAAAGAACACATACATAGTTCTTGAACATTATCATTCCTTCTTGATCAAGTTTAATCTCTAAAACATATATAACATTCTCTTGTAGCCCTTTATATTCCTTATGTTCCTCTTTGATCTTCACTTGGATGGATGGTTGAAAATTCATTTGAGCGATAAAATATTTTCCCCTTCCTCCAAGATTTATATACCCATGCATTGAAAATCCATAAATATTGGGTTGCTTTTGAACTTCATCATATGTAAGCAAGAATTATCCTTTCGACTCAAAGCATCAACCACCTTGTTCATTTTCTTGGAGAGGAAATTCATTGAAAATTCATAATTTTTTATCAACTCTAGCCATCATCTCAAGAACGTGTTCAACTCAATTAATGTTATTATATATTCCATGCAATTATGATCGATATATATCACTAATTTCTCCATAAAGATAATGTCTCAATATCTTTAATGTAAAAATTACCTCAGAAAACTCTGAATCATGTGTCAGTTAATTTTTCTCAAGGATATTTAACTGTTGTGAGGCATACACAATAACCATTTTATTCTGCATAAGGAAACATCCCAATACCTTTTTGGATGCATCACTATACATTAAAAACCCTTCTCCATTATAATTTAATGTATGAATAGGTGTGCTGACCAACCTTCTCTATGGTTCCCGTATATTTTCCTCACATTCTCCTATCAAGAGGAACTAGGCGCCATTTTTAGTGTAATTGGTTAGAATATTGGATATTCATGAGAAATTACCCAAAAACATTCAATAATATCTGGATAAACCAAGATAACTGTGGATCTCAGTCTCCATGGTTGGTCTAGGACAATAGTCAATATCCCCCATCTTTTATGAATCTACAACATTACCATCCTTTGAGATTATGTGACCCAAAAAAAGAAACCCTTTTCAACCTAAATTAAAACGTTTTATATTTTAAAAACAAGTTATTATTTTTTAGGGTCTTTGGTACCATTACCATGTGGTCTTCATGCTCTTTCTTTCCGTATGAGTAGTTATTGAAATTATCAATAAAAACTACCACAAATTGATCAAGGTAATATCTAAAGAATCCCCTCGTCAAATCCAAGAATAGAATAGGGGAATTAATTACACCAAAAGGAATAAATATATATTCATAGTTCCCATAACACTTATATAATGCTTAATATTATTTTTTATTGAGATAAAACCCCTTTTACGGGAGAAGGGGGAAACTGACATGACATCGAAGACATAAACTAGACAAGAAAATCCCAACGATCAAAAATTCCAAGACCAAAAAACCCACACTACACGAGAAAATCACCTCCCAGCATAAAAATACATAAAATCCATCTTCCACATTCCATCGTTGATTGACATGCAGTCTTGTGCAATAATGTACAAGCCTGATACTAATGGCCATAGCCATACCCTCTCAAACATCCAATCCAGAAAAGTGATGTTACAGTGGAAACTCATTTCCCTAAAGCTCATCCGGAGTAGCCTCATGTAGATGATGTGATAGTAGAATCTCATAAACCCCAGACCACTAAAAAAAAGTAGATCCAACCACTACGAGCAACCACAAACTGACACCACGATCTCAAAAAATTCAACGAACAATTCACACCACGCCAAAACCCCATGAGTAGAAAATACTTTACCAAAAATAGAGCTCCTTAAGAATATTCAAATTCAAAGGCACCCAAACATCCAGAACCTCGTGAGAATAAAATACGATGGTACAACCTAGGATCCTCAGCCATGAACTCCTCAGCTCACCGTGATGCACCCACCAGAGATGCTCACAAAATGAAATGAGGAACATGACCTCAATCGACATCAAAACCGCAACCAAATCACACAATCAACAGAAGACCACAAACCAAGCCATCATCGTCTCCAATCACAATCTCATCATCATGAACAAAAAACCTGTAACCCAAACAATTGATGACAACAAAAATTGAATCCATAAAATCATCCATAACACACTTGAATAAAGACTCTCCACAAAAAGGATCTCGTCGCCGCCCCCCCATGATGCCCACAGAATCCATGAAGAACCCTCCAATGCAGAAACTAGTGACGAGGTGAAAACCCATCAGCCACAAGAATAGGAATTCATCCATGGACAGTCAACATGATACCATGGGTATCCTTATCCAATTGTAGGAATTGGAGAAAAACAGGCCATCAACGGTGAAAGGGGTCGAGCCTGCTGAGTCCACGAAGCCACACGATACCACCGCAACTGGGATCCACCACCACAAACTCACCAAGTGTTAGGAGGTAACCATGACAACCTGAGATGAGGGAGGTGGTGAAGAGGGGAAACCCTAGCTTGCAGAACCCCATATGGGAACATTCTGAGATGAAGGAGGCGGCCCAATTGATGATATCGAAAAATGAGGTCAATCTTGGAAATGAATTGAGCTCTGCATAGTTTATCAAACAATTCATCAATATGGGGAAAATGATATATTTTATTGAATATGATCTTGTTCAAATCCTGATAATCAATGTATTGTATTATTTATACATATTTCTTTTCAAAAAAAAGAATAGGTTCACCCCATGATGACAAACTCGACTGAATTAATCCCTTATCATGGGTTTCTTGTATTTTCTTCTTCAATTCATACAACACAATTGGGACCATTCTATAATAGCTCTCTAAAATTGGTGTAGAACTAGGTATGAGTTCTATTAAGAACTCAAATTCACCTTTTGGTGGAATACTAGGCAACTACTTTGGAATGACATTGAAAATTTTATGAACAATAGACATATCATCAATATCAATTTTCTCTGCAACCATTTGAGATAAACAACCCTTTTGAATGAGAATTAATAACCATAAATTGGATATAATATCCTTTTTATGTTCATACTTATCCTGAAATTGATAGGTTATCATAGGTTAGTTTTAAATGTCAAAATTAACATCCTTTTTTTGAAAATTGAACTTGTATTTATGAAGAAAATGCCAATCCATGAATGCAATGATATAAAATTTAAATAGAGGAAGAATGAAAATATTTTTTGGAAAAATATTCCCCCAAACTTCAACTAGAGAGGAATCATAGACTTGAGATGAAATCATCATACCATTTTGGGTCTTAAGTTCAAATTCCACAAAAAACCATTTTGGTAGAATCATAACAACCTAATTAAATTATTTAGATATGTAAGAGTGACTAGATCCAGAGTCAAATAAGACATTAGTAGTTCGATAGTGGATGATAAGTGTACATTTCACCATGTCGTTATCGCACCCCTCAGAAAAAATAACGACCTCAAGAGAATTCACCTTTTCCCCCAGCTTAAGAGGTTACTGACACTAATCATCAAAACCAATCCTCAGATTTGGGAAATGGTTAGCATAATGCCCATTATCCTTACACTTTAAGAATTGAATTTTTGAAGATGCATCCTATGCATATTTCCCACTATTCATATCATTAGAAAACATCTTCTTCCCATAATATCAACAATAAATTTACAATTTCATTATCTTTTTCACTTAAATAACTTATTATACCCCACAAGATAATTCCATCCATGCTTCATTCCACACATTGAGCATAAATGTGTGATCAACTTCATATCAACATAATTTGAAGATTTTAATTTCAACTTCATCTTTATTTTCTTGTTAAATCCAAGATATTGATACATAACTCTAACCTCTCTTTAGTTATTTATTGCACAACATAGAACCTTTTCATAGCTACTAAAGTATCTTATGTTTATCTCACATAAAAGACATGGCTTTAAGACACTAAATAACCAATCAACTTTAATTTCAGGGTGTATGATAATATCTGAAGCATACCCCACATGTATTATAAAATTAGCCTCATAGGTACCAACAGATTCATCATCCTTTTTCTTTAACTCAAGGGACTCCTTTTACACCATCGTTTGAAGTACATGCAGAAAGTACTTATTGAATAATAACTTCTTTAACTTGTCCCAGTTCATGGATTAAATTTCATCTTACTTTTTCATATTCTTTATTAGAGTCCAGCACTGGTCTGCTTCGTCTTCAAACTGAAAAATATTCAGAATCAATTTCACATGTTCTGAACATTGTGGAATGGAGAATATATTTTCAGTGGTACTGATCTATTGTTTAGAAATATGTATATTAGAAGACCCACAGAAAGAAGGTGGATGTTTCCTCATAAAGGAATAATGAATTTTTCCCAATTTTAATCCTTTGGAATCTCAACATGATTCATAGCAAGAGAAAGGTGTGTGATCAAAAAAATATGGTTTTTCATAACAACTCCCATAGCATTCTGATGATCAAGAGAATGATCATTGCATTTTCTATCACATTCACTATTAACATGGTTCTTTTGGGATCTAGCCATTGAATAAAACAATAAATCATAGAGTATGAAACATTTATCATAGTGAGGAACCACAAAATCATGAAAAACCACCCACGTGATGTCTAAATTTTGAAGCCCTCGTTAATATATGACAACTTAGACATATCCTTAGAGACATCCCTATATATATCCTTAGAAATATATCCAGGGATCTCACAAATGTTTTCTCATACATGTTTCCAATGGATAACTAATATTCTTCTCTGATACCAACTATAAAGTCCATCACTTTTCAAAAAATAACATAACATCAATATTGAGGAATACTTAATGTTGTACCGAAACATATGCCCAATGAATGTATTACTATAGTTCATTTTGAAACATATAAATATAAATAATGGTACATAAGTGAGATATATTTTCTCATAGTAGGTTTTTAATGACTAGTACCCATCTTAGAAATATAAAAAAACACATATCTTCATAACCTTGGGGAGGAATGATAAAAGGGGTGATCTCCGATGCTTAGTAAGGGTAAACTAGGGAGACAATAATGCATAAACATGGGCATATGAGTATGAGAATGTTATCATAACATTAGAAGATCATGGAAAACATACAAAAGACCCTAAACATGATTCATGGAATAATGATTTGAAGTTCATAAGACATGAATCATATGGGAATTGAGAGAATAATCCAGGAAAAAAACATAGGAGTAACACATGGAATTTTGGAATACACTTAAACATGTAATATTATTACCAATAAGTCAAGACACATTGCTAGTACTTATCAAGTAACCTCATGGGGACTACACCTACTAAGATAGACTCACAACAATCCTTAGTCACAGTCCTTTCCTTATAAGGGATCAAGTAACCCAATTTTCTTATAGTGGACTGGGTTTCCCCATCTTCCCATAGTGGATCAGTTTTCCCTATCTTCCCATAGTGGATCGAGTTTCCCCATATTCCCATAGTGCATTAGGTTTCCCCATCTTCCCATATAGGATTTGGTTTGTGCATATTCCCATAGTGGATCAAGCCCATTTGGATAATTACAATCACTATCTAATGAGATATAATTTTTTACCCAATGTATTAAAGGGAGATATAGGTCCCACCCATCACATAAGGAAAACCATAAATATGTGTTCCACAAGAATCACATATCATCCATCATATCTGAACCCATTGAATGAAATTGGTTTTATAAATATCATTCCATCATACACATAATACACTATGAGAAAGAATAAAAATGGTAACATTTTATTGTAACCATATTAAAACATAATTAACATCAAACAATTATATATTATATGTAAAAATATTTTAAGATATCTCTTGAAACAAATCTTCAGGAAAATATATTTTCATCTTTGAAAATATTTTATTTTCTAGAAATGATGCACAATTTTAAAAGAAAACATTTTCTATGAAAATAAACCCAGAATATTGTAAATGAAACATAATAACATTAAGGTGTAATGATAGTGGAAAATTACATTCATGCCATATAAGGTAAAAAGAACAATATTTTCATACTTTTTCTAAAAAATCCACAAAGTATCTCATTTGTAAAATAAAAAAAAATCCTTTCAACCCATATAATAAAAAGATAAAAATGGGTAAAAATGACTTTAGACATCCATAGTAGAATAATAAAAACATTTTTGAATGTATATTTAAAAAACATGGTCATGGATGAAAAATACTCTCTAATATTGATGTAAAATGAAACTATCCCAAATAATGATGAGATGGTGAAATAAATACTATTCGCTTGATAAATAGTAGAATCGTATTCCCCATGAAAGAATAGAAATTATATGGATATGAAAATACCATAATATTCTATATAGGAACAATAAATTACATTAATGGGTTTTATATGCACCACATAGAATGAAAATCTGGTGTATAATATATATTCCCCATGGAAATTAAAATGAGTCATAAATCCCTTACCTTACAACTTGATTCTCTTTGTACTCGTTCAAATATCCTATTCATTGGGTAACTCCATTTTGTTTTCCCCAAAGGACATACATGGATGAATGTTTTACCAAATGGTGGCTTTAATCAGTAAGGGAAGGATATTGGGAAGTGGATTGGGTAGAGTTTGTCAAAACAAAATTATTTTTATGTGGGGAATAAAGAAGAATGTGTGCCCTTTTATAAGAAAGTGGAGCGGAACTATTAGAATTATTAAAAATGTAAAATTAATATATTTTAATATTCTATTAAAAATGCATCAAAATTATGTTATTTAGAATATTATATAAGTATGGGTTAAAATAAATTTATAAAATGAACATTAGACAAGTTTGGTTTATTTTCTAATCCATATAGTTTTGTTTTAACACTTATTTTAATGATTCAACTCATTCTGTGACATCATGTAATTTATAATTTGAGGGTTAATATAATTACTATTACATGGAAAAGGAAAAATAAATGTGTCATTTATGAAAATATAGAACTTATCAATATTATTTTTCCAAATATATTTTAATAAATTTTATATTATTTAATAAAATATTATTTATTTTAAAATATTAAAAATGTCAATTTTGACACTATTTATTATTTGGATTTTTAAAAATACCATAACAACTTTCTATATTCAAAAAAAATCTTTAAATCATCAATACAATTTCAAATGTGACTAGAAAATCTATGTATGACATTTATTATATCGAATTATATTTATTATAACATTTTTAATAACATTTAATTAATATTTTATTTAATTAAACAACTAATTCATCATCATTATGTAATATGTAATGGTAATTATTTAATTTCAAAAAATTTAAAATAAATTACCATGATAATGAAAAATATTTTATCTTTTTAATGACCATTTATAGTCAAATGTTTCTTATGTATAAGCATATATGAAAAATGATATAGTTATAGATGATATGAGTATGACATCATTATTTTTCCTCTAAATAAAAAACAATAAATGTATTAGTCTTATCCAAGTGGACAAAAAGGATATAATTTCAGCACAAGGATGTTTTTGGTGAAAAATCACTCATCTAGTAAAATTAGTATAAGTGTTATGGTAATTTTATTTTATTTATAATATTATTTTTTACACATAATTACCCAAATTACCTTTTTCAGTGTTATGAAAAATTTACTAAAGATACAATTGATAATGGAAAAAATTAAAATAAATAGATTTACATAATTTGGACCCTCTAATTCAAATTATGGATTTGATTTATAAAAATTTAAAAAATTGATGTTTTAGTAATTAATTTAAAATTAATCTCATCGATAGGGAGAGAAAATAGGTTATTAATGTTAAAAAATGAAAAAAATTCAAATCGTTTTGTAACTAAATTAAACAAAAACGTAATTCCAATGACCTATATTAAAAAAAATGATAAATTTTTTATCCAATTAAACTTTAAAACTGGTCAAAAATATAATTTAACATAATAAATTATTTTATTGAAAAAAGTTGTTTTCATTTAAAATTTAGTATTATTTTACTATTCAAAAAAAACATTAATCTTATCAAAAAAATAACAAAAATTAAACCAAAGTAAAATTTTATATTCTTATTTAAGATAAATTAATAATTTTTCCAATGAAATATATTAATGTGTTAAAAAATTTATTTAAAACGTGTTCCCTATTAAAAGGTTGTATAACATCCTATTTAGAAAAATGCTTCTTTTATACGTAAAATTTGTTTTGTTTTTATATCATGTATATAAATAACAAAAGATGAATGTTAAGAACTATATTAAATATATATATATATATAATTAATATAGTTCAACAAGATCTATTTCATTATTTATTGCTGTAAAACAGACTTCTCATTTTTAAATAATTTTTCAGAAAAACATTTCATTTTATTTTGAGATGGTTTCTACATTGATTTATAATTAATTGGTCAAATAATTTGGTTATAATTATAATTTCATAATTCAGTTAATTTTTTTCATTCCATAAATTCTATGTCTAGTTTTATAATTTTTTTAAATAAGTATAATAATAATATTATGTTTAATGAAGATTCAATGTTATGTGTAAATTGAATAAGGTCGGTTTTGTGTGTAGTGAATGCTTATCTTGGTTTAGTGTATAACATAAAATAGAAATTTAATTTATTAAAAAATGATCATTAAAACTTTTGGTGCTACAAGCATTGCCTTTTCCCAACCTACATCCATGAAATATGTTCAAGTACCAATGGAAGCCTGAATAGGGTGTAAAAACTAATTAGTAGGTCACCACCAACAGTGTCTATAGAAATTCCAACCTATGTATAAAAATTTTAACTATGTGAAGGTACATCCGAAAAAGCTGTAATGTTAATGATAGAACTAAGTAGGTCCATAATAAGGGTTTTAACCATGTCTGGTCAATAATATGTGAGCATCAATACACACACACACACACATATAACATAAATAGCGTGTAAATACCCGGCTTAGTATACACAACCTATGAAAAGAGTATTTGGTCTACATGGGAGAAGTCCCAAGGTGTGTAACTAGTGGGACATCATTGAGACCAATGGTCTCATCTAATGGTAATGTTGAAATAGTGTCAGACCAACATGTGCTGGGTCCCAAGGCAATAAACATGGAAAACTATATCTGGATATATAAATGTATATAGAAGTCATAGGTTCCATACCTTGATCTCCCTCATCGGTGCCATACCGTATGTACTCATATCTGGGGGGTCATAGGTTCTATACCTTGATTCCTGAGTCAGTTCCATACCATTATAAAATAGGTTCTATACCTTCATAGGATGTTGGTGTTGTACTATTATGTACAACATCAAGAAAGTAAAATAAAAATAGCAAGGACTATGTTAGTGTCCATACCTAATTATAGTTATCAACATAAAAAGGAATTTTACAGGCTAATATCCATCCCAGTCCTGATTTTCATTCAAATCCAACAATTCAATTACATTAATAACATTTAATAATAAGGAAAATGAGGCATTTTTATCTCCAATTATCTCATTTTATTTAAAAGTATCTCACTAAAAATAGAGAGCTCACACACCAAAATGGGGGGTTCTATCATGGTATATATTAAATAACTCACCTCATAAGTGGATGGGGTTGGGGTTGAAAACCTACAACCATGTAAAAGTGAAAAGGGATACTCATTAAGGTTCTAAAATTTTATTTACGAAATATAATTAATTTAGGATCAACTTCTGAATGTTTTTCCAGGTGAAAAAGAAATAAAAATTTAATAAAAAACCTTATTTAAAAGGTATAGTCCTCTTACCTTATTCATATGGTAGAACACTAGTCCAGTATCAGTACTTGGTTATCCATAAATTGGAATAAAACCAAAGAATATACAAATAACCTAAATATAGTGCATATTTGATTGCACAAAAATAGCACCTATTATGGTGAGATAAATGAAGAAAGGAAAGAAAAATATTATACCACATACCATTGTTCATCCAATGTGGGAGACAAAATCAAAAATAAAGGCCAAATGATGAGGTTTCTTCAATTCTTAGTTTAGGTGTGATGGAGATTCCAATGGGAGGAGAGGGGGTCAAGTTCTGTAGAAAAACAGAAAGGAGGGATTATCCTATTTTCAAAAGATGAGGGAAAATGTAAAATCTCCCTAATCAAAGTATTGAATAGTTGGGCCATATAGTTTTCCAAACATCATGAAAACCCTATTACTACCACTATCCATGGATTGTAGGATCACACAATTGTGGAGAATAGATTTTATAGCCATTCCCAACTAGTGATCTCCCCTCTGTGGATCCCTACACCAACATTCATAATTTTTTCAAACCATGTGGACTGTGTAGTACAATTTATACTGAACGAGTGACCCAGTTGATCCCTCTAAAAGTCAGGGCTCTGGGATATTAACAATCCCTAGAAATAGGTGTTTTCTCTATAACCGCATTAGGAGTTTCTATTAGGATTAAACTAAGGAATCAAACTAAAATTAAATGGTTGTATACCTCAAAAAAAAATCAAGATCGAAAAATTGATATACATGATTTGTTAGCCTAACATTCAAACATTCCACTCCCTCTAAACTCTTCAAAACATAAATCCTACTTGAATTCATGTTTAGATAAACCAGGAAATGATCTATTAATTCTTTATCCTCAACATATTTTTCAAACTTTTTAGGATCTTTCCATATGATTTTATCAGTTAATATAATATTTGGTATTTTCATTATCTTATAATTGTTATCATCCTAAAGAAAAATTTTAATGTTTTTAATTTCATATCGAACAATGAAAACTATCTTGGACATATATTTTTTTTACCTATCCTTACATCAACATGAACATTGGCTATAAATTAGATGAATTTTGAAGGTTTAACTTAATATATTCTTCCAAATCATAAATGTTCTAGAATCACCAAACCCATCGATGATTAAATACTTTTATTAACTAAATACACTCAATAGTTAAAAAATATAGCCAAATATCGTTTTACATTCTATATTGTAGCCATATACATAATGTATTTTTTATTAAAATACAATTCATGCACTCACCCAGACCATTTTTGTCTTGTTTTAAGTGTATAATCTTTTTCATCTTGATTTCTTTCTTCAGATCTTAGTTCTAGAAATCCCTTCCACTGTATTCACCAATATTATAAGATGTTTCTAATTTCCACATTCTACCCATATACCATTCCGTAATGTCATTCATTGAAAACAAACTCTAATAACCTAAAATTTTGGTTTAATAAATTAAACCCATAATTTCCTTTTTATATCATCAAATAAATTAACAATATACAAGGATCATTCATGTGAATGAGGAGGGGAAAGTCCACAAAATTTTTTTTGAACAAGTTTAGGGTTTCAATATCATCGATTATTTTCAATCAAGTTGAACAATACATTTATCTACATTCAATTATATAATTCTCATAAATTCTAATTTTAGTGTGATTGTGCTTTATTAGACCATTTTTAAGAAATTTAATGTTATTCTCATTAATATGGATAAGTAAAACATTCCACATGTCCAAAAAAATTTATGTTGTTTCTCCCAAAATTACTACCCAATTTTATCATTGGTTTAGTTACATTTTCTCTCATTTATTCCTCTCCCCATATCAATAGAACCTTGAGTAACATTACAAACTAAATTTTTTATGATGATTCTATAAACTGCTTTATCTAGGTGAATAATGGAAATTTGGTTGTTTCTTATACTAGATATGTGCCAAAATTATTTAAACTTTATGAATCTCCCATTTGATATACAGATATTAACATCCTCATAGAACATGAATTCTAGATATACATCATCACATAAGTGAACTTTATTGAATTTCAAAGAAATATAATTAATTATGCATCCTTTCCCTGCTATAGAATGGAATAAAGAACCACAACCAATAATCCATGATTCTTCCAGAATGGAGAAACATAGTAGTAAAATGTTACTAACCTCAGTTGAATTTATAGATCCTAAAAATTTTGAAGATTCCATTCTAGAGTTCAACATAAGTTTTTGAGAGTATATGTTTTGATTCCTTCTCGTCCTTTAGTTCTAGCATATATATCCAATCAAATTACCTCTAATAATTCTTCAAGAATTATTTTTTGATTTTATCTCACATGAATTCCAATGAGGTGACTTCCCTCTACCTTTTTCATTCAGTTCTATTTTGAGAGGTATTTGGGAATACCTCCCTTTCAACCATTCATTCAGAATAATATTTTTGACATCCTCATACACCATGTTGGTTTCCTTACAAGAGTTTCATGTAGATATTACCATTATGTAAAAAGACTCTAAGCGCAATGATAACAATATGAAAACATGAACAGCATCAAAAAATGTGGCATTAACTAATTCAAGATTCCCCTAAATCATATTAAAATCAATCATATGGTCATATATAGGAATACCTTACAATAATATCATACTAAATGACCAGTATATAATGAATTTTTTATATTTAAGATGAAATGTTTTTTTAGGAAACCCATTTTTATTCCTAGGGTAATTCCATGATAAAATTATTAGGAAACCCACTTCATTTAATGGTGTATTTTATTATGAAATTATTATGAAACATGTATCTTTTACACAGGTTATGATATGATGAAATTTGTATGATACCCATTTCATTTCATGGTTTATGATATTCTTAATGTTTAAAATATTATGGAACAATTAAATATGGATTTCATTATGATACAGGTAGGACATATATCTCCCTCCAAGGAATTGTGCAATGATATGTTTTCTATTAGTTTAGAGGGAACACAAGTGATTATCTCAAGACCAAAGATGAGGGTACATGTGTGATTGTCCAAATCCCAAATATGAGGGTGAAATAGTGATTAGACTAAGACCAATGATATGGGTACATAGGAGGTCATCCCAGTCCCAAAGATGAGGGTATGTGGGAGGTCAACCCAAGCCTGAAAATGAAGGTACATAAGATGTCATCCCAAGAATAATGAAGGTACAAAGGTGGTTTTCTTAAGCCTAACATGTTATAAACATCTTTGTGGGTAACCTTGGCATACTATTTTCTATACTTGTGTGTATTGCACAAATTCTATGCCTTATGTAAAATTTATTCCCTCATGTACCATGTTCTTTGATTCCCTTATGATTCATGTCTTATGAACTTCCAATCATTATTCTATGATTAATGATTATGATCTTTTATTTGTAGGGTATTGATTTCAATTGTTAGGATAATGTTCTCAAACCCATATGTTCGTGTTATTTTTACATTTATCCTTTATTTACCCTTAATTAGAATCTGATCTCACCCTTTTTTATATTTACTTTTTCTTAGGTAATTAAGAAATGTTTTATGTGTGAGTACTAAAGGGGAATATCTTTATAGTATACATTGAAGATCTTTCACCAAAGTATTAAGATTGTGTTTCCATGATTCCAAAGGCTCTAAAATATTATTTTTCTTGGGCACATATTTTTGAAATGTAATGAATAATCATAAAAAATGATGTTATATCTACATAGGTTAATCCTAAGTTGCTATACCAGTAATCCTTTCACGCATCAGGAACAAGTAGAGGTGGATTATCCGGCACAACAAGAGTTAACGGTGATTGATCAGGGCCCACCACCTCCAAAGCATGATCATCACCAACCTCTCAGTTTATGAATCAAGGACTTCCTATAAGAATAACACTAAAAATTCTAAATACACACCTTAGATAGGATTTGAAAATGGTAATATTAATAAAATAAAAATAGGATAGGTACAAGCCTTCCTATATAAGAGTCACACCCATCAGCCTGCTCTGGGAGACGGGTTTGGGTGATTGGATTAACAATAAACAATGCAAGAGACACTTATTACTACCCACTACTAGGTTTGAGTACAGTTCAACATCTCTATTTTAAATCATGGTTCTAGTATATAGTTTTTAAATTGAATGTTATAGAGGAAAACAAAATTTATGATGAAATCTAAATCACTATTTTACGACAACCATTTCCATTTAAACTTAGAAATAAACAATTATCTAGTATTTCATTATGTATATCATTATATTTATAATACTATTAAAATAAATATATAATTCCCAAATTATAATGTACTATAATACATGTATTGAAAATTGTTATACATGTTACTATAACTAGGTTTTTAAGATGGTTCATTTAGATGGATTATTATTCCCAATATATAGAGGCATAAGAACATTTTAAATTGAAAATAGAATATATATTAATTAAACAAACTAAATTTTCATTTCTTAAAACCAATGCTTCGTGGATTAAAATCAATGTAATTAGAAAATTAGGGTTCAATCATCATACTGTGTAGGAAAAAAAATTTAGGTTCATGTTGACATTTAAATAATTAGAATTATGCTTATTTGTAAGAAAAATTCAAAAATTGAAATATGACTATCATAAAATAATGAATATAACCCAACAATGAATGTAGTGAGTAAATGTGTCATGGAATAATGCATGGAATGTGAACCTCTATAGAGCCTACAATGATGCATGATACACTTCTTCATTTTCATATCAGGCCAAGGGTAAAAATAAATTTTACAATGGTAAGTAAAACAGCAGTCGGCGTGCATCAAAAAATAGTGAAATCTATTGAAATGTAACTGGAATTATCAAGATCATGATATCGCATCCTAGAAATTTTTTATTTTATCATATATGTCAGTTACCTACACCTTGTAACATTCTCATTACCAATTTAAAACATGTCCTAGTCGCATCTATACCCTCCAAAAGTAGTAAGGCAAAGGAAAATAAACCTCTGATTACAATTTGTTACAACCCAGACTTAGTTTTCACATAATTAACCAAATCCTATTTCATAAAAGTCCTCAACAGTGTCTCCCCATAGGCTAGAGGCTTCCAAATTGAAGCGAAGGTTTAAAGTTTAATAGTGTAATGATTATACCATCACATTCAATGTGACACAATACTATAAAAAATAGACAATATGATAATCATAATAAATGAAAACTAGGAAAACATAAGTAATACATTTACATGATAATAATAAATAGTAATCAAAAGAAATATTGAGTAGCATATAAACAATTATGTAGTGGAATGTCTTTAAACTAAAATAAATAGTCAACCATGGAAGTAGGATGTGATAAATACATGAATATATTAAATGGGAAAATAAGAATACAATACTATCCACAATAGCATTGTGATACAAGGCTTTTTCCCCTTCTCCCATGTTCCCATTATATAATCAATCAAGCATCCATTACTGGGTTCTTTACATTGTGCCTACCTGTAGCTATTAAATATGTTCGAGTACCATGGGAAGCCTGAATAGGTTGTGAGATATACTTAGCAAGGCACTACCAATTGTGTCTATAAGAATTCCATCATGTGTATGAACACAATAACTGTGTGAAGGTATAACAGGTAAAGCTATAATATCAATGATAGATATAAATAACTCCATATATATGGATATAACCATGATATGGCTATAAAAAGTGAGATTAAATAATATATACATATATATGAAGTGTCAAAAATTGGTGTTAGGACTAAAAGGGTCCAAGATACCCTAAGAGGGGGTGAATCAGGGTATGGATATTCGATTGAAAATTATTCTTGTCCCACTGGATCTTGACCTCTATATTATAAGAGTCAAATTGTTTTCTCTTATGTGTTTATGTTGATCACTTTTTTTTATTTTTATCTGATGGTTATACTTTTGATGTAATGTAGCAAAGAAACCAGGAAGACATAAAGATTTTTACTTGGTTCACCCTCACTGAGCTATGTCCAAGGATCATACAACGGTGATGTGCAGCTGTATGGAATACACTAAAGCTCACTGACAATAATGTTTTGACAAGATCACTTCTATGCCTAGGATCACTATCTTTACAATGTTTAGGGTCAGATCATTGCTTTCCCAAGGGTTACTCCCTATTTCTGTCTCTCTGGCTCACTGCTGGTAGAGAGAATAACCTTCTTTGTCTTCCTTTTCTCATGAAATTCTGAAGGGATCCACTAAAAATTTATAGACCTGTAGGTCCTTTAATTTGAATGAATACATGAATCCTCAACTATTTATAAATTCTCTATTGAGGTCCAAATTTCATCCACTGATAAATACCCCTTTTCCCCTAACCACTGAGTAATTCTTTGGAAATACCATTGTAAATCACCCTACTTCACGAGGCTCCCAATTTCGCGAAGCTCAAACAAGAATTCTTGAAGCTATTTCCTTTTCGTGAAGCACTCTCATGAAGCACTCTCACAAAGCACTATCCCGAAGCTTAAGTAGTCGTAGAGAAACTTCCCTCACAAAGCTCACTGAGCCAACGCAGAGCTCTAAACTTTCACAGATCTTGATTAGCCGCCGCAAAGCTATTCATTCGCGAAGCACTCTGCCTTCACGAACTACCTTCACGGACTGAGAGCAAAATATTTTCTTTGAAAACTCTTTCTTCTTCTCTCGAGGGTGTTGAGGTATATTTATAGGCAATTCCACAGACCCTCGAACCTTCCACGTTAAGTCAACATGACATCATCTTAAATCGCAAAGCACCAAAGTTTCTGCTGAAATTCTCTCTATATCATGAAGCACCAAGGAAATTTTCGGATCGCAGAGATCATCGTAATCATGGAGCATCCTATCAATTCCTTCGCTCCTTTGCACCTTCACCGCGAAGCTCCACTCTCAGTTCCCTTTTCTAACAAAATGCTCTTACAATCTGATGTTTGTGAAGCATGAAGTAATCACGAAGAATCACCGCCATCATTTTTCTGGCCTTTGTGAAATCTAATACATGAAGCCTATCTTCGTGAAACTCATGCCTTTTCCATATATTTATGAGATGATCAAGGATATCCACTTTTCGTGATGATCACCAAACTCCAAATTTTGGACCCTAAAAATTTGGAAAACACTAGAAAACAGTGCCACCTTGTATATGTTCTTTTGTACCACCTCCAGATCATCTGTTCCATTATCATGGTTATTTGTCAACATTTATTGTCAAAACCATCTCTGGAACTCGTCAATTCACTATGGGAACCTGCATTGTCAAAAAACACAAGCAACCCAAAAATACTACAATGATACCTTGAGGGATTTTTTCCCAACAGTTGGTATGTACTTGCTTGGTTTACACCACATGAGAAAATCATATCAGACATACATGGGTCAGGTCCCAAGGTGTATAACTAGGGATACCTCATTGAGTCCAAGGATAATTTCTAATTATAATTATAGAACAATATTATACCAATATTATTGAGGTCCTAAAGTAATGACTAGGGAGACCAATATCTGATGATATGAATGTATACATAATTTATAGGTTCCCTACCTCAATTTCCCTCATCGATTCCATACCACAAGTATGTATACCTAAGGGTCATAGGTTCCATACCTCGATTCCCTAATTAGTTCCATAACATTATGAAATAGTTTATATACCTTAATAGTAATTTGGTTCTATACTATGATTGCCAACATCAAGAATGTAATATTAAAATGGAAAGGTCTATGTCATTTTCCATACCCAATTACAATTATTAATATAAAAAGGCCAATACAATTGAATATCCAACTCATTTCACACATTAATTTAATACCAACCATTCAATTACATTAATAAAATTTAATAATAGAGGTAAAATGTATTTCCATCGCCAGTTATCTCATTTAATTTAAAATGGATCCCACAGAAATATGTTGAGCTCACACCCCAATGTGGTGGTTCAATCATGGATAATATTAAAGGAAACACCTATTAGGTGGACCGAGTTGAGGATAACAACATCCAACCATCCCAAATTTCTAAAATGGAAAGACATTATAGTTCCAAAAATTTAATTAATCCATATAATTAATTTAGGGGAAACTTCTAGAAGTTATGACATGAAACACAACATTGATACTTTAATATACAAAAAAATAAATAAAATGTAAATTCCACCTCTATTATTTTTATAGAAGATCACTCTTCTAGTATTGGCCCTCAAGTTTTTCTAAATTGGAAAAAAAATTAATAATTGACAATTACCTTGAAAATGGGAAATATTGGTTTCACGAGAATATTTCCAAAGAAATATAGATAAATGAAGGAAGGAAAAAAATTAAATCAATTACAAGTGATTGTACAACATGATAGATGGTGTCACAAATAATGGCTAGATAAATGCATTTATTTAATTCATTGTTTAGGCATACAGGAGATTCCAACAGGAGGAGAGGGGGTCGGTTGATGGGTAAAAAAGAAAGAAATATGGGTTATAATCCTTAAATCAAATGAGGAAAAAAATCTAAAATAACACAAAAATGATAGTGTAAAATCAATTCCCTCCTCATTTCCTTGAGTCAAGGTGGAATTTTTAGTTAGCCTAGAGTAATGTCCCCAAGGTGCCAAAGGATAGTCATAAATACCAAGTGATTCAATATGATTGGGGGATGAATTTACTTTCTTTAAATTAAATAACCCAACCAATATTCCATAAAAAATAACAATACATGATTCATGATATAAACAAAAGACAACTCAATGTAATATCATTGATATCAAAACCCAATGACACCAAAAAAACTCCATATATCATAACATGATACATGATACAACTCCACAATACATCCCATGTATAATTAGAAACCATTATAGAGTTTTGATAATTTATCTTTTCTTATAACTTGACGAACCATATTTGTAAAAGAACTAAATTTACAATGTATAAAAGAGTAGTGAATCTCTATAGGCTTTCCCTAAATGAATTCCTAAATCACGTCAATAGGATATAACAAGTTAGAACATTTATATAAAATTATTTAATAAACCCATTTTCAACAATTTTAAAATTTATATCAAATAAAAATCATTTTATAACAAAAAAATTTCATAGGATAGAAAACTATCAATTCTTTATTCCATTTCACATTCTTTTTTGATATTCCATTCCACTATTCACCCACATACCCACACATGTCTACCTTACTGACAATTCCCTAATCATGATTGGTTTTACATCCATCCATGAAGTAATCACATAGTGGACAATATCCTTGTTCCCCAATGATACACACCCCTTATCTAGGGTCATATCCCTTTTCTACCACAATGTTACACACCCTTTTATTCTGGGTCACGTCAAAAGAATGAATTCACACAACCCATGTATGAAAAAACTATTTCAAATTGATTATTTAAAACCATTTAATTAAAATAATTATTTTATTTAATACCTTTTAAAAGCCCATATTTATAAGAATTAAAAAAACATCTATTTTAAAATTACCATTTTAAAATCATTCAACAAAGCACATTTTCAAAAAATTACACAGTTCTACAAAAAAATCAAACCGTCACTAAAAAGGGTTTCTACCTTGATTTTCACACAAATGTCGCAATAAATTTCAAGTAATATAAAAAATTTGAATGAAAGCCTTCATATTCAAATAATAGTGGTCGGGAGTGAAGACACATACCTTAGGGATTATGGTGAAAATGAATAATGGCATGATAACACCCATATAACCTGGTGGAATCCCTAAAACCCCAACTTAGATATCTTCCACTAAAATCAAAAAGTTCACATATGACTATTATTGGAATAAAAAACCTTATATCTATCTGTAGTGGACTAGATCTAAAAAAATAAGATAGGGAAATATAAGATCTATGAAAATATAGGAAAAACTACCACAAATGAAGACTTACCAAAGGAATCAGGCTTCGACTCCCCAAGAAATGCCTTAGAATCACATCAGATTCAATGGGGAAATATTTCATAGCCATTGGGAGGAAGAATTTTTGAGTTTTGGATGAAATGGAGAGAAAAGGGGTTTAAACATAATCTAAACATAGATCTACTTTTTGGATCTTTTTTTAAGAAATATATGTTTAGTCACATGGTTAATAAAACTATTAAAAAATTGTGGGACAACATATATATCAGGGATCAAATCGCATTGGGGGCTCACACTATTAGATATCCCTACTTAAAAACATAAAAAATATCACTGTCGAACATTTCATGATTTCTATTTGGTGGCCGCACAGTTTGGAAAAATCGTACGCTTAACCACGACCATTCCCCTAAGCCCCTTTCTCATTGTGCATAGTTTCCAATAGGAGTTGCAAAGTTTCCACTAACTATGCACCAAATACACACCCATAGAAAAATCACAATACATTACAATAATATTCCAAACCCTCCCAAACATCACCAAAATACTCTGTATATATAAAATCATAATGAAAGTGTTATGTACTCGAATCCTATAGTGGTACAAATGGGGTAAACATTTTGGCTTTATGGTTGGACAAACAGTGCACAAATTATGAAACTGACACTTTCCATGGGTTGTTTAATCCCACATTTGGGGAGAAAAATATTTATAACCAATATCAACCCATTATCTCCCCTATAAGAGGCCCTAGAATATCCCACATGTTTTTATCAAACATTCGGACTGGGATTCATAAATTATAGAAAACACGTGGCACAATTTTACCCTCCAAAAGTCGAGGTTCCAAAAATTGATCAATCCTTAGACTCCCTAATTTCATACATAACCTCATTATGAATTTATAATAGGATAAAAATATGGAATCAAATAACAATTAAATTTTTTTTACATTGAATAAAAATGGGGATCTTAAAATTCATGTACATCTTTAGTTATCCAAACATCCAAACATTCAATTCCCTATAACCTCTTCCGAACATGAATGAAACTAGAATTATCATTTTGTTAAAATTGGGAATGATCTATTGATTAATTTTTATCAGAATATTTTCATACCATGTTATTTTCATTCCATAAGAGGTTATCATTGAAGAGAATATTTTGAATTTTTAATATCTTTTGATTGTTTCATCTGAAAGAAAAAATATAATGGTTTCATTTTCATATCCAGTAATTAAGCATTTCTTGTGCTTAGATTCAAGTTTTTTCCTACACATGGAATCAACATGAACACCAGATATACATTAGATTATTTTAAAATTATTATCTTATTAATGTATTTCAAATCATAACCACTTTATAATCTCCCTCCTTGTCAATTTTGAAGGACATTTATTGAAACAATACAGTTCACAGTTGAAAAATTATACCCAATCTCATTAGACATTCCAAATAGTTTCATTATGACTAATTAATTCTCTATTAAAATACAATTCATGAACTCACCCACACCTTTTTTCTCCGGTTTAAAGGGTATTTTCTTTTCTATCATAATTCCTTTATTCCCATAGTATTTTTGGAAATCCATTCCACTCTATTCACCCCCACTATTAGGCTTTAATCATTTAAATATTACTCTATATCTCCCTATCCACTATAAAATTATATTGAAATAAACTCAGACCACCTAAAATGTATGTTTAAGAAATATAACCCCTAACTTCCTTTTTATATCATCAAATAAAGTAACCATGTGAAAATATATTTCATGAGAATGAGCTGGGGAAAGTCCCCAATCATATCTGTGAAAACAATCTATTTCCCATGATCTTGGATTCATTTCACTCATGTTGAATGATAACTCACTCTAATTCCCACTTATATAATTATCCAAAATTTGAATTTTATTTATATTAATATTTCATAAAACCTTTTCACTAGATCATTCATGTTATTCTCGTTAAGATGATTGAGTTCAAAATTACATGACTCCAAACCATTGTACGTTCTAGCTCACAGAATCAAAGATCTATTTAATATTATTTTTTGATACATTTATCGATCCATTAATACAATCCCCATGACCATGTTACCTTGAGTAACTTTCTATACTCCATTTTACCGATAATTTCGTAACATGTTTCGTCCAGGTGACCAATGAAAATTTCATTCTCCATTTGACTAGATGTGAACCAAACTTCTTTCAACTTTAAAAATCTCCCATTATATATCAAGATATTAACATCTCCCTTTCCCATGACTTATATATATTCATCATCATATAAAGGAACTTTATTGTATTTCATAGACATATAATTCATTTTTCATCCTTACACTACAATAGAATGGAATAATTAACCGGAACTAATAACATGTGATTCAAATAGAATGTAGAGACTCAACAATAAATTGTTATTACCCAAATATAAATTAATATAAATTAAAATTTATCAATATTTCCTTATTTAGTTCACCTTGAGATCCTTACTATATATCTTGAGAGTCATTTTTGTCTGTCCTTTCTATCATATAGATCCAATCATTTTTACTCTACTCATACTTCTTGAATTATTTTAGGATATAATCTCACATGACATATATTTATGTGAATTTGCTCTACAATTTTCATTCGGTTCGATTTTGATAGGTGTTGGGAAATCAATCCCTTTGAGCCCCAAATTCATAATAATATTTTTGACATCATCATACATCATATTTTTTTTCTTGAAAGTGTTGCTTATTGAAGTTACTATCTTGTATCAAGACTCTAAATGAAATGATGAAAACATGAACACCTATATATTATCCAAAAATGTGACAATAACTGATGAATGATTCTCGAAAATAATATTTAAATAAATCATATGCTTATATATATATATATAACTTCTAATAATATAATAATTAATAACATACACATCATGAAAACCTTGTTTAATGTTGTCTGCTTATCATGAATTTCTGTCAGATCTTTCACAAGCTTTACTACAGTGTTTAATTCCCCGATGATGAATGCTATTTTCTATGCTAATAAAATCATGATAATCCCAATTACCTTCCCATATATACTTTTAAATCTTAATTTCACTATCTTATCTAGTTTGAACACCATGAATTATAATTATAGGTTCTTCAAAATGAGTTATTCTTCCAACTATATTCTCAGTAATCCAAAGTATTTCCTTTAAAATTTATCTATTTGGACCATTCCTTATTCAAATTACATATCATATAATGATAGTAAAAGTATATTTAATCAACATACAACTTTTATGAGAGATATGTAGACTAATATAATGACCAAGAGTACTACTGAGTCCTGAATATGCTCTGATACAACTTGTTGGGGACACAACATCATTGATCACTTGAAGATAAAATATCAAAAATATTAAAAGGTGGAAACTAACATTGGAACTTCTTTGATTGTAAGATCACTAGTGAATCCATTATATCTAAATATCTGAAGAAGAAACTTACCCTAAATCACCACATTGACTTCAGCCAAGCATACACTTTAAAAAAATCCAGGATGAAAATGATAGGTAATTAAAAATAAAAACATAAGGTTTACATGGTTTAGATATTAATTACCTATTTTACATGGAGAACACAAATTTATGTTCACATATTAATATAATACAAGAATTATAATCAATATACGTTTTAAATTAGATAACTAATTATAAGTAATCACTCAATCACATCAACATACGTGTAAAAGTGGCTGTATCTACTTATAGCTAGTCCCAATCAGTCATCAGGTAGCAATGAATTATGGGGTTATTGGAAGTCCATACATTGATCCCAATAACATATGATTTACTATAGAAATTTTCACATTATCAATGTCATTAATTGAATACTTTGTTTTACTCTCACATATCATATGATGGCCCATACACATATTCTCCATTGACCACAAAACATCCAAGGAAGACTTCTATGTATAGTCATCAGTGAGCAAATATATTTTTATAACATACATCCTCCATTTCCCCCTATGACAATCACATAGCTGGTTATTAGAAATTGAAAAAATCTAATATATTCCTCCTCAATTTATGTTTCAACTGGCACTAAATGAACATCATGTCATGTTATCTTCAGACACTTCTCTAGGTAGTCATCTAATTGGAACATAAATTATACTTCACGTGGCTAAATTTTTTTCCATATTATTTTACCCAATCCACACAATTATTAAAATAATAATAATTATTGAATTATAATTTTATGCAATTTAAAAATAAAAAATTATTTATAAAATAATTAAAATAATAATTATGATCTTTTGAATTTTATTAATTAAATTTATAATATAATATTATAAATTTATTTTTTAGATTTTAAATTAATGAAAATGGTAACTTGTTATATTTTTTAATTAATCTCATATTTTTTATCAAATTTATATGTACTACCATAATAAAGGTCAAATACTTTGACAATCAATTATTTATTTTTAAAATTAATTTTTTTCAACATATTTCAATTTTTTAGGTTATAATATTTTTTAAAATATATTAGAAAAGTAATTTTGATACTATATATCTATTTAATAAAAATTAAGAAAATAAATAAAAATACATGCAAGAATTAGATTAAATAACCTAAATTTAATAAATATAATATCACGTTTTTTAAAATTTCATTATAAAATGAAAAAATCATCATCACCTACATTTTCATTGTTATATACACATACATTTTATTTTTAAAATCATTATATATTTATAATAAATTTATAATACTAATTCTACTACTACTATTACTTGGAATATTTTTCTTCAATAAACCTATATTATTATTTTTATTATACGTCATTAAATATAATTTGATTAACAAATAATTTGAATAAACTTATGAAAAACAAATTACAATGAAATTTTGTATTTTTAATAAAAAATAGAATTTTGATATATTAGAACATAATTATGATGACACATTCTAATTTGATAATAAATAATTGATATTTTTAAAATATCAAAGAATTAAGTATGAATAATCTTACTTTTAAAAATAAATTTCAATGTTTAATAATTCAAATTTCAAGTTTAAAATCCAAATATCATTATTATATATATATATAAATATTAATTTTTGAATTAGGTTATATTTATAATAAATTATTAGTGTTAATATTACTACCACCACCACCACTCCAATTACCACTTCTACTAAAGCTACTATTATAACTTTTTAAATATAAGTTTTCTTGTAAAATATATGTTTTTTAAAAAACAAATGTTTTTTGCATAGTTTCTTATAAATATATTACACCATAATTGTAATAATATATAATAATTTGATAACAAATAATTTATTTTATAGAACCTATAATAAAAAAACAATATGAATAACTCAGTATTTATAAATAAAAGATAATTTTTAATTTTTTTAATTTTAATTAAAAAATTAAAAGCTTATAATTATTTTAATTAGTTTCCTTATGCATCTATATATATTTACATTTTAATTTTAAAGTTATATTAAATATATAGTATATTATTATTATTATCATTATTATTTTACTTTCGAAATATATTTATTTAATAAAAAAACAAAAAACTGAACCAAATTAATAAAAAACCATCGTAATGTTTTTATTATAAATGTTATTTTAATTATATTAAAATGTAAATATTATAATGATGAATTATTTAATTATAAATATGTGATGGATAAGAAAATATAAAAATGAATCGATATGGATAACATATCTTTTAAAAATATATTTTAGATTTTTAATTATAAAATTTCAATTATTATTATTATTATTATTTTTAATATATATATATATTAAATTCATAATTATATTATATTTGAAATACAAGATTATTATGATCATCCTGATTATTATTTTTATTGATGTGACATGTTTCTAAATGGAAAAACATTGATAGGGGGGTTGGATTAGTGTTGTCCTTTTTATAATTTATTTCCTTAGACACTAACCACTATGATTTTTTATGATCATGATCCACTCACTGTTTAAATATCACTCTAGCTCATATGTAATAGAACTAATTAATAACACAATAACACATAATATTTTTACAAGGTCCACCCCCATTGTGGGTCACCACATCCTTATTGTGTCAATGATGAAATCAAGAAAAAATATATCAAATATATCTTTAATTTATTATATAAAGGAAAGGAACCATCAATTTCCAGAAAAAATTATTTCTAAATAGAAAAGTCTATGGAATTTAATTTATACTTTATCCCTCTAGTTCACAAAATAATTTTCCAATCAAAAGAAAAAGATATCCTACAGATTTAGATAATGATACTCAAAAAAATACATCTTCTTTAATCCTTTATATTATTCATCTTGAATTTAGGATTCCTTTTCTTCATGGAATTTGAAATCCAAAAATTACAATAGTATTTGTAGATCATCTGTTATTTTCTCTCAACTCAATAGTTATTCTAAATTTTCATTTACAAATTATCATGTCTTCCCCTATATCTTTTGTCATGGCTAACTCATTTTATATTTAATTCTATAAACTTTGATTGATTATTATTTAAATTATTTAACAAGTAAAGGAGTTAATTTATCCAATATTAAATGTGTGGGTTGATGACCAGGATTTCACTATGACATCCTCCTTGATCATTGACCCATTAAATAATTGAATATATTTGTAGAGATTAATAATATCGAAAACTTTATGCTAGATTATCCATCTTTGAACTACCATAAATGTAAATAAGTTTTTTATTTAAATATTTCACAAAATGCATACCATAATTCCAAATTTTATTAATTACATTTTGAGGTATAATAACTGTGTGATGATATTCCACATCGTTAAATATTTATCAAAATATCTCATTAATAATTATTCTCTTGAATCACAATGTTCATTACTATTAATTTTTAATTATGAACAATGAATTATAACCCAAAATCATCAAATTTAACATTATATATTTATGAGAAAGCGTGTTTAACCTTAAATAGCTCTAAAACTAATCTTACGTATAAGTTGATTTTTTTTGTTACACTTATGTATCATTATATTTCTTATACATGGGACAAATTATCTCCTAATCATTCTCTAAAAAAGTATGATTTACTCTTATATATACAAAATAATATAAGATTTAGTGTTACATATCACTTCCGAGATTCGACATATCACCTTCTTATTGTTCTGTATACTTAGAGTTACTCTTACATATCAGAATAATGTTTTACTTTTAGAGTATCTCAATACCAACTAATAATTTACTTTTTTTATTCTATTGGAAATATTACATATCAAGAATTTGATCTTACATATCACCAATGATATATTATGTATCATATTGAAAATTACCCAACATTTATTCTAATTCACACCAAAGTGATCTTATGTATATATTTTACACTTTTATGTTAAATCAAAGATATTACTAATGGACTCTAGAATACTTAAAATCACCTCAAAACTTCTATAATCGTCTACCAACTTCTCAAAACAACTCCAAAACATTCTCAATTACTTGTTATTCTTATAAATTATTCTCATTTGATGTTGAAAAAAAAACCATCAACAATTCTATAAAATTTGTAATATAACACTCTAGATTTGGTTAAATATACAATAACTCACCAAATGTTATCAACACACCAAATCATATCATTTTTAATTGATAAATGACATAACATCACACTAATAGATAAAATTATGTTTTTGGAGAGTATATCATCCCTTAATGCCTTTAAATTTGTGGGTTCTTAATTTGATGAGCTAACCTTAATCAAATCACGAATTTCTACCCCCTTTATAAATTTAATCAACTTTGTATTCCTCAAACATATGTAAGGTAAGACCAATGTACCTTTATCTTCCTTTGATAATATTATCCAAAGGAATGTGTGGAATTTCTAAACACCTCAAGTAAGAGGGAATATATGAAAATTCATTTCTGGACTTAAATCATAAAATCTATCCTTCGGCATAACCTTGGATAAAATTTATAGAAGATGAGAATTTATTGAAATATTTTCTAGACTCATATAACCTTTTCCAACCTTATATTTAAATATATATATATTTCATTTTAAAATTCTTGGAACTAGCGTGTTTCATTGGATTCTTAAATTTATCAATTTCAATTTGGTTATCAGTTGTAGTTATTAATGGATTATATAGTCTCACATTAATATCTCCAAACTGTTCTCTCGTCCTGATCACTTTTCTAGAGGCATGATTGGTAGCCACGTGCTATGTTTCATATATACTAAAAATAAGTGAATTCTATTTCTTATATTACCAAAATAGATAATATTTTCTAAACAAATGTACCACCATTGTTGATTTATATCATCAAATTTTTTATCATAGTCATCATAAATTTAACCATATTAATTGAATTATTCACCTCTTCTGTAAATCAATCCCTTACTCAAGGGTTTTTTATTGTATATGAGGAATCTATTGAATGTATTAATGCCAGATTATTTTGGATCCATTTGGTATATTATATACAATATTAATGCATAAAAAATATTAGTTCTTCATGTAGTGAATAAAATTTTGCTTCAAATCAGTTTCCTAAATTATTTTTTATTCATACTTTTCCAAACATCTTCCTTACTCATCATCACACAAAATATCCCAAGTGTGGATAAATCTATAAGGTATCCCAGGTAAAATTTATTCATCAATTCCATAACATATTTATCTCAAGATAAGAAAGAATATTTTTATTTCTAAAAAACTTGTAATACCATAGATAAACTCATCTATATACTCATTTTCATTTCAAAATGCAACTTTATATTCATTATAAAATTTTCACAAGACTACTCCATGTTAGAAAAAAAATAATGTCTCCCACTTAAAAAATAATTATTATAGTACCAATGGTTATCCTCTATATATAATTTTTTTGTATAATTTTCATTTTTTTAATGTTTTATTATTTTATTAATCGTTATATAATGGAATACTAGGATTTTGGGTCCCTATATCAGCCCATAAAATGTCATCACCAACACACACACCATTGCTTCTTCATTTTCATGGATATATAATTCATGTTTATTAATAAAAAATTCTTCTTTGATTAATCTTTTAATTATTATGAGTTATAATAGATAAAACCATTATTATTGATTCAATTATTGACTCAAGTGAAACAATTTCATATAAATCAACTCTTTCAACATGTGAATAACCTTTACATTGTAATAAGGCCTTATTTCTAGAAATATCACCATTTACATTGTGATTATTTTTTAAAAACCACTTGGTTCCAATAATATTTTACCCTTATGGTCTTTGAATGAAATCTTAAGTGAAATAATTCTTTATTTTATCTCTCTCCTCATTCATATATTTATCCACTCTTTATATCTAATAACCTATAAAAAATGTAGACTCATTTGATATATAACATCCACTTTGATAATTAAATGCAGTCTAAACTAGTACCTTTTTGTCCAAAGTGATAAATTCTGATTTCAAATTATAGTTTTATGCTCAACATACTTTTCCAGTGGCTGACACATTAGTTTCTCATTTTACGCAACAACATCTTCATCATTTTTCCAATATGAATCAATATAACCATTATTTGATTCATTTCATGTTTCTCCCTCACTTATATTTGTAGTTTTATATATGTTTTATTATTTATCAATTTCAAAATATACATTATCACTATAACTAAAAGTGGTGTTATGTTTAATAATATTTATATTATATCATTATACTGACTTTTGAAGCCTTTTATTCCAACATTTATAACCTCTACCATTACATAATTTTCCCATTAATACTCCTTCTATAACCTTTTTAACAAAATTTATCAAATCATAATTATTGACTTTTATTATGTATGGAGTACCAAATAATATGAAGTATTTCAAAGATGGATTATTCTTGAACTAAATTTCAGAGAAAATCATGTTAGATTCACATATCAAAACAGATCTATTTTTTATATTCACATATGTAATTAAAAACACTCTCTAAATGAGTTTTTTGAGATTATATTCAACAATCATGGTTCTTTCTATATCAACCCAGATTTCATTCCTTATTTTTATAGCTCGGTTTTAGAGGAGTGTGTAAGGAGAACTATAGTGGTGTTTAAATCCATGATAGGAAATATGTGATCCAAATTAATTTATATTTAATTCACTTCTATTATATGTTCATAGATTATTTATTTAAAATCCTAGTTCTGTCTCTATTTCTCTTCTAATATTTTTGAACATCTCCACTCCCTCAAAATTCTACTTCATGAACATCACATTATTCATCCTAATAAAATTATCAATTAATCTGATGAAATATAGATCACCTTTAGTGGATTAACGTATATATTTTTCATATAAACATGTATTTATTAATTCAATTGTCTTGGTGGATTGAATTTCTACAATTTTGTAGATTTATTGCACCATTTTCCCCTATTGACATGTTTTAAAGATTACATCTCTTTCACTATTTAAATGGTGTTATTATCTTAGCCCATATCATTTTTATCTCTTTATGATACTTATTTGACCAAGATGACTAATTCTTATATTACAGAACTCATTTTAATCCCAAAACTTAAATAAAACGAGTAACTTGTATAGATAATTTTCAATTTATTACCATCATTTCTTTCCCATTTAATTATAGAACATCTATCCTTTTAGAACTTTATTAAAAAAATTCCTTGTAAAAATGATCTCAATCCCATTTTAGAAAATATAGAATACCCTCAAGAGATTATTTTTAAGACCATCAATAAAAAACACCTCCTTGGATTCTAGTTTTTAAGATTCAATATTAGTTGTACCAACTCCTCAAATATTTAGGTAAATATATAAAAAACAATTAACTGCTCCATTAGTGTGATATTATATGTTCTTTATGATATTAATTTTACTATAATGTGGGATAAAAAACTACTATCCATAATCCATGTAATATTATTTTTGTGGGCTTTGAGAGACACATAAAAAAGTAACTTCTCTCTCATTCTTTTTTTTCTAAAGTATATGAACTGAAAAAAATTTATGAAAATTTATTGGACACGTATTCACACACTCTATTTCATAATTACATTAGTTTTCATATATTTCATAGATTTATTCTAGTTAATCAAATTTATTTTATGTTTACACACTTGATGAATATTTGTTCACAAATTTCTTGGGACCTAGACTACTTATTATCTTATCATAATTTTTCCCCTAGATTTATGACTTACTTGAAACTATTTAAATGATATGTTATACTATAATAATCATATTTTAGGTAATATAATTCTTCTATAAAATATTTAATTTTCAAGAAGGATTTATAATTTGTGTTACTGGGCATATAATTTTTTTTAATGAAAATAAAAATAATATTTTGGTAATTTGAATACCATAAACTATTGTTTTAAATGAGTAATGATTCTTAAATGGAGTGTCGTGTGTTTGAATATTATTTAGAGGTATTGAGTCTTGTTTTTTGATGTTTTAGTATATTTTACCTAGGTTTATGGTTTGGTGTTCATGGTTTATGAGAAACCAGGTGACACCATGATGTTGAGGGTATTTTTAGTTCACTTTGAACAGATCACGGTTATTCTTCATGGCTACTTCATGGATAAGGAAAAAATATGTGGGGATGAAAAGTAATACCATGTGATATGGGATAGTGATTTGGAATTTTGATCATAGCTTGCACACGATCTAGTTAACTTTTCTCTATAACCTTATGTTATGTGGGACATTAATAGTGGATGGTACATGGTTAGAATACAGTTTTTCCAACCATGTGAAAAAACACGTGGTTGGGTTGGATTTGGGTAGGACACAACACATGGATATAACACAATTTAGAAAACTATGCACCTTCCTATAATCTCATTAATGTGAAAATTGTACCACTTTTCCACTTCAACCTTTCAAATTAACATTCCTTGTTCTGTATCCCTCGCACATACAAACCAAGGGACAAATCCCCCCTTCAAAAATCCTCACTAAGGAATTGTTACTAGGGGATTTTCTAGTTATTGAGGCGATTTTTCTCCTCCCTTTCTTACATTAATACTTTAATTGATTTCTTCTAATTTTTTGATATGTAAATTTTGGGATTTGATTCTCATTTCACCCGATCATGGTGAAATCCAAAAAGCATGATGTGGTTTTGGGTTAGAATGAATAGATTAAATTCCAATATGAATTGTACACAACGTTGCGTCATGTTTTTTTAGGTATGTGTTTTTGGTTATCTTCTTTAGGGGTTCCCTATTGAATTAATTTAATTAATCATTTTAATTGTATTAACTCTTAGATACTTACATGGGAGTAATTTCAGGATTTTGTTGTGGTCCATCCCTGGTATTTTAATGAAGTTTCAGTAAGACATGAGAACCTAGTTAATTTTTTGAATTTATGATGTGTTGGGGTTTAATTAATTAATTAATTATTATTGTTATGATTAATTAATTTTTTTCTCAGCATGAGGTTAGAGATGGGTGGCTGAAATGAGGTAGGTTGGATTCCAAAGAGGATATAAAGGACTTGGATGGGCCTTGTGAAGGCCTCTGATCATTTGAAATGTTTTTGAAATCATCACTGATGAGGATGGTTGTCTAAGAGGATTACCCATTGTCTTGATGATTGATTTATGTGTGTATGTAGTATGTTCTTAAGTCCATGTGTGGTTTGATTTTTCCCTTTATCTAATTTAATAGTTTTGGGAATTATATTTATGTATTAGACCTTCCATGGGCATCATTAGATCTTTTAGTTATTATGATACTGAACCAATGGCCATTGATGGGGTGTGAAAACCTTTGAAAATTGGATGTTTTTATTTGTTGAGTTTTTTGAAAAGCCTGTGAGGCTCTTGAAATTTTTTTCAGCTTGTGTATTATGTTTTAACTCAATTTTGGGTTTCAAAGGGTTATATAATTGTTAGGAAGTAGATTTTGTTTTTAATGTTAGGTGTTGACTTCCAAGTGTGTTAATGAGGAGTTATTTTCAATGGATTTCAAATGTTTTTATGAAAGAAGCATATGGGTGCCCCTTTGGTGAAAAATTATTGATGAAATTGTTTTCGATTTTAATAGGAATAAAGGTGTTGTATTTGTATTTAATATTTAAAAGTAAGAACCCTATTATAAAGGTTTCTTTTTAAATGTTTTTAATTTATATGTGAGATACATAATTTTTCAAATAGTGGTAGAATAATGCTTAAATGACTCAAAAAGGGATTGGATTTTTTAGCCATGTTGAGGGTGTTAATTGACCATCAGGAACTTGGAAAATGATTTGGTTTTAAAGGAGTTGGTTATTAATTTTGAATGTATTGTAAGGAATAATTTATGATAATTTATTTTATAAAATATTGGAAAGAATATTGATTTTTGATATGGTTTTCCATATATGATGGTGGGAGTTGGATGTGGAATTTCACACTTATGATTCTGGATGTATGACATGTAATTACCCATATCAGGTTAAGAAACTTGGAAATGATGTTCGAAACGTATGATTCTGTATATCTAACATGGTGCTCCACAAGTGAGTATAAGAAAGTTTCATATGATACTCCTTCCCTATGGGCAAGTTTATTAGACATGATGATATAGATTCATAGAAATGGTATTATATATGATAGGGCATTGGACTGAGATTCTAGGCATGGTTGACATTGATGTTTATTCCTACAAAAAATAAATGGTAATGGAAAATAGGTTTTTTTCCTTCATAGTGTTTATCCGCCTATGTTTTATGGCTTAAATGATCGGTTTAGGTCGATGCAGGTTCGATCATCTTAAGTATTACCTTAGAACCTGGGGGAAAGTGGGTACATTATAAGCTACTATTTTTCTAAGAGTATACCTTCTTTTCTATAATGTTAATTTATTCTACTTTTTAACTACACACATAACTATACTAATTGGTATTTTCTTAAAAATAATTGGTGGTGGCCTACTATGTTGAACTCTCACCCAGCCCTCGCCACCATAGCACATGGGTACTTGAGAAGATATCACATGGTCATTGGAGGTACATATTTGGGTTAAGGATTGTGTTCATTTTTTTAGTATTGGGTAGTCTTTCTCAATGGCATGATGAGTCTGGCCGAGTTTCAATCGGATATTCTTTAGATCATTTTAATGGTTTATTTTATTTTTTATGTTATGTAATCAGACCAGTGGGTGGTCAGTTAAATTTATGGCATAGCTCTTCTGGCCATTACTTCATTTTATTTTATCGTGGCATCTTCAGTTGATTTATACATTTTGTATAATCCTATTTATATGATTATTAGAAAATTATTTTTTTTATTGTCTACTCTACTATGGTGGTATAGTCTCTTCAATGTACAACCATAATCCTGACTTATAGTTGTCAGCCTCTATCATATAAGGAGTCACACCTATAGCCATTTTTAAAACTATATCAGGGCATCGATTTAGTGGCTCCAAGGTTGGGATGTTAAAAAAAATTTCATAAAAGTTTTCTTTTATATTATTTTACTATTTATGGGGATAATTTAGACTATGGATATAATAATGTGTTAAAGGCTATGATGGATAATAAACTGATGAATCATGATAACTTATTCCATTATAAATTTCAGGTAACTTGGGTGGGGATTGTTGTTTTTATTTTTGATGTTTTAGTTGTATTTGATTTTGTCTTTGAAAGATTCACATGTGGTTTGTATTTTATGATTGGTGATGTATTTATTATTCTTATCCTTTTTTCAAGAAGCCTATGATTTGGTTTGGACACTTAGACCATAGACGAAAAATTATTCTCATGAAATTTGATTGGAATGTTGGATCCACTTGTTATAGTCTTGCTAGTGTGTGTCCTTGTTAAAGACAATGGATCAATTGTTCAATGTTTCAAAGACTACTTATAAAAAATCTCACTATATGAAAACTTGGTGGAATTATAATTTGTTGGTCCAACTTATATATTGATCTATTTTTTATGGAACATGATGTGAATCTATGGTGAGACACTCGATGTTGAGGATGTTGTTGTAGTCCTCATGAAATAAAGTGCAGTATCCCTAGAGGGTCATCATGGTATGGATATTTAATAGATGGACCCTTGTGGATGGTTATGTTTTAGGTTGGTTGTATGGTATTATCCTTTAGGGAGTGGTCTGATTTGTATATTCTCAAATAGGATGGGTGCCCTGGTTGTGGTTTGTTGGTTTTTTCAAGTGATGTAATTCACTGTGAGACCTTCGGTATTGGTGTTCTGACATGTTGATGTCATGTGCTATTGGGACAAGAGTGTGTTTTAAGCCTCTTAATTTTTATACTTATATGATTTGTAATATGACTTTGTGGTTGGAGCTAGTGAAATTTCATGTTACTTTATTTATGGGGCTAGGTGGGAGATCCATGTAATGAGCCCCTTTGATGCGACTCTTGTTTAAAGATTTAGTGCCGCTTGAATTTTGAGGGAAACCCAAGAGAATTTTTTACTACTTTTTGTATGACATTGGGTGCATGTTGAATGGGTTGAAGATTTGAAATTTTCATATCGATGCATAAAGGGTGCTATATTGAGTGTATTTTACATGTCTTTAATACCTTTTTTAATTTAGGAATATAACTATTATTTTAGTGTCCACCCATGTGGTTGTTTTCAAGAGGGGGGAGCTCATTTAGGTGAATAGAGTGGGTAATGTTTTTTTAAGAGGCATGTGCTTGATGGTTATGAGCTAGATCAATACCACATGGGGTGATATATGGATACACGGTTGTTAATGTGCGAGTTTACATTGGGTAGAAATTAGACTTTTGAAATTAGAGGAGAGGATAAAAAGTACTACCTATGGATAAAGAAATCCTTAAGGAGGGTTTTTTTGGGAGGCACATGGGGATTTATAGTTTTCATGAGATAAAAATCACTTGTAGTGATGATGTCTCAATTAAACATGTGGGTTATACAAGAAAGGTCTAGTTGGGTACCAGACCTGGTTAGCTCTAGATGCATCTTCAAGAAGGAAGTGGGAGAAGAAATGAACTTTGTGTAACTTTGGAATGACGCTTGAATATTAATTGGTCATGAAAATGGTTTTTAATCAATGAAGTACCTTGATTATAGAATGTACCATCAGAAATATTTATTATATGACATGGGAATGCTAGTTGTAATGTCTAGTGGATAGGGCTTATGAGCCAAGGTATCGTAAGGTGTGACTAGATAGAGTTAGAATTCGGTTATGTGGTTGGGTTAACAAAATGTTTGTAATGGTTAAGTGTGAATGGGATTTTGGAGGCCCATTCATGTGGTGTTGATTTGTGTTGTTTTTCTTGTGAATCAAATGTTATTGGAGTATATGCCCAAGTTTCGTGTGTTATGCATGTACCCCTTAGTAGGATGAGAACCGATATGGGTGTGATGAGATGTTTGTGGGATGGGAAGCCTAAGGATTTAAATGGGTTCGATATATACTATTAGATAAAGATTAAATTGGAGATGGATATGATAGTGGTAATGTTCATTGACGACATCTTATAATACTATTTGTTTGGAGAGAGTAATGCCCAAAATATTGAAATCATATGGATTACAATGAGTCTGAATCCTCAATATATATTACTAATTCAATGTCATTTTAGGTTTGATGAAGGGAATATTTTTTTGTTAATGTTAGAGAGTGGTGTATGTGATGTTTTATTATGGTATTTTTACAGTCTACCATTGAGATTAATGTAATTATTAGGGAATGAATGTTTTTTGATTCCATGGGTGCCATTCCTGGTAGTTGGGAGTGGTTGATATTTGATGTTTCATTTTTTTGCACTCATATGAGTAAGATGGCCACATCAAATTATTGTGTCAGTAGTGGTTGGAGCATGAGACATGGAAGTATAGTTTCTTAAGTGATTTTATGAATATGAGACACATGGAGTGGGGAGTGATGTGTTAGTTGTAGGGGTATGGATCTCATGCTTAATGTGTTATAGGTATGTAGAAATGATAATGGGACGGTCATGGTGGGATTGTGATGCTAGTGGGGAGCTTATGAGGTGGGTGATTAAATTACAATGTGAATTAATGAAGGAAATTAGTTTATGTTGATTATTGAGATGATAATGGGATTCATAATCTATGTGGATTATAAATAATATGATGCTCTAGTTTTGGAGGTGTTTCAGTTGGGTGTTTTGACATGATGATGGTTTTTTGTTAGTGGTAGATCATATTATGGAATCTCATTGAGTGTTTGTTATCGACACAAGTTGGTGGGTATCGGTGGTTTCATAATTCCTCTAGGTGTGAAGTTATAATGGTTTGGTGAAGTAAAAATATGCTGGTATTTGGAGGAAGGTGTTTTTGGAATGAGTTCTCCGAGGATAGTCTTACATAGATAGACATGTGAAATGAGTGTGCTTTGGATGTTGACATTAACTTGTAAGGAAAATAAAGATAATTCTTATCTTATTATGGATGGTGGGTATGCATCCACACTATTTGGTTTTTGATAATGTGGAAATAGATGACATTTACTCGTGTTCTCATGGGTTTGGACCTGAAAAGTTTGTAACCATGATGAGCACATTATGGAGGTTGATTTCAAGGTTCTTTTGGGATTTTTTATGGCGGAGGTACCATATATCAAGATTTAACGGTTATAACCTAACGAATATAATTAATAGAACATTGAATATGGTGAGAAATCAAAAAAAAAATATTCTGTATTTTGGTTGGATGGTCTTTGGCAAGCACCATCATAGTGTTTCGTTATAATAATGTGGATTGGCTTCAGTTTTGGATGATTGATTTTCTTAAGTTAGATGTTTTTCCTTGGTTGAATTTTTGGTGTTCAAAAACTGAATTAGTTTATTAGAGATATCTGGTGACCAATATTTGATATGTGGAATGGTTGGTTGACTATATAGACATCTCAGGGATGGGAATTGTTATGGTGGGTGGTTGTAATATCCCACTTCTGTATGAGATGGAAATTACAGATGGATTTTGAATATTCCTAACAGGGTGAGTAAAATATTTGAATGAGACTTGGAATGATATATCAATATTTTCAATGTCTCAAAGTGTTTTTCTAAATATGTATTGTTGAATAAGAGGTGGAAAATGCGTTTAAATGTGGTTCGGATGTTTCATGTCCTGTTTCAAGAATTTAAGGTCTATTTTACCATGCTGGAAAATTTAAGGGAAACCATGGCACACCTAGATGGTTGTGGAGCTTTAAATTCATTTTAAACAAGTCATGGATATTTTTCATAGTTACCACACAGTTAATGAAAAACTATGTGGTGTTAAAGGTGAAAATCATGTGAGATAAAAGGGTGATGTGGAAGCTGGCACACAGTTAGTGCACTATCTAAGTAATAGGGATCTGTAACTATTAGTTATGTCTCACATTGGATAGTAGAGGGCGTACGGTTTGGACAACCATATGGACAAACCATGTAGATGAGTTGGATTTGGATAGTTCTAACCACATTGTTGGCATAAAATTTGGAAAATCATGTTTCTATACTATGAGACTTCCAAAAATCTCGTTAAAATAGTTATTTTTCCATTTTTATACTTCACGATTTTTACTTAACCCTCCCCTTCCCTAAATTCACATAAGAACTAGGAGAGATCTCCCCTAACCTTCCACCATTCTTTAAGCTTCACTAAGGAGGTGTTCTTGGTAGATTTTTTTGTTGTTTGAGGTGAGTTTTCTCTTTATCCTCATTTACTTTCTCATTTACTTGGTTCCTTGTAATTTTTGGGTCTTGTTGTTTATGGGTTTTCTTTCTATTCCACTAGAACAGGGTGAAATAATCCAAGGTCGATGGAGATTTTGGTTGGCTTGCATATAGGATATCCAATGAATAAATCTACATATGGTCTCATGATGTTTTTTATGGAATTCATTCATGGTTAATTTACTTAGGTATTCCCTGTTAAAATTTTTTAATTGATTTTTGTAATAGTATCACCTCTTTGGGAGTCTTCTTGAAATAGTGTTGGGGGTCCATTGTGAACCACCCATATCGGTTGCACATAGTTCTGATAAAAGTTTAGAACGTGGTGAGTTTTTTGGAATAATAACATGTTGGGGATTAATTAATTAATTAATATTTTTAATTAATTAATTATTACATCATGGCATGGTTTAGTTTTTTTGTCATGAGTATCTATATCAGTGATGATGGTCTAGTATATGGTTGGGTGATGGATGGAGGTCTCAGGTATGGCTAACATTGGTGTTTATTCCATCCATACATAAATTATAAACGAAAAAGTCCTTCCATTTTTTTCAGTGTTTTTATCACACAATGTTTTACATCTTATAAAACAGGTTATGGATGATGCCGGTTTGGTCAGCTCGTGTGTCAACATAAAACCCAGGGGCCAATGGGTACGTGATAAGATGTTGTTCCCCTGAGCATGTGACTTCATTTATATACTAATATTTTGCTCCATTTTTTATCTACATACACCATTTTACTTATTATAATTTGATTTAGAAACCATTGGTGGTGTGAAAATACGTTGTACTCACACCCTTCTTGGGCCACTATTACAAGTGGGTACATGAGTGGATCCCACATGTTTACTATAGACATAGGTTTGGGTTGATTCTCGTGTAAAGATTTTCATGATTTGGTATATTTTCTATATGATATCATGAGACAGGATGAGGTTTTCTTAGTTATGTTTTGGATACTTTTTATTGGTTTATTTTATTAATGTGTGTTATATTACAATCCTTTTGTGTAGTCAATTATATATATGACATGGATATTGGGAAGTTTACAACATTCTATTTTATCATGGTATGTTCAGTTGATTAAATTATTCTTTTTACTCTGATTTATATGATGACTGGTCATTTGTATTGTTATTGTGCACACATATATAGAGGTATTGTCTCCTCACTACACCACCTGAGACCCATGCTACTAGTCATATGCCTTATGAGTACGAGGTGGAAGACCAGAGGTCATGTTTTGAACCAACATAAGAAACTGGTTTGTGTATCCCAGATCGGGATGTTACACTTTATGATCATATACTCTGCAACTCCAATAATAGACATTAAAGCATATCCTTCTATAAAAATTTAAATATTTATTTATAAACATGTGGTTTCTCTCCGAGTGAATTATGAGATATTTTTTTCATTTAATATCAGGGATATTCCATTTAAATTTTTTATAAACTCCCATTTGTATAGAACTGTCATTATAATGTCTTTTCTCTCCCCAAAGATACCACATTTTTTCATTATAACCAACATAGTTTGTAAATATAGATATAATATTTTGGAATTTTCTTGTGCATATTTTACTGGAGTTTTTTGATAACATTATTAAAAGTTATTGATTATTCAAATTTATTTTTATCGATTTATTTAGTCACATCTAATCCTATTCATGGTTTTACTGAAAACAATACAACTTTATTATTCCTTTTTCAAATACTCATCTTAAATAAGATTTCTCTTTAAAATCTATTAACAAGATGTCTGGTTTTTTAATTATCACATTGAATATCATGAGTTCTTCAACAAAATTAGTTCTATATTGAGTAAATCATCTTTAATTTCCTTTTTATAACTTGTAAATTTAGTAGTTTTATGTTCTTATAAATTTTAGTGTTCTGATTAAGAAAATATTCAAGATCATTAATCAATCTATGTTCAGTGTATCTTTCTTCTTCTTTCACATCACCTATAGAATATTGTTCATGTTTAATAACACAAGCCATGAATGTTTTATGTTTTAAGTGTTAAATTTATATTTTTAATCACTAATTATTTAATATATTTCATCTTTATTCTTACTAAATATATGTTTTCTTTTGATTATTGAGAAATTCTTCTTATCAGCAACCCTTCTTACATTTGTTATTTCTTTTTATTTGTACTAAAACCCCATTTTCATAATTAAAATTTATTTTCATTGTATAGTCAATTGTAAAATTTTCATTTCCATCATAATTAATGTATTTTTTTTAAATTTTACATTTATATTTTCCTTTTACTCCACTAATGTTCTTTGAGATGAATGGAATGAACTTTTTATAATCCCCATCATGTTTATTCAAATCGTCAGAATTATCAGGATTCCATTCTCAATTTTATTTGATTTTAAGCCTCTCCATGTATTTCAATCCCATATCCTATTCTTTTGTTATCCTATTTTTAAAAATAATAGATTTCTCCTATAATAAGTAAATATAATATTTTGAAACTCATAAAGAGTTACCTCATACGAGTCTCTATCTTCAAATATTTGTATTTTTATAACAATGTTTCAAGGATTTATATTAATATCTTTTCAATTGTTATAGAGTTTTATAATGTCTCTATAAAACTCTTAATATTGCTAGTAGTTTCATTTACTCATTTCAAGACGTCCTCAATGATCCCATCATCAACCATTCCATCATCACCACAATTTTTTCTTTAGGTAAACAACTTAACTTCCTCCAAATATATCATTCCCTTGAAAGATATTTTAAATTATATCAAAAAAATTATTTGGAAGTATTAAATCACATTACATCAATATACACTATGTCCACATCTCTTTATATATGAGAAATTAATTTTGAAGGTTGAATTTTTTTTATGGGGTAGAATGTAACACCCCATGTTTTTATTCCTTGAAAATGTTGGGTAGATTTTTTTCACGAAACTCTAAAAGAAAAAAAATGATGTATTTTATTACTATAAAATATTATGATACATGGAAAAAAATTTATATCATAATAAATAAATATGAATCATCATTATAAAAACTACTAGATGAATAAAAAAAGTATATAAAAAGTCCATGAACATGAAATCTACATCCCAGTTGTTTTCCTTGAAGCTAATTCTATGAATTATATCTATAGAATAAAAGAAAATAATTATAAATATAATATAAATTTTTAGAGAAAAAATTAATGGGTATGAATATATTTTAGTAAATATATTAATGTTATATATGGTATTATAATATGATTATTATATATATATGGTCATTGGATATATGTGGTTTTTGGATATAATGTCATTGGATGTGTTCCTTTTGGGTATAAATGTATCCAATAGGTATATTTAGTGTTTTATAGGTAAACATAAAAAATGAATTGCACATACAATATTTGACATACAATTATCATAAAAAAATAATTTTGGAATAAAATATAAGATAAATTTTATTTTGAAAAATATATACTATTTTAACAATTTCATTGGTTATATAATGTATTTTAAATTATAATTATCCTTTTTAAAGATTATATTAAAAAAATTAATTTATGATATTGAAGGAATTTTAGGCTAAGTAGTTAAATGACATCCAATATTTAATTAAGGGGTTACAATGAATAAGAATTTAATGATACATTATCAACAAATTTTTTTATTGAAAAATATTATATATAATCTATGATTATATTTATAAGATAACTTTATAATAATTAAATTAAAATATATAATAAAATGTATTACTTATATATATAATTAAATAAATTAACATTCATCGATGAGTGTTGTCTTTCATGATATCAAAATATTTATGATTTTAACTAAGTGAAGCATATGGGATGACTTAGGTCATTTTCAGCAGGAGATGTTATAGCCAAGAACTCACTACTTTTAACTAAAATTAATATATTTTTTGTAGTTTAATTTTATTTTTTGAATGAAATATGGGTTTCTAATTATTTATTATTAATTAAAAATTAAACTAAATATGAAATTTATATGAAAAAAAGTGAATACAAGTTCGAGAGAAAGAATATTCTCCTAGGGAATTATTCAGAGTGAACCTTTATTGTAATTTTGTTTATTACATGAATAAAAAATGAACAAAATATATAATATGTGTGAACATCCTCTTCTACCCATGTTTTAAAAATGTAGGTAACTTAATGATCTCTAAGTACACCACACATCTACATCCTCAAATGAGAGCGAAAATTGCAGAAGAAAATGTTAAATCTCAGGTTGCAAGTGGAGACACAATGGAGAAATAAAAGAGAATATGAGAAATAAGATAAAAAATGTAATATTAAAAAGTGTAAAAATATAGTATTGAAAAAAAAAATCTAAAACATATATAACAAAAAATTCTCACTAAAGTGTACAATCCTTTAAAATTATTTGGGTTACATTTTTATAGGCAAAAGAGTGGGAAACTTTCACGCCAAATATTTCATCTAAAAGATTGAACATGTTACCCCTAATAAATAACTGAATTATGAAATTTTATCTTCTTTAAATTTGTTCCAATGTGTATGTTTTGTGTGACCACTTAATTTTGACTTCATAGACCATGTAGAGAAAAATATTATATGAATATACTTCATAAATATTGTGTTTCTTGATTAACTATTAATATTCCAATCCATCGAGTTATAACATATTTATAACCTTGAATGAGATTTAATAACACATGAAAAAATCAATAAAAAAATTTAGTACTTATTTACTGTTACTCCATGAAATGTTTTAGCTCAATTGGGGGATTAAATTTTGAGATATATGCCCATATTCAAAAACCATAAGATCTGGGTACATATTCAAAGACCTTATTTGTGAACTTCTTTTGGGCCACAAAATAATAAATTATGATCATTTTCCTATTGGATGAAATGAATAAAAATAAACAAATAATCCTAATAGAAAGTAATTTCTCAATTTATATCCGTGTAAAAAATATGTGATCAATATACCAAATACACAATAAAAAATTAAAATTCAATAAATATTCCTTTTTTTACAATTTAGTTTATAATACATCTAAAGCTATAAGATGTGTCAATTTCACATAAAATAACAGTTTGGTGGGATTAAAAAATGATATTTAATGTAAATTTATTTTAAATATTGGCTCTTTAAATTTATTTATAATTAAACATTATAATCATAAATCTTATAATATAAAGGTAAATTAAAAAAATCCCAAGTTATCAATGACAAAATAACAAAATTATCAAATCTAATGAATCATCAAGACTCCTAAATGGATCAAAAAACGTTAAATCCTAAAAAGTAACGAAAATCCATTCAATATCATGTTAATGATCATGTAAATTTTGTACCTACCTCCTTGAAAAATATTTCTCTCTCAAACACGATGTTTTTAATGTGGATTTTTTTTCATTCTCAAGAACATGTGTGATATCCATTAGATTTATATCCTACAAGTATATCCACTTAAAAAAGTCATATGTGTTACAATAATGGGGCTTTGTAACATAGTTAATTTGAGGTCGAGGTTTGGTAGTTTTTAAATGAAAACATTTCATAGGTAGATTGAGATGGTTTAAGATATTAAGTATTGTTAGTATATGAAAATTGTTTTTTCTCAAATATAAAGTCCTACCCAATGAGATAAACAAATAATAACCTCCAAAAACATCTTGATATTTCTTAGGGAGTTTTCACTTCATATTATTGATAAATTTTCATCTCCCTTTTCCCCCATTTTCAGTAATGTGTCAGCTTGAATTCAGATGGGTAATTTCACACCAGAAATATATTTTTATGGAAAATAAATGATAATTTTGAAATTAAAGTATTGGTTACTTTTTTGAAGATATTATTAATTATATTTTCATTCCACCCTTACATAATTTCATCAGGAAATTTATTCAACTAAAGTAGAAATAAATGTCTAATCACTTTCAATTTATCTCATACAAATTTTCTAAATGAACACAAAAAAACCAAAGTCCCCCCCACATCTGAGTTCAATAATAATCATAAATTTTACTTCTTAAGTTGCTATAAAAGGGATTAATGGATTGTAATTCCTTCATAAAAAATTATTCGACACCTAATAGTCGATTAATAAAGGCCATATGTAAAGATATTAAAAATGAGAGTTGAATCAAAAAAGGATCTTTCAAAGTAGTCCGTCAATTATACATTATAAATTCCATGAATTTTAATGGATTTTAAAAATATAAAAAATAACATATTCTGGGTAAAAAGGTTCGTCAATAATATCATGAAAAATATAAATGTAAAAAATATGTCAAAATTTTTTAGAAACCTCTTAGGTTAGGATGGATTTTAAATTTCGACTTCACTAGTATACATGACTTTCACATTCAATCAAACATCATCAAATATAATGATTTTAAATTAGGAAACAAAATGAATTTATCAAATATTTATATCCTTATATATTAAAATAATGCAATCAACCAAAAATACCAAGATGGTTTTTATTTAATCATGTTTTCGATTAATCAGAAGAATCCTAAAACACACAAGAACGAAAATGAAATACATGACAAATTTAGAAAAAAAGGTGAATAAAAATGAAATACAAAGGTTTTCATCCCACCCACACACTTGAATTTAGATACTTTTAATTTTTTACGAAAAAAATTAAAATAAAATTTCCAAAAAAATTGCACAACATATATTTATTCATCTGTGGAATCCTCGAGTTAATATTATATCTTCTACCACATTAAATATAATTTAATTATATAAAAAAATGAAATATTAGTAAAAAAATAAAAAAAGAAATTGAAATAGTAAGGAAATTGTGTAATTCATGGTTTATACCCCAATTTAGTGCTATATTTTTATTTCCCATGGTAAGGATTTTTCATAATTTTATCCCCAATCAGATGGTTGATGTGGTTTATAGGATATAAATAACCACATGTGGTGTTTCTTGGTTTCTATGAGTAGATATAATGAATAAAGACAACCACGAAGGTGAATAACAGTTTCAAACCACAAGAAATAAGAAATAGTGAATTTTTGGTTCAGAGTGGGAGGGAAAACAAGATAGGATTTGTCTTTGTTGACATCCATGGTTCCCTCTTACTTATGGTTTACAAGTTGTTTTAGTGAAGGTATTCACATAACCATAAGCTCATACATATCTTCCTCTTATTCAATTACCACCACATGGCTTATCTCTTCCTTAACATCCCATGTCAGATCCATTTGATATGGGTTAGAAATTTTATAAAAGGAGATGTTAGAAAAAAATCATGGAATAAGATTAAAACATGATGAATTAATTAAGAAATATTGAATTTCAAGAATGTTAGTTTATAAAATTTTCTATTATGGTAGGAACATTGGTAATTGAATCACAATAAGTTCATCTTAATTATCTTCACCCAAATAAAAAGATAAGTAGATAGGTTCTGATATTTCCTTATCATAGATGGGGAGATCACATTTAAAGTTTTATTTACAAAAATCGATTCCAATATTCTTCTGAAAACTATTGATCTCCAATAAGTATATCCACCAGAAAGTATACTTTAGGGATCTCCTCTAGACATGGATTAGTGTAGGATAATGTTAGTAATTCCTTTTTTTATCTCATTCTAAACTACCCTAGGTTGTCTAAAATAAATATTTATTTGTGAATTCTTCTACACCACTAATTCTAGTTTTGTATCTTCATCTGGTTGAGGCCCCTAATCTAATTACACTTCCCCCTAAGAATATAATATTTGATAATAATTTTTTAATAGATTAACCATGTCCATATGTTCTTGAAACAATAAATCTATAACATGGATATTGAATAGTTTTTAGCTAAATAAATTATTTTTATCAACCCTTTATAATAGGGAATCCTCAAAATTTTAAACCAATTATAAATACACCTGATAATAGTTTTTCCATATAGAATAATTTCTATTAAAAAAAGCATCGATAAATAATTTTCTTAAATGAATGAATATAGAAGTATATAAAAAATATGAATAAAACTAGTGAGTTTAGAGTATTTTGATACATGGAAATAGATCAATTCATGATCAGAATCTTCATGAATGGTCTGAAAATATGTGTGAATTTAGATAAGTGCATCATAGAGGATGAAATTAGATGCTAACTTAAGGAGTTGTTTATATGAAAAACTCACTAATTTTAATTCACTTTATTATATTATTATTTCTATTTTATTTTATTATATAAATTTTATTTTTTATTTTTTATTATGAATGAAAAATAAAACTAAAAATGAAATGAAAATAGAAATAGAATGAATACTACTTAGAGAGAAAAGAGATTATCCTAGAAAATCGTTTATATTTAACCTTAATTTAATTTCTTGTTAATTCAATTAATAAATAATCAACACAATCCATCATATGTGTGCACATAAACGTTTTTTATATATTATAGATATGAAATTCACTTAATGATTACTATGTACACCACACATCAACCTCCTTGATCGATGGAGAAAATTGTAGCAGATAAATCTAAACCATGTGTGGGAAGTGGAGAAACAAGAAGAAATAAAATATATTATAGTAAATAAGAGAGATAAAAATATTATACTTATCATAAATTTAAAAATATACTATATATCTAAATAAATATTGTTAGTATAAAATTTAAATTGATGTTTCAAACCATTTGAAGGGACAAGAAGGTTATTTGTATAGGAAAAAGAGTAGAAATATTTCACTCCAAATATGTCCTCTAAATTTTTTCACATTTTATACCGATTAAATGGATTAATTAATATAATATTAATTTCGGAAAATTTATCACCTATATAATTTTAGTGCTCTCATATAAATACAGATTTATTTTATTTGTGTAAAAAAATTTATTGTCGACTGACTTTTGAAATATTTTCCTGCCTGGATGAGTTTTAATATTCCAATGTACCTTGTTGCTATAAATTTATATCCTTGAAATTTCTATAACCTCATGTGTATAGATAAATTAATAATTTCTCTCCCTATTTCTACAAACTATATGTAAAATTTCATCTCAATTTCATATGTAAGTTGTGATATATTGTCCCGTATTTAAAGGGTTTCAGATCTAGAAACATATTCCAAGGCCTGATTTGTGAGATTATTTGGGAATAAAAATGATATATTCAGATATTGATAATGTTGAATAGAATTAATACTAACAAACATTAAATCCTATAGAAAATAATTTTTCAATTTGGATCAGTAAAGAATTTTTTTTCATGGAAATATAAATGTGACTTAAAAAAATAATAATTATAAATTGAGGATATTTTTAAAATTAAGCTCAAAACAAATATAATAAAATAAAATGTTATAATTTATCTTAAAATAAATTTTTATGGATTAGAGAAATTTAAATTCAATGTAAAATTATGGAATATACCATATATATAAATTCTCCCCCACATAATCATTACACTCCTATGCAATCATCAATTACATGGTCAAAACAAACATCCCAATGTATCTATTAAAAACTATGAAATTATGTTATCTAATGAAATATAATGCCTTCTATATGAATAAAAATATCTTAAATCATATAAAAAAATCAATCTCATGTTAATCCTCATGTGAATTTCATACCTACATCCCAAGAAAAATATTTCTTTCTCATGGAAGATTAATATATCCTTTTATAATAGCGTATACAATAATAGTGGAGTCACACACAAGAAAAAAGTTGAGGTATCCCTATTAATTTGAAAATTCAACCATATTTATTATCCCATGCATTTCAGTATCAAGGGATGTGTTGAATATATAAGGATCCTTGAGGCATCTCTGTGCATCACCTTTATCATTTCTAGAAATTTCACCATAACAAAAGCACTTGGTTTTACTCTTGAATATCCATATATGTTGGATTTGAACCAGCTAGGGAATGGATTGGTCTAGAGGACTTCTAAGGTTATAGAAGGAAGATGATATTTACTGAGATCTTAGATTTTACCATTCTTCTAATGTGGGTATTTTCAGCGTCTTTCATCATTATATTTGAGGTAACCATTCTCCATTATTTTGTACATTCTTGATGTGAATCATTTGAAATAGAATAACCATTTTATAGTAAGATTATTTCCTTTACCACAATAGTATTAATCTGACCCATAATTTAATAAATGAACCCTTATGTTTTCCATTCCATGAAGATTGAAAATATATGATCTGGACATAACATGAAATCTTTAACAGCATCCCAATGATAGTATGAAACAGATTTTGAATAATGGAAAATGAAGCTCCAGTGACCCCAATACCTACCTATTTTTCTCCACATTCATAGGATTGATCCTTCTACATCATCAAGATTGACATCATATTCACCCTAAAAAGAGAAAACTGAACCCCACTTAGAAAATTATGTGTAGATGTATGAAACATCCTCCACTAAATCCTTCTTGATGTTTTTATAGTTAAAAAAGAGTTAATCTATCCAAGAACCTAAAAAATAAAAGGTGAATGACAGAAATAAAAATGTATCACACAATCTCTTTGCCTCATCAAGAGTAGACACAATCATCTCTCAAATTTCATATAATTATATTTGCAACCATCATCACCATCCATTAGAAGTACAATACAATACATCAAATAAGTACGGATAACTACCAACACCACAACCCTAGGAGATTCCGAATATATTTTTTAGCAACATCGTAGTGGAGACAACACATAGTCTTATCACCCATCTTCATTCACAGTGCATGAAATCAATAAAAATTATTTTTTCCTTATCATCAATCCATCTCTATATTCAATCCCTTAGTTGATATTTTAAAAAAATCTATTCCCAAATAATATGTAGGAAATAAAATTTGGGCTTTTTTTCAAGATTCAGTTCAATTTTAGAGAATATATGTTCCCTAATTTACAATTTTTCATGAAAAGATATATCCCCCTTCTGACATCTTTGAAAAATTATTTAATCATTCTAATCAATCCCATGATAATCGTCCTCATTGAGACCCTATTTCATAACAATAATATGATTTTTAAGTATACAATTATAATCCGCTTTCTCATCATCATCTATTGGTATTGGATACTTTACAAATTCTACTTGTAGAGTGCTCACATGAACATGAACATATAATCCTAAGGATCTAGTAACAATGGTTAACCCCAATTTATAGAAATACTTATGCTTCCATGTTTTACGTTAATGAGGTGTAATATATCAATCTAAATCCACCAATATTGTCTTTCCCATTATAGCACTTGAATGTAAAATTTATGCATCATCTTGGGATATAAAATTATATACTTCCTATAAGGAATGAATATGGTCATTGTGATCATCATTACTCCCCACAAAATTGGGGGAGCAGTTGTGAGGACAGTTAATGTAGTTGGAATAACATCAACAAAACCAAAGAATACATCATACCCTAGTGTATGTATCTTAGACCGAGAACCACTATCGTTATTTACAATTTTTTCAGACTGGTCTTTTGGAGTCTCTTCATCATCTTTTTTCAACCCACCAATATTAAGTAAGTTATAGAAGGGCCAATAGGGACCATCAAATACCATAAATATTTATTTCATTCTTATAAGTCCATATTATTCTTTCCCTTCTCAACCTATATCAGTTTACAAATAGGTGGGTATACTTTTCTAAAATAGAAATCTATGGATAGATGCCTATATTTAAGAAAATCACTACAATAAGAAGGCAGGTTTTCATAATTCACCTATTGAACAAATCAATAATTTCAATTTCGAATCCATAACTTAGATGAATTTTTTTATATTCAACGATCTTCATGAAAACCCTAGAAACTAATGGTAATAATAGATTCCTTTTTGCAGAATAAAATTTCAAAGGAATAAAAATTAAGATGGGAATCAGAAACATGGAATATTTTTTAAAGAATTAAATCTATAATAAATGGAGACCAAGGAAAATAGGAACTATAAAAGATTAGGTGTTAGTGTCAAAATAAGGTGTCTATTTTAAAACATTTCTTGGGAAGCCACAAGAAATCCATGTTCTCCTTGCCCAGAGCCTATAATACTCAATTCCAGATGAGAATTTAAGAACAATTTTAGGGGAATTTGGAAAATCAACATGGAATAAAAAAACCCCAATAGCTTCAAGATATATACTTAAAATGGTCAAAGATGGTCTACATATGATAAATTTTCAAACAAGAACAGGGAGTAAATCCCAAAAGAAGATATGTACATCATTTGTTGAGATGGAAATTGCTAATTAGCATCAATGATGAATGATCTTCAGATCAATGTAAATATCAGTATCTCGAACACCACCCATACCATAAGGTTTAGAAATATTTGAAGATAATCTAATGAAAACATCTATGAAGGATCGAGAATAAATATTATGGATCTTCAGTCGATCACCAGGAGATGGAGATTCCAGCATCCATGAGGTCATTTTTTCCCCACATGTGGAGTTTTTATCATTATCAAGAACATGTGTGATATATATAGGCTATCAATCCTACAAGTATCTCAGCATTATAGAGTCTAAAATGTGTAAATAATGGGGCCTTTTACATGGGTTTTTCTTAGGCTTAAGATTGGATGGGTTTGGATGTAAAAACAACAGAGGTATAATGAGGTGGGTTAAGCTAAAAAGTGATGTTAATGCATGAAAATAATTTTTATCAGGAAGGATTTGATCCCCAATTAACATTAAAAAGAATCACCACCAAACCCCTATTTCATTTCCTTGTGTATTTTACACGTTATCATTTCATAATTAAAGATAAATTTTCTTCCCTCTCCCCCCAATTTTGGTATTATTATAGCTTGAATTAAATAATAAAATTTCTCTTCAAAAACATATTTTTGATAAACTTATAGGCACCTTTTGATATTAATGTATTAGTGAAATACAAAAAAAATATTTGAAAGAATATTTTGGATCACCCAACCATCATTATATTCTAAAATTGAATCTTCCAAATTAGATATAAATATGGATAAACACTCAATTATTCTCAAAAAAATATTCAAATAGTACAACACAACCAAGTAACCCCCACACATGAGTTCAATAATATTTATGCTTTTAATGTCAAGAAAAGGCATGAAAGGGATAAGTGGCATACAATGTGGATGCCTAAAGAATAATTTCATGGATACTAATGGATTAATAAAGTTAAAATGAAAATGTATCCATAATAAGAGATGAATTTAAAAAGGGAATTTAAAATAGGTTCCTCAATCATACTTAACACATTCCATGAACTCCAATAGCTTTGAAAAAGTGAAAATTATCAAGTTATTGAACAAAAAAACAAACATCTATACTCTCCTGAAAAGCATAATGAGAAAAAGATATCAAATTTTTTTAGAAACCTTTCATGTTGGGAATAATATTTAATATGGATATTACTAGTGTACATGAGTTTCTCATTCAATCAGACATCACTAAATGAAAATATTGTAAACCATGAAACAAAATCCACTCATAAATAATTGAAATCCTAAAATATTCAAATAAAGGGATGTGTGAAAAATATAAAAGGTGGTTTAGGTTTCCCATGGTATTATATTTAGTTCAACATTCCTAAAATAACATAAAAAATAAAATGAAAATCCTAAAAAAGTAAAAAAAACATGAAAAAAGGAAACACCCTTGTTGAAATCCAATTCCCACACACTCAAATTTAGCTACCCAACATTTCATCTCAACAATGACAAAAGATAATGGGTGAAAATAAAAATATAAGTAAATAAATAAGTGTATTTTATTCATTAGTGGAAGTCTTGAGTTAAGATCCTTGCCACTACCACTTTAAAACTACATGAAAGAAAGAAATAAAATGAAACATAAAGAAAAAATAAAAATTCAAGGGAGAGAGGATATAAGGTGGATGTGATATAATTGACATGAATGACCACTTTTGACTTTTCAAGGTGTTCAGGAGAATATACTTAGGATAGAGACCACCAAAGAAGTAAATAATACTCCAAACCCCTATTAAAGAGTAAAGATAAAATTTTAGGTTTAGAGTGGGAGGGAAAAGAAGATATGGGTAATCCTAACTGAAATATATGGTGTCCATATCCATGTGGTGTACATGTTGTTATAGACGAGGTAGTCACATGACCAAATTCTCATACAAATATTCTTCTTATTCAATCACCATCAATTAGGTTGTCTCTCCCACATCATCTAGGGATTTTTTATTTTGGATGTGTTAGAAATTTTAGAAAATGAGAAGTTAATAAAATTCATCTTGAATAGTATTTAAAAATGATGAATCAGTAAAGAAATAATATATTTCAAGAAATTCAGATTGGAGATCTGTATCTTATAAAAGGATCAATAGAAAATCAATGTCGGTCACATCCCAACCTGGATAAGATTTCAATATAGGATTCAAATAGAAATGTGTCAATACCTGAAGGGAGTTACTCATCCTCATGGGTTGGAGACTTGGAACCATGCATAAAAAAATGGAGGGAATGATTTCACCCAACAAAAATTAGGGTACATGGAACATATACATAATGGAAATAAATAACAGAAGAAAACTCAATTAAATATATTCCCTAACCAAAGTGAAGTTGCTTTAGTGATACAACTGTACAACAGTTGATAAAACCCATGGTAAATTTCCCAAAAATCTAAATGGAAAACTGAAACTGATAAATTTTATTCCTTATGATACCTGGGTAAAGTCCTACCATATCACCACTAACTAAACAAACCCAACTAACATGAACCTCAACACCTCACAATAATACCATTACTTTTCCTACATGAAAAAGCATATCAAGGTCTACACAATTTCTAAGGGGTAAGCAGGGTGTGAGACTAAAAGGATTAATTATATCCCACCAAGGTGTTCTGTATCATGTACATATATAAAAATACCAATATTATCAATTTATAGAAAAAAATGGAATGATAATAATTTCAATATTTCGTATCTCAAAATAATGGTCAATAGACCCCCATTTTCCATAATTCTAAAATTAGTCAGGTAATCTAGTTAACAGAATATCACATTTATCAATGCATGTAATGAAATCCAAAAGAGTATAAACCAAATAAAATTGGTAAAATAAGTTTAGGATCACTATAACCCATGATATAAAACTACTTTTACAGCAATTAATAACTAGTGCGAAATAAAGTCCTCAGAACACAGGAAAAATGAAAAGAGGATCACCCCATGAATGAACCCACAAAAATTTTAATTACATGTCCCTATAACAAAAATAATATGGAGTAGAGGAACAACCCATGAGTAAAACTCATGGGAAAAAATAGATGATGGCCCTGATCTATACCCTCCTCTTAAGTATCCAAGGCTTTATATGTGCTTAATTTCTGGCATCATTTCGTCAAAACCATTCATGAAAACAAAATCATAAATTCAATTTCATAGTACATAAAAAATTACTCTAATTTTTCTAAAATAAGGGGAATACATATTTTATCAAAAATAAGTTTTCAAACCCATTTAAATCAATAAATCATTCCAATTTATTTTATATTTTTACTAATAAAATAAGAGAAATCAATAGTTTACATAACATTGGCAAGAGACAGAACCACTCACCTTAACTAAGGTCACACAATAATTGAGATGGAATAATAAAATAATATAAGGAATATAGAATACAAATTTTATGCTCTATAAATGATTAAAATGTATTAGAATCATATTACCTAACAATATGGTTCAAAATATAGGTTAGGTTAGACATGCCTCAATAACCTCATACACTACACCACAACCAAATCAAGGACTGGACCCTAGAAGAAGAACTCACAATGGATATATAAGGATAAAAAATGAATGAGAATCACATGATTAACTAATCCATGAATGTATCCCAATAACATAATAGAGAAAAGAATAAGCTAAAAGGCAACTTAACATAGAGAAGTGATGCAATTGATCCAGATATCGAAGGCTAAATGAAGTGGTCTGAATGATGTTGAGAAAACCGAAATATCCTTGGAACTATCTATGGTTCATTACTTATGGTTGTAAAATTAGAGTGTATAGAGAGTTAAATGAGTTATAGATAAATACTATTATTCTGAAGGATATAAAACTGTGAACCCTAACTTTACAGTGTAAAATATCCATGATGCATATCCATTAAAAATTGCATAACCTTGGGTTAAAAATATAAAAAAACATTGCATCGTAAAAAAATAATTACACTATGAAATTTTTTATGGTATAAAGGGTTTTATGACCTATTACCCATAAAATATACATTTTATATTACAATCTTAGGATTCAAAAACATCTTTATGGTATTTCCCAGAACATTCTCCCCCAGAAACTCCCAAAATCTCTAAAAACCCACAAAAGACACTATGAAACACAAAAGAGAGAGTACCTTTTAAATAAGATGTTACAATCTCAAAACCCCCAAACATTCAATAACCAAGAAGTAATATGGAATAAAGGTTCTTTGGAAATAAGTGACACCACTACTCCCTCACCAATAATTGATGCCCCTCATGTCTCATGAGAATTTAATTTATTTCTATATAACACTCTGAACAGGAAAATAGAATTTACATAGAAGACATTCAAATAAGAATTAATGGTATCCACTAATTGTTCTAATATATAAATATCTAGATATTTCTTAATCTCTTCCCAATATAGAACATGGGAAGGATCAGGAAGATATTTCCTAACCTGATATATGTGGAAAACATTAGGTACAACCATCCCCTAAGAAAAATATTATAACTAATAAGAAACATTCCCAAGACACTATATGACCTCAAATGGTATAAAATATCTTGGAGTATGATTTGCTAATTTTTTAAGACAAATATGACCCAACAAAGGTGAAAATTTCACAAAAAATCAATCACCAATAGAGAAATCCAAATGAGTGAGTCGATGATCCACCAATGATTTATAATGACTTTCCACTGTAATTTTTTTGGACATATATAAGTATTAAAAAAATTACATTAATAGTACTAGCCTTTATCAGTACTACATAAAAGTGTTGATAGAGGGTAGCTTTTATCAGTACTTGTTGGGCGCTGATAGAGGGCACTCTTTATATTTGAATTTTCTTTCGGATCATAAAGGTTTCTATCTATCAACAATATTTTTAGAACTAATAATGGGTACCCATTATCATAACCTTTGTTGTAGATCCAATAAAAGGATCCTTTATCAGCGTTTTTTAGCACAGATTAAATTCCAGATAAAATAAAATAATTACATAAAGATAAAATAAAAATGATTTAATTAAAAAAATTATTAAATTATTTGTTAATTAAATAATTAATGATTAAACTGTATAAATTTATAATACTATAAGACAATTATAAAAACTAATAATTATTATATGTTATATATATATATATATAATGGAAAATAAAAAAATAAAAAATAAAAAAATCTTAATTGAGAAAAATATTAAACTTTTTATTATTTAAATAATTATTCATAATGTTAATAAATAATATATATTAAATATATTGACAGATATGAATGTATATAAATATAATTTATATAATAAAAACTATTTATTCTTTACATTAAATAGTAATATATTTAGTGAATAAAGATTTATAATTAAAAATTAATATGAATTAAAAAAAATTATCTAATTGCATCGAGTAGTGCACATAATTGAATGTTATTTGATATTTAAATTTAATAAAGATAATATATATGTTTTCTTTATTTCACATATATATAGTTAATTATTTTTTATATACAACACACACACACACATATTTTTTGGGGATGTTTGAATGAAAGGAAATATGGATATGATTCCTTGCACTCCCCCACCCTCATCCCTGACCAATTCTGTGCAACTCACCCACCCCAATGCCAATTATAGAAGTAAGTGTTTATTATTGATTATAAAAATTCCATTCGAATCTTGGATAATTAATTATAATACATCATTCCACTCTATAACCAAGAAGTGATGCATAGATTATTATGTATCTCAATTTTCCAGTAATGTCCATTTTGTCGATGATAGAGATATTCATATTATGGGGAAGGGTATTGTTAAAAATGATATTTCAAATGAATGTTATGTGAAATTATAAATAGTTGGAAACACCACAAGATTATAGATGAACATAATTTCTATTGGCCAGCAGGATGTAATAGGATTTGGCTATTCGTTGATGAATGGAACGTGGATAATTACTCAAGGTTCCATGGTTTTGGATAGAGATGTAAAATATAGGATTTTTTATGAATAGACACACACACATGTAATTTTTAAATATATATATATATATAATATTTATATTAAACAAATACATTATGAATATATATATATATATATTATACAACTACAGATATATATTATACAATACAAATATAAATTATACAAATATATTATACCAATATATTTTGGAAATATACTATATAAGTATATTTTGAAATTATATTATAAATATATATATTATTCAAATATGTTATACACAGATATTACATAAATTTAAATGTATACAATTAAAAATTACAATTTTTTTATAAATTTGTACATATTATATTTATATATGAAAAGTATATATTTTAAATATTATATATTTATATATTATTTAAATATTTTATACAAATATAAATTATCCATACAAAAATATATATTACATTACAAAAATATAAAATATAAAAATATATATTATAAAAATAAAGATATACATTACAAAAATAAAAATAAAATATATAAAAATAAATATATTGTATAATACATAAATACATATTATTCAAATATATACTAAATAATTATATTATAAAAATATATTTTACATATATATTATAAAAATATATTTTATAAATTTCTTATACAAATATATTTCCATAGAGTTCATTCAATGGTTTAAATTCATCATAAAAATTTACTTATGCAGATTCATCTCACTTCAAAACTATTTTTATAAGGGTGGTTCAACTACCATTTAACTTAAAACATATATATCTTCCATAATTACTTTTATCTATTTAATTATGAATAAAATATTATAAAATGTGCCTAAAATCACTATTGAACCCATAATAGTCATGAAATGAAATTTTCTTTTAAAACCAAATCTTCTTCTTCTTGAAAATAATTCTTCTTTTCAACCTATATAGACATAATTCTTAAATCAATTTATCAACTAAAATTTTTGAGATATTTAAAACCTTTATCGTTATTAGGTATATTGTTTTCGTAAAATTATTTTTTATTTTCCAAATAATTTTTTTATTGAAATTAATATTTTGACATGTTTTAAAATATTTGATATAACATTAATATTAAATGTTATAATTCTTTAGGTTGTTACATCACCCATTACAAAAATATAGAATGGAGGTTATAGAATTCTATATATTTTGGAATAATTATTAGAATTTATTTTTAAGTATTCATCATTTTAGGTCTACATGTATTGGTTCCACCCCTAGGAATCTTTGATTTCCATCAATGAATATGAAATATCTCTTTATTTATGATTTTTTTTTCAATAAAATTTAAATCATACAGTTTATTGAATGATTTATTATTATTCTTATTTATAATATTTCACATTCTTACTACTCTATAATTCTCAGTATTATATTTTTATTTGTTTATGGGATTTAATAAAGACTTGATGGATCATTTTAAGAGAGGTAGGAAACGTCATTGTTAGAGGATTTAAATTATTAAAACCCAGATTTATCTTATAAATATAGAATTAATAGAGGCCCCAAAGATATATATATCATAACATAACCCAACAGAGACCCCTTAAATAAAATTCAATAAGTATTATGCCCCCAAAATATCACATTATATAGGACACAAGTTAATTACTAGTTCCAATTGTGTAATTATCATAAATGGGTGGCATTAACACTATTAGAGAACTAAATGAAGTAAACTTTTCATCCTCATTGACTTCATCTCACAAAAGTAATTATTGCATTTGGTTTCCTTGAGACTCTCCCCCCTTCTGTTTTATATTTCTTTTACTACTCGGAGCATTAGTTATCCCCTAGATGACTAATTCTTTGTATATTTAAAGAAACATAGGTTCATGTCCTTTATTTATGAAAGCTCTATGTCAAACACCAAAATTCAAATATTAATGTTTGGAAGATGGGTTGATGAGGATGACGGTAGACTTTAACATTCACCTTACAATGAATTAAGAGGATAAAAGATGATCCATTCATAATGGGGATTTTGAAGATAAATTTTAGTATGGATGGGGAAAAATAATATCCATTCATCATGGTATCACAAGATGTGCTTGTATTTTAGGTCTCAGATCCAGAAAACAATAATTGGTCAATTGTCCTACTAGAAACAAAATAAGATGTAGAGGTAGAAGAAAATTCAATCTCGAATGAACCTTTCATTGGGAGATCACAATCAGATTATTATTCCAGGCAGATTTCATAAATTTTATATAATTTATGTCAATATTTCATTCCATTATTCAGAAAAAAATACATAAAATCCTTCTCCCTCAAAAAATTTTCACTCCTACAATGATTCTTTTATCACTTTCCTTCATGTTCCCTCCACTACCATTATAGGAAGAACAATGATGTTAAATATTCTCAGTAAAAAAGTAAATATTACAGTTTTTAGAGTAAATTAATAGTCTATAGGATTAATATATTGGTTTATATTTATTTTAAATTTATTTATTTTTAGTATTACTCACATAATAATTGTTTTCTTATTCAGGTGGTTTCATTAATTCGAGTTGGGTGGTCTATCCCTCGTTATTCCTTTCCACACAAAAAATTACACATACATACTCTCACTCAAAAACTTTTCACCCATATAGTGTTGGAATTTATCACCTTTCTTCAATTTCCCTCCACTACTCCATGATAGAGGAAATCTAGATTTTTTCACAGTAAAATGATTGTCCATAAAATTAATGTATTATTTCATATTAATAGTTATTTTTTTTTACTTTTTACTATTAATCATATAATAATTTTTCAATTGTAAAATTTTATTCATCTGTGTGAGTTGGTGTAATTTGTTAGGAGCTTCTCATTCTAATGAGAGATTGGAATTCAAGCTGGAAACTGAGATAATGAAAAAAAGGAAATCCATCAAGAATGAAAGCAACAATCCTAAAAAGATGAATTTTTAATACTTATATAATTAATTTTTTCCATCATTATATCTACAATTTATAATTTAATTTCATAGTCTTTTTAATCTAATATATATATATTACTTTTGTTTCACAGATCTTTTGGGAAGTAATAATTTTCTTTCAACTATCTCTAACAAGACACAAAAGTGATAAAATGTTTCTTTCTACCAATGTTCCACAATTACCATTTCAGTTGCCTTTCTTTACTATATTTAATTGATGTTATAAAAAACCATTCTTTTTTTTTGAAATATATAATAGTATAAGAATATCATGTGCCTACTTTAGTGAATTATTTTGATATAATAGGTACATTGTCTTCCTCTACTCTTTTGAATAAAAAATGAGAAAGGTTTTTTTGCTAAGAACATCATGTCAATATCCAATATTGGATGTTCAAAAAATAAATGAAATGAAAACAATGCTAACATTGTATGTTTTCATGGTTTTGGGACTTTGGGATTTTTAGTAATCATCTGCACCACAATCCGACACATAGTGTGACTGATATGACTCTAAGTGCTTTTTTTATTTAAAATTATCGTTAATTTTATTAAAAAAGACAAATGACATACTAAAAACTAAGAAAAAATATTAAAATTATTTTTTTTTACTTTATGAAAATGATACATAAGTCATTTTACATGTGTATTAATCATCCAAACCTCAATTCGATACACTATGTGCCCGATTTGAGTCAAAGAGTCTGTTATTAGTTTCAATTCAACATTCAGAGAAAGTGTCACACATTAAAAACTATGAAAACATGCTCATATTTTCTTGATAATTTAAGAAATCGATTTATAAATTATTTGTGATGTGTAGGAATCATTGTCACATCAAAATAATACACTATTTTATCTATATGTTTCAAAGTGGGAGTCTAGAGTTTAAAATGAAATTTTAGTTAAAAAGAAAAGTGATGTTCTCAAAACTGAGAAAACACATTCATATTTTCTTGATACATTAGGAAAATGATCCATAAATCATTTTATCCACATCGGAATCAGCCCCACCTCAATACAACACTTGGTGTAATAGGTAAGACTCTTAGTGTATTTTTTTTTTGAAATTTACATAAATTTTTGTAAAAAGGACAACTGACATACTCAAAATTGAGAAAACATATTTTCATTGTTTTGATACTTTCAAAAAATAATCTATTTGTTTTTTGTTATATTTAAGAATCATACCCATCTCAATATGATGCACAATGTGATTTATATGACTCCAATCATGACTTTTTATTTAAAATTGACATCAATTTCAGTAAAAACAACAATTGACCTAATCAAAACTGTGAAAAATCATTCAGATTATTTTGTTACTTTAGAGAAATGATCTATTCATATTTTTGGAAATGTATCAATAAACCTCACCTAAATATGATACATGATGTTCCCAGTATTACTCAATGTGTCTGTTATGAGTTTCAAATAGATGGTTTATTTCGAAAAATATCAGTCACTAAAAACAAGAAAACAAGATCTCATATTCATAATAATTTAAGATATTTAACAATAATTAATTTGTGACATATATGAATTAGTCTCAAATCAAAATGATAAATGACGTGATTTGTATCATTCAAAGTGTAAGATTCTAGTTTAAAATAAAAATTAATTAAAAAAATAATGTGATGCAATAAAAACTATGTAAACCCATTTATATTATTTGGATACATTAGTAAGATGATCTATACTCAATTATATACATTTAGAAATTATCTTCACCTCAATTCGATATATGGTTTGATTGATAAGATCCCAAATGCAACTTTTTATTTAAAATTGACATCAATTTTAGTAAAGAGGAAAACTGAACTACTCAAACCCAATAAAACAAATTGATATTATTTTTATTGTTTATAAAAAATTTTCCATAATTCATTTGTGATATGTAGGAATCAACATCCTCTCACTCCAATTCAATATGTTCATGATATGACGTAATGTATCCATTATCAGATTAAAATCGAGAGTTTAGTTCATAAATTGTTACTCACTTAAAATGGTGAAAACATACTAATATTTAATTAATAATTTAGGACATTGATTAAAAAAACATTTGAGATTCATAGTAATTTATATCACATAAAATTGAAACATGATGTGATACATATGATTCAAAGTATGTGATTTAAATTTGATCGAAATTTTAGTAAAAACATAAGTGATGTACTAAAAATCAAGTAAACGCATTCTTAGTATTTTTTTTACTTTAGAAAAATATTCCAAATTAATTTGGAACATGCAGAAATCATCTAAAACTTAATCTGAAACATTTTTTGACTGGTTTGATTCCAAGTGTTCCTTCATCAATTTTAGTAAAACATAAAACTGACCTAATCAAAATCAAGAAAAAATATTCAGATTATTTTGATACTTTAAAAAAGTGATTCATATGTTATTCATGATGTGTAGTAATCAACTACACCACAATATGATGCAGGGTGTGGCTGGTATGACTCCAAGTGACTCTTTTTTACTTAAAATTGACATCATTTTTTGTAAAACTAGAAAACTGACCTTCTTAAAACTGATAAAACTTATTAATATTGTTTTGGTAATTTATAAAACTAATCCATAAGTCATTTGTGACATGTAGGAATCAACTACATCTCAATCCGATACACGATGTTCCCAGTATGACTCATTATGTCCGTAATTAGATTAAAATTGATATTTTATTTCAAAAAGTCTCACTCACTGGTATCTAAGAGAACACACTTGTACTGTCTTGAAATTTTTGGAAAACAATTCATTAGTAATTATAAACAAGTAAGAATCAGTATCACATCAAATTGACACACGATGTGACTATTATGAGTCAAAGTGGATGTTTCAAGTGTAAAATGAAATTTTAGTAAAAGAGAAATGTGATGTACTAAAAAATAGGAAAGCACATTTTTATTATTTTGATACTTTATAAAAATTATCCATATGTCATTTGAGACATGTAAGAATTAGCCACACCTCAATACAATTAATAGTGTGACCGGTATGACTCTAACTGTGTCTTAACAATATATAAGTGTCATTTAATTTATAATGTTCATCATATCACCAAAAATGATAAAATTATTCCTATTAGTTTTCTAATCATTCAATTGGATTTTACATAATTAATTTCCTTATCATTTTTATCTTATAATTATTCAGTTAATTTTCACAGATACAATTCTTGAAGATGAACATGAAATGGTGTTATGTGAAAGAATCATCCATTACTCAATATGGTATACATTGTTCCCTCTATGACTCAATCTTTAGTTTAAAATTTACACTTTTTATAAATTTATTTATTTTTATTATTAATAAAATAATAATGTTTTTCTTATACATGGGAATTTTTTGGTCAAGGAGGGGTTAGGATCAAAAGACAAATGAAGAATGCTATTTTTTAATGTGTGTAATAATTTTTACATATGTAGCTGCATAAAACAATGTTTGAAATGTCCAAAATATTCTGTTTATTTATATTTGTGTTGTAAATTTTATTTCATTTAAATTATGTATGGGTACATTATTTTCCTTATTTGGTGTGGTTTTTAGAGATGTAGTGTGCTATTATAGCACACTACAATATACCCCTTTAATGGCTCTTTGTTTTCACAGATAAAATACTAGCGATTTTAATCATTCTATGATAGTCAGTGATTCTCAAAAACTGATAAATTCCATTTTTAGGTTTGTTAATGGACTATTTTGTTTCAGTGTATACTAGATCCTTAATAGTGTCTCACGAGTAAGATGTGGCCCTACAAGGGAGGCTTTCCCACATATTTTCAACAATGCGGTGACCTGAACAAGTGAATATACGAAGCCTCAAAGGATTCCATTCTGTTTGATGATTGGTGAATGTTATTTTATAAAAAACTGTGTCCAATATTGGTATCACTAGATCCATTGAAATATATGACATAAGAATAAATAATATCCTCTAATATTTTAAATGAAAACTCCATTTTACCATATTTTTATGGAATGTAAGCTGTACAAAACCTAACATGAGACCCAATCACCTCTTGGTGACTCCTAAAAAACCTGAATGTATACTTGAGATCTTTTTCATGAAAATGATAGAGGGAAACCAACATAACCTCATGATATCTTATATGTATAGATTACCTATATCTTTAACATTTGTGGTGACCATGATCATAATAAATTTAGTTGATTTCATCAACCGATGAACCACCACCCAGATAGAAATCTTCCCCAATAGAGTATATGGCAGTCCAACAATGAATTCCATGGAAACAATATCCAATTTACAAATAGAAAGTAGAAGTGGATTGATAAAATGAGAAGGTTTTATATTCTATGTATTTATGTATTGGTAGGTCTAATAGGGAAACAGAAAATATGAAATATCATGCTCCATAAAAATTCATTAGATCCACCACATCATGTCAAAATACAACTTACTAGTTTCTGGATTAGCATTCCATGATGAAATATAAAATTAAAACAAAAAGTTACACCATAAAAATGATGGATGAAAAAAAATTGAAGTTGATAATTCTATCAGAAGGGAGAGACCATCCAAAAACTGTAGAGACCCGAAGCTTGACGTACATAGATATTACATTACTTTTGCGAAATACTTAATGCATAACAAAAACAGACACACAAGGACCGTAATAGTTTAGTGTCTTTGGAAACATGGAATGTAATCTTCTAATCACGGTGAAAGATCTTTAACATCTCCCGTAAAGATCTTCCACTTTTTGTTTCCATACCTAAAACGTTTCTTTTAATCCTGGGGGAAAATAAAACATAAAAAGGGTGAGATCAAATGCTCAGTAAAGTTAAGCATGGATAAAATAAAACATACCATATACATTTGAACATAAAAACATGAACATAATGTTTAAACATCAAAATCTTGAGCAACGACATAAAAAATTGAAGTACATAAGGCATAGACATAATGGAACATAAATCATGATAAAATAGAATGGGAATGAAACATGTAATTGTGGCATCCATTAAGCACATGTAATGATTTCCATAGTAGCCAAGTCATTGGTTTCAAGACCATCTTAGGGGACAAAGTCCCTTTCTGAATCGAGTTCACTCCTCGTTCCAGTCCTGTAATACTGAACCAAATTAACTTACGGTTCCAGCCATGTCTGTCTCATGAGATATAAATCTTTAACCAATGCATTGGTGGGAGATATAGGTCCCAACCATCTCATAATGAAATCATTCTTACTTGTGCCACAAAATAAACATAAAACATTCATCATAACCCAAAGAATAAAATGGGTTTCATAAACATCATCCCATCATTTCATAATCCATATAAAACAAATGGAAATTTCATCATAAGAAAATTGAACCATGTAAATCATAGAGACATTAAACTTTAAACATACACATATGAAATAATGTCATCATAGATGGAAAACGGTTTTGATAAAACATTTGAAATGAAATCCCGACGAAATATCTTTTCTTCTTCAAAATCATTTTCCTTTAAAAAAATGCAATGCACTTTTAAAATAAAAGTATTTTGTTGAAAATATTCATAAAATCATGTAGAGTAAGCTTCATGAAAATGAGGCGTTATGAAACCGTAAAAATATGTTCATACCGTATAAGTTAAAAATAACATTCTCCTCGTACTTTTGTCGGAAAAGTCAAAAAAGTTCCTCGTAACATAAACAAAAGTAAGATTCCTTACATACCATGTAGTAAAAGTCATAAATGGGTAAAAAAACTTTAAACATACATGAAAACACTTTTATAAAACATGGACATGGGTGATATAAATAACTCCAGTAAATACTTACGAATAAGCAATCTCGGATAAAAATGAGATTTTCAAAATTATCCCTTACTATAGGTCCGATATGCTTGGTACGTATCCAAACCTCCTGTAAAATGATTTAAATAATTTCATTGACTTATTATAGAATCATATTCATTGTTATTATATCATATATGGTTCACTTATGACTTTATATTACCCATTCTCATGTAAATTCATGTTAAAGTGGTGTTTTGTGTAAAATCGTTCCATTTGTCATTCGTGTTTTAACTTGTAAATATTCATATGATTACATAGATCATGATTACTGACATCCAGAATGTAAAACATGATTTATATATAATATATATTCAGAATATACATATATATAACAGATCGTTAAATGGAAAGAAATACAGCGTTCATGGAGACGGTAGGCCGTACGTACACATGAACGTTGTTTTCGTTTCCTTATTGAATTGAATGGAATTAAGTAGATGACACAAATATATATATACATAAATACAGTAGAATTATTATGTCATATATTTCATGATTACTTATTAAATACACTTTATAATTATTTGTGAATGGTTAACATGGAATGTGAATCTCATCGCGTTGTGGAGACGGTATTCCGTACATACGCACGTGCGGTGATTTCGTTTTCTGTAGGATGGATAGATGGTGAAATATGGTTGTTACATAATTATAGTAACATATCTGTATATGAATTATACTGATGTTATTACTTAAAAATTAAACAACTAAAGAAGAAGAAGTGGAAAAAGAAATAATGTTGAAAGAATCGGTAATGGACATTACCTCTTCTTTGAAGCGCCACTTTGAGACCTCCTCTTAGGGAACTAAAATTGGACTTTGAAGAATACAAGTACCTCTAGGATGTTTCTAGGGAATTGGAGAAGAGAATTTGGTAGGGTTTTTCCGATCTTGAAGGCTCAAAGTGGTGTGAGGAAGAGAGGGAGGAGGTGCCCTTTTATAAGGGAGGAGAGGGGCACCTTTGAAAAAACTAAAAATATTATTTTATTATAAAGTCATATTCAGGTTTTAATAGCTCCAAATTTATTTATTTCGGAGATAATGTGGGGATGGGTCTAAATCCTCTCATCTAATAGAATTTAGACAAGTTTAGGTTTCTATTTTAACCTTATCATTTAGATTTAACATTAAGTTAAATAGTTTTTCTTTTACTGTGTCTTCTTGTTTTCTTACACTATAAGGTTAATAAACTTATTATAACAAGCCAAAAGAACCCCCAGTTGTTTATTATTAATATATATATCTTTATATAAGTCATTTTGCCGAAATTTATATTTTTAAAAATAAAATAACAATTAATAATATAATACTTGTTTTAAAAACTATTTTATGTCAATTTTGATACTATTTGGTAATTGATTTTTTTAAAAATCATAACAGACTTATTAGTTCGATAAAAGTTAAATAAAGCAATAATAACATGTCACAATAACCTATAAAATTAGTGTAACTCATATTAAGTATCAAATTACATTTATTTGGGTATTTATAACATCCATTATGTCAATATTTCATTAACAAGATAATTACTTCATCATCTTTGTGTCATAAATAAATTAAATTATTTAATGTCTAAAAATTATAAAGAAACTACCATTATGTAGGAAATAGTTTTATCTTTCTAATGAATATTTATAGTCGAATTTATCTTATGTATAACCCTATATTAAAAATGATTTACTTATTTAACTTTGATTATAACTATTTTAACCCTTCTTTAAATAAATAAATATTAAATGTCCAAATCTATGCCAAGTGGGCCTAAATGGTAGTATTTTATTCCTAAGGTTGTTTTTTGTCGAATTACATTTATCCAATAGAATTAGTACATGTGCTAGGGTAATAATAATAACAGTTTTACCCTTAATTACCCTATTTACTTCTAACCGTGGTAAAAAAGTAAAAAGTTACTATTTACCAAAAATTATTTTAATCTCATTGAACCAAATTTTAGTCCTTGATATTAACCATGTCTCTAGGATTTTCTAAATTCAATTTACAGAAGTGGTAAAATTTCATTTAAATGGAAAAGTCAGTTTTTTAACTACCACTAAGTGGTTTCACTATTCATAAAAAATTGCAGTTTTTTCAGAAAGATACAAAACATTCAGCCTAAGAATTATTTGATATTACAAATTCAAAATTTATGTATATTTTTCCAAATTCAAAACATATAAGTGGAATTAATTAATTTTAAAATTAATTCCCGTTATCAAAACAAATAGCGTGTTTTTAAGAAACAATAACTATTAAAAGATTGATACTTGTTTATATCCAATTTCCAAATTAAATTAATTCCAATGAACAAAATTGGATTAAATGGTAAAAATATATTCTAATTGCACTTTAAAACAAATTAAAAAGATATTCTATCCAAATAAATTATTGCGATGAAAAAAGGTGTTTTTAATTAAAATATAACATGTTTTTACTATTCATTAAAATATGAAAGTTATCAGAATAATATGAAACTTTTATCCAAAGTAAATTTTTATATCCTGATTACAAAAAATAATTTTATTTTGTCAAATTGAATTTATAGACATGTAAAAAACAAGATTTAAAGTGGGTGTGCCATCAAAAGGCAGGAAAACTGCATTTTTTGAAAAAAATTTATTTTACTCGAAAAATTCTTATTTTACTCGAAAAATTGATTTTGTTCTCATACCATGTTCTAGAAAATGTCTAAGATGAATAATAATGTTATAAAATTTAAAATGTAGTTGATAATATTCATAACGGGTAGTTCATATAACATATCATTGTTTAGAGAAACTCAGTATTGCGTACAACACACGCTATTGTGGAAGGTTGCGATTGCGTGTAATGCAAGCCAAGTTAGGGATGCATATTGTGCAAGCTCCTTTTGGTGTAGCATAAAACACAATACATTAATGAAATTAAATGAATATTTTTCATAAAATCTTGGGGTGTTATAAAAATGGTCTCCCCACTATAAAGTGTTTATCTGATTCCTCTAAACTCATCATCATTAAACTAAATCGTTAGAATGGACTCAAGGAGAAATGATAATAACTAAAAAATGGTTATAAATATTTCTTAATCATCATCATGTTTATCTAGGTGCAAATTCTCAAAGAGTTCCATAAGGTTCTAATATTATTTTAATTCCAAGACAGCCTATGGTGGAGCTCTTCTATTGAGAGCATCGATGACAATATTCTATTCTCATGGGGTTTAGGTGATTTAAAAATCAGATGCCTGAAGGGTAAAAACCTACCACATATATCAATGATTCATGTCTTCCTTTAGGAAATATACAAATTAGAATCTTTTGGTCAGAAAATAATGCGAATATCTCCAAAAAAAGCTAATGCTTCCAACACTAAAGGATATAAATAACAACAACAGGGTCCAAATCATGCATGGTGTAATTTTTATCAGTGTCCAAAGATAAAAAGAATCATAGGCTACCACATGATCATCCAGCATATGCACACAACCAAGACCATCATTAGAAGAATTATACTGTACGAAATACCACTTATTGGTTGGTTTATGATTAGAATAGGTGTCAATGACAGACGAATTTTCAGCTCACTAAAAGAGTTATTTTATAGTGAATCCAATTTAAATTTCACCCCCTCTTAGTAAGAGTAATCAAAGGTGATGAAAAAATTTATAAATCCCTGACAAACCACCGACAACATCCAACACGACCCGAGAAACAATAAATCTAGATTATGTTCTGCTGATCTTATTAGGACAGGACAACCTTCACCTTATGACGGTTGAATAATAATCATTTATCTAAAAATCATGTTCCCCCATAACTTCACTTATTGAATATATTACGCTCAATTTGAAATATTTCTATAGAGTATGCATTTTTTCAACATTTCAAAAACATGATTCATATGGTGCTCGTGCTAATGATTAGATCATAAGTGAACCAATAGATTATCCATGAAAACTAAAAAACAATGTGTAGATAAAAAATGGAATATCTAGTAAGTCAAATCCATAAAACTGTAGGATCATTAGTTAGACCAAAACAGATAAAAAAATATTTCAAATGGAAGATATTATATTAAAACCATTCATCAGTATATCATACAACCAAACATTGTGTTGATTATAACCTGATTGATGATTGATCATTAAATGGAACTCAACCCCCATTAATAGATCTAACATGTTATCCACTTATGAAAAATGAGACTTATTCATAAACATCATTAATTTTAATTCCGATAGTCAACCCAAAATTGGTGTGATCCATCATCCTTATTGGAAAAATATTATAGTGGGCTCCCATGACGAAACACTATGATGATTAATGACCTTATTATGTAAATCACCAAAATGAACCTTGAGAAGTATCAGCTTAAAGATCTCCATATTATAGGAGGGTGTGAAGATTGACTACGTACCCATCTCTAGATCGATTTTAAACTCAACCTCCCTCTCTAGAGGAAGACCTGAGAATTCATATAGGAAGAAATCATGGAAATACTTGAAAATTATTGAAACATCCCCAAATGAGAATACATAATAAAGATAGAATACAACCATAGAAACCAACTCTTGATCTCTTGGAGGGGAGGCTGTGAATGAATTGGCCTTATAACTCACTCCCCTTAAAACACCAAAGAGTTACCATTGAAAACAAGGAACCAAAAACTCTGATGATAACAATAAATCTCAATAAGATGAGAAAAAATCCTATCTATCCCAATGAAGACATTGAACCCATCCAAATTGAGAACCATAATATCTTAGAATAACTCTTCATTAGCTATCAATATAGAACAAGATGAATATCAGACCCCCTACTCTCTTCTAATTCAATGAGGAGTCACTATATCTATAATAAGGGACTTGATCTCCATTTTATTTTTATGAACCTTAATGAAATGGTAAAATATAAATGAGTGCGGGACACAAATATCAAATAACAAAGTTTCGGTATAATATGAAACAAAATGGAACCCTCACTATCACTAGGCACACATCAGCTTCCACCAAGAACTGATCCATTGTGTGAAGGTACTTCACTCATGGGGAATGTGGCTCAAGCCCATTGATGTTAAAGCTTCTGGTTGCACCATATAGTCCTATGGAGATGAAGATTCTCTATCTATAATGAGATGTATACATGGCCTATTAAAACAACTATAGATGATTGTAGAGGCTAAAAGAATTGAAAACCTTAAGGTGTATTGAACCCAAATGTCATGTGTTCCTGGCCTCACTAAACTTATTATAGGTATGAGGCATGATTTCTGTTTCCATAGATGGTTTAGAGGATTCCAATTACAGAGAACCACCCCCACTATGATAAGAACCACCCTCATCACTTATATTATGATCATTCCACTTCCTTTACGGTCCACACATGCCATAAAACTTCCACTAAGTAAAAGATAAGGGGCGATTTAACTAATCTAGCATGTTGTGTTCATCTTTTCCATCATTGCCCAGTCAACTTTGTTAGCATAATTAGAATGATTCATAATATAAACCCAAGATCAGATATCCAAGTGCAAACCCAACATGCACTTCTATGATTTCACTTTATCATTATTTAATACATCAGGAGAAAAAAGAACCATCTCTACAAACCGATTGGTTTACTTAAACTGTAAGGACCGGAGCCATGTTTCCCAGAACCAGTGCCTTATTTGATTACATTGGAATGATTAAAAGAATGTCATATCCTAAAGAAATGGATATTTTAGTAGTTTTGGAAAACCAGATTCCTGCATAAGTTCTACATTACATCTTGAATGGAAAAAACAACAAATAAAACTCTTTGGAAACAGACAGAATATCAACATTATACTTGAAATTCTTTCATAATATACTTATTCACAATGTGGGGAAAATTAAATATATGAAAGGGCTGAGAAAAAATTCCCAGTAGGTTTAAATAATTTATTAGATGAAAATATAAACATAATCACTAGGCATGATTAACAACTAAAAATGCATGCCTTTAAAAATATACTTGATCATAATATGGAAGGAATAAAAACTGATTAAATAATTCCAAAAAAATATACATGGATATTCTACCAGTTTAATAATCACATGAACTATCAAATAATTTATTAATAATGAGGGAATTTATAATACGAGGCGTCATAACGATACTGTCGATGCCTCATTCCAAGACCTTAATAACCATACTATCCAGGCCTTGTACGAAGACACTAGTTTGTCTTATGAGACCTACCGATGCATTGAGGGGATATAGTCGGAACCAACCAACACTTAATAAGTTCAATGAATTCCTCATATAAATAGGTATAATCATAAACAACATATACATTCATAACAAAACTAAAATATGAAATGTAAATGGCATTCCCCAAACATTAAACATAAATTCTAACCATTTATAGTTAATTGGTGAATGGTTTTAAGATAGTAAATACATAGTAAAACTAATAATAAACCATTCAATTAAATATGTTAGATGATATCATAAAATTTTAATTTTAATAATACAAAATACTCAACAAAAGTGTTTAAATAGATGAATATACTCTTATAAAATCATCGATTAATTCTTGAGATATATAATCTTTTACTTTGAAAAGTAGAGTTTTTTAGAAGAACATTTGAATAAAACTATAATTAAAGTAAGATATAATTTTAATAATAAATTAGTTATTTTAGAATGATAATGGTTTATAAAAACATATTATAGAGTTCCCTTGGAAATTGGTAAGAATTTGTGAAATTCCCTTGAATCGGGCTTGTATTTTGGGAATAATTTTTGAAAGATCCTTTAAAAAAGTATAAATAACCATAAATTAAATTGGGTTAATATTTGGTAAACATATATAGAACATTAAAAAAGAATTTATGAATAGTTTATTTAAATAAATAACAATTTAATTTAGGTAATTAGAGAATAAGAGTAACCCAAATGAAAATGGAGTTTTGGGTAAAAAACCCTTACCTAATGGCCAAATGTATTCTACACTGGACCTTATTGTCCTAGAAAATCAAATTAAATCCATTAATTAACTAATTGAGAAGATTATATTAACATATTTGATTCATTAAAGTTTTATTATGTTCATTTATTTTCAAATTGATATGTTATAAGATTGAATTCCGTCATTCTGGAGTTTTCATTTCATTGATTTCATGACCAGTTTGCTTGATTATAAGTAATTATATTTATGTGGAATGGATATAATTGTTCAGAATTGAACTTAAATATTATTTATAAACATCCAAAAGATTAAATGGTTATATATAAAACATTTTTACATGGTATGAGGATTATTTATAAGATTGAAAATTAGCGATAACCATTTGAATTATTTTGGGAATATCTCGATTGTTACTAACTAGTTTATCGTATGAATTAGTATTATGTATATATACTAGTGAAAAATACTTAATAGATTATAATACAAATATTATAGTTTTTTTCAACCCTACAAATGTTTTCATGACCAGTCATGAATACGGTAATAGTAATTGACAATCCTTCGTCCTTGAATGTGATAAATTCACACATCTCAAACATTGTTTTCATTTTTTGTGTATAAAAGGGTGAAGGTGGGATGATGATTGAAAATTTATTAATCATAAAAATATTCTATTAAATATAAGCTAATGGAGTTTTCATAACTTTTAGATGAATGTAGGAGGGGAAATAAAATTAAAGAATGAAACTTTAATGAAAAGAGAAGTTGGGGAATCTCTTATGAAAAATGGACAACCTTACGATGCCCCATTAAAATTCACAAAAATATTTTGATAAGAGAAAAATGAGTCGCTCATAATTATTAAATAATAGGTATAATAATGGGGATATTTAATGAAATATCCCAACACAATACAATTGAATCTAAAATTGAATAACATTAAAATAGCCATTGAAAAAGAGAAGGGTAGTAGATTCCCTCACCTTGTATAGTAACTCATAAAACATGATGGTTGGGACCTTGGGTGCATGAGGAAACCATTATAGATATACTAATAAGGTAAAAAATCAAGAGGTATGAGGATTATGTATTTTTAATTAATGAAAATGAAGGAATGGGTGGGTAATTATAATAAAAGAGAGGGAGGTTTTTTTATTAATTTCTAAGGCCCCCGCATTAGTTGTATTTGAAAACCCATGGGATTTAACATGTTATTTCACCATGGTATTGGAAACTTGGGACAAATAATATATTATTTTAGTGTACAAAAGTCAACCATATTTTTTATTAACAATTACATCATTATGATGTCATTAAACATATTGAAAACTGAAAACTATATTTTTTTACTATTCATGAAAAACAAAAGTATTTTATAAAATTATCATAAATTCAACATAACCAAATATCAGTGTTATGAATTCATTATGATGTCATTAATTCTTTTAAAACTATAATTTATTTGTTATCATCTTGAAAAATGAATCAAGATCTCATTATATTATAACTTAATACAATAAAATAATTATTAAATTTACTATTCATAAGCGTAATATTATTATTCATAATGGTATGTTACTATTCAACAACAATTAAGTTGGTCTTATCAATCTCTAAATATCTTATTGAACGCAACTGTGTATGTCAGTTTTTTGAAATTCCAATGGCATAGGTGGAAAATTTATATTTACTTTCTAGGTTATAATTTTTTCCTATACATATCAAATTGTTTATTTCACATAAAATCAGTGTTGATTTTATTCTATAATAAATTAATTTTTAAAACCATGGGGTGTTACATTGTTCTCCCCTTACAAAAATCTTGTCCTCCAAATTACTATAATGTTACCTCATAAAAAGATTCGGGTAGGTCTTGATCATAAGTTTTTCATGCTTCCACATCACCTATTCAAATTGATGTTTTTTAAAATTTACATCTACTAGTGGAGTTTTTCGATTCCTCAACACCTATTCTTTAGTGTCCAGAATCCGAAAAGGCTCTTTACAATAAGATAATTCTGGTTCAAATTCAATACCTTCAAAAATGCAGAAATACATTTGGTCTGTCATGTAATTTCCCAATAATGAGACATGGATCATATTGTGTACCTTAAAAAGGTTTGGATACATTTCCAAATGATTATCCACAGATCCAATTCTCTCCATAATTTCATATGGGACTATGTACCTGGGGCTTAGTTTCCCTTTCTTTCAAAATCTTATAACACCCTTAAGTGGAGGTACTTTTAAGAAAACAATATCTAACACTTGAAATTCCAAATACATCATTTCATTATTAGTATTGAAATTTTTTCTTCTCTGAGCTACTTTGAAATGGGTATGATTAGTCTTTACCTTCACAGTTATTTCCTCTAAAATCTACGGGCCAATAAGCTTCCTTTCACCAATTCCATCCCAACATGTTGGTGTACAACATCTATTTCTATAAAATTCTTTATATGGTGCCATTTTTATACTAGAACAAAAACTATTATTCTAGGAAAAATCCACAATGGGTAAATACTGATCCAACATACCTTGAGTGTAGAGTGACCATGATCTCCATAGGTCTTGTAAATTTTTGATCGTCATCTCTGACTGCCCTCCAATTTGAGGTTGATAAGCAGCACTCAAACGAAGATCGTTGTCCAAATCATTTTGATGAATTTTCTAGAACATTGATGTAAATCTAGGATCAAAATCAGATACTATTAAAATAGGTGTTCCATGAAGTCTGAAAACTTCATTGATATAGATTCATGCAAGCTGATATTGTGGAAAATTCTCCCTTATAGCGAGGAGATATGCAGAATTTGTAAGCTGATCAACAATTACACATATTGCATCATTATTTCATAGTGTTTTGGGTATTAGAGTGATAAAATCCATGGTGACGTTATCCCATTTCCATGTTGAAGTAGGTATAGGTTGCATGAATCCTCTAGGATGTTGTTGTTTAGCCTTCACTTACTGATAGACTAAACATCTTGATACATAATCTTCAATTTCATACTTCATGTTGTCCCACCAGAAATGATCCTTCAAATATCTATACATTTTTGTTCTACCATGGTGTATACGGAAATTCGATCTATGTTCATTATCTAATAACTCCCTTTTCTGCTCAGGTATAGAGGGAGAACACAACCTCTTCCAAAAATTCAAAACTCTATATTCAATTATGAATTCTACCAACATCCCATAATTCATGACAGTAATTTTGTTTTAATGTTACGTTTCATCAAGCTGAGAATGTTTATTTATTTCCATTTAATATAGTTTTTCATCCAATTGAAAAAGTAATGATGTTTAACAGTCATTGGTAATTCCCATGTCTATATTTACTAGATCCATGAATACAAGATCCCTTTTTATCCTAATTTTGATTAAAACTCCATGATGTTTTCTACTCAATGCATTATCTTCTTTATTTACCTTCCCAGGGATGTAGTGTATGGAAAAATCATAAAATGTGAGTAGCTCAAGCCATCTCCTCTACCTCATGTTGAGTTACTTCTATGACAAGATATATTTTAAATAGTTCTGATCCATATATATCTCACCTCTTTCTCCATATAGATAGTGTCTCCATATCTTCAAATAAAAGATTACAGCTTCTCACTCAAGATCATGAGTAGGATAGTTCTGTTGATGAATTTTTAACTACCCTAATTCATAGGAAATAACTCTATCATTCAGCATATATATACAACCACATCTATTCATTGATGCATCATTGTAGATCACAAATAAACCATTTTCCGATAGTAGATTCTGGATTGGATCATTCAACAATATCCTCATTAATAATTCAACACATTAGTCACATTATTTTTTCTATACGAACATAACCCATTTACTAGTAATCATGGTCAACAGGTTGGCTAAAAGGGTGATGTTCTGAATGAAATGCCAATTATAACCTGCTAAACCAATAAAGCAATGTTCCTTGGTTTTTTTCATTGTAGTAGGAAATTCCCTAAATTACTTTGCCTTTATTGGGTAAACTAATATTCCATCATTTGATAATATAAGTCCAAGAAAAGAAACTTATTGAACCCAAACATTTACACTTGCTAAACCTCCCATATAATTCATTTCTTCTAAGAGACTTCATAATAATGTTCAAGTGATTATCATGAACTTCATAACTTTGGAATATACAAGTATATCATAAATAAATACCATAAAATTAATCAAGATATTCCTTTAAAACCATATTTATTAGATCCAGGAAAACAGAGGGTGCATTAGTCAGTCTAAGGGGCATTACTGTAAACTCATAATGGCCATACTTGGTTCAAAATGATATTTTTGGAATATCTTTCTTCCTAATAAGCAAATGGTGATATCCAAATCAAAGTTCAATATTTAAAAAAATTAGGGCCCCATGAATTTGACCAAATAAATCATCAATTCGAGGTAGGTGATAATTTTTATTTATTGTTATAATATTGATCTCTCAATATTCAATGCATGGCCTCAAAGATCATTCTTTATTATTAATGAAAAGACCATGGGATTCCTATGGAGATACACTAGAGAAAATAAATCATTTATCACTCAATTCCTCTAGTTTCACCATTAATTATACTAATTCCACCATGTCCATTATATTAGAGGTATTTTATATGGTTCCTGAACTAAGAATTAAGTAAATGGAAATCTCAATTTCCTGCTCTGTAGGATGTCTAGGTAAATCGTCGACAGACACATCAAAATATTCATGCACAATATGTACTTTATAAATTTAAACAATCATTTCCTCACTAAAAGACACTGCATTCCATTCTTCCCCAATTATTTAATTCAGAGAGCTACTAGGGGTGGATCTAGATAAGAATTAGCTAGTGTGGTTTCTGATCTAAAGATAAGGGACTCATGACCGTTATCAAAAATCGTAAGATCCTTCTTCTTGCAATATATCTTCACATCCTAACATGAAATCAAACTCATAACAAGGATTATATCAATTATAATCATGGGTATGATGATAAGGTTAGAATCTAAATCACATTTATGTGTCATGAGGGGGTCTGATCAAAACATCTTTGTGGCTATGATACTTCCCCTAGAAGTTTTTAATTACCAAAAAATTTATTAAATGAAATTTTAAATGTCTAATTTTCTTGGAAAACTAGGAAGATATAGATGAATGTGATGGTCCTAAATTGAATAAATCATTGGATATGTTTATATAAATTATTAAAGTACCTTCCACTACATCGTTAGGAACTTCAACCTCATCAGTTGTCACCGCATAAGCTTGGTCTTTCTCCCTTGGCCTTTTGTGTGGAATGTTTCCCTCACACTTAGGAAATTAATCTTCATTTTGTCCCATATCATTACAACTATACCATTGATTTTTTTTTGCTTCTTTGTTTCCCTCTCATTCAAGAGATTGGAAGAATTTTCCTTTACACTTGTTAAAAACTCCCATTCTCCTCACTCATGCACATGGGTGTTTCTTCCCACAATTACTATAGGGTTTATGGTTAAATCTTACCATCTTACCCATTTCCTTATTTCCTTTGCTAGTGTTTTAAGCATCCCTCTTATTATCTTTCTTTTCATTAAATTAATAAGACCATAAAATTATATTTCTATCTTCATCTAACATGAGACTATATCTTCATATGATGATAAATTCTGGGGGAAAACTACCTTTAGACGAATTATTTCAAACCATCTAAAAATCAATCAATATTTCTCCTTGGATAATGTATGTAGTCCATGGATTGCCTTGCTATCCATGTGATGTTAGCTTCGTAATAATCAACTTTCTCTTCCTCTTTTCCTTTCGATTGAGAAACAACCATTACATATCTATTCGCAATTCATGGGGGAAGTATTTTTCTAAGAAAATTTATTTAAAATACCTACATTCCTTCTTTTCTACTTATTCCTCCTCCTTTGTGTTTTAATTAACGACTACCACTAATCTAAAACTCTTGACACAAAATAAACTTCTATGAAACCTTATCTCTTTGGTTATATCCAAAAGCAAGAAATATCTTCTCTAGGGAACTTGTCCAATGCTCAACTAAAAATGGGTCTCTGGTCCCATTGAATGATGGAGGTTTTTGTCACATAAAGTTGACTAGTAGATATCTTCCCCGTTGTTAATCGAGATGCTCCCTATGGGTAGGGTTATTGTTCCTAACCCGAGTAAACTATGCCAATGTAGTTATAATATTCTTAGCTCCAGTTTCAACTCCAAACACAACATAATTATCTTGCATCATAGGGGAATCCCTACATGGGACACATGCATTCAAGTGGTTTACATTCTTTCAACTGTGCACTATTTCTATATAATGTAATAAACTAGATTAGGTTATGAATCAAAAATGTATAATATAAAATTAGAAAAATACTTAGCTTATATTGAAATCCTATTCTCATTTAATATTATAATCCTAAAGATAGTTTCTTTGTGGAAATATTTACATTTAATTCTTTTATAATGGTTTGTAATGAAAATGTGAATTATCTTAATCATATCCCTCAAGAGTAAAAAATAGGTGCACAGTAAGGCTCTTTGTTGTGCACTAGGATACCCCAGGTCAATCCTAGAACTCCTTGTCAGTGTTTCTACTTTTAGGTACATCTATTCCCGAACCACATCCACTTGTAGTGTCCAGAAAGTGATTTATTTTCTATTAATATCGACATAATCAATACATTAAAATTTTCCAGGCTTCTATTTTATGTTAATCCTCAATGATTATATCAGTGTTTTTTTTATAATCTACATTTTCTAAATAATTTTTCCAAGTATTCTACTAAACATCCATTGATACTAACTATTTGGATCTGACCCCAGTTTCCCAGAGGAGGTGCCTTATCTGATTACATTAGAATGATTAGAAGAAGGTCATATCCAGATGAAATGAATAATTTAGTATTTTTGGAAAACTATATACATACATAAGTTCAACATTACATATTGAAAGGAAGAAAGAACACATATCAACCTTATTTGAAACACACATAATCATGAGATTATCATTGAAAGTCATTCATAGTGCACTTCTTCACAACTTGGGGAAAATAAAACATGTGAAAGGGGTGAGCTTAAATTCACATTAGGGGTAAATAAATCAATGAAAATAATATAAACATAAATTCTTATAATTATGAACAACTAAAAATTCATGCCTTTAAAAATATACTTGAGCATAATATTGAAGGAATAAAAACCAATTAAATAATTCCATAAAACATTACCATGGAAATTATACTCATTGAATAATCACACCAACTATAAAATACTAGATTCATAATGAGGGAATGAATGATGAGGGACAACATAAACATACAATAAAGTCCTTATACCAAGACTATAATAATCATATTGTTAAGTCTTTATTCTAAGACAATAGTTTGTCTAAGAGGCCTAACGATAGAACGGGGGGCTATTGCATGCCCCACCCAAAACATACTAAGTAAAATTAATTTCTCAAATGAATGGGGATACACATAAACAACATATACATTCATATTTAAACTAACATTTGAAATGAAAATTACTTTCCCCAAACATTAAACATAAATACTAACCATTCAATGTAAATTGGTGAATGGTTTTAAGATATCACATCCACGATCAAACTAATCATAAAACATTCAACTAAATATGATCGATGATATCATAAAATATTAATCAAAATAATATATAATAATCAATAAGAGTGTTTAAATAGTTAAAGATACTCTTATAATATCATTGTGTAATTATTGAGATCAATATTCTCTTACTTTGATAAGGAGTGTTGTTTTGGAAAAAAAATTTATAAATCCTGAAGTTAAGTAATATAGAATTTTTGTAATAAAATGAGTAAATTCAGAAAGATAATGGTTTCTAAAAAAATAATAGATAGAGCCCTTTTAAATAGGTAAGAATTTTAGAAATTCCTATGAATCAGGTATGTATTTAGAGAATAATTTTTATAACATCTTTGTAAAAATAAATGAAAGTAGGATTCTGGTTGGTACAAATGTATAGAACATCTACGCAGATTTTATGAGTACATATGAATAAATAATAATTTAATTGAGGTATGTATATAATAAGAGTAACCCAAATGAAAATGGAGGTTCATATAGAAAACGATTACCTTCTGCCAGAACGTATTATTCACATGAGAATAATGTCCTAGATAATCAAATTAAATATTTTAATTTACTAATTAAGAACATTATATACATATATATTGATTCATTAAAGTTTTATTAAGTTCATTTAGGTTCTTATTGATATGTTATAAGATTGAATTACATTATTCTGAAGTGTTCGTTTCCTTGATTTCATGATTAGTTTGATTGATTATAAGTAATGGAGTTTATTTGGAATTGATATAATTCTATATTATTGAACTTATATATTATTAATGAAAATTTAGCTATTTAAATGGTAATATATAACGCTTGGTAACATAGTATGGGGATGATTTATTAGATAGAACATTAGGGATAACCATTTAAATTATTTTGTCTATATCTCAATTGTTACAAACTAGTTTGTCGTATAAATTATTATTATCTATATATAATGGTTTTAAAACATTTAATATGTTATAATACACATATTATAGTATGGTTATTCAATAAAAACACACTCATTTCCATCCATGAATACAATAATATAAATTGAAAATCTGTCGTCCTTGAATGTGATAAATTAACACATCATGGACGGTGTTTTTATTTTCATATAAAAGGAATGAAAAGGGGATATGATGAGGAATTATTAGTTTATCATAACAATATTTCATTAATTTTATGTTACTTGGGATATCATAACATTTTTATTAAAGGAGGTGCAGAAAGAAAATGAAAATAACGGTACATGAAAGAAAAGAGAAGTTGAGAAATCCGTTACAAAAATTCGGAAGCCCAATAACGTCGCTTAAAAAATTAAAAACATTTATGAGTGAAAAAAGGGTCTTTAATAATTCTTACATAATAGGGATAGTAAGTGGGATATATAATGATATTTCCAAACATAATCCAGTTGAAACTAAAAATGAATAACGTACAAATTCTCCATGAATAGAGAAGGGTGGTAGATTCCCTTACCTTGTAGAGAAACTCCTAAAACATGAATGTTGGGACCTTAGGGGATTAAGAAAAACAAGGGAGAACTAATATAGAGGTAAGAATTATAGATATTCTAGGATGATTAATTTTTTATGAATGAAAATGAATTAATGAGTGGGTATTTATAGTAAAAGTGATAGAATTTTATTATTAATTTTCAAGGACACCCAATTAGTGTTATTTGAAAATTGATTGGATTTCCCAGAGAATTTATCATGGAATTGGACACTTAGGACACATCATATAATATTTCAATTTACACAAGTATACCATTATTTAATATTAATTATTATATCTTTATGATGACATTATGCATACTGAAAACTCAAAACTATGTTTTTACTATTCATTAAAAACTAACATATTTTATAAAATTATCACAAATTCAATGTAACTCAATATTGATGTTCTTAATTAAAAAATGAAATCAATTTTTTGAAAATAAATGTAGAAATATTATTAAAATAATTTTTAAATAAAATTATAATTTATTCAAAAAATAACAACTTTAAAACTATAATTCATTTTTATCACCTTGAAAACTTATTCACGATTTCATTATCTGATAACCTAAGACAATAAAATAATAATATAATTTAATATTAATAAGGTTCATAATACTATTTATATTACCATTCATAAAGGTATTTTACTATTCACTAAAAGTTTTGTTTCTCTTATCAGACTATAAATAATTTACTGAACTCAATTGTGTATGTCATTATTCGAAATTCAAATCAGAGAGGTGGAAATATTATACGTACTGGCTAGGTTAAAAAAACCACCTACATATATCAAAGTGTTTGTTTCACACAGACTCAGTGTTGAATTCATTATATAATAAATTCAATTGAAAACCCTTGGGGGTTTACATAAATAATGAATTCCTTCCCTATTAGAAAGAGTGGAACTCTAGAGACTTCACCATCATCAAAGACTATGGGATGAATGAATAAAATAATATGTTTCTCAATGACTTTCAATATAATCCCAAATTCCTATCTTCCTGTACCATAGAATTCCATTACTTCTTGAGGGGTCCCTCAATCCTAAACATTGCAAACATCACCTTGGTTACCAATGGTGTATCTATAATGTCAAAGAACTATCATATTGTTTCCATACATTTCTCCACCTTTTCGGTTTCCTTCATAAATTTTATGGATGGTGGCCTCTCACATAGGAACTCTCTTGATCGATCTCAACATCCTCTAGCTTCTAGATGTACAGAAACTATTGATTTCTAAACTCATGGTATATTTTGTTCTATGCCAGGAACTACCCAAAAAATATCCCCTCTATAATTTTGATCTAAATGAAGATTGCCTTGAGGAGAATATTCTGAACCCTCAGTTAGAGCCCATGAAACATTTCTTGGTGGAATACTAGTGCACACTAGAATAGAATAATACAATTATAAAAAAGAGCAATTTAATTTAAAACCATAAATCCCATAATAAAAAATTGAGATTAAGGTCATAACCCAACACAAGAGACCAAAATACCAAAATCTTTTTAGTAACTTGAGGCTCACTATAACAAGATCAATCTAGGTAATAACTGAAACATTCCTCTAATGTTCTGAAAATTTTATCTCTAATCTTCCAGTATTCCAAGACTGAGAGTAACTATCCATTGATAACAAATTTTCACATCCTGACCTAGATTAACTTTCTATCTAGGATGTGAAAAAAAATGAAGAAAGACCTAAAGGGTGTTCTCGATCCCCCCTAGGATAGAGACTATCACCCAGTTATCGAACAATAAATTGTGTGAACAATTTCTCCAAACTCGAAACAAGATACATGGAATCTATATATGTTATAAAAAATATAAGAAAAAATAAATCAAAATAAATATAAAACCAATGTTAAATATTAATAGTGATACAAATATATAATAGAATATAAAAACTAATGTACATTTACATAAAAAATAGAATGGATATCTAAAACAAAAAATTTATACTCTATGAGATATATGGGGAAAGACCCCCATCTCACCAACAGCTACCCAGAACCAGCTGAAATTTACCTCACCACGTCAACATGTCCCCTTGCATTTTCCTACATCAAAATATATAAAAATGAAAACACACCGTCGAAGGGGTAAGAAGGTTGTGTGATAAGGTGTATAGATATGATCCCACATAGGTTTTCTAAATCAAGTCTATGTAAAAAAGTCCAAATATGATCAATTTAGAGAGAAAAATTGAATGATAAGAAGTTAACCAATTTTTACCTCAAATTCATGGTAATTAAATCCACATTTTCATCATTTAATACCAATCAGGTTGAATTATTCAAATCATCTCACATTTTTTACAGTAGTTAATCAGAGCCAAAATAGTACAAACCAAAGAAAATTGGAAAATCGTGCTAAAGATTTCCACATGTATGGATAAATGACTACTCATACCATAATCAATGACTAGTTCACAATCATATCCATATAACACATGCCTAAGGCTCATGTTAATAACAATGAGTGATCCCCTGATAATTATAGTACCAATTACCTATAATAACATGCCCATTGAGAAGGGGAAGACCCCATGGGTGAAACTATTGAAAATAAAATGGATGATGGACCTAAGCTACATGTTCTACCTTAGTTCCCAAATCTACCCACATGGTATATTTCCCAAATTATTTCATTAAAACAATTATTTGAAAACCATTTCATAAAATCCATTTCACAACACTCTAAAAGCACCATTCCATTTACCAAAACAAGGTGAAAACCATTTTTTCAAAAACCAATTTTTACGCACTTGAAAAGAAAAAATTCCATTTCCTTTAGAAAAAAATTTAAAAAACAAGAGAAATCAATGGTTCACATAACCTATGATATAGAAACAACCTCCCACCTCAACATAGGCCACACACCAAAAGTGATGGAATTACCAATAACTAAATGGAATTTAAAAAAAAACTGGCGGTCCCATTGAAAATTAACATGTATTAAGAAGTATATTCCATAACAATAGGGGTCATCAGATAGATTAAGTCATACATACCTTGGGAATCGTGCATGGAACACCACAATCAAAGAAAGGATTTTCTTATAATAGAAGATCGCACAATAGATCTATAGGGATAAAAAAAGAATCATCATCCCAAGATCGACTAATCCATGAACACATTTCAATTATGTAACCAATAAACAATTATTAAGAATGATTGATTACCAGTGAGAAGTGACACAATCAAAGTGGAGACCAAACGCTGAATGAGGTGGTCCAGAAGATGAAGTGACACCCAAATTTTCCATGGAATTTTCTGTAGTTCGATAACTATGGATACATAATGAGAGTGGATATAAAGTAATGTGAGTGATAGATAAATCTTATTAGGATGATGGGATTTATGTTATAAGCCAACAATTAATGGGTTAAACCCCCCATGATGTTGATCCTCAGAAAAACCTATCACCTTAGGAAAAAAATCCCAGAGATACTATATTATCATGTAAAATATATATGTATACAATAAAATATTTTTATGACCTACATGGGTTTATGTTCTATTACCCATGTAATTTTCGAAATCAATCTTACAAAATAAAAGCATTCAAAAGGTAGTGCCCAACCATGGCTCTTGTAGAAATTCCAAAGACATCTCTAAACATGAAAAATACTATTTAAAACATAAAATTGGGCATACATTTTATCCATGATGTAAAAATATAAATAGGAGAATCTTCATGATATTCTACAAAATAAAAAGAGAGGAGTTTACCTGCTCATTTTTCATTTCCAAAGATTGTGATATCATGTTCCAAATTATATTCAAAAAATATATTAGAGGATTATTACAAAAAAATATTGATATCCCATAAGTTCATCAACATGAATGTGTTCTTCAAGGATATCCTCTATCCATGGTTGAGTGCAGGATGCTGATATTAATTGCTTTAGTATCTCCTTCCCAACCACCATAGGTTAATTGACATAAAACATGACTGGTGAAATCTCTTTTCTACTGATTATAGTTCTCGTTCTGGGTCTAGTTGAGGTCCCTAATATAAGGGAAATTCCTCATCAGAATTAAATATTTCATAATTGGTTTTTATTTCATTAAACATGTCCAAACGTTTTTTAAATGAGATACCTCTATCATAGTAAATCAACATTTTATTTAAGAAAATATATTATTTCACACACCATTTGTAAAGGGTATCCTCATCATTTTTTATGTAATTTTAATTGAACCTGAAGAATTATTAGTCCATAAAGAATAATTTGAATCAAAATACATCATGGTTGATTTTTATTTAATTTTTTTTTATATTAAACCAACAAAAAAGTATTTTAAAAAGTATGAGTAAGAATAGTGGGTGAAGAACAATTAGCTTCTTACAAATGACATCATGTTTTTTGATAATTTTATTGAATGATCTCAAAATATTTATTATTTTGAATAAGTGAAGCACAAGGTATGACCTACTGAATTCTTTTAAGGTGCTATTGCTTTAATGCACTCACTAATTTTAATTACATTTATTAAATTTTAATATTTTAAATTTATTTAAATAAATATATCAATATTTTTATTTTTTTTATTATGAACGAAAATTAAATATAAATATGAAATACATATGAAAATATAATGATTGTAGGTAAGAAAAAAAGGATATTCTAAAATGAAATAATTTAGTGAGAAACTTAGCTCTAGTTTTTAATTCTTTAAATACATAGTAAACACATTCCATTTTATGTTTGAACACCATATTCTACCCATTTTGAAAATATTTATTTTCACTTAATGAGGGCTAAGTACACTATAAATCCAAATCTTTGATAAAGGGAGAATTTATAGAAGAGAAATATAAACCTCAGGTTGGAGGTGGAGATAGAATAAAAAAATAAAAAATAATATGGGAATGAAGAGAGAAAAAAAGATAATATTTATTAGAAAATTTTAAATTTTGTAAAAACCCAAAAAAACATAGCAATTACATAATGTTATCTAAAGTGTCAAACCCTATGAAAAGAAGTCATATCAGATTTTTAGTGGAAGATCAGTGGAAGAGCTTCTCTCCAAATATTTCTTCTAAATTTTAACCCTTTTTATCTACATGAAATTCTGGAATTGTAAAATTTTTTATTATAGAATGTAGTTCTGCTTTGCCTTTTTTGTACACCAAAAAAATATCAAATTTATTATCAATTTGTAGAAAATGTTAGAGAATATTTATTTCAAAAATATTTCTAATCTTATTTCTCTATTTGTATTCTAATTTACTATGTTCCATTGTGTTTATGGAAATTAATGTGATAGAATAGTGTGCGAAAACATAAATAAAAATATGTTCTTATGTAATTTAACTTATTCCATATAATTTGTTTCCTAATTGGGACATTTTCTTGTCTGGTATATTCCAATTTGTCAAATTATTCATATCTAGGCGTAGATTCCATTGGATTACTTATGTAATTCTGTTGAACCTAAAAATGATTGATTTTTATATTATTCTTGTATAATGTAATGAATCATAATGAACATATAATCCTATATAACAATAATTTTTAAAATTTTCATAAATGTACAAATATTTGTGACTTAAAATAATTATAATTCCAAATAGTTTGCTTCCCAAATTTTTCTAAAAATACTTATAAAACGTTGTGGGATAAAATAATTAAGATTAAAATGAAAATTATTAAAAATATTTTATCTTTCATTCAAATTGTAATTATTCTAATTTAAGAAATACGAATAAATTAATTTTTATTCTTAAAATATAGTTATATAAAAATTATCTTTATGTGTCTTTCATTTTTTATTTAAATATAATTTTAATTAATTTTATTAATTGAATGAGAATTGATGAAACTTCCACCCAAACTCTCTAGTAAATAGACACCTCATATACAATATTTACAAAACACATTTCCTTTTATTTTTTCTTAAATACATCATCAAACTCCATCTTCTAAATTATTCATACATATTGGTATATTTTTTTCTAAATAAGGAGGCATAAATCATTCATTTCGAAGAAACACATTTCGAGAATGGGAGAATTTATCAATTTCAATATCTAGTACTTCTTTATGTTTTAAATTATATTAAAATTTTAACACTATATAAATCCTATACACCATGGTAATTTTGTATTATTATCATCATTAAACTTATTTAAAAATGATATTATTATAATATACCTTTATATTCTTACACATTCATTATTATAATATGTTTTTATTTGGGTCAGTTCAACTACCAATATGAATGATGTTATATAATCTTCAATTGTTCCAACAAAAATGAGTATATAGACCTCAATAATGGTAATATATGATATTAAAGATTAATTTATTTTATAAATATTTTCAAATATGTTGAAAAAATGTTTGGTCATTATAAATAGCTCATTGTTTTGAGTAAATTACCCAAAATATGCTCACCATTAATTTTGTTATCGTGAACCATACACAAAGATTCCATCAAATGAACAAGGTAATGTATTAATAATTTGAACTAGATTATTTCAATAATTTCTCTAATAAATTAATTATGAAATATTTATCCAGTAATTACGATCAATATATCCATTAAAAAACTTGTATGAATCAATTAAATTATCTACCATCTGACGATGAAAATAAATAACAACTAAACAATTTATGTGTTATAAATCATTATAATTGAATGTTATAATGTCTTGTATATTTAAATAAGTTTTTTAAAAAATATATTAAGGTTTTTATTTTTTTTATATGGAATATTAACATTTTTTCATGGGAGTCAGTTGTAAAGGTTAAAATTTTTATCCCAATATTTCTTCTTACATAAGATTATCAATTCCTAAGATTATATTGGTATAATATGATTTAAATTAATATATAATCCCAAATTTTTATTATCATATAATTATTTTGGGGTTATAAATGTATTCATTCCATTTATACTCTCGTTGAATCCAAATTCACTCAAAATAACCTTCATAAAGGGAATTGGTTTGATGTTTTCTTTTTTAGTTGGAATCTTTTTCTTACATGTTCACATTTTAAATTTTTTTCACGGATATATTATTTATACTTATTTCAAATTTTAGGATTTATTAAGGCCACTTCAAATTTTATTAACTTTTTAAGAAAACTTATTAAAGGAATCGTTTTATATCACAAATATTATCTTTCTCACTCAGTTAATTTCTCCTATTGTTTTCTTCATTTTTTATTTATGAAGATTATTTTTCAAGTTTATTTGATTATTTTAAGTAATTTTTATTCACTTTATAATAATTTTTAATAACCTTTATTTATAACTTATTTATTTAAAAAATAAATCAAATTATAAGAATGATCTATTATTATTTTTTAAAAGGTTTTCTAAAAGAGTTTTTATATATATCAATATTCTTTATTGTTTCTATTATTTCACTAAGTATATTTTTTAATGAAACCATAAATTTTTATTCAATGGAATATTTATTTATTCCTATTGGAAATTTTCATGAAAACATTTATATATGATGGGTTAGTTATTATATGGTTATTTATTTAATATTATAATGTTTATGTGGCACACATATATATGGTTTATCATTTTGTAATGGGTGAGACTGGAATTAGATATCCCTCAAATTAATTGGGTAAATATTAATATCTCATGATATGCCATGTTATGGACATTAGACTTTATCCTAGTATACTATCTTATGGGACATGTGAATATAACTTATGATGATTGTTTTTTCAGCGAGCCATGAGATAAAAAATGATTCAATTTTTGTATTATTGTGTTATGTTTCAATATCATGGAACATATCCATGTTATTTCTCAACCATATATTTTGATTCATGTTAGGATCAATGTTTCATGCATTATTGGTTTTGATTTTATACCAAGTTATTCATCTTATGCTCACTTATGATCTTATTTAGGATAATTTTTTTTCATTCGTCTGAGATATCTAATGTTTTAACCCTTATTGAGTTATTTATCCCTACCATTCCTTATGATTCCTTTCCATATGAAGTGAAGAATAGTATTATGTATGACATTTTTAGAAGGGTGTCATGTGTGGGGATTTTTATAGAGACATAGATTGTTTTTTTTAAATAATATATTTATGTATCTTTTCACTAAATACTCTAATCATATAGGTTATGGGGGTTTGATTTATTAGGACATATATTTGAAATTCATGTATAATTATGTAATATGAATATATGTTATTTTTGGTCATATCATGTATTAATTTTTAATAACATATCCATTTAAAAAATCATCAAACATATTAGTATAATCAAGTGAAATATTAGGGATATAATTTTATCCTTTATATTTCATTGAGTCTTCAATGTGTTTCAATCTCTAGTAACCAATCCATTTATGTGAATAATTATTTCCATCCTCTTTATATTGAATGAACATGTATTAATCATAACTAATAAGGTAGATATTCCCTTTTGCGCACTTCCTATGCTTCAAAATTGTAATATAATTCTCATTTAAAATTAAATTCTTATTGGTGAAGATTACTGAATATTCTATGTTACACAATGAGCTAACACATATATGATTGTTACAATGACCATTTACTACCAAGAAATTCACTCTCCTCATGTTTTTACTAAAAATATTACACTTTCAAAGCCAATTATATTAATTCCATCATCATTTCCAAATTTGATAACCCCTTATTTGGTGTATTTGATGACCATGATAAGATTATTGTTTCTTGTCATATGGGATGTACATCCACTTCCATGAACCCACAATATAATGTGATTCCTTACCATTAATAAAATATATGCTACAAAATTCTTCTTTCCCCATTTAATCTTGATCAAGAATTGTTATTCATATCATTGGATTAATGGTATAAATTTTCTTCCCAAAAGTATAATAGATCTTACTCATATTGAAAATTAACAATATATTTTGATTTTAACAATTTCATAATTAATTCCTAAGATACTATGTTGTTCGAATTTCAGTCACCCTTATAAGATTTATTTACATCTTTGATAAACAAGACATGGATTTGTTTTTATTAAATTGAAATAAATAATATTAATTGAAAAGATATCGATTTTATTGAATTACGATCATCTACCTTCATTTCTCTTATTCCTTGAATTACATCTTTAAGATGGAACACATGTTTTGTCCATTCCATGTCTTTCCACAACCATAAAACCATATTTAATGTGTATTATTATTTTTCATGTATCATTGTTTTGTGGTTTTTTGGTTTCCACGAAAGTAAATATTCTTCTTAGTATTCAGATATTGTTTTCGTTATTAACAACGATGGAATTTTTTTAGGATTAATCTCACCTACATATTTTTGCATCATGATGGAATCATTATTTCCATATTCCATCCTCATGTTTTTAAGGGATTTATATGAATATTGTTTTTCACAGATGTTATTATGTAATATAGTTAGTGGGGATGGATTGAAAAAATTAAGATATAAATATAAAAATCAATTAAATAAGAAATCCATGTATTTTTTAATTTTCTAGATCAAACAAAAGTAAATATATTCTTTACAACCTTTCCACTCCACTAGAGGTGTATATTACACTATAATAATAATTTTATAATATTTTCATAATCCTGTTATAACCTAATTCTTTTAATAGTAGAACAACTAGTGAAATATCTACTTTTAAATTTAGTAGAAGAACTTAATACAAAAAATACCATTTATTGTTTTATAACTCACAAAAAACATGATTTGGTAAGAAAAAAAATAGGCCAGAATAATGTAAAATTATTGTAGATAAGTTAATAAATTACGACACAATACTAGAATAACCATTATAGAAAAATGAAGCTTGAATGTTTATATCAACATTATCACTATCAAAAAAAATTTTATCATGTTTATAGTGAAAATAATATTCGAAAACATAATACTATGATTTCATTTAATAAATGATTAATTTTTTTATCTAGTTCCCTTTTGTATATTTTTTAGAAAAATTAATTGAATGTTATTGTTTTTAAATCAACAGTGTTTCCAAGCTCTAAATTCAATAATATGATCCCATGTGGTTTCCAAATACTGAAGTAACTATCGTTGACTTCAATTACCTTATTTTGACTTAATGTATATTAAGTCTTCACCATAGTCACCTGGAATAATTTAAAAACACAATAAAAAACATTACTTTTGTTTTAAACATTTCATTAAATTCACTTGATAAAATTATCTATCTCCATATTTTTACATAACATTCTCTTGATCATGTAGTCTCATAGTGATAATTGAAAATACATTAACACATCACTGGATATTTTAATTGTAATGTATCACCATTATCTCAACAATGTAGTCTCACACTATCTCTCTATTATATGTTTATGTAGTATCGTAGTATTTAGTATCTCATGGGATTGTTGTTTTGATAAATATCTCATCTGTAAACATATCTATACTTTGTTAGTGATAAAGATCCCTCTTATTATTTATTGAGTCACTATTCTATTTCAACATCTTTATAGAAAAATATCTATAATAGCAATTTTATATGCATTGGATTGATATATTCTCGGTGTGAATATTGATATTTTATTGGATTATAACATAGTTTCTTATGTGTGATAATTGAAATTCCATTCTTGATTTAAGTGTTTACTACCCAAGGGTCATTGTTATTTCACTACGTGGCTAACTAAAAATATTTATTTATACTCAAAAGTTTAACTATTTAATTAAAATGTATATGAAGAAATATGAGTTCATACCCATGAAATAGAGAAATTATTTTGTTTTTTTTTAAACTAGTTTATTTAATTTTTTGGAAGTTGCTGAGGAGAAAATATAGTTTAGTTGCTTTTAAAAAAATTAGAAAGAGGGAAAAAAGTAGTGAAAATTTTTGTTTTCAAAATAGTTTGATTAAGGTGTTGAAGGGTTTTATAAATTTAGGTTTCTGGTGAAATTTCATTTATAAATAAATTTTATTGTTCATCCTTAGATTGATAGACGTGATTCAAAAGATATGACAGTCATGTTACACCTTCTATATTATAAGAATATCTTATTTCCCTTGGTCTGGTAATTTAGTTTTTTTAATGAACTATGTTTATCCTAATATCATATTTAAACCTAATTACACAATATAATACGGTGGCCCTCGTAGTATTTAACGAAAATTACATATGAAATTAAATTTTTTCATTCAGATTCAAACTTCAGTGGTATTAAATTTATGAATGACAATGATATTATAATTTCAATTGAAAACTATGGAAAAAAAGATAGGAATAATGTAATGAAATAAAATCCAATGAACCTTCCAACTTTTTCTTAATAACCCTAGAACATGGTAGTATTTAGCCTCTCATTATAATATTGTGGGTGTATTGGATAAGGACATATCAAAGAGAAAACAAGAACAAAAATGGAGGATGAATAATTTTTGGATGACCCTACACAGTGTAGCTACTCACCCCTAGAATTGGTCTCTAAATATATCCTTATAGGTTCACATAAAAACTATATTTGTTTATTTATAGGTATTCTTGGTATACATTCAAGTCACCCATAAATACACCAAAAAGGAGTCTCATATCACAAATTGTGGCCCCGAACTATTTTGGGACATAAATGGTTATCTCTTGGCCATTTCTCATCAAAAAATGGTTGTTCCTATCCTTATAAGATCTTGTTACATAATAATTCATGTTTTTATTCCATAAAATTTTTTGTCCCAACATCCCATAAGTTTTTTTGTTCCATAAAAATAGATATATAATTTTTTAGGTTTCATCATGATGTGATACCTATGTCTTACACCTGTACACATGTGTTCTTCTCCCGGGGTGTGTTTTCTCATAATGTCATGCCATTACAACTTATAAAAAAACAATTTGTCTAAAATAGTACATTTACTAGTTAAATAATAACTTACGGCCTCCATAATCTTCATTTCTCGCTTAATCTCTAGTTTTAAGCCCCATGATTTTGCTTGATCATACATTGATATAAAATCCCTCTTTTGATGGACATATCAATTTTTTTTAAAAAAAAATTACAATTTTTCAAAAAAAAATTATATCCTTCCAAATATGAAAAATTAAATTAAATTTTAGGGAAACAACTATACATTTATGTTATAAAATTATTGATTTTTGATACTAAACATAACACATGAAATGGATATATCAAATCCTCTATAGTTGAATTCAGACTTTTTTTCAAGGATGAAATGTCAACATACAAAAAATGATTATTACCTTACAAAGCCTTACACTAAATTTAGATAAAAGTAATTAATAAAATTGGAAATAAAATATTATATTTTCATAGATTAAAATTCATCAACACCTTAGTTTTCAAAGAAAAAAAATCAACCCAGTATTTCACTCTTCTTATTTTGAAATAACTATGACTTTTCATTCATGCATTTCTATTTTTCAATTCATTATTAATATACATGAAATTATAAATTTAAATAAAATTTATATTTTCCACTCATCATTAATGTATAATGTTTAATTAAAATTCATCATATACCACAAAAATATGTTATTTACCATAGGTGTGCAATGCATCTTGCATCTCCACCACGTAAAGATAGAAATAATAATAATCATGAGGTCTTAGGCATATGGTTCAAATGACTCTTAGATTTTAGGGTAGGTGTTTAATGGTGTGAAATCAAATAATTATTAAAAATAAGTTTTTAATTTAAATCATGGTGCATGATTTCAAAATACAATCTCAAGGAAAATTTTTTCCTTTAAAATGTCATCTCTCTCTCCACCCAAAATATCAAAGTGGGATCATAATAAAATTAAGAATAATGAATAAAGAATCCTTTATTTATGTTTTAATTTTTTTACAAAAAAGTTACAATTAATAATATTCTCACATTCAACACCTAACCACATAAGATAAAAAGATCAACAGCCTGTATATGATAATTGTTTCTCATCTTAAGGAACATACCAATTTTTTAATAAGGAGATGTTAACAATTAAGTAGAATGAATAATACAGGGATAGCCCCTAAATTAAATGAAATCCTAAAAAAATATACTTAATTATGTTTGTCCCCATATTCCATAGATAGTCTCTCCCCCTCACTTATTATTTTAAATATCATGAAATAAACTATGAGTATGTTAGGAAGAGATAAATTAGGATTGTAACACGGCGCATTTCCTAAAAATGGTGTATACGGATTCTATGGGATTAAAGAGTATTAACGTTTATTGGGTCCAGGGATAAAGGGGTAAATAAAATAATTCCTCTACTAGATTAAATATGATTTGGTTTAGTCGGAACTCTCATAAGATTCTAATAATGTTTTAGGAGAGAACATTCCATAGTCTATCAAGACATAAACTATAAAAATAATGGGAATTATCAGTTTAGAAAATATCTAGGGAATACGATGAATTGTTGGGAAAATCACTCGTGTTAATGAATATCCATAAATAAATTAATTAATGGAAATATAAAAAATTCAACAAATTACTAAATCTATGAAAAACCATTTACAAAAATCAAACAGTATCCCTAAATCGTGATTTTCTAAATATAAAACCACATGATTATCAGTACTAATTCTTTTCACCATTTTTCTAATGCAAATTTATTCAAAAAAAATTAAAATTCATGTCATGATATGAATATTTAATAGTTTATGGCTTCATGTTTATTTTATTAATGTAAGAATCTATGTAGGGAATGAAATTTTTAGTTCAAACTCTAAAAAAATTTAATGTGGAGAGTAGAGTAGAAAAGTATAGAATTGAAACACTAACTCCCATTTCAATAAAACATTAATTTAGGATGATTCGGTTTTTACTACACCATTTTCATGATATTCATTATCTCTACTGCTATTTTTCATACCGCCTTCCAATGTCTTAATGGATCTAAAAAATGAAAAAACATAAGTTAATGAAAATTCCATTTTTAATTATATTTGATATATTTGTGGGATTTTTCATGATTCTAAAAATAAATAAATAAAATTCTAAAAACTCAGCTTAAAACCTAAAATATATTTCTTTAATTTCATTAGATTTACCTTAAATATTTTACCATTAGCTCCTGTGAATGATGATGGAATATATTTTAGATGGTCAGTGTCTATAAATTGTCTTAATTGTTATGAGTCCACATATGTTAGTGTCTGTCCTTTATCTTAAAACCTATTAACTCTTTCTACCAATAGATCTTTTATCAATTTCCAATAGACCAATCCACTAGTTATTTTTTAATTCATAAGAACTAAATGGAAGTTCATATACCTTCTATATTTTTTTGCATTTTTCAAACATTGTGTTATTGGTCACTCTTCCAGTGTCATTGGTCTTACCCTTAAGATTCCATTTATTATTTTTAGTAAATCTAATTTGAGTAACATCTATCACAACAACTACTACCTCATTAATTTTTTCAACCTTATAAATACCCTCAACATTGGGTATTATTTCATCTCAGAACTCATCACTATCTCTTACATCACAATTCATCATTCCTATTGGACATTGAAAATTAATTGTTCACTACCCACTCTCAGATAGATTTCTTCTATTTCGAAATATATCAACATGAACTCAGTATCCAAAAAATGGTCTTCCTAGAATGAGGGGTGTAGAATTATCTTATATATAAAGAATTAAGAATTTTATGGGTAATTATAATTTGACAACTATGATCATAATTTCTTCAATAAGTCCTTATGGGAATTTTACCATTGAATCTGCTAATTGATGTAAAAATTCTATGGGATTCTTTATTTTAGTACCTGGCTCTCGAAAGTGGTGTATAAAATTATATTGAGATTCACACATAAGTCCCATAAATCTTTCCCAAATTTATTATTCCGTAAAAATATTAGAATTGAGAAACTTCCTAGGTCTTGTTTCTTCTTTGGTAGGTCCTTTTAAATAAGCACCAAACACTCTTGTGTGAGTGGTATAGTTATAATATCCTTTAACTTACTATTTTCAGTCACCAATTATTTCATTAATTTTTTATAGTTTAGAATTTTTTTCAGAGCCTCTGTCAGAGGAATATCAGTAAATAATTTTTTTAAATTGTTCCAAAAAAATTCCTTTTTTGTGTCTAGATCTTCCCTTATGCTAGCCATTCTAGAAAATCACTAATATAAAAACTGTCAAGGGAAGTGCCACCTTATATCAGTGCTAATCCAAAACTGCTGATAAAGACACCCTTTATAGGCGCTTTCTAGCACTAATAGAGGGCCTCTTTATCAATGTGACAAAAGCGCTGATAAAACACCCCTCTATCAGTGCTAAAATTTTAGCACTGATACATGGAATCTATATCAGTGCTATACTATCACTGATAATGATCGTCGTTATCAGCGCTAAAAATGTGATCATAAATCAATCCTGTATCAGTGCTAAAATTTTAGCACCGACAAAGGGTAACCTTTATCTGCACTAAAAAAGCGCTGATAAATCGAGCCTTTATCAGCTCTAAAAAATCACTGATAAAGAGTCACTTTATTAGCACTAAAATGTTAGCGCTAATATATGAAGGATTTATCAACGCTTTTTTAGCACTGATAAAGGGGACCATTATCCGTGCTAAAAAAAGCCCTGATAAGGATAACTTTATCAGCGCTAAATTTTTAGCACTGATAAAGGTAGTCTTTATCAACGCATTGTTAGCGCGGATAAAACCGTAGTATATTTTTTTATAAAGTCGGTCGCACAGTGACCTCGTTTCTTCACGACCTAGAGCTCCCACAGTACTAGAACCCTGCGACTCCCCTCAGCTTCCCACTGAGCTTCACTTTTCCAGACCTCCGCTGCCCTCAAGCTTCTCATTGACGGACCTCGGCCGCCCGCTAAGCTTCGCGTTGTCGGACCTCCTCAACCCTCGAGCTTTGCATTGCCAGTCCTCCGCCGCCCGCTGAGATTCGCGTGCCAAATCTCTACTGCCCTTCGAGCTTCACTTTTCATTGTATGAAAAATCTATGAACCCCCTTATAGTGGCTTATCATAGAATGAATGGTTTATTTTGATTTTGGGATTTTACTATTGATGATTGTGATGAATAATTTTCATTATGTATGGTATTTGGTACATGGGAGACCTAACATTTGTGAGTCATCAAATAGGTTCTACTCTAGATAATAATTTTTATAATGAAACAGATTTTTGAAAATTTTCTTCCCCATAAAATTAACCATTTAGACTATTACTCGAGTCTTGGAATTCCCATTTGATCCAAAAATTTATAACCCTTAATGTAAATAATGTCAGATAAACCTTTGATGATAAGATCCCTAAAAAACCATTTATGACATCCGAAACATTTGGAAGACCTATATATACAAGTCAATATCTAATTATAGGAGATCTGTTCAAAAATATATTCAATTTCACTTCTTGGTAGGGTTATAGATACATTATGTTTTACATTTTTATTTCATTTCATTTCATTATCATGTAATTTAATATTCCAATTTTAAAATATGTAATTATTATTATTGAAAAACCATCTATTTCTTTATTTCTTCATTCTCTATTATAAACTACTAAATTATTAATTAGGAATAACTAACCCATGTAATATATTAATGGAGTAATAAAATATGTAATCCCATGGTCATGTTTTATTTTTTTCATTGGGTTAATCAGATGATGATTTACAGTGGTTGTAATCATTAGCATGGGTTTCTAAGGTTTCACATATTATTATACTACCATTCCCCATCTATTTAGGATATGTAAATATTATTTAAATGAATTTTTTATGTTCACATTCCATTCACAAATAGGGTATATTATAGTCAGCACACGTATGGTGGATTTTGATCACTATGTATATTTGAAAGTGTATACTGAAGATGGTCACTAGAAAAATCTATCAAGAGAACACCTTTTTTACCATAGTTTAATTCACCTTCACATCTAAATTGAGTTAGTTATTTTTAATTTTACTTTTTCTTTTATCATTACTCCATTATTATAGGATTTTCTATTAGTATAGTTTTTTTTTCTGTAAATCAAAATTTGGAATTTTTGTGGAATGTTTGACATGGGTTGATTTTTATTAAAAGGGATTTCATAATATGTGTGTGGTTATTTTTTATAAAATTAGATTATGTTAGGAAAATAAAATTCCTTTTGAATTTTTTCATTTATAAAAAATGAAATATATATTTTTAAAATTGGTTGACCACAATGTTTTGTTTTTTTTAATAGATTGAATGCAATTTTTTAATAGATGGAGTGCATCCGTGAGTGAGAGAAAAACTTGTTTTCACTGATGGATGTGTTGAGGTAGTTCAATGAGTGAGCTGGGCCAATGATATATAATTTTTCAGTCTCTTGATATACCATGATATTTAATGGGAATCAATCCTTATTTAGTTCTTCAACATGGTGTGGTAAGTGATCGGCATCATAAAGAGGAAGCCCTCTCGGTTGAAGGATAAATTCATTTCAAAATTTTATATCATACAATAGGGACATGAACCATCTTTTTTAACTTCTTGAAATGAGATCATTGGACACACATTTTAATATATTTTGATTAGGATTATGATAATGTATTTTAACGTTGAATATTTTTTACCAAAATTTCACACGGTTTCATATCATGCAACTAGAACATATAGTGAGGGTGAGGTGAATTTTCCATCTATAGAGTCCCTGCACCATGTGAAATATGGGTAGAGGATGAAAAAGTTTTAATTTCATGAATCATGGACCAAAGGGGGAGTCTAGAATTTTTGGCGTGTCATACAATAATAGTGATTGATGGAAAGATTGATATGCTCATCATCAATGGGGATCAATGAGTTTACACTATCAGAGTGAAGTTTATGAAAAATTTAAGGTCCTTCAAAATTAGATTCTACTTTCACTAGATTCCTACTAGGTATCATAGATTATCTTAGATCCAACACCATGTCACCATAAAGTATGGAATGAAGGATAACCTTTTTTTAAGGAAACCACCACCCAGTTCTGATGCATTTCTAGGTCATCCAATTCTTGAACCCTATTTTCACCAAGGGGTTCCCCCCTTCTTTCCGTCATGCTATCTAAGTGACTTTGCCTAGCAGTGCACTTGTATGGCATGATTCCAAGACCACCAAGCTTTCTAGATATCCTTTACACCCCTACCTCCATCTATGTCCTTCTCCCTCGCTGAGGTTACTTACTACTTCTCTATAGTGGCCAGGCCCCTTCCTAGTAGTGTTTGTTTTGTCTCCCTTGGCTCTGAGCCTGTCATCCAGCTCTAAATACTTATTAATCCAGAGAGAAATCCCTCTCTATCCCCCATGTTTTATTACCCATCCTTACCCTTACCCTTTGGATCCTCATCTACCACCTACATGAAGCTTACCAACCAGAAGAGATTATGAACATGTTCAAAATCAGGGGACCTCAATGGGAGATCATCCACCCACTTCAATAAGGATACTAGCTCTAGATCCAATGTCAAAGCCCTATCCTACCCATCATTATTATCTTCATATGTAATCCTCCCACTTCAATAAGGCTATTATCTCTAGATCCACTAACCTATTCTCAAATACCATTTTTTCCATCTTGATTGAGGTATTTTGATTCACTCCCCCTTCTTGGTTTCCATTTCTTCTTGGCATGATCATCAGGAACGGTTTCACTTCCACCAGCAATGGGTTAAAATCCTAGGGTACTAGGACATGGTTTTTGTAATATGGAATGAACCCTTTTAGGAGTATCGGGCCACCTTCAACCTCAGTGACCTGGCCTCAAACCTTGATAGGTGCGTGTTCGCCCCTTCCTCCTCAGGAACCTTCAACACCTGGGACTACTGTCGCATATGGGCTCCTTCAGATTATTCTGATAGATGGAATGATACCTTGGGTTTATTGGATTATTAACCCCAGTTTGAGTTTTATGTGTGACTATATACATATTATATTTTCTTATTATTTCTTACAAACCACCACTTGAGTCGAGTAACCTGATTGAAATCCATATTGGTACATTGGTTCTTATGTGGAAATTTTTTTTATGTGTTTCTGACATGTGTATGTATGAATATATGGGTACTTATGCATGATGATATTGAATGTAGGGCAAAGACCTAGGAGTGGTAGAGGTATCATTCTTGATTACTCTTGTGTTTGGTCTTGGGTGATTTGAGGAAACTATAACGAATCTAAAGTAATTATATTTAATGAAGATGAATAAATACTAATGGTTAGGCTCTATTAATCTCTATTTTTATAAGTAAGTGGTTCTCTTCTACTATATTTGGAAGTCTTGTTTTGTGTACATGAACCATAAATAATAATATATGAGATTCAAATAGGATGAAGATGTATAAATATTGGATGGATTCTAATCATTTGACAATAGAGTATGAGAACGGAGTGAAAGAGTTCATCAAGTTTACAAAGGATCACGCAAAGGATCCTTCTCAAATCCTTTGTTCACGTTTACATTGTTGTTATTATAGTCTACTTACTCCAGAGGAGTTGGAAGAACATTTGATGTGTCACAAAATAGATCGTAGTTATAAATGATGGAATAAACACGGAGGAAAAGAGAATGTAGCTACTGGATGGGATAAAACTGTGTTTTATTGATCATCAGATATGAATACAAATATGGATAAGGAAGAAGACTGTATGAAATATGTGATTATAGATGTCAATGATGATGAAGATCTTATTGAGGAAATGACAAAGACAATTTAATATGAACTCCCTGATTTCCCAAAATTGTTTGAGAAGTTAAAGAGTTGTGCAAATACGCCACTGTATGCTGGTTGCACTAAGTATACAACATTTTCAGCGTACTTAATTTGTATAAATTGAATGAAGGCAATAGATGAAGTGATGTTAGTTTTACAGAACTACTTTCTCTCTTGAATGGCATGCCCCCATAAGATAATGAGCTCCCAAGCCAGACATATGTAGCTAGACGAATGCTACGCTCGATGGGTATGATTTCTGAAAGAATGCATGCCTGCCCGAAAGATAGTATATTGTTTCGCAAGGAGAAAAATTCACTTACATAATTCCAAAAGTATGGTTCTTCTCGATAATAGAGAGATAAATCCAATCCTATGAAAGTTTTATGGTACTTTCTAATCATTACAAGGTTTAGGCGTCTATATGGAAGTGAAGAAACTGCAAGATAGTTGACGTGGCATGTAGATAAAAGAAATAAAATTGTAAATTACGTCATTCATCCGACTCTCCTCAATAGATGAAAATGGATCATGAGAATCCTTAATTTGGAAAAGACCCGAGAAACCTTCGTCTTGCGTTATCTACAGATGGAGTGAATCCTTTTGGTTTTCATACAAGCACTCATAGTACATGGCATGTTATGTTGGTAAATTATAAATTGCCACCCTGGTTATGCATGTAGCAAAAATTCATCATGTTATCTATGCTTAAATCAAGACCAAAACAACCACATAATGATACTGATGTTTATATGGCTCCTTTAATCGAGGATTTGAAGCTACTGTGGGATTAAGGTGTTATGTTGTATGATGCTTATAAAAGTGGATACTTCACATTGAGAGCGATGTTGTATGGGACAATAAATTATTTCCATGCGTATGGAAATATGTCAGGCTATAGTATTAAAGGAATTCAAGGGTGTCCCATGTGCGAAGATGATACAAAATCAATTAGGTTGAAACATTCATCGACATCTATGTTTCTAGGACATCGTAGATTTCTACCTCATCGGTATAAGTACAGATCTTCGATGACATCATTCAATAGAAGTTCAGAACAACACGGAACACCGTTTCCACTAACAGGTGATCAGCTGTTTGAGAAAGTAAAGGATCTGAACACTGTTTTTGGTAAACCATTTTCCAACAAGCTTAAAAAAATCGGTTGGAAAAAGAGATCAGTTTTTTTTGAATTACCGTACTGGAATTGTTTGTATGTCAAACATTTTCTTAATGTGATTCATGTGGAAGAAATATATGTGATAGTGTTATCGGAACATTTCTAGGTGCCCCTGGAAAAACAAAAGATGGAATTAAGGCAAGGTTGGACATGGTTGGCATGGGAATATGAGAAGAGTTGGCTCCCGTGAAGGGTGAAAATTGAATGATTCTTCCTCCAGCTACATATACTCTTTCTAGGGAGGAGAGATATTAGTTTTGCATCTTCTTCAATGTTGTAAAGGTTCTATAGGGGTTTTCATCAAATATCAAAAACATTGTGTCAATGAATGATTTGATGTTAAAAGGTTTGAAATCACATGATTTCCATGTTTTGATGCAAAATATAATTCCTATAGATTTACGTTTCATTTTTCCCAATAATTTTCATCATTTGTTAACCAAACACCATTTCTTTTTCAAAGCTATATGTAGCAAAGTTTTAGACTCGGTGAAATTTCCAGCTATGGAAAAAGAAATTGTCACCATATAATGTGAATTAGAATTTTTCTTCCCGCCAACATTCTTTGATATGATGGTTCATTTGATGCTTCACTTGGTGAGAGAGATTCAACTTTGTGGTCCTGTGCACTATAGATGTATGTATCATGTTGAAGGGTATATCAAGATTTTGAAAGGGTATGTCAAATATCAAATTCGGCCAGAAGGTTGTATAGTGGAGAGATATATTGTTGAGGAAGCCATTGAATTTTGTACCGAATACCTATCTAATGTGGAATGCATAGGTCTCCCAAAATCCCATCACACTGGATGCATTGAGGGTGAGGGAATTTCTGGAAGAGAAGTTGTGACAATCAGTATTATAGATTGAGAGCAGGCCCATCTTTATGTTCTGCATAACAGTAGGGAGGTTTCTCAATATATTGAAACTCACAAAAAAATTATTAGGCAGTTGAATCCATCAAGGGCTGAAAAATGTTTATCAAATATACATAATCACCAGTTTATAGGATGGTTTCAGGACCATATTTTTAATCTGTTAGATGAAAATACAAATTCTATTTCGAAACTACTTCGATTTCTAGCTGCTGGACCAAGTATGTATGTATTATCTTACAGTGGTTATGTAATTAATGGTTATACAATCTATACAGATGAACATGATGAAGATAGTACCATGCAAAATAGTGGAGTTAAACTAGTGGTTGAAGAGATGCATGTTTCTGGTAGTAAGGACAGAAATCCAATTTATGCAAATATGTCATACTTTGGTATTATCTTACAAATATGGGAGTTGGATTATATGACATTCCACTTGTCAATTTTCCAATGCAAATGGGTTGATAACAACAGTGGTGTTAAAATAGATGAATAGGGATTTGTGAAAGTTGATTTTAGTAAAGAAGGGTACAAAGAAGAACTGTTTATAATGGCATGACAAGCAGTACTAGTTTTTTATATTCCAGTTCCCGCAAACTGAAAGTGGTCAATTGTTCTGTTATCATCCAAAACTACTGAAGGTTCTGATGAAAATTCAGTTGAGGGAGATCCTTTCAGTGGTACGTTGCAATCATTTCGGAGCAGTCCCAATGTAGATAATATTTTGTATGTTAGAGGAGACCACAATGAAGGGATTTGGATAATTGAAAGAGGTGTAAAATCCCTTCAACCTTTGAAAAAAATAAAGAGAGTTCAATAAACAAGTTATATTTTGTTTGTAATATAGATCTTGTTATCTCATGTTATTATCTTATCATTACAAAATTTATGTAATCTAAATTAACTATTCAACCACTTTTGCAGATAATGACTTCTGCACATTCTACTGCTCCTAACCTTAAGGCTGAAGAAGTCTCTCAAGCTACTGCTGCTGCAGCAGCAACTGCTCCTGCTGCGACTCATGTTTCTCATACTACTCCTCCTACTGCTCCCGTTGCGACTGCTACTACTCCTGCTGTTGTGGATCCTGTTGCTCCTAATGTTTAGGTCCAACAACCATCACCATATGCCTTTGATATGATTTCATATGAACATATAGATGATGTTGATATCAATGAAATGGTTGGGAATGAAGGACTGGTGTCGCAAAAAACACAAGTGTGTCGTAGTTTGATGGTGTTAGCCAAAGTTCTTTAGGAGAAAAGAAAAGGCATCGAATTTGAAGTTGGATGGAATGCACGAGGCCAACATGTGAATACCAACAAGGATATGTTTAGCAGATACATTGGAGTTGTCACTCGGCTATGCGTCCCAATTGAAATTGATTCATGGCACCATGTTGTGTCCAGGCTGAAGGCTGTGATCTTGGAAGAAATTAAGGTAACATTATTAATTTATTTCTTTAATTTACTTGCAAATAAAATAGTGAAACAATGACATACTCTTCTCAATATCTTGCAGAGTAAATTTATAGAAGAATACTCACACAGGGATTATGTATTAAGGCTTGCAGGAAGGATTCATCTAGGGTTTCGCACTATTTTAACAAGATGTCAGCTAAAATATTCCAAAGTGTAAATAACCCCACACATACCCATTGTCTACGGTCACCTAATATCCCAAGAAGCATGGGATGCATTTATTGGATGTCATGGGGATGAAAAGTTTCAGGTATACTGTGGGTGATAATATGTTGTTTGAGGATACTTGTATCCATCACTTTGATTGTCAATATTTCATTTATGAAATAGAAACTCGGTATTGAAAATTAGGAGCGTGCATCAAAACCAACATACCCCTATCGTAAATCAAGTATGGGGTATTCTTTATTAGAAAAAAAATGGTATATATTTTAAATTTACAGTAATATTGTTAGGTGACAATAAACAACATCATAGTTATCTTTCTATGTCTATATATAGTTTGATGAGTCTAAAACCAAATACACTTCCATCCCACGTCATGTGCTATAGAAGGAGGCACATGTGAATATGGAAGGGAAGTTAGTAGATGAGAACACACAAAAAGTGTGGTAAATATGTGTAAGTATGACACGATGATAAAAAGAATTGTTTTAAATTGATATTACATAAATATAATTAGTTACTTTCCTATATATGAATGTCACAAGAATCATCTACTCTTGTAGAGGATACAGACCTATTATCGACGACTTTGAAGCAGCCAAAAAAATACGGTCATGTCAGAGGTGCGGGGTTTGGGGTGACACCCCGAGTATATTTTGAGAAGAAGAAAAAACGGATGATACAGATGAAAAATTGGCACAAAAGGGGGGAAAAATAGCTACCCTTAAAGAACTATTGCAATGTCAGTGAGAGTTTCTAGCAAGTTTTAAGGGTGGGAAGCAAAGGGAAGAAACAAGTCAGGAACAACTAGCGCGTGAACATCCCACCCCACCCCCACCACCTTTGAGGTGAGCCATCCCGTCAAAGAACTGTCTTAGACGTGTTAATCAATATTCTAATAATTTTTCCCATGAAATGCAAATCATAGAAACACTGATAATTTTCTTGTACTGATCTTATAAAGGGTGATAATGATTGTGATTTATATCTATCAACACCCACCTATCACCTTGTAGCGAGGGCAACAATTTTCAATATCCTAGATGCCACGCTACATAATAGACCACTTCCAAAAGATCATCTGAAAGTGACGATTACTGTAGCTCATGAGCCAAAAAAGAGCTACCTATTCCACTTCTTGACGATTAAATTCATACAGTTGAAATGGCTATTGGGACATTCCTGTCACAACTTGTAAGAGTACATATAGAAAAATTGGTATTTATCTCCTTTTTTTCAAACTAAACCTTTAACAATTAATGAAAAAAGGGTCTGAACCAATGATTGTTGTTATAGACAGAGAAAGGGAAGGGGGTGACAAATGTCAGCACAAAACCATATAAAGGATCGACCAACTAATCCCAAGGAGCTACTGAAAGCACAATAACACCACCTTTTCTCTATCCACATTTACTAGCATTGAAGACTCATGTGGATATGAAGCTAAAAGATGGTAATAGTCATATAGTGGTTTTCGAAGAGAATATATATAGATAGAAAAGTCATGATTTTGTTGCTACTAAAAATTTAAATGAGGTCCTTGAAAACGGTTGGCTAGGCGTCACTGTTGTAAATGTATATATAAGGAATGTTTCCATGAATTGATTTTCTAAAACCTGATCTAATGTGAAAATTATTACTAAATGCTTTTTATATTCTTGAAAGACACATTTATGAAAAAACGTTGAAGGAGTTTTCCCATGAGCCAAGATTTGGACTCGTTAGTCCTCATACCACATCAACACACCTAACAAAATTAGATCCATAAAAAAGGGATGCAATAGTGAATGGCTTGCTGAAAACATTTGAAAGAAAGATTACAGATGACAGACTCTTCATAATACCAACCATGCAGGGGTAAAACTCTACAATTAAAGCATATCAATTATATTTTCACTTCTTTTATTACTTATTCATTTTTTTTGATTTTAGGCAACATTGGTTTCTAATTGTAGTGAACTAGCATACTCCAATGATTTATCTTTTGGATTCAAAGAAAGGATATCCATCAAACCGACCACACAATATGGAGTTTTTGAATCTGTAAGACACTATATTTTACATTTTAGGTCTAAACATCATGTAATATAATTTATATTATCTTTTACTGAGGATTCTGTTATGATAGGGCGGTGTATCATTATCGTCTAAACAAAGGAATGTGGATAGGGGATAAGAAAAAGGAGGCGAGAAAGTACTACGCCCGGACAAATATCAGGGCATATATAATAAAATTTCACTATTCAAACACTTCTCAACACAAGTTACTTATTCTCCTAATGATCAATTTTTTTGCAGTATCCAAAACAAACAAACGATAATGATTGCGGTTATTATGTTTGTAAATTTATGAAAGTGATCGTTTTTCATCAACAAACTAGCATCCCTAAAGAGGTATTTTAAAAAACATCTACTAGTTCGTTTAATTTATTTATTAATTATTTATTTTTTTATTTTGCAGTACTACTCTGATTGTCAAAAATTCTCATACTCAAAAGAAGATATAGATGTGTTCAGAAATGAGTGAGTTGAATGCCTGATGGCAGATTGTACACAAATACAATGAAGATCTGACTTTGGGACAAGTACAATTGGTGGTCATTTTTGAGAGGGGTTAAGGGGATCAAAAGATGAAACATTTTTGTTTGTAAATGTCTGTAGAAAAATTGTAATTGTTATTAAATAAAACATACTATCTCCAATGATTCGTTTTCCCATTTTAACAGATGATATGAACCTGCAACATGCAAGAATGCTGAACCACTCAAAGGCTCTATCTTTTCTTTAAAATGGACACAATTTTAAGTGAAAACAACAACTGGCATACAAAAATCTGACCAAATGCATTCGGATACTATTGAAACTTTAGGAGAACGATCCAAGAGTCCTTTTTGACATGTAAAAGTCATCCCTGCCTCAATCCGAGGCATAGTGTGGTTGGTAGCACTATAAGGGTCTCTCTTTGGTTTAAAATGGATTCAATTTTAAGTGAAAAGGACAACTGACATACGGAAATCTGACCAAACACATTCGGATTTTATAGATATTTTATAAGAATGATATCAGGGTCCTTTTCGATGTTTAAGAGTCATCCTTGCCTCAATCAGAGGCACAATGTGGATGGTACCACTCAAAGGGTCTCTATTTTGTTTAAAATGTACACAATTTTAAGTGAAAACAACAACTGACTTACGGAAATTTGATCAAACGCATTCATATTGTTTTGATCCTTTAGGGGAATGATTCACGTGTCCTTTGTGATGTGTGTGAGTCAAAAAAACCTCAATATGAGGCACGGTGTGACCACTATCACTCAAAGGGTCTCTCTTTTTTTTTAAATGGACACAATTTTAATTGATAACAACAACTAACCTATGAAAATATGACCAAGCGCGTTTGGATTTCCTTGATATTTTATAAGAATGCTCCAAGTGTACTTTGTGATGTGTACAAGTCAATCCCGCCTCAATCTGAGGCACGTTGTGGCAAGTACCACTCAAAGGGTCTCTCTTTTGTTTAAAATGGACATAATTGAAACGGAAAGCAACGAATGACCTATGGAAATACGACCAAACACATTCAGATTGTGTCGATACATTAGGAGAACGATCCCAGAGTCCTTTGTGACGTGTACGAGTCATCCCCACCTCAATATAAGTCATGGTGTGGCCGGTACCACTCAATGGGTCTCTCTTTTGTTTAAAATGGACACAATTTTAAGTAAAAACTACAACTGACCTACGAAAATCTGACCAAATGCATTTGGATTGTGTTGATACTTTCGTAGAATGATCCACATGTCCTTTTTAACGTGTACGAGTCATCCCTTCTTCAATCTGAGGCACGGTGTGGCTGGTAGCACTCAAAGGGTCTCTCTTTGGTTTAAAATGGACAACATTTTAAGTGAAAACAACAACTGGCCTACGGAAATCCAACCAAACACATTAGGATTGTATTTATATTTTATAAGAACGATCCATGGGTCCTTTTTACATGTTAGAGTCATTCCCACCTCAATCTGAGGCACGGTGTGGCCGGTAACACTCAAAGGGTCTTTCTATGGTTTAAAATGGACACAATTTTAAATGAAAACAACAACTGACCTACAGAAATCTAACCGAAAATAATCAGATTTTCTTTATCTTTTATAATAACGATACGTGGGTCCTTTGGGAAATTAATGAGTGAGCACCATATAAATATGAAGCATGGTTTGGCCGGTACCACTCAAAGGGTCTCTCTTTTGTTTAAAATGGACACAATTTTAAGTGAAAACAACAACTGACCTACGAAAATCTGACCAAACACATTCGGATTTGTGTTGATCCTTTAGTAGATGGATCCACAAGTCCCTTTTGACATGTAAGAGTCATCCCCACCTCAATCTGAGGCACGGTGTGGCCGGTAGCACTCAAAAGGTCTCTCTTTGGTTTAAATTGGATACAATTTAAAGTGAAAACAATAATTGACCTATAGATTTCTGACCAAATGCATTCGTATTGTGTTGATATTTTATAATAATGATCCATGGGTCCTTTGTGAAGTTTAAGAGTCATCCCCACATGAATTATAGGCATGGTGTGGCCGGTAGCACTCAAAGGGTCTCTCTTTGGTTTAAAATGGACACAATTTTAAGTGAAAACAACAACTGACCTACGGAAATCTGACCAAACGCATTTGAATTGTCTTGATCCTTTAGGATAACGATCCAAGGGTCCATTGTGACATGTATGAGTTATCCCCACCTCAATACGAGGAACGATGTGGATGGTATCACTAAAAGGGTCTCTATTTTGTTTAAAATGGACACAATTTTAAGTGAAAACAACAAATGACCTATAGAAATCCGACCAAACACATTCAGATTGTGTTGATATTTTATAAGAACGATCCATGGGATAATTTTTGATGTGTACGAGTCATATATTCCTCAATCCGAGCCACGGTGTGGCCGGTAGCACTTAAAGGGTCTCTCTTTGGTTTAAAATGGACACAATTTTAAGTGAAAACAACAACTGACTTACGTAAATCCCACCAAACACATTCAGATTGACTTAATCCTTTAGGAGAACAATACAAGTGTCCTTTTTGATGTGTAAGAGTCATAGTCGCCTCAATCCGAGGCACGATGTGGCTGGTATCACTCAAGGGGTCTCTGTTTTGTTTAAAATGGATACAATTTTACGTGAAAACAACAACTGATCTACGGAAATCCAACCAAACGCATTTGGATTGTGTTGATCCTTTAGGAGAACGATTCAAGGGTCCTTTGTGATGTGTAAGTGTCATCTAAATATCAATATAAGGAAAAATGCGGCTGGTATCACTCAAAGGGTCTTTCTTTGGTTTAAAATGGATACAATTTTATGTGAAAACAAAAACTGACCTATGGAAATCCAACAAAATGCATTCATATTGACTTTATATTTTATAATCAAAATCCATGGGTCCTTTTCGACATGTAATATTTAACACCACTTCAATCTGAGGCACGGTATGTCCGGTACCACTCAAAGTGTCTCTCTTTTGTTTAAGTGGACAAAATTTTAAGTGAAAAAACAACAACTGACCTACAGAAATCTAATCAAACGAATTTTAATTGTGTTGATCCTTTAGGAGAACTATCCACGGGTCATTTTTTATGAGTATGAGTCATCCCCACATGAATCTGAGGCACGGTGTGGCCGGTAGCACTCAAAGGGTCTCTCTTTGGTTTAAAATGGACACAATTTTAAGTGAGAACAACAACTGACCTACAGATATATGACCAAACACATTAGGATGTCTTGATATTTTATAAGAATGATCCATGGGTCCTTTTTGACGAGTACGAGTCCACCCCGCCTCAATCCAAGGCACGGTGTGGTAGATACCACTCAAAGGGTCTCTCTTTTGTTTAAAATGGAAACAATTTGAAGTGAAAACAATAGTTGACCTACTTAAATCTGACCAAACACATTCAGATTGTGTTTATCCTATAATAGAAAGATCCATAGGTCCTTTTTGATGTGTAAGAGTCATCCCCACCTCAATCCGAGGCACGGTGTGGCCGATAGCACTCAACGGGTCTCTCTTTGGTTTAAAATGGACACAATTTTAAGTGAAAACAACAAATGACCTACAGAAATCCAACCAAACGCTTTCAGATTGTCTTTGTCTTTAATAAGAATGATCTATGTGTCATTTTCAATGTGTACATTTCAACCCCACCTCAATCCGTGTCACGGTGTGACTGCTATCACTCAAAGGGTCTATCTTTTGTTTAAAATGGAAACAATTATAATTGAAATGACAACTGACCTAGGAAAATCGGACCAATCACATTTGGATTGCCGTGATAATTTTTAATAATTATTCAAGGGTCCTTGGTGGCATGTACGAGAAACCTCGATTCAATATGAGGCAAGGTGTGGCTGGTACCACTCAAAGGGTCTCTATTTTGTTTAAAATGTACACAATTTTAAGTGAAAACAACAACTGACCTACGGAAATCTGACCAAACGAATTTGGATTGTGTTGATACTTTAGGAGAAAGATCCAAGGCTCCATTTTGACGTGTATGAGTCAACCCCGCCTCAATCCAAGGGATGGTGTGACTGCTATCACTCAAAGGGTCTCTCTTTTGTTTAAAATGGACAAACTTTTAAATGAAAACAACAAGTGACCTATGAAAATCTTACCAAAAGAATTCCGATTGACTTTCTCTTTTATAATAACTATAAAAGGGTTCATGGTGAAGTTTACAAGTCAACCCCTCCTCAATCCACGACACAATGTGGCCGGTACCACTCAAAGGGTCTCTATTTTGTTTAAAATGTACACAATTTTAAGTGAAAACAACAACTGACCTATGGAAATCCAAACAAACGCATTATGATTGTATTGATATTTTATAATAATGATACATGGGTCCTTTTTGACATGTATGAGTCAAACCCACCTCAATATATGGCACAGTGTGGCCAGTAGCACTCAAAGGGTCTCTCTTTGGTTTAAAATGGACACAATTTTAACTGAAAACAACAACTGACCTACGGAAATCCGACCAAACGCATTCAGATTGTCTTGATATTTTATAAGAAAGATCCATGGGTCCTTTTTGACGTGTAAAAGTCAATCCTGCCTCAATATATGGCACTTTGTGGCTGGTACCACTCAAAGGGTCTCTCTTTTGCTTAAAATGGACACAATTTTAAGTGAAAACAACAACTAACCTACGAAAATCCGACCAAACACATTTGGATTGTGTTGATACTTTAGGATAACAATACAAGGGTCCTTTGCGACATTTATGAGTCATCCCTGCCTCAGTCTGAGGCACGGTGTGACCAGTAGCACTCAAAGGGTCTCTCTTTGGTTTATAATGGACACAATTTTAAGTGAAAACTACAACTGAGCTACGGATATCCGACCAAACACATTCAGATTGTGTTGACCTTTTATAAGAACGATCCATGAGTCCTTTGTGACATGTACAATATCTGACCAAATGCATTCAAGTTGTGTGGATCTTTTATAAGAGCGATCCATGAGTCCTTTGTGACATGTATGAGTCAACCCCACAAACCCCCTGGACCACCGCCACCCCCCATGGACACCAACCCACCCCTGGACACCCCCACCACTCTCGACCCCCCCCCCCACCCCCTGTAAAGAACCCCGACACCCTAGACACCAGCCCACCACCATGGAAATCCCCCCGGACACCCCTATCCCCCCAGACACCCCCTAACCCCCCTTGGAATGCCACCCCAAACCCTTGAATAGCCCCCCAACCCCATGAATTCTGAATTGAATTCTTTATGTACTTAATTAACTTATAAATTATGTGTTAATGGTGTACGGGTATACTTGTTGTATGGGTATACATTATCTAATTAGCTTATGATTTATGTGTTAATTATGTATGGGTATACTTGATCTAATTAGATTATTGAGACGCTGAATTTTTTTTCCAGGTGTTCGAGTGTACTGCTGCAGATTTTTTCGGAGCAGCAGACATGAAATTTATCAGCGCTTTTTTAGCACTGAAAAATGGAGATTTTATCAGAACTAAAAAATCACTGATAAACTATACCTTTATCAGCGCTAATGAAATGCTAATAAAGGATCATTTTATCAGCACTAATGGAGCACTGATAAAACACGCATTTATCCACGCTCGTTTAGTGCTGATAAAGGTTTCATTTATCTACACTTTTTTAGCACGGATAAAGTAAACCCTTATCCACGCCTAGTAAGAGCTGATAAAGGGTACCCCCCTTTATCAGCTCTGAGCTTTATAGAGCTTTTTTAGCACTGATAAAGCTCATTTTGAGTGCTGATAAAGACCGTTTTTGTAGTAGTGAATGTATCATTGGCTTAAACTATAACAGTTCTTCGTATTCTTCTTTATCTCCATATACTTGTTCCTCACTATTTTCGGTCTCTTTAATGGCATGGACCATGACTTAAAAATTACATATTATAGTGTTATTGAATGAGAAATCTCATCCTTAAAATTATGAGGATACTATAGTTTTAATGTTTTAATGAACCATGGAAAACTTTTAAACAGTAAAATCATAATATGCATCTGTGAAATTTTAGAAAATATCCATTTTTCTGAGGAAAAAAACTTTTTAAAATAATACATTTTTAATTTTCATGATAAATATTCACATTTGTTATCTTAAACTCATCCTTATACCTAGTCTTCCATAAAATATTTTAAAAATATTTTAAAACATGGGATGATTATAAAAAGATTAGTAAGAGGCATAAAAAGAATGAAATACAATTTTCCAATGAAAAACATGAAAACCCATATAATATTTTCCTTTATATTAAATTTATTTAAGATAATGATATAAATCATTTTCACATGAAAACACACCCACACATTTATCTCAAATAAAATTCTCAAAAACCATAGAAAGAATATTGAACCCCTTTTTGAAAAATCTGATCAACGAATTCTGTAACCCTTTTAAATGGAATAACCATATTGAAGACATCCAATATAATCATTAACCGATGAATTTGAGATCTATAAGGTTGATCACCACAAGATATGATAAATTGGGCTCATCCATGAGCTATAATGGAGCTCAAACATTGGTATGATCTATATCAGAATCACTTGTTATCTATGTGCTATAATGGTGCACAACCATTTATTTAAGATATATCAGGCCAAACCATTTTCATGAGTTATAATGGGGTTCAACCCATCATATAAGTTATATCGAGATCACAAATGAGTTATACTATGTCTCAATCCTTTATATAAGCTATATTGGACTCACTTGTGAACTATAATGGGGAAAACTGTATATAATCTATATCAAACTCACTAGTTCACATATAATTATTAAGTAAAATATAATCAATAAAACATTTTGAAGATTTCACTTTTCATCATAAAAACTTTGAAAAACTCATTAATACTCATATGTAAAACACTTTATGATATAATAATAACATTTCAGTTAAAAAAAATTCAAAACCAATATACCCAAATAAAGAAAAATATGGAGTTTATTGAAGGAAAATACCATTAAAATGTTTATTAGTTCAATAAAATTTCCATAAGCACTTATTTTTTTTAAAAAATCCACACATATATATATATGAAACCACTTTATTTGAAAAAACCATTTATAATTATAAAAGGAATATGTAAATCATTATGGATTTAGGATGTTGGGAAATTCAATTCATTTCATATATGTAAAAAATATTCTTTTTGACCTTTTAAAAAATAGTTGAAAAAGAAACATTAAAAAATTATTTTTAAAGAATGTCCCTTACATGAAATCATTTAAAAATTAATTTTTTAAAATACATGAGAGAAAAATGAATAATAACTTTCTAAAAAAATAATTATGATATAAATAAAATCATAAAAATCATTTTAAAAAACAATGGACTGGAATGAAAAGGATTTATAAAATTGATTATTAAAACGTTTAAATTGAGGGATTTTAGTAAATTATTCCCTTATAATGTTCATATCATTGAAGTGAACAATAATAAAATGAAACAATTATGTATATCCATTTTAAATCCAAATTAAACAAGTGTAAATAAGAATAAAATAAAATAAAAATTCATTTCACAGTTAATATTAGGATGACATAATTAATTAAGTACATGTTTATCCAAATCAATGGAAATTGAGTTAAAAAATCCCATACCATTTTGTAATTTGTCAAATAGGATACCTCATGAAATAATAACCATTAAATTTTATCAAATATCATTATAATTAATGTATTCAAGATAAAACATCACATATGTGTGTTATATAGACCTCAGAAAATAAAAAAAGTGCATAGCATCCAACTATGCGTCAATGAATGAAAATTGAGACAAAGTCCCTTACTAATTTTTTGCTGCATAGAAAAAGTACTTAAAGATTATTTAAATTTTTTTAAAGATATTTTATGGAGAATATCATAATATTAATATCAAAACAACTATAATAGGGATGTGTGAAATCATATTCTATTAACAGGAATTGGAAATCAAACGTATAAAATATCAAAGGCCCTTGAAAGGAATATAAGAGGGAGGGGTCACTTACCACATGAATGACTTCCTTCAATCATGTTCAAAACTCCTATATAATGGTTTTCTACATATTTATAATTTTTTAGACAACCATATTCAAATTTAAAAAATTTTATATTCTCCTTTTATGACATATTACCAACATTTCGTTACTAATATTTCATTATTTTTACTATTTCGAGTGTTAATTTCCTTGTTTTATCATGCTTGTTTTATCTGGAAAGTCCCAATTCACATGAATGGGATACTGATAAACCACATATAGAAATATATTAATTTTATAAATGTAATATTTAATAATTTAATACATTTTTGGAAACATTCTTCAATGTTGAAAATAAAAAATGAATCACATCGCCTTGGTGATCCAATAAGTCGTACGTACTCATGAGCTTTGATTTCATTTCATAATTGATGAAAGGGTAAGAAAAAGGATGGTATATTAATTTTAAATAATCCATATCATGTCATAATTATCATATATATCCAATATTTACATCATTATAATCATCAAAGTAATGTGGGGATGAAAAATGAATTACATATTGATGGAAAAACATTTTATTTAAGGCCATGAATGGACATTTTTGAGAAAACAAAATGCATATTTTGAATCATTGAACAATCCTGAGATGACCAAGGGAGGTGTGTGAAGGTTCTGAGGTCAGTTCACATGTTTTGAAATTGGGTGCAAGATCTCATGCACCCAACGTGACGTCAAATTGATTCTACCGCTTCAACTATCCAAAAACCATTCAAGTTAGAATACCACAAGAAATTTAGTTAGAGAAAAAGATTGTAAATTATGCACAATATCTTCAATGATCAATGCTTTTTCAAATCCCTTTTGCGTGAAACGCACCTTGCGCACCGCCGCCAAAGTTTTCAGCAAAAAATAGAAACATACCCTATCATTTTGGGGATGTTTGCAGAAGACAAACTGCTGCTCTGTTGTGCGAAAGAGAACCCTTCCACAACCGCACGAAAGACACAACCACAAGGTATTGTATCTTTCACGAGAAGTATCACAGGTTTCCTCCTTTGATTGGGCCCACTAAGGATTGAACCTCACCCATTTCCTTTTACTCAAATAAATTGTGCGCAAAAAATCTTTCGTGTGTGCATGTTTTCCCATCTATCATGCCAATCTTGCGCGTAGGCTTCCCCCTTGCACGTAACCACAAATTTTTCATGCATGAATCCAAACATATGTGAATTCCTTCATCATGACCTCAATCCATAAATCTTGTTTGATCACCTCCTTGTGCATTCCATGTGTAGTCCTTACCCTAAGGCACCATGTACGATCCCCTCTAAGATGCAACACCCATATCTTGCACATATGTCTTTAGTGCATCCCTTTAGGCTTGTACAAAGTTATTTCAATGTCTATTGGGAAGTGTTTCCTTTAGCACATATTTTCATCATTCTTCATCACATATTCATGATAACCTCTATTTATTCATTGGATAGCCATGCTAATATAAAACCCCAATAGATCACTCCCCAACCCTGTTACCACATGATATTACTTTTTATTTCCTTCCATCAAGAGTGGATCGATAAAAATTATATATTTCATAGGGGTAGGGAGTGAATCCCCACCATCTAAGATATAAGACTTTAAACTACCATGAACCTTCATCCCCTATCCATGACATTAAACTGGGATCACCGCATAAGCGACAAGTCAAAAGATGGTCGTGAAGTGGTTGGCCACCAGTGCCTTCTCACTCCACTCTCATTCTGAGTTTTGTTGATATCCACTCCTTAGGAAGTCCCAACACATGCGCCAAACCATCTTGAAATGGTGTTCTAGGTATGTTGTCCATATCCTCCTCATACATTTGAACCCCTACACAGGCTTCCCCTTCAAAGTAAGCCCCAATATCCTCTTTGGGCCTCCAACCATGCGTGTGTCCCACTCCATTTTCTGCAAACGAACCTTTCTTGATATGATTTATTAGCCTTTATTTCCTATTATTTCTCACACTAAGTGTGAATCATGTGGGATTTGAGTAAGCATTGACACTGAAATCCTCTTTATGCTTCCTTGGTGTGTAAACCCCATTCCCATATCAACCGAACTACGTGGACTCTGATATTTTCCCTTTCAAGGAAGCATTTGTAAGAAGCCTCTCTGAGGATCAAGCATCATTATGTCTCTATCAATACCATTTCAAGTCCCAACACTTCTCATCTCACATAATGTTAAACAATATGACCCTTTCATCCCATATGACAATAAACTATATGCATTAAATATTTTTTTGGTTTTGATCCTTGTCTCTTAAGACAGAGTATGTAGGATGCTTCCAAAGGGATCAACCTCAAACACTGGTAAACATAAGAATCCCTTTTGTTGGGACCCACATCCTATGTCCTCCCTATATTGGTGTCATATTAGTTTCGGGGCAGCTAATCTTGTTAATTCCCTATACTTAATCCAAAATCAACCAACCAAGAGTGTCCCTATTGTGATGGTTTTTTAACCCCACATAATCCCTAACATATCATCAGGTTACTGTCCGTTGCTTATGAAATGATTCCATGCCCCATCCCAACCTATGTGGACATTGATTCCAAGACACGAGGATATATAAGAATCCTCTATATGGTTCTGGACCACCACCTTTGTCCCATTCTAGCCTCTCCCTTGAGTGTTTGTGATCATGAAGATCATGCCATAACCCGTTGGTTATAGACCTTTCAGGTCCCAATCCAAGATTCCATTCTCATGATCTGCCTCCTCAGGTGACTCATCTCCCCATTCTAGAACTATGTGTAAATTGATTCTCCGCCACAAGGATACGTAGGAAACCTCTTCTTTGTTCAAGACCAGTACCATCACCTTCGCACAAGTCATCGGTTATATTCCCAATCATTCCATCCTTTGACAATCCATCCATATCGATCCTGATTCCACGCAGACTGCCACATCCCTGTGATATCATGTCATTCATTCAGGTAGCTAACCATGTTTAAGCCCCATTCTTCTCATTGATCCTTTGTATCACATGGGACACTAACCACACGTAATCCCCAACATGTCTTCAGGGTTTTTCCATTTTTTACAACCTGATCCCATGATTCACGCTCTCTAACTATGTATGTTTTGATCCATATCTTCTATACAAAGTATGTATAAGGCCTCCATGAGGTTCAATCCCAGTGAAGGGTAAACCTTGGTGTACCCTTTATCGGGACCCATTCATCCTCAGAGGGATGTACCCATCTGATCCACTAACATTAGTGTCCCGATTTGTCCAATTAGTATCTTCTAGATGTTAAAATGTATGCATACCCCATGTTAAACATGGGAATTCGAGGGAAACATGGAATACATTCCTAGTTTATAAAATTAACCACACTCGATGTCGGATTCCTCGGGCTTCCTCACCCTTGATAAGCCCCATCAAAAATGGGAAAATCTATGTTTACTAGTGTTATGGTTCCCAAACACAATAGCTATTCCCAACATGACTACTCCCCTAAACAAAGGTTGCCGCACTGACATGAACCCAAGGAATGTACTTAAAAAATCCATGTAATTGACCAGCGTCCACAAATATATGGAACTAGGATGAGTTTCATGAACAACTTCATAATTTTTAAGGGAGACCCAGAATAGGTGATGAATTCTGAGGAGGAAACCATAGAAGGAGTGACTGAAATCCCATCATCCTATTTCTATAAAGGAGTAAACATCACTGAATAAGCGACAAATGCCACCCTCCTTTTGAAAAAGAGAATGTGGTGAAACATCTCGCACATCCCCATGGATAGAAGCATTCCACGATGAATGTGTCAGAAACATAAATGATGAACCCAATGTGAAATGCTTCTCCTAAATATAGAATTTAGTATCACTAGAGAAAAAAATAAGTGTGTCACCAGATCCAGCTATATAGATTCAGGTCTCACCCAGAAAATAATAGTCATGGCATAAAACTCACTAAGATTTTTGGTAGTTGATTGTTGGGAATACCGGTCTGTAATGTTTTAAGCATGGATATTTCTATCAATCAATGGAATATTGAATGACGTTGGGGAACTGTGAATCACTTACCTATTGTTTGTACCAATGGTTGAATTATCCTACTTTGAATGACCCAAGTTACATCTACAAATAACCGAGAAACTCTCGCCCACAAGCACAGTGGCAGGGGAAATGCTAAGATAGTAGTCCCGCATGGATCCATCACTTCTGCGGAAACATCCATGACCACAGATACCAGGCACACATGCCCCATCTCAATATCTGGTTTTTTTTCTAATGACGGTGATCGATACTCTTGTCCATTGATATGAATAGGAGGGGGTTATCCCAACAAGGGACATGACCCATCAAGATCGGGAGGCCTTCATTCCATGTTATCGCCGCCACCCCCAATGACCACATAGGGAGCCGTTGATCCTTAATCCTACGTTCAGCAACTTTGGAAGCCTATCCCTGGTGTGATCTTACGATTCAATCCCTTATTAAGATGAAGTAAGGGATGTCTGAGTCCGCCCGGCTAGGACTTTAGCTAGGGAGACACCGAGGAGGGCTGCCACCCAGCCACATCAGCATCCCCAGCCGGTCCCATAGATTGAGGAGTATGTGGTCCATAACCATGCACAACCGTCCCTAGTTTAGCAGAACCGATGTCAACATTGGGTGAAAGCTCAGGAAGATTCCATATAGGGGCATCGTCATCTGCAGCTCTTGTGGTCCAAGACAAAACAGGTGCATACTATTGGCCACCTATTTTTTTCCTAGAGAAGTTTCACTTCCTTTTCCCATAGTAGGGATTCATCCATGCCCGGTCTGGAATGAGGCACCAACTACCTCACAAGAAGGTTTATTTGACCTCATGGGTCACCGATGCAAAAAATCTGCCATCACGAGCTGATCCTCAATGATGAAGTCCACTATATAGGTCCACACCATACCACCATCAGAAAGAGTGGTTGTACTCCTAGCTCTAGCATCCATCATGGAGGTCATCCCCAAGACACCATCATCCACCTTAGTGGAGGTACTCCCAATCCTATTGATGTTCGTCATAAAGGCCCTCCTCATGCCCTAGGTCTCAGGTATGAGAATTTCCTAGGGATAACAAGTTTTCAACTCGAGGATCATCCTTACCCTATCAAATACTAGCATGGGAGTCCTCCCCATGGTCTCACTGACTCCAGTAGAGGCCCCTCCCACTTCATCGATGGTCATCACAATGGTCTTTCCCATATACTGTATAGTCAGAACAAGTTCCGTCCTCATAACAAAGCTACTAGATTTGGTCGATGTGAAGGTACTCCCCATGCTATAGACGACCACTATGGATACCCTGCCCATGTTATTGCATGCCCTAGAGAAGTCCATCCCCGCTATAACATAATCAATCACAGAGTACCACCCCATGTTCCATTTGGTATTTTCCCTAGTTCTCCTCACACCAAGGTTTGTCCAAGTATAGGTCCTCCCCAATTCAGTACCAACCCAAGTGGCGGTCCTCCATGTGTCAAAAATCTACCCAACCCCAAAGAACCATCCTAATGAGGAGGGAGGGCTATCACCACCATAGTAAGAATCTTGTGAATCCTTAAAACACAATCAATTCGGTCCACTTTTAAGACACAAAAGTGAAGTGGTATTGGATGATAGAACCTTCCACCCAATCCTACTTATTGGGGGATGTGATATGAATAAGGCATATCAGCCTCATTCTTCCAAAAAGTGAGGTTAACTAGATCCCTACGTCCCTATGAAGATACATACAAGAGGAGTATGATTTGGACCCTTTCAAGGGAGTGGTCGTGCAATCCACCTTATCATCAATAGGATCATTTTATACCTCAAAAAAAGATCATTGAGTGTTGATATGGGCACCAATAGTGAAAAACAATTTTGCCTGGCCCACCGCCAATGACCACAATCCCTACATGGGAGGTAGTGGTAATTTTTCCATCTTACATGGATGTGGTGGTGCAATGAGTGCATTATTTGGAGGAAAGACAATGATTTAGAGGCTTGTATGATTGTGCACCATACCATCCATCTTACAATATACCCCCACAATAGTCAGATTCAGTGCCATTATCGGTCCCACAAATGCCTCCTGTCAAAGTGTGGGGAAATCAAGGTCTGATTCCTGAGTCTCAGTTGAGATGTTTGTGGGACATTCTCATAGTGGACCATTTTACAAATATGTTCTTTCCAATTCAAACAAGAAACTGTAACATTTCGGAGTCCCTTACCCTAGACTAGGTTATGTCCCTTTTCTAAACCATAGGGAAGCCACATTTTTGTCTCTCTTGTCAGCATTTAGCTCTTTCCAAGAACTTGGGACAGTACGGAGACATTGTCTAGCAGTTCCACCTAGTTGAGTCGGCCGAACACCCTATTTATAAGAAACCTACATTTCCTATTTATCATCATAACCTCCAAAAAAATCATACATAGCTTCACTATGATATGAAAAGTTATCGAAGAGGCATGCCCACATGTCCATATCAATAGTTAGGGGTAGTATGCTACCCTATATTTTAGTTGTATCTGGTTACATATTGGTTCACCCAGTGATATCAAGGATATACCTCTAGGAATCTTCATAGTGAAAAAGGTGGTTCCTGATATATACTCGTAAGGGGGCACTGGCATAAGTCTTGTAGTAGAGGAACAACCTTATGGGGATGTACAACACTCGAAAAACCCTGCATGCGTCCATACTCGCCAAAAAATACCTTTTCATGGACTTCCTACACCTTAAGAGTCATTTCCTCTCCCTCAAGACCCAAGAAAAAGAAAAGAGAAAATTGTTACTGACAAACCCTTTGAACCATCTAGATCGAGCAAAAAGATGGAAGATAACCCTGATAAGGTAGTGTTTCATCAAAAGATTTCTTAATAGAAAATGATGGTTGATGAGATCCTCACCGAGCATACTGCAAAACCACAAAAAAATTATGGTAATACTTGACCGGGGCAGTAGGGGCTTGGGGAAGTAAAACCTCCTCCTGGTGAGTTCACCATTGGTGATCTTAATAACCTTTCCCATTTGGATAGGGAATATGCCAATGTTTGTTGCATGAATTCGCATTTTGCATCACCTAATCCACCAGAATTGTGTGACAATCATCCTCCGGACCCAGATCATGTTCCACCGACCACTCTATAGGTCCCACCAATTTCTCTACAGGTTATCCCTCTATCTCTTCAGATAATTACACTAGTCACCCCAAAATCCAATGGGCCCACGTACCATGCTGATGAACCTACTAAAAAATTTTTGGTTAGGGACCCCCTTAAAGATTGGAATCCTCATTTAGATGACCTGATGGTAGCACTTATTACACACCTCAAGGCCCTATAAACTCGAAAAGTGGCAATCCCACCTGATGGAAATCCATATCTAGTATGGGTGGATGATATGCCAATACCCTCAATATTTATAAATCATACATTATCACCATTTAATGGGACATGTGATCCACTGCTGCACCTAGATCACTTTATTTCAAGGTGTGGAGAAATGATAGGGACTCTAGCGCATTAGGAGGATGTCAAACTCTAGAGTTTCAATACAGACACTGGAAGGCACCACATATGTCTGGTAAAACCAGTTACCCATTGGGTCAATAGCTAGATGGGAGGATCTTTATAGGTAGTTTCTCTGCCAGTTCAGTTCCTAAACCATGACGACAATAATTTCCAACCTCTTCAAGTTTTTGTAGAGGTATAATGAATGCGTCATATACTTTATCGCCATATGGAAGGGCCTCACATATTCCCATGATATTCCACCAACCAAATTGGTTGTTTCTAATGACATGCATTGGGAATTTAAAGACTGAACTAGTCCCCTCTTGCATCACTCAGAACATCCCATGTGGGTTATGGGATTTCTATGACAAAGCTTAATGTTTAGAGGAAGCCCTGCAGAATTCCAAACCGGAACGTCCATTACCTCATGTAGCTCCCTCAAAAAGATCTACTAAGGCCGAGATTCTACAGTATCCCAAATAGTCCCCCTAGGATACTTGAATTATTACTAGAAAATCCACCTCCACAACTTCAGCAAGGTCCACCACCTATGGCATAGCCTCCGGCTCAGTAGCTCCCGCCTCAGAATCAAAAGGGGCCCCCACATAACGCAACACCGCCACATAGGCATGAAAATCAGATTACACCTCCTCGATAGGCTCCACATGCCTATCATCAGGGCCATGATCCCAGACCCCTTTCCCAAATTGGAGGAGGAAAACCTACTCATTTAACAAGGCTCGGGTTCCTAGTTACTTCTGAAGTACCTTGGACCAGGGAATCCTATGATTTCCAGAATGCAAGAGGCCTGAAGAGGTGGATTTCACTGATATACCCAATTCCATAATTTATCCCTGGTTCCCCAGGAAAACCCTCAAGCAATGCAATGTGTTTAAGAAGTTTCTCCAAGACTGGGTCGATCAAAACATAGTCAGGTTGGTCCAGCCCTGTCATAGGTCGCATGTGTGTTTATAAAGCCTGAAAGTGACAGAGAGGGTTAATGGAAGTTGGTTTCTCATCATAGGTCTAAAAAATACAATGAATGTATCGCTAAAAAAAGTATTCTCTTGTGCCCATGGTATTATTCGTGCTTGTTTCAATCAACCCAAGCCTTCATAAGTCATTGTGATACATTCTTCTACTACATCTACATCAACATCTCTTCCATCTTCCTTTCAGGGGAGAAAGCACTGAAGATTCGAGGGAAGAAAAAATCCTCTTACTATTCCAAATTTGTACCATACTCTGGGTGATTTTATGGCCCTAGAGATGGTGATTTACCCCAAAATCCACCAAATAGTGGGGGATTCTTCAAGTGATGACTTGGGGTATGATTCGGTTAACACCATCAATATGGTAAACCATTTCATGTTTTCCGATGATGAAGATATCCAAGAGGACCCTCCCAACATCCCCATGAGATGACAACATCGTTAGAGCCATGTATATTTGAATTTTTAGAATGCATTGGCCAGTGATTCCAGCCAATCCATGCACGCAACCGAGACAAGAATGATAGCCCAACACATATCTCAACACACGAATCCTTCTAATCTCATTTCACCAGATCTACCACGAACTTCTCTTATACTAATAAGTCAGGAAAATCCACCACACCCATGTAATTATTTTTCACGTTCCATTGCAGTTAGACCTCAATCATCTGAATTTTAACCTATAGCCAATCTACGCAGTTCAGCTAGTGAGAAGTATGACATTTCCCACACCAGCTAGAATCTGCCAGTTCAACCACAATTCCCTTCATACCTCCTTCCACAGAGAGAAATCATATCAGGATATGTGTATGCTTGGAAGAAAAATATGATTTCCTCAAGCAACTTTCCACCATTAATGTGATGATCTATATCCTCAAGGTTCTCTGCCTATCAGTAGACATGCATGAATCCATTGTAGATGAATTAAAAAGCCCCCTCTAGTTTGAGACATAAATAATAGATACATAAGACTTACATGTTGAGATAGTATATCATGTATAATGTCAGGTCATCTTCTCTTTCTCTAGAGATGAAGAAGTTTTTCTTATACATGGGAACATCTTCCCATTGTATGTCACTAGATAGTTCAATGAAATGGAGATCCATCATTGTGTTGTCGACAAGGGATCTGGGATAAATATTATCCTGAACAAGACACTCCAAAATATGGGGCTGTCTAAAACAAAAATTTTCCCCTCATACATGATGATTCAAGGTTATGATATGAAGGATTAGATACCAGTAAGAATGATCCATCTAAAAATCTAGTTCAGTAGCCTAATTACCAGCACTTAGTTCATGGTTGTCTCTCAAGACACCTCTTAAAATGCATAGATGGGTAGACCATGGCTCCACCTGCATGCAGTTGTCCCTTCCTCATATCACCATTTCATTAAGTACTCTTTTAATGGCCGAGTAGGCATAATCCAAGGTGATGCATCTCCCTTTACCTCTTGCGAAGCCTACTACCTGTATGAGGATTGCCAAAAGATCAAGGAAAAATAGATTCATGACAATGAGGTTGAATACACTACAACTATGACTATCCCATGGAAAGACCTAGATGATGCATAAATATTCCTGATTCACTGATTGGAGGCCACAACCCAAGACTTGGGGAAATGCTTTTTTGTCTTGCGGATGAAGGGGAATTTCATTCCCAAGTCTAAGGAAGACCATGAGATCACCTCATATTCTTAAAAAACCCAGTCTTAGGTACTCCCAAATCCCCTTCCCTTATAAGGTATTGTCATTTCTGTACCATGGTAACAACAATACGTCATACTTGACTATTTCACCAAGGTGGGATAAACTAGCTCAACTCGATGCTCCACTACTGTTTTTATATTATCAACCATTTCCCATTAGTTCAAGGGCCTAATATAATTAGATTTACAATTTTCATCACCATGATTTCTACAATACTGGATCCCTCTGGTGATGATTCTACCGCCCCTCAGGTCAGCACCATCATTTCGTTAGGATTTGTAGAGTCAGAGGAGTTTCCTCCAACTGATGATCCTCTCTCTATAGATGATGAGGAGGATCTAGAAGACTCCCCTCCTACATTAAAATAGGGAATCTCCACTATAGTTAATGAATTGTTATAGGTGATCCTCGAAACCAAGAAAGATTCTAAACTAACAATGACCAGTGCATCTATGCTTGTAGAGGAGCAACAATGATACATGGATTCCATAATGAATCATTGTGATGTATTTTCATGGAGTTATGATGAGATTCTAGAGCCATACCCTCAGGTCACCTTCACCATCTCAGTCTCCCAAAAAATCACCATGGGTTCAAACAACCTCCCAGAAAGATACACCCTTCTCATAGTGCCATGGTCGAGGCCATGGTTGATAATCTCATCAAATCTATTTTCATCAAGGTGGTCTATTACCCAAGATAGTTAGATAAGACTGTGCCCATCAGGAATAATAATAGATAGATGAGAGTCTGTATTGACATATAAGATCTCAACCATCACTGTACGAAGGATGATTTTCCCCTTTCTATGATAAAACTATTGATTAAAGACACCATAGGGTTCCAGACTATGTCCTTCATGGATGGTTATTTTTGATATAATAAAATCTGAATGGACCGTGAGGATGAATAGTTTACCATCTTCTGGGCACCACAAGGTAAATGTTTTTACTAGGTAATCCCTTAAAGTCTAAAAAATTCATGTGACACCTAACAACATTCCATCCATCGCATATTCAATATAATCCTCAAGACATTGGTGGAATGCTATGTGGATGAACTTGTGGTTAAATATCCCCAGTGTCAAAAACATCCCAGTGGTCTTGATAAGATTTTCAGCTTCCTATGTTCCCATCATCTAAAGATAAAACCCTTGATGTGTGCCTTTGGGTTCACCTTAGGAATGTTTCTTAGCTTCTTTGTCAGATACATAGGCCTTCAGATCAATCTAGTAAAGATCAGGGCCATCATTCAAATGCCTCCTCCATGCAATATTCAAGGGCTTTGAGGATTTCAAGTCCACTTAGCCTAAATTTTCCGATTCATCACAACTATATCTAGAAATTATAATCCTCTATCATGGATTATAAATAAAGGTTCTGATCTCCAGTGGAATAAGGAGAGTTATACTACTTTTGAGGAAATCAAGTAGTAAATGGTACAACCTCTGGTTCTGATGCTGCCCATTTTTTGAAATCTAATGGTCCTCTATATGACATCCATGGAATGGTCCATCAGTGCCCTTCTCATCCATAAGATCTATGAGTGAAAATAGAACAATTTATACTATCTTAGACACATGGTTTATGATACCGATACTAGATATTACTCTATTAATAAGAGTTGCCTTGTGCTAGTATTCACAGTGCAGAAATTGCAACATTACATGCAATACCATGAGATAGAGCTAGTGTCCTGAGTGGATCTGCTAAAGTACATTTTGAACATCCCAATGATGATAATAATTCAAGATTGGTGGGAAGTGATCCTTTAGTAGTTCAACATCATGTTTTTTCGGAGAAGGTTATCAAGGGAAAAACATTGGCTTACATTTTTTCCACCCATATCATCCTTGAATAGTTGTCTCTGGATCATGATTTTCTAACTGAGGCAATTCTCTCAGTGGATCTAGCCATTCCATGTTAGAAAATGATCTTTGATGGAGCTTCCAGAATCCTTGCCAGCAAAAGACTCAATGATCCCAGACTCAATAGAGTAGTCTTGGATATCATCTTAATCACACCGGTTTGAGCTTCTCTTCCCTTTTTTATTCATGTTTTCAGAAGGGTATACCAACAATAAGGTTGAGTATGAATCTTTTATCACTGGTCTCTAGCTGGATATTGAGATTGATTTTCCCCATTTGCATCTGAAAGGGGAATCTGAGCTGGGAATCTTGTAGATCAATAGTTACTACATTGTTAAGAGGCCAGAGTTCGTATTACTGTTAGGGAGTAATATCCAGCTAATTGGAATGTTCCCTTCTCATATGGAAGTTACTCATGTCTATCGATCATAGAATAGTCGAGCTGATGCCCTGGGTAGCCTTGTTTCTTCTCTTGTGGAGCCTTACTAGGAATATTTGATTATCCATTAGGTGTATTGAAGAGTAATCAATCAAGTCACTCCAAACAATGATGTCTTCCCACATGTAATCCACCTTACTGCTTATGGCTTCACAGATAGACCTCCAGGTCCCATGTTTTGATATTGGAGGAGACCCCTAACTAGATGAATCCCATTATCAAGTATATACAGCATAGTAATGACAAGATAGTTTGAGCTAAACATGAGAGAATATGATGGTGCGTTGTTTAGTTCACCCTACAGAGTGGTCCTAGTCTTGAGAGGATCATCTACAAACATGATTTTGATGGAATTATCCTCTGTTCTATTTAAGGAGATGAGATTTCTTAGGTAATGCTATTATTTCATGCCAGTTCTTCCAGGGCTCATTGGGAATGGTTGAAACTCTCTCATCAGATTCGAAGATAGGGATATTTTGGACCAACATGATCTGTGAATCTATTGAGTTTTCCCAGATCTTTTAGATCCATGCTAATTTTTTGAATAGGCTGCAAGAGCCTCTCTAGAATACCAATTACTCTTGGCCCATTGTGTTTTGAGGAATCGATGTTGTGGGACCAAACCCACTAGCAATAGCTCTCCAATTTAGTTTCATCATTACTGCTATAGATTTATATTCCAAGTTGGTAGAGGATGTTCAACTAAAAGAAGCTAAGACCGGTTCTATCATTGACTACATGAGCTCCAATATCATCCACCAATTTAGAGTCCCTCACACCATTATCACTGATAGCGACACCATATTCTGTGTATCCAAGTTGGAGAAACGTTTAATGATGTACAATATCTATTCTAATCATACAACTCGTTATCATGCACACGAAAATGGGAAGATCGAGGCATTCAAAAAAACATCTATAACATCTTGGAGGAGAAGGTTGGTCAGAATAAGAATATTTGGCCGAACAAGATCACCAATGCTATCTGGGTTTATCGGATGACTACTCATTATTCCACCCAGGTGACTCCATATTCCCCAGTGTACGAAACAGAGACATTCCAGCCCATCGATATTTACTTACCCCCCTTAGACACATCTTTCTACGATCAACATGCACCAGAAAAGTAGCTAAAATCCATCTGGATGAACTAGAAGCATTTGACGAGAACATGATTTATGCCTTGCACATCATGGAGAGGAATTAGAACAAGATAGCCAGGGTTTTCAATAAGAAAGATCACCTCCACTCTTTTTTCAAGGTTACGTAGTATTAGCCATGATAATTCTAATGATACCCGAAAAAAATCCACCAAATATAGAGCCCAAATGAAGGAGACCTTACGCAAATTACATGGGTTTCCCCAACTATGTATACTCTCTGGTCACAATGGATAGTGAGCATATTACTTCCCCCAACAAATGACGGAATTTTCATGTAGTACATTGCGTGAGGAAATTCCCATCATGGTGGACATTAAACTACTCATCCTCATCTGGTAAGACATTAAACTATAAATCTACAAAGCTATACAACCATTAAATAAGACCCATTTCATCCCTCGTGACAATAAATTGTGAATGGTGAAGACACCTCATAGTCTGATATCTACGACCTTAAACTAAGATCTCCATCATCCTTACCACAATACTTTAAACTGCACAGGTTCCACCTTGCTTCATGAATCCCTTTATTTGTGTCTCCATCATATTTCACATCCAAAAGGACTCCCCCCAAGTGTCCTGGTCTCATGCCACCATTTCTCACCTACCGTTTCGGTCAAACGCCCCGTAGGATCTCAAATTTTTTTTTGACATAAGTCCCGTGTTGTTAATATGGCCAGTGGTTGATAATCAATTGTCTGTTCCAATTCTAGGACACATGAGATGTATGCAGTGTGGATAACATGGTTATAGGTTCTCCTCAATTGTTATTGCCTTCCCCTTGGTCTCCCAAATGACGAGTATAGTGATTCACCATTTTTCATTCCTTCAGTCCCATGCACACTACATTAAACCAAGCATCTACAGTATGATATCTATGACCATAAACTAAGATCTTCCATGTAATTATCATATGGTGTTAAACTACATGTCATTTTCAAACTATGTATATCTTTATTCCCATCCTCAAGAGATACATAGGAATGCCCAGACATTTTGACTTCACATCCAACCCAGGTTCATTTATTTTTATCTCAGACCCTTTGACTGAGTTCTCTCTTGTAATTGTGAATGGCGTGGAATATGTAGACTGATTTAATCATTCATGTAGGGTTAGTTTTCCATGTCATACACATTCCTCTTTGAAATACCCCTTTTACCTCATCCTTACCAAATGACGTTAAACTACACAATTGTTAAGAACTATATGTGGCTTCATTCTCATCCTTATTAGATACATTAGAATGGCCGAACATTGCATCTTCAGGTCCATCCCCATAACCCTCGATCATTTATAGCCCTTTAGCCTATGTTCTCCTGGGGGTATGTGGTGTGGTGTGGACTTTTGTTCTCATTCACAGAAAGTTTTCAAAAACCATGACACGTACCTCTCTTGAGATCCCTCCATACTATTTTCCTTGAGTCTTTAACTCATGAAATTAAACTTCCTGAAATTTGAAGAACTATGTATGTGTTGATTCCAATCCATAATGGATACATGGAAATGCCCGAAAATTTCTTCCTCAGGTCCATCCCCAAGACCCTCAAACTTTTCTGGCCCCTTGGTCTATGGTCCCCCCATGGGATTGTGCATTGTGTGGTGTGAAATTTTGTCCTCAGTCACTTCAGGTATTCTTTATCACACCATTTGTATTCCATTTAGAATCCCATTCATCCGTATGTGAGAGAATCATATGACGTTAAACTATACTTCCTTGTCCCCATGAAATTAAACTTTTTTGCCTCATCCACACTATGTTTTAGTGCATGGGATTCTCCTGTCATATGACCTGAAACTGTGGAACTTAATCCTAGCCGCATGATGAAAAACAGCACCGCATTGTGGTTTCCTTGCTTGAGGCGGCATCTTGTTTGTCATCAATCATTGAAGATGACGTTTTTAAGGCAAACATATGTATTGATTTCTTTGGTGAAGATCAGATTCTTCCTCTTTGGTTTGTTTCTAGAAAAACACACCCAAACTAAAGAACAAACAAGATCCATAAAATACCTCTTCTTTCGGTGCATGTTCCAGTCTTTCATGGTAGAATGTCTCCCATAATTGTTATCCTACAATTTCATTTTCAATAACTATGTCTGTGTTGATTCTCTTCCTTATGGGATACATAGGAATGCCCGATCATTTCATCTTTGGATCCAACGCTAGGTTCATCAACCCATTTCCCCCTTCTTGTCTTGACTTCTAAAAAACTATTATACCTAACCAACATGCTCAGATTCACTGTGGTTTAGGACCTAGAGTGTTCAATTTTTCATGGACATGATTTCATCTGTTTCCATGATTCACGTCTCTCTTTGTTTGGTTTTCCATAATATTTTACATTTGAAAGAACACCAGAATTGTATGGATTCCCAACTATATGGATCACCAACCACTTTGGGACAATATCCGAAGGATTTTGAACCATGTTAGGACACGGGTTCTGTGTAGTGAATTTGGTCAGCAATGGACCCTCTTTTGTTGTTATCATTTTAGGTCCCAGGATATGGATGCTGTGTTTCGAACACGGTTAATAGTTATCCCCAATCATTATTCCACCCCCGTTATGCCCTAAATATTGGTCTTGTGATTCACATCTCTTTCCACTCCATAATTTTCAAGTTGAATTTCGACACCTTTGGTGTTATCACCCCATACACCTTTACGCGCTAGGATGATGAACTCATGTCATGGGGTCACCCTTGGCTCCACACATTCATCCCATACAATGTGATTACATGCACTGCAATGATCTTCTCTTCCCATTTTTCCAACACCATGCATGGCTAACAAGGGCTTAGTGATTTCAGAAAGGTTTGTGCATGCATGGAAGGGTCATGTTTTATTTTGTTATTAAAACTCAATGACATTAAACTAGGAGCTCTAGCCCCCTAGTCCAAGTATCACAACTTCAAACAATATGTGTTCTCTTGGAAATTCACACTACCTTGCCCCTTTTCATGTCGGGTTTCATTATGGCACCACGTCACATATTTTCACTTTGGGAATCTCCCCATTTTGGTATGAGCTCTATGACCATAGACTATGATCTGTTACATACTTATCATACAACACTAAAAAACATCTTTTAAACCCTAGTTTTGTAGTTATAAATTACCCCACTATATGATGTCTTTAATCACAAATATGTTTCCCATTTTCTGCAATGGCCGCCTTCCATACCACCTTCAAGAACTACGTACGGCTTGACTCCCATTCTTATGGGATATGTAGTGATGCCCAAATTTTTCTGTGGTATAGAAATATAACCATTGAACCATATTGTTCCATTTTGTCATGAGTTCCCTCGAAATCATGTGGTGTAGTGTGGACTTATGTTCGCATTCACATTGGGTTTGCTGTAACCAGACCACATACCTATATCGAGAGTTCTCTTTCCTTCTTCTATACTGCATGATGATAAACTACAATGGAATGTCCTACACACATGATATTAAACTAGTCACTTTATGGTATGATCTCTATAATATTGAGATAGGTTTCTTCCTGTGTATTTTCATATAATGGTAAACTGTATAACTGTTATGATATTCCCCTTTAAAAGTGTATATCAATCCCTTTTGGTATTGGCCTCCTGCCATATCACCTCCAAGAACAACGTGTGGCCTGATTCCCATCTTTATGGGATATACAGTAATGCCAAGAATTCCTATCTATAGTCCAGTTGTGATCAATTTCTCCTCAGTGCCTCCCTATGGCTTGGGTTCTCTAAGAAGTACGTTGTGTGGCATGGACTTCATCGGTCCTCATTCATGTCGGGTTTATAATAACCATGCCATGTACTTAAATGAAGATTACAACTCATTACATTCACCCACTATGAAGTTTAAACCACGTAGGTAGTCTTTGTGCTTCACACATTCCATCATTTAGGATTTTCATTATCTTTCACATCCAAAGGGAACCCCTAATGACATGGATAATAGGAATTAGTGCTTTCCAACCATATTCGGTGAATGTCCTGAAGGATTTTGAATGAAATTATGAGACATGCTCTGTGTAGCATATTTAGTTAGCATTCCAACCTCATTTATTTGTTCCCATTCTAGGATAATGCGATATAGATGTTTTTTTTTCAAATACGGTCAAAATTTATCCTTCCTCGTTAGGCCGATCTCATTGTGTCCAAAATATCGAATGTTATGAGTCACGTGTTTAATTCCCCTTCCAATTTTTCATACCATAAACACCCCAAGTGTTGTAACTCAACACATTCATGTGCATCGAGTGGGAATGTTGGTTTATCTGGTACTTTCACCATCCATCATTTCCTTTCCAAAGTTTAATTCTCTTGTTAGAAATGGTAGGAATAACTACATTCCTTGTTTCAAACACTGATCATGGATCACGTATGCTTAGGGGTTGGGGTAGGGTAATATCCATATACATGATTGTGTGACTTGTTGGTCCTTCCATGTGACCTTAAACAATGACACTATCATCCTCACCATATGATGTTAAACAGTTTGGAATAAAAAAAACTATGTATGTTTTGATTCTTGTCCTTATAGGATATGTAGAAATATTCGGGCATCTAATTCCGGGTTCTAGCCAACTGAATGGTAAACTCTTTATCTTGGACTTCTCGGCCTTGACTTTCCATTCAGGAACTGGGATGTGGTGAAGATATATATGGTCCTCATTCACACCATATTATAAACTACAGCACACATTTCACCTTTTGGGTACCCATGTCCTTGACACATGACTTTAAACGACAGCCCTACCCTGAACAAGTTCATGATTCCCCATAATAATTTTGGGATGCGTCAACCTCCTCACCAAAGAGGATTACCCCCACCAGCATTGGTCTCTACCCACATTGTGCTTAAGAACTATGTTTGGAATGATTTCTATCTTTATTGGATATGTAGTAATGCCCAAGAATTTTACATCGGGACCATCAATAGGAATGTTAACTTTCCTAGTTCTTTTACCTTGATTATCATCAAAACTCTATGACCCTAAACTAGCAGTCCACCATCTGTGTAACGTGACTTTAAACTATTGACCTGGGTCCAAGAAGTATGACATTAAACTATGTGTAACATCCTTTTCATATGTGATTAAACTATTCTAGGCATCGTCCTCATTTTCGTGATGTAAAACTACAAGATATCTTGACCCCTTATTAGAGAGGTCATGTCTGGAGTAGGTTTGATCTTTGTTTAGACTGATACACTCACCCATGTCATAGTGGCATAGTTTCATGAGTGTTGGGGTAAATTGAAATAGTATGTCATTCCATCACCACTCTTTGTGTTCCCTCTATTTCAGATCCTCATTCCCTCTCACATTTGGAGGACCCCCTAAGGGTTTGGATTCTAGGCCTTAAGGATCACCTACCATATTGGGACAACATTTTGAAGGACATGAGACGACACTCCATGTTTGGCCCCATGATTTTGAATAAGGTCAGTAGTTGGCCCTTTTTTAATTGTTCCAATTTCAAGATAACGTGATGTAGATGATGTGATTCATATTTTTTTCAACAACTATCCTCCATCTTCATGACATCCTCACCATGTTCCGAATTTTGGGTATCGTAATTCATGTTATTAATTCCCCTTTGTTCATATTTATTCCCAAACCCCTATAATCTTCACTATCATGCACTAGAGTATTTTTGGAAGATCATTTTGGATGTTCTTAAAAACCTATTCTCGAGTCAAGACCCCACTTTCATTCCAAAACAATCTGGGTGGTCATTCAGACCCCAACTATTTGATGTTTTAGCCAGAAATCTTATACACAATGTGAATAATTATGTAGTATTCTCGTATTTATCACACATGACATGATCCATGTGAGCATAGGTATTGTTCATGAATTACTACATAGTTATGATCGAGGTGCACTAAAATAAACAAGCAAGAAAATAATAATTCCATGCATGTAGTTCGGAATAGGAAAACAAAGAGGGAGATATGTTTATGAGATCATCCAAAAAATTTCCCTTATAAATTAACCACCTTCATGGATTTCTCCAGTGCATCCACATTTTGGATCATATCCTCCTCGGCTACTTCCCACTCCTAGAGCTACCTCGATTTGTTAGTATCTACGGAGAGGAAATTATTAGCTTTGGAATTCATTTTCTCCTTATCAGTTTGGAACTAAATCATTTGAAATCGTTCCTAACCTAATTTCTCCTTGGAATCCACCATCTAGGACTTCAACTATTAAATGAGCTCATAATGGCTTGTGAAAAATGAAACACTTTCATTTTCTTTCTCTTCAAGGCATCATACTTCCTACTCAACCTCAGAAACTTATGGGTGTTCTTTTATTCCTTCTGACACTGGGAAATATCTGATCACTATATACTCTCTCCTATCTTATCAGTCATATAATCATGGATTATTATATGAAGACAATGAGAATTCACACCTACAGCATAGAGAAAGTGTAACCATTTTTCTAGTGACCCCATCTGGCTCATCCATTCTGTATGTGATTGACCGAGGATGTGTTTTATGCAATTCCACACACTATGTTGCATCATATGACTCTCCATGGCCTCATCAGGATCAGAGTTGTCCATCTCCCAATATCTACATACCTATAATATAGAAAAATATCATGGAGTTCTGCGACTAGGTCCTCTTATGTCACCATTTCTTCTTCGGTGATGTCACCCCTACTAGCCTAGAGCTCAACCCTGGCTGCAACATCACCCATGATTTTAGCTTCTTCCCATTGGGTTATAGGTCTCGAACAACATGAATAATTGACTCTATGATAATTTTTTCAATCACCAGTAGAGCTCCCACATATTTTCATGACTCGATAGTTTTCCGAGCCTCCAGCCTTGCGATCACTACATTGGGGACCAATATCTTATTCAGCCAAGTTCCCCAATAAAACATGTGAGCCTACAAAGGTAGAAAATTACATGAGCAAATTGCAGTAGTATCAAGTGCCCAAGCCATGGTAGGAGCTTCCACCATAGTAGATCCCTTATCACTTGTTAATTAAATGATCAACATTGGCTCCTGAACAACGGGAATCGCTTGAGACTCTGATGTCTCCATTTCGGCCCCTTCGGCTAGATTACCATTGACCACTTCAACCGTGGATGGTCCTTTAACCTCTTAAACCGTAGTTGGCCCCTTCCCAACTCGATCCCAGATGTAGATTCATGGGCATGTTCTTCCACATCAATGTGTACATTTTCATCCTTGAAGAATCTTGGATATCATCCCTTGATTTGTTCGTCATGTTTCATGTAAAGGCCTATGATTTCACCTCTCTAACATTGGGATAACCTGGTGGATGACTATTTTTTAAGGTCTCTCATTTCTAGGACATTCACCCCATCCTCCTCTTCTCCATATTCCTCTTACCTGTCTTCATTATCTTCTTATTCTCCACTTCCTTCCACTTTTCTTCTTTTTCCTCGTCATTATCATCCTCTAACTTCAGCTTTTCAGGGTCATGATCCAATCTAAGTATCACTTTCACTCTTATATGTTTTTCTTCAAACCACCCCTATTGGAATGACTAAATATCCATGAATTTCTAGAACACATGTCTGTGATGAATGGTCACCCTCTCTACCACCTGAATCCACCCTACGTCTAGTAGGTTAATCCCAGTGCACACCAATCTTCGAAACATCTCTTTAATGGACAACGATTGTTTTAGTATCCTCCAAAAAAAAACCATTGATATAGAAAAATGACAATAGAGGTTGGCTTTAAAATAATTATAGGTTTCTTCAATGGGATTTCCATACCTGTCCCACAAGGCCTCCCACAGGACCACCTCTCTTTAGAAGGTGGAGGCAACTTCTCACCTTGCTACAATTCTGCCGACAAAGTTCCAGCCCATGCCATTCTAACTATCATGAATAACCTTTTATCACCTCCCCAGTAGTACCTCATCTATTTCCTTGATGTCTGGAATCCAATCTAGCCTCCTTAATTTGAAAAATATGTTTTCACATAATCTCCTCTGGGTACATTACTATAAAATTATCAGCATACTCCGTTGATAGGCAGCCATTGACATTAGTAGGGGAAGGGTGAGGACTTCACCAAAACCTGTAGTCATAAACACGAGCCATAGTTGGTGAATGATTCATGGATTCCACTCTTTCTAAATCTCTTTATATACATTCATTGTCATCTGCTACAAGAATCCAAATTTCTTGGAAAAACTATTCTGCTCATAGGGTTTGCAAAAGATTTTTCCATCGATCTGGGATACCAACACACCACCCCTGATGCTTTTAAACTATTACCTCTACTCTAATGGACCTCTCCATTAATCTACCATCTGGTTAGCTGGAGTCAGAATCATATGAATGATGATGTTTGCGTGGTTTCCAATCTTGTGTTTTATCCCTTACTCTTGAAGCATCAATATGATAATTACAATACTATTTAGTAGGGATGGTTGAAAACTGTCACCTATAGATCATATGGAATTTGAGAAGTCATATCCACCATAATTAGATACAACATAGCCATGAAGAATTAGGAATGGTATGCTTATTCTCCGGGGAGTACACCCTCTAGAGATGTGTCCCATAATTCCTAGCATTTTGGACAATATAGCCACCCCCAAATTAACTTTGTTCTTGGGTTCCATGATTCCGACCATTACTAGAATCCCAAGGAAAACCCCTTTTGTCGTGTCTTGTACTAGCAAAAACCACTCACTCAGAAATGCTGCAAGGAACCCGACATATCATACATTCAGGTCCAGACTTTTGTTTATGCAGATGGACAATGATCAGAAATCGCCTACTTGTAGGACCATTCTGTATAAACCCACCTTCCCCCTCTACGATGTGTTCGAGCACTGATTCCATCAAACTATAATTTTCACTACCTTATCCTATGTCAAAAATATACTAAACTGCCTTAGATACTCTATATCCTTCCAGATGTTCTTTTTTTTGAGCTTCTCATTGGCTAACTCCAATAGATTCTTTGTCAGAATAGTAGTGTGTGTCCTATCCCCCCAAAAATTATATGTTGGAAGGAACTCATCATACTGGTACCCTTCTAGGATAATTACCCTAAAAAATGGATGTACCACAGGCTGATGACTACCTCCCTATGGTGGAGGTGGAAAATATTTATTTCGATAGACCACCAACTAAACAGCTCAGGTACCAGGTCTTGCTGACAGTAGAAATGAACCCATGATGTGTACATAGCATCAAAAATATTGATAGACTATAAATCCACTTTGAACTCCTCACATTTCTTGTGTACCCAGTCCTCCCATGCCCATTCACTCATAAAATTTCCCCCAAACCTAAAGTCCCTTTTTTTCAACCATTGGTAGCATCTATAATGATGCTTCGGAAGGTGGTCGCATAGTGGGCTGGAGATTCCTTAGGAGACAGATTGTTCTAAAAAATAGTCATGCTCTTTAGATTCAGGACGTAAATGGCCATGTTCAGTGTTTCCCTTACAGGGTGACCATTTCTCATGATGTTTCAATGCGGATGACTATCCTTGCATGTTACGCATGACCGTGGCATATTGATCTCGAATCCTGACATCAAAAACTCTTATTGAATATTGAAGTTCCATAATGGTTGATGTCCACTCAGAATGTAATGATTTTGACCATGCCTCAGCATACAAAAAAACATCTGATTATCAGACACAAATCTTCTCACATGATGAATTTGAGGTTTTTTGATCATCCGGGTCATCCTTCCAGCATCAGTAGCTTACCTCTCAGCATCATTCTGTTGAGTAGCCATTTCTATTGGAATTAGTAATTGGAAAAGGCTCTAGTATTAAGGAATTGAGTGTTGGCATGTAATACATACAGTTTCTCACAAGATGGGTGTTAGTCGCAAAAAATTCAACAAAGCCTGGTGCATGCAAGATTTAGATGTAGTGTGAAAGAACCTACGACTACGCGTAAGGAACCAAAAAAATTCTGGATCATACATGATGAAGGCAAGATATTTCACGCACGAGAGTAAAGTCACTTATTTCAGGAGAATTTTAAATGTTGGAGACTTTCCACCAGTATATTTATAGGCATGGAATGATTCTCTGTGCTTGCAGAAGTGCTTTTTGATCCAAATTCAATTTTTTGAATTCACCATCGTTAGACACTCTACATTTTGGAATCTCCCATAGAATCCGACCATATAGCCCTCCATCATCTCCAATTTTATGTGAGAGAATTTGTTGGCATCGGATTTTGGTTTAGGCCTTGAATGTACATTTTGGGGAAAACTGCAGGAAAAGTTTTGAATTAATGAAAGATCATGAGATGCCCAAGGGGGATGTACGCAAGATCCAAGGTCAACGAGGATGTTTGGAAATTTAGAAATAGATCTTGTGCACCCAATGCGTCATAAAATGGATTCTTCCTCATCATGTGTACGAAAAAAAAGCCAAGTCATAAGTGCGCATGAAATTTAGCTGGCGTGCAAAATTGGAAATTGCTCGCAAGATCTTCCGTGCCAAATGCAACGTCAATTGTCGCTCATGTGCATCCCACCTTACATTCCTCCACTATTGTTTTTGGATATAAATTGAAATGTAAAAAGAAATTTTTGGGATGGTTCCACAATACGAACCGCCGCTCTGCTGCACGAAAGATGACCCTTACATGACCACGCAAAAGACATGGCCTCAAGGTACTAGATATTGGATGATAGGTCTCCTAGGGGTCCTCCTTAGGGTGGCCACACTAGGGCTTGACCCTTGCCCATTTCCTTTTTCTCCAATAAAATTTCATGCAAAAATATCCATCTTGAGTGGAAGTTTCTTCTTCTATCATTCCAATCTTGTGCGTATGGTTCCCCCTTACGCGCAAAAACTTATTTGACATGCCACAATCTAATCTAGTACGCATGCCCCCATCTTGTGCGTAATCCTTAAATATTTCACTCACCCCTTCATGTGCGCTCTATGTGTGATCCTTACCCTAAAGCACAATTTCTTAGCCCCTATTACATGCAACACAGCTTTCTTGCACATAATTTACCCATTTATCCCTCAAGGCGTGTACGAAGTGATTTCAATCTCCCTTGGGAGGTGATTCATCTTGAATTAATTTTCCTCATGCTTCTTCACATGGGTATGCTAACAACCCTTACTTCATCACACAACCACGCTAACATGGACCTCCCCTAATAGATAACTCCACAACCCCATTACCACATGAAATTAATTGTTCCTTCCCTCCCTCAAGAGCATATTGGTACAAGTTATGTATGTCCTAGGGTAAGGGAGTGAATCCTCACCATCTGAGCCGTTGGAAGTTAAACTACCAAGAACCCATGCCCCTGACACGTGACATTATACTATGATCACTGCATAAGCGACATGTCTAGAGAGAACTGTTATGGGGATGGGCACCAGCGCCTTCTTACTCTCATCTCCTTCGAAGCTTTATCACCATGTGTACCACATGTAGTCCTGGTCCAAGCCACAAACCAACTTGTTATGGTGTTCTGAGTATGATGGAAATATCCTCCTCATACATCTAGACCCCTACATGGTCATACTTCTCCTTGTAGTACCTTATATCCTCTTTTTCCTAGTGTACATGCGTAAGTTCAGCTCCATTCATCATAGACGCACCTTTCACAACACGATCATGAAGTCATTGTGGCCTATTGTTTCTCACACCGAGCATGACTCACATGGTCTTAAAATAAGAATCGACCATGAAACACTTTTTGGGTCGCCTTGGTGTGTAGTAACCCTCACCCTCATAGCCTAACTATGTAGATTTTGTACTATTCCATTTCTAGGAAAGATATGTAGGAGTCCTCTATGAGGTTTAATCCCCATTACCCCTATGTCTCGACCATTTCACGTTGGTTCATTACTCATCCCATATGATGTTAATGCGTGTGGACCTTTAATCCTACATGAAGTTGAAATGTATGCATTCAATTTACATGGGTTTTGATCACTGTCTTATATGACAGGGTAAGTAGGAATCCTCTCTAAGGATGAAACCTAAGCACTAGTAAACATCAAAATCCACTTTTTTGGGAACCACATCCTTGTTCCACCCTTTATCAGTGTCAAATAAGTTCTTGGGTGGATAAACATGTAAAAGACCCATAGATAATCCATAATACTCGATCCAAGAGTTTATTTCTTGTGATGGGATGCAAACCATGCGTACGACCCAACATGTCATTGGGTTTTTTACATTATGTACACTCCGATTACATTCCCCATCTTGAACTCCCTAGACATTGATTTTGTACCACGAGGATACATTGGAAGCCTCCCTAAGGTTCAAGACCATTACCCATGTCCCATCATGGTCTCTCCATTGAGACATTGTGTTTGGGAATTTCACACCTTAACCTGTTGGTTCTGGTACCTTTGTGTCCCCATCTATGCATCCATTCTCACGAACCACCTCCTTAGGTGACACATCGCCATATTCCATAACTATTTGAACTTTGATTTCCTTACATGGGGATATGTAAGAAACATATTTGTGGTTCAAGACCAACACTATCACCTTCAGATCGTCCCTCAATTCCATCCCCATTCATTCCATCCATAGACACTAAATCCATATCCGACCTTATTCCAAATTGGCTGACACATCCTGGTGAAATAATGTCATTCATCTGGGCTGATAACCATGTGTAAGCACCATTCATCTCTTTTCCCATTTGTAGCATCGGGGCCGCTAACCACGCAGAAGCCCCATAATGTCTTCGGGTTGCTTTCTGTTGTGTACTCCCCGATCCCATGAATCATCCTCTAAAATACATATGGTTTGATCCCTGTATTCTATATAGGGTATGTAGGAGGCCTCTATAAGGTTCAATACTAGCAAATGATAATCCTTGGTGTCCCCTTTCTCTGGCCCCAATCATCAGGTGACCTGCCCTTTGAGGTGTATAGATCAGCCTTGATAGTTTGATATCTTCCCTCTACGGGACACACCACCTTAGATGCATCCTCATTCACATCTAGTAAACCTCCATGGTGCTCCCTCTTAGGGATATACCCATCTAATACACTCCCATCATTTTTGTGATTAGTCCGATTAGTCTCGTCTAGACGTTAAATATGAAACATACCACAAGTTAAACATGGGAAGATGAAGAGAACCTTGAAGACATGCCTATGAAGAAAAATTCCCCACACTATATGTGTGATGCCTCGGGCATCCACAACCTTGAGAAGCCCTATCATAAGGGGAAAATTCAGGTGTAACAGTGTTCCAGTGCTATGATATGTTAGTGAGGCCCAATGTGACTACTCCCCTGACCAAAGGTTGTTGCCCCGACTTGACCCCATGAACTGTCTTAACAGAATTAGTGTAATTAACCCGCATACACAAAGATATGGATCCAATAAGAGTTTCACAAATAATGTGTTAATCGTTAAGGGAGACTCAGACTAGGAGACGAATTCTGAGGAGGAATCCACAGAAGGATGGACCAAAATCCCATCATCCTATTTTGATCAGGGAGAGAACATCGATGAATGAGAGATGGATTCCATAGTCCATTGGAAGGTGGGAATGTGGGACAACTATTATTGAATCCCCATTTATGGATGCATTCCCCAATGAAAGTGTCGAAAACACATCTCTACGTGGTGACGGTAAGTCGTACGTGCGCATGAGCAGTGTTGTCAATATTCATAGGATTGAGAAGAGATGTAAAATGGATATCACATAACGATAATAACATATCAGAAAATTTATGATACTATATTTATTAATTTATAATTGGTACAACATAATAAGGGTATGGAGAAGAAGAAATAAAGGTAAAAGTGTTAGTAAAGACAATTACCTTTTCTTAAAGAGTCCTCCTTTGGATCTCCTCTTAGGGACACTAGGGTATGTATTTTTGGATGGAAAGGATATCAAAAACATTGATATGGTTTTTGGTAATATAAATGTTCATGGTTTGATCAATATAGATTGTGTGGTTAAGTGAGGGTGAATTGGGGTATTAATATTTGAGGAGGGGTGGTTTTATGTGATTAAATAATGATGATTTTATTATAAAATCTAACCACATTTGGAGGGAATTAATTTTAAAAAAAATCTTGGTAATCAATGTTCTAATTAATATTTAGGTTTATGAAAGACATCAACCACCCATTTATCTTTGTAGTTTTTATGTATTTAACCATTTTACTTTTTAACTCATACTCCCTATATTATATTACCTATAATATGGTAAATATTTTTTTTACCATGTAAACATTTTTTATGATTAAAAAATATACGTATTAGCTAATTTGGAACCTATAATTAAAAATATTTAATATATTTTTAAAAATTAAAAACACATAATTTTAAGAATAAAATTTAATATTAATTTGGTGAAACACAGTGGAAACTACTTTGTCAAAAAAATACATTTTAAAATATAATTTATTTAAAACTAAATTAAATTATAAACTACTTTTGAAAAACTATAATATGAATATTTCAAATTATAATGAACTTATTAAAATTTAAAACAAATCCAACTTAAATTTTTCCCATGAAAATAAAATACAGTTTCTTTATAAAATCCATTATTTTTCACTATTCGTTTAAAAATCTAACAGTATAGAAAATTATAAAAATTTTACCATAAAATAATTTTGATATTATGATTCGAAAATTAAGTTAATTTTATCTAGTACAGTTTAAAAATTTTCCTAAATTAATAATATCAACATTACATAAAATAATAATAATTTTTGGGGAAAATGTATTTTTTTATGATTAAAATGAATTTACTAATAATTATGTAATTATTTTAGAATACTTTAATAATAAATTAATATATATGAGGAAATACACATTTATTTCATAAATACGTTATTCTAATTCATACCGACTAAATTATTGGGTAGTTTATATAGGTCACATTTATATAATATGTTTTTTTGTTTATAATTGATGTCTTTATATCTTGTATGCTATAAAACATAATATTTCGTTTTAAAATCATGGGTTGTTATAAAAAAATCTTTTCATTTTTTCATAATTTATTTTCCCACTTTTTAGATTAATGATTTTCAAATCTTCTCGTGGGTGTTATTTGGGGTATCCTAGTAGTACTCCTCCATTACTTTGTTTGAGTTTCTCAGTGATTAAACGAACTTGGAATTAAATATTTTTAAGTGATACTTTATAATATCATGAATTATCCTTTAGCTCCATTATTGACAAACATTTATAATTTTATTAGACCATTTTTAATTTGATAGAAACCAGGATGGACGTCATGAATGTACATAAATTCTCATATAGAATGTGTACCTGGATCTGTAGCAATGGTCCTTATTACACATGAAAATCTATTTCTCTCTACTCTTAAAATTTCCATTATTTTTGAGGTTGAAGTCCCTAAAAGTTATTCTTATGGTTATATTCATCCTAATTAACTTATTTTAAACACAAACATGTGTATTTTTTATAATTGTCCCATTATCATTTCCATTTTATTTTTCAGTGATTCCATTTTAGACACCATCCAACTATTATTATTGATCATATTGATGCCTCATTGTTGTGTACCTTTAGTCTTCCATTGGAAGTTGTTTCTCACCATATCATCCAATTGACTGTATCTTTCCTCCGGCAAATTTTTTCATCATTGAGACATCAGTTGTAGCCTATAGAATCATCATATTACCCAATGAAAGACCCATATAAAATGTTTGTATTAGTATCTAGGATTCAATTCCATGATTATATAACTCAATAATTTATTCTTAATTTTTTTCCAAGAATAATATAGGGACTAATATTTTAACTGATTGAAATATTAAATACATACCTAGATATAAATGGATTTTAAAGGCTGAAAGAAATGTGTTAATAAATTTCATACTAAATCATCCTATATAGTGATGGAATAGGTTGTTAATATATGAATCCATTCTTATGCTATCTCTTATGATGAAAATTTAAATAAACAAATCCTTAATGCATCACTTGGAATTTAAGAGAATTAGAACGTTTCGTAAACATGGTAAAACTCCAAATATTTGAGTTTGGATATTCATGGTGTTGTCTACAAAAGTGTGCCATATTGAAAATAATTTGAATTATTTATAGATTGATATCCAAATGTGTCGAAGATACTGGTGGTATGAGTATGCTCAACTGAGATCTAATGTTTAATGGTCTGATGTAGTCTGCTAATGCTCGTAATCGAGGATCTCTTTCTAGTAACCAAAAAACATGGTTATCCTCTATAAAATCTATGGTTATATAATTTTTCATTATTAGGATGTATTCAAGTACATTATTTAACATGATTAATTCTTTCCCTTTTTCTCGAGTGCATCTCATGCATATAAAATATCTTGGACATGAAATTTACATCACAAAAACTCCTAGCATAAAATTAAGAAAATTAAATAAATAAAATATAATAAAATAAGAAAAACTAAAAATCTAAAAACTAAAATATCATCATCATTGGAAATGTTTTTAGTTTTTAAATCTCGTGTTGAATCATCGTTTCTTTACAGTACTAACCAAAAATTGATATTGTGACTAAAAAACCACTAATTAGTTAAAATTTAGTATGAATAATGTTGATATGCAACTAAAAAGATGGGGAAATTTATTTATTATGTTTTGGAATTGATTTATAATTTTTTTTTAAATATTGGATAAAACTAATTTTGGGTATTTTTAAGAAGATGAAAAAGAGGTAAAATAAGAACTATGGATTCAGGTTTTGAAAATAGTCTGATTATAGCATGCCATGGTGTTCTATAATTAGGGATCATGTGATATTGGATTTAGAAATTAATTTTTTTTTTGTTATTTGTGTTGATGTTTTAATGAGGAAGATCCTATGGTCAGGTAATCACCTCCTTAGTGAAAAAATACCTTATTTCCCTTGGTCTGGTAATTTAGAATGTTAATGCACTTTGTTTTTCCAAATACCATATTAAAACCTAATAACCCTGAACTGTACAATGATCATGGAATAATTTTGGGAAATTCATTGTGTAGTTAAATTTGTTCAATCATATTCAGAAATCAATGGTCATAAATTTAAGAAAGTGAAAATATTGGATTTAAATTGAAAACCAAAAAAAAACCCAAATAAAACAATAAAAGAATAAAATAGAATCTAACACACATTCCCACTATTATACATCACCATATAACATTTATGGGGCTAACACCTCATTCTATTAATGAGGGAGTTTTTGTGAAGGAGAAAACAAAAAGAAAGAATGAAATAATAATGGAGAAAATTATAGAGGAGGACCCAGCATAAAAAAACTACTCACAATAATATTTGATATCAATATTGATCCTTGGTAGTGGGATAATAAATCTATATATATAAATCTATATGGATGTTTGTGTTGGATTTGAATCACCCATAAATTTATCAAAAACATGTCTCATGTCATTAATGGTGGTCTCAATACATTTTGGGTCCTAAATTGTGGTTTTCAGTGGTTTTTCATAAAAACTGCCCATTTTAGGCCCTATTAGAGATTTTTAAATTGTGAATAGTGTTTTTATGCCATAATATTTTTTTATCCCTCCATCCCACAAGTCATTTTTCACCATTAAAATAGTTTGTATTTTTTGGGGGGAAACACGATGTGACTACTATGTGTCCCATCATAATGCATGTCTTCTTCTCTCAAAGAACTTTTTTTCATCTTGGGTTTCATTTAATCATTGGAATTCACAACTCTTAAGTCATAAATATTACATCTATGGAATAAATGACAAGTTACCACACCCATAACCTTCATTTCATTCTAAATATTAAATTATGACCACCCTGAGAGCTCTTATGACAATCTTTTGATGTGGAAATCCTTCTTTTGAAAGAAATATCAATAATTTTTTATCTGATTACTAATTTTCCAAAAAATATTGTATCATTACGATTATGAAAAATTTTTGTATATATTTGAGAAATAATTAATCATTTAAGTCATATAATTGATGTGTTTTGATACTAAATACTTTCAAGAAATGAAAATATCAAGTATCCTCAAATATCAACAAAATTTTTTCATGTTTTTAAAGTAATGAAATTTACCCATTACTATAAAACATTTATTATAAGAAACTAACATGAGTGATACTATAAAATAATTAAAAAATTAATTTCAAACCATTAAATTCCGAGAGTTCGGGAATGTAATTCTAATTATGTTAGATTGAGATCATAATTTTAACCTCTTCACCATTAGATATTTTGGATCTATTTTCCCTTAGTATTTTCTCTTGATCATTCTCCTATCCATTATATTGTTTAATCGATTTACAGTATCATGATCCTCTATTTTAATTTGTTGGTAATCAATATCACTTCCTTTTATGTTGTGGTATGTTGTTTGTTTTGGTATATAATTAGTTTACTTAGTGTTACCTAAGGTTTTTGTCCTTGTATTTATCTTATTTAATGCCTACTATAAACTTGTTCAGGTAAATCAAACTTCTATTCTTATTTATGTTTTATCTTCTTTTCTCATTCATAGTTTGAAGGTATATTCTTAATGGTGGCCTCAGTGTTACGTATTCTAGAGTTTCATCCCTGATGGTTGATTTAGGTATGACGAAATTCCTTCCATCATAGATTAAAACTGGATGGATACCTTTGAATCTATGTTTACCATGTGAATTAGAGAGCTGGATCATACTTATAGTCAAGTAGGGGTATCAGTTTTTAGGGGTTTTCTACTCCAAGTTATTTGGTTTCTAGTTGTTTGAGTTTTTGGATTATGATATGCTCTCCTTGTTTGATTATTTGGCGGGTACTGCCTCTTAGAGCATTTGGTTTTTTCCTCTTTTTGTCCCCTCTACCTGAAATCCTCTTATACCATTTTCTTTAAGGTTTTAGGAAGATTTAATTCATGATGACAAGATGTTTCTATTCCTGTGATTGTGTGATGGAGTTAATGTGTTGGGTGTGCTGGATTAATGGAGTCTTACTACATTTTTTGGTCTTTTGATGGAAGGTGGAGAGAAGTATTTATATTTATGTTTCTTAGTGGATTCAAAATGTTAATAATTTTTTTCTTTTATATGGTTTTATTCTTATGAGTTACCTATTGAAGTGCCTATACCTTTTGGTGATGGGTGTTTCCAATGATGATAGTGATGATGATGAAAATAATCTTGTTTGTGCTCAACCTTAGTCATCTCATGGGTGTTGGGATTGAGGCATCTATTTCCATTCATCAACTCCACCCTTGATGGCATGGTTGTTCCAATTAGTGTTGATTGTTTTTTAAGTGTTCAATTTGAATTTTTTCATGTTTTAATTCATGGTTATATTACTTTTATTTCTTGTAGTTTAGCTATTTTGAACCATGTAGTTTTTAGGGTTAAAAAATAATCCAAAAGTGGGTTTATTTGTAAATAAATATATTTATAGGAGGGTATAACTAAATTTAGGCTTCCCACATAACATACGACCCCTTAAACATAGTATAGAGACCTAAAATAATGTAAACTAAAAAATAGTTGAAAAAAATTAAAACTCTAATTTTTTATATTTATAAGAAAAATATATAATTATATCATGTACATAATAATACCTCCATCTTGAGAAGGGAAAATCATATAACAACCTAAACAAAAATATAAAGTAGTAAACTGTAATAATTAACATGAAAAATAGTAAAACATACTCCCCTTACATACATGAATAATTACCAAAAAACCATTCCACCATTTTATCCCCCTTTGGACTTATAAAAAGAACATAAATATGAAATACAGTTAAATATAAAGGGATTGAATTTAATATATGTTGTGACATATTATATCAAATAAAAAATAGTTACAAAATTCAAATAAAGGGGCATAAATCAAGTTCATATAACATGGTAAACTCTTTGAGCTCTCTATCAAATAAATTCAAATTTTTAATGCATCTAAAAATTTCACATTAATTATGAAATAATGCTAAATGCTATAATTATGTTTCAAATTCTCAAGAAATCTCATTTCATACATTTGAAAAAACATAATCATTCTCTTTACCCATTTTCCATCAATATCCTAACTATTAACTTAATTATTTCCCAGAGATTTTGAAAATTCTTACTTTCTAGATAACCTTTTATTCTTCAATGAAACCAAAATGACCTTTTCCTTTTTCCATGATAATAAGTGTAACACATAACTATTAATTAGAATATACTTTACTTCACTCTTGAATAATAAAATTATTATCTTTCCTATGTTTCATGTCAATTAGATTTAGAATAGAAATATAAAAAGAATAAATAGGGAACAATCTTACCTATTTTGGTACAGTTCACAGTTAAGGACATGAGATTAAAATAGAGTGTACATATGTACACTGGTTCAAACATACACATTGATTAAAAATATTATATGTAAAATATTTATATTGGTTCAAATAATAATTGTTAATAAAATTAAATCATACAACCTCATTGAATTCTTGACACCCAATGAATAAGGAAATGTCTTTGAGATGTGATATTACATAAAGGTAAGATTGTGTTGTAAAAACTATATAACATACATGGGTGTCTAATACATTGTCATATAAGTGATTTATCCACATATGGAATTATGAAGTAGCATTTAAAAACTTTTGTGACATGCATTGAGAATTTAGATTATGTTAAGAACTAGTGCAACCACGCATTACATATCTATATTGCATCATGGTTCGTGCATATTATCTAATTTAGAAATAATATTGTATCTTTTTAACAACATAATCAAACCTTCATTCATAATATTGTGTCCATGTAAAAAATTAATTTCATAAAAAATATTTAGGAAAAATTGTGATCAATGTGACCCACATATTTCAGAAAACTACCATAAAAAGGTCAAAATATTCTTAAATTATAATACATCCCAAAATTAATACTAATAAGCTCTTAATTAGAAATGTGAAAAATGTTCTCATGAGAATGTATTCTTAGGGTAAAATGAATAAATTTTATCCTACATGATGTTATAAAATCCATAATTCCTTAAAATAATGATTTTTTGAATGAATTTGAACAAAACTAAATTTATACTAAATCTCAAACAAAACAATATTAATTTTTCTCTTCATGAACTTTTAATTATCAAATTGATCATTAATTATATATTCCAATTATTCTTTTGTAATAAATTTTTTTATTGTGATACCTCCCTTATGTTCATGAAGTCTCATAAAGTGATATATCACATTAATGTGCTTCATTCATGAATATTGAAGCATGTTTTCAAAAAATCAATAAGTTGAAAATTTATCACAAATAATTAGTATCTTATCATAGTTAATACAAAATGAAATATATTTTCTATATCCAAAAAATTCTATGCATACAAAATACTTTTATCCGTATACTCAACCATTAAAGTCAAAAATGGAATATAGTGAATCATTTTATAAGTCTATGAAACTTTTATTTTCTAAATAATGTGACACATACCAATTATTATTTTTTCTATTTATCTAGTAATCTCTAGTATTTAAATCTTAATAACACATTGATTAAAATTAATTGTTTCCTGAAAAAAAAATCCATGATTCATAGTAACTCCCACACACTTGATATTCCCTTTAATTTATATCAAATTTATTTCCATGGGATATACCTGAAAAGGCACACATGAACACGTTGTACATGAGATTAGGTCCTCTTTCTATAAAATACAGTAAACACCAAATCATATCATTGAATTTCATGTGGTAAAAAAATTACAAGTTTAATCATTACCTAATCTACATGATTTTCCGATTAGACTAATCCTGTTCTAACAGGACTCTATCCTAATCACCTCTCTAATTATTTTGGATACCCTGATGATGAAAAATCTCATTATCTATTGAAATCATAGAAAATACATATTTTGTTTCATGAGACTCTAAAATTCATATTTTATCAAATTTTAATTCTTTTTACAAAAAAACATACTTCATGAACCAAAGAAAATATCATGTATATTTATTTTAAATATTAGAATGTGTTTTGAATACCTTTTGATAAACCAAGTGGGATTCATCTTTCTCTTAAAAAACTTATTCTACAAAATAAAGTGTAAAAACCTCTTATACCAAGATCAATTTTTCTTATTTAAAACCATATAAAGGGTTAATAACCTTATAAACATGATTAAATTTTTTTTCCATCCTCAAAACCGAGGGTTGTTTAAATATACATTCTCTATAATAAACCCAGAAATAAATAAACACTTCACATAAATTTGATACAAATTTAATCCATTATGTTCAATATAGTCTAAAATAATTTGAATTGATTTTTTCCTTACTTGTGGAGAGAATTCTATTCCATAGAGTACAGATACCTGATATCTATGACCTTGAGAAACCAATCTGGTTTTGAACTGAGATGCAGTTTTTTCCTTCTAAGAATTTGGAATATTTCTACATATATTTTTAGTGATAAGAACTGAGATGACATGCGATTGAAAGATCCTTTGTGCTAAGAATTATGTTTATAAAAATATTATTTATTTTTATACTATGAATTCATGTGAAATTGGATATATTTCAAATATTAGCTCGGATAAAAAATTCGAGGTAATGGTGGAGTCTGGAGTATTGCGTTTACCCTTAGCGAGACATTACTTTTGTCAGCACATGCATTCTATGGAAAAAGTTATAGAGGGCCTTTTAGTAAATATATTAACTAAATATAATTAATTTGTTTTAATGTTAGATTTCATAACATCTGAAAAGATACTCGTATTGTGAATCCAAAACCATCGTTGAGTTTTTATCACGGTGTTTACCAAAGGGGAGACTTCAGTTGAGAGGGTACCAGAGGTTCATATTATGAAACCACTGGAGGTTTCATATAAATAATATTTTAAGGAAATGAGAAAGGGTTTGTCCAAATTCACCAATGGTGGTGATATAATCTCCACTTATTATGATTGGATAATTGTTGTTGAATCTTCAATAGATAGCGATGATGCTCCAGATCTAAGTAGATCAAAGCGTAGTGAACAAGACAATGGGTCTACAATCCATGTAGGATTCTTCTTTTGAATTCTGCATCTCCTCAATTAATGTTTTGATTATCAAAATTTATTTATGTCTAGTTTTTCTTCTTTACAATAATTTTTTGACACCCAAACTAACAATTACCATTGACTGTTTAATTTATGGATCACCTGTTCTTCACATTCATCATTCGTTCTTCATCGACATCATTTCATCACATCCAAACATCATCAAATTGTTGATAAAAGCATATGTCTATGAATATATCAATCCAATGAGTCTATATCTGTGACCAGTTTCATGTGTCGGGAGCCACAAGAGCCGCGACATTAAGAAAAAGTGGTGATAACTTTTCATCATGGAAAAACAGTTACCGATATTTGAGCGAAGCTAATGGATGTGTAGATCGGGATCTGAGTATCCCAGATATAGTCTCAATTTTTTTCCAAGCAATGGGGTGTTTTTGGTTGTATGCGGATGGTTTGGGTCTTATGGGGCAGCATGGTGGAGAGCTGATGTGGGGGGTGCAGTGATTGGCATGTTCACGGTAGAGGTGACATGACCTCATACGGGGTAGGTAGGGTGGAGTGACGATGGATGGTGCGGGACACAGTAGATGAGGGCTTTAGAGAAAAAGGAAACGAACGCGGGCAGTGAGGTGGCTGTGTGTAGTGGATGGTGGTCAGGAGGTGGAGCATGGGGGTGGCGCGAGTAGGAGCTACTGGACATGGTTGGGCCACGATCCAACGAGGCTGACCGAGCCTTCTGGATAGGGCCTGTCCCGCCATAATAGGTGAGTTCAGGCTGTGGGGACTTCAAACCACTATATCTTTCAAACTGGGCACCCAATTTGTTTTTCGTTTGAGGAAACACAAAACTCTATTTGAGATGGGTGTTTGGAGTGTAGATTTGAATTTTATGTTACAGGCATGAAGCTCAGGGGCACGAAACCCCCAATTTTAATAATAATAATATAATAATTATTTTTTGAGTATTAATGAAACATATTTATCTCCTTCATCAGACATCCAATTGATTCATTGTCAGTGGACTTGAAACCCTATATTTGTGGAAGAAGTTTCAAGACGAATTTTAGGTTCATTAACTGAACATGATGTTTGGTTCCCATGAGGCCCAATTTGGATGTTTGTGGTGAAATGTGATGTCTTCACCAGTTGTCCATTTGGGACAAAGGAGTATTCAATTCCGTATGTTTTCTTCAAGAGTATCACAGTGGTGTTATGTGTTTTATGTGTTCTAGAATCAAGGCAAGGGTCCCCTGAAGAATTATTCGGTGAAATGCGATGCATTGATGCATTTTTAATAGGTTCTTTGATTTGAGAAACATAATAGTCAATCTTTTAGGCTTTTCCACAAGGATCACTACAATGTGATCAATTTGGATATCCCGAATCCTTTTTGGATGCATGTTAGTGAAATGGAATTTTTTCCTCTGGATAAGCGATGAGCATCATGTGATCATCGGCCATTTGGGCCAAAGGTACCATGTAGTACAGGAGTACATGAGCATGCCAAGGGTCCTCATATGTAGTCTAGTACATGAATGTGTTTGGGTAAAAGGGAAGATGAGGAGGCAGGTCCACATGGTATGTTGTCCCTACAAACACCGTGTTCTACACTGAATCTTCTATATCTCGTATCTCCTACATTTGGACTTTTATTTTGGCCTTCAAGTAGCCAAGTTTGAGTGTTTTTCCATGTTTAATCTGACGGTTCCCTTCTTAGTTACTTCCATTATTTGATATAAGATGTTCTGGGAGTGACATCTATCGAAGGAAACTCTTAATGATTGATGCGATCAGATTGGATTAGCAGAGATTTTAGAGATTACCTCCAACTGGAATGTGCATTAGTCTTCCTCATTGGTTTTTGAGAGGTACCATATTGTCGGGATGGACAGTTTAGTTCCTCAATGACCAAGGTAATACCATAATTTCCCTCCAATTGGGATAGGTAGTGGGTTCCTCAATGCGAGTTCTATTCTTACCCTATATTTGGGCTGGGTAGTGGCATTCCTTGATGGTTATTCTGGACTTAACCTCCAGTTAGGATGGGTAGTGGAATTCCCTAATGACCATAGTGTTGACCCCCATAATGTAGTAGGCCACAGTTCATCTACAACAAATTGTTTGGCATAACACTCCAGTGTACTACCTTTCAGCGGGGATGGGCAGTGGGTCCCCGTAGACTTTAGGATGTTGATCACCATGACACATTAGTGAGATGATCCTCGATGTCTATAGTGGAAACCAACTAATTTAGTAGGGTTTGAGTCTTCTATGGATACAATTAGATTTGAATCTGCCAAATGTACTAGGGTAAAAATCCTCGAGATTGAGTTTTCACAATCAGGCTATGTTGATCAGTAGAGAGATGTGGTTTGACATTCATTTGGACTCTTGAGAAAGTGGTATGCTTTCCCCATTGAGACAAATCCTTATGACGTGACATAAAAATGTGTGGTCGAGTGAGTGCCACAAAAAGCGGATAGTTTCAAGGTGTGGTGATTGAGCCCCTTTGACTGTTGTGTTCAGTACAGATGTGTGGTTTTTTGGGCATCGTTGATGGATACATATGGAAATGTTAGTGACTATTTTCATAGACTGAGATGTGATATGGATATCAACATATTATATCATTTGTGTTTTCTTGATTGAGCATATGAATATGTCATACTGTTGTTACGACTCCATGGGTTTTGGTTACTCTCCTTCAAGAAGATGTGAAGACATGCAGACTATGCCATTTGATTTCCATGTTTAGATTATCATGGTTGTATGATTCTACTATCCTACTATTGGTAGTGAAGTCTCAACAAGATGTTCACATTCCCACCATTTCAATCTCCTTTTGTCTGTATGAGTTTACTTTAACTATCTTGTTTGGTTGAGCTATACTCTATCGTTGTACCTTGTCATTTCTATTGATTTCCTCTTCAGTTGTATTTATTACTCTCACTATTTATTACTGCTCCCCCTGTATGTGATTTGACTGCACATGATGTTTTATATGAAGATGATTGATAGTTTGATCATGAAATCAGGGAACATTGAGATATGGGGTTCTTGGACCACATATGGTGGTTGTAGCTTGGGATCTAGGAGCATGGATCCCTCAACTATTTTAATTTTCTAGTTGTTATCAGGTTGTAACATTTTTCAGGTTGGGCATGTATTTTCCCTCTTTCGCTTCCAGCTAACTTTTCTATACTTATACTGTTAGAGGTTGATGCGTGTTTGGTTTCCTTATATAGTATTGTTGTATATATATTTCCTTTCCCTCGACACTTTTTCACTATGTTTCTTGTGTTTGTCTGTATAGGTTATTTGGAAAATTCCTCCTTGAGTTTGTTGTGAATTCAGTTCTTGTCCTCACCAGTAGCCCATTGAGGTGGGCTTGGGGTAGCTGTGGCTCAAGCATCAACATGGGTTGGGTCATGATAAATTTGTATCAAAGGTGGTTCGACCCTTGGAAATTTGTTTAGAACTTTGATTAAAAAGGTTTTGGTTGGGTTTAGGGAAACAATGTCAATGTCTATCGAGTGTGGATCCCAGGATAGGGAGTCCAATGATGGTGGGACGACTAACATATCCATTCACCAGGCCCTGACTACCTACTTGCCGACTCTACACCCTGATACATTTGTTACAAGGATCAATGTTACATGAATCCTATGGGATTCATCCATTGACTATCCTTCTTGAATAATATTCCCATTTATGTTTATATATATATATATATATACGCTCATTTGTCTATGGTACTCCTTGATAAGTTTTACGATTCCTCCACGATGACAGCCAGCCAGGATACTAGCTTTGGTTCGTGATAAAAATTATGTGAGTGAAGAGGTCATAGTTCAAGGTCCATCATGAAATCCCCTTCCTATAGGTGGGGGGGGGGGTAGAAACACCTCCACCTATTGATAAGTAGTTATTCCCAGTAGAGCTGGCAGATTATGTGCGTAGACTAATCGCACTCTATGAGTTGTATCATTAGTGACTGTTGAGGTTCCGTGTTTTTCCATATTCTTAGGTAGTAGAGGATTGGCTAGAGTCGGTGGTCCAACTCATCAAGATTGTTCAAACACCTATAGATCAAATAGGGGATTTGATAACCAACGTTCTCTATGGAATAGATGGGTATTGGTAGAGCACATATACTCCAATGCACGATGAATCGACACTCTTGTGGGATGACTTCCAGTTTCTATTTTGTGATGAGTACTACCCCTCTTGCTTACACTCTGTCCAGATTTAGGGAGTATCTGGAGAATTAGTAGGAAATAATAATGGTGGTTGAGTACGTGACTTGGTTTTCATACCTTAATTGGTACTTTTTGGATGTGGTATATGGTGGTTACTTCAAGGCACAAAATATTGAGAATAGACTCCATAGAGAGAATAGTGCCAGTGTAGAACCCTTGTACTTTCCCACATATGATGAGGTGTTAGAGTAGGAATTGGTGACATAGGTTTCTATCAAAGGGAAAATATTAGGATTGTTTTGGAATTGGGTGAAACAGAGTTTAGACATCTACAAAATATTTCTAAAATCAGTTTCTAGGGCCTCAATGTAGGAGTCCTCCCCATGATCAGACTCAGGAACATGGTTAGGTGCAGCGCCGAGCACTGGGACAGCCCATGGAGGGTTAGCACAATTCTTATGATGGGTGAGGTCACATGGCATGAGACTGCCCAACCATATATGTTGAACTTCCCAAACTGATGGTGGATGAACCACCATGATAGAGGGATCGTTGTGATCATTGATCCCATAGGTTGGGATAGGGTGGTCCCTAGGGAAGAAGTCCTATATGAGGAGAAGGAAGAGTTGTTGGATGTGGAAAACACTAAGATGTCCCACCACCTCCACCATGTGGCCCACATCAGTCTGAGGGAGCTGGTTACTGGGGACATGGTAAGTTTCATGTTATGGATTTCTACGGTCCTGTATTGAATGATATAATAAGACGAATGCTCTCTATCTCGTCTACATTTTTTGGTAGAACATGATAGACACTTTTTGATGAACTCCTTCCCCCCTACTTCGTTCTGGATATTTTAACTAGGTGACACGGGGGGTTGCTGTAACCCTATGTCCGTATTGTTTGACCTATCTTTGAATGCACCTGGAGGTGGGGCCCTTTCACAAACATGATTCATTTTTGTGTTATGAGAAAAACTATAAGGTCGAGTCAGTGCCTCCCCAAGAAGATAGTATCAACATTTGGTGTATTAGTCCCTCTGACTTATGCGTTCATGGTGGGGTTATGTAGTTAAGTGTTGGAGAAATTCCTGACATTACTAGTGGAGTTTTTATTCTTAACCTCCTTTTTCTTGGAATTCCATAGGTGGGTGTCGTAGAGTCATTAGTTTGGATATTACTCTCCTTACATGATAAGTAAAGATGTAGAGGGTAGGTCACATGCTTTTTGTTTCCATATTATTGCAGTTGGACGAGTTTACTCACCCTCCCTATTCATCAGTACCTTTTCATGCTAAACAACACGCTTGGTATAGCAGTCATAAAGTACATATTGAGGTGATAGAGACCCCATAATAATGAATATAAGACTCAAAAACCAGTACTAGTAGTGGTATTATTATATATTGTGATGTGGAGACACTACCTTATATGAGAGTGCTTTGTGGTTTCATCTAACAACTAGATTCTCATGAACGTCATCACATAGAGGGACTTGAACATGAGGTAGAGACACTAGTTGATCTTCCTGTAGAACTACATCCTCAATATTGTTTATAATCTGAAAAATGGAAAAATTGTACTTGATTCCCTTAATAGGAAGTCCTAGACTAACCTAGTTTTGGATTGTTTTGAGTAGTCAGCTTCTCTACAACTTTATCTTGGGCAGAAGGAGGGTAAAGTTCTCTACATTAGATGATTATTACTTTTTTGTTCATTTAGTGTGTGAAATTGTGTCATCTAGGATACGTCATTTATGACGTTCTACGTGTTCATATATCCACTAGAGACTTACTGGATTAATATACTAAATGGGGGAATCATGAGATCTTGTTTAGAGGGAAAAAACTATATCCAGATGCGATGTCAGAGGAGGTTATGAGAGAGTTGCACACCTCTCACATAGATATACATCCCGGTGATGGGAATACATACATGGATTTTTGGTTGTAATTTTGGTGGTTTGGAATGGGATGAAGCATAGCTGAGTTCATCTTATGATTCCTCACCTATCATTGAGTGAAGGATGAGCATCGCGTTCTGGAAGGTTATTGTAGCCTCTTGAAATGTGAGAGTGTAAATGGGATGAAATAGCCACAAACTTCATCACTGGGCTTCCACAGATAGATAAGGGTCATGATGCCCTCTCATTGATAGTAGAACGACTCTCAATGTTGGCGCACTACCTTTATTTTATGAATCTATGTTTTGTGGACATTTTGGGGTATTTTTACTTGAGGGATATCATCCATCATTGTGGGGTACCCTCGATGTTTGTTTCCGACCACTACACAAAATTTCTTTTACGATTGTGGAGAGGCCTGTTGGAGGCATTTAAGACCCAACTGTGGATGAGTACAACCTTTCACCCCCAGATCAATGGGCTGAACGAGTGAAATATCCAGGTGTTGGAGGATATACTGAGGGCTTGCATGTTTTTTGGGTGAGTAAACAAGCTATCCCTGAGGTTCTTTGGGCCGTAAATATCCGGAAGAGGGTTGGAAAGGTTTCCTACCAACCTAACCTACCGTCGAAGCTAAAGTGGGTGCACAGCATTTTTCCACATGTCGCAGTGGAGATTATACATGCGTGATCATACACTCATCTTCAACAGGATAAGACCTTATGAGAATGGACTATACCCTTGTTTTTCATGCTGTGGAAGCATAGAAACATGTATTAGAGTTATTGGTAGTGGGAGATCCAGGTGTGAGCACTATATCCCAAGATGTTTCCCTAGTTTTTTTGTTGAAAAGCATAAAGGATTGAAAGATTCAGAGAACCAGTTTTTTCATTGTAATAATTTTATATATTTCTACTTATATTTATAGGTTTAGGAATTAAGACGATGTTCGATTACAATATCCAGTGTGCTCAAAATTAATTTTATAAAAATATAATTTAATTTTATACAATACAAGTGATAGAAATGTTATATCTACCAAATAGTACCTCATATCAGAAATATGAGTCCATGGTTGAGTCCAGAGAATAACGCTGACTCTATTTACATAAATATGAGGCCATGGATGTTGTCAGATGAAATAAATTCTGAATGGAGACTTGGATCAGAAATTTTAAACCATCATTGAGTTCAAAGCATGGTGTTTACCATAGGAGGGACCTCAGGTGAGTGGAAATGGGATGTTCAGATTCGGTAACTGCTAGAGGTTTCCTAATAATTGGATTTTAATGGAATGAGAAAGGGTTTGGATCATTTTCCCACAATAGCGAGAGTTCCTCCTCCCCTTTTAATCAGATAAATGACACTAAATCATGGACAGATCATGACGAAAAATCAGATCTGAGTATATTAGAGCTCAATGAATGGGATGAAGAATCCAAAATCTTGGTTGGATTATTAATTTTGATTCTATAGCTCCCTAATTTATGTTTTGAATGTCAAAATTTATTTGTGATCATTTTCGCTACTTTGAAATAATTTTTTGATGGCTAAACTAATAAATACCATCAACCATTTAATTTTGGGATAATACATTCTTCCCGTTATTCATGCTCTCTTCGTAAAATTTTTTTATCACATCAAAACATTGATGAATCATTGAGTGATGCATAGGTCTATGAACCTCTCGATCTGAGTAGTCCAGATCTATGTTCAGTTTCATGTTTCGGGCACCAGAGGAGCCACGCCGATGATAAAAAGTAAAGGAAAAATTCCATAACATCAAAATGGAAATAGATCATCAAGTAAAGATTATATTTGTGTCGATATGGAATTGAGGATCACGTATCTGGTCTCAATTTCATTTTCCAAGCACCGATGTGTTGTCGATGGTCTATAAAATGTTTGGAGGGCTTGGGGTGCAATAGAAAGCCATTGCGGGTGGCTTAGCTAAAGGCTGGTTTATGAACAAGGTGATGTAACCTGACATGGGGTCATCCATGTGGATCAATGGTGACAGACATGAGATACGACAGATAAGGGCGTCGGATCGGGATGATGGGCACGTAGTCAGTGCAACAGCCATGTGCGACAGAAGATAGATCACGTTGGTGGGAGCCGACAAATGTGGATGGGCCATGGGCTATGTACGGCTAGGCTATGGTCATGTGAGATGGGACAGATAGGCCAGAGTGGGTTAGTCTAGGGGGAGTGGACCAGTTGGAGTGGGTCGGTCCAGCGTGAGCAGGCCGGGTTAGGCCAAGGGGACATCTAACCACTTTATCTTTCAAACCGTGTGTCTGTTTTGCAGGACGTCTATGGAAATGTGATCATATCTTCTAGTCGAAACTTTTTTTGGATTTATTGGGTTTTTCATGTTACGGGCATGAGGCTGAAGGGAATAAAAGCCCAAATTTTAATAATAATATAATTACTTTTATATGAGTATATTTGAAACGAAAGTATCTCCTGCATCTAAAATTCTATGGATGAACCATCAGCAGCGGTGAAACCCTAAATTTATGGCAGATGTTTCAAGACCAATATCGAGTACGTAAACCATTCTTGAGGTGTGGGCCCCATGAGGCCCTGTTTTGGGATTTTTTAGTGAAATTTGACTTCTTCACTGGATGTCCATTTGGGATAATTATTAGTAAATCCCACAAGATTTTCTAAGAGAACCGTAATTGTGTGATAAATTTGATGTGTTTTGGGATTGATTTTTGGGACCCACGAAGCACCGTTCGTGGGTGATGTTATGAAATGAAGCTTCATAGCCAGGTGTCTAATTTAGGAAAATGAATAGTTGATCATGTGTTCTATTCCCCAAGGATTACAATGGTGTGATACAATTACCTATCTGAGGAAATTTGAGGTGGAATGACAGTGAAATTAAAATTTTCCCTTTGAACTAGCGACAAGAATCATGTGTTCTTAAGACTTTTAGGCCAGAGGTGCAATGTACTATGGGATTATATGATAATACCTAGTGTACTCAGACGTAGGTGAGTAATTTAGGGCGGTCATTTAAATGACCAGGTGATGAGGTGGGGACACATGTTGCATGGTACCACACACGTTGTGTTCCACACTGAATATTCTATCTATCGTATATCCTTCATTTGAACTCATATTTTGGCATATGAGTATCATATCCTAAGTCTTTTTCCGAATTGAACATGATGGTTCCCTCTTTACTAGAATTAGATATATGGTGTGAGAAGTTTTGGGCAAGATTACTATCAGATGTGATGCTCAAGGATGGCTATGATCAAATAAAATTATCACATATTTTCAAGCTCACCCTCTAACTATGACAGGTAGTAGTTTTCTCAATTTTTTTCAAGAGGAACCATTCAATATAGATGGATAGTGTAGTTCCACTGTGACCAGAATAGTACCATGCTTACCCACCAGCTCGACTTGGTAGTTGGTTCCCAGATGACAGTTCAGGGCTTACCCTCCAACTGGGCAGGGTAGTGGTGTACCCATATAACCAAAGTGTTGATCACCCTGATGTACTAGAGAACAGTTCCTCTTTATCTACTTTAATGGATTCACCCTCTAGCGTATTACCCTTCAGCAGGTTTGGGTAAGGGGTCTCCGTCAAATCCTGGGTGTTGACCCCCTAACACACTAGTGTGTGGATCCTGAATGACTAGAGTGGAATCCCCTTGACCCACTTGGGAATAGGTCCTCTATGGCTTCAATTAGAGTGGAATCCCCTAGAAATACTATGGTGTGAATCCTCTATTCAATCTTTCACCATTTGGCTATGAAGATCAGTGGTGAGACACAGTTTGATGTACCTTTGGACTCATGTGAAAGAGGGACACTTTACCCCACTGAAACACCTCCTTGTGAAGCGACCTAAAATAATGAGGGCAAGTCAGTTCTACCCAAAGATGATACTATCAATGTGTGTTGATAAATCCCCATTGAATTACTTGTTTAGGGACGACATGTGGGATGCTGGGCATCATTTATGGGCATTTTGGCAACTATTAGAGACTCTTTACTTAGATTGAATAGTGATATGGAGATCCACTTAATCTCTCTTTTCAGATTCATTGACTTAATATATATATATTTATATATATATATATATCCTATTTCAGTACCCACTCCTTTGGTTTCGGTTACTCTCCTTCCAGGAGTGGCAAAGATGCACGGGGTATGCCACGTGCTTTCCACATTTAGATTCTTTTGGTTGGATGATTCTACTCTCATGCAATATGTATCGAAGACTCGATGAGAAGTCCATATTCCCATAGTTTCATGATCCTTGTGTTTCAATGAGTTTACTTTAACTCTATAATTGGTTTGACATATACTCATTCATTTTACCTTGTTCAATCTACTTATTTCCACTTTAGTTTTATCTCTTATAGAACCCCTTTACTTTTCTAGGCGTCCTACTAAGTATGTTTATACTCACCCCTGCATTAGAGTTTCTCACACATATCACCCTATATACAGATGACTAAAAATTTGATCATGACTTTAGGAAAGCTTATAGATATGGGGATCTTAGACCATATATAGTGGTCTTGTCTTGGGATCCAAGAGAGGAGCTCTTTCAGCTATTTTAATTTTATTGATATTGTCAGGTTGTGACACTTTTCTGGTTGGTAATGTATTTTTTCACATTCTTTTCAGTTTACTTTTCTATAGTTATACTAATTAGAAGTCAATGCATGATCAGATTCCTTATATAGTAGTGTTGGATCTGGTTTTCCATTCCCTTTTTACTTTTCCATTATGTGGGATGCATGTGTGTGTATAGGTTTTAGGCAAAGGACTCCATGAGTTTTGTGTGAATTCGGTGCTTGACACCGCCCCTAACCTATTGAGGCAGTGATGGGGTATTTGTGGCTAGAGCCTTGACATGGTTCAGGTCATGAAATTTTATTCCTTACAATATATCTAGACATATCATTACATTTCGTCAATATCAACTTTTTTCAAACACTTATTGAAAATTTTGGTGGATTGAATAACTCCTTAACCATGTTCTTTATAAACTAATTATTCTCATCTTTCATACTTAGTATCCAATTCTGGTATTTTAGTGACTTTAAAACATATTTTGGATTATTATATGAAATATGATCCACATTTAAACAAACATTTCTTATCACATTCCTTAGTTTAACTCTTGAATACACATCCTTATTTACTTACACAATAGGGTGATCTTTTTAAGCTTTCCACATTAGTTATTGAACATGATTATTATCTATCTCAATAAGTGTATCAACTTATCCATATTTAATATGTATTAATTATTATAGTTTGAGAACTCTAATATCCTCCCTAGTTTTATCTTTCATTGTGGACATCTCTCATAAATATTTTTCATCAAAGGTAACATGAAAATATTATTTCTCTATGTATAAATCATTAATCAAGTCTGATTCCGCATTATATATTTATGCTATATCCATTGAAAATGTTCCCATCTTCTTTTCTTTCTAATCTTTTAATTCGATCTTGAAGCTTGTGTAGTCAAATTTTATATTCCATTCCTTCCGTCACACAAAGAATATAATTTATATTTTATTAAAATTTAAATATGAATTACTATTCCAATTTTCTATGAGATCATCAATCTTCTTTCCCCTACCATGAAACTTCTTGTAGAATATTTTCCCCTTCAAGACATTATAAACCCATTTTATAGTTTGAGATACTAAATGTATTTTAATTTTCCAGGACTCATATTTAGAAGATTTTTTAGAAACAGTATTTTTAGATTCAAAATAAACAATATTTTTTGATGTTTTTCCCCTAAAAAATTCTATTCAATTTTTTTCTTGTACTATAGTATAGAATCAATCAATTAATCTATATTTTAGTCCAAGAAATTAATTTTTTCATCAATGGATACCTTATTGGCATTCCACATCCTTGGTAAGTATCTGATAACTCTCTCAATTATAACATAATTCTCAAGTGTTTATTTTAAAGAACACATACCATTCACAATGCTTATAAATATGTGTATCATTCAATGCATAGTGTCATTTCATGCCATCATAGTGCGTTCATATTATAACTGATGAATCTTGGGTTCTTTTCTCTTCATGATATCTATTCCATTATGAGTATCATGAAAAATTACCTTGATATCATGAGTTGTTTTACATGTAGATATATGACTAATGATATTGTGGTTAATAGAAAAATAATTATTATTCTAGTTTTTATAATTATGAAAATACTTATATTCGTTATTACTTATAGGTATAATAACATCTACCTTTGTAAATTTTTTACATTTTACCATGGAAATACAGTTCTCAATGTTATGTTGTTTAATATGAGGATAGATTATTTCTCTACTATAAATATATTCATTACCAACAAATATGGGTGGAATCCATCCAACATTTGAACCTTCACCAGCTATAGAATATGATATTTTCATTATAACATTACAATTATATGCAATATTTAGTAATAATAAATATATGAATACATATAACACTTAGATACCAATAGTTTTTCTAAATATGATTATAGAAATTAGTCTAGTGTTGGATTAATTGAATAAATTAATATTTAATTAAATAAATAAATTAAAAAAAATCATAATAATTTTTATAGTAGTTCAGATCAAAATATTCTACTCCTACTATTTTTAACCCTTATACTCCTTAAGAGGTACATATGACACAATAACCTGAATTTTACAAGGAAGTCATAACTCAATTCCAACCTTCCAATTCTAATAGATGTACAAATTGTATAACTCATGATTTTATATTGCATGGAATAACCGTATAAAAAAATCCATTATGGAGGTATAACAATTAAAAAATTTAGGTAAAACATTATCTAAAATTCATATAATCAATAATATATAGAATAATATTTTACAAATCAAAACATGAAAAATCCGACTTGAACAATGATATTTGAATGGTTATAGTGGTACAATGACTTTCAAAAATGTATTACAACGTGATTATAGTAGTAAAAAATGTATATGACATAATATTATAAATTGAAATTAGTAAATAATTAATTTTTTATTTAGTTACGGTAGTTCTATTTTATTAAAAAATTACTTCATCATTCTTCCTTCAAATTCCCCAACAATTTCTTGTTCTTGAATCAATGACAAAATCCCTCATTATTTTTAAATAATGATTTAACTATAATTGAATACAATTATTATATATATTAATAGTATATTTAGGATTCAATGTATTCATGTGGAACAACATAATAATATGTTAGTGAAAATTTAATATTACATTAACACATTATGTCATGTTCACATATCAATGTCGCATGTGTTCACATGATGATAGTATATTATACTCTCAGAGTAGTCTCACAATGATTTTTGAAAATATTTTTTAACTTTAACACTAAATGAATTGATGAATTTTTTTCTCTATTGGAAGGATAATAACGAATCCCAATAAATCTCCATGATTCAATGGTTCAATAGTATAGTCTCACAAAACTCCATATATTAAGTTGTTGATCAGGGTACCATGCATCAACATATATAAACTCTTCTAGAAATTTTTATACCTCTAATTAATAATTGATAATCCATTCTCATTATGATATATTCTTCAAATAACCTTTATAACAAAAAATAATAATTGTGTTTTCTCAATGTAAAATTAAAATGACCCCTGATATTATATTGGCCTCAAACATAGTGTCCTCTACATGATCATTTGAATTTCATAAATTATTTTTTATTCAAAAAATTACAAAAATAATTTATTTAGAATGAATTGTAAAAATAAATTTAAAACATTATATGTAAAGGGATATAAAAATATAATCCAAGTCATTTCAAAAATAAATTTAAAATATAAATTTAAAAACAAGGACATCCAAAAACTGGTGATCAAAACACAAATTACATTTTATTGGGATCATAATGTTAACCTATGACACATATTAAAAAGGTTTAGACATAGTATATGCCTGCTATCTTTGATATTTTATCTTCAACCTAGTGAATAAACTAAACATAGTGTTAACTAAATAAAATTTTCCACAGAAAAGGCAGACTGAATTTTTCTACTTATCAAATAAATATATCATTAGATCCTGGATCCTACAATGCTCTAATTTTTGATAAGGAAAAGAAAAGAAAATAAAATAATACCCATATAAAAAATTCTTAATTAATAATTATTACTTGAAAATTACTATAGTAAAATATATTCCCTCAATATATATGAATACTATCAAAAAAATACTTTCACTATCTTGTCCCTCTATAGGGTAATCATAAAAATTAGAAATATGTAAGAAAGATAAAGAAACTATAGATTGTATTTATTATATTAGATGAAGTTTTATTTCAATGGAAACAATATAGTTATAAAATATATTTAAAAGAGAAAGAGGAAATACAATTAGACTTCGAAAACTCTGTGATCTCTTCATCCAAAATAATATCATTATCTATTAATACAAAAAGTTTCATTTCAATCATAATATGAATCTATATTCCCAATGTTACAATTTTATTCCTCAATACATCCAATGTGCATCGTGTAACAAAACATAATCCTTATATTGATACATTAGCAGTCTAAATATTTACATATAAATAATTTCATCTTTAAATATTTCTTAGATTTGTACACTTATTGAAAAAAATAAATATATGACTAAGTTTAGAGAAGTTCATAGTCCTTAACTTGAGAGAGAAAGTGAGAGAAAATTTGTACACTGATTGAAAAAAATAAATATTCATTCAAAATAGTATCTTTATAATATTTACATTGTTTAAATTAATAATTGAAAATAAAATTAAAATATACCATAATAATTTATTTTTTAAATGTGATTAATGATTTAATATCCATGAGTAATAAATATATATTGATGTTTAGAATATGTTTTAAAAAATATAAAACATATTTGGGTGGATAATATCATATCATTGAAGTGACATAACCCTACATTTCATCAGGATATATTATTGACAGGATGGTGTAATATGTGTTGATAATTTATATTATGTTACCAATAATAATAAAAATACATTAAGTCTCCAGACATTGTTTATGTTCTAACATATTGTTTCATTTAAAAATAAGATAGTATCCATGATGTAATGTAATCCCAATTTTATACTTAAGATAATGTCCATGATGAAATGTAATGCCACATAAAATATTTAGACAATATAGGGATCAACATGACTTGATTAATTGAAATCATTGACATTGGGAAGGGTGAAATATTATAAATTACTAATTCTTCCCAACATGGATAATAAAATACTATTGACTGCCAACACACATAGAAATCACAGAAGAATACATTCATAAGGTTAAATGAAGAAAATATTTCATTTCCATGATTAAGATTCTTATTTGGATCTATATAAATATTTTTATGAATATACATATTATTCATATTTTATTAATACTAAAAATCTTGGACATTTATTTAACATATATTTTATATAATAAACACATATACAAATGAACAACTATGATCCATATGAAACCAATTAATTCTATTTAATTTTTCATAGGATAAATGAATCTTAATAGATTGAATCCTCCCAACCGGTTCAAGCCTAATAAAATATTCTATAATATCCTCCTAACTATAAGTAAGATTAAAAATTATGGATTTTACATCACAATATATCTAAACTCATCATGATTATTCATAAAAATTAGCATATTCCCCCTTAATTTTTGATCTTTTAGTGGATTGACTAACACCCAATCCTTGTTCCTTATAAACTAATTAAGATCTTCATATATGTATGAAAAGGTAACGTGATTCATTATATTTTTTAGATAATAAATTTATTTGATCACCTATTATTTTTTAATTAATTTATTTTTAAATTGTTTTGGAATTAATGGATCATTCTATTAGATTCTATAAATATGTCTCAAAGTATATGAAATAGTGAATTTATGAATTTTTAATGAAATGAGGAATAAATGAATGTTAAACTATTAATATTTATTTACTTTTTGGGTTTTAAATTTGAAGGATAAGGAAGAATAAAGTATCAATGAAATCAGACTGATTTGGAAAAATACTAGAAAACTCACTATGAAATGTTACATATACTTGGTTATATATAATATCTTTAAAAAGATACACAAGTAATATAACATTGTTAATAAATAATTTTACATGTTAAATAATGAGTATTCCTTAAAATATAACCAATTTACCTTTACCATTGTGATAGAAGGTTATGTGTCTAAGAATATCTCAGAGATGCAGTAGGATATGATAGTGTTTTTGGAACTCTCATTATGTTTTCCACTTTCTTTAATGTAGGATATGATAAATATTATGATGTCACATAAGGTTTTTTAATTTTAGAAATTATTATCAACTATATATGTAAGCATTTTAGGATGAATAATATCATTCCCTTTAAAAAATCATGAGAAAAGAGTTCCATGTGAGAAAAAAATATTGTGGTTAGGAATTTCATCTCAATGCCACATGGAGATCATGCATGCTATAAGGTAATAAATGAATATACCATTCCATTGGTCTAACTGAATCAGAATGAAGGATATATTTAAAATTCAATTTGCATATGAATAAATCATTTTTAATTGCGAAATAATAGATTCACTGTAGAATTTGAAGGAAGATCATATATTCCACATGGAGTTGAGATGGAATATCTTGAAGGAATACAAAAATATCATAGAATAAGGTTTAGATTATTAATATTGGATTAGTACATTCATTTAAGGGATCCATTTTATATTTTATTATTTTTATATATGTTTATTTTATTATTTATTTTCCCATAGCTATAACCCTTTTCATGGATGGATAAAATTATTTACTGATTGGTATCATAAAGAGGAAGAAATATTGTCCAAGTTTGAGTTATAATAACAATTTTTAATTATTCAAATAATATTTGAACTTTTTTTATGTGTTGGGATATATAATTGGATTTAATTCTGTTTGATTTATATTTATGTGAAATATTTTTATCTTGTGTTATTAATTCTTCTCAACCTTCACATGATTATCCTAATATATAATAGGATATGAATTTATTTTACTGAAATATATAGAGATTACTAATATGTGTTTGAATATTTTTAGAACTATAAGGATTTATTAGAACCTTCACTTATTTAAGTAAACTTCAGTAATTTGGGGATATTTCATTATTCACCTATTAGGGATATTTCTTTATATCTTCCAACATATATAGGAAATAGGATCAGTCAGAAGTGATCATTACTAACTTTAAACCCATATTAACTATCAACCATTTATGAGAGAGATGAAATTTTAGATGATCTGATTGATAAAATATAAAAAATTATTAATCAATTTAAAAATAGGATAACAAAAAATTAACATTCTAACCCCTGGAAAATCCAATAAATCTATTTCGAGATAATAAAATCTGTTTCAAATTTATCTAAGTTCTCTTGAAAAATTCAATACCAGACCCCATTATGACTATTAATGAAAACAATAATTTTCTCACGAATTTATAGATAACCTTTTTTTACTATACCATATTACAAACATAGTATTTAATTTATTTTGTCAGTCACCATATTATGTGAGTAAAAAATATGTCATTGCTTCCAAGGAAGTTGTTTCCTAATTTAATACAGTTAACACATGAACAAAAAAATTTATTGAGTTGATCCCATGTTTACAAGTTATTCAGTCTTGATACTAAGCAATCTATTATAGAACTATGTGTTACTCATTACATAAATGAAAACATTTAAATTGGAATTACATATTCAAAAGATGATTTTGAACAGAAAGATGGATTTATTAAAATTTTTAGAATGTCTCACAGCCTTATAGGAGAAGAGATAAACAAACAAATAAAATATATCAATAATATTTGTATAACACTGAATCCAAGCATAAAGTTTTGGGAAAAATCAATTGTGTATAATTTAACTTATCACTAAAAGGCGTGGTTGAACAAAGGATATATATTCTAAAACCAAGAGAAAGAAATTATTAAGAATACCTTCTATCACAGAAAAGATTATTATGATGGAAATTTTATGGATTCTTTATCGAGATAAAATTTTATTGATAATTCACAAAATAGAAACAAGGAAATGACTGAGAAGATAAATCAAAATTCAAAATTTTTTGATGCAAGAGGTACATGAAAATGGGGAGTGTATATGATAGGATATTCACACACAATTTTACTTAAACATAATAATTACTATATACCACTTTGGTTTGGAAGATTAAACATAATATGTTAATGGATTAACAAAAAATAGTAATGTTATCCAGACATTCCTCTTTACCAAATAAGTTTACCGAGGAATGTGTTGAAATGAAGGAAATTGAAATATTTACTACTTATTATAGAAAAATACATTATCAATATCCCATGAATAACCATGGTTATAGAACCAATTATCATCTTTAATATACATATTTTATAATCAACAAAAGCATTCTAAACCACTATTTTAAAAAATTATATTAACCTACACCATTCCAAAAAAACTCAATGCAACCATATAATCAAAAAAATATTAAAACACGAACTTTTTAATGAAAAAAATTTAAATAATATTCTTCAACAACATTCCATAAATAAATACATAACTAATAATATTCATGCATTGAAGAGTTAAGAAATGATATGAAATATTTAAAAAGATATCTATTAAATGTGAGTGTAGTGACAACAATGAGAGGTAAATAAATTAACCATAAAAAATACATACAAACAAACCCAATTCAATAAACGAGGAAGTGGATAAAAAAATTTAAAACAATTAGAGAAAATAAAGGAAAGAAGATAAAAATAATTGATCAATAAAATAAAACAATCCATTAATATTTTCCTTAATAATATTAATATGAAATAGATTCAAAAAAATTATTTGTGCCTTTAAAAAGGAATAAATAAACATATCCCTTCTTTAAAATCATAAAAAAATAATTAGTCATTGTTCCTTAAATAATTATGCACCACAAAAACTATACATAAAAGGAATGAAACTGTTAATTTATGATGGAATGTTTTAATATTTATAACACAAAAAATTACTACCAAATGTTTTGAATTAGTTACATTTTAGATTACTTGAAATTTTGGTTCCAAGTATTTATCATATGATTTATATGATCTAGGAGCTTCAATTATGTTCATGAATTATTTTTTATTTTTTTCATTATAGATGTGAGAGAACAAACAACAAAAAGTTGTAGTCTGACTAGTCATGAGATCGACTAAATTCCTAGATGGTGTTCTTAAATATTCCTTAGTTATATTATATAATTGTTTTTGAAAGATAATTTCCTTGTGCTAATCATTGTGGGAGATAAGAAACCCACTCAGTCACCCATAATCTTGTAAAGACCATTCTTGAAGAAAATTAAGTTATTCATTAATTTTGATGAAGATAAATTGATAGTGGATTGTGAAGAATACAGTATAAATACTAATATATTTTATTCCATGAAATTTACATAATGTGAACATTAAATTTTCAAACTCAAACATTTTTTTGCACCAATTTTACATGAGTATGATAGTCTAATGAAATAGATTCAAAATTTTATGAAATCAATTTACATTTGAAAAACCTATGAAAATTATATATAAAAAACATATTCTCACTAAAAACCTCTATAATAGATGGTTATTCATTTTTCATTTTATGTATTTGATTTTTTATAAAATAAAAATGGACTTAACTATTTCCATTTAGTTTAGGATCACAAAACAGCTAAGATAAGTGGACCCAATCTAATTTCATCTTTTATTAAGGACCGAAATCTAAAATTAAATTCATTACTACCTAATTTAATGTATTGATTTTCGATTAGACAATACAAGAATCTAGAAATTATTATTAGAAACACTTCAATTTATTGAAAACAAAAAATGAAATCCTTTTGAAAGAATATGTGAATCATTTAGGTCATAATTTAGGATATATTTGAAATTATTAGTTATAAAATTTTATTGTATAAAATTTCACATGAATATAATTTAATAAATGTAAATAAAAATTATCAAATACCTAAAAAAATTATATAATTAGATAAAAAATGAATTCATATGTTTTTAGGTGTTGGAATAATATTTCTTATTTATTATTCTGAAAGGGAAATTCCACTTCATATATTTACTAAAAAATGTTAATTGACCATTTTAAATTATAATTAACATGAGATAATTAATATGGGAATAAAAATTGCTATATATATTTCATAGGATACATAAAAATGAATTAGTTCACAATAAAATATAATTATTTGTAGAATTTTTTGACCAAATAATGAATTTATTATTTTAAACAACCCAATAATATTTTTAGATTGATTCTAAATATATTTTTAAGGGACACACCCATAGAAAAAGAAATGAACACATTCAAGTATCATATTTTACCTTTTCTTACTAATGGATTCCATTTGGATTATGGATTTGATAATATCCAAATAATAATTCAAATAAATTTCTATGATTTAATTAATGACTAATTATTAGCCATTTTTTATTATGTCACTCTGTTTTGGAATTACATGATCATTTCGTAGAAAATTTTAAAAATATTTGAAAACATATATTGAGAAAAATATTCTATTAAGCTTTTAAAAATTTCATTTCAAGGTGGAATGAAGGATTTTTCATGGACACACAATCTTAAAACATGGGATTGAAGTTGGAAAATTTAAAATATGAAATCATCCATAATTTCCCTTACCCATCCTATGTGGAATGGGTTATATACTTTTTATAAAAATCTGTATTTTACATAAAACTCATTAATTATTTTAGAAAAATTTATTTTGATCTTTGATATTTAATTTAATGGGATTTGACTCATTTTTGATGGATCTTATATTAGAATCTTTTGAAGAGATAAAGTGAAAACTTACAAATCCGTTGACCACATAAAAATATAATTGGAACCCTATATTTGTGTTGTTTTGTGATGATTCAAATCATACTATAGGAATAATTTTCTCTAATAAAATTAAATAAAGAAACCATGTCATTGAATTTGTATAAAAAATATTGGATGGAACATAGAATCACTTCACTACAACTAAAAATGACTTCTTGGTAGTTGTTTTTGCCTTAGAAAAATTAAAATATTATATTCTAAAGGCAGAATTGACTATTTTCTTTGATCATGAAATAATTAGGTACCTAATTAAGAAGGAATAAATAACCTAAAGGTTGGTGATAAAGATTTTATTTTAGTAGGAGTTCTATGATGAGATAAAGGAGAATATGGGAGCTAGAAATCAGGTGGTATATCACATGATGAATAAATATCACACAATAAATGTAGTAATTATGGGAAAGATCCACTTAATGACTTAATTATTTGTGAAAGATATTATTTTATTGTGGGAGAGGTACCATGTTAAGTTGTTATAGTATGATTTTTTAATTTCTCTTGTTCTATCATATCTTAACTAATAACATGTTTTTAGACTAAAAGATGAAGAAAAACATTTTATGATATATATATTTAGAAACGTTATAGTGGAAAAACGATTAAGATACGATTTCTTGGAAGTGAATCACATTATATAACAAGTTTTTTTCTATAATTTAACATGTGTAGGATGATTTAGACCACAAATAAATACTTGAAAAGTCATGGAATTAATATTATAGTAGGTAAAATTATTAAAAAATTCCTATGGGTTTTGTAAAAAATGTGTGTATTTATAATAAAATGGAAACAATGAAAAAAAGTAATGAAATGACTCATTGACCAATGATTTTTGGGAAACATTTGAAGAATGGGGAATATATTTTTTGGGACCATTTCAAATGTTATTGGGATATTATTTAAAATTTATAACTATAGAATACGTCTCAAAATTTGTGGAATCAAAGGCCACTAAAACTACTGACTCATATATTATTTATACATTTTTATGAACTAACAAATTTTGTAGATATAGAACTCCAATAGAAATTTTAGTGTGTAAGGGAATCACTTTTACATTATATTATTGGATGTTCTAATTTTGATATATGTGGTGACCTAAAAAAATTAATCCTCTACCATCTATAGACAAATAATCATTTATAAGTTTCTAAGAGGGAGATTAAAGAAATTAGATTAAAGGATATTAGTAAAAACGTGATAGACTATATAAATTGGATTGAAGATAAATTATGTGTATATATAATAGCTTACAAAACCATAATTGGATAGTTCCCCTAATAGTTATTCAATGAAAAAATGTATCATGTTCACATGGAGATAAAAAAATATTATTAGGATGTCAAAAGGGCTAAATATGGATCAAGAAGAATACATACAAAAATGGATATTTTAGATTAATTAATCATAATAAATAAGGATAAAATAAATTAAAAGATAAATAATTTGTAATGAATGAAAAATAGTGGTATATTTCATGTTTATTTAACAAATAAAATTTCACCCTCGAGAGGAAATGTTTTTTATAACTCTAGAGATAATTATATGTCTAGTAAAATACATTCCAAATTGGAAATCCCATATTAGATCACTAATGTTTCTCATTTTTTTTATAGATAAATATATAAGGATAGTATAAACCATTTAATATCATTGGAACCAAGATTAATATTATTTTGGAAGTATTCTAGACACACTGGTGGAGGAGTTTACACTCCATCATCCATTAAACGAATATAAAATTCATAGTTATATCATTGTTAATTCATGTTGAGTTTTTATAACTATTCAATCTTATTAATAAAATCATATATAATAGAATTAATTGTGGAAATTTTTTGAATCAGATATGGTAGATGGAAAATTGTATATATTTTTTTGAATTTTATTATGTTTTAATTTTTAATTTTTAATTTTTATATTCTTTTTATATGATATTGAATCCTATTGAGATAAAAATAAATACCATTGTAATTTTTAAATAAATTTTCTTCTTTTTTCCTTTTTCCAAAACACCTTCCCTCATCCTCAATTGTTATTCCCTAGATGCATTGATAATAAAATAATATTTGACCAATATTTCCTTATATTTGATGATAATGATCATATAAAGAGTTTTGGCAGCCGCTGGTTTTTTAAGGGTCCAACTAACTCTCCACTAATAGGTTTGCCACATTTGTTTCCTTTATCCATAATTGGGTCTTTAGAGTTAAATAATTCCATTGGTTCCACCAATATAGTTTCAATGATAGCCTATAGAGGAGCGAGTGTCTCCGGATTTAAGGGAATTTTATTGTGGTGTGTACCATCATCAAGAAATATTTCCCAAATTTTGACTGAATTCATATCACAAACATTTGTAACTCCTTATTATTATGTTACGATAGATATCCTTACCACTTCCTCAGTATGTTTTGAATTTCAAGCTAATTTAGAGACCATTTGTTTTAGTAAACATTAGTAGTACTTTCACTGTACTGTTCTTTTCCCCTTGTTGATTTGAAAGTCTCCAGAAATATATTTTACTTTCTTCCCACTCCTTAAGCTAGGGACCACATTCAATAACACATGGTGGTCTTTTTCATTATCCAAATATATAATAGAGTAAGTATCATTGTCACTCAACTCATAATTCACCCATGTTCTTGAACGATAATAATTTCATTTAAATTTTGGAATAAACGACTTTGATTCATCAACAGACTCATAATATTCTTCATTTACTTTATAATTATTGAAACTATTTTGTAGTAGTATTTAGCATGATGGAACATACAGGTTGGAAGACCCCTTCACCTGGGGATCATTTTCATTCAATTATGTAAAGGTCTATAACATAAGCCCAAAGTTTACGCTAGTGTCTATGTTAGCGCACCCACCAGTACCCGCATAGAACTCCTTTCTTTTACCCTTACCCCCAGAAATGGCATAATCAGGAGACAATGAATGCTCCTTGGTGGTAAAAAAAGAATTTGCTCAAACCTCTCACATGGTTTTCATCCCAGTAATTGCACCATCCATGTCACACTTCAAACCAGCGAAGATGTCCACAACCCTTGGTTCTGGAAGATGACTACTATCTCCATTCCATTGTGCATCAATATTAGTGGTTCCCTCCTTTTTTGATTGAAAAACTATAAGGTTAGCATGATAAACAGATTTCCCCATCTAGATGGTGTATGAATCATGATCCAAGATACTACATGAGGAATATAATTTATTTAGTATTCAAAGCAAAGACATTTCTTCAAAAGTTTCTCTCCCTTAATCCCAATATAGAGAAAGTCCACCGATTTTATTTATACATATATTTCTATGTAGATACGAGGATATATGGGATGAAAACATGCTTGAGTATTATTATAGAAAAAAGGAAACGAACCCCCATATTTCAAATCATCCTGAGAAATACCATATTCCGAATCAAAAGTGGTAGAATAGGAATATAAATGAAAATCAGAATAAATGGAAGATCTAATTTTAGGAGAAACTCAATATACAAACTGAAAAGAGAGAATTAAAATCCAAAATTAGAGTAAGAAGTTCTAAACCAAGCAATGATGAGGTCTAATTCATAATTAAAAATTATTATAAAATAATATGAATCCAGAATCCCAATGATCACCCTATCATGCAAATCCCAGGATTCGAAAACAAACATGATGAAGGTGTCCATCGGGGGTTGAAACATTCCAAAACGAGCCACCAATTTGATATTTAGCAATTAAAAACACATTGAGATGTCTATTAGAGAAAAATAATGCTTGGTGATACCATCGTGACATGATATAACTTTAGGGAAAATAAAATTATCAGGAATGATGTGAAGAGGATTCTGTAATTTATATTCCTTTTTTGAGATCTTTTTTTTATATTTTCCTTCTACATGGTGTATAATGATCTGGTAGGGATGTTTTTCAGGTAGTAAAATATCCTTTAAATGTTTTATAAAAAAATAAAAATATATTTCTATGTTCTATGTATATTCCAATTGTATGAAACTATTTTTTCTCTTGGGAATATAAATTATTTGGATATTGAAATGATTTTATTTCATGATTAAATGTTTGAAAAATTCATTAAAGGATTACTCATTTTTTAATTAATTTTTTTGATATACAATCTTGTTTTAAAACCACATATTGGATAGGATTCTAAATCATTTTTTTAAAAATATTAACAATCCCTTCATTTATTAATACAATAAATCCATCTAAAATTATCTATGGATTCTAGTCAAAACATAGGAGAATTGAGGAATTAGTGTTTTAAATGATTAAGGCATTTTCTTTGAAAATCAGTTTTCATAATGAACATATTTGAAATATTCAATGAAATATTACCATTGAATTATCCACTAATAGTCCAGAACAACCATGTCAAACATCCACATTACAATCTTGAAATCTTTACCCACACAAAACTAAAAGTAAATAGAATATCATATCTGAATTCAAGGGTAGGGTAATTTTTTTGTGAGTAAAGTTGGGGTGAAAAATAATTTTTGGAGATACGGAAGATAAAATATCGTTCAATAGGGAAAATGAATTTCACATAATGATTTGATGTTAAAATATTACTCTTCTTTCATCAATATAAAAAATTTGGTCCAAATTTTCATAAAAAGGGTATAAACCACTAATGGAAGAAGGGAGGAGAAATATTTACTTCTGATGGTGTTATTATTTTGTAAATATCCCATTTATTTGAGATTTAAATCATGAAAAATGAGAGTGAGTAGGGATACCCTTATGGATTATAAATTAAAAATCATCAATTATTAAACATTTAGAGGAAAACCTAACCATTTGGCAAATTATGTTTTTAACATATGTACCTACCGATCAATATCGACTGAACAACCATATAAAAATTCATGATAAAAAAAATAAATTTAATTATTTTCTATAAATTTAAAAATATAATAATCCTATGGTGGTCGTAGTATGAGTTTGTATTGAAAAAAATTCTCTAGAAATTTATACTTATTTGATTAGATAAATATTTTCATGTAGGTTTGTTTAAATGAGCATGAGAAGATTGAATAATTGAAAATAGATAGAGTGTACCATATGAATACATTAAGATATATGTCATGAATAATGAATGATACGATTTAGTTACATCGATATTGAAAAGGGAACTTACGTTGGCATGTGTTTTAAATTATGCTTGGGAAACATTTTTTGAGTTCACTTATCTTGGAGTCCATGATATAATTATGGAAAAATTGACTTAGGAAGTTAATTCATTATATATTCTTTTGATAATAAATTCATTTTATTCCCCTATATTTAATAATTGCTAGAGTTGTATAGAGTTTTAAAATTAAAGAATCATTTCTTGGAATTTTAGGAATATTTATTATCATGGTATTATTTATGAATTTAATTGATTTTATTAATTTCTAAAATTAAATTAATATTGACATATTGATAGCCTTTGACTTATTATTTTTATGGTCAAGGGATGGGGGAACAACTGTGGTGATGAAATAGGGAAGAATTGTAAATTTTTTAGGGAAATCACTAGGATACGTAACATTTACTTTAAGATACAAATGGTCTTCAATTATATACATAAATAATTTTCATTAGTGTATATGAAATTTTCATTAACAGATGTGGAATTTTCCATTACCATTGATAAATAATGGGCTATGTTTCTTAGAGTAAGGATGGTTCATTTGGAATGTCCCTATGATACATAACATATATTTATTTATAAGTAATAATTCTTTTCTCATATGTAATATTAAATTGATGATATATATGAACATGAAGATAGGGTGGGAAAAATAATTTTTAGAACTCATGTAATATTTTTCCCTTTGTTAAATTGATCCATGACATAAAATTTTAATGGAAAATTTTTTTTTCTTCCGACATGAAATTTACATTATCAATGTATGAAAAGAATATTAGGATTCATGAGATCACATACTATATAGAATTAAGATAATGGAATGCCACATGTGAATAAATTAATGTGTCTACAACAACAATATTGGAGCCAAGTGGTGATCATGTATTCTATATAAGAGTAAAATATTATACCATTCATTCAGTTGAAAATAATAAAGAAATAAGGGAAGTTGACATATGATATTTGGGTAAGAATAAATCTATTATGATCATTGAAGTACAAACATCAATGAAGAATTAATATAATTATCATAAATACCACATATATATGACTAGACTATCTCAATGATATATTTAATGATTCTATAATAAGTAGAGGTTATAAATTTAAGTTGGGAACCAATTTTTCATCAATGATGTTACATTATTTTCTATCATGTTATTTTTTCATACATAGTTGTAACACATATTATGGAGTGATAAAAATCTATTTGTGGCTAGGATAGGATATATGAGAACATATTACTCATCTTGAGTCTAAAAATAAATATTAATTTTTTTTGTTATTTGATCTCATTTATTCGTGTTTGGATTTTTAATTTCATGTGATTATATGCAGATTAAAAAAATTTCATTATAATTTAATAGGGTTGATTAATTATTCTATCACTCAACTTGATCTTTACCTTATGTGATGGAATACTCTTAGTTTTTGGGAAAGTTTCTACTTGTTATTGATACAAAAGTTGAAGGATGTGTATCGTTTTGGATTACATAAGAGTATATTCACCTGATTTGGATATTCTGGAGAAATTTTGTGAGAGCTCGTTATTGAGTTATTCTAGAGATATCTTAATATATTCCAGTACATAATGGAAGGAGTTCTAGTTAGAAGGGATATTTTCTAATTTTAAAATCACATTCACTATTAAACAAATGTTATAGATACATGATTATATATTCTCCTATCAATAAAATAATAAAATAATATTACTTTATTTAAGACTAAGATAACATAAAGAATTGGAATCCAAATCCCAAATTAATAGTTAAAATTATTTCTAGATAATCAAATTAGATTAAAATTAATCTTATTTCCCCCAAATAAATCAATCCCAGACCCAATTTTAACTAATTGTGACAACATGACTTTTCAGCCCATCTTGAAGACTACCTTGTGTCTCTACACTAATATATTTAGCTACAGGATAATTTATTTGATATCCCATGAATTGTGTGTCAATATCTAATTCCTAAATTGGATCCTTTAGTGATTCTAAAAAATCTGTAATAAAATTCCATGAAATAGAATATGAAAATTTAAAAATATTTTATATCACATCCTTAATTTCTCTCTTGAATCCACATATCTAATTACTTTAACAATAATATGATCCATTTGAGTATTCCGCATTCAATTATAAATAGGATCATTCTCACACACAAGAGTTGTATAAAATTCTTTATTTTTAACAAGTAAATTTATACAAATTGAGAACTCTACAATATTCCTTAATTTGATCCATCATTGTTGATTTATCTAATGGATCCTTTTAATCAAACCAAACATGAAAGACTACATTCATTGTTTTAATCCTTTTTTTTGAAACTCTACATGATTTAATGTTGTCATAATAACATAGAAATATACCTTCATCAAACTTAGAATCGAACTTATCCAAATTACCGTTACTGATATTGAAAAATATTTTAAATAAAAAAACATTAAAATATTCATCCTTTACATTAATTTATTTCTAAATCTCATGCATTGAATTTTTATAAATTGGTATTGGGATAATAATATTTTAAATACACAAATTTTTTGAACAACTTCTACCAATAAATAATTTTATAAATAATACATATCCTATATTTTTATTCAATTTAATTATTAAAATTAATTATTCTATCCACTAATCGATTTTTCTATAGAGTCCCTGTTGATGAAAAGTTGTGAAAATATTCACTATATACCAAAAATTTCTGAAATTTTAATTTAAAAAACTCACCTCCATTACAACTTCTTATTGAGATGATCATGTGATCTTTATTAATTTCTATAAGATTATAATTAGAAAAAACCATAGATAAATTTTCAATCATCTCTACTAGAAAGTAAACCCTTGTGAATATGGTGATTTCATTAATAATGATATGTGTTTACTTCATTCTTCCAGAACTAGAAGTTAATATTATTCCAAATATACCAAGATGAATCAAATAATTTGAAGCAGTGGCACCCTCTATTATTATTAACATTGAAGAATTCTTTTATATCTTTCTATTCATGAATGTATTAAAAATATATGTCAATATAATTTAATATCACTCAATTTTTGTATAATTTATTTATTTTACAAAAATTTTGGTAGTTTTAAATTTGTATACCCATGAATTCTATTCCAAAAAATGATATTTGATAACATAAAATTATAAAACAATACATGTTTGACATTATGTCTGCATGATTAATTTTATTAATATTATCCTTGGGGATAGATAAAAATAATATAGAATCATTATTAATAACAATTAATTTATAATTAAAAAAAATTTAAAAATCATTTCATCATCATATATTTGATATATGATTGTAATAATTTGTAATTAGCCTTATATATGTATAACTTCAATTATAATTGTATAATCACATAAAATGACACGATAAAAATATTTTTCCTTTCCATTGTAATTTCCAAAAAATGTGGTAGTATATCCATGAAATAAAATTATGGTTTTGATATTTTATGGGTATCTATTCTTATTCATAGAGAATCAAATGTCAATGTGCCATACATCTTCCAAATAAATTTTACGGAAATATCTATGAAAAGTTGAAATAATAGAATTTTTTTGTACCCATTCTAATTTGGGGCCAATTAAATTATACATAATACCATTAGGTACCCATACATATTTTATAAAAAAATTAATAAAGGTCATTCTATAAAGATATTTAATGTTATATTACTTAGTATGAAAAAAATACTTTGGATTTATAAGAGATAATATACTATCATAGTGACATTTTAATCTATTTCTGAAACAAGTAATAGAACAGATACTACATATATTTATCTTTATGAAGAAGTTTCTATACATATTTTTAAATTCTCTATTTTATCCATTTTCATTTTAGTGTTCGTTGAAATGCTTCTCAAATTCTCATTCTCTTGTTTATGAAGATTATTTTCCATATAATGTTTATATTTTTGTGCTAGAGTTCCTTTTATAATATTGTGATGTTTTAATATCATTTTGCAACGTACCAACTTTTTCACTGAACTATAAAATGATAGGTTTTTCAAATTTTGTAACATAATTAGAATCATAATCTCAATAAAAAATGAAATCATTATTAGGTATATATTTTAAGACTCTTTCTTTGATTTCAAATCATTATTCAAGTCATATTCTCAACTAAATCTATTTGATGCAACCATATAAGAGTTCCCCCTTTTTCTTATACTCATATTCTTTTTGTTAATTCATCAACCATCATAAAATATATTTGAAATGTAATTTCTTTTGATACTCAAAAAATTTAACATATATAGTATTAAATTCAAAATTTGAATCTCCTTTCTCATTTCCTTTGTAGTCATCCTACCTTTTTTCCCTTCTATAATACATCGAATGGACTCTTTTTATCTTCATATCATTACACAAACCTTTAAAAATTTGAGATACATTATCCCTTTCCTTTATTATGTCTCATACTAATAATAATCCTAATATAAAATTTAGAATTAAAAGTAACACCTTTATTTTCTTTAGTTTCTTATTTTTCAATGTTCTTAAAATCTAGTTCATATTGTAGTAGATAACTTATCAATTCATTCCAAATGTGGTCCTTAATAATATTTATTTAATTCATGACCACATTCTTGGGATTCCAATTCTTTGCTATGTATTTTAAAACTCCCTCAACAATAACAAATGAATATTCAAGTGTTTCTCTTAAAGTGCTCCTACTATTCATAATTATTGTAAATCTATATTATATTTGAATCACAATATTATTTTTCTCATATTGAATCCTTAGTATTCTTCTTGAATTATCTTATTCTTGTCATCTTCTTCATGTCGTTGTAATTGTGTTTAACTTGAAAATTTATCCAAATATCTTAGGAATTTTTATAATTATATACATGAATAATGATATTATAGAAAATAACACAATAATGAATATTCATAATTTTAAAATTAATATTATATATAGTTTTATTATTAGAATTAGATGCATCAAAATTTACCTAGGGAAAATTTCAGTGTTTTACCATTTAAGTACTGTACTAGATGCTATGTTTGTTAATACATGCCTTTATTCTTGAATACTAGTCATTATAGTCATTACCATCAAAGAAGGATGAATTATATTGAATCATTCCATAAATAAATCCATGACCATCCATAAAATAATAACATTCCCTTATACTATTTAGATTATAATAAGTGGTTAGTAACAAAAATATATATCCAAAGAGCCTATTTTATGATACCAAATGGTTAGAGTGATGTGATTATTGCCAATACTCAAGAGGGGTGGGGGTGCATTGAAAAAATTATGTTTTAAAATTATAAGTAAGGTAAATAAGACAACAAATATTTCTGTAGTAATTTAGAACAAATGATCATATATAAACTATTTAAAATATCCATACTCCTTAAGAGGAATGGATCACACTATAACCTTACTTTTATAGGGGAATCATTACCTAATTACAAAATACATTTTCAAATGGGGGTACAACTCATACAACTCATTGATTTTTATTAGGAGGTATAACAAAATACATTAAATATTTTTATGTTGTTATAAAAAATAAAAATATTTTTCCCTATAAAAAATATTAAAAATAAAATACCAAATTGATCACAATAGATAATATAGGAAAAAAAAAATGAAAACATGATTAAATAAACAAATATAGAAATTACTAAATGGTTGTAATATCATGATCAATTAGTTTGAAATATTTTTTCTTGATTATAGAAGAAAGAAATTATATTAGCGTAATAGCTTGATTTTAATTATTAAATCATTCATTTTTCTGATCGAGTTCCCATAGATTTCTTTTATTGAAAATTATATTCAATGGTATTCCTGCCAATTCCAAAATGTTTATAGCTTCTTGATTCAATGGTACAATCCCAACAGTTTATTCGTAATTAATTAATCATTTGATCCATTAATTCATATATTAATAATACATTTAATATTAATTATATTCCCATGGTATAGTTTAAAAATTTGTTAGCGGAAACCTGGAAGTATTTTATAACCTTGGACTACATTCAACTCAATACATAGTTTGGGTATGCTTACTGTCCTTTTATTCTCCCCTCTGTGTAGTATCAAGATTATTCATGATAATATGATAGTGATTCAATAATAAATGTGTTGATGATATTTTCACTTTATTTTATATTCAACATAGACAAAAAATAACACTCCATTATCCATTCATGTGGTCTCTTAAGCATTCATAACTCCCTGAGATTATTTTATTGATCAATATATCAAGTGTTATATTATTTGTAATCTGTTAACATTGAATCTCTATCATTAGAAATTAAGACTCTATTATCCTTCCAAAATTGTGTCAAATCAACTTCAATAATATAAATTCTACTTGTGGTCGGTTAATTTGGCCTCAAGAAGAATATTGATATATCATTAGCTTCCCAAATTGTGTCCTCTATTAAATAGTTTGAATTACAGGCTTGATTCAAAATTTTCCAAAATATAAATAATAAATTATGTTATCTATAAATTAAAAAAAATAACTAAACAAATATATATGAATAATGTTATAAAAAATTAATAAAATTTAATTCACAAATTAATTCACAATGTATAAGTAAAACTATTGAATTCCAGCAATATGGGTTCATAACACCGATAATGTTTTTTTAAATCATAATGTTAACTTCCAACAAATATTACACAATGTTCAAAATAGTATATTGTTATAATGAAAAATATTCCTCTTCAACATAGTGAATCCACCCAATATTGATTAAAATTAAAAAAATACATTCACATAAAAAATAAAGATTAAAATATTGTATTTTTTAGAAAAATATTGTCCTTGAATCATGGATCTGACATACATTAATTTGTCAATATCCTATGTGGTCTATGTAGAGACCTGAAGCTTGATATACATGGACATTACATTACATTTGCGAAATACTTAGTACATAACAAAAACAGACACACAAGGACCGTAATAGTATAGTGTCTTCGGAAACACAGAAGAAAATCTACTAATCATGGTGAAAGATCTTCAACATCTCAAATAAAGATCTTCCCCTTTTTTTACCTAAAACCTTTCTTTATATCCTGGAGAAAAGAAAAAATAAAAGGGGTGAGCTCAAATTCCCAGTAAGGGTAAACATAGAGAACATAAAACATTCCATAAACATTTTAATGCAAAAACATGAATATAACATCTAAACATCAAAATCTTGAGAAAAGACATGATTCTTGGAAGTATGTAAGGAATATGTCATAAGGGAACATCAATCATGATAAAATAGCATGGGAATAAATCATGTAATTGTGGTAACCATTAAGCACATGTTATGATTTCCATAGTAGCCAATGCATTGCTGCCAAGACCATCTTAGTGGACAAAGTCCCTTTCTGAATCGAGTTCACTCCTCGTTTCAGTCCTATAACACTAAACCGGATTAACTTACTGTTCCATCCATGTCTAGGTCATGAGATATAAATCTTTACCCAATGCATTGGAGGGAGATAAAAGTCCCACCCATCTCATAATGAAATATTTCTTACTTGTGCCACAAAATAAACATAAATCATCCATCATAACCCAGAGAATAAAATGGGTTTCCTAAACATCAACCCATCATAACATAATCCATACAAAACAAATGGATATCATTCATCATAAGAAGAATAAAACCATTTAAATAATGGAGACATTATACTTGAAAGATAATCATACTAAATAATGTCATCTTAGAGGGAAAATAGTTTTGCTAAAACAATTGAAATATATTCTTGAGGAAAACATCCTTTCTTCTTCAAAATCATATTCTTTTCACAAAATTCCATGCAATTTTAAAATAAAAGAATGTTGTTTAAAAAAATCATGAAATATTTTAGAGTAAACTTCTTGAAAATAAGGCATTATGAAACCGTAATAATCCTTCATGCCTTATAAGTTAAAAAAAATTCTTCTTGTACTTTTGTCGGAAAAGTCAAAAAAGAACCATGTATGGTAAACAAAAGAACGACTCCTTCCATAACAGAAAGTAAAAGTCAAATAGAGGTAAAAATGACATTAAAAATACAAGGAAGAATATTAATGACTTTATGAAAAATATTTTATGGGCATGGATGAAAAATATAACCCCAGTAAATACTTACGTATATGCAATCTCGGATAAAAATGAGATTTGCAAAATTATCCCTTAACTTAGGTCTGATATGCTTCGTACATTTCCAAACCTCCTGTATAAGGATTTAAATAATGTCATTGACTTATTAAATAATCCTATTCATTGTTATGATATCATATATGGTTCACTTATGACTTTATATTACTCGTTCTTTTGTAAGTTCCATGTTAAAGCAGCATTTTGGGTTAAATCATTTTATTTATTTTACGTGTTTGGACTTGTTGTTCTTGATATTATTACTTATATACGGATTTAATTAATTACAGAATGTAAAAAATGATTTATATATAATATATATTTATCATATACATATATAAATTATAGACCGATAAAAGGAATGAAATACACCGTTCATAGAGACGGTAGGTCGTACGTACACATGAACGTTCTTTTTGTTTCCTTATTGAATTGAATGATACTAAATAGATGAAATAAATATATATATATACATAAATAAAGTACCATTATTATGTCATATATTTCATTATTATTCATTATATATATTTCATAATCATTTTTGAATGGTTAATCATGGAAAATGAATCTCATCGCGTTCCTGGAGATGGTAGTCCATACGTACGCACGAGCGATAATATCATTCCCATGATTGTGGAATTGTATGAAAGTGTATGTATAATATTTCAGAATAAATATCAATTTACAATAATCATATATATTCATTACTTTCACCATTATACCCATCCAAGTAAGGTGGTGGTGGAAAATAGATTACACCACGGCTTGGAGACGGTATTCCGTACGTACGCACGCGCGGTGATTTCGTTTTCCGTAGGATGGATAGATGGTGAAATATGGTTGTTTAATACATGTAATAACATATTGGTATATTAGTGATACTGATGTTATTACTTCATAATGAAACAACTAAAGAAAAATAAGCGGAAGAAGAAATAAATTTGAAAGAATCGGTAACAGACATTACCTCTTCTTTGAAGCGTGTCTTTGAGACCTCCACTTAGGGCACTAAAATTGGTCTTTCAAGAAGACCAGTACATCTATGATGTTTCTAGGGAAGTGTAGAAGAGATTTTTCAGGGGTTGGGCGAGCATGAAGGCTCAAATTCGTGTGAGGAAGAGAGGGAGGAGGTGCCCTTTTATAAAGGAGGAGAGTGGGCACCTTTGGAATGACTAAAAATATTATTTTATTATAAAGTCATATTCGGTTTCTTATAGATCCAAATTGAGTTATTTATAAGATAAGGTGGGGATGGTTCGGAATCCTCTAATAAAGTAGAATTTATACAACTTTAGGTTTCTATTTTAACCTTATCCTTTAGATTTATCTTTAAGTTAGAGAATTTAACTTTTACCGTGTCTTCTTGTTTTCTAACACTATAAGGTTAATAAACATACTATAACAAGACAAAAGAACCCAAAGTGGTTTATGATTAATATATATAACCTTATATAAGTCATTTGGCCGAACCTTAGATTTTGAGGAATAAAATAACAATTAATATTATAAGATTTGTTTTAAAAACAATTTTATGTCAATTTTGACACTATTTGGTAATTGATTTTTTTGAAAATCATAACAGAATGATTAGTTCTAAAAAAGTTAACTAAATCAATACTAACATGTCATAGTATAATATAAATTTAGTGTAATTCATAAAAAAGTCTCAAATTAAATTTATTTTGGTATTTATATCATCAATTATGTCAATATTTCATTAATAAGATAATTACGGCATCATTTTTGTGTTATAAATAAATTAAATTATTTAATGTATAAAAAGTATAAATAAAATAAAATTATTTAGGAATTTTTTTAGCTTTCTAATTAATATTTATAGTCGAATTTATCTTATTTATAACCCTATATTAAAACATATTTACTTATTAAACATTGATTTTAACTATTTTAACCCTTCCTTAAATAATTTAATATTAAATGTCCTAATCTAATCCAAGTGGGCCTAAATGGTCATATTTTATTTATAAGGTTGTTTTTGGACTAATTAAACTTATCCAATAAAATCATGACATGTGTTAGGGTAATAATAATATCATTTTTACCCTTAATTATCCTATTTACTTTTACCCATGCTAAATAAAAGTAAAAAGATAATATTCATCAAAAATTATTTTCAACTCATTGAACCACATTTTAGTCCTTGATATTAATCATGTCTCTCAGATTTTTGAAATTCAATTCACAGAAGTTGTAAAATTTAATTTAAATTAAAAAAAGTCAGTTTTTTAACTACCACTAAGTGGTTTCACTATTCATCGAAAATTGAAGTTTTTCAGAAAAATACCAAAAAATAAGCCTGAGCATTATTTGATATTCTGAATTCAAAATTGGTTTCTATTTTTCCAAATTCATAACATATAAGTGGCATTAATTAATTTAAAATTTAATTCCCGTTATCAAAACAAATAGCGTGTTTTTAAGAAACAAAAATAATCAAAAGATTGATAATTGTTTATATCCTATTTCAAAGTGAAATTAATTCCAATGAAAAAAATTGGATAAAATGGTAAAAATATATTCTAATTACACTTTAAAATTAATTAAAAAGATAATCTAACCATATAAATTATTCTGATGAAAAATGTTGTTTTTAATTAAAATATAGCGTGTTTTTACTATTCATTAAAATATGAAAGTTATCATAATAATATGAAAAATTTATCCAAAGTAAATTTTTATATCCTGATTCCAAAGAAGAATTTTATTTTGTCAAATTGAAATTATAGACATGTCAAAATAATATTTAAAGTGGGTGCGCCATCAAAAGGTGGCAAAACTACATTTTTTAAAAATACTTATTTTACCCGAAAAATTTATTTTGTTCTTATACCATGTTATAGATAATGTGTAAGATGAATAATAAGGTTATAAAATTAAGAAGATAGTTAATACTATTTATAACGGCTAGTTGATAATAATATTATAACAATATATCATTATTTAGTAAAACCCAGTATTGCGTACAACACACGCTACCGAGGAAGGTCGTGATTGCGTGTAATGCTAGTCAAGTCAGGGTTGCGTTTAGTGCACGGCTACTTTGTTGTTTCATATAACACAATAAAACAATATTTCATTAATACATTGAATATATATATATATATACTCAATGTTTCGTAGAAGAACTACTATCAAACAATCTTGAAATTGTGTGTAACACGATCCAAGATTAGTGTTGCATATACTGCAAGCTACTACGGTGTCACGTATAGTGTAGGATAATCTTGGTGTAGCGTACAGTAGAATATATGAAAGAGATTAAAAAGAATATATCTTATAAAATCTCAGGTTGTTACATTCTACCCCCCTTAAAATGAATTTCTCCCTCGAAATTCGTCGGGGTTATAAATCGTTTACTATTTATAGAAACCCACATCGTAAAAAGGAATACTAAAACTTAATTTTAAAAACTAAAGTATGAAACGTAACGATTACCCAAAGTAACTCATCACTGGGTTTCCATATAGGAGAACATAGGTGAAAATATGGATATGGAAGAAAAATCTAACCATCATGTTCTGATGGATAGTGGTAGAGAACATGGCTATGAAAAATCCATGAATCAAAAAGCCATAAATTTGTGATGATCTAAGGTACCATTTGATTCATCGGATATAAGGGCACTAGGATGACATTTTTGGTTTTCAAGATTATTTCCCTAATGTTGATGAAATTGTAATTAGAAGAAATACTTTCATGATTTTGGTACAGTCTCACCGTTGGTCATTTTTGGACAATTTCCACTTCATCTCTTAAATAAATGAAGTTGAATTTGTCATTCGTGAAGTGTTAGTAGATCATGTGATAGAATGATGGGTCATTCCATCTATCTCAAACAAAAGGTTATAAAATTTATCAAAAATACATAAGTCCATCTATAGTGAGATTAATCATATATGGTTCCTAAAATGAACTTATACTTCATATATCATACTGCTTAATATAATAAAACTAGTTTCTACTAAACAGGGAATTCCTGTAGGCCAGTGGTAGGCGATAAAGGCCTGTCACACTTCAGTTGTGGGTTCGATTCCCACAGCCTTGTCCGACGTGATGGACTGTCGCCCATCCTGTAGGTTGTCCTTTTTCTAAAACTACATTACTATAACATCCCATCAATACAATCGAAAAAACTTCTATCCTAAAACAATACTAACTTATGTCCAACATAATCCATTCCAATATTTAGGCTTGTCCATAATACTGCAGTCCACTCTCATATTATAGTGAAAACGATTACCAGAGATTTCATATAACAAGAATGTTAATACCATCGTTGACCCCATATATCATAAGATATGTCTTGTTGGTCACATTCCAAACATTCGAAGGCCTTAATCATGTATTCTCTTGAAAAATGAATACCCATTGAACCTTAGTGAAAACATGAATGTTGTTAAATTTTAACACTTTCCACACACCAAAATCCCAAAAATTATATATACTCAAACCATAATATAACTATTTCCTTATATCAGTCATGAGCTCATGAATACTGTCAAACATTTCATTTTCTCATTATCCATTCATTATGCGCATACCATCTTTTTTCCAAAAAATATCTCAATCACTTTCCATGGTTACCAGTACCATAAATTTTTTGAAAACCACAATATCCCCATACATAAATATTCCAATATTCCACGATACTATATACAACATTATTTTGGAATCCCATTACATAAATACTTAATCATTCCACCACATCGTTGTCATATTCAACATCGCCAATAGTGATCTCATGTGAATTCCCATTGTCCTTTTCCTTAAGTGGTTGCGCATGTCGATCATCACTAACCCTTGGATTATGGAATTTATTAGCATAATGACCTATTTCCATGCACTTGAAGCATTGATGTGTTGGTGGTGAGTTCTCTGCAGTCTTTTCTTTATTCACATCATTAGCAACCTTTTTCCCATTACTTTGACAATAACTGCTCGATGACCTTCTTTTCCACACTTAAAACATTTTCTAGTACCTTTTAGGCAATCTCCACCATGCTTCTTTCCACACTTTGAGCATAAAGAAACATTCATCTTCTTTTCACCATTGTTCTGAGATTTCTCCTTGAACTCCATATTTCGTTTCTTGTCAAAACCATGAGATGGATATGTTACACCAACTTCTAGTTCTACCTTGATTGCACAACGCACAATTTCTTCATAGATACTGAAGTCTCTTATAGATAATGCCCTTCGAAGAATTGGTTTTAATCCACTGAAAAATCGATCAACTTTACTTTCAAGTTGGATGATAAATCCAGATGCATACCTTGCATGTCTTGTAAAATTCGCTTCGTATATACCAACAGATTCATCATCCTTCTGCTTAAGCTCAAGAAACACCTTTTCCATCTTTGTTCGAGGAATATGAGGAGAGTACTTGCTGAAAAAAATGTTCTTGAACTCGTCCCATTCCCTAGACTAAATTTCATCTCTTTTCCTCGTATTCTTGATAAGATTCCACCATTGATCAGCATCAACTTCAAAACGATATACTGATAAGATGACTTTATCATGCTCAGAACATTGTAGAACTGAAAATATCTTTTTAGAAGTACTGATCCATTGTTCTACACTAAGGGAGCAGAAGACCCGCTGAATGAAGGTGGACGCTGCCTCATGAAGGATTCAAGAAAATGTTGCTCCTTTCTCTGCTCATTTTGAAACCTAGAATGATTCATATCTTGTTTAAGTATAGAAATAAGATTATGCACTCCATCTCCCATGACATTGGTTTGGTCAAGAGGACAATCATTGCATTGTCCATTACATTGATGAACACGGTTCCTTCAGGTTCCAGCCATCGTCTAAAACCCAAAAATAACAGTGTGAGAGGAAAATACCATGCTAGGGAAAACAACAATATAAATGGGGTGTACCTTAAATATCTAACATCTTAGGTTTAATTATAAGATCTTTAGTGAACTTCTTGGACTATAACCTATACTTATACATAACTTTAGGGACATCCCTAGACATACCTTAGAAATATCTCTCGGGATCTCACTAAAGTTCTCGCATCCTCGTTTCCAAAGGTTGAGTAAACATTTCCTCTGATACCAACTGTAGAGACCCGAAGCTTGACGTACATGGACATTACATTACTTTTGCAGAATACTTAGTACATAACAAATATACCCACAAGGACCGTAATAGTTTAGTGTCTTTGGAAACTCAGAATAAAATCTTGTAATCGTGGTGAAAGAACTTAAACATCTCCCAATAAAGATCTTCCCCTTTTTTCATACCTAAAACATTTATTTATATCCTGTGGAAAAAAAACATAAAAGGTGTGAGCTCAAATTCTTATTAAGGGTAATCATATAGAACATAAAACAATCCATAAACATTTGAATGCAAAAACATGAACATAAAATCTAAACATAAAAATCTTGATCAAAGACATGAATCTTGGAAGTACGTAAGGAATATATCCTAAGGGAACATAAATCATGATAAAATAGAATGAGAATAAAACATGTAATTGTAGAAACCATTAATCACATGTTATGATTTCCATAGTATCCAAGGCAATGCTGCCAAGACCATCTTAGTGGACAAAGTCCCTTTCTGAATCAAGGTCACTTCTCGTTTCATTCCTATAACACTAAACCGGATTAACTTACCATTCCAGCCATGACTATATCATGAGATATAAATATTTAACCAATGCATTGGATGGATATATAGGTCCCACCATCTCATAATGAAATCATTCTTACTTGTGCCACAAAATAATCATAAATCATCCATCATATCCCAAAGAATAAAATATGTTTCATTAACATCATCCCATCATAACATAATCCATAAAAAACAAATGGATATCATTCATCATAAGAATAATCAAACCATTTAAATAATTTGTACATTATACTTTAAAGATAATCATACTAAATAATGTCATCTTAGATGGAAAATAGTTTTGGTAAAACACTTGAAATGAATTCTTGAGGAAAACATCCTTTCTTCTTCAAAATCTTTTTCTTTTCACAAAATGTCATGAAATTTTAAAATAAAATGATTTTGTTGAAAACAACCATGAAATCTTGTAGAGTAAAATTCTTGAAAATAAGGCATTATGAAAACGTAATAATCCATTCATGCCGTATAAGTTAAAAAACATTCTTCTCGTACTTTTGTCAGAAAAGTCAAAAAGTACCACGTATGGTAAACAAAAGAAAGATTCGTTCCATAAAACAAAGTAAAAGTCAAATAGGGGTAAAAATGACATTAAACATACAAGGAATGATATTAACCACTTTATGAAAAACATTTTATGGGAATGGATGAAAAATATAACCCCAGTAAATATTTATGTATAAGCAATCTCGGATAAAAATGAGATTTGAAAAATTATCCCTTACCTTATGTCTGATATGCTTCGTACATTTCCAAACCTACTGTATAATGATTTAAATAATGTCATTGACTTATTATAGAATCATATTAACTGTTATGATATCATATATGGTTCACTTATGACTTTATATTACCCATTCTTTTGTAATTTCCATTTTAAAGCAGTGTTTTGGGTTAAATCATTTTATTTATCGTACATGTTTGGACTTGTTGTTCTTGATATTATTACTTATATCCTGATTTAATTAATTCCAAAATTTAAAACATGATTTATATATAATATATATTTATCATATACATATATATATTATAGATCGATAAAAGGAATGAAATACATCGTTCATGGAGACGGTAGGCCGTACGTACGCATGAACGCTGTTTTTGTTTCCTTATTGAATTGAATGAAACTAAATAGATGACATAAATATATTTATACATAAATACAGTAGAATTATTATGTCATATATTTACTTATTATTCATTATATATACTTTATAATCATTCTTGATTGGTTAATCGTGGAAAATGAATCTCATCGCGTTCGTGGATACGGTAGTCCGTACGTACGCACGAGCGATGATATCATTCCCATGATCATGTAATTGTATTAAAGTGTATGTATAACATTAAATAATAAATATAAATTTACAATAATCATATATATTCATTACATTCACCATTATACCCATCCAAGTATGGTGGTGGTGGAAAATAGATTACACCACGGCGTGGAGACGGTATTCTGTACGTACGCACGCGCGGTGATTTCATTTTCCATCGGATGGATAGATGGTGATATATGGTTGTTTCATACTTATAATAACATATCATTTTATGAGTGATACTGATGTTATTACTTCATAATGAAACAAATAAAGAATAAGAAGTGGAAGAAGAAATAAAATGGAAAGAATCGGTAACTGACATTACCTCTTCTTTGAAGCGCCTCTTTGAGACCTCCTCTTAGGGAACTAAAATTTGTCTTTGAAGAAGACCAGGACCTATATAATGTTTCTAGGGAAGTGGAGAAGAGAATTTGGTAGGGTTTTTACAAGCATGAAGGCTCAATGTGGTGTGAGGAAGAGAGGAAGGAGGTTCCCTTTTATAAGGGATGAGAGGGGCACCTTTGGAATAACTAAAAATATTATTTTATTATAAAGTCATATTCGGTTTTTAATAGCTCCAAATTGAGTTATTTTAAAGATAAGGTGTGGATGGGTCTAAATAATCTAATCCAGTAGAATTTAGACACGTTTAGGGTTCTATTTTAACCTTATCATTTAGATTTAACTTTAAGTTAGATAATTTAACTTTTACCGTGTCTTCTTATTTTCTTACACTATAAGGTTAATAAACATACTATAACAACCAAAACGAACCAGAAGTTGTTTATTATTAATATATATAACCTTATATAAGTTATTTGGCTGATCCATATATTTTTAGGAATAATATAACAATTAATAATATAATATTTGTTCTAAAAACAATTTTATGTCAATTTTGACACTATTTGGTAATTGATTTTTGTGAAACTCATAACAGAATGATTAGTTCAAAAAAAGTTAACTAAATATATAATAACATGTCATATTGACCTAGAAAATTAGTGGAATTCATAAAAATTCTCAAATTACATTTATTTTGGTATTTATAACATCAATTATGTAAATATATCATTAATAAGATAATTACTGCATCATCATTGTGTCATAAATAAATTAAATTATTTAATGTATAAATATTATAAATAAAATACCATTATGTAGGATATATTTTTATATTTATAATTAATATTTCTAGATTAATTTATCTGATGTATAACCCTATATTAAAAATTATTTACTTATTAAGCATTGATTTTAACTATTTTAACCCTTCTTTAAATAAATTAACATTAAATGTCCTAATCTAATACAAGTGGGCCTAAATCATCATATTTTATTCCTGAGGTTGTTTTTGGTCGAATTAAACTTATACAATAAAATTAGGAGATGTGTTAGGGTAATAATAAAATCATTTTTACCCTTAATTATCCTATTTACTTTTAAACGTGGTAAATAAAAGTAAAAAGATACTATTCACCAAAAATTATTTTCATCTCATTGAACCAAATTTTAGTCCTTGATATTAACCATGTCTTTCAGATTTTTTAAATTCAATTCATAGAAGTGCTAAAATTTAATTTAAATTAAAAAAAGTCAGTTTTCTAACTACCACTAAGTGGTTTCACTATTTATCGAAAATTGAAGTTTTTCAGAAAAATACCAAAAATTCAGCCGAAGCATTATTTGATATTCCGAATTCAAAATTGATGTATATTTTTACAAATTCATAACATATAAGTGGCATTAATAAATTTTAAATTTAATTTCCATTATCAAAACAAATAGTGTGTTTTTAAGAAACAAAAACAATCAAAAGATTGATACTTGTTTATATCCAATTTCAAAGTGAAATTAATTCCAATGAACAACATTAGATTAAATGGTAAAAATAAATTCTAATTACACTTTAAAACCAATTAAAAAGATAATCTATCCGTATAAATTATTGCGATGAAAAAAGTTTGTTTAAATTAAAATATAGTGTGTTTTTAATATTCATTAAAATATGAATGTTATCAGAATAATATGAAAAAAATTTCCAAAGTAAATTTTTATATCCTGATTTATAATAAGAACATTATTTTGTCAAATTGAACTTATAGAAATGTCAAAACAATATTTAAAGTGGTTGCGCCATCAAAAGGTGGCAAAATTGCTTTTTGAAAAATACTTATTTTACCCGAAAAAAATTATTTTGTTCTTATACCATGTTCTAGAAAATGTGTAAGATGAATAATAATGTTATAAAATTAAAAATATAGTTAATACTATTTATAACGGCCAGTTCATAAGAATATTATAAGAATATATCGTTGTTTATTAAAACCTGGTATTGCGTACAACACACGCTATCGAGGAAGCTCGTGATTGCATGTAATGCAAGCCAAGTCAGGGTTGAGTTTAGTGCACGACTCCTTTGTTTTTGTGTATAAAAAAATCAAAAAATATTTCATTAATAAATTAAATATATATATCTATATACTCAATGTTGCGTAGAAGAACTACTATCAAACAAAATTGAAATTGTGTGTAACACGATCCAAGATTAGTGTTTCATATACTGCAAGCTAATACGGGGCCACGACTAGCGCAGGATAATCTTGGTGTAGCATACAATAGAAGATGTGAAAGACATTAAAAAGATTATATCTTATAAAATCTCGGTTTGTTACATTCTACCCCACTTAAAATGAATTTCACCCTCGAAATTTGTCGGGGTTATAAGTCGTTTACTATTCATAGAAACCCACATCGTAAAAAGGAATACTAAAACTTAATTTTAAAAACTAAAGTATGAAATGTAACGATTACCCAAAGTAACTCATCACTGGGTTTCCATATAGTAGGACATAGTGAAAATATGGATATGGAAGAAAAATCTAACCATCAAGTTCTGATGGAGAGTGGTATAGAACATGGCTATGAAAAAGCCATCAATCAAAAAGTCATAAATTTTTGATGATCTAAGGTACCATCTAATTCATCGGATATTAGGGAACTCAGAATTTTTTTTTGGTTTTCATGATCATTTCCCTAAAGTTGATGAAATTGGAATTAGAAGAAATACTTTCGTGATTTTGGTACAGTCTCACTGTTGGTCGTTCTTTGGACAATTTCCACTTCACCTCTTGAAGAAATGAAGTTGAATTTTTCATTCGTGAAGTGCTAGCAGATCATGTGATAGAATGATGGGTCATTCTTTATGTCTCAAACAAAAGGTTATAAAAGTTATCAAAAATACATAAGTCCATCTACAGTGAGATTAATCATATATGGTTCCAAAAATGGAATTATAATTCATATATCATACTTCTTAATATAATAAAACTAGTTTCTACTAAACGAGGACTTCATGTAGGCCATTGGTAGGCGATAAAGTCCAGTCGCACTTCGGTTGTGGGTTCGATTCCCACAGCCTTATCTGACGTGATGGGATGTCGCCCATCCTGCAGGTTGTCCATTTTCTAAATCTAAATTACTATAACATCCCATCAATAATATCGAAAAAACGTCTATCCTTAAACAATACAAACATATGTCCAACATAATCCATTCCAATCTTTAGGCTTATCCATAATACTATAGGCCACCCTCATATTATAGTGAAAATGATTACTAGAGATTTCATATAACAAGAATGTTAATACCATCGTTGATCCCCATATATCATAAGATATGTCTTGTTGGTCAATTTCCAAACATTTTAACGCCTTAATAATGTATTATCTTGAAAAATTAATACCCATTGAACCTTAGTGAAAACATGAATGTTGTTAAATTTTAACACATTCCACACACCAAAATCCCAAAAATTCGATATACTCAAACCATAATATAACTATTTCCTTATTTGAGTCATGAGCTCATGAATACTATCAAACATTTCATTTTCTCCTTATCCCTTCATTATGCACATATCATCTTTTTTCCAAAAATATCTCAATCACTTTCCATGGTTATCAGTACCATAAAATTATTGAAAACCACAATATACCAATACATAAATATTCTAATATTCCATGATACTACATACAACATTATTTCAGAATCCCATTACATAAACACTTGATCATTCCACCACAACGTTGTCCTATTCAACATCACCAATAGTGAGTGCATGTGAATTCCCTTTGTCCTTTGCCTTAAGTGGTTTCTCCTGTCGATCATCACTGAACCTTGGATTAGGGAATTTATTAGCATAATGACCCATTTCCATGCACTTGAAGCATTGAAGTGTTGGTGGTGTGTTCTCTGCCGGCTTTTCTTTATTCACATCATTAGAAACCATTTTCCCATTACTTCGACAATCAACTGATCGATGACCTTCTTTTCCACACTTAAAACATTTTCTAGTACATTTTAGGAAATCTCCACCATGCTTATTTCCACACTTTGAGCATAAAGAAACATTCATCTTCTTTTCACCATTGTTCTGAGATTTCATCTTGAACTCTATCTTTCATTTCTTGTCAAAACCATGAGATGGATATGTTACACCAACTTCTAGTACTACCTTGATAGAAAAATGCACTATTTCTTCGTAGCTAATGAAGTCTCTTATAGCTAATGCCCTTCTAAGACTTGGTTTTAAGCCACTGAAAAATCGATCAACTTTACTTTTAGGTTGGATGATAAAGCCATATGCATACCTTGCAAGTCTTGTAAAATTCACTTCGTATATACCAAAAAATTCATCATCCTTCTGCTAAAGCTCAAGAAACTCCTTTTCCATCTTTGTTCGAAGAATAAGAGGGAAGTACTTACTGAAAAACAAGTTCTTGAACTTGTCCCATTCCATGGCCTCAATTTCATCTATTTTCCTCATATTCTTGATAAGATTCCATCACTAATCAGTATCACCTTCCAAACGATATACTTATAAGATGACTTTATCATGATCAGAACATTGTAGAACTGAAAATACCTTTTCCGTAGTACTGATCCATTGTTCAGCCACTAAGGGATCAGAAGACCCGCTGAATGAAGGTGGATACTGCCTCATGAAGGATTCAACAGAATGTTGCTCCTTTCTCTGCTCATTTTGAAATCCAGAATGATTCATAGCTTGTGTAAGTATAGAAATAAGATTGTTCACTCCATCTCCCATGACATTGGTTTGTCAGGAGGATAATAATTGCATTGTCCATTACATTGATCAACACAGTTCCTTCAGGTTCCATCCATCATCTAAAACCCAAAAATAATAGTGTGAGAGGCAAATACCATGATAGAGAAAACAACATAATAAAGGGGGAGTACCTTCAATATCTAACATCTTAGGTTTAATTATAATATCGTTAGTGCAATTCTTGGACTATAAACTATACTTATACTTAACCTTAGGGACATCCCTAGACATACCTTAGAAATATATCTACGGATCTCACTAAAGTTATTGCATCCTAGTTTCCAAAGGTTGAGTAAACCTTTCCTCTAATACCAACTGTAGAGACCCGAATCATGACGTACATGGACATTACATTACTTTTGCAGAATACTTAGTACATAACAAAAACAGACACACAAGGACCGTAATAGTTTAGTGTCTTTGGAAACTCGGAATAAAATATACTAATCGCGGTGAAAGATCTTCAACATCTCCCAATAAAGATCTTCTCATTTTTTTCTTACCTAAAACCTTTATTTATATACTGGGGAAAATAAAACATAAATGGTGTGAACTCAAATGCCTAGTAAGGGTAAATATAGAGAACATAAAACAATCCATAATAATTTGAAAGAAAAAACGTGAACATAAAATCTAAACATGAAAATCTTGAGCAAAGACATGAATCTTGGAAGTACGTAAGGCATATATCATAAGGGAACATCCATCATGATAAAATATCATGGGAATAAAACATGTAATTGTGTAAACCATTAAGCACATGTTATGATTTCCATAGTAGCCAAGGCATTGCTACCAAGACCATCTTAGTGGACAAAGTCTCTTTCTAAATCGAGTTCACTCCTCGTTTCAGTCCTATAACACTGAACCAGATTAACATACCATTCCAACCATGTCTATATCATAAGATATAAATCTTTACCCAATGAATTGGAGGTATATATAGGTCCCATCCATCTCATAATGAAATTATTCTTACTTGTTCCACAAAATAAACATAAATCATCCATCATTCCCTAAAGAATAAAATGGGTTTCATAAACATCACCCCATCATAACATAATCCATACAAAAAATTGGATATCACTCATCATAAGAAGAATAAAAACATTTAACTAATGGAGGCATTATAATTGAAAGATAATAATACTAAATAATGTCATCTTATATGGAAAATAGTTCTGGTAAAACACTTGAAATGAATTCCTGAGGAAAACATCCTTTCTTCTTCAAAATCATTTTCTTTTCACAAAATGCCATGAAACATTAAAATAAAAGGATTTTGTTGAAAACAATCACGAAATCCTGTAGATTAAACTTCTTGAAAATAAGGCGTTATGAAACCGTATGAATCCGTTCATGTCGTATAAGTTAAAAAATATTCTTCTCGTACTTTTTTCAGAAAAGTCAAAAAGTACCACGTATGGTAAACAAAAGAAAGATTTCTTCCATAACACAAAGTAAAAGTCAAATATGGGTAAAAATTACATTAAAAATACAAGTAAGAATATTAAACAATTAATAAAAAACATTTTATGGGCATGGATGAAAAATATAACCCCAGTAAATACTTACGTATAAGCAATCTCGGATAAAATGATATTTGAAAAATTATCCCTTACATTAGGTTCGATATGCTTCGTACGTTTCCGAACCTCCTGTATAATGATTTAAATAATGTCATTGACTTATTACAGAAGCATATTCATTGTTATGATATCATATATGGTTCACTTATGACTTTATATTACCCGTTCTTTTGTAAGTTCCATGTTGAAGCAGCATTTTGGGTTAAATCGTTTTATTTATCGTACGTGTTTGGACCTGTTGTTCTTGATATTATTACTTATATACAGATTTACTTAATTCCAGAATGTAAAACATTATTTATATATAATATATATTCATCATATACATATATATATTATAGATTGATAAAAGTAATGAAATACACCGTTCATGGAGACGGTCGGCCATACGTACGCATGAACGCTGTTTTTGTTTCCTTATTGAATTGAATGAAACTAAATAGATGAAATACATATATATACACATAAATTCAGTATCATTATTATGTCATATATTTCATTATTATTCATTATATATACATTATAATCATTCTTGAATGGTTAATCATGGAAAATGAATCTTATCGTGTTCGTGGAGACGATAGTCCAAACCTACGCACGAGCGATGATATCATTCCCATGATCGTGGAATTTTATTTAAGAGTATGTATAATATTATAGAATAAATATCAATTTAAAATAATCATATATATTCATTACTTTCACCATTATACCCATCCAAGTAAGGTGGTGGTGGAAAATAGATTACACCACGGCATGGAGACGGTATTCCGTACGTACGCACGCGCAGTGATTTCGTTTTCCGTAGGATGGATAGATGGTGAAATATGGTTGTTTAATACTTATAATAACATATCAGTATATTAGTAAAACTTATGTTATTACTTCATAATGAAACCACCAAAGAAGAAGAAGTGGGAGAAGAAATAAAGTTGAAAGAATCAGTAACGGACATTACCTCTTCTTTGAAACGCCTCTTTGAGACATCCACTTAGGGCACTAAAATTGGTCATTCAAGAAGACCAGGACATCAAGGATGTTTCTAGGGAAGTGGAGAAGAGAATTTTCAGGGGTTGTCTGAGCATGAAGGCTCAAATTGGTGTGAGTAAGAGAGGTAGGAGGTGCCCTTTTATAAAGGAGGAGAGGGGCACCTTTGGAATGACTAAAAATATTATTTTATTATAAAGTTATATTCGGTTTATAATAGCTCCAAATTGAGTTATTTAGAAGATAAGGTGGGGATGATTCGAAATCCTCTAATCCAGTAGAATTTATACAAGTTTAAGTTTCTATTTTAACCATATCATTTAGATTTAACTTTAAGTTAGATAATTTAACTTTTACCGTGTCTTCTTGTTTTCTTACACTATAAGGTTAATAAACTTACTATATCAAGCCAAAAGAACCCCAAGTTGTTTATTATTAATATATATAACCTTATCTAAGTAATTTGGCCGATCATTAGATTTTTAGGAATAAAATAACAATTAATAATATAATATTTGTTTTAAAAACAATTTTATGTCAATTTTGACACTATATGGTAATTGATTTTTGTGAAAATCATAACAAAATTATTAGTTCGAAAAAAGATAACTAAAGCAATAATAACATGTCCTATTAACCTATAAAAGTAGTCTAATTCATAAAAAGTATAAAATTACATTTATTTGGGTATTTATAACATCAATTATGTCAATATTTCATTAATAAGATAATTACTGCATCAGCTTTGTATCATAAATAAATTGAATTATTTAATGTCTAAAAATTATAAATAAACAACCATTATTTAGGAAATCTTTTTTTCTTTATAATTAATATTTATAGTCTAATTTATCTTATTTATAACCCTATATTAAAAACTATTTACGTATTAAACAATGATTTTAATTATTTTAACCCTTCTTTAAATAAATTAATATTAAATGTCCTAATCTAATCTAAGTGGGCCTAAATGGTCATATTTTATTCCTAAGGTTTTTTTGTTAGAATTAAACTTATCCAATAAAATTATGACATGTGTTAGGGTAATAATAATATCATTTTTACCCTTAATTATCCTATTTACTTTTAACCGTGGTAAATAAAAGTAAAAAAGTTACTATTCACCAAAATTATTTTCATCTCATTGAACCACATTATAGTCCTTGATATTAACCGTGTATCTCAGATTTTTGAAATTTAATTCACATAAGTGGTAAAATTTAATTTAAATTAATAAAGTCAGTTTTTAACTACCACTAAGTGGTTTCACTATTCATCGAAAATTGAAGTTTTTCAGAAAAATACCAAAAATGCAGCCTAAGCATTATTTGAAATTCCAAATTCAAAATTTATGTCTATTTTTAAAAATTCATAACATTTAAGTGGAATTAATTAATTTTAAATTTAATTCCCGTTATCAAAACAAATAGCATGTTTTTAAGAAACAAAAACAATCAAAAGATTGATACTTGTTTATATCCAATTTCAAAGTGAAATTAATTCCAACGAAAAACATTATATTAAATGGTAAAAATATAATCTAATTACACTTTAAAACCAATTAAAAAGATAATCTAGCCATATAAATTATTACGATGAAAAAAGATGTTTTTAATTAAAATATAGCATGTTTTTACTATTCATTAAAATACAAAAGTTATTAGAATAATAAGAAAATTTTATCCAAAGTAAATTTTTATATCCTGATTCCAAATAAGAATTTTATTTTTTCAAATTGAACTTGTATACATGTCAAAACAAGATTTAATGTAGGTGCGCCATCAAAAGGCGGCAAAACTGCATTTTTTAAAAATACTTATTTTTTCAAAAAAAATTATTTTGTTCTTATACCATGTTCTAAGAAATTTGTAAGATGAATAATAATGTTATAAAATTAAAAAGATAGATAATACTATTTATAACGGCTAGTTCATAATAATATTATAACAATATATCGTTGTTTAGTAAAACTCGATATTGCATACAACACACGCTATCGAGGAAGGTCGCGATTGTGTGTAATGCAAGCCAGGTCAGGGTTACGTTTAGTGCATGACTACTTTTTTGTTACATATAACAAAATCAAACAATATTTCATTAATACATTGAATATATATATATATATACACTCAATGTTGCGTAGAATAACTACTATCAAACAAACTTGAAATTGTGTGTAACACGATCCAAGATTAGTGTTGCATATTCTGCAAGCTAATACGGTGTCGCGTATAGCGCAAGATAATCTTGGTGTAGTGTACAGTAGAAGATATTAAAGAGATTAAAAAGAATATATCTTATAAAATCTCGGGTTGTTACATTCTACCCCCCTTAAAATGAATTTCGCCCTAGAAATTCATCGGGGTTATAGATCGTTTAATATTCATAGAATCCCACATCGTAAAAAGGAATAATAAAACTTAATTTCAAAAACTAAAGTATGAAACATAACGATTACCCAATGTAACTCATCACTGGGTTTCCATAGAGGAGAACATAGGTGAAAATATGGATATGGAAGAAAAATATAGCCATCAAGTTCTGATGGAGAGTGGTAGAGAACATGACTATGAAAAAGCCATCAATCACAAAGCCATAAATTTGTGATGATCTAAGGTACCATATGATTCATCATATATAAGGGAACTAGGACAACATTTATGGTTTTCAGGATCATTTCCCTAAAGTTGATGAAATTAGAATTAGAAGAAATACTTTCGTGATTTTGGTATAGTCTCACCGTTGGTCTTTCTTTGGACAATTTCTACTTCATCTCTTAAGGAAATGAAGTTGAATTTGTCATTCGTGAAGTGTTAGAATAACATGTGACAGAATGATGGGTCATTCCATCTATCAAACAAAAGGTTATAAAAGTTATCAAAAATATATAAGTCCATATATAGTGAGATTAATCATATATGGTTCCTAAAATGTACTTATACTTCATATATCATACTTCTTAATATAATAAAACTAGCTTAAACTAAACAGGGACTTCCTGTAGGCCAGTGGCAGGCGATAAAGGCCAGTCGCACTTCGGTTGTGGGTTCGATTCCCACAGCCTTGTCCAACGCGATGGGCTTTCGCCCATCCTGCAGGTTGTCCTTTTTCTAAAACTACATTACTATAACATCCCATCAATAATATCGAAAAAACATTTATCCTTAAACAATACTAACTTATGTCCAACATAATCCATTCAAATCTTTAGGCTTATCCATAATACTGCAGTCTACTCTCATATTGTAGTGAAAACTATTAACAGAGATTTCATATAACAAGCATGTTAATACCATCGTTGATCCCTATATATCATAAGATATGTTTTGTTGGTCACATTCTAAACATCTGAAGGCCTTAATCATGTATTCTCTTGAAAAATGAATACCCATTGAAAATTAGTGAAAACATGATTGTTGTTATATTTTAACACTTTCCACACACCAAAATCCCAAAAATTCTATATACTAAGACCATAATATAACTATTTCCTTATATCAGTCATGAGCTCATGAATACTGTCAAACATTTCATTTTCTTCTTATCCCTTCATTATGCACATATCATATTTTTTCCAAAAATATCTCAATCACTTTCCATGGTTACCTGTACCATAAAATTATTAGAAAACCATAATAGAACAATACATAAATATTCCAATATTCCACGATACTATATACAACATTATTTTGGAATCCCATTACATAAACACTTAATCATTGCACTACATCGTTGTCATATTCAACATCGCCAATAGTGATCGCATGTGACTTCCCTTTGTCCTTTTCCTCAAGTGGTTGCTCATGCCGATCATCACTAACCCTTGGATTAGGGCATTTATTAGCATAATGACCCATTTCCATGCACTTGAATCATTTGACGTGTTGGTGGTGCGTTCTCTGTAGTCTTTTATTTATTCACATCATTAGAAACCTTTTTCCAATTACTTATACAACCAACTGCTCGATGACCTTCTTTTCCACACATAAAACATTTTATAGTACCTTTTAGGCAGTCTCCACTATGCATCTTTCCATACTTTGAGCATAACTAAAAATTAATATTATTTTCAACATTGTTCTGAGATTTCTCCTTGAACTCCATCTTTCGTTCCTTGTCAAAACCCTGAGATGGATATGTTACACCAACTTCCAGTTCTACCTTGATAGCACAACGCAAAATTTCATTAGAGCTACTGAAGTCTCTAATACCTAATGCCCTTTGAACACTTGGTTTTAAGCCACTAAAAAATCGATCAACTTTACTTTCAGGTTGGATGATAAAGCAAGATGCATACCTTGAAAGTCTTGTAAATTTCGCTTCGTATATACCAACAGATTCATCATCCTTCTGATTAAGATCAAGAAACTCCTTTTCCATCTTTTTTTGAAGAATACGATGGAAGTACTTACTGAAAAACAAGTTCTTGAACTCGTCACATTCCATGGACTCAATGTCATCTCTTTGCCTCGTATTCTTGATAAGATTCCACCATTGATCAGCATCACCTCTCGAAAAATATACTGTTAAGATTAATTTATCATGCTTAAAACATTGTATAACTGAAAATATTTTTTTAGTAGTACTGATCCATTGTTCAGCCACTAAGGGATCAGAAGACCCGCTGAATGAAGGTGGGCGCTGCCTCATGAAGCATTCAACAGAATGCTGCTCCTTTCTCTGCTCATTTTGAAATCCAGAATGATTCATAGCTTGTGTAAGTATAGAAATATGATTTTTCACTCCATATCCCATTAAATTGGTTTGGTCAGTAGGACAATCATTTCATTTTCCATTACATTGATCAACATGGTTCCTTCGGGTTCCAGACATCGTCTAAAACCCCAAAATAATAATGTGAGAGGTAAATACCATGCTAGGGAAAACAACATAATAAAGGGGGAGTACCTTCAATATCTAACATATTAGGGTTAATTATAAGATAGTTAGCGCAATTATAGTACTATAACCTATACTTATACTTAACCTTAGGGACATCCCTATACATACCTTAGAAATATCTCTACGGATCTCACTAAAGTTCTTGAATCCTAGTTTCCAATGGTTGAGTAAACCTTTCCTTTGATACCAACTGTAGAGACCTGAAGCATGACGTACATGGACATTACATTACTTTTGTGGAATACTTAGTACATAAAAAAACAGACAGACAAGTATCATAATAGTTTAGTGTCTTTGGAAACTCGGAATAAAATCTTCTAATCGTGGTGAAAGATCTTCAACATCTCCCAATAAAGATCTTCTCCTTTTTTTCTTACCTAAAACATTTCTTTATATCCTGGGGAAAAGAAAACATAAAAGGTGTGAGATCAAATTTCTAGTAAGGGTAAACATAGAGAACATAAAACAATCCATAAACATTTTAATGCAAAAACATGAACATAAAATCTAAACATCAAAATCTTGATCAAAGACAAGAATCTTGGAAGTACGTAAGGAATATATCATAAGGGACCATCAATCATGATAAAATAGAATGGGAATAAAACATGTAATTGTGGCAACCATTAAACACATTTTATGATTTCCATAGTAGCCAAGGCATTGCTGCCAAGACCTTCTTAGTGGACCAAGTCCCTTTCTGAATCGAGTTCACTCCTCATTTCAGTCCTATAACACAGAACCGGATTAACATACCATTCCATCTATGTCAATATCATGAGATATAAATATTTACCCAATAAATTTTAGGTAGGTATAAGTCCCACCCATCTCATAATTAAATCATTCTTACTTGTGCCACAAAATAAACATAAATCACCCATCATAACCCACAGAATTAAATGGGTTTCATAAACATTATCCCATCATAACATAATCCATACAAAACAAATGGATATCATGAATCATAAGAAGAATCAAACCATTTAAATAATGGAGACATTATACTTGAAATATAATCATACTAAATAATATCATCTTGGATGGAAAATAGTTTCGGTAAAACACTTGAAATGAATTCTTGAGGAAAACATCCTTTCTTCTTCAAAATAATTTTCTTTTCACAAAATGCCATTAAATTTTAAAATAAAAGGATTTTGTTGAAAACAATCATGAAATATTATAGAGTAAACTTCTTGAAAATAAGGCTTTATGAAACTGTAAGAATCCGTTTTTTCCGTATAAGTTAAAAAAAACATTCTTCTTATATTTTTGTCGAAAAAGTCAAAAAGTACCACGTATGGTAAAGAAAAGGAAGATTCCTTCCATAACACAAATTAAAAGTCAAATAGGGTTAAACATGGCATTAAACGTACAAGGAGGAATATTAAACACTTTATGAAAAACATTTTATGGGCATGGATGAAAAATATAACACCAGTAAATACTTACGTATAAGCAGTCTCGGATAAAAATGAGATTTGCAAAATTATCCTATACCTTAGGTCCGATATGATTTGTACGTTTCTGAAACTCCTGTATAATGATTTGAATAATGTAATTGACTTATTATAGAATCATATTCATTGTTATGATATCATATTTGGTTCACTTATGACTTTATATTACCCGTTCTTTTGTAAGTTCCATGTTAAAGTAGTGTTTTGGGTTAAATCATTTTATTTATCGTACGTGTTTGGACTTGTTGTTCTTGATATTATTACTTATATCATGATTTACTTAATAACATAATGTAAAAATGATTTATATATAATATATATTCATCATATACATATATATATTATATATAGATAAATTGAATGAAATAAACCGTTCATGGGGACGGTAGGCCGTACGTACACATGAACGCTCTTTTCGTTTCCTTATTGAATTGAATGAAACTCAATTGATGAAATACATATATATATATATATTTACATAAATATAGTAGCATTATTATTTCATATGTTTCATTATTATTCATTATATATACTTTATTATCATTCTTGAATGGTTAATCATGGAAAATGAATCTCATCGCGTTCGTGGAGACGGTAGTCCGTACGTACGCACGAGCAATGATATCATTACCATTATCGTGGAATTTTATTAAAGTGTATGTATAATATTATAGAATCAATATCACTTTAAAATAATCATATATATTCATTACTTTCACCATTATACCCATCCAAGTAAGGCGGTGGTGGAAAATAGATTATACCATGGCGTGGAGACGGTATTCCGTACGTACGCACGCATGGTGATTTCGTATTCCATAGGATGGATAGATGGTGAAATATGGTTGTTTCATACTTATAATAACATATCATTATATTATTGATACTGATGTTATTACTTCATAATGAAACAACTACAATAATAAGAAGTGGAAGAAGAAATAAAATTGAAAGAATCGGTAACAGACATTACCTCTTCTTTGAAGCGCATCTTTGAGACCTCCTCTTAGGGCACTAAAATTGGTCTTTAAAGAATACCAGGACCTCTAGGATGTTTATAGGGAAGTGGATAAGAAAATTTGGCAGGGGTTGGCCGAGTATGAATGCTCAAAGTGGTGCGAGGAAGAGAGGGAGGAGGTTCCCTTTAACAAGCGAGGAGAGGGGCACCTTTGGAATAACTAAACATATTATTTTATTATAAATTCATATTCGGTTTTTAATAGCTCCAAATTGAGTAATCTTGAAGATATGTTGGGGACGGGTCTAAATACTCTAATACAATAGAATTTATACAATTTTATGTTTCTATTTTAACCTTATCATTTATATTTAACTTTAAGTTTGATACTTTTACTTTTATCGTGTCTTCTTGTTTTCTTAAACTATATGGTTAATAAACATACTATAACAAGCCAAAAGAACCCCAAGTTGTTTATTATTAATATATATATCCTTATATAAGTCATTTGGCCAATACTTAGATTTTTAGGAATAAAATAACAATTAATAATATAAAATTTGTTTTAAAAAAAACTTTATGTCAATTTTGACACTATTTGGTAATTGATTTTCATGAAAATAATAACAGAATGATTAGTTCTAAAAAAGATAACTAAATCAATAATAACATGTCATATTAACTAATAAAATTAGTTTAATTCATAAAAAGTTTCAAATTACATTTATTTGGGTATTTATAACATCAATTATTTAATATATTTCCTTAATAAGATAATTACTTCATCATCATTGTGTAATAAATAAATTAAATTATTTAATGTCTAAAAATTATAAATAAAATACCATTATGTAGGAAATCGTTTTATATTTCTAATGAATATTTATAGTCGAATTTATCTTATCTATAACCCTATATTAAAAATTATTTACTTATTAAACCTTGATTTTAACTATTTTAACCCTTCTTTAAATAAATTAATATTAAAGGTCCTAATCTAATACAAGTGGGCCTAAATGGTCATATTTTATTACTAAGGTTGTTTTTGGTCGAATTAAACTTATCCAATAAAATTAGGAAATGTGTTAGGGTAATAATAACATCATTATTAACCTTAATTATCCTATTTACTTTTAATCGTGGTAAATAAAAGTAAAACGTTACTAGTCACCAAAAATTATGTTCATCTTATTGAACTACATTTTAGTCTTTGATATTAACCGTGTCTCTCATATTTTTGAAATTTAGTTCACAGAAGTGGTAAAATTTAATTTAAATTTAAAAAATTCAATTTTTTATCTACCACTAAGTGGTTTCACTATTCATCGAAAATTGAAGTTTTTCAAAAAAAAATACCAAATATTCAGCCTAAGCATTATTTGATAATCCAAATTCAAAATTGATGTCTATTTTTCCTAATTCACAAAATTTAAGTGGCATTAATTAATTTTAAATTTAATTCCCGTTATCAAAACAAATAGCGTGTTTTTATGAAACAAAAACAATCAAAAGACTGATAGTTGTTTATATCCCATTTCAAAGTCAAATTAATTCCAATGAACAACATTGGATTAAATGGTAAAAATATATTCTAATTACACTTTAAAACCAACTAAAAAGATAATCTAACTATATAAATTATTGTGATTAAAGAATTTGATTTTAATTAAAATATAGCGTGTTTTTTCTATTCATTAATATATAAAAGTTGTCAGAATAATATGAAAAATTTATCCAAAGTAAATTTTTATATCCTGATTCCAAAGAAGAATTTTATTCTGCCAAATTGAACTTATAGACATGTCAAAACAAGATTTAATGTGGGTGTCCCATCAAAAGGAGGCAAAACTGTATTTTTGAAAAATACTTATTTTACCTGAAAAATTTATATTGTTCTTATACCATGTTCTAGAAAATGTGTAAGATGAATAATAATGTTATAAAATTCAAAATATAGTTAATACTGTTTATAATGGCTAGTTCATAATAATATTATAACAATATATCGTTGGTTAGTAAAACCCGGTATTGCATACAACACACGCTATCGAGGAAGGTCACGATTGCATGTAATGCAAGCCAAGTCAGGGTTGCGTTTAGTGCACGACTCCTTTGTTGTTGCTTATAAAAAAATCAAACAATATTTCATTAATACATTGAATATATATATATATATACTCAATGTTGCGTAGAATTACTACTATCAAAAAAACTTGTAATTGTGTGTAACACGATCCAGGAATAGTGTTTCATATACTGCAAGCTAATACGGTGTCCCGTATAGCACAAGATAATCTTGGTGTAGCGTACAGTAGAAGATATGAAATAGATTAAAAAGAATATATCTTATAAAATCTTGGGTTGTTATAATCCAGCTTCCCCAAATTAATATGGGATTTGTAGTTTTCTTTGATATTTTATTTTTCATTTCATTTTAGTGATATCTCTTTTGTGATCATCAATTAATTTTTACATCTATTCTACAATATTGGTCAATCCATTAATAATTTGGACATGTTCCTACTCCATGAGCTTAAGATATATAATCCTATAAATGTTTTTTTCTTCACATATTTAAGAATGATGATATCATGCATCAGTACATATTTTTCATCTTATTTATCCAACATATAATTTTAAGAATAATTAACAACACTTTTGATATAATTCTTTTTATCTATATAAACATATAATTTATCAATTTCAGGTTCATGTTAATATATGTGATCAAAAGAACCCAAAATAAAACATTTTTTATTGATTTGATCTTCACTTAATTGTTTATTAGTGACCACAAAAATTCCTTCTATAATAAGGTTTTTAATTACTCAAATTTATCAACTTTAATTTATTTCGAGTTGTTATGTTCCTGTGATAGAAACATTTATTTCAATGAAATAAAATTTTTAGTGTTTTTCAATCTATTCACATTGATAAACCATATTTTTTCATAGGTGGATCATCATCTTCAGCATTAAATAAACAATTGGGAAAAATTAAAGAATGTTTATCAACCTATGTATGTCAAAATAATTCGAGTTTAAAAATACCTATTATTATTCATTTCCCAATTTTAGATTGGATTAAAGGAAGTATGTCTTCTCATTGACAAATATTTCCTTGAGACAATTATTAACTGTGAGTTTCATTATTTCCCTAAGAACTACCTCCATTAACAACTATTTTGTAATTGAATAATATTCATAGGTTCTAATTTTATAATAAATTATCATAAAAAATAGATTATTGAGTAATATCATCTTCGGATTTCCTTACTGAATAATCCAAATTAATAAATTTATGTTAGGTGGAAGACTTCTCCGAATTCACTTCATAATTTGGATAAATCAATTAATTTTAAAAGTAACCAAATTTATTCCAAAAATCTCATTCACCTTATTAGAAAATTCAAAATAGATTCATTTGAGTTCATCTTAAATTCCTCATACTAATTTCGAAACAATTATAATTTTAATTCAATTAGAATTGTCTGGCCTTCATAGATGTTCAATAAATTTTCCCTTATAATACTTAAGGATTGACATGACATTACCTTTATATATATTATGTTTAATATAGATATATTTATATTACTTATTCATACAGCTTCAACAACCAATTCATTATCATCACATTATAATGAAGCACCACTATTATTGTGAACCACAAACCCATGAAATACCTTCATATAAACATCCTAACTACGTGACCAACATTTTTTCTTCAACTGATTACCCCAAACTTTACTATTATGCCCGTTGAATATCTAAATCCATTTGTAACTAAAAATTACTACTATATCTATCGAATATGGAAAATACCATTCAAAAACAATCATTAGATGTATATCATACCCAATATTGCACCACTAACTCTCAAACTATTACTTTCTCCTTATAAGAAAATATATCATAATAAGATGTCAATAATGGTATGAAAATTTAAAATTATAGTATTCCAATGACCTTGTACAAAAATGAATTATAATATAGCACCCATCCTCACTATATAAGAAATTATTGAAGCTCAAAGATACCAAATATCTTACTTGGGTTACTTATATCGTTCTATGTATAAGGATCATAAAAAGAAGTTGTTTTGATGAAAAAAAATAGACTACACACACTAATTTTTTAATATTTACAGTTAAAATCATGTATTTATTGGTTTAAAAGCACTCATAAGATATAAATGAAACCATTACCACACCAAAAAAATAATCACACCACCTCAAGAATATGGGTTTGTTCTAAAAAATAAAAAATAGTTCCAATAAATAGTCACTAGTGTTGCAATACCCTCTATCTTCATCAAGAGAAATGACATAATAATTCTTTTTCCTCTAATTTATGTTGATTAAATAATGAAACCAAACCTTTTCTCTTCCATAAATCTCTCACATTTTTATTAATATTATTCCTTGTTGAATTTGATATATTCTCTATAAAAATCATAGACCTTTTCCAAAATACTGACATGGCTAGTGAAGCCATGACATGTTTTTATAGCCAACAACTTGACTCTTAACACCATGACAGAAAAATATTATATCTACATGAAATATATTCATTTACAAGCTTATAAAATCAATATATACACATTACCCTTAAACCTAAATCAACAGAACATAATATTCTTTTATCATATTTATATTTTATGATAAAATTCATAAAATCATAAACTCCAAATTTTCATCACCAATAGTCCTTTGACTACAATTTCATAACAATTTTCTAGAAAAAAGGGTTCTTTTCAATTCATATTTTTCATATGTTGGTCATTTAAGTGACCTATTTTGAAAAAAATAATCCACAATCCTGATCAATATTATGATCTAATTAATATTATCTCTATATTTTTAAATAATCCACTAAATACATGGGTATTTCTATTATATGGTTTGAAATCATGGCTTTCGTGGTAAACACTAAATATGTCTCCTGGAACCACAACATATTTTCCTTCACCGTGAAATAATTATTTACCTCCAACCAAACATTTAGAAAACAGGCCCTATAACTTTCTCCAAACATTAACAGATATCACTTAATGAATTTAAATTTATTAACTAAGATTTGTAGAAGATTTTTAATTGATTTCTTCATAAAATACCACCCAGAAAAATCGTTAAGAAATTTTTCTAACAATATTAGACCCACCATTACATGGATATTCTATGAAGAGTTTTTTATCAAACTTTGGAACAATTCATCACATGTACTAGAAATGGTTGAGGAGTTAGAGTTTTTCATCTAGTTGTATGGTTTGGAACTCCATGATTCGACATGTATTATAATTTTTTAAACATTAAAATATCATATTTAACAAAAACCACCTATATTCTTGATTATTTTGGGGAAATCATTGGTGGAAGCCTATTGAGTGTATTAAACACACCCAACACATTTAAATTTCAGTAATGAAATATTCATGTTTTATTATTCAATAATGGGAAATATAAATACCCCAAGAATTTAGGAAATATATTTTCCCAAATAGATATAACCCTATATATATTATTCAATACACATAACACAGAGTTTAAAAAATGAGATATGCTATTAAAATATCATTATTTAAAATGATATTTATCTTTATGTCATTGTGTTGTACTCATATATTCTAGTATGTAACCCCTATTTGATAATTTTATTTTTATAAAGTGAAAGGGTGGATGATGGGAGATATTGGAGATCTTTGGATGTGTTTTTGGGACTAAATGAAGGTCACATTAGCGGCACATGGTTTGTCCAAATCGTGCATAATTCCAAAGATAAATCATGCACAGTTTTCATAATGAGGGAGTAGTTTCATAATAGATGAATCATGGTTTGGAGATACCATTCAAGGGGATTCCATGAGGGTATTGGATACACACGGTTTTCCTAACCGTGCGGCCAAACCATGCGCTGAGACCTATCTAGATCCTTAATAATAAAATATCACTTGTTTTTTCCATAGCTCAATAATTTTTAACCACATTGGATCTTACTCATTATTTTTCTTCTAAAAAGTTCTCTTATGGTTCTCCCATCTCTTCAGTGGAAATTTAAAGTCTTACCTTGGTGATTCGAAGCCAGATTCTTGAAGTATGTGATCTTTCTTCACATTTATTGATCGGTTTCTTAGATCTACTTGGACCTACTTCTCCCCACTTCACAATTTCTTAGATCTGCACCAGTTGTGGGTAGATATATGAGATTGGATTCCAAATAAGTTGGGATTTTTTCTTGAGCCTTCTAGGATTATTGATCTAAGGAGGTTCCATTTAAAATCGACGCGATTTTCTTAAGCATTCTTCGTCCGTTGCAAAGTTTCATCAAAACCTTTGAGGTATGTGGATTTGCTCTCAACTCCACATAGTAGAATTGATGGTAATGATTTAAAGTTGACTTCCTTGGAATTAATTGATAATTACCTAGCTTGTTATGAATTGTTGGAAAGCTTATTTGGTGATGGTTTGTCAAATTGTAGAAATGTGAAAAATTTGGTGTTTTGAAAAAAGTGAATTTTTTTTGTGGTTTTAAAATATGAAATTTAAAATAGGGATTTTTTGGAATTGTCACACCTGAATATGAGTAGATGTTTTCAATAAAAAATGAGATTTTTTTTAAATGAAATGGTTGTTTTGAAATTGGTTTATGTATTGTTTTTCGATAAAAGTAAATTTTTATTGAAATGGATTGAAATGGTTATTTGGAATGGTTTTGGAATACATTAGGTTTTGTGTTAGTTCATGTTTGATGTTCCCATCAATATGGGATGTGTATATTGGAGGTACAAGGTTTGTGACCCTAGATTTAGGGCCTCTGTCATTGGGACATAAGGTAATTGGACGAGATACCACTCATGAGTGCGGAACTGTCAAACGAAGCATTCATGTGTGGGAATGTGTGAAATATGGAATGGTTATGCCAAAATGATAATAATATTTTTGTTTTATAGTTTTAGTAGTTATCATTTGAGAAAATAACTTGTTGAAAATTTGTTTTAATTACCTTTTTTGCGCTTGGTTATTCTTGCTTTTCGAACTTATTTATATTTGGTTGTGAACAAGTTTGGAAAATTATTTTTTTTGAACAATTTTATGTAAATTTTCCCAACTATTCTATAATAGTTTCATGAGTGGGGATGTCATTGGGTAAAACATATTGACTTTTATACTCACCCCTAATTTGGAACTTTGGTTCTTTTGAAGAATCTTTCTTATGTGATAGTGGAAAAGGTAATGGTTCCCACGTTTTTAGCACGTCTGCGTGATACTTGGGCTATTTGGTGGTTTGGATCTTAGAGCATGTGGATCATAGAGTCTTATGGACTATTGATAGTCCTTAGTTTTTTATGCATTGATTACTTTGAATCTTTTTCGGTCTTCCACTATTTCAAACTTTTATATGCTTCTGAGATACATGAAGTAATTTAGTTTTCTTTCTTTTGTTCATGCATCATTTAGTGAATTGTTGGGTTATGGTTTGTTGGTTTATTGGTCTATTTCTTGATGCGTAAATCATCCTCCAGCTATATTTTAAACCATTATGAATATATTTCTATCCATTTGTGCCTTGGGGACATCACTGAAGTCCCAGTAATGACTCATTGTTTTCTTAATCCATTGAGAATTTTTGGGTTATTATATGTGGTATTAGTATGGTCCTTAATTTGTGGTACAAATGGTGTAATCTTTTTCGGTCGTTTACTAACAAGTATTCATTAGTGTTCTTTGTCTTGGAGTTGAAATTTCTTCTTTTCTATTCATTGGGATGAAATCTTAGAAAGGTTTAGGATTTTTGGGACTTGAAATGTATAACATAAATGGGCGTAGTGAACCCGTTTATACTGATCATTAAGTTACTAGGGAGTTGGGTACATAAGTGTTTAGAGATACTTCTTGGATTTTAAAACCTCAGTGTCATGGACTTTGCAAATGAGACGAGCATGACATACATTGTAGAGGAATGACTTCCCACTATGAGTACACACATCATTTCATGTAATGATTAATGTGTGAAAAAATATTTATTTTTTAAAAAGTATGAAACTATTTTCAAATGAATGAAATTGAAAAAGCATGGTTGATATATTTTGAAAATGGTTTGATATTCAATAATAGGAATATAATTTTTTAAAAAATTGTGGAAATGGAAAAAGGTTGTTTTTGGAAAACAATGTTGCAGTAGTTGATGTGATAGAATTTGAAATGATAATCCATTAGTATATATAGAGTGTTATTGATGGAGTTTGTTTTTTTGGTTTAGAAAATGGCACCATGTATTCATCATTGAAACTATCCCAAAAAAGCTGTGGGGAAGGTGGTTTCACCTAAACCAAAAGTGAACAATGAGCTAGTTCAGACTGTTGTGAAATCCTTTCATGCTGTGCATATGTGGAACCATAGGAATGAGGCAAGTCATGTGGATTATACCATCTTGGTCATGAATCAGATTCCAACAAACTTCTGGGGTGATGCTGAACTCAAAAAAGTAGAGGTGTGGCTGAATATAATGAATTGTATCATTGATTTTATCAGCACACCATAGGAGTTCAATGTCAAGCAGGGTATGTATATGCTCGTGGATCTTGCATGCCAGTGGTGGTATTTAGTGGTGTAGGATAAATTGGATGAAGGCCTTACATAGGAGGATTTTGAGTAATAGTTCAACAAACAATTCTGTCCTCATACATTCAAAATCCAGAAAATGATGTACTTCATCACCATGAAGTAGGATAATCTATTGGTCATAGAATATGTTGCTAATTTAATGGATTTAGATCTCATTGCACCAAATGGTTTAGAAAGTGCATCCTTGAAGGCACTCATTTAGGAATCAAGGCTATGGTATGAGATTCAATTAAAGATTGTGGTGCTCTTTATTACATTGTATACATATATGGTGAACGGGGTGACTGTGGCTGAGCATGATATCTTGGGATATATGGGATGAGGTATGATGATACCTTCAGAAAATGGTAGGAACTCAAACACAGGGATAAAGTAGAAAAGGGTAACCTATTTTCAAGGTCGAAGTGGAAATCAAAATCAGGTGTATTGACCAGGGAACCATCCTCTATGACCCAAGAGAAAACCAGGTTGTTTTCAATATGGATCTTTTGACCACATGAAGTGGGAGTGTATGGAACAAGAAAGATAATTTCATAACTATAAAAAGATGAGGCATCTTTTGAGGTTTTGTCATAGTAAACCTTGGTCAGGTGCTTGAGACACTTCACAGGTGTTTTAAGAATAGTATGCTTTGATGGAGCGAGGACAAAGAATCAATCTCATCAGTAGAGCAGATCTAGCCATGGTGATTCTAGAAATACCACGACACCTCAGCTAGTGAAATATCAGTAAGGAAATAAAGAAAACAATGAAGCATCGAAGCAATTGTATGGAGAAGAGCATATGATTTTCGATGATCATGATGGACCACCTATGGTGAGAGGTATAATTCTATTGAATTCTACACTATTGAAATTTATCTTGGATACTGGTGGATCACATTCTTTCATTTCTTCTCATGAATTTTATTTTCGATGTTTAAAGTTGGAAATTATTTCTTCTATTTTAAAAAGAAAACTCCTCTTCGTGAAAGGAAATGTCAATGCATTGTGTCTATAGAATGTGTTATAACTATTGATGGATATGAGCTAAAATGGGACTTCTCGATGTTAGACATGGATGTATATGATGTAACCATCATTATGTATTCGTTGACAACATTCATGGATCACATCGATTGTTATAGGAGGGAAGTTATTTTCATGGCTAAGTAAGGCATCAAATATCTCTTAAGACGAAAGAGAATAGTAAAGAAAGGTGAATATATCTTATTGTAACTGACAATGGGAACAATATCATACCAATTTTTTGCGTCGACATTGGCAAAAATGGATGATATTGAAGAAATTAGTTTTCTAGCAGTTTTGGATCAATTTTTAAATGCCATTCCAAAAATATATAAGGGTTACGACCTCTATGGGAAGTGGAGTTTACGATTGATCTTCTTCTAGGGACCAATCCTATTTCCATTCGGTCATTTAGGATGGAACCATCAAAAGTATGGGAATTGAATGTGCCGTTTGAGGTGCTAGAAAGAAAAGGTTTCATTCAGTGAAGTATGTCTCTGTGGGAAGCACCATCATTGTTCATGAATAATTCATATGGAAATATTCAGTTGTGTGTTGATTATTGTAATCTTAACCAAGTTTCAATAAAGAACAGGTACCCACTTTCACACATTGATGATTTGTTCAATCAATTAAGCAGATCTTTGTGGTTCTTCATGATTTAATTATGATTAGGATATCAACAATTTTGTGTTCGAAAGTAATATATTCCAAAGGCAGCTTTCAGAAGCAGATATGGACACAATAATTACGTAGTCATGCCTTTTGGTCTAATGAATTCACCAACATTCGTCATGGATTTGATGAATGATAAATTCCAATGATATATGTACTCTTTTTTTTGTTGTTTTTGTGGATGAAATCTTGGGGTATTAAAATTCAAGGGATGACTATGTGAAAAACCTTAAAATACTGTTTCAAATCCTATGAGATCATCATTTGTTTGAAAAATTTTAAAAGTGAGATTTTTTTATTCAAGAATTAGGTTTTATTGGACATTTCATTTTTGAGAAAGGTGTTTTTGTTGATTCTGAAATGATATAAGCTTTTATCCCATGTAAAAGCCCAAAAAACATATTTATGATATGATTTTCATTTGTCTAGATGGCTACTACTAATGACTTCTACATGATTTCTCACGACTAAATCCTCTAATGATAGGTCTGAAAAAGAAGAATGGTCCATTCAAATGGACTGAGGAATGCCATAAGTCTTTCTAGGAATTGAATGTTGGTCTTACATCAACACCTATATTGATTTTTCCAAAATCAAGACAGGGGTATGTAGTGTATCGTGATGCTTTAGGATTAGGTTTCAGTTGTGTTCTCATGCAATGAGACCATGTCGTAGCTTATGGTTCAAGTTAATTGAAGGTTTATGAGAAGAATTACCCAACACATGATTTGGAGTTAGCTACAGTCATCCACATTTTTAAGACATGGAGACAATATCTCTATGTTGAGAAATTAATTGTGTTTTTTGAATCATAAAATCATGAAAAAGATTTTATCACAGTGAGATTTAAATTTTAGGGAAGGGAGATGGATAGAGTATCTCCAGATGTTTGACTATTAATTGATGTATACACCAGGGAAATGGAATTTGGTGGAGGATTCATTAAGTATAAATCATATGCTCAGTTGAAGAAATACACTTTAGATTAATGGCAGTTGATGTCGTTCTTAACCTACATGCATGTAGAATGTGAAGATCGAGGTGATATTGTGTTTTTCTATTCAGCTATTCTTGTTCATGATTTGTTAAATATGGTCAAAGGCACACAAACATTTGATGAATAATTTCTAGTTATGTCTTCAAAAATCATTGGTGGGGAGACCATTGAGGGGTTGAAACATGATGGGCATTTAGTTTTTTTCTAGAGGGAACAAATGGTTGTACCTATATCTTTTCAAGAATAACTCCTTCTGGATTACCACCATTAGATATGGGATATAAATCTAGGGTTGTAGAAGATGTATAAGGCTTTGAAGGAAGAGTTTTGGTGGAGACGCATGAAAAGGAAGGTGGCTGGATAAGGTAGTTTCTAAGTGCCTAACTTGTCAAAAAGATAAGGAAAATCATCCTAGAAAACCCGTTATGTTGTAGTATTTACCATTTCTAGGGTGGAAATGTGAGTATATAGCGATGGATTTTGTTATAGGTATTCCATGAACGTTTCGGAAAAATGACACCATATGGGTGATAGTGGATCAACTTACCAAGTCATCCAATTTCATTCCAATTCGTGGAACTCATACGGTGGAGGATCTATCCAAACTCTATACCCATGAAGTGGTAAATAGACATGGCATACTGGTTTCAATCATGTTTGATAGAGATCTAGGATTCAGATCTCATTTCCGGAAATCCTGAAAAAAATCCCTTGGGACTCAGTTGTCTATGAGCACATCATATCATCCTTAGAGCCAGAGCCAGACCTAGAGGATGGTATAAACGTTAGAAGACTTATTGTGGGATTTCGAAATGGATTTTGGTGGTTCATAGAAGGATCAATTACCCTTAGTGGAGTTCTTATAAAATAATAGCTATTGGAACTTGATACATATGGAAACCATTGAAGAATTATATGGGCTTCCTTGTCCTTCTCCTCTATCCTAGGTGGAAACATGTGATAATTCACTAGTTGGGATGAGAGATTTCTAGGAAACAATAGAGAATATTTGGTTAATAAGAAAGAAGATAGAGACGGCTCAGCGTCATATGAAATCTTATGCGGATAACCGTTGAAGGTCATTGTCATTTTCCTTGACTGATCATGCGTTTTAGAGGATCTCTCTAAGACTTGTACATCATTGTTTAGGGATGTAGGGGAAGTTATCTCATATATAAAGAGTCCCTTTATAGATACTATAATGGGTTTTAGAGGTGGAATATTAGTTGGAATTACCAACACGGTTCAATTCGATGCATAATGTGTTCCATGTATCTTAGTTGAAAACAATCAGCCAAATCCTGACCATGTAATGAGATGGGATCATGTCGACCTAGATCCAAATGCTTCATTGGTATATATTCCGATGTGGATTGTGGATAGGAAAGATAAATTCTTGCGTGGAAAAAGAATCAGTCTGTTACGGGTTTTGTGATAGCATGCTTAGATTCAGGAAGTGACTTTGGAACATGAGAATTAAATGAAAGAGTTTTGGTCGGAACTCTTTTAATACAGCAATGGTTTTCTACATTCCGAGGATGTAAAGACTAATGAAGGGGAGAATTTAGTAACACCGACTTCTGTTACATGACACTTACTTGATATTTTTATGGTTATATAGTATATGGGTGGATTTTGGGAGAGTTTGGAGAACATTGTTTGTATTTTTGTGGCTAAATGAAGGACACACACGTGGCACGCAGTTTTTTCCAAACCATGTGAAATTCCTAAGAGAAACCATGCACAATGTTCACCCTAAAATAGTAGCTCCAGCACAGTTGGAGCACAGTTTGGGGAGATTTTTCAAGGGGAGGTCATGCGGGCGGTGTATACAACACGGTTAGTGAATGGTATACCAAACCGTGCGGCCAATCCATGCAGAAAGTCAAATACAGATCCTTAAAAATAGTATCTCAATATTGTTTTTCCATAACTCACTTGTTTTTTGATCCAAATATGCTCTAACTCTGTATTTATATTCTCCAAAGGCCTAATAGGGTTTCCCCATCTGTCTAGTTGAAATCTGAAGGCTTCCCTTGGTGATTCGAAGCAGGATTCTTAATGTATGTGATCATTCATCACCTTTCTTGATCGATTTCTTAGATCTACATAGACCTAATTCTCCCATTTTCTTTTTATATTAGATATACACCCATTATGGGTAGATCTGTTAGTGTAGATTCTAAATAAGTTGAGATTTGTTCTTGATCTTTCTAGGGTATGAGATCTAAATATGTTCTGTGATGAATTAACCCAGTTTTCTTAAGCGCTTTTAGTCTGTTTCTATGTTCCATAAAAACCTTTCATGTAGGTGGAATCTCTCTCATCTCCACTTAGTAGAACTAATTGTAATGCTTTCAAATTGATTTCATTGTGTGGAATTGGTCATGAATTTTCTGTTTCTGAATATTTCAAAACCTTCCTTGGTGATGGTTTGTTAAATTGTAGAAATTTGGAAAATTGGGTGTTTTGAATAAAGTGTTTTTGTTCTAAGTCTTAAAATATGGATATTAAAATTGATATTTTATAGAATTTTGGAACATGGATTTGATTTTACTTTTTCAATAAAAGGGGATGTTTTATTGGAATGAAATGTTTGTTTTGAGATTGGATTATTCATTGGTTTTTAATAAAAGTACATCTTTATTGAAATGGTTTGAAATGGTTATTTGGAATGGTTTTGTAATATGTTGGGTTTGTGTGAGTTCATGATTTATATCCCCTAGAATAAAGGTTTTTAAATATTGTGGTACAAGGTGTGTGGCCTTGGATCGGGGGCGTGTGTCATTGAGACATGAGGTAATTGGACGGGAGACCCCTCCTGAGTATGGAACATTCAAATGAAGCATAGATGTGTGGATGTGTTTTGAACTACATAATGGGTATGGAAAAATGATAATAAAATATATGTTTTAAGATTTTATTAGTTATTTTTCTATAAAATTACTTTTTGGAAAAAAAATTCATTTACCTTTGTTTACACTTGGCTTTTCTTGGTTTTTGAACATGTTTGTATTTGGTTCTGAAATGTTTTGGTAAGTTGTTTTATATGAACTATTTTTTTTTAAATTTTTCTAAATCTTCTATCCCAATGGTGTTAGTAGGGAAGTAAATGGGGAAAACCAATTGAGTTTTATACTCACCCATTCTTTGGCACATTGGTGCTTTTGTAGATTCTATCTTCCAGGATAGGGGAAAATGTAACGTTTCCCACGTTTTCAGCACTATTTCGTGATACATGGGATATTTGGTGATTGTGAAGCTTAGAGATTGTGAATCATGAAATATAGTGGTATCGTGAGAGTCTTTAGTTGTTTATCTACTATTTACTTTGACACTTCTTTGGTCGTTCGTTGTTGCACACTTTCATATGGTTTTGAGATACATGAAGTTGTTTAGTTGCCTTTTTTGTTCATGAATCATTTAGTGAATAGTTAGGTTATGGTTTATTGGTTTATTGGTTTATTTATTAAAGATTAAATAATCCCCCAACTGTATTTTAAACCTTTTTTCATTTATATCTAGGCTTTGGCGTCGTGTGGACATCGCTTAAGGCCCAGTAATGACTCGTTTTATTCTAAAGCCAAATAGAATTTTAAGGGCATTACATCTAGGAATGGTGGGTATGAATAGGATTAAAAAAATTAAATTATATTTTTAAAAAAGCAAGTTAAATGAATTTTTAGTGTCTATTTAATTATACATGAAATGAAAAAAAATTAACATAAAAGGAATGATTTTATATAAAGGTATTTTTATGCGGACAAATGTGTTACACCTCAATAAATTTAGAAAATCATGTTTGGTGAATTTTTTATAGAATTTAAATATTATACATTAAATGAAATATTTAACATTAATATTAAGTGTTTTTATAAATTATAAATGAATAAATATAATTTTACCCTTAAATACTATTTTTAATGTAGTTTTTTTCTCATATTTAGGAACTTTTTCTTTAAATATTTTTTTATGATTTTAGAAAATTTATTTAAAAAAAATAAAATAATTTTTTAATTATAATTTCAAAACTATGTTATAGTAAATTTTTGATAATTTTCCAAATAGATAATTTTTTTTGATAAATAGTGAGATATATTGAATTTTAATTGAAAACTACCTTCTTGAATAAAATATTTATAATGTAAACTTATATTTTAAAATGGTTATAATTTAAAATTATTTCAGTTATAAAAATATTAATCCAATTTAGTTTATTTGAATATATTTTCAAATTAAAATTTTAAATAAAAATCTTGTAAACATTTTGAATATTTTCTCTTTGAAAACCCGATTTCTCATCACATTTGTGCGATAAAATTCATATTAAAATTTTTCACTTATATGAATTGAGTAATTTAAAATTGATTCCTTATCTTTTTTAAAAAAAATATATTACCAAATGAGGTCAAATTAATTTTTTTTACCAATATTAATTGTTGAAACAATAAAAATTAATTATCATTGTTAAGGTAAAAATGGGTCACTCGGGGGGGTTAAACTAAAAAGAGAAGGGTTAAAATGACCTAAAATATTGTATAAAATATATTTAATGTAAAAATTTATACCCTAAAGTATCTAATTATATATAATAATTAATTTTGGATCCTTTAATAATGTGAAAAACATGGTTACACCTTTTTCATTTCAAATACATACAAGTGCGCCACTCAAATAACATATAAAAGGCCACCCCATATCCTATTTTATTCATAACTTAAAACCATTCAATTTTGTATAAAAAATAAACAAATAACATCCTAGGTTACAAAAAAAATATACTTGAAGAATTATGTTTGGTATAAATCCATACCAGAAAATATTTTAGAGAAAACCTAAGGAGGCTACCCGAATAAGTGGTAATGCTTTTTTTGGAGCATTTCTATTTTACTTCATCCTATAGTTAATTAAATTTTATTAAACCCTGATGATGTAATATCGTTATTATAATATATATAATTATATTTTTTTGGTTATGGTTATGACCTAAAACCAACCTAACATACATCAAATGGGTTACATAATTATCATTCGTGTGTACGACAGACTACCGTCTCACGAATAGACATCATTAATTTTTCCATTAACACATCTCACATTTTGTTATGATTATGTACATAAATTATATATATGTTATTTATAACATTATTATACTTATATATTAATTTTATAATATATTAATTTTTTATTTACATTATATATGGGAAATAATTACGTCCGTAGTGTGTATGGAAGTCTACCACCTTAAAGAGCGATGTAATTCATTTTTCACTAAGGCATTACATGGAATGTAGTAAGGAATTTTTTTTGAATAAATGTGAAATAAGTGAAATAATTATTATATACATTAAATATTTATCATTCCTAAAATATAATATATCAATTTATTTCTTACCTTTTCACTCACTTAAAGATGACGACGTTGTTCATGTATGTGTGGACTACAGCTTCCATGAAGTGATGTGAATCTCTATTTTCATAACCACAAAATATGTATGATATATATATGTATATTTTATGAAATAATATTATATTTATGATATTATTATCAGTATTATATAATTAATATTTTCATACATCATTTCTATAATTATTTATGAAAAATGGAAGCGTTGCTCCTGAGTAAAAATGACCTACCATATCCATGATTATATTATAGATCATTTCTCAAAAAAATTAATTCATTAATTTTATTAAATGTATAATTTATGTATTAATATTATAATTATTTAATTATTTTTGTTGAGACGGTATTACCATGATCAATGTAATAGGACTGAAAATAAAAAATAAAAACATATACACAAAATAAAGCATTTATTACCTGAAACATGATTTTAATAAGGAATTGGTAATAAATTGATAATTAATGGTCATATTTAAATAATATATAGTATATTATATATAATTATATTTATATAATAGATATTAAATAAAATTATATTTTTTATATATTAGTTTTGAACATGTACAAAAGAATTCGAGAAATTTGGTAAGAGATTTATGTTCGCTTTTTTATTTTTAGGAGACATATGTAATTTGTGAAGACATTTTAATAACTGGTTTATATACTATCCATGAATGAATTTATGATTATTTAAATTATTATTTTGGGGATTCACATATCCATTTTGGGATCTCAATTTCTTATTTTTTATAGTTAAATGTTTAACAAAGCGGTAAGTTATTTTTTTTTTATCAATTTTCATTCTTTTGGGAAATACGTTTTTATGCACCTATTTTCTTCTATGTGGTGTATAAACTTCACCTTTTACATGATATATCATTAATATAATTATTTTCATGATATTAAATATTTAATTTAATTTAATCCTTTCATTGGGATTATGATTCAATGTTACGAAAGTGGTGATAATTTTACTATATAATCATATCGTTTATCATTACTGTTTGTGATTATGATTCCAATGATTAAATAATATAATTTATATCCCAATAAAATCTTGAATTTTATTTTCCCATTGTCGTTAAATGATGATATTTTTATTTCGTTCTTTTTACTCTCTCTATGTATTCAATAGTTTAAAATAATTTTTTAATAAAAAATCAAATTTATATCTCTATTCATTCAAAAACCATTTTTTTGAAAACCATATTTTGTAAAAATGTTTTTAAAATTATTAAAATAATTTCTTAAATAAATTTTAACCCATGTTTTAATTTTATAATATGGTTTGAAAGGAATCATTACTTCATTTTCTAAACATTTATTGATTGGATATCACAGAAAATAGGGGTGTAATCTTTATTTTGGCATGTATGAAATGAATGAACATTACCGTAGCCATGTAAATTATTTAATTTAAATAGTCATTTATATTTTTTCGGGGTTATTTTTAAAGAAATTTTTTGTTTCAATTATTTTTTATTTTTTAAAATGTTTTTTCAAAGAATAAATGAAATTTCAATCTAGAAATGTTTTAAAATATTTTTAATGTCTCCTTTATATATATTATAGGATATTTTCAATGAAAGTGATTTATAATTTTTTTAGATATTAGTTCAAAAAATTGATTTTCAAAAAAAAATTAATTTTCTTCAATAAATACATTAAATGAAATTTAAAAATCATTTCCCATCTAAGATGATATATGTTGAGGTTACCTATGTCTTATAGAGGATATGATCAAATGATGCCATTATAATTCTTTCTCTTAATAATTTAGTTTTATAATGGAATAATATTTATGAAACCCATTTCTCTTCCATGGGTTATAGCATGATAAAATGATTTTGAAACCTGTATCTTTTTAGTATTTATGGATTGATTAAATGATGAAATAATCATAAAAAATTCCACCTTTCCATATATTATTATAAGTTTAAATTTTTATGATCTCAATTTCATTTCATAGTATATGAAATGATGAATAATTTAGGATCTTTTGGCCCACATACATATTATTGTCATTATCTGATTGGTGGGACATATATCTCCATCCATTTAATTGGTTAAATAATTATATCTCATGATATATACAATACTAGAATAGGGAGTGTACCATATTCAAAATGGGACTCTATCATCTATGATGGTCCAGGGAGTGAACATTTCCTACTCTAATGGTTTGGGCAGTTAACCTATCCAACTGAGATATCTGTATTTGAGAGCCTTTACTATAATGGAAATGATTCTCTATTCTTATGTGTATTATATAATTTAATGTCTTTTGTGAATAATATGATCTCATGGCACATGTTATTTTATTTTATTCTGATTAATGTCTTCTGAAGTGTCAATCCTTATTCCATGAAATAGGATAATGATCATTAATATGCAATGTATAGTTTTGAAATGCAAAGATCATGTTATCATATGATTATGTTGATGTTATTCCTACTTATCTACCTCGTTTAACTATACAGATCAATATGAGTTTACCCTTTCTTATGATTCCTTTCCCTAGGATATGGAAAAAATTTAGCAGGGAATGTTTTTGAAGAGTACTAAGGGGGAAGATATATTAGGGAGATGTTGAAGATATTTCATCAAATTATATTATTTTCTACTAGTATCCATAGTCACTAAACTATTACAATCCTCTTTCATGCTTTTCTGCAATGTGTTGAATATATATCTGAAAATATGTTATACATATGAATGAAAATCCAAGGTTACTATAGGTGGTATTATAGGAAATGTTTCTTTAGACTTTAGAAACTAGTATGGGAAAACGTTATTGATATCCTTATGGATATATATAATGATAAAACTTGGGATATCTAAAAGGATAAGTATAAGGATGATTCAAAGAATAACAAAATGTTTTTCAATTTGGTTATAGGATAGATCTAATTGTTTCTAATAAATTACAACTATGGTAGGATACTACAATTGCATGTGGATCTATGATAGAGGTACCTATGGGTAATAAATCTGAATGGGGTGCATTGATCTGGAACCAATTGTCACCTGGTGCATGATAACAGTATTTGATGCACACTTAGTTTAACACTGAAGAGGGATATGCATTATAAATCCACAAAATCATTACAAAACATTATGAAGGATTTTAATAGATGAATATCGTGGATAACCTAGGATAAACCTAAGGTGTCGTATATTTAAAACAAGGTATCTTGATTTATATATTTTATATGATATTTTTTTTATTATGTTATTTTCCACTATGATTAGGGTTTCTCACACAATGATTTTTGGTTTTGGTCAATGGATGAAACACAACGGAATCAGGTTAATGATGAGTGTGATGGAAAATAAAATAATTGTCCACCTGAGAATCCATAAATTCTGGGATCTCAAATAAAAAATCTCATTACTATGATCACAAAAAATTCTCGAGATATACATCAAACTATAATTACAAACAAACAAAAGGGGGGAAAATATTTTTTTGAGTCCTTCATGAGGCACTAACCACCTTATTCTATTGGTTTTTTTAAACCACTAGTTGTTGATAAATGGATAAGTACCATTGAAAACATATTTTCCATTTCTCCAATGTTTAAGGAATTAAAAATTAATTTTATTTTTCTATCTTTTGGAAGGTGAAGAAGATCAATGGGAAATATTATCAATAAGATAAGTCAATATGATGAAATTGAATCCATGGGTGGAGATGAGTTGAATAATTTTTTCTAAATAATTATATTCATTTTATTATTTCAAATAATAGTAAATTGAGTTCCTTGAGATAAAGAAAAAGGATGATATTTTTTTGTGACTATGAGGTAAATTTTACAAGAATAGTGTTGTATGCTTCTAGTATTATCAACAAACCTAAAATTAATGTTGATCTATTATTATAAATCTCAACACAAAGTCTCTAAAGGGTATCATCCATAAGATACTTCTATAGCTATGAAAATATTGTTTTATGTTATACCAATGTAGAAATAGATGGTTGAGTTACTTATCAATCTAATGGGTTTGATTAGAAGAGAAAAATAGAATTCAAAGGAAATTCTAAAATCCATGGAGAGAAGAATAAGATATTCACACTATGCTCAAAGTGTGGGAATAAACATGGAATAAATTATATTAAAGGATATTTTAAATGTTTAATGTTAATAAGGTAAGGTCATTAGGAAATAAAATAATGATTTTATAGGGAGAATATAGATAATGACAAAAAATAGATAGAAAATTACACAGAATGCACTGGCCACACTCCTATATTTTAAATTCATGGAGTATGGGAACTAGGAAAATAAATGACCCCATACAAGGTATAATGTGTATTATAATCCACAAAACCAATTGAATCAAAAAGAAAAAGGAAAATATTATGAATTCACATCGGCTAAATTGAATCATGATAATTGGGGAACACTTATCCTCCACTCCATTTTTTGGAATTTCATGTTTTATATTTTATGCATAATCCATATGAAGATGTATCTATTCATCCATTAGTGAAATTTCATGTAATTTTAAGCATTTATTATCTCCCAAAATAATTTTTACGAAATAAAATCTTATATTATATCGGTAAAATCTGTAACAGAATATTCCAATGGAAATGTTTTTTATAAGATAATATAATATTTAAATAATAAAGGGTTAGTTATATTTTTGAAGAATATATGTAAATTGATATGATTAACTTAAGATTTATGGATACCATCATGGTTTTATGATTTTATGGTTCTTCATATGTTCAAATTCATTGAACCTTATTTTGAGGTTTTACGGGACGAGGGTTTATCAATATTTAGAATATTTTAAGTGAAATTTAGGGAAATATTATCTATTGTTTTTGTAAATAGTTTTGTGAAAATGTTATTTAATGAGTAATTCCTTCATACTTTTGGGATATATGATTAAAGGTATTGGTAACCATTATGGTTTCCCTTTTCATTTATGTTGAGGTAATTATGGGTTGTAGTTGATCACTTAATAAATTCACCACACCACATCGATATTAGAGAATACTTACATCATTCTAATAATTCCACAAAATAAATAATGGAAATTTGAAAGTTATATATAGTACCACATTAAATTATATATTATTGGGGTTCAATACTTACCTTAATGTTTTGGAAAATTATTTAGTAACCACATGATATAGAGTTGTGATTCATCGCTATATATCATCATCATATATATTGTTAGTCTAAGAGAATAATTCAATCCCTAGAGAGAAAAATATCTTATTCTATGGATTTAAAAGGTGTTTTGGTTCAACACCTTCCTCCAGTTTAGTTTTCTGGATAAAATATCATTCACTCTAGAATTATGATGGTACCTTTTCAAGCCCTTTATGAAAAGATATAAAACTCTAATTAAATAAAATGAAGTTTCATAAAGAAATAGTTTGAGACCTAAGATATATAAATAAATTTAATAGAAATAAATATCCATTAAAAAACATGTATGTGAAAAGTTGATAAAAATATTATTGCAGATAATCATCAAAGTGATATAGAATTTGATGTTAAAGATAAATAATTTCAATGAATTTATGCATGGATTAAGATCAAAAAACAATTCCCTAGGTATATTAGTCCCTTTGAAATTATTGAACATATTGGGACCATATGATATAGTTTTGTGATTTCACAAAATAGCTCTCATTTTCAAAATGTGTTCAATGTATCTCCCATGGGGATAAAATTTCTAATCCATCACAAGTACTAAAATCAGAGGCTATACCACTAGTGAATGATATTTATTTTGAGGAAAAACTGATATATATTCTGGATAAAATAAAGAAAGTCCTATGAAATAAGAAAACACACCTAGTCATATGTAAAAAAATGACCATCTTGAGGAAGCTATGTCGAAACTAGAGGATGTAATGAAATAGAAGTATCATAATTTAGTGGTAAAAAAGTTTAAAATTTAGAGTAAAACACATTATGGGGGGGGGGCACATAAAATCTCTATATTTTTGAAATTTATATATTTTTCAATAAATGTAATCCTTTCAATTTTTTTTAATTACAAGAAACATTGAGTTTAAACGAAGCATGTTTTAGTATTACATTTTTTTATTTAAAATGATTATTATCTCTGAGACTTGTAAATGATGAGTTTTAATTTTATGAACTAAATTATAAAAATATACAGTTTAAACACATATATAAATTTAATTTTTTGGATACCAATTAATTAGAAATGAAAACTAAAACCATATAAAAATAAAGGGAATTAATGTTTTTGGGAAAAATTGTTTTTTATAAATGAATGTATTGTACCACAAATAAATAAAAAAATAAATTTTTGTGATTTATTTTATTAAAAATTATATATAATATATTAAATAAACTATTTACCATTCAAATTATTTGTTTTCTAGAAAAAATATAAGATAAAATTTAAAGTTAGATTAAAAACTATATTTTTATAAACAGTGTTTCTCTCACCATTTTGTGTACTTATTTTAAATTAATTGTCCCCACATATTTGAATTGAATTTATAAAAATGTATTGCATATTTTTCTTAATAATAATTTATATGAAATATTATTTTAACATAATTTTTGAAGAAAATGAATAGAAAAAATATTAAAAATTAATTACAATGGTCAGGGTTAAAACAACTTTAGCTGGGGGTGAAATTAATGGATAAGTGTCAAAATTGGATCAAAACATATAAAAAATATCTATTATAGAAATATTTTGATCATATAATGTATTATTATTTATATTACTCTTTTTTAACCTTTTTTCATGGGAAAAAACATGGGTACTTATTTCTTTTTTAAAATATTACACGTGTGTCACTCACCTCACTTATAAAAGGCCTCACTATATCACCTCTTCTTCGCACCTTGAAAACCTTTTCGATCTACCAATAACTCCACAAATAACTTTAAAACATACCTCCTCACATCCTTGAATCCTTATTATGGGGATAAATTCAACCTAAGATGGATTTTGAAGCAAACATAAGGAGGTTACCAGAAGAAGATGTAACATTTTTCAATGCGCATTTTTTTACTTGTTGCTCTACATACATCAATTATTATTATAAAATGATGATAAAAAAATTATTATCATAAATTTTATGTTAATTTTTTATAATTCAATTAACTACAACCAACCGCACATCCATAAAATGGGTAGTGAAATCATTATTAGTGTGTATGGTGAACTGCATCTTCAGAAATTAATGCAATTTGTTTTTCCATTAACATCTATCAGAGTTGGGTATGATGATATATATAAATTATACATATTATATTAATAGAAACATTATACCTCCTTATCAGATATATCAAATATAACTTTTTAATTTCCATTCATTAGGGGATAAAATAACGTTGCTCGTTAGTATGACGGACAACAATCTCACGATCCAATGTGATTTTTTTCATTACGGAATTTCATAGAAGGTAATAAGTATAATTATAATGGATATATGTGATATAAATTAAATAATTATTATATTAATCAAAAATTTATCATTATGTACAGATAATATATCATTTTATTTATCACATTTCAAATCACTAGATGATGATAACATTGATTGTGTATGTGTGGACTACCCCATTCATGAAGCGATGCAAATTTCTGTTTTCATAACCACACCACATGGATGATATGTATAACTATATAAAAATAAATAACATATTATTTATGATATTATGATCATTATAGAATGATAAAATAAAACTCACCTCCTATAATGTATGTTGAAAAATGGAAACATTACTAATACATACATATAACCTATCACCTCTATGCTGATAGAGTACTTCATTTCCCAAAACCGTCATTAATGATAGGTATAAAACATATAATGGATGTATAAAAATGATAAAAAAATCGTGGTTATTATTCTTTATATCATAGAACCATGATCAATTTAAGAGGATTTAAAATATAAAATATAAACATATTAATAAAACAAATCACTTATTACTCAAAACATGATTTTAATAAATAATTTATAAAAAAGGGTAATTAATAGTCATAAGTAAATAATATATGTTATTATGTATATTATTATGGTTCTATAATATATTTATATTAAATTTAAATTTAATATGTTGAAATTGTGAACCTGTACGAAGGAAGTAGAGACATAGGGTAAGGGATCATTAGTCTCTCTTTTATCAATGGGAGACAAATGAAAATTCACAACATGTTTCATTTATGTGTTGTATAAACTGAACATAAATGTATTTCATAATTATTATCCTTTTATTTTTTGGATTAAAATATTTTTTTTGATTTATATTTCATGGGGTTTACAGTCCCAAAGTTACCATAGTGGTAACAGATTTTTGACTTAATTTTCCTTCTTTGGGATATATGTTTTGTTATGAAAATATTTTATTCTATGAGGTGTATATAATACCCATTTTAAATGATATAACATGAATTTTCTTATTTTTATGATATGATATTTTTCATTTAATTTTATTCATTCATGGGGATTATGATAAAAAATTACCATTGTGGTATGAGTTCTATGCTATAATCTCATCATTTGTTGTTATTTATTATTATTATGATTCCAATGATGAAATTTTATGATATATAACTCAAAAAGAACTTTAATTTTCTTAGCCTATGGATTGGAAATGAAAATACATGTTCGCATTAATTTTACATGATTTAATACTCTATTGTTCGAAGCAATGTTTTTAAGAAAAAAATTCATTATTTTACTCATTGGGTGAAAAATAATTTTCTTCTAAACACATGTTTTGTGAAAATGTTATAATTATTTTTTTTACATTTCTAAAAATTAATTATTAATGAAATTTTTACCCATGTTTTATGTTTTGAAACCTGATTTTAAAGGATTTATCATGTCATTTTCCAAACAATGCCCATTTATATTTTAAAAAACATGTGAAAACAATCATTGTTATAATATTTATGAAATGAATGGAATTTTATATCTTCATTAAAAACATTATAATTATATCTTAAACTAAAAAGTTTCACTATAATTTTCAATGAAACATTTTTAATCATAAATTTTTATGTTTTAAAATGTGTCTTTCAAACTTAAAATGATACTTTCTTTATTAAATATTTTTAATGATTTTTAATTATTCCTTTATAAATTTTCAAGGTAATATTAAAATAAATTTATTTCATTAATATTTTATTAATTTTTAATTTGAAAATTTTATATTCAATGAAAAATTTAATTTTCCACAAAAAAGTTTGTAAATGTTCTTGAAAAATCACATTCCATATAAGATGAAATCTGTAGTAGTTTCCTATTCCTTATTGGGGATATAATCCAAGGGTAAATTTCTTATTATTTATTTCAATGGGTTATGATTATGATGAAATAATTTTATGGAAATTGGTTTCTCTTCGATGGGTTATACCATTATAAAATGATAATGAAACCCACTTATTTGTTTTGGGTTATACTATGATGAAATAATGAAATGATTACAAAACCTAACTCTATTCAACAGGTTATGATATGATAAAAATCTATAAACCCAATTTTATTTAATGGATTATTATATTAAGAGTTTTCTATGATAATGTGGCACAAATATTTATATTTTTTATTTTGTGATGGGTGAGACCTATAACTCCATCAAATGCATAGGGAACAGATGTATTTCTCATGATACAAATAGAAATTGATTATGTAGTGAACCCAGATAAAAAAGGGACTTTGTTCACTATGATGGTCTTAAGAGTGAACCTTGAGTACTATGATGGGTTGGGTCATAAACCCATTCCACTATAATATCCTTGGAAGATATTCATGACAACTACGGAAATATTTTTCTATTATTATGAGTATTCCACGATTCCATGTATTATAACAATGTTATGATCTCATGTAACATTTTCTTTGATTTTCTTTGTGATTTGTGTCTTATGAAACACAAATATTTATTCCATGACTCAATACTATTCTCTATTATTTGCACGTTAAGGTTTTCAAGTGTTAGTATAATGTTCTCATACCCCTATGTTCATATTATGCTTAAGCATCTCCCTTGTTCACCATTACTAAGAAATTTTATCCCACCTTTCATTTGTTTCCTTTCCCTAGATTATATAAAAAGTTGTTAAGTAAGGTATGTTTATTTAGAGTAATAAAGGGGATGATATTTAAGGGAAATGATTAATATCTTTCATCAAATCAGAATATTTCTTACCAAGTCTTCAGATACAATAAACTATAATGGTCCTCAAACTTGTGTCGGTGTAATGTGTAAAATATTTAACTGAAAGGAGGAAATATCTATGTATAAAAAACCTTGGCCACTATATAAAGTCTGTAATGATATAAGGGTATGTAACATGGATTTGGAGATGAGTAAGAGTGCGACTATTAACATTTTTTTACTATATTAGTTTTTTGTATTTACTATTTTGTATAATGTGTTTTATATTATTGACCCACATGTTGATCCTATATCATATCATCAAATTTTCTGATAGTTACATGTTTGTTATATTTTATTATATCATGTTTTACTTTCTTTGTTGTTTATGTTCTATTTCACCATCATTCCATGGTAATTTACTAAAGGTTATAGTCTTCTCTTGACGTTTCCCGACCCTCTCGATAGATTTTAGCATATGAGGAGGCAACCATTAGTTACATGAAAATTTGGATAATTTCATATGGATGGTTACCCTGGTATAAATATTATATAATGGTATTAAAACATGATTTTTATTTATTTTACTGTTTTGGATATGTGTGGAAGGGTTGTAGTGGTTAAAACATTAGATGAACACCATGATTAAACATAGTTGACACTTATAAAGGTAAATTAAAAGTAACCTGGGAATTGGGATTGTGGTTATTAGTTTTTTAGTAGTACCATTTTATGATTTCAAGGAACATAATATGTGAGACACTATTTATTATTTCAGACTTCTCTTGAGGAGGTATTTTGGAATGAATAAATGCAATTTATTCAGTTCGCAAGTTCACATGACATGTGCATTATTTTAAGTGCTTAATAATGTTTTAATGAATAATGGCTTGGATAATTAAAAAATCCATAATAAATTTTATTGTGTATTATTTTATAAATTCTATGTTGAATATTTGTTGATTAAACTTACGTACACTATTTTATTCTATGGTTTAAACATGATTAAAAATGAAATGAACTATTCATGTATTGTGAAATGAACAATATGAGTTTGTGAATTGGGCATGTGGATGAAACAACATGAAGGAAAACAATTATGTTTGTTATTTTATGAACCATTGATTGATGGGTATTATACATGTGACATATAACATTGATTTAGTATTATTAGTAATGGATGTGACATGATGCTTTATTTATACTTAGTTTTTTTTATTTGGGGTTTATCATGGAGTTCCTGATTGGGATATTGGCCATAAAAATACATTCGAGTAGGAGGACATATAGTATTCAAATATTTATAGAATGTGTTGCGGTAGTTAGTGGATATGTGTATTCATGGATTTTCCTTATAGTATAGAAACATCACAACATTGTGATCTTTGTTATAGACTATTTAACTTATTATAGAGCTCGAATCAATTTTTGTTGGGGATATATGTCTTTTAATTCACCAATAGTTGATTTCTAAGTTTTATTTTGAGAATAATATTTCTAGACACGTTGATTAGTAACTAATCATTTGAAACATGTATCGTAGTTAAAGACTGTGTTTTTTTCTAGAGAGTAGATTGGGTAGGTAGCCTTTCCTCATATAATTGATCAGTATTGTGACATGTTTTACTAGTATTTATTGATATTTCTTCATAATAGTGAGATTAAGTTTATTATAGAATTAGTTATAGTTATGAAACATATATTAGTACCACTATATAAGATGAAACGAGCTGAGTTGATGGAATTTAAGGCATACATTGGAGACATTGAGGTAAATGGGTTTATTTACTCAATCATTTATACTTGGTGTGTATGAAAATCCACAAACATTGAGGTACAAATTTTATTTTAAATTTTGTAATTATAAGTGTATTTAAACTATTATTGTGGTTGATAAAAGATGGGGTCTTTAAATTAGGGAAATTAAATTTATGAAAAATTCTATTAAAATGATAGATAACATTAGTTTCCTTGTACATTGGTTCTAGGTACCTAGTGACTCAAATAGTTGGAAGTATGACTAGTGGGCCCTCGACTTTCCATTGACCCCTATATGGGGGCCCAAAATGATTCTAGGTCCCCAGAAATGGTTTATTAGGAACTCAGTGGCCACTAGTTATCTGTTTCAATTAAATAAATAGATTTAGAAATGTTAAAAAACATTCCCTTCATCCATTTTTCCAACCCCTAGACTGGAACACCCCTCTAAATTATTTTAATACATTCAAAATAGTTATTCTCCCATTATACTACCCAAAAGTAATTGTCTTTAATACTATTGGATCATTATATATATGTTTAAAAATCTTCATTCAGCTATTAAATATTCATCAATAATGATATATTAATTCTCTACAAGACTTATTTTGGAGGTTTGTGTAAAAAATATCATCTTCTTTTAATCAATATTGATTTATCAAAAAACAGGTATGAAGTCTCCTATGACTACAAGGTGGGTGGTTTCTAAATCATTCCCTCAATTTATATGAATTTAATACATAAAATTAGATGTTCTTTTTGGTTATAGAGTGTGTAAGAATCCAAATAAAACCAAATCAAGTTTCATTTCTTATGGAGGGATGTATATAGAGTTTATATCCCATAATAAGCATCTAAAACGTTTTTGTGACATATATTCATTAATGGAAATGTATCCTTGATAATGTATCTATATACCAAAAAATTTAAAACTACGAGTTTCTTCGTTTCCCATGAATCGAGTTGGAGAACCTGGTATGGAATTCTTAACATTCCGTATCGATGGAATTCTTAAGTAAGAAATAGAACACTTGTGGATTATCATTTTCTAGGGACTTTGGTATAATTATTTCCATTATTGTATGAAGGTTCTGAGATAATATATTATATTATATTCTATACCATTCCAAGTTATTAATCTATTAACCTATGTGAAAATATGTGTTCACTTGTTTTGAGGTGTAATGATCCATGATTTTAGTTAATACATTTCCTTCAATCATGTTGAATATCTTCTCTTATACACAATAAAAAACTAAAAAAAATGATATATTAAAAAAATAAAATAATAAATATTACAAGCATATTATATCCATTAAATTGGTTGGTATTAATATAATATACAATCTTATAAAAAAAATATTAAAAATGTATACTAAAAGTGGACTTTTATGCTTGAAAATACACTTTTTCAAAAAAAAAAGTAGGTTTTATGCATTAAGTGCCCTGATATACAAATTAATGTTTCTCACCCTTAGTTGTATTATTTGAATAAATGGATTTATTATTATGAATTAGTATTCAAAAAATATAAAAAAAAATTCATTTCCATTTTTGTCCATAAAAAGAAGATTATTAAGCTCACAGTTAATTACTATGATAATGGAAAAACTTATATTTTCAAATAATTTTTTTATCAACATTGTGTACATTTTATCAAATAAAATAAATTAATATAAATTAATAAATGACTCTATTAAAATTTTTAAACTATACATGAATATTTTAATACTCTTTAAATTTTTATTCAATACAAAATAACATTTCCACACTTAATGATTTTGACAATATTTTTCTACATATTAGTATTTCTATATATTAAATATATTAACAAAAAAGTTAATTTTATAATTACTATGTCCTAAATTATATTATATAGATATTAAATATTGTATCATAGTATTTAAAAAATAATTAATATGGGTTACCCTATATTATTAAACAAAATTGAAATTACTTGGGGGAATGCTAGTTACCATGGAAAAAACCATCATAGTTAAGTGTGAAAATCTAGTGGTAAAAGAATGGAATTTTTTAAAAATTGTGTGAATATGAATGGTGGATGATTTATCGAGTTTATATCACTCCACTATTTATTATTTCCCACTTTTGATCTATTAAATCTTGGAAAGTGTCATTCACTCATTGTAAAAATAACAAGTATTTATAGAAATGTCATTTTTTTCACTAATAAATGTGGACCACTTCCACCAATTTTATACCTCATTTAAAATTAATTTTATTTTGTAGTAAATATTCCCTATTATCCCCTAAAGTATCTCCTATGTTCCAATAGGCCTTTTTATTTACAAAATACCATGCTAAGGATTTTTATGTTTTTACCTAAAGGAGAACATCCAATGTGAGAGGTAATGTTCTCAACCAAGATATTTTTTTATTTTCTTATTATACCACCTAAAAAAATATATAAATAAAATAATGTCAAAATAGATATTAAAATGGTTAGGTTATTTTTTTATACTAATGGAATACACATGTTCTATCCTCCTCCCAACCGTTTGAAAAATAAAAATATCGCTTGTGTAACGTACAGAAAACTACATCAAAAAGAGGCATGATCATTTTTTCATAATAATCATACAAGGTTAGATCAAGGTAGTATTTAATAAATAAATATTTTACCTAAAATATTTTGTTTAATATATAATCCAATTCCTAATTTTTTTTATCTCTTTGGAAACGAATGCATCACCCGTGCGTAATTGCAAACTACTCCCTCCATAAATGTGACGCATTTCATTATTTACATATGATTTTACATCAGAGGTAACTAAAGAAACATTATTACTAGTTAAATTGGAAAATAGTAATTATTTAATTAATTCTTCTAATTTCTAATTTTAATAGAAATTTCTAACCTCAAAATAAGTTACCACCCAACATTTGTTAAAATTGCCAAAATGAAATCATTACCAACATCATCGACATGAATTATAACTAAATTTATTATAAAATGAAATTATAATTTAATGAATAATTAAAAAAAATATTCAATTAACTTTAATGATATCAAAATGATTAAATTTTAATCTATAAACTAGAATAGGCACAACCATTATAAATTAAATATAAAACAAAAAATAAAAACTAAAAACATCCAATGATGGATATACAATTTAACTAAATTTTTAAACAAATGATTATAAATGATGTTTATAAATGTATATATATATATATATATTAATAAGGTTCTAGTATATGTTATTTTGATATTTATTTCTTTTATATAGGCGGATCGAGCACATTTGATAAAGTGGGAATAAATGAAAACAATTTTTTTCAATGAAATCATTTCCTCATATCATAAATATTTCTCATTAGCTATGATAATTAAATATTGACATAATCTACCATATAATGATCCCTTATTAATTAAAAAATACTATTTTATGGAATTGATGTTTCAAATTATATCATTTACCTTAAAAACCCCTTATTTCAAAAAATTGAAATTTCATTAAGAATGATTTACATCCTTTTGATAGTTATTTTTCTTCCATAACCTTATTTTTGTTATACACCACAGTTTTAAATTATTATTTCTAAATATAAATATGTTTTTTCTATTGTGATATAATTATTTATCGTAAAATAATTTCAAGTTGATCTTTAATTTTCTTTTTCAATTATTTGTGTTTCAATAAAGGTATATAAAAAATATGAAAATTGAAATTCTTTTCGCAATATTTTATTTTTAATTCCACTCAATATTTATTTAATAATATTAATTTTAATTAATTATAATTTAATGGTATCTATTTTGAAAGTATTATTTTCTGATTTCTTCTTTTCACCTTATTAAAAATGAATTTCAGAAAAGAGACTCCTCTCAAAGACATTCTACTAGATATTTACAATTTTTTTTAAATTAATATATTTTCAATATTTGAATTTCAATTTCAAATGGATCTATGTTTCATGTTTCATACTCTTTTTTTATATTATAATATGATCTATTTTTGGTGAACTAGTTTTCAGTGTGAATATATTTAATTTATGATTGTATTTTATAACATATAGAAAGTTTATAACACCCTTTTTATTTATATGTGTTCTTTATTCTATTAATTTTGAATGGTTTTCAATTTTAATTTTTATAAAATATGTTTTATTTCAATGAGATATTTATGATGTGATAAGTGAATGATTTTATAGTGGAACATGTATGTCTAAATTAATTATTTGTGGTTCCCTATGGTACCCTTAATTATATAGGTTAAATGTTTATATCTATTGACACAAGTATATAAAAACAGAATTTAGTTTCACATAAGTGTGGAATAAAGTGTGTGACTAATTTAGGTGATATTTATTAAATACCTATTTTTATGGAATAATTAACTAGTATGAATTATTTCTATGATATGATACATTTCTGTGATATATTGTTATGTTATTACATAGGCCTTTGTTACTCTTTTTTTATTTATTCTTGAAAGAATGAGTTCATGTTTGTGAATTATAGAGGTGACGTTTCCCTATACCTATATTTGGTATTAATTTTTTATGACCAATTATTATGGGATTATGTTTACCTCTATTGTTAGTCACACTTCATTTTATTTCATAGAATATACCATGACCCTTTTTTGATCATGTTTTTTGGCAATGTTTTTTATATTTGTTTTAATGTATTGTTATTGTGTTCTTGTAACCCGTTTTCACATATTGTTCTCACTTATGTTCTCTGATTGTTATCTCCATGGGTTACCTATACAGAGCCTTTAATATCACCCCGACCATATATCATTCCCATTATATTGGTCATGTAGATGAGAGTTTGTTATTTTATGTTTGAATGTAGATTTAGAGTTACGTCATTCTAGAAAAGTATTAATATGTATTGTAAATTAATTATTTATATTTCTACTCTTTTAATGGATTGAACCATTAGTTCATGGGATTTTTCTAAAATATATATGATAACAGGATTATTAATGTAAAAATATCAATTAATGGTGATTTTTATCTTTTTTTACCTCAATTGGTATCAGAGAATGAATTAGTTTTTTTGGGGTTATTTGAGTTGTTTCAATGATTTAGAGAAGAGAAATTTAGTTTAAACCGTAGGGATAAGTCCAAGCGATAAATCTAAGTAGAGGATACCACCATGAAATTTTGGTAATGTAGAGATTTTGAGGATTTCATAGAAATATAATCCAAATTTTTAAAATAAAAGTGGTTGTAGGATCTAAAATAGATTTACCTAGGTGTAGTAACCCATAAAGTGGCATATTTGGTATTAAAACAATCATTACCTTGTGCATGAAAAAATCCCATACTTCACGCATAGTTCATAACTTCCTGAGGATATACATCGGTTAATTCACATTATCTTTATAAACCATTATAAGGTATTTTAATATCTTTAGGTTAATGAAAATAGATGAATAATTACTATAGATAACCTAGATTGAATCCAAGATATTCCTATGTAAGTGTGTGTGCATAATTTGTGAATTATTTTTTATAATCTCATTGGTTGAATTGATTGGATTAATTAATTGAAGTATTCTCATCCACAAAAATTATTCTATTTAATTTTCTAGCTGGAACTAGTAGGTACCATGCTAACAATGGCTGGTAAGGAGTATGTGTCGATTATCCCAATGAACTACTAGTTGGGATTGGAGCTAGTCTACAAAAACTCATAACGACACTCACCAAACTATCACAAGTTATAAATATTTATGGAAACCATGGTGATATCCCAAACACACCAAGGAAGCATAAAAATTATAACGAGTCTTGAACATGAGAACAACCACCCTCCCCCAGTGGATCTTAAAATCCACTTATTATTGAGAAATTGATCAATGTGATGGAAAATATATTTTTCATTCTCTGGTGCTCAGATCATGGGATAATGATTTTGTTTGTATATAATTTGGGAGCTGTAGATTAGAAATAGTAGAATCTCATTATGAATAAAATAGAAAGGGATGAATTATTATCTGTTGAATTTGGGAGTTTAATAAAGTATTCTTCATCAAACACTTTCCTTCAAATCTTTATATGAAAATAGATCAAGAATTCTAAGAGATAAAATGAAATGAGAATGAATTAATAAGAATATATGAAGAAAACATAAAGAGACTCATGAGGTATGACTCTAGTTATATATCTAACTATATAAGAATTCTTGACCATTTATTTGGTATCCTAAAAGAAACTCTTATAAGGGAATTATCCCTTAGATACTTTGAAATCTATGAATATTTTTTTTGATTTTCACAAGAGGTGGAGATAAAAATTAGGTATGTCATTATTCCATCATATGAAACAAAATTTGGAGTGTAAAAAAGCTATAATGATAAACTAAATGGGGAAATAAATCACAATTACCTATATTTCAAAAATGTTAGATAAATAACCTAGGTAATTACATATATAGATTGGGGAATCATTTTAAGTATGCTAAACCTATATACCAAGCTCAAAACATTTAACGAAATTCCATAAGGATGAATAATACCATATAAGAGAAGAAGATGCGGGACAATTTTCGACCTATATTATAGTGATTCAAATTCATAGATTTTAGGAATTATTTAAGCTAATATCCTAACCATAGAACTGTTATATAGTATAGATCCCAAGAACCTCATAAACCAAGGGAGAAAGGGAGATCTTGTGCCATCACTAATATAGATTTGGATCGTGTTATAGATGTAGTGAAAGGTACAATCCTTCTACACTCCAGAACTAAAAATTCCATATCTGATTGTGGTTCTACAAATCCTTTTATGTCATACATGTTTTCTATGAATTTTGATAAACCAACCCAGTAATTGGATATTGAATTATATGTGAAAACTATGGACACACGATGATTTCCTCTATGATATACTATTCTTCTATGGTAAATATTTTTGGGTAAATGTTTTCTATAAATATATTATCAATTCCCTTTGATGAATTTGAGGTAATATTGGGTATGTATTGAATTTACTTACATAGTGCATATATCAAAATTTACAATAAAAATATCTCATTTCACATCCGAAATCACAATGTGTAAATATATCTCTGCAAGGATAATCACTTGCTCTCTTTGAAAATAAATACTGTTATATGGTTCTGGATTCCCATAAATATGGTATTTATAACTAAAATCATTGATAAATTAGTTAAAATTAATAAATTTTCTATTGTATAAGACTATGTTGATGTATTTGTTGATGTACCACCTTGTCTTCCCCCAAATAGAGAGGTTGAGTTTTCAATTGAACTCATACATGGAACCATTCCTACCTAAAAAATGTATTTTATAACGACCCTTATTGAGTTAGAATAATTATATAAATACCTAAAAGAGAATTTATACATGGGTTTTATACACCCCAGTGCTTCACTATATAGTTATCATGTCCTCTTCTTTAAAAATAATGATTAATTAATGAGATTTTCAACTGACTATCATGAGCTTACTAAAATCAAGATCGAGGAGAACTCTCCTCTACCCTATATGGATTATCTCTTTGATAAAATAATAGGATATCATTACAAATAAAATATTATCCTTTAGTATAGATATCATCTATTACGGGTAACAAGTGAGGATATATGAAAGAACCATTTCCATACAAGATATGGTAACTATGAATTTATAGTTATTTCATCTTGACTTATGAATTATCTCTCAATTTTCATGGATATAATGAATAGATTCTTAAGATACAACCTTAATTTTTTTATTATAGAAAATATTTTTATATATTCATATATAAAATAAGAGTATATAAATAATTTTTGGATTGAGTTAAAGACCATACTAAAGGAGAAACTATATGAAACATTCAGAAACTGTGAAATTCTTTCTATTGAAATATCATTCTTAAGTCATGTAAACATAAGATAGTGAATATATATGCATCCTTTGATGATAAAATTTATTTTACAACATTCCATACTGATCAAAAAAACTATTATATGATTTTTTCCATATGTTAAAAATATACTATTAATGATTTGTGATAAATGATTCATAGTTATAAAATCCACTAACCAAGTTAACATTAAAGGGATTGAAGTTCCTTTAGATAGAAGAATGTGAAGACTATTTCATGGATCTAAAAAGGGGATTGGCCACTAATCTTGTACATACGTCAACTAGTAGTGGGGATGGGTTTATAAAATAAATTGATGACTCGAAAAAGGTTTTGGGTCCCATTCTCTTGAAAAAGGATAATGTAATTTATTAAGACTCCTGATAACTGAAGACTCATGAGAAAAATTACATGACACATGATTTGGAGTTGGTGCTAGTGATCCTTTCAACAAATATTTGGCGACATTATCTCTATGATGAAAAGTGTGACATATGTACCTATCACAATATCTTTAAATATATATTCATATAAAAAGGGGTAAATATGAGATAAAAAATATGGCTATAATTGATAAAATATCATGACATATCAATACATTTCCACCCGGGAAGATGAATAAGGTGGTCGATTCTCTAATAAGGAAACAACATGCTTCCCTATCTATGATGGGCATTGAAAAAGACCCATTAATATTGTATTTTTATAGGATGAATATAAATGTTATAAAGGAAGGGAGAAATCCTAGCTTTCCTAAATTTATAATCAACTATTCATTCATGTAATGTTAAAAAAGTTCTAGAAGGATGACATGGATCTATATAAAATGGTATTAAATATCCAATAATTCAACATTGATAAAGAGGGAGTTATGTGGTTTTGAAATAGGATATGTGTCCCAACAAAAACAGAACTGGAGAGGGATATTTTGTTTGATGTTCAGAGCTCATCCTTCTATATTAATATAGTAATATAGAATATTTGTAAAGATATAAAAAAATAATTCTAATTGTATAATATAAAATGTGATATTATAGTGTATATATCTATATACTTGGTATGCCATCATGTTAAGGTTGAATGATTGAAGTCCACAGGTTTTCTGAAACCATTATCCAAAATAGTTTTGAAATGGGAAAACATTATCATGTATTCTATTGCGGGACAACCCACGATACCAACAAGACATTATACCATTTAAATTGTAGTCAATTTCCTTATAAAGATAGGAAATTTAATTACAATAAAAGAATATTTATCTCTTTTACAATTAATCAAAACATACCTAAGATAAGTGGTAAGTTTACATGGAGTGCCACTCTACATTGCATTTGATTGAGATATAAGGTTTACCATGAGGTTTTTGAGAAGCATTTAGTAGTAATTATAGATAGATATGAGTTTCAACACATCCTTTCATCATTATACAAGTGTTTAGTGTGAGAGAAATATTCAAAATTGGGAGGATATGATGAGATCATGTTCGATAAATCTATAAGGATATTGGGATCAACACCGCCCACCGATTGAATTCTCATATTACATTAGTTTCCATTATTCCATTTAGATGGAACCATATGAGGAACTGTATGAAAATATATATACAACCCCAAAATGTTGTGATGACAATGGAGAATGGAAGCTTCTAGGTCTTTGACTTGTTTAAGAAGTGATAGGGAAGGTTTAAACCATTCAGTGTTATATAAAAGAAGAAAAAATAAAAAAATAGTTATATATACAATAATATACTAGATCTAGAATTTGATGTTAGTGAAAAGGTGTTCTTCTAGATATCTCTGTGGAAGTAGTCCATGATATTTGGTAAGTAGAGAAATTTTTTCCCTATATATATCTATCTATTAATGATCCTGGATTATGTTGCTGTGGTTTTTTTGTAAAATATCAATACCATTTGTAGCTCTGAAAGTACATGATGTGTTCAACATATATTTTTTTAAGAAATACATCCAATAACTTTATCCTTTAATGAACTAAAAATCCATGTAATTGTAACGTTATATCTCATATGAGTAACAACTAGTGGATATCCTAGATCAAATAGATAAGGTATTATAGAACAAGACCACTCATTTTGTCAAATATCTATGGAGGAATCATAAGTTTAAAGAATCCAGTGGGAACTCATAGATACAATGAGATAAAATTACCCACACATATTTTATTCCTTATAATAAAATTTAAATAATGTAATTAATTTAAGGGGGAAGAATGTAATGATCCCTAATTTTTGTAAATACAATTCCTTATATAATGTCAATTATCTTGTATCACAAAAAACCCCAAAATAAAATGAAATATTTCAAACTTTATTATAATAAAATTGTTAATCATGACCAGAATATTATAGACATTAAATTTGAAGGTGTCAATAAAAGTAAACTCCAAATAAAATATTTATGGTAAAATAGATTGTCTCATGAGTTGAATTGGATTATTTGAATTAAAAAAAATATGTGGGGGCGTTTTCATTGGATGTGGGTGAAAGGTAAATAAAATTTTTATTATAAAATAATAGATAGTGGAAAAGTGGATGAAAAAAAATTATTATTGAAAACATGGGGAATATATTATTTTTATTATTATCATGAATTTTGAACCTATAATATGAGGATATGGTAATTTTAGGAGATATAATTACTAAATACTTTTTTTCAAATATGGGATTTCTATGGAGAAATTTATTGTTTATCAAGTACTTCAATTTTGAGTTTAACCTTCGTACTGACCCGTAACCTCAGAGTTATTTGACCCCTTACTAAAATCAATAATGAATAATATTTAATTTTCAATTCAAAGTGGAGATTTAGAAGCTTTGAAATCATATGGTTATGACACATGTAGTCAACGTTTGATTGCTAGTGCATATCATATGATGTTGAGGGATGAGGGGAAAAATTATATATTAGGTAGATTATAAGTGCCATGAATAATAATAATTTTTTGAAATATATAAATTTATGTTATGAGAAGTATATTAATTTACACATTTAAAATAAAATTCAATGTTATTCAGTTATAATGAATAGTAATGAGTTAGAATGGTATTTCTAATCTAATGATTGAATGTTTATTCTTTATTTATAATTATTTTTTATTGAGGATTTTTATGTCTAAAACTTGGTAGGATGTATTTCCTCTAATATGATTTAGATATTTTATTTTTTTAGATATGTAAGAGCTTAAATATAAGTTTATTTGATTGATTAATTACATGAATAATTTTCTCTTCTTTATTTTATTGGTTAACAAGCATTTTTTCCTAATTTTATTTTATTATATTTAAATTAAACTGAATGGGTTATTTTCTAATTTAGTGATTTTTATGAATAAAATAGAAGGTATTTGGAGTATTTTTTTTGAATAAATTGAAGAAAATACGAGTTTTATAAGATTAAAATTATGACAGAATAGAAACATATGGGAAACATGAGTTTTTTTGGATCACATATGAATAACGCATGTGATGGATAATTTTTTCCTTGATGAATGATTTGGAATACATTATAAAAATCTGAACCATCTATTTTTTACCTCACATGTGATTAAAGGGTGTGAGGAATGGATCTCATAAGGAGTGATGAAATTTCTAAAAGCTCATCCATAAATAGAAACTACTCATGTCAAAAAACCTAGATATTCATGGATACATGTATGATATTACGTCAACCCATTGTGAGATTATCTCTGATATCTTAGTATCCACCTAATATTAAATTATGTTCTATATAGCTTCATGTAAATAAGTTAAATTGGCCCACCATATTTGAATATCCTATTAGATCTATTGAAGAAGTGTGTTTTTATTGTAAAATATTAATTAAGATCAAAGAAAACTATTGAGGATGTATTTCTAAGGTTATAGAATGTTTCACAAAAGTGTATATATTGTTGGAGTTATTATGAAAATGTATTTGCAGATTTTTTATATTTATTTTTTGTTGAATAATTATTGGTGATTTTTCTATGAATTTTTTCTTTAGATTCAGCATCACATTATAATATTCATTTCAACTCTTGAATAGATAATTATAAAAGGTCTAAAAAAATTGTATGGGTGATTGAGACGACATAATATTCATTTAGAAATTTGATATGATCCATTTAGAGTTTCTTAATAGATATCAAGATTTTATAGTAATCATTCAAACTTTTCAAAAGTGTCATTTTTTTAGATTCATCAAATCCTTTTTTAAGAGTCATATACACCTCATAAAAGTCAAGATGGTTTTTATAATTTTAATTATAAAGTTCATTACAGTCATTATATTTTTATTAAATAACATTCAATATAGAAAATCAATAAACACATTGAATTTAATTGAATTATATGTTTCATTTACTATTATGATATGACAACTTTTTTTAATTTTAGAAAAATTATAAATCATAAGATTAGTTTTTAGAATCATTGGAATAACCAAAAAATAAAGAATATTTAGAATGATTAATTATGAAGATATTAAATAAGATGATTCTTAACTCGACTTAAGACCATAAAATATTAAATTCCATTAATAAATCCATGATTCAACTTCAAAATCATTGAGAATTGAACATGAATATAAAGGATATATAATTATGGTAATTTAAAATTGAGTCACCCAAAGGACATTACCACATTAAAACTATAGAAATTCCCATTTCTGTTGACCAATACAGACTCAATTGTTTAGAATAAAGGGATTGATTCCATAAAAAATTATGGAAATATTATTTAAATCAAATTCGGAAAAAACAAATAAAAAGATGATATAGAATTTTATTTTCATCATTTTATAATTGAGAAGATATTACTTTATTGATTTATAGAAATGTTGTACTAAAGAGAGAGGAATAAATTAACAAAATTGACCAATGCTTACTAATTTTATTGTAATATAGTGTTGATAGAATAATATTCTATTAGTGATCATATATTATCCTGTTTTTAAGGAGGAATATATTTGAGGTGTGTGTGACAAATCTCATATAGATTTTGATCATTTTGAAATCTTGAGGAAGAAGTTTGATGTGCGTGTTATACTATAGATATTAATTTAGAAGTTTTGGAAATATTTTAAAATATGATGTTCTGTTTTATAATTCAACGAAATCCTAAATTACACAAAATATATTATTCATGACAAGAGAAGAAGAAGTTGTTGAATATTTTTGGTTATAGTATAAATAATTCTCTACTATATTAAATAAGGGGTTGAAACCTCATCTCAAAATAGGATGATATTATACTAAAAATTGTGTGTGATTTTTTAACACTTATAATCTCTATAAATTTAAATATAAAATATGTTTATAAAAAATAAAAAAACACATAAAGCTGAATGTTTCCTCATTAGAGTAAAACATTGCAGATACACATATATTATTTTCAATAATTTTAATTTTAGTTGCATATAGGTGAATATGAGATTAAAGAAGAGTGGATAATAAAGTTAGAAATTCATTTTGGTTTATTTAAAAATTAAATTATAAAAGCATATACAATTAAATCACCCCCAATAGTATATCCACTGAACTATACTCATTAAGTGGCATAGATGATAACTTGGTTCCCTATGATAACCTACTCTAATCAAGATGAATGTTTAGGAATGTGACATATATGAGGTTTCCAATGGTATATACATTTTTTTGTTTTAATACATTAAAACAGACCATATAATAATTCCTAAGGGAGTCAAGGAGATCATACGGTGTGTATGGATTTTTTGAAGATTAGAGCCCCATAAATTAATGAAAAGACAAAGATGCATGGTCAGGAGAAACAATGTCGCTCATGCCTCATGGTTTAACTAAAACACTTGGATGGAGAGAGTGGGGACCTAGGGGATGAATGGGTTATCTACAACTATGTGACCTTTGGTGCTTATCTTTGCAGTGTTGCAGACATTTGGGATATTGAAATTTCATACGGTGTAAACATATTTAATAAAAACCTAATCTTAATCATGATGGGGGACCCTTTGAAGTCATAAATGGGACATGGTTGGAGCATCGATTGGCCAACATTGTGGCCTAAATTTGTGCCCTTATTGTTGAGGGTGAATTTTCAATTTTACCCATAAAATTTTTTAAACCATTTTCTTTCCTCCTCTGTCTCTAGTGGGATTTTCCTCTCCTCATACATTCATGGACTCATCCTACCCTCTACATAGGGTTTGGATCTATCATCATTATCCAAGTAAAAAACCTTCATTGTAAAAATAATTGAAAATACCTCAGTATGTTCTTTCATCTCATTCCTTCTATTTCGAGTTTATTCCAAACATTGTTAAACTATTTACGTGTGATGATGTTTTCCCGATTTTTAGGAGTTGGGTTATTTCAATGTTTTATGCTATTATAGTTCATTTAATGATTCTATAAAATATTAGTGGAGTGCTACTACATTAAGGTAGGTGTTTAGAGTTTTCATAGTTTGTTTCTTCACATTTAAATGATGCATTACTGTGAACCTCACTATAACCTTCAAAAAAATCTCCAAATTTGATAATAAACTAAATAAATTTGGTTTCTACGTAATAGGTGACCATACATTATGAATAATACCATCTGATTATTGTTATACAAATAACTGGAAACCCCTTTGAGTGTACCCACCATAATGGCCTATTTTCAATTTTTTAAATGGCTAATTTCTATGTCTGCATTCTTCTATTTTGAAATTCCATAAATATTTCATTTTAAATAAGAAAAATGGAAGGCCTTGAGTTTCCCCTCTTATATTGATTTTCAAACTCATACACCTTGTCTATGATTATTTTCCATTACCAACAGCTTCGATGCCGGTGATTATTTCTCTATGACATTACTTTCCATTTATTTCATGATATGTGAATTATACATTGTTATTGTTTTTAAATTAAATGTTCTTGTTGATTATTCAATAATAGATTGACTTGAATTGAATTATATGATTGGGAAATATTGATATAAAATTATATTGAAATTCCATTTATATGTTATTTTATATATATTCTATACCATGCTATCATATGTTCTTTTCTTGTCATTCCTCACCTGGTACGGACCGAGAGAGAACATGGGTCCCATTTCAAGGATGTCACAGATGGAATCAATATGTTCTATCTAGATCTACTTGATGTGCCAGGAGATATCCATTTTATTTTCTTTGGATATGATATCTAAGAAGATTAATTATACTCGAGAGTGACACTGGTTCTCTATAGTAAAAACAGATGACAGATCTGTTGGAAGGAAGGCTAATCCAGGATACGAGTGATACCTGGTCCCCAATTAGAAATACTTAGTAGAGACTCAGAGTTCAACCTATCATAAGTGATATAAGGGAATCCAATATCGGTTTCCTTAGATGGAATCAGTTTTATTTGTGTTATCAGAGACCCCTGTAGAGATCCTTGGTATTTTTTGTAGATTGCCTTGGATGGGATAAGGAATCGACCAATGGATTTGATAGATTGATTTATTTACTACACATATCTTTTGTTTATTATTTATCTATCGAGCATGATGGTATTATTATAGGGAAATGTGATTTTGAATGGAAATAACATGCTTAGGGTATGCCTATATTGGTTATTTATTTATAATTCTCTAGGTACATTCATTATTACAAATACATTTACCAGGGTTCAGACTTTCATATTTGGTGGAAGAAGGTGGTATCATCCAGGTGTCTATTTAGGAACCTGGAATGAAGTGTTTACATGTTTTTATCTTTTACTATTCATTTAAATTATAATGTCACACTGTTCAGTGATTTATTGCGTGTAATGGATTGTCTTGAACACCATTGGTGGAAGCTTACAGAGATTGTTTCTCACACTCTGGTTGGGCCACCCATATCACCCAAGTATATTTTATGATCATAGGTATGGATACATGGATGTGTGTGGATTAAGATACAAGACTAATTTTTGGCTTTTTTATGGAGATTGGGGGAAGGGGACCAATTATATGCTCGAGATTCATTTTATAGAATGTTTTTTTAGTTTCTGTAAATCCTGTAGTATCTGATTTTAAATGAAGTTCCCCACATACTCTAATTTTTTAACACATCATTATTTTCATCATAATTATATCTACTTATTGTTTAGCATTTGTTGTTTTCTTACTTATCTTGCATGGTTTATTATTTTTATTATACTGATTCTCTTGGTGTCTATTTCCTCTTTTCTACTTTCACTAATTATTATTTTATTGTTTTTTGTTTTACTCACTCTAATATTTGAGGAAATAGTCTCCCTACAGGCACACCCATGGCCATCATTACTAGTATACATCCTTTGTCTTTTGAGGAGGCATGCTTGAGTTCATGTGGCGACCATCTCGTGGAATTTTTATGTTGAACTCCGAGAAGGATGATAGATGAAGTATTAAATATATCAATAGCATGGTTATATCTATCATTTATTGAATTAAAATTCAGAATAGAAAGAATAAGATGCCTCTCTATATTTTGTCATAAGGCCTTTAACATGATGATTGAAGGATTATGGTATTTTTTTCCCCAGGGTATAACGAGACCTTAACATTTACTAACATGATAATTTTTAATTATATTGAAAATATATATATATTAAATTATGTCATCCTTGTATGAAAACATGTACACAAAAATAGTGGGACTCCAAAATGATAAGGATATAAGGGACAAGAACTATACTATGTATTATGGAAATTCTAGAGTAATATAATCCAAACTAAAAATATATGGTGTTAAATTTGAGGACATAATAAATGACAAGGATGAGATAATTGATATCTATTTTACTACGGTCAGCAATATTTTATGCCCAATTAAGGGATATCGAGATACTATATAATACTCAAGAATTTTCAAAATTTTAATGATAAATTTTCATGATAGGTTTGATCCAAAATATTTTTCCCTGAATGCAATATTGGATTTATCCCTTAATGAGTAAAATGACACACCCCTCAATTATGAATTGAGGAAGGCACCTTTATTTAATTAAAGTGATAACAAGTAAATGATATTATAAATCCATTTAAAAACTCAAGATTAGGGAAGTGGAAAATAAGTTCTATAGTGAATGATATGATGTGGATGAAAATGTTGTAGAATATAGGAGGATTATAAACATTATATCTAAAAACATATAAAATGGAAAGAGTAAGTACAAAAGAAGACTATGAGTTAATTTTTTTATGTACTGTTCACTTAAAAACCATTTATATAATTAATTAATAATAAAAATTTGGGAATATAAGGGTGAGAAGGATAACAAAACATCCCAAAATAAATAAAAAGGGATGAATTTTTAATGAAATAAAAATGTTTGGAGATAATATGGAATATGTTCAAAGAGAAAAAAAGAGAATGTGGTGTAATGCAATTATGACTACACTACCCCAAGTAGTCAATCTGAATAATACAATGTTTGAAAATTTAGAAACATTAGGGAACATTTTGAGAAAAATAAAAATATCTAAAGAAATTGGTATAAGGTAGAAAAAACCTATACTTAACACATACTAAAAGCTAATCTTGATGTGTACAATGATAGAAACACCTAAATAATATGTAAATGAAATCCCTAAATAATGTTTATTTTAATTTGATTATAAGAATATATTAATTCTATAAAAAATAATGAAATTATAGTGAGAAAATCAGAAATATTAAATTTTATATGTGTAACTAAGATTGGATGTTGAAGTAGGTTGAGAATAACATTTTTGAAAAAGAATAATAGATAATTATGTAGAGACATGGTCTCTTAAGGTGGAGAAGATACTAAAAAATCAGATATTTTTATGATAAATATATTTAAATATACTTTGAGTCATTTGAGGTTGTTAATAAATGTTGGGTAGATCCTTGGTTCTAAAGTATATTTTTTACATAGGAAAATGTTAATCCTATATCATATAATAGTGGAGGTTCTGAAAGTCAATTTATAGAAGATTAGGTTATTAAAATCTTTTAATATATTACTTCTGTATATAACAATTGTTAAATAATCATAAAAAGGGATGAATATTCAAAAAACGAAGCATATTTAATCTATAAAATTAACACGATCGTAAACTAGTGATTACAGATAGACAGGATTGTTTCAGTGAGGAATAGGATTTGAAGGGTGCTATTGGTGTTGTGGATTTTTTAAGGTAATAAAGAAAATTTTTTTTAATAAAATTTATAACCGTCATGGAATTATACAAGGGAGTATTTGAGGGGTAGTTTTCTACTAAAAATGATGAAGTTCTCATGGATGAATTAAGTTGTAAACAAATTTTCATCTTATATACCTATCTAAAATTTACCTAAATTCATAAAAGATATTTTTGGAATGTTTGAATTGAAATTTCACTATATTGAGGAATTTAGGGCTATGATTCTAGGAAACAATGATTTGGTTGATAAAAAAAATAGGACTAAGAGAAGAAACCAAATAGAAAATTTACTAATTGTTTAAGGGGACCATAAAACATGAAATTGGAGTAAAAAATTGATTTATTATAGTATATTGTTATCATATATGACATGAAAGTCTAATATATTTAATAATATTAAGTAAAAAAATGTGGTGTTGTTATCTTTGGTAATGAAATATCCATTAATTTAAAATGAATTGTAGAAGCTAAAATTAAACCAAAAATCATATATCAACTAATACAATATTTGTTAATGGTATTGAACATAACATGAAAAGTGTGAGTTAGCTCGTCGATAAAGAAAATGAGGTAATTTTGAAATGAAACACAAACCTTATTAAAATAATTATGTATTTAAGTATCATTATTAAATGGGAATGAACATGTGACAATATTGTTCAAATTGAAAGTCCAAAAAATTCCTGCTACCTTAGTTAAAAAGAAGAAAAAAATAAATGTTATAATAGGCTTATAAATTTGGTTCAGAAAATTTTGAGAAAATATGAATATGAAATTATGTTATAGATCTACCTCTTCTTAGAAGACAAATATTTAATTTTTATGAAGCTCGTCAAAAGGGTAATATGGTTTAGTGAGGGTATAATTTGTAAATATAAAATCAACAACGCCAATTAAATTAATCCAATCATATTTATGTGAACTAATGGAACACCAATCTATTAGAGGTAGATAATTCAACAAAACATTTAATTAGGATTTTACAAGTATGAATAATATGTTTTTTATGAATCATATATTTGAGGAAGTATTGATGTTTATTGTTTATTGAAGTAAAATGAGAAATAACATGGGGTTCCTATCAAAAAATTAAAAATAGAAAATAGAAGGGATTTTAATTATAAATAATTTGAATGTTATCTTCCTGAAAATGAAATCATACAAAAATTCATGACTCATTAAATATACCAAAAATTTTGTTAATAAGACAATGAATAAAAGTCGTGCTAATATGTGAATAATTATGGTTTATGAGTTCTCCGTGACAATGTTTTTATGGAGGGAATACATATGCATAACTACACACATTCAGAAAAGGTTTTTTACTATGAACTAATTAAAACACTAATTATTATGATAAGTGGTACAAAATAAAATTAGTAGTCAACTACATTATATCATTTGGAATTCTCTATTTTCTAAAAATTAAGAAAAATATGGGAATTTTTTAGGAGAAATATATAGAAGGTATCATTGTGGGATACTTTTCTAATAGAAAATGCTATATATATCATAGAAATAACCTTTATAAGGACGTTGAGAGTTATGATATTGTGTTTTTTAAAAATTAATATAACATTAATATTTCAAATTAAATAGTTTTTAAAGAATCATATAATGAGAGTAGGAAAGTCAGAAAGAAAACCTCCATGGTAGAAAATAAAAATAAACCCCATGTTATACATATTAATTCTGATTAGACCAGTATTGGAGATGAGGTTTCTAGAATTGAAAAATAAAAGTATTAGAAGATAAATAATCATTTAGATGTAAATAATATAATGGAATATTGTAATGATAGTTTTTCAGCTAGAATATTTTTAGGGATTAATTGTAAAATATAAATTATTTCATATATTTAACCTCATTTAGTAACTATAACTATCAAACACAAACAATAGGTCCATTCTTTGAATGTTTAACTGGATCAAATTGAGAGAAATATGACTTAATATCTTTTATGTAGACCAAAATACTAAATTTTTATTAGGAATATCTGCTTATTCAAAAATATAATGAGTAATGAAGTGGAATTATCAATGAGCAAGTAAATAGTTATAAGAATGAGATATTTAAGGGGTAAAGGAGATGATTTTAATGGGATCTTTAAACTGTTTTTTCATGAATATAATATTTGATAAATTTAATATAAATTTCAAATTACATTCAATATAAAATATATAAAATAGTTTAAAAATATTACTTCTTGAATAGAGTTGTTAGAGAAGAAGTGTGCATTGACAAGATTGAGGGATTTATCCTTCAAAATGATGATTTTTTTTATGAAAGGAGAAATATCACTATATGATAAAATTATTCCCTAGATCATAGTACTCAATGATATATGACAACATGTAAGTTATGATATTGATTTATGTAATGGATAAAAACACCCATTATATTAATGATACGGAATCAGTCACACTCATTCTGAATATTTTTTTTATATTATTTTTACAGGGAAAAATCTAGTTATTTTAATGAATTTTAAAGAAAAATGAATTATAAATTTGAGATGTCTATACTAGAAGAATTGAGTAATTTTTTGGATTTAATATGATATGAAAGAAATAAAATATTTTTATTTAGTATGAAAATTAAAGAACAAATTATTGAATAAGTTTTTAATCGAGTTTTTATAATGTGTTTCCACATCTATACAAGAAATGGTGAATCTAAGAAATAAGGGTGATGGATAATGTGTAAATCAAAAGAATTTTAAAAGATAGATTAAAAACTCACATTATCTCACTGTATCCTAGCTTGATATTTTATATACAGGGAACCAATATACAATGTATCAAAGTGATCATAATGAATCACATATAATTTTTTGATAATTTGTTTTGAATAAATCAAGATAATTGTGAAGTTCAGGGATGATGTAAAAAATGGGTGAAGAGATGAATCTATATATTTTTACTGATGTTGGATGGAAAAGTGAATATAAAGATAAATAATCTACTTCAGGTGGAATATTTATTTATATAGGAAGCAGTGTTAGTAGACACTGTATGAAAAAAAATTATATACATTAAGAACCATACATGTTGAATATGTGTTTTCTAAATTTTCTTATGCCTAGATGATTTGGATATGTAAACAATAAGAATAATAGATATTTAAGATTGAGATACCCTTTAGAATTAAATGATATAAAAATAATGCTATTGATTTCTCTAAAAAAAGTTCAATACTCTATATTTTGGAATATGGACAGAAAATTTCAATTTATCAATAAGAATGTTACCGATGGTGTTGTAAAGATAGAATTAATTCTAAATATAAATGAACTTGTAAATATCCTAACCAAATATATACCCAATGATGGAATTTAGACTTTGAGGATAAACATGTAGGCTTATCCATTACCTCTCAATTGAGGAACTTTTGGTAAACTATATATATTCTTTGTAATATGTTTTAAAGGGGGAGAATAAGTACATAATTTTGTACCCTTTTTATTATGAAAACAATTTTTTTATTTAAAACAAGGTATAAAAATTTGGAAGTGTGCTCATATTGTGGGGTGGGAATCTAAATAACATGTCAAAAATATTCTTTTCATCTTGGGATATAAATATTCAAAAACACAAATTTATCCAGTGATGGTGTGTCAAGACAATTCTACTTGATAAAGGTTATAATTTGATGTTTCTTAGAGTGAGTTTTTAAGGTTGAATAAAACATTAATGGGGGATATTGATGAACCCAATGGATGAGTTTAAGAAGGTCAAATTAGTTTTAAACTATTAATATGATCAATGAAATCATTGAGGGTTTATTTACAAGGTGTGAAAATGATGACAAGACAAGAAGCTACAAGTGTTTTTTTGAAATGTTTTTACGGATATTATATATTTTTTATAAGTTCTAAAATTTTAGATGAATTTAAATAAGTATATTTTTTAAGATCCAAATTGACTTCGTATGACTCTTTTTATATCCAAAATAGAGAATGTTAAATGTCATGATATAATTTTAAAATTCATTTAAAGTATATAAGATTCATTCCAACTTTTCATAAGAGTCTTACAGAGCCTTATAAGAATCATTAAGACTATTTAAGATTCATTGAAATTTTTTATATGGGTAATTAAGGAATTTCATGACAGACATTTATATTTTATAAAGTACATCCACACTTTATAAACGGGTTGTTTTTTAATAATATTCTTGAAATGGGTTTTAAAATTCATTTGAATCTCGCAAAATACCATTTGAGGTTGATAAGAAAAAAATGAATAGAATATAAATGAATTGTAACAAACATTTACTATTATAAAATGGATACAATATTTAATTTTGGAAATATATAAAATTATAAGATTCACTTTTAGTATCACTAAGTTTTCTAAAATTTTAAGGAATTATAGAATGAAGAATTATAAATAATAAAAAATATAATGATTTTTAGCGGGATAAAAAATCAGAATGTATACCATGGTATTGATTATTTCATGATTTAAACTATTAATTATGTATAATTAAAAAAATACTGTCGAAATAATTATGGTAATTTCACATTGAAATATATAAAATTCATTATCACAAAAAACTGTGAGAAATTCTAATAGTAATTAACTAGTACTAATTAAATTTCAAATTAACATGGGAGAGTTTAGATAAAAAAAATTTGTGAAATATTATTCACATGACTATGTTAATTTAAAAGTATAACAATGATGATATAAAATTCTATTTTCCATGAATTGAGAATATGGTACTTTATGAAATTTTAAAACGGTTGGTTTAAAGAGAGAGGAATAATTTGAGATTATTTATTGGGGATAACTTATTTTACTGATTATGTGAATTGACAAAATATTATTATTTTTACTAACCAAGTGATGTCTTATCTTTTATTATGAAGAAGAACAAGATGTGTTTGTTTGGTCTCATTACTTTTTTACCATCCTGAAAACTTGTAGGGGAATTCCAATATTCATAGTATACAATAGATTTTTCCTTTATAGTAGAATACATGATTATTAATAAGAGGGTATTTTACCTTGATCAAATAAATTCTAAAGCTCATTGAATATCATTTATCATACTAATTGTTGAATAAAATCTTGACGTCTAGTGGTTCTAGTAAATATAAAAACTTTTTTTAGTCATGAAGTGGAATAAACATACCATAGTAAGTGGTTGACACCCACCCAACTGTTATGTGTAATTATTCATCACATATAATCACTATTAATTTTAATATAGATATAATATGAATCTGGAATAGAAACTGAATACATAAAATAATAGCTTTCCTCAATAGATACGAACCTTGTAAAAAATCATGTTGTTGTTTCCATTGTTTTCTATTTAAATTCTAAATGGAAGAGGAAGACATTTTAGTGGAGTTGATCAAAACATTAAAACTTTATAGAGGTTTATTTATATATGACATTATAAAACAATATAGAACATATTCACCCCCCTCTAAGTGGTATATATATCGACATGGGATCATTAACATGTGATTAAAATGATGTTGAAGTGCACTATTACATCCTGATCGAAAATCAACTTTTGTGATGCGCTTCATGCATTGAATGAATCAATATGTTATGAACGTTTTGTTCCCTGATTCATTAAATAATTTTTTAGTATATATGATGGGGTTGAGACAATGAGAAACTTATGGTTTGTAGGGTTGATCTTGTTTTATGATGGTTTTACTACAACATAGAAAATATTTTTGTGCAATTATTTGTAGGTGACAGTTACGATAAGGATAGTAGTTGTAACTTGGTTATGTACATTGTTAAATGATCAGGTATATCTAAATAAAATGAAATATTGATGTGATATCTTCTAATAGCATGATTAAAACCCATATGATGTGATTATTTTTCAAAATATATAAAAAGTAATGATAATTATGTATTTTTTGTGGGTTTAAGGAGATATTATTTTTTAGAGAAAAAGTTAATATCCCATAATAATTTTTAATTCTATTTTTGGGGATTTTGTGTTGGTGATAATATGTGGAAATATGTGATGAAATATATACCTTTCAAGATAGAGATATAAATATAATGATATTTTATGTAGATTTGTTCTATAAATAAATTCTAGAACTACACCTCAAAAGAAATAGTTCAAGTGGTTCGCCACTAGGTATTGAATAAAGATTAAAAGGATATATATCTTGGTTAGTTTAATGTTTTCTTTCTAATATATCAGGGTTAGAAAAAGGGTGTATTTATTTTATACTGAATATTTTAATAAAGTGGGACTGGATATTATAGTCGCTTTGTTTAAACATGTTATTGGATCACCTAGTTATAGGATTAACCGTAGTACTTGAAAAAAGGGATGTTTTGTGGTTAGAGAGTGATGACTATGACCGAGGATTCACTAAATTAAATTTAGATATCTATTTATTTTTATATTAGTTTTAATTTATACTTCAATATTCATGATCTTGGATTTATTTAATGTAGATGAATTTTCCATTCACTGTTATTTCAAATTATTTTTATATTCCATTTCATTTTTCTGTTCATCATTACAATTGGATTTTTCTCTCTATGGTAAGGACTTTCCTCTATTGGTTCAAAATCAGATATGGTTTAGAACACACTAGTAGAGTTTTTTTGAAGGATGAGTATGTTATCATATTTTTCTTAATTCACTTTCAGGATTTGTTAAATCTCACGGTCTATCATAAGATAATATATTTACATAGGTATGTTTTTATATCAGGTTATAATTCCTTTACCAAGGTTATTTTTTGCATTGTGATGTTCTGTATACCCATACTAATTTTATTAGCAGTGATGAACCACATTATATTATCTTTTTTGGGTGATATATTGTTTGCCTCTATTTCAATTATGGTGATGACCCCGTCACTTATAAATATTTTATGGTGTGGTGATTCCCCATTCACCCATACTCCATCCATGTGTGATTATGACTAGTTAACCTATACAATTCATGATATGATTGTGATAAACACTCCCATGCATCTATGATATGAGTGGTGCTGAAAAATTCACTTATTATTTATTATTGTTGGAAATTATTTGTTTTTCATATTATAAATGTCATTGGTGATTACCTATTCTACTCATTGTGTAATAAGACTATGGGAGTATCCATCCCATTCAATAACTTTTGGAAACTGTTATTTCAATTATTCTCCGTCGTTTCTCAGTACCCCAATGCATTAAATGTTTTATATTTTTTTTATTGTAATTATATGTTTTATTGTTCATGCATCCCTATATATTTCATTTATTGGAGGACATCATTTTGAGTAGCCTACTAAATATATTTCTCACAGCCTACACATAAACATTGGTGGGATTTCATAATTTATAGTTAGGGAGAAATGTTTGGGAAAGGGTCCTATGATTTATGGATGAGATATATGAATAATATAGACTATAATTTGAGAATAGGTGGATCTTTAGACCCACGTTTCGTTTTATAACTAAACTATTATATATATTTTGGGTTATGAATTATATATGATTAACTCATTGTGTGACCCTACTTCTTGATGCCATAATTTTATGAAATTATAATGAGTTTATGTTTTATTATGCCATGTAATTTTTTATGGTTGGATTATAATTATAATACCCATATTTTGTTTTTATATTATTAATAATGGCTTACCATTAATTCCACTATTATGTTTGTCTATATAATATAGGGTGTGGTATCCTAAATATATTGATAGACCCTCACTACTAGTCAATAGACTTTGATATAAAAAGAGTTTTACTAGAGGTCACATTCCTCTATAGATCAACATTTTTTAGACTGACCAGAATAAGGAAGCTTCATGGCACTCTGGTTTTTTTTTTAAAAAGGATAATGGTAGATTTATATTGTGTTTTGATTAACAAAAATTAAACCATGTCCCAATTTTGAATTGGAATACAATTTCAAGTATTGAAGACCTATTTGATTATTTTATGGAATGTAGATAGTTTTTAGGAATGATCTAGAGTGAATTTATCACTAATTGAGAGTGAGCACAAATTAGGTTCTATGTATTTAATTTTTATATGGATATGCATTTAAGGAGTTTATTATGGTGTTGTTTTGCCTAAAAATTACCCCATAAATGATCATTTATTGAATCTAAATAATATTTATTTCTCATACCAATTCATTCATGGATATATTCATTTTTGATAAAATAGTATATTCCATGTCCTAAGAAGATCTTAGATGATATTTGGAGATTATACTTGGTATACTAAAAGGGAAACAAATGTGTTCCAATCCCTCAAAGTCTCACTTATGGATATTTCAATTGTGTTTTTATGGGATTTTATATTTGAGTCTTTAATTTTAGTATCATTTGAGAAGTCTAATGGCGTAGATTCATTGGAGTGGCTCAAGAATGTACAAAATATTCATAGTTTCTTAAAATTTTAAATCTTTTGCAAGAGGTTCATCTGAGTCTTAAAATTATTAGAAGTCCATATGAAGGTTTTAGATAAAGATAATGGTATTTTTAAAATAGATTAATCAATATAATTTTTATTTTCTAGATTTAATGGGGTGATTATCATCAACTATGATCTTGACTTTAATTTATCCATGTAAAGGATATATGATGTATTATGATTCGTTGGGTGTTTGTCTTGTTGGGGTTTTAATACGACATTGTTGGGTTATTACTCATGGGTCGTAGAAATAAAGGCCACATAATCAAAATTATTTGAATCCATACCCCGATCTAAGTAAATTGTTATTTGTGCTAAAATACGACCATCATCATCTTTATAGTGAGTGGTTTGTAGTTTAAATAAAGCATTAATACTCAAGAATATATACACCCTCAAATACTACAATTTTTTTGTGAAGGTGGATTCATTAGCTTCACTCATTTTATTTCAAGATAATATACCCCTCAATGTAGTAAATATTTTTGTGGGTGATCTTAAATGGAATTCATAATAACATGTGCTAAAAAAGGCTGGTTATGTATAAAAAATCATGAGACTCGATGTCAAGATATATTTTTATTTAAAGGAGTATCAAAATATGGGTTTACTAACATCATTAGAAATTATCTTATCATTATTATAGAGGGTAAAGGAGAGATGAACGACTAATTTGGAAAACCATGTAATGGGGTTGAGGATATATAGAGAGGGGTAACGTTCAAGATATTATCAGGGTGATTTTGATTTTCTCAACTTTTAGGATTTTTTGGGGGTCCCAATGAGAAGAATGGAATAATTTTTTACACCCAAAGATTCCATGGTATTTTTATTTTTTAATGATTCAATAGATTGCATTGCCTGCAACCCCGAGTTCGAGTGCACTATGGCCTATCAAACTAGCCATTTAAAAAGTGGAAATGAATAATATTGACCAATTTATGAAATTTATAAATTTTATTATCTAAAATAGACTTAATTTTTGAATTTGTAACATCAAAACTAGCTTATGGTGAATTTTTGGTATTTTTCCATAAAGTTTCAATTTTAGATGAATTGTAAAAAAATACTGCACTGTTATTAAAAACTGACATTTCCATTTAAATAATTATTTTACACTAAATTTATTATAATGAAAAATATATAAATAATAAAATATATAAATCCTATATAGTTCATTAGATTCATTTTATAAGAGAATTAGATATAAAAATTTATTGATCTTTTGAACGTCTCTTTTACCCGCATTCTATCCACATCTACAGAATTTGAATTTAATATAATTTTACCACTTAATTGAATTTAATTTTAAAAAATGGACAAATATGGTTATAATCAGTACGAAAAATGTGGTCTAATAGGATCAAAATTATTTTGGGTGAATATTAACATTTTGGATTTTATTTACCATGACTAAAGGTAAATAGGGTAATTAAAGGTAAAAATAATATTATAATAATATAATATTACCCTAATAGTAATCATAATTTAATTGAATATGTGGTTTTAGAAAAAAAACATAGGTCAAAAGTATGATACTTTTTAGTCCCCTTGTGTTAGATTATGAAATTTATTTTATTTTATTTATAGAAGACTCAAAAATGTCATATTCAAATATTAATAATTACATCATTTTTATTATTAGGTATTATAAATGATATGGTTGACTATAAATATTCTTTAGAAATAAAAAATAATTATATAAATCATATTAATTTGTATAAAATTTTTATTGATTAAATAATTACAATTAATAATGACAGAATAATAAAATAGAAATTATTTTATTAATAGAAATACCAAATAAATGATACTAAAAACATTAATATAAATCTATTTTTACTTAATTAATGACATAAATGAATTTTAAAGATAAAATAGGCATTTTAGTGACATATTTGAAATATTTTTTTTAGATTTATCATGTTTTTTAGAAATATTTTAAATTGTAAATTTTGAATAGTATCAAAATTGACATAAATGATACATTAAAATAAATAATAATTTATTAAATTCTATAAAATTCATAAAAATAATCGGATCAGTAAAATAGAAATTATAATGTTAAATATCTCATTAATGATCCAATTGGGATTACTTTGGTATTTTATAGTAGCTATGTTATCCCTATAATATAAAAAGACAAGTATATACGGTAAGAGTTAAACTATTTAACTAAGGGTTTAACCCCAAAGACATGGTTTCTTTTGTGACCGAAACCTGAATAAAAATAATTGGTTGTGAGTATTTATACCGATAATAATTTAAGAATCTTAATGTATAACTTTAGATCTATTTGAAAACAAAAATCAATTTATAATAATTTAATAGTTTTGGAGTTTCCAAAAGATCCCCTTCCCTATGTTATAAAAAAGAGATGATCCTTCTCTTTTATTCAAAAATCTAAATACACTTTTCAGAGGAAATACCTGATTATTTATCCTATAAAATTCACTAAATTCATCTTAGAGGCCATTATTTTGGTAGAAAGCCATCCCGAGGGGTTATTTTGTGCAAATAAAAAGAGACACTCAAAGAAGAGGTAATTGTTTTACCAATTCCATTCATTTTAACGTATTCTTATAATTCATATTCATATGATTTTTCCCTTCCAAATAAAAAATCTGATATCATATACATGCCAAGAATTTATTACAATTATTTTACAACCATATTATTTTATTTTTTTCATCCTATGAATAATAATATAACCACATGTGTGGACATACAACTTATTATCTGCATGTCGTGATGTAATTTGTTATTCAACACTAATTTATTTGGATTTGTATATTGATGAGAATAATGGATATAAATAATGAATTTAACAGGGTAATGATTTTATATAATTAATATTACATCAAATTCCCTACCATTTAACCATTAAGGGAATTATACTGTCGCTCTTGCATACATACGACCTAGAATCTACATAAAGTGGTTATATTATTTATCCACGTTAACTGTTAAAGATTAATTATAAAATTTATATGATAAGTATAAATAATTATTATGAACTTAATATAATTCTATATGTGAATAAAGTACATCTTTTATAACAAATAGTACTTACAAGAGATAATAGGAATGAGAAAACAAAGAGGTTAATTCACCATATACTAATGGAAAGTACAAGGTTAGGGTTAATTTAATTATCTCTTTATCCGAGATTTCTTATAAGTAAGTATCTACTATGACATAATTATCATCCATGTTTATATTTTTTTAAATGTATTTAAAAATATTAGTAAATTTTTTGATGTCATTTTTATCAATTTTTGACTTTTTTTAAACAATTTAAAAGTAATATTTTCATTGTTTTCCAAATGAGGTACATTATTAACCTTTAGAAAAATTATGGAAAGAATATTTTTTATCTTATACAGCGCAAGAAACTATTTTATGAAATTATGATATCTTAACATTTTGAATCATTCCTTGCAATATTAAATGTATATTTTTATACTTAATTATTTCTTTTATAAATTGTGTGTATTTAAAATAATTTCAAAATAAAAAAAGTATATTTCCCTAAAAGAGTTTTAATAAATTTATTATATTATTTTCATATATGATGACATACTTTGTTGAATTTTATGTTTGATTGAGGTTGGTTTATTTTGATACAATATTCCATATTCAATTGAAGGTTCTATTATATGTTTGACTATGGATGTGTTATTTTTTTCACCAATCATGGGTTAAGGTCAATGTATTAACACATCGTATGCTAGTTTTAATATGAACTTTTATGTTATTATTCAAACATTTCATATGAGGAATGAATTAGAGTTAGTAAGTTATTAGTGTCCCCCTATTGCCCCAAAATTCATCAATAGGTCTTAAGAGACAAACTATGGTCTTAGAATGAGGCCTTGGTGTTATGATTATTTATAGTCTTGGCATGAGGACTTGACGGTATGGTTATGATGTCTTTTATTATGAATTTCCATGTTATGTGATTAATATTACATGTGATTATTTGACTAATAAAATATATATATGAATTTTTAATGAAATTATTTTATTTATTTTTCTATATTATGCTGAATATTACGAATAAAACGCTTGTTTTTCAGTTTTATACATTTCCCTAGAAGATTATAATTATTTTCAATAGATTCCGCTATATTGTTTATCCTTTATGAACATCTAATCTTTAACATTTATTATGCTTCATTTTCCCAGGGACATAAAGAAGTATATTATGATTTATATTCAGGGATATTTTGTGGGATATAAGAGTTTTAAAAGGGTCTAATATGTTGTTTTTCATTTCACAATGTAATTTAAAACTAATGTAAGTATCTATTATTTACAAGGCTATTAAATTGATCTATCCTTTGGGATTTGATTTCTTATGATCATGCCAATGTAATAAAAAAATCACTAACACTAGGAAACTAGGTTTGGGGCGTTACAATTGGTATCATAGGATGTATAGTAAAAACCTAGGAAACTATATTTAGAAAAGACATCAACAAGGGGACAATACCCTATGATATTCTTTGAGGATAAGTATATAAGAACATACTAAAATTTAGGTAATTTAGATAATATGTGTGTATTACTAGAAAATACATACCTATCTAGATACTAAAAGTGAAAGTGGTTCTGTAATAGATGTACCTAGGAGTAACAACTCTGAAATGGTGTTCCGGGCCTGGCTCAGGGTAACCTGGTACACAACAACATGACTTACTACTCACCTAGTTTGACACTCCCGATGAATATTCATAGGATAATTCACATTTTCTTTAATAACAATTATGAATGATTTATGAGTAAATATGTATCCAAAGAAACCATTTTTATGATTATGAATTAGAAATGAATAATTTTTTTAAATTCTATAATTTATATTAATATTTTGGAATTATGAATTAAGATTCATAACCTAATATAGTATTTTCAATTTTTTATAAATGGTTCTAAGAGGAAGGAATAAAAATTGTATAAATGTAGGTAATCTATGTAGGTATTTTACTTCTATGAAAGATAATGATATTGGTGATGGTGATAAAATTAGTGCTAGATAGCCTATAACTATACAGGGATAGCTGACTCAGGTTTTGAACAATAACCTTACATGTATGGAGCCCCTTGATCCACAACATGGAGGATTAATGTTTTATCTCTACATTAGACAACAACCAACAACATTAAATGGGACTACAAATCCATTTGTAGGTGAGAAATGGATACATTCCTTAGAGAAAATTTTTCTTGATTTGGGAGTAATAAAAGGGAATGTGTTGTTATGGAATTCTATCATCTATATGGAGAAGTAGATCAATGGTGGTCATTAATTCAAAACATGAATTAGGATTAAGAGGTAGAAAATATGAAATAGAGGAAATATAGATATATATTCCTAGAAAAACAAATTCCTCGTGATCTACAAGAGAATATGGAGGTACAATTTCTGACTCTGAGGTAGAAGTGTGATGGGAATGTAGAAAATAATGAGGCTAACTCCACAAGTTTATCATAGTCTGGTGCAGACTACAGTCACAAACCAATAACTATGATTCATCAATTATTTGATGGATTAAAACCATTCCTCTCATGGTAATTTGTGTCATAATCTTTCTCATCATATAAAGATATATTTTCATGTGCTATCAGGACAGAAAATGAATTATCTAAGTCATATGACATTATGGTAAATAATGAGAAGAATAGGTCTAGTTAACTTTTGTGAAAAGTAAGTAAGGGGAAGAAATAGAATGTGAAATTTCCTCCTTGTAATAATTGTGGGAAGAAACACTGTTGTACTTTCCTAAAGGGGATGTTAGTTTGTTACAAGTGTGGAAAAAAGTCCACCATTCTCATGATTTCAAGGAAAGAAAGAATATACTAATGTTAAATGGCACAATTGTAAAAATATGGGATATTATGGGAATGAATTTCCTATTTTTCAAGGAAATATTCCCCCAAAAGAAGGCCAAGGGGGAATGACCAAGCCTTTGTGATCACAACTACTGAGGATGAAGTTCCAGATGATTTGTTGGAAGATACATTAATAGTTTCCTCAAATTTGGGCGGATAATTACTTGATTCTGGATCCTCACATTCTTTTAAATCATCCTAGTTTTAATTAAAAATTATATATTTCCAATTCACATTAACAAGGGAGTTGTTAGTAAGACCTTTAAGGGGAGTCTCATTGCAACAAATATGTGTCAAACGGTTCTAATTATGGAATATAACCATGATTTATCTAATGAACGTATCTTCACACATATGGTGGACTTTTATATAAACCTTATTATGTATGGGATCTCAAAATATGATGAGAAAATTTAATTCAAGAAGAAGGAAGTTTCAATTTATGAGGAAAATGTAGAATCCATTTTCTTTAGGTAAGAAAAATCCTTGCCTAATTCTTATCAAAACACTCCCCTAGTTGCTTTACTGAATGAGATTATTGAGGATGAAGAGGAAATAACATCATGGTATTAAGGAAGAAATATTCAAATTGAGGTTTTAACTATTTTATGAGAATATATTGATGTATTTCTAGAGGATTTACCTGAACATCATCTAGAGTGGAAAGTTGTGTTTACTCTTGATTTAATCCATGATGCAAGGACCATGTCAAAAACTCCCTATAGAATTGACACCTTGGAATTAGTAGATCAGAAAAAACAACTATAGGAGTTGATTAATAAGATATTTATTCACCCTAGTGTTTCTCTATGGGGATCCCCATTTAATTTTTTCAAGAAAAATGATGGTTCACTGAGGATATGAATTTAATATAGAGAAATCAATGTCGTTACAGTAGAGAACAAGTATCTTATACCCCACATTGATTATTTTTTTAACAAATTCATGGAGATCAATATTTTTTCAAAGATTGATCTTCATTATAGATATCATAAATTGTGTGTAAACAATGAATATATTCCAAAGACAACATTCCAAACTAGGTATAGGAATTACAATTTTATAATAAAGTCATTTGGACTGACTAATACACCATCTATTTTGATAGATCCAATGGTCTAGGTGTTCAAGGAATACATTGATAATTTTTAACAGTATTTATTATTTATATCTTGTTACACTAAAAATGTTAACAAACACATTAGAACCACAAGTTGATTGTTATGTTGACTATTAGAATAAATTTACTATAAGAGATGTTTAGAAAGTGTGAATTCCAGATTTAGGAAATTTATTTTTATTGATATATTCTCTAAAAGGATGGAATCTATATTGGACCTTAAAAGACACGGGATATCCATGAATGGTTCGCCCTGATGAGTATAACTTAGGTATTGATTTTTATTGGTTTATCAGGTTACTATAACATTTTCATCTAGAATTTTTCCTGATTGTCTTACTGTTAAACAATCCCATAGATAAATGGGATAAATTAATTTGGGAAAAAGAGTGTGAAGAATTTTTTGAAGAATTAAAGAGATGAGTAGTCAATTATTCTATCATGACTTTACCATAAAGAAATGATAGGCTTGTGATTTATAGTGATACATCAAGTAACGAACATGGTTGTGTCATTATACAGAATGATAGAGTTATTTATTATGCCTGAAGGCTATTAAAAATCCCTGAACAAAACACTTCATCTATTGATCTTGAATTATCACTTGTAATCATTGTGTTGAAGACATGGATGCACTCTCTCTATAGTAAAATATTTGTGATATATACAAATCATAATATTTTGAAATATATTTTATCATAGAAAGAACTCAACATGAGACACAAGAGATGGATTGAGCTACTCAAATATTATGATTTCCCAATACACTACAAACCAGGGAAGGAAAATAAGGTGGATGATGATTTGAGTATAAAGGACCATAGAGTTCTTAAAAAATGAGAGTTAAAAAGGATGCTATGATCATAGATCTTGTAAATATGGATATGGAAATTATCATTTAAGGTGAAACATCATTAATTTTTAAAATTGTTTCCAAACCAACATTATTATATATGATAAAAAGTTTTCATTCTAAAGATGATGATTTTCAAAAGAAAATTAGAGCTGTGATTGATTGGAGATTGATTGACATCATTTATGAAGATGGTATTTTAAAATTTGGGAATAGGATTTGTGTCCACTATGCATGAGCTAAAATGGAATTATTGGATGATTAGCATAGCTCCAATATAGCTATTAAACCTAGTGGCACTAAGAATTATAGGATTTTGAAATAGAATTTTTGGTGGGACCACATGTTGAGGAATATTTCAGATTATGAGTCGAGATATTTGGTTTGTCAACATGTAAAGGATAAAAGACAACATTCTATAGGATTCATGAAGCATCTTCCTATACATGTTTGGAAATGGCATGATATTATGATGGAATTTATCTTGAGGCTTCAAAATAATCCTAGAAGAAATAATGCAATATGGGTTTTTTCAATCATCTTACCAAATCAAAACATTTTCTTATTATAAGTGATGATTTAAGACTTGAACATTTATAATGTCTATATATTAATGAAGTTATAAGACTTTAGGTGTACCCCTATATATTATTTCTGATAATGATCCCTATTTTACGTCCTAATTATCCAAATGTCTTGACAAGGACCTGGATATTGAGCTTTGTCTGAGCACTTCTCACCACCCTCAAACTAACGGACAATAAGAAAGGACTATTCAAACCATAGAATACATGTTTAGATCATTCTCACTTGTCTTTCAAGGTATGTGGGATATGTATTTACCTCTATTTGAATTTTTATATTATAATATATTCAATTCAAGTATTTAAATGGTTCCATATGAAGGGTTATATTAAAAGATATATAATACACCAGCTTGTTGGGATTATGTTTGTGAAAGAAAACTCATAGGCCCAAAACTTATTGAGGAAATGACAGAAAATTTGAAGGCTATTCAGGGACATATGAAAACATCACAAAGATGAAAAAAGATCTCTGTTGGTAACTAAAAGAAGGATTTGAAATTTAAAGAGGGAGATCGTGTTTTCTTGAAGGCATATCTATGGAAGGGTTTCATACGATTCAGTAATAAGGGTAAATTTAGTCCTTCGTACCTTAGAAAATTTTAAATCCTTGAATGAATTGGTGTTGTATCTTACCGTTGGAAAATTCCTCCATGTCTCTCCAAATATCATGATGTTTTCTATTTATCACTATTAAGGATATACATGTCAGTCCCAATGCATGAACTCACCAATGAAGAAATAGAATTGGAACCAGATCTGTCTTACTGTGAATTGCTTATCAATATTCATGACACTACAGTAAAAGTGTAGAGAAATCAGACAACTCGTCTGGAAAAATTTCATTAGAGAACCCATAAAATAGAACAGGTGTCGTGGTAAATATAAGAAAATATCATGATGAACCACTCAAATATTTTAGGAAGTGATATTATATAAACTTTTTAGGATGAAATTTTTTTATGTTGGGAAGAATTTAACACCCCATGCTTCCATGTAATGTTTCTTTTTAAATAATTCAATATATTGTTCCTCACTCAACACTAATCTCGAGTGCATCGTGACCAAACAAACAAGACATTTAAAAAGTGGTTCTGAATAGTATTAACCAAACAATGAAATTCATAATATTTTTTCAAAATAGATTTTTTTAATTCTAAACATTGAAATTAGCTCATGGGAATGTTTTGTTAATTTTTTTTGAAAAGTTTCATTTTTTGATGAATAATGAAAATACTGTGTTGTTGTTAAATAACCAAATTTTTATTTTACATAATTATTTTTCTATATTTTAAATATAAATTCAAAATATATGAATAATAAATATATTAATCCAATATAGTTTATATGAATCATTTTATTAGAGAATTAGATAAAACAATTATTGAACTTTTGAAGGTCTCTTTTACATGCCTTCTAGCCACATATACATGATTTGCAATAAACACAGTTTAACCATTGCTAACAATTTGATTATGAAAAATGGATATAAATTTTTGAAATTGGTTCGAATAATTTTTTCTTATAGGGTTATTATAATTCTATAGAATAGTGAATTTTGGAATTTATTTACAACATTTAAAGGTAAATAGGGTAATTAAAGGTAAAAATATTATTTTAATAATATAATTTTACACTAACTCTTATCCTGATTTCATAGGATAAGTGTTTTTCAACCAAAATAATATTTAGGTCCTAAATGTGATTCTTTTTAATCCACTTGTTTTATATTTGGACATTTATAATATTTTATTTTAAGAAAAGCTAAAAATGTCATATTCAAATTTTAATAACTATATTATTTTTAATATAATGTAATATATGTGACATGGTCAACTATAAATATTATTTAGATAGATAAAATAATTATCTACATTAAAATAATTTATTTATAATTTTTATAGATTATATTAGTACCATTAATGATGACACAATAGTGAATCAACATTATTTTATTAATAAAAATAGAAAATAAATGATATTGAAAATAATAAAATAAATATACATAGAATTAATTATTAAAATTCACGAATTTTATTGATAACATAAACATGTTAGTGAGATATTGAAAGTATTTTTTCTAAGATATCAAGAAGGTTTGATATTCTTAAAAATTAAAATATTTAATAGTATCAAAATTGACAAACATGATACATTAAAAATAAATAATATTTATTAATTGATATAAAATTCATATGAATATAAAGTTTGGAAAAATAACAAGTAAATTTTTAAAAATGTTATTAATGATCCAACTAGGGTGTTTTTGGCATATTATCATAACTTTATTAACCCTATAGTAAAAAAAGAAAAATAGACACATTAAGAGTTAAACTGTTTAACTAAGGGTTAAAACCAAATGATAAGGTCACTATTGTGACATTAACATGCCTAAAAATCATTGGATGTAAGGATTTAGACCCATAATAATCATAGACTCTAAATAAATTACTTTTTAGTTATTTCATATATAAAATAAATTTATAATAATTTAATATTTGTGGAGTTTCCAAATGTTCCCCTCCCCACTAATTTTAAAGGGAACATATCCTTCCCTTTTATTCAGACATCTAAATCTCTTTGTCTCAGCCAAAAACATACCAATTATCTTCTTAACTTAACTCACTTCATCTTATAGTCCATAAATTTACCATTAATTCATTCTATGGAGTCCATTTGTGAAAATCAAAAGGAGACGCTCAAAGAAGAGGTAATTCTTTTACAAATTCCATCCAATTTATTTTATTCTTCTAATTATTCTTCCTATGTTGTTTTAATACCAATGTAAAAAGTCCAATATAATATAATTGATGTTATGTTATTATAAATATTTAAAAACCTTATTCCTCCACTTATCCATCTGACATATAACAATATCACCATGCGTGTGTATGTACAACTTACCGTCTCCGTATGGTGGTTTGAATTTTTATTCAACACCACTTTATTTGGATGGTATAATATTGAGTATAACGGTTTTAAATAATGAATAGAACATTATAATGATTTTATATAATTAATATATCATCCAATTACATTCCATATATCTCACCCTTGACTAAGTTAAATTACAAGCTAAGGGTTAACTTCACAATCTCTTTATCTGAGATTGTTTATAAGTAAGTATCTAGTGGGACATATTTATCATACATGTCCAGGTTTCATAAAATGTCTTTCAAAATATTATCTATAAATTATTAAATTAATTTTTTCCATGTATTAATTTTTATATTTTTTTGAAATGAATCTTTATATCATCTTCCAAATGACGTAGTTTATGAACATTTAGTGAAATTAAGGAAACAAGTTTTTTTTAAATTATACGACACGAGCATCTATTTTAAATCATTATAAAACATTAAAATTTTGTAGACTTAAATTAATGATTAAACGATTAATTTCAGAATAAATTCTTTCTTTTATAAAATGTTCACCTTTTAAATAATTTCAATTTAAAAAGGGACATTCCTCTCAATGAGTTTTAATGAATTTTTTTGATTATTTTCATATATGTGAACATTTTTTTATTGATTTTATGCTAGATTATGGTTTATTTATTATAATACAATATTCTATATTATATATATTGTTCTATTATATGTTTGACTATTAATGTGATATTTGTATACTATTAATGGGTTATAGTTAAAGTATTAACATTTCATATACTAGTTTTAATATGAAGGATTATGTGATGTTACATACTTTTCAAACGGGGAATTCATTTTACATAGTAATTAATGGGATGGTCCCGCTATAGGCCCTCGATGCATAAGTAGGTCTCATGAGACAAACTAGTGTATTGGAAGAAGGCCTTGATAGTGTAATTATTTATAGTCTTGGCATGAGGCCTTTATGGTACGGTCATGATTTCTGACATTATGCATTTTCTTGTTATGTGATTAATATTACATTGGATTGTTAGACTAGTAGAATATCAATGTGAATTTTTAAATGGAATTATTTGATTTATTATTGGAATATTATGTTGAATATTATTTTTAAAAGCCTTGTGTCTCAATTTTATATCTTTCCTAGTTTATGCTTATTTACAATAGCTTTTTCTATATTGTTTATCCTTACTGAGAATCTGATCTCACCCCTTTATTATGTATCAGTTTTTCCCAAGATGTGAAAAAGTATATTATGACTGATCTTCTGGGATAATATAAGGGATATGAGAGTATTCAAATGGGATAATATGTTTTTTTTTTCATTTCAAGAGATAATGAAAAACTTATGTGTCTATCTAATATTTCAAAGGATACTAAACTAATCGATCCTCTGGGATTTGATTTTCTGTGATCATTCTGGTGTAAAAAAATAATACACTAATAGTAGGTGACTAGGATTGGGGAGTTACATATTTAATTGAGATTACAATACCATGTGAGGGGTTGTATTATTTGGATTTACCAAAATATACCATGACATATGATGATTGTTTTGGTGTATTGTAATTACATACATAACATTCCAAGTCTCATAGATCCATTTGTATAAACATGAGATTTTTGAGAGATGGAGGCTCCTTGGTATTATATAGTCACTTCCCATTACAATAATGATGTGGTATAATTTCACCATAGACTCTATAAAGAGAAGGATGAGGTAATTCTAATGAAATAATAGAACATGGGATATCATTGATTGGTTGATCACGGTTCTACACTTATTTACAATAAGAGGGTCCTAACTGGTTATGAGTTGTGATGATTGTTTGTGCGAGTGATGGTATAAATTTATGGGGTTTTAATGGGTATTAAGTCAGACATGGATACATGGTTCACTTTTTTTCGCAAGTAGTGGTTATAATTAACATTATGTTTTCATATAAGTATTACTACATTATACCATCCTTAAACGAACAAATATTCTGAGTGCATGATTTGAATTCTTGAGGACATGCTTTGAGTTCTTTTCTTGGAATCTAGTGGAGCATAGCTAGATCATTCTTCACTAGCAGCGTCAACCTATACAAAAATTACAAGAGCATCAATTTAGACAAAACCTTGATAATAAATTAATTGTAAGTCTTTTAATTCACATATCTACTAGATGTAGGCATGAGAGTGGAAAATTATTTGATTGTGTCTCATATAAGAGACTTTGATAAATATCTCGATTATTAGGAAGAGACTAAAAAACACTAAAATATTTTAACCAACCTACATGGGTCAACCTGACTTATCTCCTAATATAGATAACCACAAGTTGGTTATAGACATAAAAAACCAAGATAAGTTTCATATATAAAATAAAATAGGTAAAAATAAACGTAAAATGAAATGGAAAGGATAAAAATGACATGACATAATGACCAAGACAAAAGGATAATCTATAAAAAAATATAAGAACAATAGAAAACCTACATCTCCATATGAACATCCATCACCCTTATCCCAACAGAGTAAGATGACAGAAAAACCAAGAGAAGTAAATGAACAAAATGGAGCGGTTCCTTTCCCTGTATCCTGAATAATTACAATGGAATGTGTAGGGTGTTTTAATGTCTCCCAGAAGGATACCACCATGATTATATAAAATTTTTGTTCCCATTAAAATTTTATTTCTATATTTAGAATAAAATTGTTTTCTTAATATATTTTTTAAAAAAAATTCCATAAATCATTATTCGGTTTCCTTTCAAATAATACATATTCAAATCCACAATAATAATATTACTAAAATTAATAGAAATATATTTTCTATTAATAAAAATCATTCATTACTCATAAGGTAATCAAGTGAGTATTTTAAATAAAATAAATAAATGAAACAAAGAAAAAAACAAAATATGGATTTAGAATATTTGAATATATACTAGGATACATACAAGAACACTAATTCTATGTAAACATGAATACTATAATAAAAATTTATGATATAGTATATTGGTATCATAACCATATCCCCAAGTGGAACCACATTCACAAATGTTTGAATATTTCCTTACATAGATTCCAAAAAATATTCCCACATTACATGTTTTCACAAAACATCCATGTAAACCATTCCCTTAATTTTTATTAAAAAATCATAGGTGAAAGTGCAACAATCCAATTTTTGAAATTTTATTTTAAAGTAAAATCCACCTTTTTGACATTTTATTAACCATATGGTGTGAAAAAATTTAATTTAAAAAAACCTATTTAAAAACCATTTCCTAATCCACAGAAGATGTAGTTTCAAAAAGAAATCCTCAGATATTTCAAATCAATAACATTCATAGAATGAACATAAACAATATAAAATAACGTCAAGTAATTAATGAGATAAAACCATTCTGTAGAGACGCCTACCTTGAGAACTATGGAAACAATCAACTTTCAAAATAGATATTAGAATCAGAGTGATATGGTCCTTATACTCCTGGGTCTATATAAAACATCAACCATTACACATGAAACCCTCTAGATCTATAAATCATAGTCTTTTGGGGTTCTAATGGACTAAGGGAATGGATAATAAGGGTATATGAAGAGAAAAGAGGAGAAAAGGATGGGAAATACCAATCTATCTTAAAGAGATAAACATTAATCAATTGAGAATAACCAACAAATCAAGGGGATAACTGAATATATAATCAATTATAGTCTGTTTTGATCTAATTAGTTGTTAATAGGATATTAGATTAAAAAAATCAAGGTTATTAGGGAATGTTTTTTTAAAAAATGTTTACATTGTTTCACATGATAAGGCTATAGAGTTAGACCAATTATGCAGTAGCTACTATCACATGAAAACAGAAATGAATGGTTACAAAGGAATAACTAAATGGTTAATAAAAGTATTCCCAAAAATATAAAAATCACTAATGGAACCATTATAGCTATATTACATGTTTACAATACATTTATTACTAATCATTCATAGACCATGCCCCATTAATATTTTCCAGAAAACTAAAAATTATCAACACCCAACTCCTAGAAGCATGTTGAACCTCAAAAGATATAATATAGACTGAAAAACAGATGTAGTTGTGATTCATAGGTCATCAAAATTATCTCAAATGTGATAATTTCATTTCCAAGATTACACTCAGAATTCTAGATTCTAAAAATGATAAGCCCCCTACTACCTCATCAATAAATTCTTCCCCCGCATATTCTAGCTATCCTACCTGCTATTTCATAGTACATGGAAAATTGATTTTTATACAATGAAACAAATTATCCTAGTGATCCATAATTTTAATTATCTACTCAAAAAGAGGTCTTGAGATCTAGATCAATATCGCAAACTATTTTATATTGTTTGGATAATGTTGGTACCTCTTCAATTAAGAAATATGAGATGCGTCATGAATGAATATCATTTGAGACAACATTTATATCCATTATGTCAAATTCTAAGTCATTTTTTGATCTCGAAAGGGCAAAAAAACCTTGATGACAACATACCCTACATACCCAAATGACTATGTCCCAAATCATGAGAAAAACCCAATCACAAACCATAAACTAAAAATGTGGATGATGAAGGTCCATATAAATTTTTTTATGACTCTAAGCTATGAATAATATATTTTAGATCAACCACACATTTATTAAACTCTTTAAGTGGGCTTGGTATAACCAAAGATTGTTCTCCGAAAACATCCCCACACAATGGAGATCTACATGGACTTCAATTCAATTCTTTAAAGAGGGGAATTTTAATAGAATCATGATAAATTTTATTATATGATAACTCAATAAAATCTATATTATTTTTCTTATGAACCATTAAAATAAATACCACACCCATGAAAAATATCCAAAAAAATTTGGAGGCCTTGATAAATATACCCATCCATATGAGGGTGATACACTATGATTAAATTAAATTGGTATCCTATCACCTCTTGCAATCTTTTCAAAAACTAAGATGTATACCATAATAACCCTATTTGGAACCACTAAAGAAGGAAATATTTATAGATTTATGATCAGTAGGCCAAATAGGTGTTTGAGATATTGAACCTTTCTTCATATTCTTAATTGAGAGTCAATTATCAAATTTAATTGATTGATGAATGACACCTACATTGAATATCTCCCAATTGGATTATATCCTAGGGAAAAAAGTACATGAATATCTCATCAAAGATCAAAACCAGGATTGATAAAGGTTGCATCAAATATTTAGGTCTTTGGTTCCACCTTAATATTTTTTAAGGTAAGGAATTATAACATAAAGTCTAAAATTAACCACCACATCCCCATTAAATAATAATGATAACTCAAAAAATGATACACCATGGTAGTTCTCGGGTAAATAGACCGACCATAGTGACATACATAATATAGATACTCCATCCATGAAAATACCATAATGACTAAACAAATTTAAAGACACAAGAAACCATCAATAGACTGAGAATAGAAAGCCGAGGTCTTCCCTCTAATATGGATTTTACTGAAACCATAAAAATATGTTTCAATTAATTACCTAAGACAAATAAAATCATCAAGTGTAAAATCCGCTTTCACATAAGCTGTGAAAACCTACCCATCATCCTCATTCACATCAAAACTCTACTCAATGAATGTATTCGTCAAAGAAAACTCCTCCACAAATTCCTTCGAGGCTTGAGTTAGTAACATCAGACTCAATGCATCATAAAATATACTCCATTTTCTATGTGTACATAGGATATAAAAATAAAAATTATAAATATAGTCAACCCAACACCATTTATATAAATTTATGTCTCTATAAATTAAAATATAATTTAATATTTTAGGATCTAAATATATGTAAATTAATCACCAAAGAAATAGTGGAACCATGGCCTAAGATAATATTTCACTAAAAAAATTCTATATCATGAGCAAGAAAATTCTTCCCATGAGGAAACAATTAGAGGGTACTATAGGGAACCAACCACATAACATGTACTAGAATATAACCCAGTCCCATACTTGAGTAATCACATAAATAATTGTTACCGAAAACATGTTTCTGGTAAATAATATGTGAATCCAAACTCTTTCTCACCTTTAATTCTTTAAATTATCTTTCCAACTTTTCATTCCATTTTAACCTGACAGACTTTTACTCCAACTTTGCCATAGGATATTCAAGCTTAGAGAAATCCTATGTGAAGCCTATATAATAACCATACATGAATAGGAACTTCTAAATATAAAATTCAATACTAAAATTCTCCCAATACATCACTACAAGAATATTTAAAATATTCATATATATATTAACCTCTTAGATATAACATGTCCCTAAAAGTTCACCTCATGGATCCGAAACTCACATTTAGAATATTTAATAAATATTTGATTTTCATTTATATTTCTAATAATAACACCTATATAATCTTTTTTTTCGTCTCTATACAATGAATACACTAAAATATCATCCAAAAAACAACCTAACAAGTGTCTAAAAATCGAATAAAGATCTAATTTATCAAAGAGATAAAAATTGCAAGACATTTACCAAAAAAAATGGAATAACAAAATACACATATTGTATATACATAATCCCAATGTACGTCTTATGAATATTATCCTCATAGATCCTTAACTTATAACATAATGATAAAATATGAGTCTTAGAAAAGCACCAGAGTCCCATGAGTTAATCAAACATTTGATAAATATTATAAAAAGAATATGAGTTCTTAATGTTAACCCGATTATGATTTTTACAACTATCATAATTCTAGAGGCTTCCATAAACCTGTAAAAACTGAACTGGTGAATCCCAAGTTAACATAATTGGATGAATAACTAATTTATCCTCAATATACTTGATTAGAAAAGTAATATGGTCTATCCAATTTGGTTCTATGTGATAAGATGGAAACAAAATGAGACTTGTCTCTTGAAGTAGTTCAACAGAAAACTAGACCTCCCTTGGGGGAGGTAACCCATGAAAAAAACCAAGAAATACCTCATGGAACATATCCAAAATGGTAAGATATAGAACCCATAAATTATAGTCAATTATGTTTTGAAAAATATCTAAAAATGATATGAGATCATTCAATCCTTAGGAATAATTGTTCCTACAGTTGAGGATGTAGGATCCCACTCATTCTGAAAAATGTGATTAACCCCTCCGAGAGATATAAAATGATCCCAATGATGATAAAATCGATTTGGACATTAAATATAAAAATACAATCCATTCCAATAATGATTTTGATGATGTCAAGATCATTAACTGAAAAATAACATATGACCTCATAGTCTACAATCATGACTGAGTAGTGAGAAGAATTGAAACCCTTTTATTTACTCCTTCACATGGGCGTGAAATGATCTACCATGAATAGAATAAGATTTATCCAAAATACCATCCCATTAATCAACATAGATGACATAAATGAGCGATATTCACTAGTTTCAAAATATTCCAAAATTATAGAGGATAAAATAAACATTGTACATTTCAAAATATAAATACTAGTATCATATTTTTCTGGTGTATACTTCTCTATATAACTATTCATAATCCTAGATCTTTATAAATTTTTTTCACTTCATCAGTATCCCCCTATTCATCAGAATTATATTCATAAACTATTGGTACATCAAAATTATCCCGGTGACCTTTGGATAGAGTTGATATAGGTATACATCATTCGGAAATTCTTCCACCAAAACACCTAATGTGACTATATTGTATTCAATAATTGAATTTATAGTGATACCATTCAATCCATATTAGCATGGAATGATCTATTACACTACTTGTGAACCACATATAACTGACTCAAATAATCCCCTAAAACTACTCTATAAATAAACTGGACACACTTACTATGATTCTATTTTTGAGCATTTGATAAATTATGGAAACCTCATCCACAGATTCTTTGTCATCAACCTTATAGAAGGATGACATGATAATGTGGATATAAATTAATGAATTATCATCCCTCAAACCCATCTTGTGACTCTGATCATTATGGAAATATTTAAAAACAAGAATGGGTTATAAGTGAACCAACTCTGAGAAACAATTAGTATGAATCATAAATTTATATTCCCCCTTCAGCAAAGTCATAGATTTAGTGGTATTCAACACACATAACATTTCATGATTAAATTTTGGATTGAAGATCTTCTTGAATGTTTTCCTATTTAGATCCTCATGAAACATGGATTACATAACAGAGTCCCAACATTTACTTCCTAATCCTTAAATAATATAATTGTAAAAACAAACATTGGTTCTTATAGGTTCTTTAATATGTTGAAAGCCCTCTAAATCCATTCAACCCACTCTTAAATTTCTTGTGGGGCCTTTTCACCTCAAAAAATATGTAGATTCTACTTAGTCAATTTTTAACTATTATCCACCATCCTTTATTGTTTGGAAATAACCTACCAACCCAATGTCTATATTTTCTGGATAAATTAATCCTAAAATGAAGGTTCTATTGGAAGATTTACATATAGAAGTGGTATCATATCTTCCTTTCCGAGATTTAGAAGTCCTCTTTTTGGAGGAATTATCAATCAACCACAAAGGACGACACCTGATTATTTTAGTTATACACCTCTTAATCGAATGAAAATATCAAGAATATATATTAAATTACATTAATTATATGAATATAATGAATCAATGAATTTAAAGAGTGTAAAAATATGACAATAAAAGTTCCATCTGAATAAACCTTATAAATTCTGTTCTTATAAACAACCCAAAATCAAGACCATATCTTAAGGAATCACCCTAAACCACCCATGTTAACTCATAGATAGATAAAAAGGTGAGTTGGTCGGGAAACTATATGTACTTACCACAAGAGTTCTAAAATTATTTACTCATGTATACCATAAAACATGAACCAAACCTAGGTGGTTTCACTAAACTTTTGGATGGGAATTCAATCTAATAGCATTTTTTTAATGACCCAAATTTGGTTATCTTAACAATACTCCTAATATTTTTCTCTATGTGGTGGAAATCATCATAAAAATCATTAAATTTAGAATATATAAAATAAATGTAACAAAAAATAAAAGTGTATCATTGGAGAAAAGATACACAATCCATGAGACATTAAATCCAATAAAAAAGATAAAAATTGAACAAAAAAATCCAAGACAAAATAAAAACAAAATCTCCTTGTGAACATCTATCACCACCACCCAAACTCATTATAAATATGAAAATAACCAAGACAAGCTAGAAATCTACACAATACCCTTCTTGTTACATTTATCCTACAAAACCAAATATTCACAGCCCAAAATTCTTATTTCATGTATTAGTAAAACACCTGGTAAGATACCACTATGGGTTTGTACAATGTTTATTAATATTTGACAATTAGTTAAATCCTAAAAAAATTCCATAATGAAATTTACATTGAAAATTCATTCCATTAAAAAGAAATTTCTCTCACTTAAAAACATCTATACTGAAATGCTTTTAAAAAATATTATTATACACATGAATTAATGATTAGTGTTAAATAATAAAAATAATTCATAATTCATAGTTCAATCAAATGAGAATTTAAAACATTACAAATAAATAAAAATAGAAAATAAATACAAATGGGCACTAGCCCATGTGATTATATATGAGGACACTCAAAGAAAAACAATGAAAATATAAACATGAATCTTATGATACTGGGCCCTATAACATTATTTTAGTATCACTATTATATCACCTAGTATTTCCAAACTCAATAAGGTTTGAATATATCAATACCCAAGGATTCAAAAATGTCCTCATGTGCGGTAAAACCCATAGTTTTAGGTACATGACCGTTTATTTGTGTATTTTAAGCATATAAAATGATTGTGTGAGGTTTTAGATTGTTCAGATGGGTTTTTGAATGATTTAGAGTATTTTATGGAGGATTGTGGTTTTATAACGGTTAGTAGAAACTCTGCGACACCTATAAGAAACCATGCGACTAAAAGTGTTTGAACTGGTTTGGAACATGGTTTAGACAAACCCATGGGCTAACTAGGATAAACTATTTAAAGTTGGATAGTGGTATATAGCATAGTTAATACATGGGTTTTCTAACCATTTGAGCCAATCATGTGATGAGGGTTTGGATGTAGTGGCTTATGAATAGTTAGCACACTATTTGCGTAACCATGCTCCTTAACTATGAACTATGTAATATTAGATCTAAAAATCAAGGATCCAATACAATATACCTCTTATACTTGTGTTTTTAAAGATAAATATGTTATAACTTTATTTCATCTCCCTCCCAAGGATTTATAGACCATTAATTTTAATTTGAGTGTGATTCCAAGGTGAATCTAAGTGCATTGGAGGCTGAAATTCATCACTAAGTGATCTTCCTTCACTGATTTCCTTAGTATTATTCTTTCTACTCTATGGTAATCATAGATATAACCTATTTTTGATATATCATAATAATTTTTTCAATAAAAATGATATATGATTGTTTTGGTTGAGTATAATAATATTTAATCTCGAATCATGATGATCAAAGCCTAGTTTTCATGTTACTGAGTCATTTTTCAGTTTTTTCCTAAGTTTTAGAGGTATGTGGATTCTATATTGACCCCCTTTATTAGAATATAAATTATTGGATTAATGTTTTTTAATTTATATTATTCAAATGTAAAATTGAGGTGTGATTATTGATAGAAAACAACGTTAGTGATGGATTTGCGAAATTGTGAAAATTGGTTGGTCATGTGGAAATGAATTAGTTTAATGATTTTAAAATAATGACTATAAAATTATTATTATTTTGATTAATGGATAAATTTTATTATTAATTCTTACAATATAACTAATTTTTCTTGAAATGTATTGGTATAGTTGGTTTGTCCTGGAATTTGGAATTCATGGGTGTTGAGAGTTCATTTTCATTAGATGTAACCATATTAAAGGATAATGTTATATTGGGGAACCTGATATTAGTTAGCTTATGATTATTTGGGAGATTGAAAATATATTTTTCAAGAGTATAGAACTATCACATGGTCATGGACTTATGGATGTGTGTAATGGTTATGAAAAACCTGTTATGGAAAATGTTTAACATGTTTTGTTGATTTCATTCCATTTAAAATGTTTTTATTTTGAGATAATGTATCATGCTATGATATAAACTGCATTAAATTTTTTTTAAACTATTTTATATAAATGTTATAACATGTAATATCCTAGTGGTGTTACTTGGTAAGTCTTTCAGTGAAATCCTATTGTATTTTATACTCACCCATTTCATGGGAAATTTTGTGCATTTTCAGATGTTAAATATCAATAAATAAGTAAAGGAAAAGAATTATAGTTCTTTAATGATGCATCATGATAATTTGGTCATTGATTTTTTTTAAGGATTGGATCATATTGGGAGTTTCTATTTGGGTGTCTTTGTTTACACAGGTATTTGATGTATTCGGTGCCTTTGAGTATTGTTGTTTTTCATTTTGTCTTTTTTACATAGATATAGTTTTGGTTTGTTGTGGTTATACACTGAGCTGTATTTCCTTGTAATAATTAATCATCTAGTGGTATGTTTGGCCTTTCCTCTTATTTTGGATGTTTAACTTTAAATGGAAAATAATCCCCCAACTGTTTATGAATCCCATGGAAATTAGCTCCAACATTTAGTGTCTTGGAGATTTAACCTATTGATAGTTACTCCATCCTCCTCTTCCTAAGACAATGGGAGTGGGGTGTGATGTTACATATTGTAACGCCCCGACCCCAGCTACCCAGAGCCGGTGCATTACTTCGTAACATTGGCATGATCACAAGAAAGATCAAATCTCGAAAGACCGATTGGTTTAGTAGCCTTGGAAACACTAGATATATTCATAAGTTTTACATTACATCATAAAATGAAAAACTACTACAACAACATAATGTTTCCACAGTCCACACTATAATCCCCTCATAATATCCCTGCAGGTCATTCATAACTTACATCTTCACTTCCTGGGAAAAATAAAACATAGAAAAGGGGTGAGCTCAAATGCCCAGTAAGGATAACAATATAGCGGAAACTTTCATCAATAAGAATAAACATTTAAGGCAATGTATAACTAAAACAAAAGCCTTTTAAACATGAAATTCAACATAGTATGGCAAAAGTAAAAATGAAATAATGCCATTTACTTATTCACATGGATATTCTACTAATCGAATAATCACATGCAAAAAATCAATAACCACTTTCATAATGTTGGAATGCATAATGCTAGACTATCATAACCACATAGCCAAGGCCTCGTGCCAAGACTACAAATAAGATTTTGTCAAGGCCTTGTGCCAAGACACTAGTTTGTCTCATGAGACCTACCGATGCATCGAGGAGCTATAGCGGGCTCCACCCGTCACTTATTAAGTCCAATGCATTCCCATACGAAAAGGTTTATAACATAAACATTCGTATTAAAACTAGCATACGAAATGTCAATAATTTCACCATAAACTATGAATGGTATAAAAATAGCACATCCACAGTCAAACATATCACAAAACCTTCAATACAATATAGAATTTTTGTATCATAATAAATCAACTTCAAATAATCTTAAAATCCATCAAAGGATGTTGACATAGATGAAATCAAAATTCTTTTTAAAGAAGTATCTCCTTTTATTTTGAAATCATTTAAGATCCATATAAAATAAAACATTTTCTTTGAAAATATTCTTATAAGCTTGTATGGAAAGCTTCAACGATTTTATAACGGCGGAAAATAACCGCACCCGCCGTATAAGTTAAAAAAACATTCTTACCTCAATTCAGTCGAAAAGGTTAAAAAGGACCTTGTTTTGAAAACGACGGAAAGATTCCTTTATAAACCTCTTATAAAAATTCAATCAAGGGTATAAATGACTTTAACCCATATTCTTGTAAATAGTAAAAATGTTTTGAAATACATTTCAAAGAAACATGGATGTGGATGATAAAGAGGTCCCAGTAGATTATTACGTATAATACAACCTCGGATAATGAAGAGATTGTGAAATAACCCTTACCTTGTACTTTTCCTTGGTTGGGGTAGGTTAACCTCCTGTATAATGGTGAAATAATTGTTATTAAATTATACAAGAATCATATATATTAATATGATATCATATATGATCTTTTAACATTGATTTATTAATAATATCTTAGAATTATCATCGTTTCGGGTGTTAACTTACTCATTTTCTTTTATATGTTTTGTTACATAAGCCATGTTTGTTGTATCTTATTCATATCCATAATGATATCAAGTCCTTAAACATAATTTTTAAATCATAAAATGATAATTATACTTGAATGGATACGATGGAGAATGAATCTCATCGCGTTCGTGGAGACGGTAGTCCGTACGTACGCACGAGCGACAATATCATTCTTTTGATATTAAAATAATATATAAATGAATGGTATATCATATATACAGAATCATTAACATGTTATATTTATTATTTACATGAGTTACACATCATTATTATACCCATCCAAATAATATTATATTGAATAACAATTACACCACGACGTGGAGACGGTAAGCCGTACGTACGCACGTATGGTGACATGTTATTCAAAGGGTGGATAGAATACTGAATATGATTGTACCATATTTATAATAACATCACAGTATATGTGAGATACTGGAGTTATTATTTTATAATGGTAAGAACAAAGGAAGAAGAAGTGGAAGAAGAAATGAACTTGGAGAAGGGTGGTGAAATCATTACCTCTTCTTCGGGTTCTTCCTTTTGATTTGATCAAAAGGGCTCCTTAGGTTGGCTTTATGATCAAACTAAGGCCTCTAGGTTGTAGTGAGGGATGTTGGGAGAGTATTTGGGCAGAGTTTGGCCGAACCAAAAGGCTTTGAAGGTGTGAAGAAATGAGAAGGAGGAGTGCCCTTTTATAAGAGGGGTGAGGGGCACCTTTGGAAAAGCTAGAAATATTAATTTATAATAAATTCATATTCGGTTTCCAAAGGCTCCAAAGTTGACTATTCAAAGGATGAGGTAGGGATAGGTCGAAAACAACTCATCCAATAGAATTTAGACAGGTTTGGGTACTTATATTAACCTTATCTTTAAGTATTAACTCTAAGTTAATTAGTTTCACTTTTACAATGTATCTTTGTATTTTTATATAATATGGTTAATAAACATACTATATACATCCAAGCGACCCCCAAGTGGTCCATTAATGATTAACCTATCATAATATATGTCACTTGGCCGAACCTTAGATTTTTAGGAATTTAATATCAATTAATAATATAATATTTGTTTTAAGAACTCTTTTATGTCAATTTTGACACTATTCAATAGTTGATTTTTGTGAAACTCATAACAGATTGATTACTTCGAACAAAGTCAATTAAATCAATCCTAATATATCATATTATCCTAGAAAATTAGTTTAATTCATTAAAAGTTTCATATTATATTTATTTGGGTATTTATAATATCAATTATTTTAATTTTTCACTATTATAGTAATTACTGCATCATCATTGTGTCATAAATAAAATAAATTATTTAATGTCTAAAAATTATAAATAAAATATCATTATGTAGTAAATCTTTTTAGATTTATAATTAATATTTATAATCTAAAATCCAACATATATAACCCTATGTAACAATTGTTGTTCTAAAAGATATATGCTTGTGTCATTTTTGTATTCATTTTAACTAAATTAAAATAAAGTGTCATTATCACTTACAAGTGGATCCAGGGGGTCCCAAAATTGACACAAAGATGCCCATGGTCGACCATCTATCAACCAATAGGGTTAAGACACGTTTTTAGGGTAATTTAGTATTATTATAATATTATTTTTTTAACCCTTATTTACCGGATTTACCCTTAACCATGGTAAATAAAATATTTACCGCAGTAATTATTCAAAATGTCTAAAAATAAAAGTTACCTATTTACACAATTTGATCATCCTGATTCCAAATATGGAATCCATTTTCCTAAATTCAAAACACAGAAGTGGCAGAAATTAATTTAAAATTAATTCCCGCTGTCAAAACAAAAAGCGTGTTTTTAAGAGATAATAACTATCAAAAGATTGACACTTGTTTATGTTCGGTTTAATTGTAAAATTATGTCCAATGACCAACATTATATTAAATGGTAAAAATATATTCTAAATATACTTTAATACTACTAAAATTCATAATTTATCACTATTAATTATTTTGATTAAAAAAGTTGTTTTTAATTAAAATTTAGTAATTTTCACTATTCATCAAAATATGAAAGTTATCCGAAAAGAACCAAAATTTCACCTTAGGCTAAATTCGATATTACGAGTCCAAAAATGAAGTCCATTTTCAAATATAAAATATATATAATTTCAAAAATTAGCTATTACTATTCACAATGGCTAGTTTAATTAGTTGTGGTGTGTGTTAGAACTCGAGGTTGCGTACAACACACGCTATCGCATTATTCAAAGGGAAACGTACCGTAGAAGCTTGGGGTGTTACATTCTCCCCTCCTTCAAATAATTGCGTCCTCGCAATTTCTAGGGTATTACTACATAAAAAGACTCGGGTGGTTCTTCATCATAAGTTCCTCGGGTTCCCACGTTGCCTCTTCCATCTTATGATTCCTCCACAAAACTTTTACCAGACGCGTCGTCCGGTTTCTCAGCACTTGTTCTCTCGTATCAAGAATCTTGATGGGCTCTTCGCAATAAGACAGATCGGGTTCCAGTTCTAAATCATCATAGGTGAGTACATGCGTTGGGTCAGGCATGTATTTCCTCAACAGAGATACGTGGAACACATCGTGAACTTTGGAGAGACTTGGCGGCATTGCCAATCGGTAAGCTACAGCCCCAATTCGTTCTAGAATTTCGAAAGGTCCGATGTACCTGGGACTCAATTTACCTTTCTTACCAAAACGTATGACTCCCTTCCACGGAGATACCTTCAGGAAAACATGATCACCGACTTGAAATTCCAAATCCTTCCTTCGATTATCGGCATAGCTCTTCTGCCTACTTTGAGCTGCTTTAATGTGATTTTGGATTACCTTCACCTTTTCCACCGTTTCCTCCACCAGTTCTGGGCCTACAAGTTTTCTTTCACCAACGTCATCCCAACAGGTTGGTGTACGACATCTCTTTCCATATAACGCTTTATATGGTGCCATCTGAATACTCGAATGGAAGCTATTGTTATAGGAAAATTCTACTAGTGGTAAATATTGATCCCACATACCCTGAAAATCAAGTGAGCAAGATCTCAACATGTCTTCTAAGGTCTGAATAGTCCGTTCTGATTGTCCGTCTGTCTGAGGGTGGTAAGCAGTGCTCAAATGAAGTTCAGTATCCAGGGATTTCTAAAGACTTTTCCAAAATCTTGAAGTAAAACGGGGATCACGTTCAGAAACAATCGATAGGGGTACTCCATGAAGTCTCACAACTTCATTAATGTATAGTCTTGCTAGACGTTCCAGGGGTAGATCTTCTCTTATAGCAAGAAAATGTGCGGACTTGGTAAGACGATCAACAATAACCCATATTGCATCGTTCCTTCTAGGAGTCTTTGGTAGCCCCATGACAAAGTCCATCGTAATATTGTCCCATTTCCACTCCGGTATGGGAAGAGGTTGCATGACTCCTCCAGGCTGTTGCCTTCCAGCTTTGACTTGTTGACAAACCATACATCTTGACACAAAATCAGCAATCTCCCTCTTCATGTTGTCCCACCAAAAATGTTCCTTCAAATCTCTATACATTTTGGTGCTCCCAGGGTGTATAGAGAAATTGGAACTATGAGCATCATCCAGCAATTCCCTTTTTAGATCATGTATATTGGGAACACAAAGTCTCTTCCCGAATTTCAAAATCCCATCTTCATACACAAAGTCTCTCAATCTCCCATCATTCACAGCTTTAATCTTCTTCTGAAATTCTTCATCATCGGTCTGAGAACTCTTAATCCTTTCTAGTAAAGATGGTTTGGCAACCATTTGAAAAAGAATTGATGTTTCACCTTCCCTGGTTATTCCCATGTCCATCTTCTCTAGATCCATGAAAATTGGATCCCTTTCAATTCTCATCATGTTCAGAACTCCATGGTCTTTTCTGCTCAAAGCATCTGCTACTTTGTTTGCTTTCCCCGGGTGGTAGTGTATTGTGCAATCATAATCCTTGAGTAATTCAAGCCATCTCCTTTGCCTCATGTTGAGTTCTTTTTGTGAGAAAATATACTTCAAACTCTTGTGATCAGTATAAATCTCACATTTTTCACCATAGAGGTAGTGCCTCCATATCTTCAAAGCAAAGATCACAGCTGCTAACTCAAGATCATGAGTAGGATAGCTTTGTTCATGAATTTTCAACTGTCGTGATGCATAGGCAATAACTCTATCATTCTGCATAAGGACACAACCAAGTCCTTTCTTTGATGCATCACTATAAATAACGAACCCATCATTCCCCGATGGTAGAGTCAATATAGGAGCATTGACTAATCTTCTCTTCAGTTCTTCGAAACATTCTTCACACTCTTTTGTCCAAACAAATTTAACCCCTTTACGTGTGAGCTTCGTTAATGGGTTAGCCAATCGGGCAAAATTCTGGACGAAGCGTCGATAATAACCTGCCAAGCCAATAAAACTACGTACCTCAGTTATACTCGTAGGTGCTGGCCATTCTTGGATTGCCTTGGTCTTAGAAGGATCAACAGAGATTCCATCTTTTGAGACAATATGGCCAAGAAAAGAAATCTCCTGAAGCCAGAATTCACACTTGCTAAACTTTCCATATAATTCATGCCTCCTCAGAGTCTTCAAGATAATGCGCAAGTGATTTTCATGATCTTCGTAGGTTTTGGAGTATACCAAGATATCATCAATAAATACCACCACAAATTCATCGAGATACTCCTTGAAAACTCTATTCATTAGATCCATGAATACAGAGGGTGAATTAGTCAATCCAAACGGCATTACAGTAAACTCGTAATGCCCGTACCTGGTTCGAAATGCTGTTTTCGGAATGTCTTCCTTCTTCACACACAACTGATGGTATCCAGATCGAAGGTCAATCTTTGAAAAGTATTGAGCTCCATGCAGTTGGTCAAATAAATCATCAATACGAGGTAGGGGATACTTGTTCTTTATCGTTATAGCATTGATCTCCCTGTAGTCGATACATAACCTCATAGATCCATCTTTCTTTTTAACAAAAAGAACAGGGGCTCCCCATGGAGAAACACTAGGGCGAATAAATCCCTTATTACTCAATTCCTCTAGTTGTTTCTTTAGTTTGACTAGCTCTACAGTGGCCATTCTATAAGGGGTCTTCGATATAGGCCTTGATCCAGGAATCAAATCAATGGAAAACTCTACTTCTCGTTCTGGAGGATGTCCAGGTAAATCTTCCGGAAATACATCTACAAACTCTTTCACAACAGGTACATCCTCTATTTGAACATTCCTTTCCTCACCGACAGTTATTTCATTCTCTTCTTCCCCAATAATTGAATTAAGTTGAGCTACTGGGGGTGGATCTAAATAAGAATTAGGTGGTGACGATTCTGCTCTAAAAATAAGGTGCTCCTTATCATTATCATCAAGAATCGTAACCTCTTTCTTCTTACAATAAATCTTCGCATCATAGTCCGAAAGCCAGTCCATACCGAGGATTATATCAAACTCAATCATAGGTATGACGATGAGATCAGCAGATAAAGAAAATTTATGTGCTCTAATGGGGACTGATTCGCAAAACTTTGTTGCAACGATACTTCCCTTAGGAGTTTTAACTGACAACTCCCTTATTAAATCAAATTGGAAATATCTAATTTTCTTAGCAAACTGGGAAGATATGAAACAATGCGATGATCCAGAATCAAATAATGCATTTGCTAAACTTGAGGAAACCGTTAAATTACCTGCCACCACGTCTTTCGGAGCTTCTACCTCAGCAGTAGTGATAGCATAAGCCTGGCCTTGATCCCTTGGCCTTTTCTGAGGTAAGTTCTCCTGACGCTTAGGACATGTATTTGCATAATGCCCCATCTCCCTGCAATTGTAGCACTGAACGTTGGTAGCTTCCTTCTTCCCCTTGCAATCATGAGCTTGGTGGCCTTTTTCACCACACTTGTAACAGACTCCCATTCCCTTCAGGCAAGCACTGGGGTGTTTCTTCCCGCACTTACCACAAGATGGATATTCAACCTTTCCCTTCTTCCCCTTATTTCCATTCCCAGATTGATCAGCAGGTCTCTTCTTCTCTTGCTTTTCTTTAAAGTCATAAGACTTAGAGAATTCCTTTTCGGTCTTGATAGCACATGAGACAATGTCTTCGTACGATGAAAAGGATTGTGAGACTAATGCTCGACGGAGAAATGGTTTTAACCCATCAATGAAACGATCAATCTTACTTCTTGAGTTGCGAATATAATCACCAGCGTACCTCGCTAACCTTGTAAAGTTAGCCTCATACTTTGTGACATTCTCATCCTCCTTTTGTCTCAGACTCAGAAATTGTCTTTCCATATCTGCTCGATGGTCGCGAGGAAAGTATTTTTCTAAAAACAGATCTTTGAACTCCCTCCATTCCATGTTTGATACTTCATCATCTTCCTTCATGTTTTGAATCAATGACCACCATTGATCAGCATCTCCAGTGAGGTGGTAAACTGCCATGGTAACTTTTTCCCTTTCACTACTCCCCAAAGCCTGAAATATTTTCTCTAGGGAAAATATCCATTGCTCAGCTACTAAGGGATTTGTACTCCCATTGAACGTTGGTGGTTGTTGTCTCATGAATCGATCTAACATTGATCCTCCATGCTGCGGATCAGGGTGCTCCATACGGGTAAGGTTATTATTCATAACCTGAGTAAGTTGTCCCAGTACGGTGATTAGCTGATCAGCACCAGTTGCATCACCAGCCCCACTATAATTATCTTGAGCAGGAGGGCAATCCCTACATGGAGTGCGTGCATTGATACGGTTTCCATTTCTTCCACTAGGCGCCATTTCTAAACAATGGCATAAACTAGATCAGTTTATGAATCAAAATACATAATCCCATACTTATAAAACACTAAACATAAATTGAACTATCTATGGATATAATCCATAATCATAAATATGTTTTCTTTGAGGAAGTATATACTCATAAACCCTTCATAATGATTTGTAAAGAAAGTGAGAGTTATCCTAAGCATATCCCCCGGGAGTGTCGTAACCAAGAGTGCAACAAGGCCCGTTGTCGTGCACCAGTTCCCGTTCGAGTCTAGCTCAAAGCGGTGTTTTCGGGTTTTACCCCTAGGTACATCTGTGCCAGAGCCGCCTCTACCTGCTCGTATCCAGACAGGGATGTATTGCTCGGAAAACTCACAAAGTCTCTACAATACCAAAATTCTAGGAAGTTCTTCTATACTAATCCTCAAAGTTCATCTTAGGTCTATGTGCTCTAATCAGAGTTTATCTAAATCTAGCTTCCAAGGTTTGTACTAAACTTCCTCTGATACCAACTGTAACGCCCCGACCCCGGCTACCCAGAGCCGGTGCATTACTTCGTAACATTGGCATGATCACAAGAAAGATCAAATCTCGAAAGACCGATTGGTTTAGTAGCCTTGGAAACACTAGATATATTCATAAGTTTTACATTACATCATAAAATGAAAAACTACTACAACAACATAATTTTTCCACAGTCCACACTATAATCCCCTCATAATATCCCTGCAGGTCATTCATAACTTACATCTTCACTTCCTGGGAAAAATAAAACATAGAAAAGGGGTGAGCTCAAATGCCCAGTAAGGATAACAATATAGCGGAAACTTTCATCAATAAGAATAAACATTTAAGGCAATGTATAACTAAAACAAAAGCCTTTTAAACATGAACTTCAACATAGTATGGCAAAAGTAAAAATGAAATAATGCCATTTACTTATTCACATGGATATTCTACTAATCGAATAATCACATGCAAAAATCAATAACCACTTTCATAATGTTGGAATGCATAATGCCAGACTATCATAACCACATAGCCAAGGCCTCGTGCCAAGACTACAAATAAGATTTTGTCAAGGCCTTGTGCCAAGACACTAGTTTGTCTCATGAGACCTACCGATGCATCGAGGAGCTATAGCGGGCTCCACCCGTCACTTATTAAGTCCAATGCATTCCCATACGAAAAGGTTTATAACATAAACATTCGTATTAAAACTAGCATACGAAATGTCAATAATTTCACCATAAACTATGAATGGTATAAAAATAGCACATCCACAGTCAAACATATCACAAAACCTTCAATACAATATAGAAGTTTTGTATCATAATAAATCAACTTCAAATAATCTTAAAATCCATCAAAGGATGTTGACATAGATGAAATCAAAATTCTTTTTAAAGAAGTATCTCCTTTTATTTTGAAATCATATAAGATCCATATAAAATAAAACATTTTCTTTGAAAATATTCTTATAAGCTTGTATGGAAAGCTTCGACGATTTTATAACGGCGGAAAATAACCGCACCCGCCGTATAAGATAAAAAAAACATTCTTACCTCAATTCAGTCGAAAAGGTTAAAAAGGACCTTGTTTTGAAAACGACGGAAAGATTCCTTTATAAACCTCTTATAAAAAGTCAAACAAGGGTATAAATGACTTTAACCCATATTCTTGTAAATAGTAAAAATGTTTTGAAATACATTTCAAAGAAACATGGATGTGGATGATAAAGAGGTCCCAGTAGATTATTACGTATAATACAACCTCGGATAATGAAGAGATTGTGAAATAACCCTTACCTTGTACTTTTCCTTGGTTGGGGTAGGTTAACCTCTTGTATAATGGTGAAATAATTGTTATTAAATTATACAAGAATCATATATATTAATATGATATCATATATGATCTTTTAACATTGATTTATTAATAATATCTTAGAATTATCATCGTTTCGGGTGTTAACTTACTCATTTTCTTTTATATGTTTTGTTACATAAGCCATGTTTGTTGTATCTTATTCATATCCAGAATGATATCAAGTCCTTAAACATCATTTTTAAATCATAAAATGATAATTAAACTTGAATGGATACGATGGAGAATGAATCTCATCGCGTTCGTGGAGACGGTAGTCCGTACGTACGCACGAGCGACAATATCATTCTTTTGATATTAAAATAATATATAAATGAATGGTATATCATATATACAGAATCATTAACATGTTATATTTATTATTTACATGAGTTACACATCATTATTATACCCATCCAAATAATATTATATTGAATAACAATTACACCACGACGTGGAGACGGTAAGCCGTACGTACGCACGTATGGTGACATGTTATTCAAAGGGTGGATAGAATACTGAATATGATTGTACCATATTTATAATAACATCACAGTATATGTGAGATACTGGAGTTATTATTTTAGAATGGTAAGAACAAAGGAAGAAGAAGTGGAAGAAGAAATGAACTTGGAGAAGGGTGGTGAAATCATTACCTCTTCTTCGGGTTCTTCCTTTTGATTTGATCAAAAGGGCTCCTTAGGTTGGATTTCTGATCAAACTAAGGCCTCTAGGTTGTAGTGAGGGATGTTGGTAGAGTATTTGTGCTGAGTTTGGCCGAACCAAAAGGCTTTGAAGGTGTGAAGAAATGAGAAGGAGGAGTTCCCTTTTATAAGAGGGGTGAGGGGCACCTTTGGAAAATCTAGAAATATTAATTTATAATAAATTCATATTCGGTTTCCAAAGGCTCCAAAGTTGACTATTCAAAGTATGAGGTAGGGATAGGTCGAAAACAACTCATCCAATAGAATTTAGACCGGTTTGGGTACTTATATTAACCATATCTTTAAGTATTAACTCTAAGTTAATTAGTTTCACTTTTACAATGTCTCTTTGTATTTTTATATAATATGGTTAATAAACATACTATATACATCCAAGCGACCCCCAAGTGGTCCATTAATGATTAAACTATCATAATATAAGTCTCTTGGACGAACCTTAGATTTTTAGGAATTTAATAGCAATTAATAATATAATATTTGTTTTAAGAACTCTTTTATGTCAATTTTGACACTATTCAATAGTTGATTTTTGTGAAACTCATAACAGATTGATTACTTCGAACAAAGTCAATTAAATCAATCCTAATATATCATATTATCCTAGAAAATTAGTTTAATTCATTAAAAGTTTCATATTATATTTATTTGGGTATTTATAATATCAATTATTTTAATTATTCACTATTATAGTAATTACTGCATCATCATTGTGTCATAAATAAAATAACTTATTTAATGTCTAAAAATTATAAATAAAATATCATTATGTAGGCAATCTTTTTATCTTTCTAATGAATATTTATAATCTAAAATCCAACATATATAACCCTATGTAAAAATTGTTGTTCTAAAAGATATATGCTTGTGTCATTTTTGTATTCATTTTAACTAAATTAAAATAAAGTGTCATTATCACTTACAAGTGGATCCATGGGGTCCCAAAATTGACACAAAGATGCCCATGGTCGACCATCTATCAACCAATAGGGTTAAGACACGTTTTTAGGGTAATTTAGTATTATTATAATATTATTTTTTTAACCCTTATTTACCGGATTTACCCTTAACCATGGTAAATAAAATATTTACCGCAGTAATTATTCAAAATGTCTAAAAATAAAAGTTACCTATTTACACAATTTGATCATCCTGATTCCAAATATGGAATCCATTTTCCTAAATTCAAAACACAGAAGTGGCAGAAATTAATTTAAAATTAATTCCCGCTGTCAAAACAAAAAGCGTGTTTTTAAGAGATAATAACTATCAAAAGATTGACACTTGTTTATGTTCGGTTTAATTGTAAAATTATGTCCAATGACCAACATTATATTAAATGGTAAAAATATATTCTAAATATACTTTAAAACTACTAAAATTCATAATTTATCACTATTAATTATTTTGATTAAAAAAGTTGTTTTTAATTAAAATTTAGTAATTTTCACTATTCATCAAAATATGAAAGTTATCCGAAAAGTACCAAAATTTCACCTTAGGCTAAATTCGATATTCCGAGTCCAAAAATGAAGTCCATTTTCAAATATAAAATATATATAATTTCAAAAATTAGGTATTACTATTCACAACGGCTAGTTTAATTAGTTGTGGTGTGTGTTAGAACTCGAGGTTGCGTACAACACACGCTATCGCATTATTCAAAGGGAAACGTACCGTAGAAGCTTGGGGTGTTACATTCTCCCCTCCTTCAAATAATTGCGTCCTCGCAATTTCTAGGGTATTACTGCATAAAAAGACTCGGGTGGTTCTTCATCATAAGTTCCTCGGGTTCCCACGTTGCCTCTTCCATCTTATGATTCCTCCACAAAACTTTTACCAGACGTGTCGTCCGGTTTCTCAGCACTTGTTCTCTCGTATCAAGAATCTTGATGGGCTCTTCGCAATAAGACAGATCGGGTTCCAGTTCTAAATCTTCATAGGTGAGTACATGCATTGGGTCAGGCATGTATTTCCTCAACAGAGATACGTGGAACACATCGTGAACTTTGGAGAGACTTGGCGGCATTGCCAATCGGTAAGCTACAGCCCCAATTCGTTCTAGAATTTCGAAAGGTCCGATGTACCTGGGACTCAATTTACCTTTCTTACCAAAACGTATGACTCCCTTCCACGGAGATACCTTCAGGAAAACATGATCACCGACTAGAAATTCCAAATCCTTCCTTCGATTATCGGCATAGCTCTTCTGCCTACTTTGAGATGCTTTAATGTGATTTTGGATTACCTTCACCTTTTCCACCGTTTCCTCCACCAGTTCTGGGCCTACAAGTTTTCTTTCACCAACGTCATCCCAACAGGTTGGTGTACGACATCTCTTTCGGTATAACGCTTCATATGGTGCCATCTGAATACTCGAATGGAAGCTATTGTTATAGGAAAATTCTACTAGTGGTAAATATTGATCCCACATACCCTGAAAATCAAGTGAGCAAGATCTCAACATGTCTTCTAAGGTCTGAATAGTCTGTTCTGATTGTCCGTCTGTCTGAGGGTGGTAAGCAGTGCTCAAATGAAGTTCAGTATCCAGGGATTTCTGAAGACTTTTCCAAAATCTTGAAGTAAAACGGGGATCACGATCAGAAACAATCGATAGGGGTACTCCATGAAGTCTCACAACATCATTAATGTATAGTCTTGCTAGACGTTCCAGGGGTAGATCTTCTCTTATAGCAAGAAAATGTGCGGACTTGGTAAGACGATCAACAATAACCCATATTGCATCGTTCCTTCTAGGAGTCTTTGGTAGCCCCATGACAAAGTCCATCGTAATATTGTCCCATTTCCACTCCGGTATGGGAAGAGGTTGCATGACTCCTCCAGGCTGTTGCCTTCCAGCTTTGACTTGTTGACAAACCATACATCTTGACACAAAATCAGCAATCTCCCTCTTCATGTTGTCCCACCAAAAATGTTCCTTCAAATCTCTATACATTTTGGTGCTCCCAGGGTGTATAGAGAAATTGGAACTATGAGCATCATCCAGCAATTTCCTTTTTAGATCATGTATATTGGGAACACAAAGTCTCTTCCCGAATTTCAAAATCCCATCTTCATACACAAAGTCTCTCAATCTCCCATCATTCACAGCTTTAATCTTCTTCTGAAATTCTTCATCATCGGTCTGAGAACTCTTAATCCTTTCTAGTAAAGATGGTTTGGCAACCATTTGAAAAATAATTGATGTTTCACCTTCCCTGGTTATTCCCATGTCTATCTTCTCTAGATCCATGAAAATTGGATCCCTTTCAATTCTCATCATGTTCAGAACTCCATGGTCTTTTCTGCTCAAAGCATCTGCTACTTTGTTTGCTTTCCCCGGGTGGTAGTGTATTGTGCAATCATAATCCTTGAGTAATTCAAGCCATCTCCTTTGCCTCATGTTGAGTTCTTTTTGTGAGAAAATATACTTCAAACTCTTGTGATCAGTATAAATCTCACATTTTTCACCATAGAGGTAGTGCCTCCATATCTTCAAAGCAAAGATCACAGCTGCTAACTCAAGATCATGAGTAGGATAGTTTTGTTCATGAATTTTCAACTGTCGTGATGCATAGGCAATAACTCTATCATTCTGCATAAGGACACAACCAAGTCCTTTCTTTGATGCATCACTATAAATAACGAACCCATCATTCCCCGATGGTAGAGTCAATATAGGAGCATTGACTAATCTTCTCTTCAGTTCTTCGAAACATTCTTCACACTCTTTTGTCCAAACAAATTTAACCCCTTTACGTGTGAGCTTCGTTAATGGGTTAGCCAATCAGGCACAATTCTGGACGAAACGTCGATAATAACCTGCCAAGCCAATAAAACTACGTACCTCAGTTATACTCATAGGTGCTGGCCATTCTTGGATTGCCTTGGTCTTAGAAGGATCAACAGAGATTCCATCTTTTGAGACAATATGGCCAAGAAAAGAAATCTCCTGAATCCAGAATTCACACTTGCTAAACTTTCCATATAATTCATGCCTCCTCAGAGTCTTCAAGATAATGCGCAAGTGATTTTCATGATCTTCGTAGGTTTTGGAGTATACCAAGATATCATCAATAAATACCACCAAAAATTCATCGAGATACTCCTTGAAAACTATATTCATTAGATCCATGAATACAGAGGGTGCATTAGTCAATCCAAACGGCATTACAGTAAACTCGTAATGCCCGTACCTAGTTCGAAATGCTGTTTTCGGAATGTCTTCCTTCTTCACACACAACTGATGGTATCCAGATCGAAGGTCAATCTTTGAAAAGTATTGAGCTCCATGCAGTTGGTCAAATAAATCATCAATACGAGGTAGGGGATACTTGTTCTTTATCGTTATAGCATTGATCTCCCTGTAGTCGATACATAACCTCATAGATCCATATTTCTTTTTAACAAAAAGAACAGGGGATCCCCATGGAGAAACACTAGGGCGAATAAATCCCTTATTACTCAATTCCTCTAGTTGTTTCTTTAGTTCGACTAGCTCTACAGTGGCCATTCTATAAGGGGTCTTCGATATAGGCCTTGATCCAGGAATCAAATCAATGGAAAACTCTACTTCTCGTTCTGGAGGATGTCCAGGTAAATCTTCCGGAAATACATCTACAAACTCTTTCACAACAGGTACATCCTCTATTTGAACATTCCTTTCCTCACCGACAGTTATTTCATTCTCTTCTTCCCCAATAATTGAATTAAGTTGAGCTACTGGGGGTGGATCTAAATAAGAATTAGGTGGTGACGATTCTGCTCTAAAAATAAGGTGCTCCTTATCATTATCATCAAGAATCGTAACCTCTTTCTTCTTACAATAAATCTTCGCATCATAGTCTGAAAGCCAGTCCATACCGAGGATTATATCAAACTCAATCATAGGTATGACGATGAGATCAGCAGATAAAGATAATTTTTGTGCTCTAATGGGGACTGATTCGCAAAACTTTGTTGCAACAATACTTCCCTTAAGAGTTTTAACTGACAACTCCCTTATTAAATCAAATTGGAAATATCTAATTTTCTTAGCAAACTGGGAAGATATGAAACAATGCGATGATCCAGAATCAAATAATGCATTTTCTAAACTTGAGGAAACCATTAAATTACCTGCCACCACGTCTTTCGGAGCTTCTACCTCAACAGTAGTGATAGCATAAGCCTGGCCTTGATCCCTTGTCCTTTTCTGAGGTAAGTTCTCCTGACGCTTAGGACATGTATTTGCATAATGCCCCATCTCCCTGCAATTGTAGCACTGAACGTTGGTAGCTTCCTTCTTCCCCTTGCAATCATGAGCTTGGTGGCCTTTTTCACCACACTTGTAACAGACTCCCATTCCCTTCAGGCAAGCACCGGGGTGTTTCTTCCCGCACTTACCACAAGATGGATATTCAACCTTTCCCTTCTTCCCCTTATTTCCATTCCCAGATTGATCAGCAGGTCTCTTCTTTTCCTGCTTTTCTTTAAAGTCATAAGACTTAGAGAATTCCTTTTCGGTCTTGATAGCACATGAGACAATGTCTTCGTACGATGAAAATGATTGTGAGACTAATGCTCGACGGAGAAATGGTTTTAACCCATCAAAGAAACGATCAATCTTACTTCTTGAGTTGTGAATATAATCACCAGCGTACCTCGCTAACCTTGTAAAGTTAGCCTCATACTTTGTGACATTCTCATCCTCCTTTTGTCTCAGACTCAGAAATTGTCTTTCCATATCTGCTCGATGGTCGCGAGGAAAGTATTTTTCTAAAAACAGATCTTTGAACTCCCTCCATTCCATGTTTGATACTTCATCATCTTCCTTCATGTTTTGAATCAATGACCACCATTGATCAGTATCTCCAGTGAGGCGGTAAACTGCCATGGTAACTTTTTCCCTTTCACTACTCCCCAAAGCCTGAAATATTTTCTCTAGGGAAAATATCCATTGCTCAGCTACTAAGGGATTTGTACTCCCATTGAACGTTGGTGGTTGTTGTCTCATGAATCGATCTAACATTGATCCTCCACGCTGCGGATCAGGGTGCTCCATACGGGTAAGGTTATTATTCATAACCTGAGTAAGTTGTCCCAGTACGGTGATTAGCTGATCAGCACCAGTTGCATCACCAGCCCCACTATAATTATCTTGAGCAGGAGGGCAATCCCTACATGGAGTGCGTGCATTGATACGGTTTCCATTTCTTCCACTAGGCGCCATTTCTAAACAATGGCATAAACTAGATCAGTTTATGAATCAAAATACATAATCCCATACTTATAAAACACTAAACATAAATTGAACTATCTATGGATATAATCCATAATCATAAATATGTTTTCTTTGAGGAATTATATACTCATAAACCCTTCATAATGATTTGTAACTAAAGTGAGAGTTATCCTAAGCATATCCCCCGGGAGTGTCGTAACCAAGAGTGCAGCAAGGCCCGTTGTCGTGCACCAGTTCCCATTCGAGTCTAGCTCAAAGCGGTGTTTTCGGGTTTTACCCCTAGGTACATCTGTGCCAGAGCCGCCTCTACCTGCTCGTATCCAGACAGGGATGTATTGCTCGGAAAACTCACAAAGTCTCTACAATACCAAAATTCTAGGAAGTTCTTCTATACTAATCCTCAAAGTTCATCTTAGGTCTATGTGCTCTAATCAGAGTTTATCTAAATCTAGCTTCCAAGGTTTGTACTAAACTTCCTCTGATACCAACTGTAACGCCCCGACCCCAGCTACCCAGAGCCGGTGCATTACTTCGTAACATTGGCATGATCACAAGAAAGATCAAATCTCGAAAGACCGATTGGTTTAGTAGCCTTGGAAACACTAGATATATTCATAAGTTTTACATTACATCATAAAATGAAAAACTACTACAACAACATAATGTTTCCACAGTCCACACTATAATCCCCTCATAATATCCCTGCAGGTCATTCATAACTTACATCTTCACTTCCTGGGAAAAATAAAACATAGAAAAGGGGTGAGCTCAAATGCCCAGTAAGGATAACAATATAGCGGAAACCTTCATCAATAAGAATAAACATTTAAGGCAATGTATAACTAAAACAAAATCCTTTTAAACATGAACTTCAACATAGTATGGAAAAAGTAAAAATGAAATAATGCCATTTACTTATTCACATGGATATTCTACTAATCGAATAATCACAAGCAAAAATCAATAACCACTTTCATAATGTTGGAATACATAATGCCAGACTATCATAACCACATAGCCAAGGCCTCGTGCCAAGACTACAAATAATATTTTGTCAAGGCCTTGTGCCAAGACACTAGTTTGTCTCATGAGACCTACCGATGCATCGAGGAGCTATAGCGGGCTCCACCCGTCACTTATTAAGTCCAATGCATTCCCATACGAAAAGGTTTATAACATAAACATTCGTATTAAAACTAGCATACGAAATGTCAATAATTTCACCATAAACTATGAATGGTATAAAAATAGCACATCCAAAGTCAAACACATCACAAAACCTTCAATACAATATAGAAGTTTTGTATCATAATAAATCAACTTCAAATAATCTTAAAATCCATCAAAGGATGTTGACATAGATGAAATCAAAATTCTTTTTAAAGAAGTATCTCCTTTTATTTTGAAATCATTTAAGATCCATATAAAATAAAACATTTTCTTTGAAAATATTCTTATAATCTTGTATGGAAAGCTTGGACGATTTTATAATGGCGGAAAATAACCGCACCCGCCGTATAAGTGAAAAAAAACATTCTTACCTCAATTCAGTCGAAAAGGTTAAAAAGGACCTTGTTTTGAAAACGACGGAAAGATTCCTTTATAAACCTCTTATAAAAAGTCAAACAAGGGTATAAATGACTTTAACCCATATTCTTGTAAATAGTAAAAATGTTTTGAAATACATTTCAAAGAAACATGGATGTGGATGATAAAGAGGTCCCAGTAGATTATTACGTATAATACAACCTCGGATAATGAAGAGATTGTGAAATAACCCTTACCTTGTACTTTTCCTTGGTTGGGGTAGGTTAACCTCCTGTATAATGGTGAAATAATTGTTATTAAATTATACAAGAATCATATATATTAATATGATATCATATATGATCTTTTAACATTGATTTATTAATAATATCTTAGAATTATCATCGTTTCGGGTGTTAACTTACTCATTTTCTTTTATATGTTTTGTTACATAAGCCATGTTTGTTGTATCTTATTCATATCCAGAATGATATCAAGTCCTTAAACATCATTTTTAAATCATAAAATGATAATTATACTTGAATGGATACGATGGAGAATGAATCTCATCGCGTTCGTGGAGACGGTAGTCCGTACGTACGCACGAGCGACAATATCATTCTTTTGATATTAAAATAATCTATAAATGAATGGTATATCATATATACAGAATCATTAACATGTTATATTTATTATTTACATGAGTTACACATCATTATTATACCCATCCAAATAATATTATATTGAATAACAATTACACCACGACGTGGAGACGGTAAGCCGTACGTACGCACGTATGGTGACATGTTATTCAAAGGGTGGATAGAATACTGAATATGATTGTACCATATTTATAATAACATCACAATATATGTGAGATACTGGAGTTATTATTTTATAATGGTAAGAACAAAGGAAGAAGAAGTGGAAGAAGAAATGAACTTGGAGAAGGGTGGTGAAATCATTACCTCTTCTTCGGGTTCTTCCTTTTGATTTGATCAAAAGGGCTCCTTAGGTTGGCTTTCTGATCAAACTAAGGCCTCTAGGTTGTAGTGAGGGATGTTGGGAGAGTATTTGGGCAGAGTTTTTTCGAACAAAAAGGCTTTGAAGGTGTGAAGAAATGAGAAGGAGGAGTGCCCTTTTATAAGAGGGGTGAGGGGCACCTTTGGAAAATCTAGAAATATTAATTTATAAGAAATTCATATTCGGTTTCCAAAGGCTCCAAAGTTGACTATTCAAAGGATGAGGTAGGGATAGGTAGCAAACAACTCATCCAATAGAATTTAGACAGGTTTGGGTACTTATATTAACCTTATCTTTAAGTATTAACTCTAAGTTAATTAGTTTCACTTTTACAATGTCTCTTTGTATTTTTATATAATATGGTTAATAAACTTACTATATACATCCAAGAGACCCCCAAGTGGTCCATTAATGATTAAACTATCATAATATAAGTCTCTTGGCCGAACCTTAGATTTTTAGGAATTTAATATCAATTAATAATATAATATTTGTTTTAAGAACTCTTTTATGTCAATTTTGACCCTATTCAATAGTTGATTTTTGTGAAACTCATAACAGATTGATTACTTCGAACAAAGTCAATTAAATCAATCCTAATATATCATATTATCCTAGAAAATTAGTTTAATTCATTAAAAGGTTCATATTATATTTATTTGGGTATTTATAATATCAATTATTTTAATTTTTCACTATTATTGTAATTACTGCATCATCATTGTGTCATAAATAAAATAAATTATTTAATGTCTAAAAATTATAAATAAAATATAATTATGTAGGAAATCTTTTTAGATTTCTAATGAATATTTATAATCTAAAATCCAACATATATAACCCTATGTAAAAATTGTTGTTCTAAAAGATATATGCTTGTGTCATTTTTGTATTCATTTTAACTAAATTAAAATAAAGTGTCATTATCACTTACAAGTGGATCCATGGGGTCCCAAAATTGACACAAAAATGCCCATGGTCGACCATCTATCAACCAATAGGGTTAAGACACGTTTTTAGGGTAATTTAGTATTATTATAATATTATTTTTTTAACCCTTATTTACCGGATTTACCTTTAACCATGGTAAATAAAATATTTACCGCAGTAATTATTCAAAATGTCTAAAAATAAAAGTTACGTATTTACACAATTTGATCATCCTGATTCCAAATATGGAATCCATTTTCCTAAATTCAAAGCACAGAAGTGGCAGAAATTAATTTAAAATTAATTCTCGCTGTCAAAACAAAAAGCGTGTTTTTAAGAGATAATAACTATCAAAAGATTGACACTTGTTTATGTTCGGTTTAATTGTAAAATTATGTCCAATGACCAACATTATATTAAATGGTAAAAATATATTCTAAATATACTTTAAAACTACTAAAATTCATAATTTATCACTATTAATTATTTTGATTAATAAAGTTGTTTTTAATTAAAATTTAGTAATTTTCACTATTCATCAAAATATGAAAGTTATCCGAAAAGTACCAAAATTTCACCTTAGGCTAAATTCGATATTCCGAGTCCAAAAATGAAGTCCATTTTCAAATATAAAATATATATAATTTCAAAAATTAGGTATTACTATTCACAACGGCTAGTTTAATTAGTTGTGGTGTGTGTTAGAACTCAAGGTTGCGTACAACACACGCTATCGCATTATTCAAAGGGAAACGTACCGTAGAAGCTTGGGGTGTTACACATATGGTGTCTGTTTATTCGATCCTTGATTTGATATTAATGTTAGTCCCTCTCTAGGGATGGAAAAAAGGAGTAGGATTGTAAGAACATAAAAATAATATCATATAAATATATAGCTAACCAATTTATGATGAACATCAATTTACCATGGAGTATGGGTACATCAGTGTACTAAGATAATTCTAGGAGTTGTTTCCTCCTCATAATGGTTTTAGCTGATGAGAATAGCATGACATGAATGGAAAGTAAAAAATTATCACTAGGTTTGAATAATTAATTTTGAGTAATGATTTATGATTTGGTGAAAATTATTGATATTTGGAAATATTTTAATATGGTTTTTGTTTTGGAAAACATAGTAGAATTTTCAACAAATGGGTTGAGAGTTAAAATTGTGGAATTTATAATATCGTTATTGTTATTTGCGTGGTGTGGTAAATTTGAAATATTTTATCCTTATGTAGCTAGAGAGTGGGACTATATAGAGTCTTCTTTTGGTCATATGAATTGGCCCAAGTAGGCATCGTAGGAACTGAGAAGAAGACACTACTTAAAATGTCATTTCCCCTTAGCCACAGCTGAACCAGCTATAAGTTCATAATTTTGTCAAAGATTTTGAGATTGTGGATAGAGGGAATAAAAGGGATGAACCAAGACAACAGGATCTGTCAATTCCGTTCTAAAAGATGAATCCTCCCATCTTATGAGGTGATTCAGAATTGAAAAAAGAAGAAGTTTGGCTAAATGGGATGAATTGAATCTTTAATTTAAATGGAACACTATTTTATCTAAAATTGATGTAGGAAACATACATGATAGATGACCAAAAATGGTTGTATTTATTAGTTTATGCAAAATCGGACCAAGGCATGACATAGAAGGATTTTGAATAATTAAAAAAACAATTCTATCCTTATACCTGATATATTGGAAGACCAATAGACTTATTTAGTTTTAAGAAAGATATCCTCATAGTGATATAGTATGTGGAAAAATTTGTGAATTTATTCCGCATTTCGCTGAAATTTGTTGACTTTTTATCCTAAAAGGCACACATTTTTGAATTGGAGTTGAGGCAAGAGATTCTCTCAAATATTACAATAATTTGTATATTAGATTATACTAAAAATTTTAATAGAAAAATATTATAATAAAAATATATATCAGGGAATATGTTTATAGGAGGCATGTTGATACCTATGATAACTAGTTGGAACTCGAATCCTAGGAATGAGTGGAGGAGGGAAACGTTTTTCTAAGGTGGTGGTATAACTCCAAATCAGATTGCAGGATCAGTTAATATCTCCCCTAAACTAAATAGTCAGACTCAATTATTTCAGTTCGTATCATTAGATGATATGAAATGGGATTGTACACCACCACCAAGAGCATATCATAATTGCAACCAGATGGGGAAATTCCTAACATTTACAGTAGTACTCCATGGTTGGGTTCTGGGGACACATATTATTATTCTTCGGAATCATTTGATTTGATGGTATGAGGGTAATAAAATTATTCCCATCAACCGAACTGAGGAATCCATGGTGATTCGAGGAATATCTTGAATCCTCAACAAGTTCAATCACAAAAGGGTAAAATAGATAAATGTGTCATGAGTAAGAAATTATATGGAGTTGAGAAAGTGATCATGGATTATTAACCAAGACCTTAAATGCTGAGAGGTAGATTTTTTTTAATTCAACCCATATGTATGATTTTTTTATATGGGAAGATATTATTTGTTTATTTCTTCTCATTTTATTGATCTTCTAGGATTCCATTATTAGATGATGCCTTCTGTTTTTAATCATCAAACGTCTCTTATCCAAGGCTAATGTTGAGACATTATTTTAAAAGAATGATCTATAACTACTGATGTGGAAAAATATATTTCTGATTTCTAGGTATTGTAGATGGATGTATATGACTTAATCCTTGGAATGGATTGGTTGATAATATTCAAAGATCACATTGACTGTTATACCAAAAGGATTAGTTCTACAACTTATGATGGCATTTAGAATCTACTTAATGGATATTAGAATGTAATGGAAAGTGGATAATGAGTTTTGGAACCAAAGGTATGAAATATCTCATACCAGGTGATATCCTTGACCATATAATCTATGTATGAGATCAACAATAGCAGTTTTGAAACAAATTTTTATCAGTTTCCCAATGTTTTTCCTCAAAATTTATCAGTTTTTCCTTCCAAATGACTTGTAGAGTATATGATTGATCTCATACAAGTGACCATTCCTATTTCAATTTTTTCTTATCAGATTGAACTAGCCGAATTGTGGTAATCTAAGAATCTGTTTAAAGAGTTAGAAAGAAAAGGGTTCAACTAAACGTGCATATCCCCATTGGAAGCATACTTTTTTTAAAAAAAAATTTCTGAAATACATAAGCTCTGTGTATATTATCATAACCCTATCAATGTTATGATAATGAATCACTATCCTCTTCCATGAATTTATGATATGTTTGATCAATTTAGGGGAGCCCAGTTGTTCTCAAACATTTAATTGCATTTGGAATATCATCAATTGTGGGTTCGGATTGTGTATATTTTGAAAAAACATTATGATGAGGATATAGAAATTATTAAAATATGGTTATGCCTCTTGATCATAAGAATTAACTGACTCTCTTTATAGAATTGATGAATCATACATTTCAAGGATATCTTGATTATTTGTTGGTGTTGTTTGTTGATGACATACTCATGTATTCTGGAAACAATTTTGAGCATGTGAAACACTTAAATATAATGTTGGGTATCTTGTAGGATCGTCATCTATTTTACAAATGTTCAATGTGTGATTATTGGATACAAGTGTTATGTATCCATGGTTTGGAGGGGGAAAAGAATGAGACTTTGATCTCATGGAACCCACCAAAGAATGTGTTTAAGATACAATGTTTCCTTGGCCTGACTTTTTATTATCAATATTGTGATCATGAATTTTCTTGAATAACTAAACCAATTTCAGAATTATATTAATGTTCTTAAAGTTCACCTTAAAACACCACTAATCATAATAGTGATCTAATCAATAAAATATTATATGGTGTATTGTGAAGCATTTGGATCTAGGTTGGGGTGTGTTCTCATATGTTGAAATCGCGTTTTTTCATATGTCTCATGCGTGTTAAAATTTAATAAGAAGAACTTCATAACAAATTATTTCTAATTAACTACTCCAGTCCATGCTTTTAAGACACATAATCATTACCAATTCAATGAGAAATTTATGGTGTTCATAATTCATAAGTGTTTGAATAATATTTTTCACAATTATATTTGAATTTGAGACAAAGAAGATAGATGGATTACCATCAAATATTCTACTTTAACTTGATGTATACACCATGTAAAAAAAATCGATTGATGATGCAGTAAGAAAGAAGTCATATTATAATTTTAAAAAATTGGATTTAGATCAATGGTAGTTGATGTTAGTGAAAACTGACATACATTTGGGTTATGATGACCAAGTCAGTGATTGAATCCTATTTTTAGTTTCTTTTGTTCCTAATTTTGTTAAGAAGGGTAAAGAAGAACTTACATACAATTATGAATGTGTTTCTATGAGGTCAGAACTCATTGTGGGGGAGACCGTTAAGTGATGGAAACTAGACAGAAGTACAATGTTGTGGTTTCATGATCGGATGGTTAAAATTATTGCTTGTTGGTAAAAAAAATATTTCATTCTTACCTTTATTAAATATGGTTTTCTCATATTGGAATAAAATTGGTGTGTAAGGAACTAAAAGCACAATTGTTTTTGGTTTGAATGAAAATAAGAATGGATGAGTTTGTTATAAATTTCCTCATATATCTATAGGTTGAGGAAGAGAACCAATAACCAGTGGGTGATTTATAGTCTTTACAAATTCCCCATTTCTATGGATTATGTTATAGATCTACCATGGATATTTCGGATGCATAATGTCATATGGGTGATATTGGATCAGCTTACAACCAGTCACATTTCATCCCTATTCATGAATCCAATGTAGTGGTATAATTAGAAAAATATGTATTTTATAGGGGATAAAGTGGCATAGAATACTAATTTTGATTGTATCAGACTGAGATCTAAGGTTTAAATTTCATTTTTTTCAAATCCTTAAAAAAATACCATAGGACTCAGTTGACTATGATTATGACATATCATCCTCAAATAGATGGAAAATCCAAAATGATTAAACAAATATTTGATGGATTGAATATGGATTATGTAGTGTATTTTGGTGGCACATGGGAGGGTCATATATCATTGGTGTAGTTATTTTATAAAAACTATTCTTAGGCCTTGATTGTTATGGATCATTTTGAAACACTGAATGGGATTCATTTTCAATATTGACTTGGTTGGGTAGAAATAGGTGAGAGTTCACTGGTTGGACCAATCCATGTGAAAGAGATAATAGAGATTGTTGACCTCTCCTGTTTTGATAATCTCAATTAGGTTTTAATATGCTTTGATAATCCAATCTGTATAATTAAATTATGTCATCCTACTATTGAGTTGAAAAAAATATCAAAATAATCATTGGAATCTGTTCGTCAATGTTTATCTATGTTTATTTATTTTTTGAAATAATACTAACTCAATCGAGATATGATTTTCATAAAATAGATAAGTAATATGTTTTTGAGCCACTGATACAGACCTACTGATAGAGTAAGTACACCGGTATGTACATAGTCACCTATACAGACTCGGTCTACCAATAAGTGAAGATCAATGAAAGATAGAATCTACTATAATAATCAAGTGCTGCCAATACAAACAGACAGACATCTACCGATACAAACAGACGGAAAGCTACAGATACTAATAGATAGACAACTACCGAAAAAAATAGACAAACCTATTGATATGAAGTCTACCGATATTGACAGATTTACCGATGGAGAGAGCCACCGATAAAACAATGATACCTATATAGAAGAGCTGCTAATAAGAGGAGCTACCAATACAGAGTCACTGTCACTGATACATAGTCTACCGTTACAAAGAGTAACAGCCACCAATACAGACCTACTGATTCAAGTCCACTGATACAAGATCATTGATATAAAGTGATATTGATGGAAACTAGTCACTGTTTCTCTAAAATATAATTCTATTTTTTTATTTAGCAACAGTCATATTTGATGTTTTTAATGCATATGTTATTAAATAATGATATTTGTTGGAATATCAGGAACCGTACCTTGTACCTATAAAAAGGTAACCATTCCTATTGCCGGAGCTGAAGGTATATAAGGTAACCTCGAACTACTAAAGAAAGTGAGGTCGATCAGTCTTTCCATGCACATATGAAACAATCTCTTGGAGACACACAAGGACTTACATGCATAGAATAATAAATAAGAATACATACTAAATCTGTAGAACCTAATCATTCAAGGAGTAAAGAGCTTCAATGATTTCACCTATACTCAAGCTTAACAGGCTGATCAACCTAGACCTGGAAGTCAAATACAAAAACGAGACTCTGTTTTTCTTGACTGAAACCAGAGAGGGACTCAAAGATTCATCTGCATTCAATCCAAGGAGTCTAGAGCTTCACTCAAAACACATAGAGCATTCTAAACCCATATCTATATGTTTACCTCTATTATGATTCATTTATTTACATTTTTGATCAGTGTGTGTTCTGTATTTTAAACACACCATGTCTCGTGTGTTGAACTGGAGGATTTCCAAATCCTCACTCAATCATTCCCTTACACTCTTGTATCCCACTGTGGAAAGTGGCAGTGGTCAAGTGTGACCTAGATAGCATGTGAGCTGTTGTTATTGTGGGTTTCCCACATAGAACTGTGATAGATGTCTAAGGACCTTGACAGTCTAAGTACTGTTGTAAACCTAGATCTAGGGTGTGGATCATAGTTTTTATAAAACTGTTTGAGAGGACTAAGTCTCAGCATGATACTGAACCTCTCGGTTAAAACTGCTATTCTGGTTTATTTTAGTTAAAACTATATTGAATATTCCACTGCTAAGTATTTTCAATACAAATCTATTTTAAATTTACTCTGATAGTTAAACTAGCAAGTGTTTGTATTTAAGTAAACCCAATAGGTTAGTTTATAAAGATAATCTAATCTTTATATTAGATTAACTGAGATCTAATCAATCTCTTGAGAACCTAACTGAAACTTTACTGTATTAAAAATTCACTATAGTTTTTCTTATTATTTAATTTGGGGGAATTTTAATATAAAAATTTTAAACAGAAATCTTAATTGAAACTCAATTCCCCCCCCCCCTCTCGAGTGTCCACTCCAACCAACATTTGGTATCATAGGATTTTTTTTACTAAAGGATTTCCAAACACTCTGTTTTTCAACTATGATATTAGTTATATCTAAAAATCTCAAAATTTCTATTATTTCTAAATTTTTATCCCTTTAAATATATTTTCTAAAATATAATTATGGATAATAGACTAGAAGGTGCATCTACCAACATGCCACCTTTGTTTAATGGGGATAATTATTCCCAATGGAAACTAAATATGAAAATTCTTTTAGAAAGTATGGGATTTGATATCTGGACTGTTATAGAGACTCAGTATAAGATTCTAGAAACTGAAATAACTACATTGGATGAACCTAATAATGTTTATTACAATAATAATTGTAAATCAATTAATTCTATATATTTTTATTTGGGAGATGATGAATTTAATTGAATATATCCTTATAAAACTGCTTATGAAATCTTGGATAATTTGGCTATTTCCCATTAGGGAACAACTAATGTTAAGGATATTATATTGAATACCTACTCTATTAAATATGATAATTTTAAAAATGAAGCTTTATAAACCTATTTCTGACATGTATCTAAGGTTCAACGAAATTGTAGATACAATGAGCTCACTTGGAAATGTTGTTCCTGCAAAAGAGAAAATCATGAGGATACTAAGGTTTCTTCCAGACAGATGGAGAGGCACATCAGTTTCAATTAGAGAATCTTGTGACATTAGTGCTTTCCCTGTAAAGGAACTCATTGGTAAATTAATGATGTATGAAGGAGAAATGAAAGTCAACAAGGAATAAGATGATGAACCAAGAAAGAAGCATGTAGCCTTCAAGACTTCTACTTCAAAAAATGAGGACAAAGGTAAAATTCAATGTGAAAGTGATAGTTCAAGCAGTGAAGAGAGTCCATCTGACAGTGATGCTGAAATGGCTCAGACAGCCAGATGATTCAAGAAGTTTTATAGAAAGAAGAAGGTTTTCAAAAAATACAATTATAATGGAATGTTTGATAATAAAGGTCATTGGATGAAGGACTGGAAAGGAAATTGAGTGCTTCATAAGACAGTTCAAGTGGCTTTGAATCCACTCATGATGAAAAATCTCAAAAAGCTAATATGTGTTTCACGACAAATATATTTGAGGTAACATTGGATACTCTTGTTTTAAATTCTTATTATTCTGAAGATGATTCTGATTCGGATTCTGAAAACCTTTCTAGTGAAGAGTTATTGGAATATTGTAACATGCTAGAAGATACTTGTAATGTACTGAAATATATGTAAACTTCATTAAAGAAACATCATTCTTTAACTAGAACTGTCAAATCTACACTAGAAGTAGAAAAGGAAAATAATGCTAAACTTTTAAAAGAAAATACTGAACTGAAACTATCTAATGAGAAACTCATGAAATATTTGGAAAAATTTACTAATGGAAAGAATACTGTAACACAAATTCATGGAAAAAAGTAGCACCGAAGTACACTACTGGTTTAGGATACCAACCTGGATGAGACAGATCACAAAAAATAGATTTATTCCAAAAACTGGACAGTTTGCTGCTAGTTCTAGTTCTCAAAATACTTATGTCTCAACCACCTACTCACATAGTTATAGATCAAAAAAGATTATCTTTCAATGTCTTAGAATCTATTTACTATATTAAACCCATTAGACAAATATGGGTACCAAAAGGTTTTCTTGCTAACCTATCTGGACCCATGAAAATATGGGCACCAAAATCATATTCTATCTAAACCTCTATTGTAGGAAACCTGCTTAAAAAGTTCCTGTAGGAAGACATGGTACTTGGACAGTGGATTTTCAAGGCATATTACTAGAGATTACTCATTTTTTAAAATCATAGTCAAAGTTGATAGAGGCCACGTCACCTTTCGTGATAACTCAAAAGGAAAAATCACCTGCTTAGGCCAAATTGGTATCACTAATTCAATTTTAATTTCAATGGTTTTACTTGTTGATGGACTAAAATATAATCTAATAAGAATTTCTCAGTTCTGTGATGATTGATTTAATGTTATGTTTGAAAATGATTCTTGTAATTTTTTTAATTCTAAAAATGTTTTAATGTATTCTGCCTTAAGAAATGAAAATGTTTATGTTGTGGATTTAAACTCTTTAGCTAAGAAAAATATTACCTATTTAAATGATTTATATAAAGAATATTGTCTATGGAATAGAAGATTGGGACATTGAAATGTTTATTCACATAAGAAACTGGCTAAGAAAAATTTAGTTAGAGACATACCTCAACTAAAATCCCCATCATACAGAGTTTGTACTCCCGGTCAAAAAGGAAGCAACATAAAGTTTCTTTTAAATCAAAGAAAGAAGTTTCAACTTCTCAACCTCTCGAGTTGGTTCACATGGATTTATTTGGACCATCTAGAGTTTCTTGTTTAAATTGGAATCAGTATGTCTATGTCATTGTAGATGACTTTTCTAGATATACTTGTGTTTATTTTCTAGCTCACAAATGTTAAGCTTGTTCTAACTTTATGAAATACCCCAATTCTGTAGAAAACAATAGTGGAATTGAGATGAAAACCATGAGAAGTGATCATGGTTGTGAGTTTGAAAATCATGAATTTTATTCATAATTCTCACATAATTTCTATAATCATAATTTCTCTACCCCTAGGAAACCTCAATAGAATGGTGTAGTAGAATGAAGAAATAGAATCCTTCAATATACTGCAAGAAATATGCTAAATGAATATGACTTACTAGTTTATTTTTTGGCCGAAGCTATCAATACAGATTTTTATATTGTAAATAGAGTTTTTATTAGACCTATTCTTAAAAATACCCTTTATGAATTATAGAATAATAGAAAACCTAAAGTTAGTTACTTTAGAGTTTTTGGTTGCAAAGTCTTTATTCTCAATAATAAAGATAATCTTGAAAAGTTTGCATCCAAGAGTGATAAAGGAATCTTTCTAGGTTATTATTTATCTAGAAAAGCCTATAGAGTTTTTAATAAAAGATCCAAATGTTTGGAAGAATCTGTTCACATAAAATTTGAGGAAACTAATTCGCATGAACCTAAACCTTTTCTTGAAAATATTGAAGACGATTTGTCTATTCTAGACCTTAATGATAAAATCAGTGAACCTAGTGTAAACACAACTAGTTCTAGAAATATTCCTGAATCTGCTTCTGATAAACCCGAACCTAGAGAAGAACCTAAAATCTCTAGTCCTACCTTTACCAGATCAACTAGGATTCTATAAAACCATCCTTTAGATGTTTTTGTAGGTAATCTCGATAAATATACAAAGACTGGGGATTATTTAAGAAACCAGGTTGAACATCAGGCCTTTCTTTCACAGTTAGAACCTAAAAATATCAATGATGATATCAATGATGAATTTAGGGTAATGGCCATGAAATAAGGATTAAATCAATTTAAAAGAATAAAAGTCTGGGAATTAGTTGACAGACCTAAGGACAGCTTGACCATAGTCACCAAATGGGTTTTTAGAAATAAAGTTGATGATTCTGGAAATATAGTTAGGAACAAAGCAAGAATAGTTGCACATGGATATAGTCAATAGGAATTAATAGACTATGAAGAAACCTTTCCACATGTATCTTGATTAGATTCTATTGGGATTCTACTAGCCTATGATTCTCATTTGAATTTCAAGTTATATCAAATGTATGTTAAAAGTGATTTTCTAAATGGTTTTATAATTGAATATGTTTTTGTTGAACAACCACCTAGATTTACTAATCCTCATTTTCCAAATCGTGTTTTTGAGCTTTCTAAAGCTCTATATGGTTTGAAACATGCCCCATGTTCTTGGTATGATAGTCTTAGTAGTTTTATTATTTCTAATGGTTTTTCTAAAGGGATTAATGATCCAAATCTCTTTATTAAAGTAATTTAAAAATATGTTTTGATAGTACAAATCTATGTTGATGATATTATTTTTGGATCTTCTAAAAATGTTTTGTGCATTGATTTTTCAAAGAGTATGAAAAATGAATTTGAAATGAGTTAATGGGAGAACTCAAATATTTTCCTGGATTTCATGTTTTTCAAAATGAAAATGGTATTATTTTAAATCAAGGTAAATATACAAAGGATATTTTAAAATGTTTTGGTTTGGATAGTATTAAGGAAAGTGATACACTTATGAGTACTATTTGTAAGTTGGATGTTGATGAAACTGGAAAACCAGTGGATCAAACCAACTACAGAGGTATGATTGGGAGCCTACTATACCTTACTGCTAGTCAACCTAATATTATGTTTAGTGTGTGTATCTGTGTAAGATTTCAAGATAATCCAAAAGAGTCACACTTTCTTGATGTTAAAATAATTTTCAAATATCTTAAACATACTACCAACTTAGTATTATTTAATCAAAAAGGAAAATCATTCGATTTATTAAGTTATTTAGATGCCGACTTTCCTAGTTGCAAGTTAGACAGAAAGAGCACTTATGGAACATTTCATATTCTAGGTAAGTCCCTGATATCTTGGTGTAGTAAAAAGCACAATTTTGTTTCATTGTCCACTACTGAAGCAGAATATATTGTTGGTGGTAGTTACTGTGCACAAATTCTTTGGATGAAACATACATTATTGGACTATGGATATCAGTTTAGACATATACTTATAAACTTTGATAACCCTAGTGCGATCAATATCTCTAAGAATCCTATATCTCACTCTAGGACCAAACACATTGATGTAAGGCACCACTTTTTGAGAGATCATTACCAAAAGGGTGATACTACTCTTGAAATTATAGGTACTGAACATAAATTAGCTAACATATTCACTAAGCCTTTATGTTCAGATAGGTTAAGGTACATTAGAAATGAGTTAGGAATGATATAGTTTATAGATCCAAATCCTCACCATTATCCAAATCCTCATTGTTAGCCAAATCCTCACTGTTAGCCAAATCCTCAATGTTAGCCAAATCCTCACCGTTAGCCAAATCCTCACCATTAGGAAACCTCACCACTAGGAAACCACATCGCTAATAAATCCTCACTCTTAGGAAACCTCACTGCTAGGAATCCTTACCACTAGGAATCCTCACCGTTAGGAAACCTCACCACTAGGAAACCTCACATCTATGAAACCTCACCGTTAGGAAACCTCACTGCTAGGAAACCTCACCTCTAGGAAACCTCAACTCTAGAGACCTCACCAATAGGTAAACCTCATTGTCCAGGTTATCACCAGTAATTATCACCGAAATGTCATGCGCTGTCTGATTTTCATGTTCATTAGCTGAAACTCTTATTGATTTCAGTATAATTATTTTTATTACATTTCGATTCCTAAATGATAAAAACTAAGCCTTAGTCACATTTCAATCCACCGCAAACTCTCCTCCCTTCAATCCACACTTCTCGAACCTCCGGATTATGCGTAACCCTAAGTTCTTCGATTGGAGATGGCAGGAACAAAACTCCCAATAGTCAAGAATGATAGTGATGCACCAAGTGTGAAGAAGCAGAAAACAGGACCTGAAGGTAGTGGTAGTGAAAGTAGAATAGGGTCGGGGAAGCATGCAGTGAACCTGCATTTACAGAATAGAGAAATAGTAATCGAAAAGGAGCTCATTGACGAATGGATCTTTCCTAGAAAGTTATTGGTTCTATAAGTATTGGAGGAATAGTGATGGATTAATTATTTTTCAATCATTAATGGACGTCATTATCAAAATTTGGTTAAGGAGTTTTATTCTTTTGTTCATTTTGAGAGGTCTGAAGAAGAAAACGGAATGTTTTCCTTAGTGAATGGTAAGGAAATTTCGTTTTCTTCTATTGAATGGGCTGAATGTCTAAAAGTCCCACATGAGGGTGTATTTGGGTATACCTTAAAGAGAATACCTCCTACCAGTGACATTTTTTACTATGAGGTTGCCTTGGAATATCTCATCGGTAGTGGAAAACAAAGAAAGGTAGTGGCTACTGAAATGGACGTAGAAAACAGGTTGTTATTCAAATTCATCCAACATGTGCTAAGTCCAAGAAGAGGGGACTTTGCAAATATGAGATACCAATATATTTATTTGTTTCATCTTTTGAGGCATGGTGTCGAGGTAAATATGAATAGGATGTTGATGATCTAAATTAAGGATATCATTTTTGACAATGAGGTTTATTTGGAAGAGCACATCAGTAGTGGAAAACAATGAAAGGTAGTGTCTACTGAAATGGATGGAGAAAACCAGTTGTTATTCAAATTCATCCCACATGTGCTAAGTCCAAGAAGATGGGACTTTGCAGATATGAGATACCAAGATATTTATTTGTTGAATCTTATAAGGCATAGTGTCAAGGTAATTATGTGTAGGCTGTCGATGATCCAAATTGAGGATATGATCAGGCCTAAGTAAAAATCCAATGCTTTATTCTTTGAAAAGTAGATTTTGGTAATGACCAAGGTGAAAGGAGTAGCTAAGTCTCAGGATGAGACGGTAGTTGTGAGAAACAATTTTTGCATCACAAGCACAATCTATAAGTATATGAAGATTGGGTGGAACCCTTGGATAAAGGAATGTGTTATTGATGATGAGAAGGTGTATGAAATGTTCAAACCAGTTGACCATCCTAATAGGCCAAGAGATAGAAGAGATCCAGGTCTAGGAAATGATGAAGTGGAACCTCAGTATAGTGATGATACTGATGAGGATGATACCTCTATAGCTTATTGAATGGATCCGAACTTTCCTCCAAGTCCAGTTTCTGATGTTGTATCATTTGGAATGGAAATAGTGTTGGGAGTAAGCAATGAAGAAGCCCCTATTGATGAGGAATACTAGCCTGATCTAGAGAATGAGGAAGAAGTATATGAAAATAGAGAACATGTTTCTGATAGTTCATATGTTAGTATATTGAGCTTAATCCCACTGATTGGGAATTATGCTACGCTTGAAGAGACTATTTTTGTTGAGAGGGAAGAACCTGCACCTATTCCTAATGAGCCTCATGTTGTTGAAATGGAAATGGTTGTAGAGGATTCTTCTGAGGATGACCTGACTGTTCAAGCTGCCATTGATATACAAGTTCAAGTGAATGCAATGATTGAGGGGGAGCATCCCATCATACATGGTACTATTTCAGTAGCTCATGAGATTGAAGACTGGGCTAAAGACCCATGTTTTGTAGTCTTTGGGTTGGACTATCCTGACTCTAATGATGAGACACCCATCAGTAGACCTCCTGTCACTTATAATATCCTTTCTGAGACATTACCTGAGGATATTGTAAGAAAATATGATTTAAACCAGTTGAAGTTTGATCTCAAGACCTGTTTTATGGAAGAGATGAGAATAATGGAAACCTGCTTATTATCATCTATTCGATCTGTGATGATTGAATCAGTATTTGGAGTTTTGGATGAAGTCCAAACCTTCCAGAATCAAGTTTCAAGCTTGGAAGAGGATGTTTATACTCTAAATACATTAGTTGTTTATCTGGAATCTTATATGACCTATAAATATCATGCAGACATGGACTTGGCATTTTTAAAAAGTATGTTTAGCCAGGTGGTATCACTTTTTGAGGTATTTAAGAAATCCATGGAGAAATATGTCAGCACCAAGGACTCTATTGTAAAAATATTATATATGGGAGAACTAAAGAAAAAATTATCTTGTACTGTTTCACCTTTGAGTACTACTAGGCCTTCTTTGGATCTTGATCGGATTCGATCTGTGATGAGAGAGGAAATTGGGTAGTCTTCCTCCAGTGGCTCTGTATACTCTGCTTTCTTGACCCAAGTGGTGACTACTACTAAGGATATAGGGAAAATAGTTCATAATTTTTATGGGAGAGGCCACTGCTTCTCAGCAAGAAGTGAAAGACAAAGTGTATTACTATTTCCAAAGGGTCTACACTAAACATCAGTTTAACAATCATTTCAAGCTACAGTTAGAGAACATGAAAATACCTCTAGTCACTCATTCTTTCAAAGTGCAAGTAAGCAATCTCGGGGAGTTGACTCTTTCTCTAAATGGGTTTATGGAAAACAAAGATGACTTTATTTCTGTTATGGAAATAGGATGAGGAATCATTATGGACTTTAGGAATCTGTTACTGCCATTTTTGCATGCAGAGAGTACCCCTATCATTGTACCTCCAGATTTTATAGCCTCAGCATAGTCTACCTCCATTCCTCAGATTACACCGGCTCAAGAAATCAGAAGTCTCTCTCCTATGATCACCCTGAAGAATCCACATTATAGGCCAGACACAATATTAGTAGCTAAGCCTCCACTGATTATCACTGGTGTTCCCAAGCCTCCACCACCATTTACGCAGCCTGAATCCACTTCTGATTCCAATGGAAAATCCAAATCACATGCTGAGGAGTTGGATAGAATAGTGGCTAGGATATTTTATAGGAATCACTTGTAATCTATTTGTATTTCTCTATATTTTTTCACCAGGAAATATATATGATCTTATTCTCTTTTATCTTATGTTCCTTCTCTCATCCATTGTTTACTACTTTTTGATAATCTAAAAGGGGGAGAAATATGAGCACTATGATATATATGATCATAATATATTCTAACTCGGGTACTTTGTTTTTATAATTCTACCTCTGATACAGTTGTTTCATACCTTTGGTGCATTTTCATGTACTACTCTATTTTTTAATACATTTGAAAATTTCGTTACTCAAACTAAGAAATGAGACCCAATGTATTTTATACTTTTATATTAATGATTATTTTTGATTATAATACCATAATTTGTGATTATAAAAATTGTGGAGATTATTGACCTCACCAGTTTTGATAACCTCAATTTTGTTTTAATATATTTGGATAATCGCATCTATATGATTAAATTATGTCATCCTACTATTGAGTTGAAAAAAAATATCAAAATAATTATTTGAATATGTTAGTCAATGTTTATCTATGTTTGTACATGTTTTGAAAAATTTCTAACTCAATCGGGATATGATTTTCATAGAATAGATTAGTATTATGTTTTTGAGCCACTAATACAATCCTACTGATAGAGTAAGTCCACCGGTATGCACATAGTCACTGATACAGACTCAGTCCACTAATAAGAGAATATCACGGATAGACAGAATCTATATTTATAATTAAGATCTACCAATACAAACAGATAGACATATACCAATACAAACAGACAGAAAACTACTAATTCAAACAGACAGATAGCTACCGATACAAATAGACAGACCTACCAATATGAAGTCTACCGAAACAGACAGAGTTACCGATGGAGAGAGCCACTGATACAACAATGCTATCTATATAGAAGAGATACCTATAAGAGGAGCTACCAATATAGAGTCACTATCATCGATACATTGTCTACCATTACAAAGAGTAACAACCACCGATACATACCTACTAACTCAAGTCCACCAATACAAACTCACTAATACAAAGAGATACTGATGGAAACCAGTCACTATTTCTTCAAACTCTAGTTCTATTGTTTATTTAGCAATGGTAATATTTGATGTTTTTAATGCCTCTGTTATTAATTAATGATATTTGATGGCATATCAGGAATAATACCTCGTACTTGTAAAAATGTAATCATTCCAATTTCCAGAGATGAAGATATATAAGGGAACCTCGAACTACTAAATAAAGTGAGGTCGATCAGTCCTTCCATGAAAATATGAAACAATCTTCTGCAGACACACAAGGACTTACATGCATATAAGAAGATGGAAGAATACATATTGAATCTATAGAAACTGAACATTCATGTTTAAATAGCTTCAACAATATCACCTACACTCAAGCTGATCAGGCTGATCAACCTAGACCGAAAAGTAAAATACAAAAACGACACTCTGTTATCTTGACTAAAACCTTAGAGGGACCCAAAGCTTAATCTGCATTCAATCCAAGGAGTCCAGTGCTTCACTCAAAAGACATAGATAATTCTAAACTCATCTATATTTGTTTAGCTCTATTGTGTTTCATTTATTTACATTTTGAGAAGTGTGTGTTCTGTATTTTAAAAACACCCTATCTCATGTGCTGAACTAGAGGATTTACAAATCCTCACTCAATATTTCCCTTACAGTCTTGTATCCCTCTATTGATAGTGGTAGAGGTCAAGTGTGCCCTAGATAGCCTATGAGCTGTTGTTATTGTTGGTTTTCCAACGTAGAACTGTGGTAGAGTTATGAGGACCTGGATAGTCTGATTATGATTGTAAACCCTGATCTAGGGTGTGGATCATAGTTTTTATAAAATTGATTGATAGGACAAAGTATCTTCTTGAGAATGAAACTATTGGTTAAACCTGTTGTGCTTGTTTATTTTAGTTAAAACTATATTGAATATTCTACTGCGAAGTATTTTCAATACAAATCTATTTTAAAGTTACTCTCATAGTTAAACTAGAAATTGTTTGTATTTATTGTAACCTCGTAGGTTAGTTTAAAAGGATAATATAATCATCATATTTGATTAACTGAGAACTAATCAATCTCTTGAGTACCTAACTGAACCATTACTATATTATATATTCACTAAAATTTAGCTTTTTATTTAATTTGGGGGATTTTTAATATAAGTCTTTTAAACAGAAATTTTTATTGGAACTCGATTCACCCCCCTCTTGAGTTTCCACTCTAACGAACATATAAGATTCCATTGTTTAATAATAGAATGGAGATATCTTATAGTTATCATAAATCATATAAAGATCATAGTTGAAATCCATTTCCATTTTAAGTGAATGATCATGTGTTATTGAGAACGTCCCCATGGATTGGGCATCATAATTTTTTGAATTAGGGAATGATATATCATTGATACATAGGCCCTTTTTAGATACATAAATGAGTTTGTGATGTGGAATATCAGTTTTATTTTCCACCAAGGTTCTGCTCAGGGCATAATTTTTTTCATATATCTCTATTGAAGAAAATACACCTGATCATGACCATGTGATTCAATGGGATCATGTTGACCAAAATCTAGATTCTACATTAGTTTATAAGCCAGTAAACATTTTTTATTGGAGACAATATATATTGTTTAGTAAAATAATTAGTCAAGTGTGAGTTTTATAGAAACATGGTCATATTAAAGAAGAAACCTTCAAACATGATAAAGAAATGGTCGATAAATATCACAAAATATTTGATTCCAATGTTGGTTTTCAACTTTTCAAGTATATAAAGACTAATGGTGGGGAGAATTTACCACCCTCAGTTTTAGGTACATAATCCTTAATTAATGTATGTTATTTTTATAAAATGATTAGGTTTTGTTTTGGATGGATCAAAGGGGTTTTAGGATTAATTGAAGGATTTTATGGAGTTTAATAGCTTGGGAATGGTTATTAAAATCCCTAAAATACTCTAAGAATACCTGAAACAAATAATGTGGAAACTGGGTATGTGAACATTTAGGTGCCCGGTTTGGCCAAACCATGAGTTTACCCAGGAGATACCATGAAAATATGGACAGTGAGAAAAACATGATTGTTTCATGGGTTATCTAGCCATGTATCCCAACCACACGATGAGGGTTTGGGGGTAGTGTTTCATGGATGGTTAGTACAAAATTTTCCTAACTATGAACCCTAACCACATACTATAAAAAATTAGATCTTAAAAGCATAGATTAAATCTGATTTTCCATATAAACTACTTTTTTCTACTAAATAGGTCATATCTAGAATTCCTATCCATTTTAAATGTATTATGTCCATTAATTTTGTTGTATAACTATTTCCATGGACAATACAAGTGTGTTGGAGGCCTGGATGCATCGATAAGTAATTGTTTTTTATAGTTTTCCTATGTCATCGGCCTCTTCCCACTCTTAGAATCACAGATCTTATCTATTGGAGATAAATATACATTATGTGATGTCAATAATAATGATATATGATTATTGTAGTAGACATTGTAGTTGGTACTATTAGATATTGTATCAGACTGAACTATTCACCTTTGGGCCATCGGTTTGGTCCTAGAGTCTTTAAGGCCTTCAAGCCACCCATGCCTTTCGGTTACTGAGGATTTCGGGTCACCTTATGTCCTTTAGGTTACCTCAAGGACTTTGGGTCTCCTGATGTGAGGATACTTGTATAAATATTATACAAGGAACAATCCCTAGAAGAGGAATAGAGCATGCACATTCCCCAGATCATAGCTAACAGATTTGGAAGAATGAGTGGGTATGGGATTTTCTATCAGTACTAGGACTGTGCACCTCTACACAGGACAACTATTCATACAAACATGAAATAGGGAGAGACGATCACGATATTGATACTATAGAGGGGAGGTTTAAAGTGCTCATTATTTGGAATGAAGGAATTTCTTTAAGACCTTCATGCAATGTAACTTCAATGGTTCCCCTTCAACCTCTAAAAGGGGGATAATACAAAATTGAACAAGTTGTTTTTCATTATTTGTTTTTCCTAATTTTGAGAGGTATGTGTATTCTCTCTCTACTAATCAGAGTTATAAATTGAAGTATTCGTTTCAAATTTATCATATTTTTTTAATTTAAATGTGAAATTGATGTGTGATTGTTGATAGAAAACCACTTAATGATAGTTTTTTGAAATTGTGATAATTGGATGGTCTTGTGGAAAGTGCATTTGGTTTATGATTTTAAAATGATGAATTTAATATTTTATTTTAGTTTTGAAAAATGGAAAAATGTTTTTAGAACAGTTTTTAGTAAAATAAAATTTTTATTGAAATAGATTGGTATGGTATTTAGCATACATGGTTATTGTGAGTTCATTTTAATTAGACATTACCCTATAGAAGGGGCATGTTCCATTGGGGAACATGGTATTATTTACATTGTGATAACATTATAGATTAATGACATGCCACACATGAGTATGGAATTGTCACCTGGGCATGCATGTGTGGATCTTTGGAATGGGTATTCCAAATGGAATTTGAGAAATGGTTTAAAAGGTTTTTTTGATTTCATTACATCAAAATAGTTTTTGTTTGAAAAAATATTTCATTCTTTCATATAAACTGCATTGAATTGGTTTTGAATTAGCTTATATAAATGTTCTTACATGTTCTATACTAGTGTAATGTGTTTGGAAATTAATTGGTAAATCTTACTCAGTTTTATACTCACCACCTTCATAGAAACTTTTATATGTTTTCAGTTTCTATATATCATGAAAAAGGGAAAATAAAGGTAACCTAGATCCTTAACAATGAATCATCTTACATTGGTAATGGATTGTAGAGTTGGATATTGTATCATTTTGGGAGTTTCTACTTGGATGTATTTGTTTCCTTTTTTGTTTCATGTTTTTGTTTCCTATGAGTTTTTTTACCATTTCTTTCCTTATTGTACTCCAATATGGATTTGGTTTGTTTGGAAAAATCATTGAGTTGTATTTCTGTGTACTCATGCATCATAAAGTGGTATTTTTAGTATTTTATCTTAGTTTAGAAATTTATTTTTATTAGGAATATAATCCCTCAATTGTTTATGAATCCCTTTGAATTTATTTCTAGCCTTTTGTGTCTTTGGGATTTCACTAAAGGCCGGAAAAAACCTCTACCTCTTCCCAAGCCAATGGGTGAGGGTCATGATGTTACATGTGATGTGTTTTCATAATACATACAAGTAAAACAATAACACAATTATATAAAAAATTTCCAAATTGAATCATAACCACTACCACTCCTAAAAGTTCAATTTTGGTCGAATACCATCTTTGAGGAATTTCATTGAGCATATATTGTGCAAAATTAGTTAAAAGAAAAACTCCTCCAAAAACCATTTCATAAGACAAAAATGTATAATTCCATAAAACATCCCTCATAAATTTCAAATCAATCATTTTTATAAATGAATCTAAATAAATTTACAAAAACATTAGGTAATCAATGAGATATAACCATTACATTGATTCACCTATCAGGATAATGACGAAAACATGGTTGCCTTTAAAAATAAAAATTAGAATCGTAAAGATATAGTCCTCACATAAATATATCCATAATAAACATTATTTATTCCAAATAAAAAACTATATATTCATAAATCACATCCCATTATTGTTCTAACGAATCAAGGGGGAGATATTTGAATGATAAATATAGAGAAAAGTGGATAAAATGAGGGTAAATATGAATACACCTTGAAAAGATCCACTAGAATCAATTTTGAATCACAAAAGAATCAAGTGTAAAAGCCTATTGAGGATCATGGAGACAATGGGTTGATCTGATGATGGATTAGGATGAGGTTAGAGATAAAAAAACCAAGGTAATTAGGGTAATTTTACCTTTCAAAAAGTTCAGACTAGATTGCATTGTTAGGTCACAATGTTCTAAATGCCATGAAATTATCATACGGTATCTACTATACATTGAAAAAATGCACAATTAACTGGGAATAGTTGCATGGTTAGAAAAACCATTCTCATTACACATAATTCTCCCCTGGATCCAATAAATGTATATTTCATGATTATTACATGGTTACTACTAACTATGTGTAGACAGTACACTTGACCTATTTTCCCCAAAATACAAAATTTTCAACGCCTACCTTAAAATAATTTTTTTTAAAAAATTATTCCTACTCAAAAATATATGTACATATGACCCTATTTGAATCTAAAAATGGGCAATAATGTTTCACAAACCATTGATACCGATGAATGGTGTTCATGGAAGGGGACCGATTTTCTTGAAAATATCACACAATAACATTTAATAAGTGTAAGGAAGCTTGTATCCCATTATGTGAATATGATTGGTATTTAAGAAGGTATCATTTGAATGGTATAATTATTAGAAGATTATTCTAGATATAGTGTTATACACATGGCATTTCATGTATCGTAGAAATTGATATTTGAGGTAACCCATTATCACATGATCATCATTGAATCATTAGAGATACAATTCATCATAACAATAACAAGTATATTTTGTTTATAGATATCTATATTAAGAAGATAGTTTTTCTAAAAATGTTACCCTCAGTGTGATTATAGTGGTAGAATAGGAATAACCTATAGGTTCTTGAGAGTTTTTGGTTGATATAAAAACTCAGTGGTTGGAGATTTTCACCGATGAGGCTCAATGAAACATATCGAGAAGAAGAACTATTACAGTGGAGGAGTTTTTAACAATAAACATATTTATAGGTATTTAATTGATTAAATTTTTGTCATTTAATGTTTAATTTGGCATATTTTAATTATGGGAGTCATTGGCAGAGGATGGGAACTAAATTTAGAAAGGACATGTGAGGTGGTAAAAAAACACTCATTGTAGCATATTAGTTGATATATTCCCTAAATCCTTATATAGTATCATATGAAATGAGTCTGTCATATAGGAAGCATACATGGGACAAATTCATATTTTATGCCTTTATAAAGGGGGATATCATAATGAATTATATAAGTAATAATAATCAACTACGTGTGGCATTCAAATGAAAAATATTATCACTCATTTATTATTCGATGTTTTCAATCATAATTGTAACAACTTTATATGATTAAATTCATGGTATATTCATTAATTTGATGAATTATTATCTGATTGAATTCAGTTTACCCATGTGTTGTAATACATTATAAAATGAATGAACACCTATAGAGTATCCTCAATGTATTTATAAGGGTTCCACTACAATGGTATGATTGTTCAATTTAGTATTATGATCATTCAAGATTCTATATTTATTCAAAAAAATATCTCTTCCAAATTCATTTTTCTAGTGAGACACTAGCTTGTAATATAAGGACGGATATTCCCACCCATAGGATGGGTGATTCACATTAGCATACGGATACAACATGGAAGAGGGAGTTTGATAGCTTCCTCCATGAGATCTTCATCACTGGAATTATTAAAGAATAATGTTTTTTATTTCATTGTTTTAAGGTACACATAATTACTATATTTTCTTTATATTCATGATTTTGGGATTCATGCATGGTATATAATGGGATTATGGGTTTTTAGTCACTTTTTATATGATTAAAATGTTTTTTAATCTTATGAAACCTGTCATTGGTATCATATATTTTCCAGGATAATTAGTTCCCAAAATCAAGTTAGAAAATCTCCCATTAATTCAATTTAAAAATGTAGGATTGTTTCATTTATATGATATAATATATATCAAAAAACATAATTCCCAACTATCAAAATTCATTTTAGTATGATTTCATCCATGTTGTATACTAGAATGTATAAAACCAATTTATACAATGACCACATGGTTTTAGTCCCACGAAAACCCCCAAGAATGGTATTAATATTACTAGGATACTGCATCATTCGGGACATTCCAACACAATTTGTTATAGAACCTTACTTAACATACATGAGGCCTATGATTTAGATTTATTCCCACATAGAATACAAGAGAACTATATTAAATGATACATAATGACTTATCATATCCCACTGTTCCGATGCATGGTCCCTCGCCATATGTTAGTCTCTATTATGGGAAATTATAACTACATAAGTGAATCTTAAACTAAAATATTTATACACAAATAGTTTTGTTATTATGATAGTCTAGTGTTGGTTTTAATCTCAACTAGACTAGATTATCTATGCTTATTACAATTGATATCCCATATAGGTATTGTGGATCATATTGTTAAATATAATAGATCTGAATGTTATCCCAATACATTCAATTATGAATTGACATAAGTAATTAATAAATATTTTATAATTTATAGAACCAAATGTTTATTGGGATATTTATTTAATTTATAAATTTTTATAACATAATTATTTATAAATGTTTTACAGTTAATTATTAAATATTTATAAAAATTTGAAAAATTAAAAATCCCATAATATTAAATGTTATCATATTTTGGAAAAATATGGAAGAACTATAATTTAGATATTAATTATTTATATGTAAATTATATGTATGATTTATATAAAGTGTTTAATAAATAAAGAATAAGGGAAAAATTAAATAATTTATATATATTTGTAATTTGTTTTAAATTTAACGAATGAACAAACAAGGGATGTATGGGATATTATAAATAGTGGATTGTGACACAAGTATAGGACCAATACCCTAGCCTTGTCCTCACCAACCACTTGTACCAACCAGAGTCACTGAACATTATCGACTACGAACCTACAAGAAATAGTTCCCATTCCACTCATCCCATTACCACACCACAGAAATACAACTCCACCGATAGCTATAAAGCTACAAAATCCTTACCACTGTAGAATACACCATCAAAACCCATGTTATTTCAAATAGGACAATACTGAAAAAGTATATAAGAAATGAGCAAGGATATGACTATGTATATTGAATGTATTATCATTAAACCATGAATTGTCCCCTAGATTCACACTACTATAATTTTATGGAAAACCACCCACCCGTTCTTCTCATCAATTCGTGAAGGCAGACTGGTATATAAGAAATCCCAGTATGAGAAAAATTACCTTAATAGAAGAAGTTATGGGGTCGTAGAATCTGAAAACATATGAATCTGATGAGTGTTAAAAGACACACGACTAATAACACATCTCGAGACTATAATAACATCAAAGAAAAAAATTAATAATCCATAAAAACATTGATTCTAGTACAGTCCCAAGGGGGAGAATCAATACTTCTCTTGAACAATAACACAATCCTAAACCACATAGCATATTATAACACCTGACCAAGAAAGTGTTTTCACTAATGTTCTATTCAGAAGGAAAATTGGATGAGATAAAAATGAGACAAGTCCATTTATTTTACCAAAAAACCAAGCACCAAAAATAGGAAGGATCAACTGTAGAAAAATGATTAAAAGAAAGATTAGATGTAGAGGAGGATTAAAACAAAACAATGTTTTCTAAAGGAAACATGCCATCATAAGAGGATGGATAATGAGGGTGGATTCATCAATAAATATTTTCAGAGATGACAATAAGTCCACAGGCACATGTTGAAACTCACTAGATAAAAAAACATTGAAAAATCCAAATACAAAAGGCTGAAAAGTGATTGTAAGAAGATGTTTGAAAATAGAGATGGGAGGAAGGGACAATGATAAGAAACCCTATAACAATCCATGGAGATATATCCCCAAAGATTTATATTTAATAATAAAAAATTTTCATAATATTTTGTATGAATTTTTCAAACTAATAGTTCTTTATTTTAAAAATTACATAGACTTCATCAAAGGTATTTTTTATGACTCATACGATCAATATTTAAATAATATTAAATAAATGATATTTAGATTATTTAAATTTTTTATATAAAAACATGGAATATAAATTATTTATGTTTCATTTTATATAATATATTTCATGTAAATTATAAAGAGGTGAATAATATAAAAGGGTTTATATCAGAAATATCAATATAAAATTATTACATTTATTTAATTATACAATGTACATAATATATAACTAAATTATAATGTGTTTTTAAATTAGTTTTATTTATAAAATTACTCATAATGAATTAAATTCAAGGTATGATAATTGATTTAGTTTTTTTATTCTTTAATATTGTATTATAAAAGGTTATGATCTTGAATTAATAAATTAATTATGATTCATACAAATTATGTGTTATAATTGTGATGGAATTAAGGAATCTCTTTAGTAATGTATCATTGGGTAGAGTGAATTTGGGTTTTAATTCTAATTTATTTAGAGTATTATGTCTTTTCATATAAATTGGTGTTTTATATTTATTTCTCCAAGCATTAGATAATGGGGATTTTTAAATTTATATGAATTTAAACATTTATATCAAGGTGTTTCGTATACTAATTTAATATGATTCATTTGGATATTTATAGATATAGTTTGACTTTTATTATTTAATCAAGCTATTAGTTTTGTAGATAAATGAAATTAATATCTTCAAAAATTACATTGAGACAATCTTTTAAATAGAACAACATTACAAATATTCTCAGGCTGGCATAGGAACATAAAAATCATAATCAAGCATGAAGAAATTTCTATGTGATAAGTCTACTCCTTCTTGAGTAAAAAAATTTTGAAATTATTCATGAAATGAATATGAATGATTATGAGAAGCATATAATGATTCTATAATGGCTTCCTTAATGTATTTTTCATGTTATGGAATTCATTTTGTTTTCATCAATTAGGTACACTAAGATAGACACCGTGAGGGGGGTGGGGGTGAATCAGTGTATGATTGATTAATTCAATTGCCCCTTTTGTTCTGGAATCTTTGTTAAAAAACCATATTCTCTATCATTCCCATTGCAGAGTATGAAAAATCCTTAAATTATGCACATGAAACTAAAATTTTACTTCATTTACCCTCACTGTGCTACATACAAGGAGCATACACTGGTGATGTGTCGATGTACCAAATCCACTATAAGCGCACTACAGTTTACAAATTTTTGAGTGAACTCGTTGTCCAACCTGGTTTACAACCAATCCCAATTAAAATCTCACTTCCCTCTCAACTGATTTTTTCTCACTAATTATTGAGAAGATCCACTCTCACTTTATAGATGTGTATATCCTTTCATTATCTCAAATTAATTCATCCTCCACTATGTGTACATGCTCGTTTGAGGTCCAGATTTCATACATCGATGAATACACATTTGCCACTGAACAATGGGAAGTAAAATTTAGAACTACTTTGGCAATGCTTACGGCTTCTCCAAACAACTTATTTTTTAAACCTGAAAAAATCATTCTAAAAGTTCCTCCCTCTTTGAAAAGAACACACCTACACAGAGCAAACATTCTCGCAGAGCACACAACTTTACAAAGATCATACCTTCGTAGATCTCAGGCCATCGTAGAGCATAGGCCGTCATAGAGAAACTTCCTTCGAGAAACTCACTGAGCCAATATAGAACACCCATACTTCGTAAACTTCTCAATACATAGTGGCATTGTCTTTTGTCAGGACTAGCATAGTCTTTTTGAAAATCACTTTCATTATTTGTGTCCTTGCTTTTGAGAGCACCCATGATACATGAAATCAAAAAAACACTAGATTTTCTATCTTAAGATCATCTGGAATGAAGAGGGCTAGCCTCTTATTTACTTATGTAGTAAAACATGGAGCATCGCTTCTTCTGGAGCAATTTATTGATTTGTCAAAATCATATCTACAACACATCTCCCTTCGTAAATCACAACTGAAATTTGTTATTGTTGCAATGCTCTCTATCCAATGCTTCATGATGCATCCATAATGCTCTCTCGCCATTCTCTTCAACTCTTCCATGTTGTAAGATCATCATAATTACAAATATCACTGTCAACATTTTCAGTTTCTTTTTTTAAATACACTTCATGACTCACATATTCACAATATTAATCCATTTTCCATATTTTTATTAGATCATCAACGAAATACACTTTTTAAAATGCTCACCAAACTCCAAATTTTAGACCCCAAAAATTTGGAAAACACTAGAAAATGGAACCACCTTTTATCTATTATTTTTTAATACCTCAAGATCTTCCATTCCATTGTTAGGTTTCTTTGTCGACATGGATTTTCATCAAAATCCTTGTAACTTAATAATTCACCAAGAAAACCTTCATTGTCGACAAACACAACTAATCAAAAAATTCTCCAATGTTTTCAGGAAAGATTTTTTCCAACATAATCTTTGTAAATGTTCTAACATTGTGGATGAATTCAATAAAAGATTCCATATTTTACCAATGTTTTGATGAATGAAAACATGTGAATATTATTTCAAGGTTTTGGTAGTTTTTCAACAATACATCTCGGAAAAATTTCAAACCATAAGAATAAAAACTAGTTGGATATTATAATAATGATTACATAGGTTTCCTCTAATGTTTAGTGATTCCGAAGGGAAATTAAAGAAGGATGGAACTATTTCCATATGAAGGAATCTGTTCTTGATACATTAAGAGTATTAATAATATCTATGGAGTTATCTTATATGAAAATTGTGTTATAAAATAAATTATATTTTTTTAAAGTAATATGATACGATAAGTATACTTTATAAATATAGGGTGCATATAAAGTTCAACATTAAGGTAAAAACTGTTCAACATTATAGTTTTCATTTAAAAAATTATGTAAAGTGTTTTGGAGTCATGGTAATAAGAAATAGAATATCTCCATCTTATATAGATTATAGTAAAATATTTGTATTTTCTTGTCATTTACTTATATGATATGGGTTTTTTATTCAATAAATTGGGGTGAATAATATGAGGATATATTATTAATACACATGGTTGAAAATTTACCAAATTCTATAAAAAATTTTAAAAGAATAAAAGGATAAAATGAGGTTTATCCTTGAAAAATGTTTTAATCCAATATGTTTGAAAAAATATAAGGAATTTTATTCCACCGCCCATAAGTGGAACATTTTGAAGAATAATTTATTCTATTTAGATTATTTTCTAATGAAAATACCAAAGAAAATATGATATGGATAAAATATTTTATTTGTTAAATATTCTCACTAAAGTAAATAAAAGTTATTTTGAAAATTAAATGGAATATTGTGTATCTTATTATGTTATTTAGAAGGAAAATAGTGTCTATGAAATCATTAAACATTTGTTTGGACTTATAAATGATTAAAGTTAAAAAGTATATGATTATTCCTTTCAGATAAAAGTGAACTTCTATTTATATCCTAATTTATTTTTTGGATGTAATGATCTAAAGAAAAACCCATGATGAATTATTTGTAAAAATGATGATGATGATGATTATCGAACGAGTTCTATGTAAACAACATGATTTATTAATAATGTAACATTGGATGTTGTGGATTTAAGGATTTTTAATATATTCAAGGAGTTGAAAATTGGGAATATGATTCCTAACACTCACTATTATTCAATCCAACTTACTACATAGATTATACTCAATTAAAAATAACTATTTTCACTCAATTATTATTAAACATTGTCTAACATAAATTTTACTATTTCATATTATGAAACTCTTTGTAGATTAATTCTTATGATGAATTATTGAATGAACTAATTATATTTAATCATTGGTTATAATTCAAGAGAGTGTCTATTTACACATGAGGAGAATCATCGAGGGATTTATAATTGATCCACATCCAATGGATGGTTGTTCAAAGATCTTATCCAATTACCCATTTATCCCAAAATATCTCACATCCTATTTAATTTATCTTATGAGATACCAATATTTCAAGGAATGGAGAGTCCCACCAATGTGAAGGGTGATAGACATCATCCAATAGAAACAATATGGAGGATGAACTCTAATTATTACCTTTAAGGGATCTCCATCAAGATCATATTCAAATAATGATGAAATAATATTCACCAATTTAATATATAAAAATCTTCTTCATTTAATGTATATATATGATTTTAAGTTTCATGCATGGTATATATTTGACTTATGGGTTTATAAATTATTATACTATGATTAAATAGTGTGGATTAACATTAACAAATCTATCACTGATAACCATTGGAACCAAAAAGATATGGCACTACTATATTGGTGGTATTTTTGGTGGGTCATCCAAACACCACATAGAGTCTGTTGGTGAGAACTAGGAAATCATTTTTCCACCAGAACACAGATGAAGGGTACTAAGGCTTTGGAGCCACCTTTAACCTCTATTTTAATGGGGATTATGTGTATCAACTTTATTTATAAATACTTTTTAATTTTTATATTTTTTTCCTCCCATACTATGCATGAGTAGTAGCTACTAGACCATTCTCAATTCCATTGATTTCACTTGCTCCCTATTATTTTTTGATTGATTCTCACTCTTTAAATTAAATTGGTCATCACATGGTATGGTTAACATAAAATAAAAACTACATGTTTGTTTCTAAATTTCAATGTTTTTTATTGTAAATCCCTATATTTGGAGATTTTATTACGTATTATGAATCTCAATTATTAGTGGTGAATAATCCTATAACATTAAGTGAACAATATATTTCAATAATGAGGTTGGTTGTCCCATGGTTTTTCCTTTTTTTATATTAATTGGTTACATCGAATGCTATATATGTTACATAATGTGGGGAAAATACATGGGATAAATAATGATCAAAAAACTATATATGTATATATACATACAATGTAATAATAACACTAATTAAATAACATTACAAGTAAATTAAAAACATAATAACATAAAAATAACTTTAAAAATTGGTTGGATATTTATATGAATCTTGAATTATCAATTCCAATCCACCTCTATTGTCCAACAATTAGGCTAATATATAATACCATATTTGGATATGCTTCTTATCTAAAAAATGTTAGCCTCACCTCAAAGGTAATGGATGGAAATAAGAATGTGAAAGACACCAGATAACCGCTCAAATTAGGAAAACTAGGGATCTCTCTCAAATGGGGAAACAATTGTAATATTAGAAAAAAAATTCTTTATCTACATTTTCATTATTACTACACCCTAACATTATTATTTTTATAAATAAAATAATTAAATAAATTCCATGGAATTTATCCCAAATGAAAACTTATATACTTATAAAAAATATCCACTAAAGAATATTTGAAGCATTAGATTTCCCATAAAAGTATCTTCATACCGCCAAAACATCAATATGTCAATTATTTTACCATTAAATGGGTTAAAATAGGTAAAATATTTTATTAACCAACCCCTTTCAGTAGACCTATTGATGTTATTAGTGGATCATACAATCACACATGGAGGGGGAGAATTAGTGTAGACAATTTTTACTAAATTCATTACACTTACCTTTTACCCATTTTTGTATTTGAACATATAAACCCATTATGATGAATTGATTTTATTTTTAAAAAACATAAAAAAAAATATAGTACTAGAGTAAACTTTTACACGGTTTGGTCTCAATGTGTTTATATATTCCATGCTACGTTTGGGATGATTCTGAGACACAAATTTTATCACTAATCGGTTACTATGAACAGTAATGGTGATAAGGTATCATAGTTGACTAGAAATATATAATTTTTTGGATGGAATGATCTTTAACCTTAGGAAAGTTATTATCATTGACCCATTTATATATTTTAATAGTATCATTTTGATAATGTTATTCTATATCCCTTCAATATCCAATGTTACCCTAATAAAATGAGAAATATAATTTATGTTTAGGATGATTTTTCCTAAAAATATTGATCTTATTTTGAGACTTTTTAATAATTCATAATTATAAAATTCTTGAAAACATAACTCTTAGAAATTATCTATCCAAAATATCAATGTCTGGAACTTATAGGTCTAGTATCCCATCTCTATAGTCTTATATAATTTCATTTATTCTTCCACTATAAAAATACCACCTAGACTCATGAATACTCTCTTTGACTCAAATTATTAATATAATTTCATGTTCAAATACATCAACTCATATAAATCCTTTTTATAGTGATCTAACCCATTTATATGAGGTATTAGGTCAAATTCTTTCTATATATAAAAATATAAAATCATTAAAAATTGGTTTAAATTTTTGAAAGTTGTGTTCAATTAATTCATAGTCAACAACATTCAATGAGTACAAAAATATCAATGTCTAATAATATTATAATTAATAACAAAAAAACTATTTTTGAAAAATATTTAAATATTCCGTAAATATTGGATCAAATCATGATACTTTGGGTATTTTTTGTCTTGATGTATAAATAATCATTTTCATACTTATCTTTTCCACTCAATAGGTTATGATTCCAAATATATAGGTTGACCATTTAGAACATTTTATTCTTTCGAACAAAAAATTTGGATCATTAGAAATAATTTTATGTTGTTCTTGTACTTTCAGTATTATTATATTATATCTACAAGTTATCACCCAATTTTAATATACTAACATCTCAATATAATTCTATAATGATAACTGTTATGTAATTTATAATGAACTTACCTTTTGGGCATCTAAACTATAAAATTATTCGTGTAATTATACTCTATCAAATAATCTTTTAAAACCATAATTCTATCTTAGTCAACATAATAAATTATTGGGTTTCTTCAAGAATCATCCACATGCTACTTTATTCACAAGATGAAATAATATTTTAATTATCCATAGCGATATGTATTACTAACATCTCTTGTTTCTAAGAATACTCTCAATTATATCTTATCTACCTTCACTTACCTCAATTTCTAATATTTTATGCATAAGAAAATTATCATATTGAAAAAAAACTCCATACTATATGTATTGATTTTTTTCTTTAATTATAGACTTTATAATGTTCTTCCAAATTTTATGTTATGATTTAGAAACATTTGGAACATATAACCATTAGTTATGATTTTGATTTTGATCATAATCGTTTACTTATTGAATTCTTGTTTTAACATGTAGCATTTCTTTCTATTAGTTGATTCTCCATGTACATCTACAACATATATTACCTCATATTCAATTTTTTTCCTTTTGGACTCACTTCATACTTCATTGTTCATTGATAGGACTATGTTAATTCTATTCAAACTTATAAATTCTTAAAAATTAATTTTATATGGAATATATTTAACAATAAATGATAAATTGAATAATTTGAGAGTAATTTTATTGAATTTTTGTCTTATGAAACCTTTTTAATAATAGTTTAGTCCTTCAATTAATTTGATTAGGAAATATTTCTTTCAGAATCGTATTGTTCTAGAAATAAAATAATATTTTATTTTATGAATTAACCCAAACTCATAATTTCCTAAAAATGTCTCTTCTATCAGATCAAAATATGTAATATTATTTATCTTCTAAATAAATTACTATACTTTGTTAGGTTCTATTTAACATGCACATATTTTTAAAATAATTCATCCATACTTCATCTTTAATAAATATATTCCAACCTTCATAATAATTATTTTCTTTGAAATATATTTTAAATAGAGATTCCAAAATCATGTTTTATTTTAACCAAAAGGCCACGTTTTGAAGTTTTATATAATAATTTTTTAATAATAAATAAAATTATGTTATTTAATATTTATTAAATTAATTTTTTTAGTTGATTTATTTTTCATGATGAGTAAGAATTGGAATATTTAGATGTCATCTTAGAAGTGGTTAATTTGTAGAATGAACTAGAAGTTATGATTTGTTTCAGACCATTGATATTAAATTAGTATAAATTGATTTAAAATTTATATGTTTAGGAAGATTATAAAAACATGAAGTTATTCTAGGCAATGGATTTTTTAAAATATACATATATTTGAATTTTAGAAGTTGAAAAAGACTTTATATTTGGAAATGTACTAGGGAATATTTATAAAGGATTAATAATATATATTTTTATGTTGTGTTTGTTGTTAATAAACATTATTATTATCCATTATATTTGAATTAGGAGTTCTAATTAAAAGTATTTTGGTTTATAAAAAAAACTATTGTGGTTAGTATTTCCAATTAATTTTGAATAGAAATGAAATGTTTTAATCTTAAATGAAAATATATTGTAAATAGTAAAGTTTCTCCAGAGTCTATATTCATAATGTAATTTAATTTTAGAGAAAATGGTGATTTTTAATGAAAATTGTGAGACTATAATGTTGTTTAAATAAAAATTTAGAGTAAATGAATAATTTTCATGAAGTGTTATTATTATTATGTAAAAAAGTTTCATGAAGGAATGATTATGAAAATTTTTTATGTGAAGTTACAAAATAAAAATTCCACATGGTTAGTTTATTTTTCTGAAATTATCAAGATGAGGTTTAAATGTTGTGAAATGTGGTTCTTTTTTTAAATTTGGAAATAAGAAAGGATAATATTTATAGACATAACAGAGACATTGGTTTTGAATGAATGATATCTATTTTCATTTTTCTATTACGAGATTACATGTATGAAGAGGATTCCATGGAGGTAGAATGTTTTATATTATATGAAACTTGTTTTGTGGGTTTTGTTTCTTATAAATAATCAACTAATAATATCACTATGAAAACAATGAATTGAATAATTGTAGAGAAAAAATTATCTCTGTGTTCATAAATAGGGAATAGAGAAGGAATTTTTTATAATCCCAAATATTAAATGTATTTTATATAGGTTAACAATCATGGGATCATTTGAAATTAATACCATGAAGGAAATTCCTTAAAAGGTAAAACATGAAGGATTCTTCAAAATTGGGACTATAATTGAGTTTCACAATATAGTTTATTTCATATAGATGAATTGTAATTTGTTTATGTGAAGGGAAGCACTGGGAATGGTACTCCATTGAGGATTTTTATGAAATTCACATTTGAGTATAGATATTTCTCAATGAATAGTCAACAACATAAATCTTATTGAGAAGTTTAGATTTTAGATTTATCCTAGGCATATGTAAACCTTGAGTTTTATATTTCTATATAAAACTCCGAATAATAAGAAGATATCTATAGAGTATTCCATTAATGCACCTGATTTAGATTAAGGATATATAGATTGATGGAAGAAGTGGGAGGCCTGATGGATGAAGAGGGAGTTTCATCGCTATACTTGAATTTAAAATAAGATAAAGTGTAACAAGATAATTCTTACTTAGAATTATATTTATCTTGATAATAAGTGATATTGATATAATATTGTGGAAGATGAGGACTTAACTCTCACGTTGTGGAGTTGAACACATCTAGTATTTAAATATAAGAATAGTGAACTTGGATCTTAACATACCACCTATTTGGTGACCAGGATGAGAGGTATATCAATATCCTATATTGATCTAAAAGTGAACATTCTAATAATAAACTATGAAATAGACAGTCAAATTTATAAAATTATGTTTTCCATGATCAAGAAAGTTATTAAAGGGAAGAATTGGGAGTCACCCTCAGATCAACAATTCATCATTTTAATCATTTTATAATAACAATAGTGATTAGCATAAAATTATAGTACATAAAAATAGTGGTTATATAATCCTTATATTATCCATTTGTGTTGAACTAAGTAAAATTAATTTTAACTATAAATGTTTTTTATTTTTTCATTCATTTTTAATATTCGGTGTGATTATAATGAGATATTATGAGATTTAACATATTCCTACAAACACTAGACCAAGATATGAAAGTCCTAAGGGATTAAAAGGAAGAAAATATTTAAATCAGTGTGCACCATGATTCCCCATCTACAGTTACTATTGGATAACGAGGTCATGAAAAGTGGATCCATAGCAAAAATTGTTTTATTATTTAGTATAATTTTCATTACCATTTCGTGGACACTGAACAGTTCTAGAATATGAAATTTTTTACTTGACCTCATGTTCCCCTCCCCATATACTAGAGGCTTCGAACATATTTTATGGGTCTTGGGTAGGACCATTGGGAGACTATACCCTAATAGAAAAATACATAATACCTTAATGAAATCCAAATTACCTCTATACTAATGAAGATACATTGGATAATGTCAAAGAAAAAAATAAATAATAAATAAATAACATGGGAGAACACCCACATAAAAACTCCTGGTCATGATAACAAACATATACTGATCTCCCACAAATAAGATCATGTAAATGAGATAAACAAATGAATAATGACAAGATTATATGATTCATACCTGAGCCCAAACTTATCCTTATTTAGAATCCATCAATATTTTCTATATGAATTATCGAAACTCGATCCTCTTTCTTATCTGAACTAGTGTATAGTGATGTCTACTCAATTACCTATCTTCTATGATTTATTGAATAGTGTGTGTGTATAATTAAATATGGAACCATTAATGCAGTCCCATAAATAGCCCAAAAAAAGGGTATATGAATTTGACAGGCTCAGTGGAGTAATAAATATGGTATGGATGCATTAAAAAACAAACATTGTCGGTCCTTGGGTTCTATACGAACACCCAAGATCTTAAATGACTACTTTCCCAAGTGAATGAGTGCCTCTAAGCATATAATGTTATCATTCCAACCAATATCAGACCCATGAATGAATAATAGGGAAAACTCCTTGAAATCTAGTATAATCATTCTCAATTTCCATATCCAAGGAGAAATTATTAGGATTACAATTGTATAGTGATCACATGAGGGGCAGTGTTCCCCTTATAGGTCATCATACATATGCCACTCATTAGGTAAATTATTTCCCTCCAGTAACATATCCTAGAATTTTAATCATTTGAGGGATATTTAATTCCATATATAAGTCTCTATGGGGGAAGTGTGTCCCTCCCATAAATCACATAGTGATTTTAATGATGATCATATTTATATAGATCATCCAAAACATTCCATAGATCAAAATACATTGTGGTGGGCGGTGTGTCCCACCTCAATAATCCCATGATACGTAAGAATAGAGGTCATATCCAAGGATAATATCCATGGAATCCAAATTATAATAATAAATCTAAGTGGATAGGTTTTTCTACCTTGACCTTCTCATAATAATATTATCAAAAGGGGTGATTATCTAGTAGAACCCATATAAATTTTTTAGGACAACCCCTCATGAGCATGGTCTATGATCATCACCTTCTATAATAGGAACAAAAAACTGATTTAAGTGTTTAAGTGACATGCACAATCATAGATATCCTACCCTTACATAACCTCATAGTGTAATTATATCCAAAAGTCACCCATCAGGATCCCCAAGTACAAATCTAACATGAGGGCCCCACATGGTCTCCTCAATCTTATTTATTTCTATCAGGTTAACACCCATCACTCAAAGAGCATAAAATCCTACGAGGCACATCGTAATCATAAGCTGGACTCATTTTTCCCATAGGTAATCTTGTATTTGTATCTAATCAATGATATGACCATATTACTATCCTCTTCCCAAGTAATTCAAGTTTGATCATCACACCCAAACCATCCATCAATTAATATAGTTTATATCCACCTAAGTAATGAAATCTTAGTGGGGGAAGAACACTCTCTTTAGGTTCATGTAAACTAGAACAAAATCCCCATGATATCTCAAGGACTCTACATGTCCAATTAATTAACCATCTATCTCATCTCATTTATCACATTTAACTAAAGGTTACTTAGACGAACTTGTTACTATGTTCACTAAATAATTTTCATTCCATTTAATTAGTACCCTTGAGGGGTCAATTTATCTCAAGGAAACAAATTCTACAAATATTCTCATTTATCAGTAATGATGTTTTCAAGCCAATTCATAAAGATACATCATGGCCCATAACACCTTGTTTAGTCCATAGAAATTTTACTTTAGGAATTAAATTCACTAAAATTATAAATTTCAATCACTCAATGTGGTGATACTACACAAATATCCCATTCCAAATCAATCGTATGTAATAGAATAAGTAAAATTCATAAGGACCACAAACCTCATTTATTGAGTTAATGTCCATTAATTTAATCATGGACATACTCATATAATATTTTCAGACTCAAAACGTGACAACCATAATACCTTGAGTACCTACTTTAATACATAATTCCCATTAGTTAATTATAATTTTTTTAATTTAATTCAATTTTAATTAACAAATAGGCCTAACATATTATAACTCATAAGATGAACTCGTTTCATCAAAATATAGAAAATCCATAAATATGAGGATCATCACACACTGAAGAAACTATCATGGGAAAAATTCCTTGCATGTTATATCAATTCAGTCTCAATTTATCTTGAATTTTGTCTAAAATACCTAAAAATATTCATTTGATGATGTACCTTCACAGTAATAGTCTGCAATTATATATAACTATTATCTGAATATATCCTCAATCCATTGTATTAGAAACCTACATTATATAAAATGATTCCACCATTCTCTAATGGAATCATTAATGAGACCCTAGAGAGACAAAAAAAATAATAGAAACAAAGAAGAAAAGAAAAATATGAAAAACATGATATGCTCACATTGAACCACTATAGAAATTACACCACATTCCACCACAGTCCATGGGGTTTCTAGAAGGAAGTAAGAAATGGTTTTAATCCTCATGTGTGTGCAAGGTAGGAATGAAAAAAAGTTTGGATCCATATTATTGAAGAGGGGGAAGTGAGTATTTGGAAAAAGTTTTGAATGCCCATGGAAAAATGGTTTGCAACACAGATTTCACTACACTGTAGTGTGCCTCCCAATAACTGCTGGAGAACCTTATATTCCTTGAGGAACACTCTAATACTCCCCCCTATTTCACAATATAGTTCATCCTTGCTAAAATTCCTATTGGTTTGGGACCATGTTATAACCAGTCCTTGTTTCTCCCCATAGTGCATTGATCATGAAGGACTCCACCATGATGACCAAACATCCATCCTAGGAATTTTTTTAACCAATTTCACATAGGTTTGAACCATATTACTTTAAAAATATCTATAGTGTGGATATCATTGTAGTCATTCAGAACTATTAGACTATGGTACCACAACATTTCCTTTGCAATGGCAAATGTCTAGGCGTCATGCACTTACTCGACCTTGCCCTGAAATATACTCAAGAACCTTGTATCATTTTCAGAACTTTTACATGAACAAAAACAACTCCTTGTGAAGTCTAAATACTTTGAACGTTGATATGAGCACTATTTCTCAATAAAATACACTCGAAGAAGTGAAAATTTAAATTACCACTTATTTTTATAACTATTAATGCAGTATAGTTTTATACGCTCTCTACAAATGTTTTATCATCCCTAAGAATACGTTGTGGTCATAAAACAATAATATTTACCCTTAACTATAATTAACTAATAAACATGTCATCATGTTCCACCTTTGATCTATAAACATGATTCCATTTTGAAACTCCAAATACAAGGAACAAAATTCACGAATGATAGAGCCACTGCTCATCACTATCTCCAATGCACACAGAAATAAATTACCCACACCTTCCTTTCATCAGATACTAAAATTAAATCATTTAATTTGTTCCAATGATCATAGGGATCCCCACTATGATAATGTTCTTATAATATCCAATTATGACCAATGATTATAACCAACATCAAAATCACCCACCAAAAATATATTCTCAGTAGTCCATTAACCCAATAGATTCAATTTCTATCTAAAAACACCTGGAATTACATAAAAACACTAGTGAAACCATCTCTAAATAACATTTCTCAAAAACATCCAGTCACACCTTCCAATGTGTTATATCATCACCCAAGATCAATTCAAAAATCATTATAGGAACCATGTAATCATCTAAAAAACTATAATGATGTATAAACAAGTTTGTTTTTGTAATTTCATTGACAATTACCCAAAAAACCAATTCATTCATCATACTACACTCACTTGAAACGATGTATCTCTAGTTGAACTAAATATTGGATAATGAAAAAACCAATGTAAGAAAAATTCCACTATATTAACATCATATAATACCTTATTCAAATCACAAATTTAGTATTAACTATCTACCTTGATAAAATAAGATTTATTTTCAATCCAAAATCCAAGTACCATATCTATTGTCCAACAACCTGTCTCACTACACCTATGACCCAATAAATATGGGTTTGTATCACTATGGATCATTATTTTCCTATTACCACACGTAATTACATGTTGTGAAAGCCTCACTCATAAACAAGTTGTAATGAGGATCATCAACAACTACACTTTATTATCTCATGTGAGCATCATTGTCGACACTTAATGAAATTTATCCATAATGATCCTATGATTCACTCCCCAACATATTTATTCTATTATAACACTATACTAGTGACGCCTCTATGACTTAATCCATCATTTCTATCTGATAATACTTGTCAAGTCCCACATATATTGAAACATTCCCACAATAATTCCATAAATTTGATCGGTCATTGTCTCACGCAAAACCACTCAGCAATCCAAAATTTCAGGACACTATCCCAAATTAGGGTATAAAACCTTGATCTCACCCTAATCCAATATGGGTTATCTCCCATAAAACCTTTTTATATAAAACATCTCATACTCCTCAAGTCCATGGGTTATTTAACCTAGTCTCACTTGGCTAAACAGTAGAATATGCATCAAAAAAAATTAATATCCTATAAACATAGATAATTAGTTATTACATTCCAATAAATTAGGAATTATTACTTATTCCAAGGAACTATGAATGACCACCCATCACTGTAGAGAACCGAAGCTTGAAGTACATGGATGATACATTACGTTTGCTGAATACTTAATACATAACAAAAACAGACACATAAGGATTGTAACAGTTTAGTGTCTTTGGAAACTCGTAATATAAACATCTAATCATGTTGAAAGATCTTCAACATCTCCCATAAAAATCTTCCCCTTTTAGTTTCCTTACCTAAAACCTTTCTTTATTTCCTGGGGAAAATAAAACATAAAAAGGGTGAGCTTAAATGCTCAATAAGGGAAAACATAGATAACATAAAACAATCCATAAACATTTGAAAGCAAAAACTTGAACATGAAATCTAAACATTAAAACGTTGAGCATAAATCATGGAAGTATGTAAGGAATATATCATAATGGAACATCAATCATGATAAAATATAATTGGAATGAAACATATAATTGTGGCAACCATTCATCACATATCATGATTTCCATAGTAGCAAAGGCATTGCTGCCAAGATCATCTTAGTGGACAAAGTCCCTTTTTGAATCGAGTTCACTCCTCGTTTCAGTCCTATAACACTGAACCGGATTAACTTATCATTCCAGCCATGTCTATCTCATGAGATATAAATCATTACCTAATTCATTGGAGAGAGATATATGTCCCACCCATCTCATAATGAAACCATTCTTACTTGTGCCACAAAATAAACATACATCATTCATAATAACCCAAAGAATAAAATGGTTTTCATAAACATCATCCAATCATCACATAATCCATATAAAAGAAATGGATATCATTTCATAATAAGACAATTGAATCCATTTAAATCATGGAGACTTTATACTTGAAACATACACATATGAAATAATGTCATCTTAGATGGAAAATGGTTTTGATAAAACACTTGAAATGAATTCTTGAGGAAAATATCCTTTTTTCTTCAAAATCATTTTCTTTTCACATAATGCCATGCAATTTTAAAAGAAAAAGATTTTGTTTGAAAATGTTCATGAAATCTTTTGGAGGAATCTTCATGAAAATAAGGCTTTATAAAACTGTAAATATCCTTTAATTCCGTATACGTTAAAAAAACATTCTTCTCGTACTTTTGTCGGAAAAGTCAAAAAGTACCTTGTAGGGTAAATAAAAGAAACATTCCTTCCATACCATGTGGTAAAAGTCAAAATGGGTAAAAAGGACTTTAAACATACATGAATATACTTTTATAAAACATGGACATGGATGATAGTAATAACCCCAGTAAATACTTACGAATAAACAATCTCGGATAAAAATGAGATTTGAAAAAAATATCCCTTACCTTAGGTCCGTTATGCTTCGTATGTATCCGAAACTCCTTTATAATGATTTAAATAATGTCATTGAATTATTTATTAATCATATTCATTGTTATGATATCATAGATGGTTCACTTATGACTTTATATTACCCGTTCTTTTGTAAATTCCATGTTAAAGAGCGTTTTGGGTAAAATCGTTTCATTTGTCGTCCGTATTTTGACTTGTAATTATTCATAGGATTAATTAGATCATGATTAATTAATTCCAGAATACAAAAAATGATTTATATATAATATATATTCATAATATAGATATATATAATAGATCGATAAATGGAAATAAATACACCGTTCATGGAGACGGTAGGTCGTACATACGCACGGACTCTGTTTTCATTTCCTTATTGAATTGAATGGAATTAAGTATATGACATACATATATATGTACATAAATCCGGTAGCATTATTAGGTCATATATTTCATTATTACTTATTATATATACTTTATAATTATTATTTAATTTTTAACATGGAAAATGAATCTCATCGCGTCGTGGAGACGGTAATCCGCACGTACGCACGAGCGATGATATCGTTCCCATGGAATTGCATTGGATTGTATGTATACTATTTCAGAATCAATATAACTTTACAATAATCATATATAGTCATTATTTACACCATTATACCCATCCAAGTAATGTGGTGGTGGAAAATAGATTACACCACGGCGTGGAGACAGTATTCTGTACGTACGCACGTGCAGTGATTTCGTTTTCCATAGGATGGATAGATGGTGAAATATGGTTGTTTCATACATATAATAACATATCATTATATGATTGATACTAATTTTATTACTTCATAATTAAAAAACTAAAGAAGAAGAAGTGGAAGAAGAAATAATGTTGAAAGAATCGGTAACGGACATTACCTCTTCTTTGAAGCACCTCTTTGAGACCTCCAATTAGGGCACTAAAATTGTTCTTCTAAGAAGGCCAGGACTTCTAGGATGTTTCTAGGGAAGTGGAGAAGATAATTTTTTAGGGGTTGGCCGATATTGAAGGCTCAAAGTGGTGTGAGGAAGATAGGGAGGAGGTGCCCTTTTATATGGGAGGAGAGGGGCACCTTTGGAATAACAAAAAATATTATTTTATTATAAAGTCATATTCGGTTTTTAATAGCTCCAAATTGATATATTTTCTAAGATAATGTGGGGATGGGTCACAATACTTCATCCAATATAATTTAGACTAGTTTAGTTCATTATATTAACCTTATATTTTAGTTTTAACTCTTAGTTAATTAGATTGACATTTACTATGTCACTTTGTATTTTTATATTATATAGTTAATAAACTTACCATATACATCCAAGAGACCCCCAAGTGGTCCATTAATGATACACCTATCAAGATATAAGTATCTTTGAAGAACCTTAGATTTTTAGGAATATAATAACAATTAATAATATACTATTTGTTTAAAAAACTATTTTATGTCAATTTTGACACTATTTGGTAATTGATCTGTGTGAGAATCATAACAGAATTATTAGTTCGAAAAAAGTTAATTAAATAAATATTAACATGTCATATTAACATATAAAATTATTTTAATACATAAAAAGTCTCAAATTACATTTATTTGCGTATTTATGACATAAATTATGTCAATATTTCATTAATAAGATAATTACTGCATCATCATTGTGTCATAAATAAATTAAATTTATTTTAAGTCTAAAAATTAAAAATAAAATACCATTATGTAAGAAATCTTTTTATCTTTCTAATGAAGATTTATAGTCTAATTTATCTTATGTATAACCCTATATTGAAAATTATTTAGTTATTAAACATTGATTTTAACTATTTTAACCCTTCATTAAATAAATTAATAATAAATGTCCTAATCTAATCCAAGTGGGCCTAAATGGTCATATTTTATTCCTAATGTTGTTTTTGTTCGAAATAAACTTATCCAATAGAATTAGGACACGTGTTAAGGTAATAATAATAACACTTTTACCCTTAATTACCCTATTTACTTTTAACCGTGGTAAAAAAGTAAAAAGTTACTATTCACCAAAAATTATTTTTATCTCATTGAACCACATTATAGTCCTTGATATTAACCGTGTCTCTCTGATTTTCAAAATTCCACTCACAGAAGCCGTAAAATTATGTTTTATGAAAAATTTAGTTTTTTAACTACCACTTAGTGGTTTCACTATTCATCAAAAAATGAAAGTTTCCAAAAAAATACCAAAAATTAGGCCTAAGAAATATTTTATATTATGAATTACAAAATGATGTCTACTTTACCAAATTCAAATCATATCAGTTACATTAACTAATTTTAAAATTAATTCCCGTCGTCAAAACAAATAGTGTGTTTTTAGGAGATAATAACTATCAAAAGATTGACACTTGTTTATGTCCCGTTTAAATGTGAAATTACATCCAATGACCAAAATTGTATTAAATTGTACAAATATATTATAAATATACTTTAAATCCACTCAAATTAATAATTTATCACTATTAATTATTTCGATTTAAAAAGTTGTTTTTAATTAAAATTTAGTAATGTTCACTATTCATCTGAATATGAAAGTTATCCAAAAAGTACCAAAATTTCACCCTAAGCTAATTTCGATATTCAGAATCCAAAAATGAAGTCCATTTTGAAATATTTAATTTATAAAATTTCAAAAAGTGGGTATTACTATTCATAACGGCAAGTTCATAATAATATTATAATAATATCTCATTTAGTGAAACTCGGTATTGCATACTACACACGCTATTGAGGAAGGTCTTTATTACGTGTAATGCAAGCCAAGTCAGGGATGCGTGTTGTGAAATCTCCTTTTGGTGAAGCGTACAACACAATACATTAATGAAATTAAAAACAATATTTTTCACAAAATCTCGGGGTTTACAATAACGGAGGAATTGTTAAAAAATTCGGTGTATTTATCAACATGTTCATAGTTTTTTTTTGAATGTATATCTACAACCAACGGGGTTGGGAACTCGACCGGTCTATCGCTCAAAATACATACTTACCATCGAAATCATTGAATTTTCTGTATATCATGAAAGAAAAATTAACCCCTTTGCATATACCATAAAGTGTATCACACCTTGAATAAATATATCATTACCCGAAGCATCTTACCATGCTTCCAATATATAAGGAACCTATAATCCAAGGTAATCCCTTTACTGGGTTAATATTGTATATACTACTTTAGTAACCAATATACTAATTTGCATATAAAGTCTGTATGATCTACCACTATAACCATAATTTAGGTCTCACAAAAGACACAACCCAAGGGAAATGTAATACCCCCAGTTTTGGTGAAAAATATGTTTTGAATTAATTTAATCTTGTTGATATTTTTCATTTCTTGCAACACTAAATATAAATTGTGTTATACGAGAGAACAATGTTATTCTTTATTTGTAAGCTACAAAATTCTAATATTTCATTATATGATATCCCAATATAAGTTTATTCTACAGACAAAACAAACTTGGTATGCATTATATCTAACACTAACTTGGATTGCGTTACTTACAATACTGAGTTTCTATGAAACTGTAATTTTTTATTATAAATAATTAAAAGAGGCAGTTATTACATAGTGATTAAAAGAAATAATTATAATATTAATAATAAATTTTTAGATATTATTTATAATTTTTTATATAAATAACACATAAAGATGATGAAACATATAATTTTTGGTAATGTATTTATATGAATGGAAATACCAATTTCTCAATAGAATTTCTTTTTAAGACCTATTCTCAAAAATATTAAAATTAAATTTAGACACTTTTAGAAGTTTAATTTGATAAAATAAAAATAATTTTTAATTAATAATTTAAAATTTATCTTAAGGTGAATTTTTGGGGTTTTTATCTAAGAAACGTCATTTTTGGTGAATAGTGAAAAATACTAAATTTTAATTCAAAACTTCTTTTTAGTATAATTTATTTATATAGATAATTTATATTTTATGTTTTTTAATGTAATAATTTATCCAATATACATCTATTATCCCAATTTAGTTCATTGTAATAATTATTATTTCGAATTTAGGTATAAAAGCGTAATGAGATTTTAAACATTCTAACATTAAAAACCTGATTTCTCGCCACATTTGAAAGAATATGATTAAACTTAATTTGGTAGATTTTGTGAATTAAATTTAAAAATATATATATAAACAGTTGTAATCAGTACTATATTTTTTTTATAATAACAAAAACTTAATTTTGACCCAAAATATTAATGAAAGTGATTAAGATTAATTACAACGATTATTGTAAAATTAAGCTTAGTAAGGGAATAAACCAGAATCTTTCTGTCTCAAATGAACTAGAAACATTCGCAACACCAAATCTATGGACATACTTCATCATACACCATAAATTCTTGAGTTTTGTTGGTTTTGGATGTCTTTTGTTAATTAAATACATGGTTACACCTAACTTGTTTTTGAAAAGGCCAAGTGTGTCTCCACCCTTCCCTATAAAAGGACACCACCTCTCCCCCTCTTTGAACCTCTCAAACCACTTAGGTTTGACCAACCTCTACCCAATATAATTTCCAAATTCTCTCACATCCTAATTTAATCCTCAATATGGATAGAAATCTAACCAATGAATCCCTTTGGTGCAAACAAAAATTAGTAACTCGTGGAAGAGAAAGTTTGGGCAAGTGCAAAGAGAGCCAAGACATAGGGTAAGAGAATTTCAAATCAGTTTTTATTTTGTGATATTAATTACTTATAAACCACTCAATTTTTTTTTTGTGGTGCATATAACTCTAATGGAAGAATTTTATGATTCATATACTTCAATTTATGGGTATTCTTACATCTAGTTGATGGTATTCTTTTAATGGGATTTATGTTTCAAATGTTACCAAATTTGTAAAGTAATTTTGTCTCAATTTTCCTTCATTGTTTCACAAGTCATGTTATGAACCTATATTTTTATATGAGGTTTATATATTTCCTTTTACAAGTTAAATCATTAATCTCTTTCTATTAATGATATTTTAAACTCAATGTAATTTCATTTTCTTATATGGGGATTATAATTCAATGTTACCTTGTGGATAGAGTTTATTGAAAAATTCTCATCGTTTATAATGATTTTTTTATGATTATGCTTCCATTATTAAAATATTATGATACATATATTTAGTTAACTAATGAATTTTCTTACACTATATAAATTTATGGTATCATCTTGTATTGGTACCATTTTTCCATTATTTGGTACATAAGATTATTATGAAAGTGTTTTTAAGAAAGCCCTAATATACCAATCTCTTCAGATGGAAATTTGTATTCATTCAAAAATTTATTTTCTAAAAAACGTTTTAAATTTTTTTCAGTATTTATTTATATGTTTTAAAATTATTTTAAAAGAAATGGGTTTTAATAGACTTCCCAGAATCATTTATATGTTTTTAAACTGAATTTAATGAAATGGTTTTCAAAATGTTTTCAAGCTTTCATTATTTGTTTTCAATGTGTTATAAATCCTTATTTATATGTTTCCAATTTAATTTCAATGAAAAGGGGTTTCAAAAGGTTGTTTTTAAAGAAAATGATTTGATTGATTTTGACTATTCTTTTATGTGTTTTAAATGTATTTTCAAAGGAAAAGGTTGTCAAAATTCATTCTCGATTATTTATAAGTTTTTATGGAAAAATGATTTCAAAATGATTTCATGATCTATTTATATGTTTTCAAAGTATTTTCTATTAAAATTATTTTTATAATTATTTATGTTTTAAAGTGACTTTTTCAATGAAGAATGGATATTTTCATCATGAAACATTTTTATTGTATATTTCGACATTATTTTCCATCTACGATGACATCAATTGATGTTACTCATTACCATATATGATATGGTCCAAAGGCTTAATTCATATTATATCTAGATTGGTTTATGTTTTTATGGAATGATTCTTATGATACTCAACTCTCTGACATGGGTTATAAATTTTTGAAACCTATTTCTTTTCACAGTTTATTCTTTACTAAAATAATTATTAAAGATATCTTTTTTCTATAGGGTACGATGAGATGAAATTTTCATTATACCCATTTCATTTGATGTGTTATGGTTTTATGTTTATAAATCCGACCTTTTTTCATGTATCATGATGTGATGAATGTTTTTTATCTTGTGGAACATGTATATATGATTTTATTAGGCCACAAGTGTTACTTATATCTCTCTCCAATGAATTAGGTAATGATAAATATCTTATGAGATCAAGAGGACATATAGGAGGGAATTAGTAGCCTAAAAAATTGGTAATCTTAAGACCAAAACAAGATGGTGCCTCTGAGGGATTCTCAATCCCAAAACAAGAGGGTAAATGAGTTGACATCCCATGCTCAAAATAAGAGGGTACAATATTGGAAATCCATAGCTTGAAATAATATTACTTACAGAAGGGAATTGCAAGCCTGAAACCTGAGTGTACATAGAAGGTCATACCATGCCTGAAGAAGGTACACGAGTTATTATCCTAAGTTTAACATGTTATGAATGTCTAATTAGGTATCTCTTTTATAACATTTTCTATGTTTACGTGTATTCCTTGAGTTCCATGTCATATTAATTCATGAATTGTTCACTTTTCTCCCTTATGATTCATTAATTATGAAATATTAATATTTAAGTATTGATTCATGTTTATGATCTTTGATATGTTGGGTAGGATCATCTAATATTATAATCACATTATCATAAACATGAATCAATGAATAAATATTAGAATTTTAAAAGTCCTGAATCATTAGGGAGACAAGAGAATAGTCCCTGAAGGAATTTTAATTGGAACTCATGGAATACACATAAACATAGAGAATGATATGGGAAGGATACCTATTAAGACCATTATTACATGTTAGGCTTGGGATAATAACCATTGTAACTTTTTTAGGAATTGGTATGCCCTCCCATATACACTTTTGTTTTAGGTTTGGAATTCCCCCTCATATACCCAATTATTATGGTATTTGGATTCCATCTAGTGTATCCTCTCATTTTAGGCTTGGGATGTCATCCTGTTTACCCTATTATTCTAGGATTGGGATTCCCTCATGCGCAACCTCTTGTTTTAGGCTTAATATGACCCCTTTTTCGGGCTAGGGATTCCCTCCTTTGTTCCCTGTTGAGCTAATAAGACATTTATGATTACCAAATGCATTGGAGGGATATATAGGTCACACTAAACTAATACGGTCTTTGGGGGTCTGTTTGTGTAATATTTTAAGTATTCCACAAAAGTGATGTGCGGTTAATGTATGAAAAGTGAGGGTCACTCTAGGAAACCCTTTGTTCCCATATCAGTAATTATCTTGAAACTCACGTTCCAAACATCCCAAACTAGGGTTCTCATATATCTGTACCCATTCGACATAACATGAAAAAAAATTAGTATAAAATGACACTAATCCTCATATGGATTCTCTATATGAGACTTCACCCCAAAGGTTCATACTATTATACAAATGTATATACTGGAATCCTAATTTGGATATCTATATCACGTAAAACCACTCATGTTTTTTGGTTTAGGATAATTCCATCAATACAAGATATCATAAACCATCATATCAGTTATTATTGACACTTCAAATAATTTAACATATTTTATTTTAAAATGTAGTTTCAAAATCACATAAAAGCAGTTTATCCTTGGGGAATATAATTCTTATACCAACCCACTATTAATAGATACAAATCTCGTACATCAAAGAACTATATAGTAATCAAAGATAACCTCTATTTAAATTGACATGACCCATGACAAAAGAAAATGTACATCATGGTATAGCTAAGTAGAGTTCAAAAATAATGTTATATAGGGAAACACTGAGTAAGTCATTATCAACACATTAAACAATTTAACCCTATAATTTCAATGACATAAATCACACAAAGAATAATATTTTTCATGGGATTCATATGTGACAAGAATGATGCATGCACACATGCCTCTTTCCAATAGGGAATGATCTAGAAACCAATAATATATAATTATTTAATTAAAAAAATGAGCATTAATTTCAGAAACAATCAACTAAAATGTAATTGAGAATACAATGAAAAACAATCCCATATCCCTGGTAACCTGAAATATTCCTTGAAAAATGTGTTTATTTAACAATACAGTAGGAGAAATCGCATGCTCAGATACATTCCTATATCATATATCTACCACCACCTTGTTAATATGATAAAAAACTCAATCACATTCAATTATATAAGTCACATAAATTTTGTGATACTCTTTTATGTCATCCTCTCCCAGTTCATGGCCACTAATAGGTTCCCAGATTGGAGAAGTCACTAATTGACTTAATGTCATCCACTATATGTACCAATGGTTGATGATTATTAGTAGAGGTCTAGGGAAGAAGTGTGGGGATACTATACACCCATATCATGATTAAAAATGGTATAGAAAATAACTAAATTACATCTATTATAATACACATCCATTAGAATATCTAGAATTAAAAAACATGATCAATTATTAATAAATAATGAATATGTGATCACAATGTCATAAAAACTCATTATCATGCTAGTACGAAAAGGCCAATCACCCACCAGGATAATCAGATAAATTATTTAAATAAAATAATAAATATGGGAGACCCTATTTCATCCTTTAGCCATACCAAAACCGTATATTGACTCCATCTATGCTATCCAGCTAAACGATCCAAACCTATCCATCATCCTAATGAAAACTTATGAATTGTCAAGTATGCTTAATTTCCCATGTTACATGGACTTTAAATAAGAATGTGATAATTACACTTTATGGAACCATTAATGTTTCCTCATACATAACTAGAATATACATGTCATGTATACGTGACATTCTTAACAAAATTATATATATAGAGTAGAAGTATAAAAAGACATAATTGATCCTCAAGTAATAATTTGACACCTAATATCAACCATAATTACTTTAGTTAGTGACAACGTGTCTCTCAACACATTACATAATCATGCCTATAAATATTTTCCCTAAGGATGATTCTTAGGAGAAGTCCATGAGAATCTATTAGCATCTGTCCGAACATCCAAATCATAAGAAAAAATCCTAGGTATCCAGTAGTATATTGATCACTCAAGGATAATAAATCCCTCCTTAATATTCGAACATATACCTCTCATGGGGGGAATGGGGGGTAGCGTGTTCCTATTGTAAAATCACATAGTATACTAATCACTTATGGGATAATGTGCTCCTCTCAGATCATCTCACTTATACATCTACATTAGGGTAGTTTTTCCCCCTCATCCAAAACATATTAGTAAAAACTAAGTCTAGATCCATTGAGAATAATGATGACATCCTATATGTCTTAATACATCTTAGTGAGTAGTGAATCACCCCCAAATCTTCCCAACATTAGTACGCACAACTGTCGTATCCAAGGAGAACTCCATGTAACACCCTTATAATTTATATATATTTACTTTGAAATAAAAGTTATTTTTTAAATATTTTTCTTAAATGAAACTATGAGTCTATATGAAAAAATGTATTGTTTTTACTACCCTCTATTTTATGAAATATTTCTCTTCAAATAAATAAAACTTCCTTGGTATCATGTGATATATAAATCCTGAAGTCTATATAAACTATAATATAATATACCTCTATAACTTTGAAGTTTAATGGATGGAATGAATAAGAATTATTTTAATTTTTAAATTTTGAATAATTTTTAAATATAAAGAATATATATTGACCAATAGGTACTCAATTATTATTACAGTCATTAGGTGATTTAAAAATATATTTTTCATCAAAAATTGGATTCATTGGTTTTTTTAGGACAAATATAATTAGTTTCTGAAACATTTATAAATGTTATTTGAAAAAATTAAATTCAATTTTTTAATTATTATGTCAAAATTATCATAGAGTAAATTTTGAGATTTTTTTGTTTTTTGATGTATAGTGAAAAACATTGATTTTATTTTAAAACTGTATTTTCATTTAAATAATTTAAAAGGTTCGATTATTTTAAAAATTATTTTGAAAGTATCATAATTTAATTTATAATATTATTAAATCAATTAAGTTAATTGAATCAATTTAATGGTGTATTATGTTATAAGACCATTTTATATTTAACATATTTTATTTTGAAAAACTACTTTTCATCATGAATTGCGCATTAAATTTTAAATTAAATTAAAAAAATTTTGTAAATAAAATTTTATAAAATAGATTTCATATCTTAAATCATCATTTCCAAATAACAATAATGTGGCCACCTTAAATTTTACTGTAATATAAAGTAAAAATATTAAATATATGTAACTGATGTTATGTTTAAAATGAGTTTATAGTGGGATAAAACAAGAGATAAGTGTAATATTGAAAATTTAAAATATAAAAATACTCTTTTAAGTATATATTTACACCACATTCAATATCTTTCCTTTTTATCTATCTGCTTTTGGAATCATTTTTCTTGAGTATGAATTATTATATTTTAATATTTTATGAACTTCCATGTGTGTCCTCCCAACTTATAAAGAGACACCCATAATTTATATTATTTTTACAATTTTGAAATATTTATTCAAACAAATACCTTACCAACTCCATTATAATATTTTTTATCTATAAATTAGTGGTTTTGGCCTTTATAAAATTCTATTACAAGGGTCCTTAAGAAAGGATATTAATGAAGCCTATCGAAGAAGAGGTAATAACCTTAATTGGCCACTTCGAATTTATTTCTTCCTTAACATTCTTCAAATTTTTGGAATTCATAATAAATAATCAATTAATTGTACTAAATATACATAAATTTTATTAGTATTATGGAAACAACCAATATCCACCATGTATTAAATTTAATAGAATGTGAAATTATCGTTTATTGATAAATATGCACTACCACCTCCAAAAATGGTACAATTCATATTACATTAGCATCTTTCTTGAATGGTTAATATGATGAGATTTATTTTATAAAATATGTAATTGAAAAAATTATTATTCTGGAATTATAATATCATATCAAATTTATTATCTTCGAATCTATAGGAAAACCATAACGGCCCTCATGTGTACCTATTAACTATTACATCCATGAAGTAATTTGATTAATTTTCCAATTTTACTTTACATAGTCTATAATAATGATATATTTTCTGAATAAATATTATATATATGATATAATGATTATTATATAATGTTTAATTACTATTTTTGATTTTCTTCAAAAATTTAAAATAGCATTCTAGTGTACGTAATACCTACTATCTCACTAAATGGCGTATATCATTTTTCAACTCTTCCTTGAATGGAAAACACTATATATATATATATTGAATATATATGATATTAATTTTTTTATTAATGTTATAAATTAGATGAAACCATTATTAATTTATAAATAATGGAATTACCAAATTACAAGTTTTATGAAAAAAGATAGAATTATCACCCATAAATAGTGATTTTAATAAGTACTTACTAATGAATAGTTGTTAAAATGTAATAAGTGAATCGTATATTGTAGTACCCCAGTTTTTGGTATGTAACCCATTCTTGATGTTATTAATGGTTATAATTTTATGGGTGATGAATGGGAGAGTCAGGAGAACATTAAATGTTGTTTGTGGGAAAGGTGAAGTCACACGAGCGGCACACAAGTTGTTTAAACCGTGCAGCCAAACTGTGCATCGTTGGCCCTCGAGGCAGTAGTTTCTGCACGGGCAGTGCACAGTTTATCTAACTGTGAGGCCAAACCGTGCATGGATTGTCTGCCGGGATAGTGTCTAATTCATGGTTAGCACACGGTTTGTCTAACAGTGCGAGAGAAATGTTTGACCACTTAAATGAGATCTTATTAAGGTGGATCTCACACGTTTTTGCCTCTAAGTTGTTCATTTTTTCTCTTGAGCAGCCTTAACTCAGGAGTTTTCTTCTCTGGAGGTTATAGAATGTCCTACCATCATTGTAGAGGTGATATGAAGGCTTCTATTGGCGAATTTAAGCCGTACTCTTGAGGTATGCGATCATTCTTCATCGTTCTTGATCAGTTTCTTAGATCTACATAGTTCTACTTCAACTCTTCTCTCAGCTTCTTAGATCTATGCCTGTTATGGGTATATCTAAGTGTGTGGATGAAAAATATTATGATGTTTGGTCTTGATCTTACAAGGTGAAGATATCTAACATGTGTTTTAGAAGAACCAACCTGGTTTTCTTATGTGTTCTCTGTTTTTTGGGGTTTTTGTCAAAACCATTGGGGTAGGAGGCTTCATTCTCCACTCCACTTAGTAGAACAGATTGTCTTGCTTTCAAATTGAGTGTGTGGCATTTAATTGATTGTTATTTGGTTTTTAACACTTTTTGGAAACCTTCTTGAGTGATGGTTGTGAAATGTAGAAAATTTGGGATTTAGGATGACTGCTTTGGCTCTTAATTTAAAAATTGAGATTTTAAAATGGGGATTTTCTGGAATTGTGACACATGTTTTGGATTAAATGTTTTCAATGAAAGGGAATGTTTTATTGAAGTGAAGTAACTTTTTAAAATTGGTATATTCTTTGGTTTTCGATAAATGAATAGTTTTATTGAAATGGTTTGAATTCATTGAACACACTTGGTTTTTGACATGATGGTTGTGTGTGTTCATAGGAATGTGGGATAGATATGGGTTAGGGGTGTCCCCTATAAGTGTTGGGATGGATAAGGGTTAGGGATCTCTCCAGTCAAACATTCATATTGCATTCGGGATAGATTAGATTTAGGGGTCTCCCCCATCAGTTTTGGGATGGATAAGGGTTAGGGCTCTCCCCCATCAAACATTCATGTGCATTTGGGTTGGTTAAGGGTAAGAAGTACCCCCATCATTGTTGGGATGGATAAGGGTTATGGATTTCCCACTCTTCCAGGTAGAATGCATGGTTGGTTTCAAGGGTTTTTCGAATGTTTGGGTATTCCAAAAAGGGATCTTGTGAAATGGTTCTAAAGATGGTTTGGTTATTTTTCTAGAAAACTAACTTGCTGGAAAGTGGGTTTAAATTTATCTTGGAATGCCTCTGGTTATGAATGGTTTTTGGAAACTTGTTTATATTTAGTTATAAACTGCTTTTTTGAAACTGTTTTATATAAAGTGTTCTGTATATAAATGTTGTATCTTTTCTATCCTAGTGGCATGATTAGGGAATTCATTGGGAAAACCTACTGAGTTTTATACTCACCACTGCTTTGGCACTTTGGTGCTTTTGCAGATGTTGTATTCTGGGTCACAAGTAAAGGTAAATCATCTTATTGCTAGTGGCTCATGGTGATGCTTGGGAGTGTTGCGGAGCTTGGAGCTTCTGGAGCACAGAGTTGTGTCTTTTGAGAGTCTTGAGTTGTTCATCTGATGTGTACCTTGATGTTTATTTTGTTCTTCTGAAGTGGTGTACTTGATGTGGTTTGACATAAATGATGTTTTTTAGTGGTCATTCATTTGTTAATGCATCATATAGTGAATTTTTGTTTATTCTTGGTTGGTTTATGTGTTATTCTTTAAAGGGTAAATCGTCCCCCATTTTGTGTTTGAAACCCTTCATCATTTATTGATAGCCTTTGGCGTCTTGGGGATGTCTATTAAGTCCAAGTAATGACTCATTGAGTGCTCAAGCCAATGAGAATTGGCATTTCATTACAAAAGTTATTAGATTGTTCGGTCCTTTCCTAACAAGTGGTCATCAAGGGTCTTGGTCTTGGAGTTGAAATTCATTCTTGTCTATTGTGTGGGTCATAATCTTATATAGGAGTAGGATTGTTGAAACTTGAAATGTATAGCATAAAAGGACGTAGATAACTTATATATGTTGAACTTCATGTTACCAGGGTGTTGGGTACATAAGTGTTTTGGATACACTTCTAGAATGTTGTACATCTCATTGTCATGGGTTTAGCCAATGAGATGATCATTCCATGCATTGTAGAGGAATGAATTCCCACTAATGTTTCATATCTCATTATGAGGAATGATTTCTTAATTTTTGCAAGGTGTGAATTTTCGGAACAAATGAAAAATATGTTTTCAATGAAAGATTTTAAAAACATGATATCTGTTGTATTTTGAAAATGCGTTGATTTTCAAAAGGCATGGGGAATGTTTTCAAAATGTTTTGATTATGATAAAAAGGTTGTTTTGAAAACAATGTTGTGATAGATGATGTCATAGAATTTTAAATGCTAAGACATCAGTTGCTGGAGAGTGAGATTTATGGAGTTTTTTGTTGGTATAGAAAATGGAACCTGATAGGCATCGTTGGAACCAACCCGAAGAGGATGTGGAGAATGTGGTTGAACTAGAACCATATGTGAACCAAGATATGGTTCAGAGTATTGTACAGGCTGTTCATTCTGTTGATACGGGGAACCAGAGGAATGAACAAAGGCATGTAGATCATACCATCCAGTTCATGAAGTTGAATCCATAGAAATTTCGGGGTGATGCTGAACCCAAAAAGGTGGAGGTGTGGCTAAGTAGGATGAATCACATCTTCAATTTCATTGCCACACCTTTAGAGCTCAAGGTCAAGTTGGTGATGTATATGCTCAAGGATCTTGCATGACAATGGTGTGATTTAGCGGTGCATGCTAAATTTGATGAAGCCCAACAATGGGATGGATTTTAAAAAACTTTTCAACAAACAATTATATCCTCACACGTTCATGATCCAAAAAATGATAAACTTTTTCATCTTGAAACAAGAGAGTCTCTATATCATAGTGTATGAAGCTAAATTCATGATTTTAGTCTGTTTTTAACCAGAGGTCACGAAAAGTGTGTCGTTGAAGGCACGCATCTTCGAATCAAGGCTAAGGCAGGAGACTTGATCGAAGATTATGGTGCTATTTATTAAAGATTATACAGAGATGGTGAACAGAGCAACTATTATTGAACGTGATATCTCGGGATCGATAGGATGATTTATGATGATACATGTGGGAAATAGTGGGAACTCAACCTCTAGGAACAATAGGAAAATGGACACCTATTTCCATGGTGCAAGTGGATCTATATATTAGACAGCGGGATCAGTAAACCTTCTTCCATGACCCCAGTGCAAAGTAGGTTGTTTTCAATGTGGTTCTCTTGACCACAAAAGGAGAGATTGTATGGAAAAACCTAGAGAATGTCGCAATTGCAAGCAGATGGGGCATCTATAGTGCTATTATAGAAACGCACCGAGGTCTGGTGCATGTGAAACTCCTTAAGAGTCGCAAGCATCATATGCTTCAACATAAAATGGACAGCAAAATCAGTCTCACCAGCATAATAGAGCTATCGATTGTGATTCTTGAAATACCATGAATCCTCAACCAGGGAAATCTCAACAAGGCAATAAGGATAATAGTGCATCAATGAAGCACTTGTATAGAGATGAGCAGATGATAGTCTATGATTTGGTTGGACCATCTACGGTGAGAGGTACAATTCTTTTGAATTCTACACTTTTGAAATTTATCTTTGATACTAGTGCATCACATTCCTTCATTTCTTCTCATTATATTGAATTTCTATGTTTAAAATTAGAAATGATGCCTTTTGTTTTGAAACTGAAAACTCCTCTTGGTGAAAGAGAATGTCAAGACTTTGTGTGTAGAGCATGTGCTATAACTGTTGATGGAGGTGAGTTAAAATGGGACTTCTGTATATTGGACATGGATTTCTATTATGTGATCCTTGGTATGGATTGGTTGAAAATGTTTATGTCTCACATAGAATGTTATAGTAGAATGGTTAGTTTCACAACTGAGGATGGCATCGACCATCTCTTCAAAGGAGAGAGGATGAAAGAGAAAGGTGCAAAGAGATTGTTATCACCAATGGTGGGAAGGATATCTTACCAATTGGTAGCATTGACTTTGGAATCAAAGGAAGAGATTGATGAAAATATTTTTCAAGCTGTTCTGGATCAATTCCCTAGATGTATTTCCGAAGAACTTCTCAGGGTTACCACCACTAATGGAAGTAGAGTTTACGATTTATCTCCTCCTGATGACCAGTCCTATTTACCTTCCATCTAATAGGATGGAACCAACAGAGTTACGGGAATTGAATGTGTAGTTAGAGGACATGGAATGTAAGGATATCATTCAACCAAGTACTTCTCCATGGGTAGAACTGATGTTATTTGTGAAGAAGGAAGATGGAACTCTTTAGCTTTGTGTTGATTATCGAAAGATTAACCAAGTTACGATAAAAAATAGATATCCACTTCCATGCATTGATGATCTATTTGATCAATTAAGGGTACCTCAGTGGTTCTCCAAGATTGACATGTAATTTGGATATCACCAATTATGAGTTCAGAAGGAGGATATTTCAAAGACATCTTTCAGAAGCAAATATGGTGACTTCGAATATGTAGTCATGCCTTTTGGTCAAACGAATGTACCAGAAGTCTTCATGGATTTGATGAATCAGATATTCCAAGAATATCTAGATTACTTTGTTGTGGTGTCTATAGACGAAATTTTAGTGTATTCAAAGTCATGGGATGATAATGCGGTGCACCTAGAAATAGTGTTACAAATCTTGAGAGATCATTGTTTGTATTCCAAATTATCAAAGTGTGATATTTGGATATAGGAAGTACGTTTCCTTGGCCATTTCATTTCTGAGAAGGGTGTTTTTGTTGATCCTAATAAGTTATAAGCCATTATCTCATGGAAACCACTGAATAATGTGTTCGAGATACGATGTTTTATTGGTCTAGATGGTTACTACAGATGCTTTGTGCATGATTTCTCATGACAAGCTTCAACAATGATAGCTCTGACTAAGAATAATGCTCTCTTCCATTGGACGGAAGAATGTCAGAAATCCATTCATGAACTGAAAGTTCGTCTTACATCGGAACCTATCTTGATCTTTCCAGAATGAGGATAGGGGTATGTGGTGTATTGCGATGCTTCAGGAAAAGGGTTGGGTTGTTTTCTCATGTAAAGAGATCATGTGGTCGCTTATGGCTCAAGGCAGTTGAGTGTTCATGAGAAGAATTACCCAACACATGATTTTGAGTTACCTGTAGTCGTCCATGCATTGAAAACATGGAGACATAATCTCTTTGGTGAGAAATTCACTTTGTTTACGGATCACAAAATCTTGAAACACATTTTATCATAGCGAGATTTGAAACTGAGGCAAAGGAGGTGGATGGAGTATCTCCAAATTTTTGACTTTGAATTGATTTACACACCCGGGAAAGGAAATTTGGTGGGGGATGCATTGAGTAGAAAGTCATATGCCCAGTTAGCGAAAGAAGATTCAGATGAATGGCAGTTGATGTCAGTCTTAGCCGACATGCACATGGAATGTGAAGACCAAGTTGATGTTTCTGTTTTCTTTTCAGCTACAATTTTCCCTGATTTACTAAATATGATCCAAGAAGAACAAAAATCTAATGCAGAATGTCTAGTTGTAAGTTCAAAACTCAATGGTGGGGAGACCATTGATGGATGTAAACATAATGGGGGTTCAGTTTGGTGTTTCAATGATCAGATGGTTGTACCTATGGTTTGTCAGGAACAACTCCTTCATGCATTCCAACTTTCATTATTGGCTATACACCTAGGTACATAGAATATGTATAAGGAATTGAAGGTGCAGTTTTGGTAGAGTGGCATGAAAAGGAAGGTGGTCGAGTTCGTCTCATAGTGCCTAACTTGTCAGCAGGTTAAAGCAGATCAGTAGAGACCAGATGGTATTTTACAATCATTGCCAATCCCATTGTGGAAATGGGATCAGTCCGCAATGGATTTTTTTACAGGTCTTCAAAGAATGGTTCAAAAAAACGATGACATTTTGGTGATAGTGGATCGTCTAACCATGTCGGCTCATTTCATCCCTATTCATGAAACTCATATGTGGATGATCATTCAAAAAACTATATTAGAGAAGTGTCAAAGAGGAATGTTGTATCCATTTCTACAGTCTTATATAGAGAACCGAGGTTCACATCACATTTCTATAAATCATTACAACAATCCCTTGGAACTCAGTTGACTATGAGCACGATGTATTATCCTCAGACCTTTGGGAAATCCGAGCGAACGATACAAACTTTGGAAGATATGTTGCAGGCTTGTGTAATATATTTTGGTGGCTCATGGGAGGATAATATACCCTTAGTGGAGTTCTCATACAATAACAACTATCAAGAATCGATACACATGGATCTGTTTGAAGCATTGTATGGGAGACCTTGTCGTTCTCCACTATGATGGGTGGAAATAGGTGAAACTTCACTAGTTGGACCAAGCCTTGTCCAGGAAACAGTATAGAAGATCCAGTTAATTAGAAAGATGATGGAGATCGCTCTGAGTCATTATAATTCTTCTGCAGATTACCGTCGAAGACTGTTTTCGTTCGTTGTGGGTGATCATGTCTTCTTGAGGATCTCTACAAGTCTTGGACATCGTCGTTTCGAGAAGAAGGTAAAGTTATCTCCTAGATACATTGGCCCATTTGAGATACTGGAACTAGTTGGAGAGGTGGAATATTGGTTGGCCTTACCACCATGGTTCAGTTTGGTGCATAATGTGATCCATGTATCTCAGTTGAAAAGGTATCATCCTAATCTTGACCATGTGATCAGATGGGATCACGTTGAACTAAAGCCAGATTCTCCGTGGATTCATATCCTAGTACAGATTTTGGATAGGCAAGAGAAACTATTGCAGGGAAAAAGAATCGGTCTAGTGAGGGTTTTAGGGATGCATGGTCATATTCAAGAAGAGACATGGGAATGTGAGAATCAAATGAAAGAGCAGTGTCCAGAACTCTTTCGGCTGGGTGAAGGTTTTCTACTTTCTGAGGACCAAAAGACCAATGGAGGGGAGAATGTTGTACCCCCAGTTTCTAGTATGTAACCCTTTCATGATGCTTTAAATTTTCTTAAAGTTAAGTTTGATTAATGGGAGACTCAGGAGAACTTTAAATGATGTTTGAGTAAAAGGATAAGTCGCACAGGAGGCGCACGAGTTGTTTAAAAAATGCGGCCAAACCATGCTTAGTTGGACCTTGAAGAAGTAGAAGCCGCACAGGCGGTGCACAGTTTGTCTAACAATGCGGTCAAACCATGCATGGAGTGACTGTCGATGTAGTGGCTAACACACAGTTAGCACCTATTTTGTCTAACCGTGTGAGCAGACTATGCGGACACTTAAACGAGATCCTATAAAGGTTGATCTCTTGCGTTTTTTCCACTACTTTGCTCGTTTTTCCTCTTGAGCGGCCCTAACTCGGTATTTTGCTTCTCTTAAGGTCAGAGAGGGTTCTCCCATCATTCTGGAGGCAATCTGAAGGCTTCTCTTGGCGAATCGAATCCGGATTCTTGAGGTATGTGATCGGTTTTCATCATTCCTGATCGATTTCTTAGATCTACTTAGAACTACTTGTCATATTCTCTTGGTTTCTAAGATCTACACCTGTTATGGGTATATCTAAGTGTTTGGATTTCAAATATGATGATATTTGGTCTTGATCTTGCTAGGAGAAGAGATCTAAGGCAGGTTTTAGAAGAACCAACTTGGTTTTCTTGGGCGTTCTCCGTTTGTTGGGGTTTTCGTCAAAACCTTTGAGGTAGGAGGATTATTTCTCAAATCCACTTAGTATAATTGATCGGCATGATTTCAAATTGAGTGTGTGGTGTTTAATTTATTTTTATTTGGTAATTGAACACTTTTTGGAAACAGTCTTGAGTGATGGTTGTGAAATCTGGAAAATTGGGGATTTTGGATGAGTGCTTTGGTTCTAAATTTTAAAATTGAGATTTTAAAATGGGGATTTTATGCGATTGTGACACATGGTAAGGATTAAATTTTTTCAAAAAAATGAAATGTTTTATTGAAGTGAAATGGTTGTTTGAATTTGGGTTATTATTTGGTTTTCAATAAAAGTATAGTTTTATTGAAATGGTTTGAATTGGTTGAACACTCTTGGTTTTTGACATGATGGTTGTATGTGTTCAAGGGAATGTGGGACCGATAAGGGTTAGAGGAATCCCTAATAAGTGTTGGGATGGATAAGGTTTAGGGATATACCCCGCCAATCATTCATATTGAATTCGGGATGGATAATGGTTAGGGGTCTTCCCCATCAGTGTTGGGATGGATAAGGGTTAGGGCTCTCCCCCATAAAACATTCATGTGCATTTGGGTTGGATAAGGGTAATAAGTCTCCCCCATCATTTTTGGGATGGATAAGGGTTAGGGATTTCCCCCTCTTCTAGGTATCATACATGGTTGGTTTCTTGGGTTTTTGGAATGGTTGGGTATGCCAAAAAGGAATCTTGTGAAATGGTTCTAAAGCATGTTTGGTTATTTTTCTGGAAGAATAACCTACTGGAAAATTGGTTTAAATTACTCTTGTAATGCCTATAGTTATGAATGGTTCTGGTAAACTTGTTTATATTTAGTTATAAACTTTTTTTTAGAAAATTTTTTATATAAACTTTTCCTTATATTAATGCTGCTAACCTTTCTATCATAGTGGTGTGAGTTGGGAAGACATTTGGGAAACCTGCTGAGTTTTATACTCACCCTTGATTTGGCACTTTGGTGATTTTGTAGATGTTGTATTCTAGGAAATAAGTAAAGGTAAAACATCTTATTGTTAGTGGATCATGGTGATGCTTGGGATATGTTGTGGAGCTTGGAGCTTGTGGAGCACAGAGTCGTTGTGTCTTTTTAGAGTCTTGAGTTTCTCATCTGTTGTGTACCTTGATTCTTAGTTTGGTCTTCTTTTGTTGTGTACTTGATGTGGTTTGACATAAATGAAGTTTTTTAGTGGTCATTAATTTGTTCATGCTTCATATAGTGAATGTTGGGTTATTCTTGGTTTGTTTAAGGGTTATTCCTTAATGGGTAAATTGTCCCCCCAACTTCTATTTGAAACCCTTTGGGATTTATTGCTAGCCTTTGGCTTCTTTGGGATGTCGCTTAAGGCCCAGTAATGACACTTTGAGCTCTCAAGCCAATGAGAATTGGCGGGTAATTACATATATGATGTCAAAAAATTATAAATTATTACTTTATATAATTATAATAAAATATAAATTTATTATACATGATTTTATATCACATTCTAATAATGTATAACATATGTTAATAGTTTTACGTTATGATATTATTATTCAACAGGAATGATTCTAATCATGTTTCTGATGATAAAATTTTGTGTCTGGTATCTCAATAATTCATGATTTTTCTTATTTTATGATTATTTTTTATATTACAACATTTAATTACATTTTATTATCTTTAAGAAATCAAGATACAAAAAGAATGTTTTTAAGGAAAACATTCTTTATTTCTCCCTTCGATCAAAATTCCTTTTTCATCCACGTATACATTTTATTATATGTTTTCTAGAATGATTTTAAAAATATTAAATATTTTTTAGATTCATTTATACCAATGTTTAATTTTTTTTGAAAGGATCAAAATGAATATTTTTATCATTTTTCATTTGAAGTAATTTTGACTTTTTACAAAAAAAAAATGTGAATGGAATCACTATATTTTCATACAAGGAATGAACATAATTTCCCACCACCATGACCAATAAATTATTTGAATCTATATTTTAAATTTTTTGAGGATAATTCTAAACAAAAAATTTTACTTAACTTTTTGAAAATTTTTAGATTTTAAAGAATATAATTTAATGTGCAAACGGAATTTTCCACAAGAAGTGTCCCAATGATTTTTTAAAGGAAATTTTCCTGAACAATAACATACATTGATATTTATTTTTTTTTACTAGTGTTTCTATACAAGGATACCATATTTATTATTCTATTGGATTATTTATAATTATCAGGATGAAATGTTTATGTAACCCATTTCATTTTCTTGGGTTATGACATATTATGAATGATTAATGATCATGTAGCTTGTAGTTGAATGTATTTTGATTTTGTGATGGGTGGAACCAAAATTATATATCCCTCCTATATATTTGGTATTGATTGATATTGGATGAGATAATAAGGGCAGAACTGGGATGTAAACCCAATTCAATAAGGAATTTTTTCTTCTATTATAGTCTCTGGAGTAAACCAAGACAAACGGTATGATGGAATTGTGAGTGAACAAAATATATTATTAATTTATTGGAAGTGATTATTTACCATGGAAGTTATTTTGTATGATTATAAATATGACACGATCATTTTTCTTAAGTTAATGTTATGCTATCAATGATCGTGTTCCTTGATTACTTTATGAGTAATTACATATTAACTACAAATAATAATTCCATGATTAAAGATTATTATTTACTATATAATGGTAATGATTTTCAAATGTTATGTTCATATTGTGATACCCATATTCTCCTGATATGATTTAGTGATCATCGATATTTTCATCTTTTAGCCTTACCGAGCATCGAAGCACACTCTTTCATATGTTTCCTTTCCAATGGATATGGAGAAGGGTTTTAGGAATGATATATATATGACGGGTTATATTTTTGAATATCTAATTGTGAGATGACATATAACTCTTATGAACCATTTTTTATGTAAAAAAGTTTCCAAATACAAATAATTTATATGATTTTAGCATGGATCACCTTGTGAGGAAATAAATATTAATATATTAATATGTAATATCTATTTGTGAAAAGTATAGGGATATATTGTTGTAATCATATAATGGTTTAGTTAAATTTGGAAACTAGGATGAGAAAACATTAGTGAGAACCCTTATGATACTCTAATGTATAGGAGGACATCGTAAGTTATGGTAAAAAAGGAGTGTGGGTTTTCTTTAAAAAAACTTCCTATCTAGATATAAAATGTTGATGTGGTTTTTTCATAGATTCACTTAGTGATAATAACCCTAAAAAGAGTTTTTTAATTATATCTAAATCATTAATCTAGTGCATGGTGAGTTTTCACTTACTATACACCTAGGTTGACACTTTTAGCAGATATTCTTTGGGTAACTCATATTTTCAATATGAACCATTATGGAGGATTTGAATAAAAAATGAATATGGATAACCAAGGTTAAAACCAGTGTTTCATAATATGAAATTAATTTTTCATTATTTATACATCAAATGAATGATTTTTCAGGATCAATCAAACTAATTGATGATGCTTTATGTTCATTCTAACAGATTTGGTTTTAGTAAGGGATTGTCGATAGAATGCTGATGATAAAATGGTAATAGGTATGCTCAAATATTAAAATACCTAATTTATTCTTATTTATATGAGTTAAAATATATTAAAAAAATTAAAGATTTCTTATTAGTGTCCTCAATTATGAGACGATGAGTTTTCATTTAAGAAAATGATTGTAAGATGATCTCATCTCAAGGTTATGATTCTTCTCCGATTAATGTTTGTGGGAATGTGCTTCCTGAAAATTTCATTATTACCACTCAATTTGAATTTGATCTTATCAATGGAATGGATTTAATTTATTTACAGAAAACCCATATAAATTATTTAGGAAGGTAAGTCTCATTCGATATTGCAGTTAAATAATTGGTCATCTATTAGTGATATGATAAATATGGAAATTTGATGGAAATTACTTATATTTTATGGTTTTTTTTCTTTTCAAAAGTGGTGTTTATCTAAAATGATTGGGGCGAAACACAACATAAAATATATGTGTATTTCATGATATATTTTTGATGTTTTATTTTATATTTTCTTAGTATTCCATCGAATTATGATGTTGTTATTTCAATATAACTTATATATAATGCTACAAAAATTTCAAAGAATACATATAGAATGGCCTCGAAAGAGTTGTTCTAATTGAAGATGAAACAAAATGAGAATATTGATTAAGGATTCATTTAGTGAAGTGAATCAAAACTGACAACACCTATTATTTTATTAAGAGGAAATATGGATTAATTCAACACTATAATGAAATGTGGGAACATAGAAAGATCACAATCTCGAAAAATTATCCTCAAACCCATATTGATGATTTGTTTGTTCAATTGGGATGAGATAAATATATTTTGAGGATTTATCTTTGATCCAGATATTATCAATTGAGGGTCAAGAAAGACTATATACCCAAAAAAACATTCCATATGAGTTATGGACACTATGAATTTATAGTGATTCATTTTTTCTTATTAATTCCCATATTATCTTAATGGATTCAATTAATATTGACTTAAGATATTAACATTATCAAATTTTTGTAGTATATATAGTTGATATTCTTATATATTCAAAGACTTAATAATATCATTAATATTAGTTTATAAATGTCTAAAAAACCAACAGAAAGGAAATTTGTATTAAAAATTTACCAACTGCGAATTTCGGATAAAAATGATTAATATTTGTGTTATATAATGTCATGTGAGGGTATATATATGGACCCATAAAAGATGGATGTTATTAAAAATTTTCCTAAAACAGATATGATGATTGAGATCTATAGTTATCTTTTTTTGGAAGGATATTACTTATTCTTTATTGATAGTTACTCATAGAAATCTAATCAACTCGTATTATTAACTCAAAATGGATCCATTTTTTATTGAAAGATAAATTTGAGAAAAATTTAATGGAATTTAAGATAAGGATATTCACCACACCTATTATTATACTAACTTATAGCGATGAATGGATTATGATCTATAATGATGCATTGAATAAGGGATTGTATTGTGTCTTGATGTAGAATGATATGGTTATATCATATTCCTCATGATAGTAAAATTTTCATGAGAAGAATTAAGCAACCCATGATTTAGAGTTTTATTTTATAATTTTTATGTTAAATATATGAAGGAAACATCTTTATGGAGAAATATGTTATATATATATTGGTCATAAAGTTTTTAAGTATATGTTATCATTGAAGGAGATGAATATGTTCCATAGAATACAGTTCTAGTTGATTCATTATTATGAATACGTAATACATTACCTCCTTGGGAATGTGAAGAAGGTGGAAGATTTCTTTAAGTTTATATGATAATGTAGGATTATCTATGACATAGATCACAAAATATTTTATATTTCATGATGTTCAAATGATGGATATTGAAATAATGAATGAATGGGTGAAATATTATATTTCTCCAATTAGTATTGAACCATCTATCCAAGGGAATATTAAAAAGGTACAAAAGGTATCTATATAGTTTTAAAAGTATTTTAGAAATATTATTCTTTTTAATCATGATCATGATGGAATGATGTGGGTCTGAAACAATGTATGTGTTCTGTCCATACTAGATTTGAATAATGTTATGTAGGGTGAACCTCAAAGATCACCATTCTCTATTTATCCAAGTTCTATGAAGATGTATTGAGATATGAAAGACTTTTATTACATGAATAGAGATATTTTAGAGTAGTTTTATTAGTTCATATTATGTATACAAGTTATTTATAAGCGAAAAAATTATTAGGGGATGTTACAACCATTACCCATGCTAGAATGGAAATGGGAAAACATCACCGGAGATTTTATCCATGGACTCCCCATAAAAACTAAATGAAACAATTCTATATAGTTTTTATAAAATCTATTGATAATGATAGAACACTTCTCAACTATTAGGGAATATTTCTCTTTTGATAATATTTCTAGTATATAAGTCAATAATGTTGTAAGGATTCATGGTGTAGAATAATATATTATATCTGATTTGGATCAAAGGTTTACCTTGATGTTTTAATAAAGTCATTAGCAGTAACTGTTTGTGTTTCAGTACTGCTTAACATCGTCAGACAGACAGTCAGTTCAAGATAACTATTAAAACACTAGATAATTTTATCATGTCTTAATCTATGTGTTTCAATGGTGGTTGGGATCAACAACATTCTCTTATCATGGTTTCTTATAAAAAAATATTTCACTCAATCATTCAGATTTCACATTATGAATCGTTATAAAAATAAGTGTATAAATCCAACATACTGGGGTAGATTTTAGGGGATAATTTTAGTGGAATCAAATATAGATAAGTAAGTTATAGAAAAATTCAGATCTATTCAGCAACACATCAAGGCTTCTCAGAGTTGATAGAAAAATTATGTTGAAAATCATTGGTGAAATATGTTGTTAGATGTTGGTGAGATGTTTTTATTTGAATTTATCCAAGGAAGAAGGTTATTAAATTCACTAAGAAAGAATATGTATCCCTAGTTACATTGGTCCCTTTATTATTCTCTATCACACAATGCTTCCATTGAATCTATTTGATGTTCAAGATGTGGTGTATGTATTTAAATTATGAATGTAAATACCGGATCCATCACATATTCTAAACTCAAATGTTGTAACAATGAACCATGATCATTCCAGTATGGTAATACCAATATATATCTTAGATCATAGAGATTATTTCCTCAAGAGGAAGACTATTCACCTTGATAACATTTCATGGAGGAATCGAAAATTTTATGTTGCTACATGGGAACCTAAAGATGAGACGAAACATAGATAACCAAATTTTTTTATTGAAGACATTTAATTTTGAAGAAAAAATTAATATTAATTGGTGTATAATATACCACCCCCCTTTTATATTATAATATACTTCTCTTAAAATATATTTAATTTCTTTATAACTTGTGATAAATAAAAACATTATCCTAAGGTATGAGTCTCTTTGTCTCATTTTCAAATTCATGAGATTTTGTTTGATATTTCATTCCTTAATTTATTTTATGTGATGTGATTAATACCAAATGAATTTTTTAAAAATATCTAAAATTAATTTTTTTATAAGATTCATTTTTTTCTTTATTTACTTTTCCTTTGATTCAAAAGTTAACAATGTTGAAATTGCTTTTCATCACTATTTCTCTTCATTAAGATATGTTTTAATGGAACACACCATTTTCTTATCTCTATAGTGTATATAATACCTAATAATTTATTTTTTAAAACTCCATTATTTAATTCATAGGATTTATAAATCTATATGATTATCAAGAATACAATTACTTTTGATTCATTCATTACAAATTCTATATGTTTTTGTATAAAATCTCATTTTTACCAGGGTTTTTTATGCTTAATTTTTTTTGATGAAGAAATTATATGATCTATACCACCCAAATAATATTTATCTTTTTATTATTATTTTAATTTTTGGACTTAATTTTATCTTATTATTTCCCTCCGTTTATTTACACATGATACTGAAATAATTTTTTAAGGAAAACCAACATTGTTTTTCTCTTCAGTCGTGAATATTTTATACCATGTCCTTAATTTATTTTAAATTTTTTCTCGAATACATTTAATATTAATAGGAAATTATTAAGGAAAATTTTCAGAATATTTTAATTTCTATAAACTGGTTAATGTGGCCCTATTTATTTCTTTCCAAATGGGATACATTTGATTTTTACTCAAAATGAAAAAGGATTTGTTGCTTTCACATACATTGAATAATGGAATTTCACAAAAATAATGAATACTATTTCATGTAAAACATCATTTTTTGGTTTCATTTTATATATTGAAAGATAATTTTTTCCTTAATGTTTTTGATTTATTTAATTTTAAAAGTTTGATTTCAAATAAAAAGGTTATTTTCCTCAAGAAATGTTCGTGTGATTATTTAATGTTATTTTTATCTATTAAAACATATTTGATATTTTGTATGATTTATTGGGGGTATGATCCAATGTTGCACCTTTTATTATTTCACTAGGAGATTTATAAATAGGATGATGAAATTTATATGAAACCCATAACCTTTCCATGTGTTATGATTTGATGAAATGAGGAATATTTTATGATATCGTTTGACTCATATGTACGGAATTCATTTTTCTATAGGTGGACCCAAAATTATATATCCCTCCATTGGATTGAGTAAATATGTATATCTCACGATATAATAATAACTATAATGTAGAGATAAACAATTTCATTAAAGTACCATATCCAATAATATTATCATGGGACATAACCTTGACTAACAAAATGATGGAAAAAGGGGTGAAAAAAATCCAAATTGTCATTATTAGAAGTTATAATTGAATAAAGAAATTAATTTATTTACTTATGTTCATCCCATTAACTTATGTCTTATGCGCATTATATTTTTTCATGGATAATGACTTTTTGTTGATTATTCTTCACTCTTTTTTCTTATGTTTTTTGAATAATAAAAATTTCTTCCATGTTTAAGGATTATGATATAATAATTTATCGGTATGAGTTTTTAATGCATATCTCATGTTCTCACACCCTTATTTTTATCTTAAGGCCACTAATGATGAACTCTAATGTTTACGCTTATTGAGCATCTATGCTTACCCTTTCTTATATTTCTCTTTTCTAGGATATGGGAAAATGTTTTAAGTTTGTTATGTCTAAGAAGTGTTATATAATTGATGATAATAATGGGAAATGATATGATATTGTATGTAATCGATATTTTTGTATTCATGTTTCCGAATATACTAAACCTATGTAGTTTTTTGGATTGTATTTTTGGGAATTTTATTGAATATTAACGAATAGGTTGAATTATCTATATACGATAATTATGAGTATTTATTGTTCGTAAAATATAAAAGCATTAGTTAAATTTCTAACTAGGATGATGAATCTTTTATGAGAACCCTTTGGATAATACTAATTATAAGAGAACATATTATGTTATAGTAAATAATGGAATTTGATTTCACTAAAAAAATGTATCCCTATGTGGATACTACAGATGGGTGTGATTTTTTCATAGATGCATCATGGGGTGATAACCTAGAAAATAGTTGGTAGAGTATATCTCAACTTAATTGTAGTAAATGGTGAATATTCCCTTTCTAAAAACCATGTTTTATAGTTTCATGGGACATGAATAAGTTAATTTACATTATATTTAAGATCTATTTTAAAGGATTTGAAACGGAAATTTACTATGTATTACCTTGGTAAAACATAAGGATTCGTACCATGAAAATATGGTGTTAAGATATTGAAATAATATGAATAATTTTTTTCAGTATTAATCATAATTAATAATGATTCTTAATGTTGTCAAAAACCATTTTGGTTCAATAAGGGATGGTAGATAGAATGATGTAGTTGAGGTGGTGACAGGTAATCTCAAATATTGAAGTTTCTTATTTAATAATTGTTATATGAACTAATTTATATCATGAAAATTATCAAGAATATTTATTCATATTTTCAATATTTAGATTTTAATAGCAGTAAAAACATTAAATGGTATACTAATTTGTTCTTAAGTCTATGATTATTCTCCAGTTGATTTTTTTGGGAATTTTGTTCTTTCAATATTTTTATTCTAAATCAAGTGGAATTTTGTTGTGAAATTGTGAATCTATTGACCTTGTTTATATATACAACATATCAATTGATAAAGAATGGATGTCACATTTGATATTACAAACCAACCAAATATTTTCTATCTATGTGATGATAAATAGGAAATTACCTAGGAAATTAAATATATTGAATGAGGATTGATTCCTATTAAAAGGATGTATTTATATCATATGGTTGGAGAGAAACTCACCGTATAAGATATTCATATTGTGTGGGAGTTTTTTTATTTATATCTAGAATATTAACCATATATTCCTCATAATCATGAATTCATGATTTAAAAAAAACTCATTCCATGATTTAATGAACAGAGTCCTTATAGATTACATTGATAAATTTGTGAAAGTAATAATTTGTGATATTTTGATAGGTTACAAGAGAATGTATTATAATTATGATCACATGATTATTATAATTATGACACTAAGAAGGGAGGAATGGTATAAAAAATTTACCAATCACATCAGGTTGTCTAGAGGTTATGTATACAAGACATGAAATCATACCTCTGTAATTGGGTTGATCCACTGGCTTCCTATTCTCATCATGATATATCATAAATGTGGTACACATGGTAGTATAACAATTTTTAGTATTATCAAAACCAAATCATTTTATAATATCCTTAGTATAGGTAATTTGATTCAAAGTAATGTTTTCTTAGCTTTGAATGATTTTGAATCTAGGAAATAATTTATGTTCACACATTAAACTCATTTCAATTTCACTTTCCAACTTTGTTTTCAAAATTAGAACATCTGAATTTTTTAGAATATCCAAAAATAATATCATTTAAAAATATTTTAAAAAATAAAACATCTTTTGAAATTATTATGATAAAAATGGTAGCGTAAACTATACCTTTTGTAAAACCTTTTGTAATAAGAAAATATTTTATCCATTCATACCATGCCCTAGGATATTTTTTTAATCCATAGATATTTTTTCTAATTTTAAAACCTAATTTGGAAAATAGGGGTTTTGAAAAATTTGGTGTCGTTCAAAAAAATATCTTTAACTAGATAAACATTAAAGAATGCACATTTTGAATCCATTTGAAATAGTTTGAAATTTAGATGAGCTGTAAAATATTGTATAATTATAATGTATTCATGTTATGCCACTGGTGGAAAGGTCTCTACATAGTCTATGATTTTTTCGTGACTTTAACGATGAGAAAATAACCTAGCCTTATTCCTTTATATTGTTACAACTCCATCAACTTTGTTTCTAAGCATCCATTTAGTGCCAATAGTTAATGGGTTCCTTGGGTATATCAATGAGTTTCCATACATTATTTCATTCAAACTAATTTAACAATTCTTGAATATCCATTACCCTGGATTCATCACTGATTTACTCGTTGATATATTTTGGTTCAAGCTATGACAAAAAAAGGCTTCATGTTCAATGTGATTTCTTAGATAAGATATAATTTTTGTACCATTATGTTGGTCTCCAACTACATCATCTAAATGGTGATTTTTAAGAGTTATAATGGCTCTAGATGTAGATGGATTAGATTTATCTCGGTATTCCGCATATTTGAGTTCTATTTTTTCAGAGTCTCGAAATATTTCTAGAATTGGATGATTTTTTTCTCATCTGCTAGTAGAATTATAAAGTTTTGAATTCAATTCAATATTTGATAGTTCATCCTCAAGATTTTCGAAAGATATTATCAGCTCATGTGGATCAGTTTCATTAAACATTACATGTACATATTCTTCCACACATTTGGCTCTATTATTAAATACTCTAATGGATTTTCTTGAAATTGAATATCATGGGAAAATTAGTTCATTAATTTTAGAGGAAAATGTGTCAATATTAACATTCATATAATGAATAAGGAAATTACAACAAAAAACTCTCATGTAGTCAACCTTATGATTCCTATTATTTTATAGTTGATAAGGGGTTTTCTTCAATATATCTCTTATTAAGTATCTATTTATTACATAGAATGTGGAATTTATAACCTATTCCATGAAATAGATAGATATGTTATATTCGCTGAGCATAGTACTAGTATTCTCTTGAAGGGTTTTTCTTCTTCTTTCTAAAACTCCATTTTTTTATGTGTCTTAAGACTAGATAATTTGGGATGATATCCATTATCATAGAAAAACTATTCGAAATGTTGATTTTAAAATTCACATCCTTGGTAACTTCTTAAAGTCATAATTTTAATTCCTCTTTGGTTTTATATTGATCTAACATACATGGTAACATAGGAACTAGATTCACTTTTTCGAGATAAAAATAAAACCCATGTGTGTAAAGACCTGGAAATTTCAAGGAAACGTTTTTCTTAATTTACTTTGGAATTTTACAAGAACGCAGTTTCTGATGGTGCCTGATTCCGAGGCCTGGTGTGCCTAGAATAATTTTCCAAAGTTTGGCTCGTGTACGTTCAGTGAACGAACGAGCGGGAATTTCTATCTTTTGAACCGGTGCTCGGAATCGAATTCTGAGGGCACCGATGGAACTGTAGCATCGGTAATTGCTTAGGAACGCCATTTCTGGAGTTGTGTTTACCCGAGAGAAGATGATAAAAATTGTGGAAGTATAATTTATAATTTATCTACAATTTTTATTTTCTTGGTAAGTAGATTAAGTGTTGTGTTACAACACTTGACCCTCTCTTAAGTGGTTTTAATCTATGTAAGGGAGTTAGGGGTGGGACCCACTTGGAGTTAACCACCCATGGGAGGATTTAAGGTGAGGTGGGGCCCACACGAACCCCACCCATTCACATTCCTCTTAAACTCCCTAACTCCATCTTAATTTTTTGTAAACCTATCTTTATTTGAGTAACCTTTCATTTCCTCACCCTCTCCCTCATTAACTCTAGACAACACACACATTAATTAAGTGAATTCAACTTTTGAATTCATTTTGTAAAAGCTTGGCTTGGGTTGATTAAATAATGTGGAACCATTATTTGTTATGGGTTTTCTTTTGTGGTGTTGAGGGTAAGGGAAGAGAGCTTGGAAGTTTTAAATGAACTTCTTCTTCTTCTTCTATCTTCTTCTTCCTTGAAAAAGGAGAAGGCACCGACGTGGGAACTCGCCATCGACAATCCGCCTTTCAAATTCTCTCTGCGTGAAAGGAAGGGAGACGCTGCATCCTCCTCGGACATTCTCTGTCAGCATATATGAAACCTCTCTCTACAATTCCATTTTCCACGACACTGCCGTTTATCAACTTTTGTAAAGGTAGGGAACTTATTTGTAAACCCTCATTTACTCCCTTCTAAATCTAAGAACACGGATCAACAAAATATTAAGTTGATCTGTGAAGATTATGTTACGGGTTGGGAAATCTTGATTACAGGGAGAACTGTAGGGGTTTATTTTGTTTTGTTCGTGAATAGTATTGTTGTCATTCTCCGTTTAAAAAATTGGACCGCTTGCTAACGATTCACGGGAGGGGCCTAGACCACACAAACACGACCGACCCTCCTCCCTTATTTTGTTGTTGTTCCTGTTGTTGTTTGGAACTGAGATGGCACGGAACCATCGCACCGCACAAGACCATGCGGGAATTTAGAAAATCACGATGAAGGAACGTGGTGCCGTTGCGCCGCACCTTGTTGGTAGAACGAATCCACGGTCGGAGTCGGGCCGCGGCGAAGGGGCGCGGTGCCGACGCGGCGCGCCGGGAAAACCACGAAGACGGCACAATTTTTTTTGACGTGCGGATTGACGGGTGACGACAAACGAGGCCGAAAGGTAATTTTGAGGCCTCCGTAGTGAAGATCGGGTCCCGGGAGGACCGTTGGTGAAAACGGCAGGAGAAACGGACCACCGGAGTGCGTCCGGTGGTCCGCAGAAGGCGGAGGCGGCGCGCCACGCCGGCGCGGCGGCGGTTCGCCACCAACTTCAATTAGCGGTGAGGGGGGGAGCCGCGCACCCCGTTCGCGGCTTCCACGCGGCCGCGCTGGCCGAGCCGTGGCTGGCCAGTCGGCACAGGCCGCGCCGGCCGGGCCGGGCCGGGCCCGACCGGGTCAGTCCGGGCCCAGACTCCCCTTTTCAGACCCTCTTTGGTCTTTTGCCCATATCTTTGGATACTGACCTTTGATAGATGCATCGTCAGTTGCGTAGCGATCCTTGGAATGAGACGGTCGTTTCGGTATATCGCACTCAAAGTTTCAGAATACTTTGGGTTTGGCCGGGTTGGTTTGGATACAAAACCAACCGGGCCCTCGGAGCGGAAACGTTTATATCTTGAGCTCCGGACGTCCGATTGACGTGTCGTCTAAATTGATAGATTCCTCCAAGTGAGACAGATCTTTTGGCTTACTCCGCTAGAGGTTTGGATGCCGTCGGAGTGCGGTCGGGTTTCTTCACTCACGAAATCCAACCGGGCCCATGGAACGAAAAAGCCAATAACTCACAGACCGGGCGTCCGATTGACGCGCCGTCTGTCTTGTTGTTTTCCTCTTGTTCAGAAGGAACTTTTGGCATACTTCGCCCGAGTTTTGGTTGTAGTTGGATAGTGTCCGGGTTGGATTGCACCCGAAATCCAACCGGGCCCTTGGAACAGAAAAGCTGTTATCTTTCAGAGCAGACGTCTGTTTGACGAACCGTCAGTAGCGTTGGTGATCCCATTGAGAAACAGTCCCTATGAGTATACCCTATGAGTGTTCGGGGTACAGTTGAGATACGGATGGGTTGGTTCGCTCACGAAACCAACCGCGCCCCTGGGACGAAAAGGCTACTAACCCACAGACCGGGCGTCCGATTGATGCACCGTCTGTTGCGTTGAGACCTCTATAACGAGGCGGTCCTTTGAGATACTTCTTCATGGGACTTTGAGATACATGGAATATCGACCTGTAGCCCATGGAGCGGACCGTCCCGGAGACGAGTGTGCGGAGTACGGAGACCGTGTAGCCGACTGAGACCTAACGACTGCTTGACCGACTCGACCTGGAGTGAGTCGACTAGCCCAGTGGATGGAGCACTACTTTGTGAGGTGCAGACCCATGGCGGATGGAGCACTACCTGTGTGACAGTGCAGACCCACGGTACTCGTCCGGAGAGTACCTCAACTGGCTACTAGGGGGTGTGCTCTACTCTGTTTGGGTGGCATACCCCGGTGGAAAGCACTACTATGTTTGGGTGGCTTACCTGTGGTACTCGACAGGAGGAGTACCTCAGCTGTCTTAGGTTAGTGAGCAGTACCTCGGAGTCATGACAGGACCATTGTACACTCCAGAGACGGAGCTCTTCATGAGTTACAGGTTCGATAATAAAAATCCTGGTTTGAGCTGAGTCTATGACCTTTGTGTTTCCCCATGATTGAGATGAGTTACTTGATAACTTAGGTATATGTATGGGCATATACCAGGGTAGTGGTTATCCGTTGATTTCATAATCCTTGTGTTTCCTCATGATTGAGATGGGTTACTTAATAATTTAGGTATATGTATAGGCATATACCTAAGTAGAGGTTATTTGTTGAGATCTTCTTTGTGGTTATCCTTGTTGGTTTTAGTGAGACCTTGAGGGTCTCAGGGTCCCTACTGAGTATCGTTATACTCACCCCTGCACGGGCTATGCCCGCACCTCATTGTGTTGGTTGCAGACGACGGGCAGTGCTGACGGAGGCCGAGTGTTCGAGGACTTGATGGTACCCAGAGGTGGACTACACGACGATTCAGTACCCGGAGGTGGACTACACAATGAGTCAGTATCCGGAGGTGGACTTCATGGCGAGATGACACTCGGAGGAGTTTGACGGGAGAGAGCATTGTGGAGGCTATCTGTACCTACCCTTCAGGTAGGATCTGTGGTGGACGATCCATGAGTTGCGCCATCTTTACCAACCCTCCAAATAGGATCTGAGGAGGATGACCCAGGAGCTGCTTCCGTCCTTCCAGTTGTTGTCTTTTTCTGTTGTACTTTGTTCAGCTGTAGTTGTACTTTCATTTGGGTTTGTATTCTGGCTCATTTACCTTTCAGAACTTCTCTTTGTACTTAGTGTTTTACTTCTTCTTGTACTCTGTGGTGTTTTGTTTACTTTTATAAAGGCAATGCCTTCCCAGTTATCGGGATTTACGCCTTTGGTGCTAGTCACCAGCCCCTGTCCTATGTAAGGTGGGCTTGGGGTAGTCACGGCACGGGCCCCGAGGACAGGTCGTGAAAAATTGTTATTAGAGGAGTCGGTTCTACCGCAGAACTTATAACTCTGATATTTTCTTTCTGTGAAGCAATAGTGTTAAGAGTACGGAGTGTGGTTTTCAGTTTAGGGAGTCCAGTGTTGGTGCGGGCGGCCGACGTATCCATACACCAGGACCCTGACAACTGATTTCCGACTTTGTGCACGAAAACACTGATTGCGTGTGTGTTTCCAGAAGTTTTATTTAAATATCAGCTCAAACCAGGTCAGCTCACCCGGTATAATCGTTTGACCATGTCACATTGTTTCTTTCAGGTTTCCTTTTCACGGACGACTAGCTAGAGCCCAGAGGGATGTGCGTACTGACAGCCTACCGAGCGAAGAGGCTTCGGTACAGGGCCCTCTTATAGTTGAGGCACCAGCGGAGGCACCATCGGTACTACCATACGTTGGGCCACCGATTCCACTAGCCCCAGCAGTAGGCGATGCACGCCACTTGAGTGCGCTGCACGAGTTCCAGTGCCAGAGGCCACCCAGGTTTCGGGGAGAGACAGACCCGCAGGTGGCTGAGGATTGGCTGGAGGTTGTGGTGAGAGTCTTTAGGCTAGTGGGTACGCTAGCAGACATCATGGTGATCTTTGTTGCCAGCCTTCTTCAGAAAGCAGCAGGCAGGTGGTGGACCACTTGTTCCAGTTTTTCGACGGGATGACCTTCACATGGGAAGTCTTAGAGACCTTCTTCAGGGTGGAGTTAGTGCCAGTAGCTCTACACCCTGAGCGTGTACAGGAGGTTCTGCCTTTGTCGCAGGGTTTTCGATCAGTAGCCAAGTCATCTGTGGGCAGTAGACAGATGATGCAGAGGTCGAGGAGGACCAGACCAGCAGTTGGGAGATCTCGGGTTTTAGGATCGGTGGTGCAGGGCACCCGGGGTGGGGACAGAGCTAGGCGTGCCAGAAACAGACAGTGTTACTCATGCGGTGGAAAGGGTCACCTAGCACGTGACTGTCCGACTCCTCGTACAGTTGATCCACAGGCTTTGGAGGAGCCACCAAGGCAGAATCAGTGGCGGGTTCTTGAGCAAAAGCCGAGCAGTGGACAAGGAAGTAGAGCTCCGGGAGTAGGTGGACAGGAGAGGAACTTGTGGATACGTCCTTTGTACTTCTAGTTCCATGTTGTAGTTGTATTCGTGTCTTTGTACTATGAGCTGCAATAATAAAAAGACACTTATCTTTGTGATGTTTGTTTTTCTGTCCTTTTGTTTGGTTGATACTGAGTGGTCCCGGTTAAAACTGTTGACTTGACCCTCACTTTCGAGTTTTATACGGAAGGAGACCCAGTGACCTCACACTGATGCCGATAGTGTGACTCGACCCTTGGAGGCAAGAGTGATAGTTGGATCTCTTGGTAGTTACGTCGAGGCCTTACGATGTCATCCATGGCATGAATGCATCATTCATGTCGGGATTGACTGTATTAGGAAATGGGCATGGTTCATCCAGGGGATGAGACCGAGTTTCTATTTTCGACAGAGGAGAAATTTTAGTAGCTCTTTCAGATCATAGGCAAAGAAGGTGCAGATCATCCAAGAGCGGATGAAGACTGCACAGTGCATTAAGAAATAGGAAACCGGCTCCAGTCTTAGAGACTCGAGCGTGTTAAATGTTTCCATAAGAGGAAGCTTAAAGGAGAGATGAGTCTGTGAAGCAGCAGACATGGAGGTAGAGCTAGGAGAGCAGCATGAGGTGGTGTACATCTTAACATGCTACAAACACCCACCTTAGTTATCCCCACCAGGCTTAGGGAGCTGGAGGGCGGAGGAAGAGAGTAGTTGCATGCCGTCAGGTAGAGAGACCCAATGTCTCTAAAAATGATTCAAGGGACAGTCTGTGTCCACTACTAGCTGCTGTAGTAAGAGATGTCGATATGAATCATTCCATGCTTTCATGAATCTTGTTCCAGACCCAGAGTTTTCGGTAAGCCGTGGACATGACCGTCACATCTGGAGATACCTTGGGAGGAGACTCGATAATCACACTTACGCCGACGGTGTGGTCAGCCCCTCGAGGCGAGAGTTTCGGTTGGAATCTCTTGGTGGCAGCGTCGATGCCTTATGACGTTAGTTTGAGTATTGAATGGGCAATAACTGTTCATACTCAAATGGACGGTTTTAGGCAAACGTCGGGATGGGTTTGCCTTGGTCGGTGAAAAGGAAACCCCAGGCAGCACAGGATAATCTCTTGCATAGGAGGGTGCGACCGATCACTCTTGAGTCTGTCAACCTTACCCTCATGGCATCAGTCATTTGAGATTCAGTTCTAACAGAAAATAGAGACCTCTGGAGTTCGAGGATGACGATCACGTCCTTATACGGGTCTCACCTCGACGAGGTTTGTAGAGATGTAGCCAAGGCGGCAAGTTATCTCTGAGGATCAACGAACCTTTCTAGGTCCTCGGCTGGGTAGGCAAGGTGGTTTACCTCTTGACCCATCCACCTCAGTTGCACCAGGTGCACGAAGTTTCCCAGGTATCTCAACTGAGGAGATACGTGCTCGACCCTTCACATACCATCGACCATGGGGAGCTGGACGATGGCGATGGGGTGACTTTCACATAGGTTCTAGTGGGGATCGGGGATCGATAGGAGAGGATCCTTTGAGGAAGGTTGATTCCTCGGGTGTGCTTTCTTTTGCAGTATGAGAGCCTTCAGGTAAGCACATGGGAGCGGAAGGCTCAGATGCGTGCTCAGTACCGCTTTTGTATTCCTAGTTAGTGTTAAAGCTTTACGGGGACGAAAAGCCCTGAGGTGGGAGTAATTTAATGGCCTGGAAATTTCAAAGAATTTTTTTTCTTATTTTACTTTGGAATTTTACAATAATGAAGTTTCTGACGGCACCTGATTCTGAGGGCTGGTGTGCCCAGAATCATTTTCCGAAGTTTGGCTCGGGTACGTTCAGTGAACGAATAAGCGGGAATTTCTATCTTTTGAACCGGTGCTCAGAATCGAATTCCGAGGGCACCAATGGAACCGTAGCACCGGTAATTGCTTAGGAACACCATTTCTGGAGTCGCATTTACCCGAGAGAAGATGATAAAAATTGTGGAAGTTTAATTTATAATTTATCTACAATTTTTATTTTCTTGTTAAGTAGATTAAGTGTTGTGTTACAACACTTGACCCTCTCTTAAGTGGTTTTAATCTATTTAAGGGAGTTAGGGGTGGGACCCACTTGGAGTTAACCACTCGTGGGAGGATTTAAGGTGATGTGGGGCCCACGCGAACCCCACCCCTTCACATTCCTCTTAAACTCCCTAACTCCCTCTTAATTTTTTGTAAAAATATCTTTATTTGAGTAACCTTTCATTTCCTCACCCTTTCCCTCATTAACTCTAGACAACACACACATTAATTAAGTGAATTCAACTTTTGAATTCATTTTTTAAAAGCTTGTCTTGGGTTGATTAAATAATGTGGAACCATTATTTGTTATGGGTTGGCTTTTGTGGGGTTGAGGGTAAGGGAAGAGAGCTTGGAAGTTTTAAACGAACTTCTTCTTCTTATTCTATCTTCTTCTTCCTCGGAAAAGGAGGAGGCACCGTTGTGGGAACTCGCCATTGACAATCCGCCTTTCAAATTTCTCTCCGCATGAAAGGAAGAGAGACGATTCATCCTCCTCGGACATTCTCCGTCGGCATATACGAAACCTCACTCTGCGACGCCGTTTTCTATGACACCGTCGTTTATCAACTTTTGTCAAGGTAGGGAAATTATTTGTAAACCCTCATTTACTCCCTTCTAAATCTAAGAATGCGGATCAACAAAATATTAAGTTGATCCGCGAAGATTATGTTACGGGTTGGGAAATATTGATTACGGGGAGAACTGCAGGGGTTTATTATGTTTCGTTTGTGATTAGTACCGTCACCGTTCTCCGTTTAAAAATTTGGACCGCTTTCTAATGATTAATGGGAGGGGGACAGACCGCAAAAACACGACCGACCCTCCTCCCTTATCTTGTTGTTGTTCCTGTTTTTGTTTGGAACAGAGATGGCGCGGAACCATCGCACCGCGCAAGACCGTGCGGGAATTTAGAAAATCACGATGAAGGAGCGCGGTGCCGTTGCGCCGCCCCTTGGGGGCAGAATGAATCCGCGGTCGGAGTCGGGCCACGGGGAAGGGGCGCAGAGCCGACGCGCCGCGCCGGGAAAACCACAAAGACGACATGATTTGTTTTTGGCGTGCGGATTGACGGGCGATGACAAATGAGGCAGTAAGGTAATTTTGAGGCCTCCATAGTGAAGATCGGGTCCTGGGAGGAACGTTGGTGAAGACGGAAGGAGAAACGGACCACTGGAGCGCGTCCGGTGGTCCGCGGAAGGCGGAGGCGGCGGTGCGCCGCCGGAAGGTTGACGGTGGCGGTTCGCCGCCAGCATCAATTAGTGGCGAGGGGGGGGGGAGTCGCGCACCCCGCTCGCGGCTTCCGCGCGGCCGCACTGGCCAAGCCGCGGCGGGCCGGTCGGGCCGGGCCGCACCGGCCGGGCCGGGCCGGGCCCCGCCGGGTCGGACCTGAGTCGGGACAAACCGGTTCGGGCCGACCTAGGGGGGGTCGGGCCGGGTCGGTCCGGGCCCAGACCCCCCGTTTTCAGACCCTCTTTGGTCATTTTCCCATATCTTGGGATACAGACCTCTGATCGACGCATCGCCAGTTGAGTAGCGATCCTTGGAACGAGACGGTCGTTTCAGTATATTGCACTCAAGGTTTCGGAATACATTGGGTTCGGCCGGGTTGGTTCGGATACGAAACCAACCGGGCCCTCGGTGCGGAAACGCTTATATCTTGAGCTCCGGACGTCCGATGGACGTGCCGTCGACTTTGATAGATTCCTCTAAGTGAGACGGAACATTTGGCTTACTCCGCTAGAGGATTGGATGTCGTCGGAGTGCGGTTGGGTTGGTTCACTCATGAAATCCAACCGGGCCCCTAGAACGAAAATTCCAATAACTCACAGACTGGTCTTCTGATTGACGCGCCGTCTATCTCGTTGTTTTTCTCTTGTTGAGACGGAACTTTTGGCATACTTCGCCTGAGTTTTGGTTGCAGTTGGATAGTGGCCGGGTTGGATTGCACCCGAAATCCAACCAGGCCCTTGGAACGGAAAAGATGTTATCTTTCAGACCAGACGTCCGTTTGACGAACCGTCAGTGGTGTTGATGATCTCATTGAGAAACGGTCCCTATGAGTATACCCTATGAGATTTCGGGGTACAGTTGAGATACGGACGGGTTGGTTCGCTCACGAAGCCAACCGGGCCCCTGGGACAAAAAGGCTAATAACCCACAGACCGGGCGTCTGATTGACGCATTGTCTGTTGCGTTGAGACCTCTATGACGAGGCGGTCCTTTGAGATACTTTTCGTGGGACTTTGAGATACTTGGAGTATCGACCTGTAGCTCATGGAGTGAACCCTCCTGGAGACGAGCGTGCGGAGTACAGAGACCGTGTAGCCAACTGAGACCTGACGACTGCTTGACCGACTCGACTTGGAGTGAGTCGACTAGCCCAGTGGACGGAGCACTACTTTGTGAGGTGCAGACCCATGGCAGATGAAGCACTACCTGTGTGACAGTGCAGACCCGCGGTACTCGTCCGGAGTGTACCTCAGCAGGCTACTAGGTGGTGTGCACTACTGTGGTTGGGTGGCATACCCCGGCGAGAAGCACTACTGTGTTTGGGTGGCTGACCCGCGGTACTCGACAGGAGGAGTACCTCAAAATTCTTAGATTAGTGAGCAGTACCTCGGAGTCGTGACAGGACCACTGTACACTCCAGTGATAGAGCTCTTTAGCTGTTACGGTTTCGATAATAAAAATCATGGTTTGAGCTGAGTCTATGACCTTTGTGTTTCCTCATGATTGAGATTAGTTACTTGATAACTTAGGTATATGTATGGGCATATACCTAGGTAGTGGTTATCCGTTGATTTCATATTCCTTGTGTTTCCTCATGATTGAGATGGGTTACTTGATAACTTAGGTATATGTATGGGCATATACCCAAGTAGAGGTTATCTGTTGAGATCTTCTTTGTGGTTATCCTTGTTGGTTTTAGTGAGACCTTGAGGGTCTCGGGGTCCCTACTGAGTATCGTAATATTCACCACAGCATGGGCTATGCCCGCACCTCGTTGTGTTGGTTGCAGATGACGGGCAGTTCTGACGGAGTCCGAGTGTTTGAGGACTGGACGGTACCCAGAGGTGGACTACATGACGAGTCAGTACCCAGAGGTGGACTACACGACGAGTCAGTATCCGGAGGTGGAATTCACAGCGGGACGACACTCGGATGAGGTTGACGGGTGAGAGCGTTGTGGAGGCTATCTGTACCTACCCTTCAGGTAGGATCTGTGTTGGACGATCCAGGAGCTGCGCCATCTGTACCTACCCTTCAGGTAGGCTCCGAGGAGGATGACCCATGAGCCGCTTCTGTCCTTCCAGTTGTTGTCTTTTTTCTTTTGTACTTTGTTCAGCTATAGTTTTACTTTCATTTGGGTTTGTATTCTAGCCCATTTACCTTTCAGTACTTCTCTTTGTACTTAGTGTTTTACTTCCGCTTGTACTCTGTGGTGTTTTGTTTACTTTTATAAAGGAAATACCTTCCCAGTTATCGGGATTTACGCCTTTGGTGCTAGTCTCCAGCCTCTGGCCTATGGAAGGTGGGCTTGGGGTAGTCACGACATGGGCCCCGAGGATGGGTCATGACAATGTGTACCTAGAAACACCATAAATAAGTACATAAACATAGTGCTTACCATTTAAAAATGAAAATTTTGATGGTCTAACCATGTCCATGTGAACCAACCCATGAGTTTGAAAAGTTGAAACTTCTTTCTTTGGGTTGAAATATATCTTATGTTGTTTCCCTTTTTGAAAGTGAATATATAATTTATTGTTTGGAAACTGACCTTTTGGTAGATCCTTGACAAAACTTTTTTAGTAAGATATCCAAGTGAGTCAATGTTACAATGGGCTATTCTCTTGATCCAAAGCCATGATTCTCTAGGAAAGGAACTTAAGCAAGAAGAATTTTGAGAATGTAAAGAATCTAGATTAACAACATAAACCTTTTCATTTCTACATGTAGTAAAAATTATTCAATTTTAGTGTCTAAAACATCAAAAACATTATATTCAAATTTTAAATGAAATTTTTCATCACAAAATTGTGAAATACTATGTTTTTTATACTATAAATATTCAACAAAAATTACTTAAGAAATTAAAATTGAATTGGTTTTACTAATTTGGTAATGAAATAACGATATTTCCTTTATCATTTTCCGCAAAGGTGACATATCCACCATTAGCCATTTTTAAATTATTAATGTTTAAGTATTCTCCAATCATATTCCTTGAACACCCACAAGCCAAGTACCGTGTGTTCTTATAGTAACATTTTAAGCATCTTTGGAAACAATTTATTTGAAAAGAAATTATTTTTGAACCTATATTTTCTTGGGTTTTGAAATATCAGTAATCAAAGATTTAGGAAGACAAAATTTCTTAATGGGTTTCTTATAAGTTGTTTGTAAATTTGTAATGAAATAAAATATATTAGTTCCTATAATAAAATATATTATAAAATTAATTTCACAATTATACTCTAGAAGAATATTTTTAAAAGTGCAACTAGAAGAATATTTTCCAGATATAGAAACAAATTTACTTTTAATTATTCTCTATTATTCTGGTTGGTAGCGTATACCTGTTGTGTATTTTGGAGAAATTTATTCTCCATGAATTTTTGTTAAATTCAGTTTCCCATCAGTGAACGTTTCTTGACATTTTCTTAATTATTTATTTTATATCTTATGTTCATTAAAATTTCTGTATGAAATTGAGCATTTTTGTACTTTTCTATATAAGCTTTATATTTAACAGAAATAATAAGAGTATATAATTTTTTAAGTGTTTTGTATTTTCCATTTAGCTCATTAAATTTATCTCCAAGCATGTTTTAATAATGAAACAATTCTATTTTATTAATGTTTTTATTAAAATAATTTTCATCTTTATATCTAGAGTATTGAGAGTTATGTCTAGGAGATACAGAAGTTACCTCAGATAGATTTTTCATAATGAAAAAGTAGGATTTGTCATCTTTTTTCATCCTGATTTGAGAATGAGTCACTAGAGGAGTCCTCAGATGAATTTTAGGTGGATTTTTTAGATTTCATGAACATTTGATACTTTTTATCATATTTCTTCTTGAAATTCATTTTTTGGAAAGTAATCCTTCACACAACCTTTTCCTATTCTTTCATAAAAAATGATTTATTTTGAATGATCATAATTCTTCCAATCTTTTTTCCACATCCCAAGATTGTAATATTTTCCATTTATGTAATATATTATGAAGAGATTCTTCTTTTTATAAATTTTCATTAATATTATAGATAACTGGTCTATTTCCTCTTCACAATCTGCTGATGTATCTTCATCCCAGGGAATTTTCTACTTGAACTTGAACTTTATCCTTTTAATTTTTTATATAAGTGGTTTTAAAAGAAACATATTTTATTTTAGGTTCATCATCTTCTTCTCGATTAACTTTTAGCTCTTCCTCACACAACATAAAATTTATTATCAACCCCTTGAAAAAAATTTCATTGATGCCACAAGATTCTTTAATTGAAACTAATGTTATTATCCATCTTTCTGGAAGACATATCAAGAGGCACATGATCTTCTATTTAGTAGTGGCTGGCTTTCCTAGTGAACTCATTGTATTCATGATCTCAATGATCCTGAGATATATCTCAGAGATATGCTAATTAGGTTCCATCTTAAATTTATCATATTTAATATTCAAATTTTTAATCGTCAAATATTTATGAATTTTAGTTGCTTCATGTGAAATAGCTATAGTATTAGATATCTGAATGGCAGTTTTACATACATAAATTTGGTTAAAATCTTCATCTCCTAAGGTAAAATATAAATAATTCATGGATTTTTAATTATTATTATAAGCAGCCTTAGTTGGATCATCCCCAATACTTATATCATTTTTAGGAATTATATACGCATCTTGTATGGAAGAAAAAAATTCAAAACCCTTTCTTTCAATATGCATTTTCATTTTTATTTTCCTTTGGTCATAATTAGTCCCATTTAAATATGGAGTTATATTAGTAGAAACCCCTTATGGGTTTTTATCTATATTTAAATATTATAAATTTTATTATATAATTAAAAATATAGAATTGACCAAAATTTTAATATCTTGAACATTTAATAATAATCATAGTTAAAAATGATTTGAAAGGATTTCCAGTATTCTAATACAAAATGTCGGTCAGAGTAGGAGACTCGGGGGGGATAGAGTGTGTTATTAAAATTTATGGGTAAAATGGATTAACAAAAAATCCCCCAATTTAGAATAAATAGAATCCTAATAATCCAAATTATCTTATTTATAATAGTTTTGATCTTTTAAATTATCTCCCAAATAGTGATTAGTTATCAATGGAAATAATACGAAATGCTACTATAACTTTTTAAATAAATTTTAAAAATAAAATTCTAAGGTAAAAACTATTTAATATTAACTATAAAAGTGAATGAAATGTTTTCAGATATAAATATATAGAGTAGTAAAAACTAAACATTAACGGAACAATAGAAATAATACCAATAGGTGAGTCTCAAGATGTGACTTAATCCTATTCAATTGGAGATCTCTTGCCTCGTATTCAATTATATTAACATAAATCTAATCCAAAATAAGTATTGAGGAATAAATAAGAATAGAAATTGTAGTCTTGGTGAAATATACCTCTTCCAAATATTTCATGGGAGTGAAAAGAGTGAAAAGACATACATGAACCTCTTCCACTGTTATATGTGGGAGTAAAAGGTGAAAAAAAGTTGTGAAGATATTTGTGTAGCCTCAATTATGCACAAGAGTATGTATCTGTTCATAAAACAGAGATAATCATAGACTACTCAGAATGTAAAAAATGTTTATAAATAGAGTAGATAAAAATAGTACAAGGGATAGTGTTTCTCTATGTGATATGAATTATAGAATTGTGACTCCATGAAGATATTTTGAAATGAGGATCAAGTAATTTTTTAATAATTTTGTTGTATGTACAGTATCATATAATCTTATTTTTTGTGGTTTATGGGAGATCCAAGTTTATAGAAAATAGTTTTTTATTGTGTGTTCTTCGAATTCTTGATGTAGAATATTGCATACCTAAAAACCCACTTTACAGTTTGGTGTTATTCTTCAGTCATGTTTATTCTTGTCTATCACCACATACATCAATATTTTTATTTATTTTTTGATATATACACTACAATCGATATAAAAAATGTTCTAAATCTTGTTATGGTACCTCATACCTCATACGATAGTCTGACATCAATTTTTAATTTTTTTCCTAAAATATGTCATTAATTTAATCAATAGCAATAAATATCACAAATATGACCCCTAGAAGTATTGAACATAAAATTACAAAGGAATATAAGAAGTGAGTCTTTTGAGTGGGAAATCTCTGGTAGTGGAATGACTAAACTATAACTTCACTATGTTCATGATCTCATATTTAATAAAGAGCTCAGGTGGAATGAATTATAGGAACCTTACATCAACATGATCAATACATAAGGTGGAGGAAATTACCTTCAATGTCGTGGTTTAAATAAATTAGAATATGTATCAATGGAATGAAAAAGTGGTAAATTATATGGGGCTAAATATACTTTTTTGAATTGTGGGATGAAGAGGTATATAAAGAAATATTTCTAAGATGATATGGGGAATTCTAAAAGAGGAACATATAATATTACAAGTTCCACAAAACATAAAGATAATAAGGAAAATAGTGTACAACTTTGTGTTAATATTTTATTAGAATCAAGGATCATTAATTCCATGTGTTCCTTCAATTCTATAGAAAAAATTAGATTCATGGTGAATTTTGGGTCAAGATATATTGGTGGGTACCATTTTTGTCAATGATAAATATATCAAGACCATGTAAATGGGAGGTATTCATTTCTAAAATCCCAATAATTTTTTCCAGTAGTTACGATGAGTTATTCACATTTTGTATCCATCAAAGGATATAATTTTTATTAGCCATATAGATGAAGTAGGATTTGGGAAATCATTTTAAATAGAGTATGGTAGTTTGATTAGGGTTCCATGGTTGTGTCTAGAGGTGCTAAAAATGGATTGTTTTTTTTGGGAATATTTTTTTGAGAGTATTGTTGAATGTGGGTATACAAGAACATGGTTGCATGGATTTCAGGTTTTGTGAAAATTTTATACTAAAAACGTAGAGAAAAGATTCATTTAACATAAATGTAAGGACCGATAACTCTCTAATTCTGTATCTCGTTGATAAAAAAAATTTGGGGCCTTCACCTCTTTGTTTTTATAGTTGGGAATTAGTATTTTTAATATTAATCAAAATTTCAATAGGTAAAGTGTGGGTTTAATTCATAAATTAAAAATATCATGTGTTTGGAGTGTTTTTTGATTGATTTTTATTATCGAAAAAAATCGACTAGAAATAATATTATATTATTCTAGTTTTACCATGGTGGTGAATATGGTAAAAGGGAGTACTAGAGGATTTGATGGATAAAAGAAACCAGGTTTGAGAAGACTATTTCTATCACCCCATAACTAAATGGTGTACCAGAGTGAATGAAATAGAAACTGATTAGGAAGGATTAGAGTATGAAACTACATTCAGGAATGCACAAATAGTTTTTTCAAGAAGTAGTCTATATTGTATTTTATATTATGAATATAAGATATTATACAACATTAGATAAATATATTATATAATATATAGGGTCTATAAAACTAGTATAAGTTTTCAATATAAATGTTTTTTGTATTCTCACCTTGGTCAATGAAGATTGCATGGATTAAAACAATCTTGAAGAATTTCCAAAAGATTAATTCCTTATTTGGTTTATCAAAATATACATTTAATTATTTCATAAAGATAAATATAATTGAATGATCACTAAAATATGAAACATTATATTCAATTATAAGGTCTTATGAAAAAATAAGAACATTTTTAATGATTGAGATGAGAATAAAGAATTAAATATCCATATCTAAGGTTATTATAATAAAATTTTTAAATGAGAATAAGTCTATAATTGTTTAGAAAGAATGAATCATTTGGGGGAATCATTAGTAATAGAGGAAGTTCCAAAATTATTAGGAATTAATTTTTTTATGAAAGTGATATAAAAGTTGAAATTGTAGAAGTGGTTTTAAAAATAGGATAACCACACGATGAGTTAAAAATAATTATGAAGACCTTAAAACATGTTCAAAGAATTAGAATAGATCTAAAGTATTTGATTCTGATATATGGAGGGTTTAATGACAACATAGAATAAGAAATGAGTCATAGTGATTAATTAATGTGGGACTTATCTATGAAATATTAAATGGAATTGTTGCATGAAAACGAAACCTCAATGATAACAAAATTGAAAAAATATAAGAAATAAATAAAGGTAAATATATATTTTTTAGGTGATGGAAGAATCAGTTGGTAGAGAGCTGTATACTTCTATGATGGTTGTGATAGGGTTCCTGCAGATAGAAGGAGTGGACTTCAATGAAACATTCTCACCCATTTTCAAATAAAAAACAATATATATACTTTTGAGTCTATTTTATTCTAAAAGATTATATCTAGAAAAAATGCAAGTGGTGATAGTGTTTCTTTTAGAAAATATTAATAAAAAAATTTATGATGGAAGAAATTTATTTTGGGAAAATATGAAACAATGTATTAGTATGTAAGATGAAAATAAACATTACTATTTTAATTAAGAACTTTGGAAATTTTAGCAGATGTTCAATGCATTAATTGATGTCAATGGAGGTTTCTAGAGAGAATATTACCAATGTTTCATCTATAAGGTGTATAGGGTTGGGTGTTACCTTATCCTTCCATTTTAAATGGATGATATACTCTATGAAGGTTCAAATATTAAATAAATTCCTGAGGTGACATATGGTATCTCTTAAATTGTCAAAATAAAGGATATTAAAAAATCAAATAATGCTTGGGGGTATACATATCATTAGTGATATAAATAATATAAATATAGGGTTTTGATATAGTAAATACATTCATAAGTTCATCAAAATGTTGAAAATGGAAATATGTAACCATGTACCAACCCCATGGGTTATACACATCATGTTATCAAAAGAGAAAGCACTAAAAATTGAATATGAAGATAACTATATTGAAAAGGTTTTACTTTAATTATCAATTAATAACATGATATACTCTTTGGATTTTTCAATACTAGATATTTCATATACAATGGTATTATTTTTTATATTTATGATGAATAATTGATTGGATCATTCATAATATGTCTCCTTTTTTCATATAAAGAGTAATTTTTTGTAGAGTTATCATTATTCATAATTTGGATTTGATATATATGCCTGAAAGTGTACCATAGTATTTTTTTTACCATTAATCATAATTTGTATGTTGAGGTTTCCCATTGTTGATAAAATATCTATGCTAGAAGTAGAGTATATGATCCTCCTAGATGCAGGGAATAAATTTATCTAACTAACATACTTATTGTTGAAACACAAAAGGTTTCAAAAGAGTGTACTTATATTCAATAATTATTAGAATAAAATTATTTTTTCTTTGAAAATTGTGTTTTATTAATGGATAACGCATATTGGTATGGTTTATAATTTCAAAAAGAAGATGTAGGGGGATGGGTTTCTAGAGTGGTGGAAAATTGGTGGAAGTGAGAATCTAGATGATATTTTTACTAAAGACACACTCATTGAATTTCTGAGGAATCAGTGTTCCTAAGTTGGGATTATATTTATAGGAGATGTAATATAGACATTGGATATTTTATTGAAGTTTTAATGATCATATTTTCCCTAGGTGAAAAATGAAAATTAAATATTAGAAGGTATTATTCATGTGCAATTGTTTTTTGGAATGTTTAATGTCCACAATCATGTATAATTTTTTATCTTTAAGGAGTGATAATAAATCAATGGACACAAACAGATGAATACATATGAAATTAGGATATTGAAAAAGTTAGGAAAATAACAGAGATATTCTTTCAGATATCGGCTAGTACATATTATATATTTTGGAACTAGGTGTATAATTGGATGTGTTCAAAATATAGAAGTTCATAATTTATATCTTAGGTATGAATAAATCTAATGATGTTACATTGGGTGTCAACAATTCTCACATCAATGTAAATGGAGGTTTTACAATGGAAATGTATGAATCATCATGGAGTAGTTTTGGATAAATATCACTAATCATTGGGGAAACATTGATGAGATAGAGTAATCTATGGGATATTAAAGGTGTCCAAATACAATGGTGGGTCCCTCAAAAATATTATATGGTATTTGTTGACCTACAAGACCCCATTATAAATGTGGAGTGGATCCACTACAAATGTAACTTATTGAATAACTATGAGATATTTAATATCAGTTGAATTATAAAATCATGAATTTAATTTTATATTCAAGCATTAATTTAATGGAATTAGTAGTGTTCTAACATGGATTTAAGTCTAAAATATGAACCATGTATAACCTTATGTTATCATTCTTTATTTTTCTTGTGTGTTTATTCTGAGGATTTTTTTTAGGAGTGTGAGAGAATGAATATCTTATTTGGAAATTGGAGTGTAGTATGTCTTCCCAGTTATAGTATATTACTTTTATGTGTTTTTTTAGTAATATATGTTTCCTAATTATTTATACACATTATGTTACAGAGGATTTATTTATCTAATCAGTTGTTGAAAATCCCATCAAGGTGTGTTCCCCTAATGATATGAGGATTGTAAGTAGGGTTCTAGGTTTATCTAGTTTACTGAAGGATGATAGGTGTTCTGTAAGTGTATTTCTATGCTATCCATTTATGAATCAAGGTAGAAATTCCTTTTTGTGTTAATTTAAATCCATTATTTATTCTTCAATTTGTTTTAATTTATTGATACTGATCTTATATGTATATTTATATTTTCTTAAAGTCATGTTTTGATAACCATATAAATTTAGTTGGTATTTACTAAAAAAGAGGAACAATATTTTTTTCTTACTCATATAAAACTAAAATTGAATAGTATTTATAAATGAATTTTTAACAAGTGTGAGTGGTTTTACATATGAAAATAGTAATGTAGATTCATTGTGGTGTGAAAATGGATAAATAATTACACTATACATAAATCCTCTAGGTAAATGTTGATATTTTTATATATGAAATTGGTATAGGTAAAATATATACCTCCACTAGTGTTATGTTATTGATACCTTGTTTATCCTTTTGGTTAGAGAATGAGAAGGGTTTACCATGAGACCTAGAGAGATAGTGGCATAAAACATATCTTAAACTATTAGCATTTTGGATTGTATATAGATCATACCCTATATAATTATATTTACTTTATTCTTTATGTGATTTATTTAATATATAACTCACTTTACTTTTGTTTGTAATGAATTTTTTTTTGATTTATTATGGATTATTTTTACTTTTTTCATTTTTTATTAGACTGTTATTCAGTAACTGGTTATTCATATTTCATGACTATCCAATATATTTTCAAATAATGTGGAATGCTCGATTGGATCCCAATGAGGGGTTTATTGGATTTAGAGGATGAAATATTTCCCAATTATCATTTTTAATAACCCTAATGCTGGTTGTTTTTGTATTAGAAATTGGGGACATGATTTGAGCACTGTGGAATGATCGATTAAATATTATAATGGACAAAACTAGGTGAGTTCATTAGAATATATTATCAAATACCTCATGTTGTTTGTAGAGTTATGTTTGATAGGATGAATGATATTCACATATGGTTAGGTAAGAGAAATATAGTGTCTATCCAACTCTTTCTCACTTTGACGCTTGAGTTATGGTGGTTGGTTGGTATTAATTATTGTATTTTTATTTTATTATCATTTTTTTGAGATATTTTGACTTTTTTATAAACTAATATTCTTTTTAGGGATATAATATGAGTATTTTTTGGAAAATTAAAATTTTAAAATAGAAATGAGGGAAAAACTAGTGGGAATAGTTAATATTCATAGTCTAGAAAATTATGCACAAATCGTACACCCCTATCTATATACCTTCAAACAGAATTGTTTAAATTTTAATATGGTATTCTAAACCATTATAACAAACCACGCATGGTCATAAATTTTTTGAATTTTTGTTTTCACATTTTTTTTAAATTTTAACCCCTTTGATTATATATTTATCCATAATTGTTCAGTTTTTTAGTGTATTGATGTTATTTGATGTTAATTTATGTATCATTTTATTTTTATTATTTATTGTTTTATAAAAAAAATCTCCTATAATTATTTAATTGAATTATACAGACGGACTTGTAGAAGACATTCAATAAGAAAACCCACGTTTGGACATAAATTTTATAAAGTTAATTATTGAAACAATTAAATTCTTGAGTTGGTAAACTATGTGAGATCATATATGGGTGGTGGATTAGGCATATTAATTCATTAAAAAAATCATACCACCATTAATGGTAATTGATGACCTGAAGTATAGAAATAATAGATAGAGAACATAAAGTGTATTTTAGGTTTCATTATACACTTAATACCTATATAGTATATTTTTCTATGTTCACATGTGATGGACTAAGAATTATGTGGTGGGAGTCAATTATATAGACCAACAATCAAAAATAGTTCACATGGACCAATATAAAGTCAATTTCCAACCAATAGTTTTAAATATGGCTAAGGTCTGATCAATTAAGACTATAGAGTAGGAGAATCACTTATTAATGTAATATTCAACTTCAATTCTCTAAGTGGGTTCAATTTTATATAGATTGATTATATAATGGATAATTATAGGTTTGATTATTCTTAATGGGCGTAATATTCGAGGAAAGAGAAAATATTCTCTCTTATTCAAACATACCTATGTCATGGTTTTCCATAAGGAAGCCATGGTTGATACTGATATGAAAGGGAAAAATTGTTTGGTTTGTGATTTCAATGGTACACAAGGAATCCTATGTTTAATATCTTGTGAGAAGAGGAAGCACATGGATTATAAAATGGGAAGTAGTGGAAGTGTGAAATACCAACCTGATATAATCCTAATGATACCTTCAGAAAAAAAACCATTATTATACTTTATATTAGATAATCCTAGTTATTTTAAACCTATTTAACAATAATATCCAATGAAATTCTATTTATGTGTATAACGTGGCCACTAATTAATCTTTCCAAAGTGTTCTAACTGGAGTAGTAAAGTTGATTCGTCTTATACCAGAGTCCAACACATCAAAGGGAGCAAGGGTTCATCCATAAAAGAGAGATGATCATTGAAAAATGATTGGTGACTCTCATTTCACATGAATTACTCATAGTGGGAATAAATCTTGGTGACTCTATGTATAGTTAATTTACCTATATATTTATATGTTAGGAAAATCCATATTAGAGTAATTGAATTTATTACATATTTTATTGTCCAGGAATTATTTGATTCAATTTAACCCCATTTTTTAACTCTTATAAATCGATTCAATTATTAGACTAATAATCTAGTATGATATAATATGATTATTTTGTGAAAAAATAGGCGTTTATATAACATTAAAAATTACTGATTTTTGTTGAAAACTATATGTTGTTTTTATGTATTTAGAATTTAAAAGTGTATATTGAGTAAATTTTAAAAATTCCATAGTTAATTTTGATTTCAAATGATCCAAATATATTCATTCAAATGAGTTGTATACTTGATGATGTGAAAAAACCATTTTTATTCTTTAACGTAATTTTTGGGATAAATTTCTTTTTATCACATTTTAAAGGATTAATTATAAATAAAATTTTAAATATTCTAGATATAAAATCATGAGAAATGTATTCACTATTTAGAATCATGATGTAAAAATTTATAAAATAAGACCATTTTATTTTTAGTCATTTATAATAGTCTCCATAGTAAATTTTTATCCCCTAATAAATGTAAATCAGGTAACTAAAGTAAAAAATAGTATGATATGGACAAAAAAATTTAAAGAAAACATGTCACTTTTATTAATTTAATAATTTTAATATATTTTGATTGGGATTAAAACAATTTAAGTTTAGTTATAATATTTTATTTGAAATATAAATTATTTTTCATCATGTTATTTTGTTTCTAATTTATTCTTTATGGAATAATTACCTTAAATTCTTACATAATGTCGATACAGTGCTTATTCAAGTAGTGCAAAAATCGAGTAAATGATTATAAATACTCTAAAAGTTATTTTTTTTAAAAGTAAATATGTCCCGTGATTTTTTTAAATTTAAATTATTAGGGTTATTTAAATACATTATATTCTAATTCCATTTCCTTCTTGTTTGTTCAAAGTGAAATAAAATGAATAGTTTGAAAAATTACATTAAGGGTATTTTACAATAATACTATATTTTGAAATAATTTATAATTCATAAAAATCATATATTAATCTATGGGATTGGTAAATGGTTTAAAATATCACGAATATTCCATCTTTGGGACAATTTTTCTTTAATATTAACTACCATGATCCCTAAAGGGTAAAAAACATTGTTATCATGAGAATCATCAAAATGAGCTTACAATAGTTAAAAAATTGGTTAAATATTTAATCTGAAATTTTCTAAATTTCATAAAATGATTTTATTTTGACACATACTCATAATAGATTCAATTAATATAAATTTATTTTCATTTTAACTTGAAAATTAATTTATATTAGATTAATAATTTAATAAATTTCTGGAGTTCCCTCCTCTCTCTTATATATAGGAACCACATCTTCTCTTTTCTTTACAATTGAATTTCTTTTGGATCATAAATGGAATAAAAAATGAATTCATGTAATCCATCCCCAAATTATAGAAGCCTTTTTTAGAAATAATTAATACATTATTGGGATTATGTTTTAAAGAAATTGATATTTTTGGAAGAATAGGTACCACTTATAATCAAATGTCTAGTTTTATTTCTTCTTCCAATTCCATCAAATTTTATTCAACCATGGTGATAAAATAACAAAATCATGTAAAGTATACACATGTTTTTTTTATTATGGGATATCCTAAATCCATCTCCTTCTTCTATAAAATGTGACACCAAACCATTGTCTGTGTGTACGATGTACTACCTCCCCGCGAACCAATGTAATTTATTTTCTATCACCGCCTCTTAAGGATAGATAAAATGATGGATTAATGTGTATATATATATATTATATTACATAAATATTTATCCTTCTTAATGATATTATAGCATTTACCTTCTTACCTTTACATTCAATAAATATTGATAATGTCTTTCATGTGTACGTGTGGCCTCCCACCTCCATGAAGTGATGCAATTAATTTTTCACAACTGCATCACATGTCTGATATATATAAGTTCATTTAAAGAAAAAAATATGATTTTATGATATTAATAACATTATGTAATGATAGGGTAACACCAAACCTCATTCCATCATGATATTTGACAAATGGAAATGTTTCTCATGCGTATGCACAACATATTGACACCCTTATTAGAACATTATTAATTATTCATTACTGTATATCATGATTGATTTTAGAATATTTATTTATTTATAAATATGATAATTATTTTTTTATTATAATTCTATATATGATGGAATAATGACCACTTTTAGAATTTTCAACCAACCAAATTCGTTATGGACATATGAGTTGAGTATCATCAAAACATTTTTCAGGAATTTAATTGATTATTTAATTAATTATAACAAGGTAAAAGGTATAATTAAATTAAAATGGGTTATTAAAAAAGTTATTAATTATATTATGTTAATTATTCATGGAGATAATAACTATTCATGATGATTTATACAAGAGGTAAGAGAGACATTAGTTTAAAAACCTCATTTTAATGTTTTTAGTGATTTAGTTTATAAACTTTTTCATCCATGTTCATATTCCTAAAAATAATTTATTTATTTTTTATATTTAAAAAATTTATTATGAAGGAGATTTTATGTCCATTTTTACTTTATTTAAATTTTTTTCAAAAGGAACATGTTTACATATTTTATAGATAATGTTTTGAATTTCTTTACAAAAGACAAAAAAATGTCCTATTTTAAAATATCTAATGTTAAAAAATATTCACCCCACTATAGAAAATATGAGATTTTATAATTCCTCTAAAATATTCCATATTTTATTTAATGAAAATCACACCATCCCTTTTTCTTGGTATATATGTTTGGAATATGGTTTTTTAAAGAATAGGGTATTTCACTATAAAAAAGAGTTTTACATATTTGATTAAAAGTGTTTTTCAAGATATTTATTCATGATTTATTCCATGTAAATTTTATATATTAATATTTTATCCTAATATATCAAATTATGAATGGTTATCCTGATAGGGACCATATGATGAGTGATTCTGATATAGCTCTATAATGCATTGGTAATGATTATATACACATAATAATTATTTTTGAAGTTAGCGATGTGGTAATTCCAATTCTAACGGTTATTGTAATTTTTCTATAAATATGATATAACAAGGAACATAAATGAAATTTAAATACATGCTTATGAGTTTTTTTGGAATGAATTTCATTTCAAAATTTATTCTAAAGAATATTTTAAAGCAATGATTATTAGATTTTGAGCAAAAAAATGTATGTTTAAAAGAATGTTTTTTCACAGCCACTCATGACTTATAATTAATCATCACATTAATGATATATAATTTATGATTTATTATAAAGTATTTTATGAAACTATTTTGGAATAAAATATCAATTCTTATTTAAGTAAATGATTTTTTCAACTCACGGTTAAAGGAAAATTAATTTTATGATTTCAAAAAAGGTTGATGTTTTTCTATTTTTCTTTATAAGTCACTTATTAATATTTGTATTCTCACACCAAATTTAAAAAATAATCATCGGGTTTAATTATGGGCAATAATAAATATTATATATAGATGAAATTCATTAAAATTTATCCTAAAATGTAGGATATTTTTCATTTCAAAAAATTATATTTTTGGAAAAAGGATACTAAGTAGAACAACAAAAATTTTAATTATAGGGTTTTTATTTAAGATTTGTGACCTAATTCTATAAAAAAAGTAACTAAAAGTTATTTGGGATTGAAAGAAAGTGAATTTTGGTCCAAAGACAGTAGATTATGTAATGTTTATTGTCTGGTTCTTATAGTCGGTATCAGAGAGAAGGAAAATAAATTTTTTAATTTTGGCATAATGAATGTAAATAATAATAAGAAAATATAATTTATGGTAATTTTAAAATTTAATGATTAACATGTTTCTTTATCTACGCTATATCTATTCAGAATGGTTTCTCATTTACAAATTAGGGAAGTTGAAGTATGAATGCGCTAAGAGGATGAATCATTCCAAATTAACAAACTGGAATGGTTTGAATTGGAATAGAGTTTCTTTATTTTTTAATGGTTTTGTTTACACATTTGATAAATCATAGTGGTATCCATGCGAGAGAGAAAACATGTTCACAACAAAAGAATATGTCCATGGTGAATCATTTAATGGAAGAATACCTATCCTCAATTAAGGGATCATCTGACCCTATAGTATTTAAGGTGTGTGTTAAATCATTAGATAATATTTTAGATTTCATGGGTTATTCATCGAAACCAAATATTAACTCTTTCTATTTACCATTTTGATGTGGAATAAAACCATTAGTGGCCAATGGTTAATAATATCCAAGATAGGTAAAATATAATTCTTGTAATTAGAATAATTTAAGAATATTTTAATGGGAAATAATCTCATAAGTATTTTTTAATTAGGATGGAAAATAAATTCATGTAATTGGGATAAGAGGAATATGATTCAGTGGGTTCATATGACGAAAACATCATCCAATTTGAAAATTATTCACCAAATTTATTCTTGGACAGTGATAGTAAAATTAATCAGTTTTACTCGATTATAAATCCAATATATTAAAGGGAATTTTCCTTCAATGAATTCAAATGATATCAGAAACATGCATGATTTCACCAAAAAGTAGATATTGAGTATACCAATGATTTTTTTAGAATGAAAACAAACCGAAGGAATGTTTGAGATGTAATGAAATGGGTAATCAACCATCAAATAAATATGAAGGTAAGACAATCAAATTTCCATCTAATGATATATTTGGTAACAAGTTCCCTGGATAATTTCATATAAAATATAGGTTTTTTTATGTGTAATGTTTTGACATTTGGCTCTTGACTACAATGAAAATAATCAGACAAATAATTAAAATTCGATGTTAATGTTATTTAATTTTAATGAGATATGTTATTATTTGAGTATTTGTCTACAAATTATAATAATGTATGGAAATCAACAACATCACAAATTGAAAAGAATGGATTAATCCTTTGTGATAAATATTGAAAAATTTGGACCATCCCATGACGTGGTGTCAGGTATACTACTTGATTATTCAAATTATTTAAATTCAATATTTTATTAAGGTTCAAAATATTATTTCATTTTTAAGAAATTTTTCCAATTAATTAAAAGTTTCACCAGGAAAATGAACACTTGGGGAAAGTATGAAATAAAATATATATTATAATAATATTCATGATTTTTCACTAGAATTGATTTACTAAAAATAATTGTTTTTCATTCTTATTTTATATTTCGATATTACTTTGGGAATGAATTTAATTTATATTTTTCATGATATGATTGTTTTTTGGGGTAATTTTTTTTCCAAAAAGATATTCATTTTTTAAGAATAATAAATACATACCCATTATAAGATATCATGAAGCGAATAAAAGGTTAAAATAGGGAAAATAGGGTTAGATTTAATTTTTTTATGAGAAGGTGAATTTTTATCATATCAGTTACATCCCAATAGTGAATGATTATATGTGTGTATTTCCATGAGTTTCATGGTTTTTTTCATGTTTGGGAAGATGAGTTTATAGTTTCCATACCTCCAGATGTAAAAAAAATATTATAATTCACATATAAAATGAATTAATTACAAATTTAGAAATTGAAAATGAAGTTAGAAGATTTATTGAAAATGTTTTTATTCTTCCCAGAACCTCACCATGGGGTTCTCCTATTTTATTTTTTAAAAATAAAGATAATTCAATGGAACTTTTATAGATTGCAGATACTAGAATAAAATCATTTTTGGGTAACACTATCCTTTTTCACATATTGAATATTTTTTTGATCATCTATATCGATCATAATATTTTTAAAATAACACTTTTAGATCAAGATACCATTAGTTGAAGACAAAGGAGAAAGATATCTTCATGTTAATATTTTAGAATAGATACTGGCATTATGATTTTTTTTCTTATTCCCTTTGGTTATCCAATACACCTAGTTCATTTAAAGACCATATGAATAGATTTTTACATGAGTTAATTGATAGTTTTTCCTTGTATTAAGTAATGACATTTTAATATATTCTAAATTTCATGTGGAACAAGAAAAATACAAAAAAGAAATTATGAAAACATTAAATGAAAGTATGTTATATATAAAATTTATTATGTAAAGATGCTAGTTTTAATAGATTTTTTTCCATGGATATATTGTTTTCAAATATGGAATATTTATTGACCTTAATAAAACTACAGTTGTTGAGAAATGGATACGACCAAAATATATCACAATGATTCATATTTTCTTTAGATTAGTGGGTTATTACGATGTTTTTTTGAGAACATTGCTCGTTTATCTGGTCCACACAAAAAGTTAACTAAAAAAGAATAAATTTTAATCTTAAAAAAAGGGTGTGATGGTTAATTTTAAGAATTTGAAAGAGTATTGGTGATTCCTATAATTTTATCCCTACCCTCTAGAATGGAGAATTTTTCCATTATAGTGATGCTATTTTGAAAGGACCTGGTTGTGTCTTATTTTATAATGATCGGGTAATTTCTTTGACAATACTTCAAAATAAACCTCAGTAGTTTAATTATCCTTCTTATGATATGTAATTAGATACTATGGTTCATTTTTCAAAATTTTAAGGCATAATTTATATGGAGTAAAGTGTGATATATATGATGATTATAAATCATTATTGTAAACATTCACTCTGAAAGAGATGAACATGGGACAAAGGATATGGATTTAATTGATAAAGTATTATCACTGCATGATTCATTAAAATCATAAATATTAATAAAAAGTAATTAATTCTTTTTTCATATAGATAATATTATATAAACTAGGTTACATTTGGAACATGACCCATTGGTTAATGATTTGATTTATTTTCTCCCAAAAATACTACACCAAAAAACATTATTTTTTTCAAGTTTTAATATAATTAACTTTTTCAGAAAGAATTAAGAAATATTAGATGAAAATAGAGATTTATATGAAATAGGTAGAATATTTTAGGAATGGTAAGTTTCAAGACATTAATATTGATGAATGGGGTGTAACCAGATTTGGAACAAAATTATATATTCCTTGTGATTTACAGGTGAACAAATAATTGTTGAGTAAATCTCAAATTTCCATATTTTACATTTATCATATCATTACTAATATTTACAAAGCGGTTCAGGAGTCTTACTAGTGGAATGGAATGAAAAAATATATTAATCACATTAATAGGAAATGTATCACTTTTCATTAGGTTAAAGTGGAATGAAATACTTTATGGTGTTGAATCATAATTTTCCAATTCCAAATTGGATATGGGAGAATATATCCTTGGATTTCATGGTGGGATTTCCAAATTCATATCTAATTAATAATGTGATTTTTATTTTCTATCGGTTAAATAAAATTTCCCATTACGGTGTAATTATAGATAATATGTCTTTAGATAGTTTTTTCAATTGTATCTAAAGGATATAGGTTGGTTTCATGGATTTTATTTCTTAATTGTGTCTGCACATGATCTCAGGTTCACTTTTAATTGTTGGAAAGAACTCAAAAAGTCATTTAGTAATGAATTAAATTTCAGTACGACTTTTCATCCTTAATATTTTGGATAGTCTAAGTAGATGATTCATACCATTGAATACATGCATCATGATATTTGAATTGATTTTTTTGAGTATTTACGATCAAAATAATTTTTTAGTTTATTTTTTATATAATAATATTTTTCATGCCATTATAAATATAGAAAATTTTGAGTATTTATATCTGAATTGGTTTCTAAATACAGTTTGTTAAGATGATGTTAGTGAATGGAAGTGGTTGAGACCATATTGGTAAGAGTAAATGGTTGATAAGGTAAAGATGATTTTGTAAAATATTATGAGTAATCCAATATGGCATGAAATTTACATTGATAACCATAGGAAGGATCTTTCATTCAAGACAGGTTATCATGTCTTTCTTAATGTGGATCTACGGAAATATTTTTATGTTTTGGTAAAAAGATGATGTTATATTCGTGGGTTTTTGAACCATATGAATTCCTAGAGAAACTTGAATATGTTTCCTACTGACTAGACATACCTTTGAGTTTATCACAGCTATATAACATATTCAGTTTTTTTATATAAATAAAATATTTGTGGAATTCAGCTCATATTTTGAATGTTGAGGTGGTTCAATTAGAAGATATACATTCATATAAAGAAAAACATATCCAGATTCTAGACCATAATGATGGTGTTTTATAGAATAACATAGTTTATCAATTCACAGTTTTTTTAAAAAAATCATATAGTTGAAGAAGTAACACGAAAACCTAAAAATTCAAAGAGGGAAATATATCCCAAGTTATTCAAGAAAGGAATAAAATTTTGAAGGTATATTTAACAAAGGGGTGGATAAATGTAATGACCTAGTTTGTATTATAATAAATATTTTTCATATATTATCAATCATTTTTAATTATATATTTTGTAGTTATAATTATTATAATATTATTAGGCAATTTTCAATTAAAAAATGAAAAAAATTCATTCTATCCGTAATAAGATTTCATGAATTATTTTATTTTAGTTAAAATATTAGTTCTAAAATGTTTCAATTTTAATAAAAAAAATTAATTTAATTTTTTAATTCATAATATCAAAATTATTAATGGATAAATTTCTGATTCTTTTTAGAAAATTGATTTTTCAATGAAGATTAAAAAAATTGATTATTATTCAAGTCAATATTTTCTTTTCTAGAATTTATAATGAAATCTTAAATTTGGGTTAGTATTAATATTATTATCTAATAAATATAATCCAAATATAGTCTATTAAATGAGTTTTATAGAAGGACTTGTTATAAAAACATTTTTATACTTGAAAATTCATTAGTTTGAAAAATTATTATTTTCATCAAATTTTATGGGTTTAATATTAAATTAATCTCTATAACTTCGTGAAAATAAATCTTGAAAGATGGATTAAATATTTGGAAATAGGAGTTTTAAATTTATTAAATAGTTCCATTATTAATTTTGGATATTTTCAATATTAACCATACTAAAAATGTATCACCATAATAAGGGTAAATCGAATAATTAAGGTTAAAATGATATGATAATGACTAAGAAATGACCTTGAAACTGATCAATATTTCATTGGATGACTCTATGTCATCTACAATCATCCAATATTCAAATACATAATTTTTTACAGTTTTTATGTGAATTTTACCTTTTTAATATTTTTGTATAAGTTAAAACCAAAAATTCTACTTTCTATCTTTTAATATATATAGTAATTTTTGAGAGGGATTAAAAATTACCATGAATTAATATTTTTTTGAAATATAAATAATTTATATGTCATTTTAATTTAATTTTAATTTTTTTTAGGATTTAAATTATCATAAATTCTTACGTATCACCGATATAGTATTTTGGGTAGTAGTAGAGAAGTCGTGTTAATGAATTTAAAAACACCAAAATCAAAAAAAACATACGAAGTTATGTACCGCAACTATTTTAGGTAAATAAAATATATTATGATGGTTTTAATGGATTGGATTAAAATTCCATTGTTTTCATGTAGTTTTCAAAGTCAAATTAAATGAATCGTTCCAAAAAACTGTCAGTACAGATATATTTTAATAAATAAAATTTTACTAAATGATTTAAAATTAATAAAAAATATATAATTGAAAAATTAATTAGGATATGGTTAAAAATTATTCTATTTCTTATTTATTAAATAATTTTATTTTTATAGTAATTATCTTTATCTTTAAAGTGAAAATAACTTTTATATTGTGTTAATCGTCAAAAAAAGATTAACATGGGTTAATGATTGATAAGGGTAAAACATAATATAAACTTGTAAAAATTCTATTTTATGAGATTATTTTCACTCTGACCCATAATTTTTTGATTCATATGAATTTTTATCCTTGTGAATATGAAAATGAATTTATAATAATTTAATAATTTATCAAATTCATAGATTTCCCCACCCCTATCTTATAAAAGGGTACCACCTATCCTCTTTTCTTCATACCTCTAAAGCATCTTTGTTCATTAAATACCTACCTAGATACCACCATCGTATCCCTAAAATAATTATAGATATGTTATTTTAGTCATAATATCAACATTATTGGAATTAAAGAGCAAAGAAAAATAGATTTTCTAGAGAAGAGGAATAGCTTTTAACCGAATGTTTAGTTTTATTTCTTCCTCCACCACCATCAAATATTCATCATCCTTCCTTCTATAATAAAATAACTATCAAATATATAATTATATGCCCTAATATTTATGAAATAAACTATATATATCTCTCTTTCTTTCATCAAATGGGAAGTCAATCCATTGTTCATTTGTACGGATGATAAAAACCTCATGGACATATATAATTAATTTTTCATCGCCTCCTCTCACCGATAGATATAATGATGGATATAATTAATTTATATGATAGTCCTGATATATATATAAATTTTTAAATATAATATATCACATAATTTATAACTTATCGATTTATTTAAAAGTTCTAACATCATTCATGCATGCGTATGGATTACCTCTTCTATTGAGTGATGCGGTTCGTTTTTTAGTCACCAAAAAATATTAAACACATGTATGTTCATTAATGATTTAATATAACATTTATTATATAATTATCATTATAGAAAGTAAAAAATTACACATAAATACCTTTTATCGTGACCATTAAAAAATTTTAGCGTTATTCATGCGTACGTACAACCAACAGTCTTCATGATTGTAACATAATTTATTTTACATAATGATCTGTCATGTATGATTTTAGAATTCTAATTTAAATATAAAATGGTAATTATTTAATTATTATTATTATTCTATTTTTTATGTAATAATGATCCTTTTGACCATATAAAACCTACTGAAGTCATTTTGGGAGATGATCCAAATCGCATCAAGACATTCAACAGGATGTTATTTTAATATATAATTTATTCTAACTTGTTAAAAGGAATCATAAATATGAAAAATATTCCTAAACAGGTAAAAAATTAATTCATACTATTATTCAGGAATAAAATTATTTTACACGATGATTCATACATTAGGTAAGAATAACATTAGTTTAATAACATCATGTTAAATGTTTTATGATTTATTTATTAATATTTTTCTTCCATTTACATATTATTAAAATTATTTCTAGGATGATATTATATGGCCATAATGGATTATAAAGGAAAATTTACTTATCTTTTTAATTTCCTTCAATGGGGTTTCAAATTTAATTTTTTATGAATATCAGATAGAACATTTTGAGTTTCTTTTAGAATGATAGAATAAATTTTCTATTTTAATGGATATGGTATTAATGGATTTTTCTTCCAATATAACAATTATTTGAAATTTGGGTTCTATTGAATTCTTTAATGTTTACTTCAATAAAAAAATATATAACCCTATATTTATAATAAGTAACCCTTTCTTTATGTTTTTTTAATATGTAATGTGGTTGGGTAGTGTTTGGGAGGGATTGGAGGCATTTCAGAATGTTTTTTGGGGATATATTGGAGGATCATGTTTTATGAAAGGTTATTAGAAACCTGGAAAATCTTACAGAAACTTGTGAAAGGTGGGGATGTGGGCTTCGAGTTGGCATATGTTTAGGTGTATGGTTTTTCCAAATATGGTTGTCACATAGGAGTAACCATGAAAACTATAATAGGAGGAATTCATTTTTGTGGCATTGTGCTAAAACCATTTAGGTCAAATATAGGAAGGGGTTGGGAGGCAGCGGTTGTTGCATGGATGGAACATGGTTAACCTAATCGTGTAACCCAACCATGCATGGTTAAAAGTTGGATCATAAAAAAGTTGGATCTCACTTGGTTTTACCGTTAAACATATTTTTTCACTCGTTTAGACCGTAACTCAATTTTTATGCCTCCCAAATGATATAGAGTCCTTCCCCTTCAATCCAGGAGTGATCTGTTTGTCATTCATGGTGTGTTGAAGGATGTATTTCATTTTAAGTCTCCATCCATGGTGGGTTTTAATAGATCTATTTGTCTTCCCTCTCTTGGATTCAATAATATACATTATGGGTGATAAATCAATGATAGTTGATGCCAATAATGATTAGATTTGGCTGCGTGGATTTTATGGATTAAGTTCAATGTCTGGATTTTGGGGATTCAACTCAGGTTTGTTGAAGAATCCAAGTAGTTATTCATTTTTTCCATAGTTTGTAAGTTATGAGTCTTGGAAAATTACACCTCTTATTATAATGTGAATGTTTAGATTCAAATTGTTATTATTTCTTAAAATTTAATCTCATATTGATGGGGAAATATTTTTATAAACCCTCTTTAGTGATGGTTTGTGAAATTTTGGGAATTGGTTATCAAAAGGGAATTGTTTTCTTCATTTAAAAAAATTATTTTAAAATATGGATTTTTTTAAATTATAGAAATTTTTTTGAATGATTTTCAATAAAATAATGGTTTTATTGAAAAAATTTAAATAGTTGTTTTAGAATTATATTTTGGAATAATGGTTGGTTTGTGTTTTTGTGCATTTGGAATGGATAATATTATAAAGTTTCCACCATAAAAAGGTGGATGGATAAGGGTATGAGATTTCCCCTATCAAAATTGTTCACTAAGATACAACATAGTGAAGGGGTGGCTCACCACTCATGAGTATAGGGAGGTCCATGGTTTCTTGCATAATTGGTTTTTTGGATATGTCTAAAGGAATGGGTTAAGCCAAAAAAGATATTTTCAAAAGGTGTAATGTGTTTACCGGTGGCTTTATTTGGAAATGGATATGGTTTGGGAGAACTATTTTTGTATGGAAATTATTTTGTATACTCAAGAAAACTATTTTAAATTCCTTTATATAAATTTATATATATAATTATTCTAACATGCTTTATCATTGTAGCATTATAAGGGTATTCATTTTGGGTAATAAATAATATGTTCATTTACCCACTCCCTACTTTGGAACATTGTTGGTTTTAATATTTTCTTATGAAATAGGTAAAGGAAAAGTATATTATTTATTTACTGATGCATCAAGATATATTGGGATGGATGGTGGAGTTGGACCATGGAGTGTCCAAATAGGAGTGGTGTTGTGTCTTTGGAACTATTGAGCCCTCTGGATTGTTCTTCCTTTTTGGTACTCTGATTTTGGTAATGGTGTAGTTTGTTAGTGTAATCTTTTGGTATTACATGAATTGTATTTAAATGTTACCATTCATCATATATTAGTTTTGGTTATGGTAGTTTAATTTTCAATAGTGAAATCGTCCCCTGACTATATTGAAGCCATATGAATTTATTTCCATCCATTGGTGTCTTTGGGATGTGGCCTAAGGATCAGTACTATCCTTCTGTAATCTCATGTTAATGAGGAGGTAAGTATGTTACAAGCGGTAACAAAATATTTAAACCTTGACTTGCATGTGGTATTATAATTGGTATTTCTCTGTTTTATTTTTAGAAAAATAGTATTAGTTTTTAGTCTTGGAGTGGAAAAATCATTCTTCATTAGTCCTCAAGCTTCAATGGTATAAAGGAGAAGATTGTCCGAACTTGAATTTTAGAGTATAAAATGGTGTAGCTGACCTATTTATGTTGAACATCATGTTACCTAGGAGTTGCGTACATAACTGTTTTGGAGACACTTATAGGAGTGTTAATATCATTTTCATGGGTTTATCCAATGATAAGAGCATGAAATGCATTTTAGATATGAATTCCCACTATGATATCATATTTAATTTTGAGTAATTATTTTGGATTTGGTGGAAAAATGTTGATTTTTTTATAAATTTTTATAAATTGTTTTCAAATGTTAGATTTTGAAAATAAATGATATGGGTATTTTGAAAATGGCTTAAGTTTCAAAATCATTGTAAAAAATTAAAAAAAATGTTGAACATGAAAAAATTCTATTTTTGGAAAGCAATGTTGTGATATATGATGTGTTAGAATTTGAAATTGTTAAGCCTTCGATTTATCTAGACTAAAACTTGTGGTGTTGTTTTGGTTATATAAAATATCACTTGGTAGGTATCATAGAAACCAACATGAAGAGGCTATGAGAATGTGGTTTCACCTATGCCATATGAGAACCAACATCTAGTTAAAAGTATAGTACATGATTTTCAAGATATGCATTGATGGAATCAAAGGTATGAACCAAGACAAGTTGACTATTATATTGTATTCTAGAGGAGTAATCCAATCATATTTTTGGGGGATTCAAAACCTAATAAATCAAGGATACGACTGAATATGATGAAAAAAATATTCAATTTCCTTGGCACACCAGTAGAGGTCAAATTCAAATTGGAGACGTATATACTGGATGATCTTACACATCGATGGTGGGATTTAGGTGTTCAGGATATGTTAGACCAATGCATTTCATGGGTGGATTTGGATTATTTGTTTATGTTAAAATTATATCCAAATAAATTCATGATTTATACGATGTTAGAATATTTCATCTTGAATCAAGATAACCACTTAGTGAAAGATAACAATACTAATTTTTTAGATTTAGTACAATTTTCACCCGAAGATGTTTCATGTGCGTCGTTGAGGGAAAACATTTTTGAATTAGGGCAGAGGAAGGAGATTCGCTCTCATATTTTCCTGCTTTGTATAACTGATTAGACAGAGATGGTAAATATAGAAATGGTGGTTATAAGGTATTTCATTGGATCTATAGGTGGATATAAAATCATGACACCTATTGGAAACAGTGGGAAATATATGCTAGGGAAATGTGGAAGAGGGAAAACTATTTCCAAGTTAGTGGACTGACATAAAATGATATGGATTGATTGATGAATCTTCCTAAAAAATTGAATAGCTATCCTATATGTCTTCAATGTGGTTTGATCGACAACATTATGTGAGATTGTATGGGTCCACCTAGAAAATGTCACAACTGTAATAAGATGGGTAATAATTTTTGCTGATGGCATAGCACTCTGACGCCGAGGGTAAAAGATTGTTATCATTTTTCACATATTCCATATGCTTTGATGGGATGAGAGAAATTAAATAAAATCTCATCATTAGAATAGGTCTATCAATGGTGATTCTAGGAATATGATGACTCCTCATGTGGTCTAATCTCAAAAATGAAATAAAGAAGAATATAAAGTGAGTAAGAAGTTATATCGAGCTAATAAAGTTATTATGGATGATCTATATGGACCATTGATGGTGATATAAACAATTAATTTAGTTTATTCCATTATGAATTTTTTTTGATTCAGGTATATACCATTCATTTATTTATTCTCAGGTTGTTTATTTTCATGTTTTAAATGTTGCAATGATGTGTTCAATTTTTAACATTTAAACTCCTCTTGTCCATAGAGAATACTGATCCTTTAAGTGAAAAGCATGTTATATGACATTGGATGGATAAGAGTTAATATGTCACATCTATGTTCTAGAGATATTTGTCTATGATATAATTCTTGGTATGGATTTGTTGATAACTTTCATGGATCACATCAGTTATTATATGAAAAAATTTATTTTTATAACCGATGATGGAATCAATCATCTCTTTAAAGTAGACCAGAACGTAAAGGATGGTGCAATGATATTGTTGACACCAGGAGACGGAACGATCACATCTTGTTCACAGTGTTGAATTTGGAATAAATTTACGATATTAAGAAAATGAATATTCTATAGTTTTTAATCAGTATCTAGTTTTTTTCCTAAACATTTATCAGGGTTTCCACCAATAAGATAAATGTAGTTTAAGCTAGATCTCATTATATAGAACCATCCAATTTCCCTTCGATCAAACAAAATTGAACCAAAAAACATAAGTAAATTGAATTCAGGGTTGGATGAGCTATAATGCAAAGGTTTTAATCAACATAGCTTGTCACCATGGAAAGCAACTATCATGTTTGTCAAAAAGGAATATAAAACACTTATGTTGTGTGTGGATTATTTTAAGAATATCTGTGTTTCTATGAAGAATCAGTATCCACTACCAGACATTTATGATCTATTCAATCAATTGATGGGAGCCTATTGGTTTTCAAAAACTAATTTGTGATCTGGATATCACTGACTGAAAGTTTAGGAGGATAATTTAAAGTGAGATTTCATGAGTATATATATACATTAAGAGAACATATTTATGACTTTAAATCTTTTTAATCAAACAAAAGTCTTTATAAAATTGATTAATTGAATATTTCATAGGTATTTGTATACTTTTTGGAGGTGTTTTTGTATGATAATATGATGTATTAAAGGACAAGGGCTGAGTATGGGAAACACTTGTCGATAATGTTAGAAATAATGAAGGATTATTGTTTGTATGTAGAACTATTAAAGTTTTATTTTTTGATATAATAGGTTGGTTTCCTTATCAATTTAATCTTTGAAAGATGTGTTTCTGTGGATCAAGAAATGATAGATGTTTTTATCTCTTGGAAACTACAGAAGAATTTCTTCAAGAAATCAAGTTTCCTTGTCCTTTCCAATTATTACTAAAATTTTGTTCATGCATTTTCATGAATACATTCAACTATGACAGATTTGAAAAGGAAAAATGTTTTATACCAATAGAATTGTGAATTTTAGAAGTCTGTTCAAGATTTTAAAGTTCACCATACATCTACACCAAAATTGATTTTCTATAATTGGACAATGGTATGTGGTGTGTTGTGATGGTTTATCATCTGGGTTAGGATGTGTTCTTTTAAAGGGAGTTCATTTTATTTCTTAGGGATCGTGGAATTTATGGTTTCATGAGAATAATTACCAAACTCATGATTAAGAGTAACATTTTCTACTCCATTCAATTAATACATTGTGTCATTACATCTTTGGTGAAAAATTTACATTTTTTCAGTTCAAAAGATTTTGAAAGATATTTTCTTGAAAATTGATTTGAATCTACTAAAAATAATTTGGATGGAGTATCTCATAATTTTTTACTTTTACTTGATATATACACTAGGTAAAGGTAATTCGGGGGTAGCTACATTTAGAATAAAGTCATATGTAAATTGGAAATACATGCATCAAATTAGTGGAAATTGATGTCGATGACTAACAGCGTGCCCTTGGAAGGTAAAGATCGAGGTAATGTTGTAGTTTTGACTATAGTTATTTGTTCATATTTTGGTGGATATATTTATAGATTCATCGAAAAATAATTCAAAATATGTTGAAAGGTGGTTAAAAACTCAATGGGGGCAGCAATTGTGTGATGGAAACCAGATGGGAGTTCAGTTTTTTTGTTTCAATGTAATCTAGTTATACATATGGCTTTTCAAGAAAATAATTTTCATGAATAAAACCATTGGGGATGTGTTTTTCTTCCTAGGATATAGAAAATATACAAGGTTTTGATTGCACAATATTGGTGGTTGAAATGAAAATAATGGTGGATGGGTTTGTTTTTGAGATACACCACATGTCTACAGGTTAAGGCAAAGCACCAATAGCCAGTGTGTATGTAGCAGTCTCTATCAATTCATATTTGGAAGTGGGAGTAAATAACAATGGATTTTATGGTAGCTCTCCCTAAGATGGTTCGAAAACAGAATGTCATATGGGTGATTCTGGATTTTCTCACAAAGTCATCCCATTCCATTCTTAATATTGTATATATTACGATGGAGGATATTTATAAAATATATATCTGATAAGTTGTAAAGAGTAATGATTCTCCAGTTACTATATTATCAGACAGAAATCCATGGATTTTTTCTCATTTCTAGAAATCATTATAGTAAGACGTTGGGACTAAATAGACTATGAGTATGGTGTTTCATCCTCAAATGTATGGGAAAATATTAAAGGATTATACATACATTTGCGGCATGATGTTGGATTGTGTAATGTTTTTTGGGGGCTCTTCAGAGAATCATGTACCATTAGTGGTTTCATCATATAAAAATAGTTACAATGAATCAATACAAGTAGATCTTTTTCAATAGATATGATCTATTTGATCAGTATGAGAATGGAGAAGGCTAAGAGTCATCATAAATCATATTCCAATCATCATCGATAGTTGTTTTCAGTTAATGATATTGATCATGTTTTCTTGAGAATCTCTCTAAGGATTCGATGTCATCATTTTGGAAAGTAGGGAAAGTTATCTCCTCAATACAAAGGCCCTTTGGGATACTTTAATGGGTTGGTAAAGTTGTATATTTGTTGAACCTTCCACCACAATTCAATGTAGTTTATAATTTCATTCATGTATCTCGGTTCTAAAGGTATCATCCTAATCTGGACCGTGTGGGTTGATGGGATCACATTGACAAAGATCTAGATAAATCAATTGTTCATGTGCCAATATAAATTTTGGATAATAAAGACAAGGTATTTCATGTAAAAACGCATAGATCTAGTGTGGTTATTGTGTAATAATTGTCAAATTTAGGAAGAAACATGGGAGTGGGAGAAGGAAATGGTCGAGAAATGGCCTGAATTCATTCAGGTCAATATTGGAATTCTACTTTCTTAGGATAAAAATTCCAGTGGTGGGGATAATTTATCACCCCTAATTTTTTTGTATGTAACCCTTTATTAACGTTTTTAAGTCTTTAATTTGTTTGGGTGAGGTTTTGGAGTGTTTGGAAGACTTTTTAGAATGTTTTTGATGATTTGATATAGGTTCATGGTTTTATAATGATTTTGAGAAATAGTGGAACTCCGTCAGAAAACATGAAAAGTGAGGATGTGGGTACTTGGTGAGAACATATTTATGCACATAGTTTTTCCATATCATTAAGCTACCTAGGAGTATCTAGGTAGAGTGTAAAAGATGGAGAATCATGGTTATCATATTATTTTTCTAAAATTGTAATCCAACCACGTGAAAGGGGTTGGGCGTTAGGGGATGGAGTAGGGTTGGCACATAGTTTTCCTAACAATGAATCCTAACCATGAACAGATAAACGTAAGATCCTAGAAAGTGGATCTTAGATGGGATTACCCCTAAACCTATCAGTTTCACTTATTTTGACCCTCACTAAGCTTTTCTCATCCCAAGGTTGGGGAAGCCTTCCCCTTTGATCTGGAAGTGATCTATTAGAAAATATTGGTGCGTTGAATGTCCTATTTCTTAGAAAGTCTCATTTCTTGTTTAGTTTTCTTACATATATTCACCTTCCCTCTATTGGATTCATACATCCAGTCTGTTAGGGATAGATCATTGATAGTTTATTCAAATCATGATGAGATTTTTCTATTTGGATTTTAGGGAACATGATTTATGGTTTGTCTTTAGGGATTCAATATGGTTTTATAGAATGATTCTTTAAATTATTTGTATTCACCATAGTTTTTGATGAATTTATCTTTAATCTCACCACTCTTATAAAAACATAAAAGATCATATTTAAATTTTTTAGAATATTTTTAATTTTTTTTGAAATTGATGTAAAAATATTTGATGAAACCATATTTATTGATGGTTTGTGTAATTGTGGAAATAGGTTGTGTAATTTAATTCATTATATATTTTAAAAAACAGATTTTAAAATATGGATTTCTTTGATTTGTTGAAATGTTTTTCTATAAATGTTTTCCAAAAAAATATTTTTATTAAAAAGAGTGAAATGGTTGTTCTTGAAGATTGTTTTTTAATGGTTGTTTTGTGTTCATGTGAATTCGGTATGGATAAGGGTATAATGTTTCCCCCATAAAAAATGTGTTGGATAAGGGTATGAAATTTCTCCCATCAAAATGATTCACTTTGTGAAAACATTGTGAAAGGATGATTCAACACATGTAAGTATAGGGAGGTCCACAGTAGAAACCATAAATTGAGTTGTGGATATGTGTGAATGGAATTGGTTTTGACAAAAAGAATGTTTTTCAAATGATTTTAAAGTAATATTTATTTTATTTCCATGTAAATGTATGTAGTTTGGGAGAATTTTTTTAGTTCAACAATTTTTTTAAACCCCGATATAAACACTTTTTAGCTATTTTATATAAATTGTTTTGTACAATTTTTCTGACATATTACATCCAAATGGTCTGAGTAGGTAATTCATTTTGGAGGAAACCTACTGAGTTCATTACTCACCCCCTTCTTTGATACTTTGGTGCATTTAAATATATAACTGATTGAGACATACGTAAAGGAAAATTATATCATTTCTTGGGTGATGAATAATGGTACTTTGGGATGGATTGTGTAGTTGGAGCATAGTGTGTTATGAGAGATGTGGTTTTATGTATTTTGAGTCTATAAGATTTTTTGTTTATACATCCTCTTTGGTACTCTGATTTTGGTCACAATGTAGTTTGGTATTATTTTACTTTTGTATTACTTGAGTTGTATTATTGTGTTATCAAGTATTATATAGCGGGTTTTTATGGAATGATGGGTTGTGGTCACTTTATTTTCAAATGGAAAATTACCCCCAAGTGTATTGAATCCATTGGAATATATTTCCAGTCATTGGTATCTTGGGGATATAACCTAAGTCCAAGTAATATCCTTCTACATTATCAAATCAATAAGGAGGGGTGAGATGTTACAGAAACCTGCATTCCCTTATTATGGGTATTCATGTTTTAATAATGGGGTTTTAAAAGGAATGGTTATTTTGATATCCAAAGATGTTTTCATATATTTTTAAAAGAGTTCTTCATTGGTTTTATTCATGATATTATCCTTGTACATTATTTATGATAATCTATGATCCCAATATTGATAATAATGATTGGTGAATCCAATATAGCTCCAATAATGGGTGAGACAAATATTTCTATCCAATGCATTGGGCCATCATTATGTTATCCATATAATTATATCATAACATGACTATTTTTTAATTAAGATTATAGGGGATATTATAATTTCTATATATATATATTTTTCCAAAGGAGCCTACATGACATTTCTTGGATTTATTATGAGATTTCATGAAAATCCATTGATTAGAAAATGTAAGATAAATACCTATTTAATGAAATGATTCTTATCTTTGGGGTATAATGGTATGTTTGTAATAAATTTCATCATGGGTTCACAATATTTATAAGAAACGTGAATTTTTTTTATTTTTCCATTATGATTTATTAAAAAGTATTTTATTAAAGAAATCGGTGGAAATTTTGATTTCACATGTAAGTAAATGATTTTGTGATCTCAAAGATTAAGTATAACTATTTTTATGACGTAAAAATAGACTAAAATTTTTATCTTCTTCAATATATGTACCTTAATGATATTTTTATGTGCATCCCTTGTTTTTAATAATGTGTTTCCGTAGGGTTTAAAGATGCGTAAGAACAAAGAAAGAGTCATGTTAAAAATCATGGAGAATATTTGTGATAATAAAACATGATTCATTTTAAAAGTATTATATTGTGGGAAAAATAGTCAATAAGGATAAGTATCCAATTTTTAAATTATGTGTTTTTATGTAGTATTTATGGAATAATTTTTAAAACTATAAACATAAATGTTCATTGGGAATCCATGAAAGTGAGTTTTGGTCTATAGAATCTATATTATGTAATGTATAAGGTTGAGACCTCATATTACTGATGTTGGAACCATGACATATTCCCATATTTTTTAAATGGATATCATTGAACTTTTCATTTTTATATATAATATGATAATCTATAAATATTATGTTCATTATTATCATGGAAGGGTACATTTATATTTTATAGATGGAAACACTTTCATTTATCAAAGTGTGTGGGATCCAAGATCAAATAGGGTAGGACCTATGATCCCTGATATTTGTTCAATATGATGTTATATATCTAATTTACTCTAATATTCTACTAAAGAATGTTCGTATTGCTTTCATATTGTGGTAGTGGACAGGAATCCAGAAGTCCTTCATGATGATTTCTATTAGTTACCACCAAAATGAGAGGTCAAATTTTCAATTGGATTTATTTGATCGAAAATCAAAATTCCATGAAAATCATATCGAATGAATCTATATAAGTTAAATGAACTAAAATTATAGAGATATGATCTTGAGAGAAAGGGTTTCATGAATTCCAATGTGTCATCATGGGAAACATTGTGTTTTCTTTGAAATTATAGTGGAAAAAGTCTCTGAAATTGATATTTTGACCAGAGTATCTACTCAGTGACAATTAAAAATAAATAATCCTTTTTTCATCTTTATGATCACTTTAATGAAATCAAAGGATAAACATTTTATTTTAAAGTTGTCCTTGGGTTGGGGTACCATTATTAAAGTGTGTAGTAAGATAATTCTTTTAAGACCACATCCAAGAGGAGATATAGAAAATGATAATATCTTGTTATTCCCATTTTATTAAAAATAACCATGTGGTATTTATGTCATAAATTTAGGTGAACTATGTATAACATAAAAAATTACATTATTCCGAATAAATATTCATTATATATCACAATTATATATGCTCGTGGACCATAAAGGTTTAATTTCCTTAGAGTCTAGATGACTAATCACATATTTCTTAAACTATCTTCAACATATATAAGAAATATTTTCATACTAGTGACCATTTTAAAATATCATACTTAGAACCTTTTATCAAAACAATGGAAGGGGAAACATAATAATTGAAGATCTCATATTCTCTGTAAGGGTAAATATTGAAGATATCAATAATAAAAGAATAAAATTATTATGATCATAATATAATATAATCAATTGCATATTATAAGCATAAAATACTCATACATATAAAACCATAGACCATAAATAGGAAAATCATTTCAAATTTATAAGCATGATTAATAAGGGTGTTAAAGAATTAATTGTCATTCTAGAGTCAGAACATTAGAACATGGAATTATAAGCACATGAAATCCTAATCATATGAATATATCAATTCACAATCATTACCCCATATATTCTAGTGATCATATCCTAAATTAATCAGAATCACACTAAAAATTTGAACATATCTTTTCTCAATCATGTTCATTCATTATCTTGTGGGAATATCCAGAAGCAACCATACTCATGAATCAAAATGTAAAAATTGGTAAATTAAATAATATGAATTCTTATCATCATCATATCATGATATATATATATATATATATATAATCACCAAATTAATTATAGCAATATAAGCTTCCAAGCCAATAAAAAATCATAAGCATTTCATACGTAAGCCATGAGGTCATGAAAAAATTTATCATTTCATCAATGAATAGCCTAGCGAAATTAAAATGGGATTCATCAATATTTAATAATAATATTAATTAAAAATAAAGATAAATAATAATTATGGTTTCACTTTATTGGGTACCCAAGGAAGTATAATTAACATCAAATGTTGTTTTCATAGATAAAAATACCTTTATATTACAACAGAATCATTTCATGAAGAAAATATCATTCTCTTTCAAAATAACTTATTTATATTCAAAAAATATATATAATATTTTGGAAAAAACTTTCTTTGAAAATATTCATGGAAATACACAATGTAACATTCATATAAAATAGTAGTAATGATGGTAGAAAAATTGATTCATGGAAATTTTTTTAAAAGAAATATTTTGTTCACACCATTAGTAAATAGTACCGCGTTCGTAAAATGAAAAGAATATTATTTTTAAAATTTTATTATATAAAGGAATATATGTGAAAAAATATAATTAAAAAAACATTTAATAATAAAATTTTTTATTATTAACATTTTAATTGTAATATAGACATTGAAGAAAAAAATTCCCATCCAAAGTGGAAATAAGATATGAATTTGTTAAAAAAAAATTCATCCACTTTATATACCAAATAGAGAAAAATAGTACTATTAGTTGAAAATTCAATGAAAATAAATAGGAGAATAAAAATATTTTTATTAGATGACAAGGATCATATAATTTACTTTATATTAAATTTAGTATAAAAACACTGAGAAAAAATGAGATTATAAAATAAATTCCTTACCTCAACAGTCGACTGAAAATGGGTAAATTATCCATGCATGTTTAGATTTTATGGTTATGATGATTAAAACATGGTCATGGTTTCATCATATCAAAAAAAACTAATAAATCAATAATTATCCAATTTAAAAATTATATAAAATTTTATAACCATTCACATATAGTGGTAATGAAAAATGAATTACATCACTTCATCGAGACAGTAGTTCGCGCGTACACACGAGTATTGTTTCCACATTTCAATGGATGTATAATAATAATGGAAAATTATAATTACCATTTAAAAATTAATTTTAATATCATAAATACCACATATATTGATTTAAATTATTTTTATTACCATCCATGTAATGTAGAATTTAAAAATTAATCATATCGCTTTATAGAGGTGGTATCCCTCACCTGCACAAAAGTGATATTATCATTTTCATATATATGGAAAGTTAAGAAGTAATATAAGATATTATAATTATAAGATAATAAATATTTCATAGATATGATATATAAACATTAAATCCATCATAATAACTATCCATGAATGACAGTGCTGAAAAATGAAATCCAATCCTTCACGATGAGGTAGTTTGCATGTGCACATGAACAATGATTTTTTTACCATTTTATAGAGAATAAGATGAATAAATTTATACACATTAAAATTTTAAAATATAAATATATTTATTATAATGTATTCCTATTTTAATTATTCATAAAATTGGTTTACAAAATGTGTAAGAATAAAAAATATTGAATGTTCTCAATAAAGTGTCTTACAACTTCATTGAAAAATATTCATTTCAAAACACGTTAATCCTTATAAGTATGGTATTATGATAAATAAGAGGATAAAAATTAAGGGTTATGTATTATATGAAAATATATGGGATTGTAATGGACAAACTATAAGGATAATAAAGTGTGATGATGGTAAGAGAGTTGTATTCTCTTAATAAGGGTGAGAGAGGGTACACATTAATTATTTCAATAGATTAAAATATATTATGGAATTACAAACTAATCATGGATCCAATATGACTAATATTATAATATTACATGACATATGAATGAATTTTTAAAATAACTTTTGATTTTAGCCAGTTTTTTGTTATTTTAACCCATTTCTCTTTAGTTTAACCCAATTTAACTTTTATCGTAGCAATCAATTTTTACATATGTTATAATTAATAATGACTAAAAATTATGTAAACATACTAAATAATAGTTATAATGATAATATAAAATATTTAATCCATTTTACAATATTAAATATCTATAATTTTATAGTATTGCCATAAATGTAAACCCTTAAAACCTGAAGAAAAATATTTTTACAAAAAAAATGAATTTTATGAATAAAAAAGTATCAATTACATAATTAAGAATAATATATATTAAAATAATCTTATTTTAATCTTTTTTTGTAAAAATGAAAGAGATTTAATGTTACGATCATTTGAAATAAAAGTAAGACATTTTAAATACATGAATGGAAATTAATGTTTTTTATGAAATCGATATTTTTTACTATTTTGTGAAACTTTCATCTATCCATAAAATTTCCAAAGATTCACTTTAAGATAATTTTGATATTATTATTTCAAAAATGAATTTTTTTTTTATAAAATAAAATTTCAAAAAGAGGAGGAAATTAATTATAATAAATTATCACAAAAATAAATAAGAACCATTTGTGAAGAAAAATTATTTTTTGAATCATAATATGTCTTCCCAATCATTATAGTTCATAATTAGTAAAATATAACAAATAAATATGTATTAGATAGTACCATTATACATATATTTCATAATTCAGTTACTCCTATTCATACTCTTTAATTTATCTCCTAGGTTTTTACAATAATATCTAAAAATAATAATATATGAAAAGTAAAACATTTCCCATTTAAACTCAGGGTTTCCTAAAAAGAAAGAAATAAAATATATCAAACTAATATAAAGAGAAAAAAAATAATAAAATATCAGGATGATGCATTTATAATACATATCTTACATTGATACCTAAACACTTATTACATGGTTTTTATTATATTATATTTTACTTCAAAATTAATGAGGATATAGATATTATTTATAAAATATTCTGATTATTTTTATGAAGCATTAATTATATTATAGGATACATAAATTTCAATTCTTAATCTAAGATTAAAAATTATTAGGTCACCTTATTTTTATAAGATTCATTTAAATGTTCTCGGAGAATATTCAATTCATGAAGTCCTGAGAAGGGAAAAAAAGAATTTGATATTAAAATATTTCTGGGTATGTTTACATATTAGATGTAGTTTTTCTATAATTTTTTAAATTGGACTCTACCCTGAATTTATTTCCAAAGAATAGAATGAAATTATAATTGATTAAAAATATTATGGAATCTTTTGATGAATTGAAAGTGAGTCTGACATTAACATTTTTCAAGATTCCTCTTGAGCTTAGTGAACGATATATATTTATTATGATACCTTTGTATTCCATTTGGGGATTTTATGATTAATTATCATGTTGTGACATATTTAACATTACGGTTTCACCCTTATGAAAAAATACCCAACTCACGACATAAAATTTGTTGTGGTGATGAATTAATTAAAGGCATGGATCCATAAGCATGATGGAGAGAAGATTAATATTTATTATGGAAACAAAATTTTTTGGTGAATATTATTCCAGAAGGACATAAATCATCATAAAATGCATTATGTGGAGATTATACAGATATTTGAATTTGATTTTGAATATTCCCCGATTAAAGGGAACCTGATTAAAAATGATTTTAACAGAAAAATAGAGACACAATATATGATAGGCTCTAATGAGGAATTGAATTTGATGATAGTTTTCACTAAGTAATATTTGTATTTGGAAGAGGAGTATAATTAGGTGTTCTAAGCTAGTGTTCAATTCACACCTTCCTTTGATGATAAAATTCTGAAATATCTATTAAGTGATCCATATATATAGACAACAAGTGGATATATAAATGGTAGGGAGTCCTTGGATAAATGGACTCATTACCTCTATGGTCTTATTTTACTTAATAAAAGGATGGTGGCCCCTATAATTTTAGATAAAATGTAATTAAATATAGGATTTTTTCACAAGGGGGGAATTACTAGGATGTTACCAAGATGTTTTATGATCTCAAGATATGGTATTGATTCCAGGGTATAGTGAAAGAAATTATTGGTGTTTTTTTCCTAAACAACCAAATAGTAAAGACTGAACACATAAATACATTATATAATTATAAATTGAATATAATATTGTATATAAATGTGAGTAGACCTCAATGGAATTTATTTTCATTCCATGATATTATATTGGGGAAAATTCTATTTTTTATCATTATCGATTGGTAGGAAAAGTTAGACCACTTACTTCCTATAAAGGTATGTACGTTGATGGAAGTGATTAGACACCTATATGTATAATAGATATTGAAGAAACATGAGGTAGCACTTTAAATTGATTTTTATTAATATTCATGCTTTAATATAAGATTTGGGATGGTTATTTGGGAATCAATGGGTTCTCTACTGAAGTTGAGCAAGAATTATCACCCACAAATAGTTGGATATATTGAATGAGAGATTTTTATAATTGAGGATATGCTTTATGAATTTTTTCTCTACATAAAATACTCATAGGGGAATAATTATCATTTATATAATTCTACTAAATTAAAATATAACATGAATTTATTAAGATGGTTCATTTAGAATTTATTTTTGAAGGACCGTGCCAGTTCCCTCTTTAGTGATCTATTATTGGTTTGCGTTCTCTTATGTGACCAAGGATTATTGAAGGGATGACGATTAAAGTTAAATTGATCCAAAAAATATAATACATGAAATATAATCACAAGAAATAATTTTTTCGTCATTAATATGTTTCTTAAGAATTTGATGTTGATGATTGGGTGTCTCTAAAAGTCATTCCATGTTTTGGAAATTATAGATTTTGGAAGGTAGGCAAGATTACTAGATTGTATATCTATAAATTTGAGATGTTTTAAAAGCATAAGAATATGGAATACCAGATATATTTTCCACACAATTTAAAATTTATTCATGATTTATTCCTTGAATCCCAAATGATTAACTATCATTCCAATATATCGCATATAATTAAATGAGAAAATTTAAATTTGGATCCTAACTCCAAAGTGGTTGAGAAACTTGTTCATTTCTATGATTATCATAATAGAATGATTGGGAAAATCCATTACCGTATATTTTGTTTTAAGGTATCATGGTAAAGATAATTATGGAATTTTTCCACATTTTATTGTGTTCAAAGAGAAATGGACTCACTTATTCCCCAATAGAGAATATTGAGAAAATTATGGGGATTGACAGTGGCATGCAGGTGAGAATTATGGAACCCCTACTATTATGAGAATATATTTATTTTTTATTCAATTTATTTCATTGGTTTAATTTTTTAAGAGGTTTTGTTTGAAAACATGAAATAATGGGTGGTCATATATGATGAGAATGACCCTGTGGTGCAAGATGAATATCAGAATAATTAGGATATATGTAATGAATTAGAAGCATGGATGGATGAGAAAGATGAACAGTTTTCAACAAATATAAGAGATGTGAAATATATGTGTCTACTTACCTACACAGAGAAAGCATTTTTACATGAAGATGTTAGAAGAATATAAACTACATCAAGATTTAAACTTCAAGAACATCCCATTGAATATATTTTCCCCTAAATAAGTCTATTTTATTTATGGACATTTTTTATGAGATAGATCATGCTTGAAGCAGTCTGGGATTTTTTTGAAGGCTATGCATAGGTGTGTTGGGGACTCCCCTAGTTTGTTCTGCTCATTTCTCTCTTTTATGTTTGATGTGTACATGTACTTTTAATGATGGATGAAGTTACTGGTTTAGTCAATCATGGGTGGTTGTGGTATAATATTTCTAGTTTTCAGTTGTAACATCTTTCGGGTTAGCTTTGATATATGTCTGTATATCCTATATGACGAGCTGAATTTTTTTGACTACATCAAATGTTGATGATGGTTTTAGTCAACTTTTTTATCTTCCACTACCTTTAATAGAGACAAAGGCCTCTTTTAATGATAAAATCCACTGGCAACATAGACCAAACCTTTGGCATTTAATATCTAACATTGGCATAAACCATTGATCCAAATTTAGTGATTCTACTCTCTTTTTTCTAGAGTCGGTTTTACATATATTCCAGATGATCTAGACCTTCTCTATATTACCTCTTTTCATGTCTCTTGATGAATGAAGATCTTTAGGCCTTGGAGATTGCTGGGAGTTGTCGAACTTTTGGCTTGAGGTGATTTCTTAAATGAAGGCATGATGTTTCAGGTAGCCTGATCCTTTGTGAACTTTTGTTTTGTACTTATTTCTTTATAATGATGTATATCTATTATTATTGTGCTAGTGTAAACTCATTACACCTAGATAATGTATTGTAACACTTTTTATTTAATAAATTTCTTAGGGGCATGAATTGGGTGACCAATTCATGTCTCTGTTTGTCTAAAAAATTGCATCCTAGCCATGTGAAGTGGGGGGATGAAATACAGGGTAATATAAATAGTTGTTTTATGATATCCCTAATAATATATTCATACTGTGTAAGATTTCCCATGTGACTCTAGAAGCCATCCCAAAGATGGTGAAGGGTTAACTAATCTATGAAGACAAACTATGTGGTCTTCCTAATATACAAAAACATGAAGTTAATATTGATTACTGAGTCTATTTTATCTCATTTGTTCCTCACATTACAATTTAAATCTATATAGAACTCATCTAAATCAATATTTCACACTCCTTAATGCTTCATGATGATTACTCCCTCAATATCATGATGATCTTATTGGTTCTGGTCGATTTATTCAGTGTAATCTCATATTATACTTTGATTTTATCATCTCACTTTCATGTATCTCTTTTACATCAAATTTCATCCCATTCATTTCTATAATTTGACATAGTGGTAGTTTTTTTATTAGGTTTTTTTATAATTTTATATTTATTAATTTGTTGGTATTTTTAAGGGTTTGTATCATTAATATTTTTAGTATTTTAAGAAAAACAATGATTTTACATATCTAGTTCAGTGTCTCTACATAATCCACATTCATTTGGCATAATATTAGTAATTTGAATCATAATGTTTTACCTTTTCAAATATAATTCCTATATCAAATGATTTAGATTAGTCTATGAATTTTCTATATGGTTTAGGAATTTTTTAATATAAAATGGGGTTTCTAACATCAAACACCTTCAATATCTAAAAAATGATTTTTCATACAGAAATGGTGTTTGATAAGTTTTCTCTTGGATATGTTTTTACATAATATGATTTATAAATGATGTTTTATGAGAAGAAGTTTTAATAAAAAAAGGGGGTCTTGTGGTTTTTATAAAGATATACACTAAAAAATAATATGTATATGATACATGTTATTCCATATCATTAGTTAGTATATAATGATATTATATGTGACAATATCAATGTCTTATTCCATGTGTGGGAATATAATTTATAATGATAATATGCTATTATAAAGAATGATTGAAAATAAATCACTATTAAAACCTAGATATGTCGTATTACATTATATATGTATATCACAATTTTTGTGATATGGATCAATCATATTATATTCTTTAAGTGGAAAATAGATGATAATTAATAATTTTTAGATGTATCTTCCGCATAATCTCCCATTGATTAAATGTTTCTTAAGATAAAATGTGTGGGATGGTTGATATATAAATCGATATTGGGGTTTTTCAATTTCCATTTTCTTGTACATTTAGTAAAAAATGAGTAAATTCTATATAGGTTCAAAGATTGTTCCTTAGGACTATATAAAGAAGGAATATCTATTGTGATGGTTGTTAAATCTAATTTATAGTTATACCTTGATCTCCCAAAATATCTCTATCTCCTCCTCCCATTGAAAACATAGTGTAATATCATATCATGGGTTCAAAATAGATTCTCTCTCATGTATTGGGTGATTCATATTTTTATATGGATGTACCTGAAAGAAGGAACATTATAGTTTTTTTAAGTGACATTCATCAAGTGAATAGTTAAATACAATGTTAGTTGTTATCATGGATGTTGGGTATGTGTTCTTTATTCTCAATTTGTTTAGATTTGGTTTCCATATAATGGAATCTTTTAAATTTTATGTCTCTAATTTATTTCACTACATTGAAAAGGTGTTGTTCGGTCCTTACTACGACACCCTGTATTTTTAGTGCATGCACACTCTTAAATAATTTACATTCATTCTATACCTTACGTTGAACAGAAAATTATTTTATTTAATATAAATCATATAAATCACATATATATAACAAAACAAACCATAAAAATTATTATTTAATGATGTAAGTGGTATTTCAAGAATTTAAGGATCCTATACCGATTAAATTGTAACTAGACCATAGAAATAGTAACATGATTCCTATAAATACAAAATCATCCAAATAAATAGTAACATCACACATGAATGTATAAAAAAATTTAAGCATCTTACAAATGAAATTATGATATAATTATATCATAGTATAAGAAAATGTGAATTTAAAATATTATTAATTAAGTATTTGTATTTTTGTAAATCATAAATATTTAATAATAATTTTAAAATTAATAAAATTATTTTAAAAAATATTTTCATAAAATTAATTCATAAATTAATATTTTATTATCTTATGATTTTAGGATAATTTTTTGATACATTAGTTAATTTTTTAGAGAGTTTAAAAATGAGTTACAAATTTAAAATATATTTTTTCAAGTAAATGTTGATTTAAATTAAAAATTATAATTATAATATTAATAAATTTATTTTCATAAAATTTATTTATTTTTTTATTATAAATGTTGAAAAATAGTTTGGGTGAATTTTTGGAATTTTTATAAAATAATTAAATTTTTGTGAAAAGTAAAATAAGATAATTTACGAAAAAATTTAAATACATAATTTATCAAATAATAGGTGATGTATTGATGATGTAAGCCATAATATAAAATTATACCTAATTATTTTAATATATTTGGTGATAATGATTAATTTATTAATATTCTATATCCAAAATAATAAAAAAAATGAACAAAATATTCAAAAAACACCTCTATCCTCCATTATAAATACCACCCTTCACCACAACTTCTCTTCACGCCACTAAGACTTAAAGATTAATTAAAATATTCCAAAATACAATTTAAAATTCCCTCCCCCAGGTCCAATATCATTTTTATCAACAAAATATCAATCCAATGTCCCTTAAGATGGTACTAAAAGAGGAGAATTCATGAGGAAAATCCTCTTTCATTTTCATTTAATTTCCTTTAAATTTCCTTTTTCTTTCATATCCTCTCCTCGATTCCCCTATCCAAATGGGAGGGATAAATACACTATCATATATATACATTAATTATATAATTTTAATATAATATCATTAATTAAAATCCTTTCACCCTCTCTCTCTTTTATTTTAAAAACAAAATCATCGTCTGTGAGTTGCCAATTTACAACCTTCATAGATGTCATATTTTTGTTTGTAAAATTATCCTTCAAAGATGGTCATGAAACCATTTTTTTGGTTGAACCAAATTATAAAATATTTATTACATCCTATTTAATGTTTTGGAACCATTATATACATAGTATTAATTAATTAAAAAATCAGATTCATGATGATCGAAAAAGGAAAAGATAATCTATGTAATTATCTCTAAAATTTTATCAATTAATTCAAATTCATACCCTATAACCAAATTATAAATATAAAAATTTAAACATATGTATGTTCATTAATCACATATAATTACAATTTTATATAATTATACCTATTTTACAAGAACCTTATTAATTATAATTAATATAACTGATCATTAAAACCAAGGAGACAAACTCTCATGAACCCCAATTTGTCATTCGGGTTACGCTTCTTTAATAATTTGACAACAACCATTCCACAAAAAATCATTAATGTTATTAATTATGAAGTAAGTTAACTATATAATAATTATTTTAACCTACTATAAGTGGCATAATACTATTTATTAAATATTAAAATATCGTCTTTCCACTCTCTCGTCAATGTATCATCAAAGGTAGATCAACCACCTATGGAGACATTTTCTTGTCAACACATAAAACCATCATCAAGGGTGTATATTATAAACTATATATATATAATATAATCGTATAATTATATGATTTATATAATTTTGTAATTGAACATATTGATGTATAATTTACATTTAGATAAAATACCAAATGTGTTTCAAAACTAGAAATTTCAAAGTAAATCATTATATCAAAGATTAAATTTTCATCAACGGAAAAGAAAAAATATAATCCAATGATTATAATTGATAAATATTTTTATAAATGACTATAATTAACTTATGAATCATTATTTTAATAAATATATGTTTTTTTCAGGAGGCGTAAACATGACAAAATTAAGCAGGAATTAAGGTAAGGGATTTTATATTAGTTTCTATTTCATTGATACTTACTTGGTGTTGTGAAACTAATAATTTTTAGGTGGTTTATCTACAGCCTCATTTGAGATTATTTTTCATCTAAAATTAAATTTAAATTTAATATCCATATTCTTGTGTCATGGATATGATTATTGTGTTAGTTTTATATTTCATTTTACATATGATGTTTATTTGGAATATTGTTTTAACTGGGGAAATAATGATGATTATTTATCCTTTAATAAATATGGATATTTATTATAAATGTTGATTAAAAATTAAATCTATGTATGAATAATGATTTGGACTTTCAATGATGGGAAGGGTGAACTATATCCCCTCAATGCATTGACTGGTCTCATGAGACAAAATTGTTGGCAAAAAACCATTCATGTTTGTTTCCAAACAGTATCAGATGGGTTTCTACCAAAAAATGTAAACTAATTTGAAGGTATAATTGTTCATTTTCTAGATAAATCACTTTAACTAAATAATAATTTTATACATTCATAACTAAATTATTAATTTATATGATATTTTCACTATGAAAATAATCTATTGATTCATTTTTATTTCCAGTTATTGATTTCAATTTTTTTCAGATTAATTACTATGCCCTTATGTATATGCCATATGGAATTTTCATAACTCATTATTACTTCAGAATACCCTTACTAATCATTTTATCTCACCCTTTTTATTTTTCCTTCCCCCATTTTATGATGTAGAAAACATTGAATAAGATATCAAGGATGTAGATTATATAATTTTTATGTTCCATGTTGTATTTTCTTTATTTCTTAATATGCTATGAGTGCCATGCATGCAGTATAGTCTTCCAAAACTACTAAACCTATCTGTTCTTCAGGATACGATTCCTTGTAATTATTCCAATGATATAAAATAATTCCACGAGTCTAGGATTCTATAGTCGTGGCATTATAGTTGGAATCATATGATGTTTACCCTCATCATTGGAAACTAAAATTTTAAAACATTATGTAGGGAAAATAACCCTATGATAGAAATTTAGGATAATCATATAAGAAAGTACTTGAGTTTTGGTAAAGTCGAGATTATATGGTTCTTCCATGCAATAAATCCTTTCCTAGATACTACAAGTGGTTGTTGTCTGGGAACAGATGTACCTCAGAGTAAAAACTCCTACATGGAGTTTTGGGCCTGACTCGGGGTACACTGGTACCTAACAACATGCCATACAATTCAGTTGGATTTACACTCCTAAGAGATATTCTTAGGATAATTCAAGTTTATCTAAAACCCATTATGATGTTTTTTAAAGTAAATATGTTCTAGAAACCCATGTTTAGTATTACGACATTAGATATGCATAATTATTCAATTTATGTTTAGTGTTTTTCTAGTTTTATATTATGAAATATGGTTCATAACATAATTTAGTGTATTACATTGTTTATTGATAGAGCCTAATGGGGGAAATGGAATCAATACTTGTAGAAAATGTAGTCATTTTCTCACTAAGAAAGTCAATATGGTTAGTGTTGGAGCTGAGAAGATCATGAAAAGTTTTGGAAAACATACTGAAGTTATGATTAATAACCATACTACGCCTATGTTGGATTGTTTCATGTTGTAGAATCCCACCTATCTTAGTGGGATTACTAATCCAGTGTTATCTGAGTAGTGGATCAATCCCCTTTAAAAGATATTTCTAGAATTGGGATGTAATTAAAATGAATATTCATTTCTCAAACTACATTGTCTCAAGGGATACATTACTCAATGGCAACTGTTGATCCAAAATACTAAATATGAAGATGAAAAAGAATACATGAGTTAGATAACTTTTAAAGAAGTGTTCTTTGGAAAAATACTTCCCTCATGTGAAAAAAAACTGAGAAGAAGAGGTCTTCTAGTAACCATGGAAAAGGTAAGGTTCCGTAGAAGAAGAAGGGAGTGAAGTAATTCCCATATGTGAGATATATGGAAAGAATCATCCAATAAAATTATTAAAATTCAAAGGAGACTCTTTTAATTGAGATTAAAAGGGTCACCGTTCAAATAAATTAAAGGGTAAGAGAGAAATCTATGATGTTAAATTCTAAAATTATAAGTATATAGGAAACATAGAAAATTATGATTCCATGTATCAAAGAATATTTTGCCAAAAATATCCATTACGAACAAGGCTAAGCATATTCAATCACAACTAATGAGGTTTAAATTTATAATGAGGTGATAGTAGGTATATTAATCATTTCATAAAACATAATAAATACGTTGTTTGATTCTGGATCATTGCATTCATTTATATCTTCTTATTATGCCATGAAAATTAGAAATTTCCCTTTTGATTTAATAAAAGAGATTTTAGGAAAAAATCACAAGGGTAGTATCATATCAATACAAATGTGTCAATTTATCACCTTTATTTCACATATACATGCTTTAGTTGCTAACGCTATCATCATACCCATGATTGATTTCGATATAATACTCAGTTTGAATTGTATTTCGAATTATGATGCAAACAAATATCTTAAGATGATATAAGTAAATTTTTTGGAGAATGATGTAGAGTCCCTTATCTTTAGAGTAGAATCCTCACCACCTGATTCATATCATGATCCACCCACAATAGATCTACTAAATTCAATTTGTGGTGAGGAAAAGAATGCAATATCTATTGTAGGGGAATGAAATATTCGAATTGAGGATGATTCTATTGTGAATGAATACATTTGTGTCTTTCTAAAGGATTTTACTACACATCCTACAGAGTAAGAAATATAATTTTCAATTGATTTATTTCCTAGTTCAAGGAATATATCAAAGACTCAATATAGAATGGATATAGTGGAATTCATAATAAAAAATAATCAACTTGATGAATTAAGATATAAGGGAGTTATTCACCACAATGTCTCTCTATGGGGATCCCTTTTTCTATTTTTCATGAAGAAAGATGGGTCCATGAGATTGTGAATTGATAATAAAGAAATAAATTCTATTACAATAAAGAATAAATATCTTGTACCAAAAATTTATTATTTATTTGATCAACATCACAAGGATCAATATTTTTTGATGATTTTCCATTGATATAGGTATCATCTGTCACGTTTGAGGATGGAAGATATTCCCAATACATTGTTTTGAACTAAGTGTGGACATTATAAGTTTTCAGTAATTCTATATGGACAGACTAATACACAATATGTTTTCGTGGATCAAATGAACATAGTTTTCAAGGAATATCATTATGATTTTTTGTGGTATTTATTGATGATATCTTGATATATTACCAAATATATGAGGACCATGAGAATAACTTACGGGTTGTTCTGGATACTCATAATAAAATATATATATATTGGAAGTTTAATAAGTGTGAATTATAACATCAAATAGTTTCTTTACATGGGTATATTGTCTATAAGGATGGAATGTTATTTGATCTGGCAAAGAAAAAGGAAATACAAGAATGGAATGTTCCAACAACAAAAATTTGGTACATAGTTTTATTGGTTTAGTATTTTACTATCAACATTTCACATATAATTTTTCCCTGATTATCTAACCCCCTAACCAAGCTCCCATATAAATGGGTTGTGTTCGTATGTGAAAACAAATGTATGAAATGTTTTTAATATGTTAATAGAAGATTGATCAATGATCTTATTTTTACTATTCTCTTTCTAAATTATGGGTTTGTTATAAAATGTGATTCATTAAAGAAATGATTGGGATTTATCCTTAAGAAAAATGATAAATTAATTTCTTATGTATCAAGGTAGTTGAAGACATAATGAAAAAATCATCCAACTCATGATCATGAATAATCAACCATAATATTTCCTCTGAAAATATGAATGAACTATCTTTATAGTGAAATATGTGAAATATGTACAAATTAATAGAGTTTGAAATAGATTTTTTACATCAAAATAACTCAACATTATACAAATAATATGTCTCAAATAACTCAAAGATTATGCTTTTTCATTACAATACCACCTAGGAAAGTAAAATAAGGTACCATAAGCCTTATGATGGAATGATCTTGGACATATGATGAAAATAACGATTGAGAGAGATCCTATTTTCATAGATCTAGTAATGAGGGATATCATAATTTTTAAGGATGGGGAAATATCATTTCGTTTTAAAATTATTGCTAAAACATCTTTTTTTAGAAGAAAAAAATCACTGAACCTGATCATGAGAACCTTAAAAATAAAATTCAAACGGTTAAGGATGAATGATTGGTAGAATCCATGTGTGAGGATAGATATCTAACATTTAGAAATAGGTAATGTGTTCCATCAATACCTCAGATAAAAAATGTAACTATTAGATAATTCAAATAGGTCAAATTTCCTTATAGACCCTAGTAGAAACAATATGTATATAGATATGAAGGAACATTTTTATAGGGATAATACGATGCGAGAAATTTCTACCTGTGCGTAAATACGCCTAGTTCTTCAACAAGTGATGGATGAGAGACAATAACCTAAAGGAGTCATGAAACCTCATCCTACACCTATGTGGAAATGGTATGATATTGCGATGGGCCTTTTCACATGGCTACCTAGGACTCCAAAAAATAATGATTCAATATTGGTTATTGTTGATTGACTTACCAAATCTTCACTTTTCCTTGCAATAATGAAACTTTTCCACTAGAGATCCTTGAAAGACTCTACATTAATGAAGTTATAATGCATTATGGGAACCTCTGTCGATTGAGTCTGATCGATATCCCAGATTTACATCAAAAGTTTTGAAGATTCATAAAAATAATTTGGGTACAGAGCATCATATAAGCATTTATTATCACCCTCAAACAGATAGACAGTCTGAAATGACTATTCAATACGAGTAATACATGTTGATATAATTCTCACATGACTTTAAAGGTATGTAGGATCAGTACATAACTTTGGTGGAATTTTCCGACAAAAATAGTTTCCATTATAGTATTCAATTGGCTCCATACAAAGAATTTTATGGTAAGATATGTCTAACTCTAACTTGTTGGGATGATGTTTCTGATAGAATGCTTAAAGACCCAGAATATGTGGAGGAAATGATAGCAAAGGTAAAGCCTATTAAAAAATATATCAAAGAGGAAAAAATTATTCAAAAGAATTATGATAATTTTCAATCGAAGGATTTGGAGTTTGATGTGGGATATCATGTATTTTTAAAAGTATCTTCGTGGAAGGTTGTATTAAGGTTTGGTAGGAAAGGGAAACTGAGCCCCAGGCACATCAGACCATTTAAAATGTTGGAAGAAATTAGGGATGGGTCTTTCCATTTAGAAATTCCACCAATTCTTTTCAAATTTCTTGATGTTTTCAATGTTTAATTGCAAAATAAGTACATGTTAGACCCAAAACATGTACTCAACTATGATCAAATAGAATAAAAACCTCATTTGTCTTACTCTGATGAGATTAACAAGATTATTGTTACAAGAGAGAATGTATTGAAAAATTGTTTGATTGGAATTGTAAAACGTATTTATAGAATCCATAATATGGAAGAAGCAAGGTTAGAACCTGAGGATGTAGGAATAAGAACCACACTAATCTTTTTATAAGGAAATGTTGATAAATATTCAATGGGAGAAATGTCTGTAGGAGGGAAGAATATAACTCCTCATGATTTTATGATATGTATCCTCTTAAATAATTTCAATTAATTTAATAGATTACATTACAAAAAAAATTATTTTAGTAAATATAAACCAGATAAAATTACATAGAGTACACAAATAACCTTAAAATTAATAAATAATGAGTTAAGAGGTATTTATAGGTGTTAAGAAACCTATACTAATGAAATAGTAACTTGACCATTGGATGGTAGAATGAAACTCATGAATAGTAAATTGGAAAAATGATTCGTAACCTCACCCAAGAAATTATAAATAAAATTTACGCATCTTATAAATGAAAGTAGGATATAATTATATCATAGAATAGGTAAATGAATATTTGAAAAAATTAATTAATTCATGGTATTTCTGTTAGTCCTAAATATTTAATTACAGAATTATAATTAATAAAACAATATAAAGAAATGTTATTTTTATAAAAATCATTAAAAAATTAACATTATTTGTGCTATTATTTTAGGATTATTTTATGTGACCTTTTTTAAATTTTTAGAGAGTTGTAAAATGAGTTATAAATATAGAATCAATATTTTTCAGGTAAATGATAATTTTAGTTAAAAATTAAATTTATCATATTTCGAAATTTATTTTCTTAAAATGGAGTTCTTTTTTGGATTATAGATGTAGAATAATGCTATGGGGGAATTTTGTGTTTTTCTAAATTAGATCAATTTTTGGTGAATTGTAAAATAGGATAATTTAGGGATAATGTTAAATACTTGATTTATTGAGTCATAGGTGATGTATGGATGATCTAAGAACACAATCTAGAACTATACCTCATTATTTTAATATATTCGGTGATAATTCCCCAACTATTCTTAGTCTTGATCCAAAATAAAAATCAAATGAATAAAATTTTCAAAAAACACCTCTCATCTCTACTATAAATAACCCCCCTCACCTACAATTCTCCTCACAAGTATATGAAATAAAAATGTCTAAATTATTCCCAAATCATCTTTTCAAGCCCCCCCCCCATATCAAGGATATTTTTCTCATCAAAACACCAAACTAAGGTCCCTTAATTTGGTAATAAAATAGGATAATTCATGATGTAAATTATCTTCCTTTTTTTAATTTCTGTTCAATTTCATTTTTCCTTTATTACCATCCTCTCTACTCATGTATTAAAATGATAATGATAACTCCAATAACATATATATACACTACAAAAATATATTTTAAATGGTGGGGTTTTATAAGGGGTTTTGCACCCCTAAAAAAATTTCACTATTTTCCAGTATTTCATTCGACTTTATAAGGGGTTAGGTCAAAACCTCCGCTAATTTATTAATTAGTGGTGCTATATATTTTTTTATATTTTATAGGGTCTATATATAAAATATTCATTTGGATATATATATATATATATTATTTTTTAAATAAAATAGTGGGGGTTCATAGCCCCTCTATTTTAAGGTATTAGAGGGGGTTCATGAATCACCACTAATCCCTTATATTAGAGGGGGGTTTGAACCCAATCAAATTTAAGAAATTAGAGGGGGTTTTGAAGCCCCTTTAATTTAAGACATTAGAGGGGTGTTAGAATGACTTCTATTTGATAACATTTGAGGTGTTTTTGAACCCCCTCTAATTAAAGATATTTGATGGGGTAGTGGACCACTGCAAATACCTTTGATTAAAGGCTATTTTAAACCACCTCTAAATTTTGTTTTTTTTAAAATAAATCTCATATAAACTCAACTTTTATAATAAATTAGCGTGTGTGCGCATGTGTGTGTATAAATATTACATAAACATATTCTATAAATGTATCTAAATACAATATTATATATATATTAAGACATTATATAAATTCATTAAATAAATACTTATAAATACAAAAAAAATTATACATATATAAATAGTGGTATACGTTATAAAAATTTAATTATAAATATATTCATTCAAATTTATAAAATTTATATATGGTTTTATAAATTCTATACATTTATATTATGATTTATATTACAAATATATTATATTAATTACATTTTTATTATATATTTTTGTATAAATAAATATTTATTATATTATGTATACAAATTTATAATATATGAAAAATTAAATTTAAATATATATATATTATATTTAATTATATTATATATATTTAATTATAATTATTTAATCATAAATAAATTTATATATATTATATAATTATTTTATATATATTCTAGTATATCATATTAATTATATATTAATTTAGTAAATATATATATCATTTAATTGTATTATATAAATATTTACAATTGTATGATTGTATTTACTTTTTCTGTGTTTATATATATGATATAACATAAATGTATATAATCACATACATAAATATAAAATATAAGAGTATTTAATATAATATTTTTATAATATATATCATGAAATATATAAATGTACAGTATTTATAATAACAACATATAAATTTTATTGTTTTAAAAAAGGTGTAATAAAAATAATATGTAATATTATAATTACACACAAGTACATATATTCAAATATATAAAAATAATTATATAAATATATATACTATAAATATATGATATCTATATATATTATTTAAATATATATACAATAATTATATTATATCTATAAATATTTGCAGTTAGGGTGTGACTTAGTGGTAGAGGTGCCCCGTGATTCCCCATCAGACTCAGGTTCAAATCTGAGTTGGTTCGAATTTTCGTAGGTAGTCGATGAAGTAGGGATGATGTAGCCAGGAGGTGATGCATGCATGACACAGGAAGATGGTGACGTAGACATGATGCATGCTTGACACTACACTAGGCCTTTGGGCTAGATTGTGGGTCATTGGGCCATTTAATGGGCCTCATGCCCACTTGTCTTTCTAGCCATATATTAAATAAGTAATGGATTGATGGGTGGGTTATCACATGAAGGGCTAGGACCCACCTTTTATCCCTCTGTGTGTGATGTGTGTGTGTTTAATGTAATTGTACCCCCCCAAAAACCTAATATATCTATCTATAAATACTATATAAATACATAAATATACACAAAAACAAATATAAATGTATTTAAAAATATATTTATAAATTTATATTTATATGTAAATAAAAATAATTATATCTCTTATATACACATAGATAACATATATACATATATAATAAACAAATATATTATATATTATCTAATATTATGTATCTAATATTATATATATATATATATATTATACCCAATTATACCATATATAAATATTTATATCCAGTAAAATATTTATTCAAATAATATATATTTTAATCACCCTTTTAATATATATATATATATAAAGTCTAGTTAATATAATAAAATCTATTTTCCATTGTAGGAATGGGTTGTGCGCTATATGCGGGTAGTCCCCTGTTCGAAACAATTAAATCTCCTAGTTTATGAAGTATTCAGAGTGTCGTTGGGCGCATCACAGTTTACTTGAGGGGTGGGAATGAACTGGACCAACATGGAATGGAACTTGAGGGCGGGACTTGAATTGGATTAGCCGACTATGATAGAAAAGGAGGGCTGGACTGATGGATGGAACATGACCGAACATGAGGGAAGGTGATGGGACAGTGAATGGAAGAGCAGGGTGGTAATAGACCATAAAATTAGGTGTGTGGTTCTAGGAGGGAACAATAGAGAGGGTTTGGGGAAATATTGTTTAAAAAAGTAATTAGGGGTGGTTTTTTTAACCACCTCTAAAATAAAGCTTCTTCTTCAAAGAGAGGCAGTTCAATTATCACTATTTTGGTAAATAGATTATAGGGGGTTTTAAACCCCTCTAATATGAGATTCTATGACGAAATTAGATGGGTTTTCACCCATTTTAATCAAACCTTTTCTAAATTACCAACTATTTTACTAGTTGATATTCAAAACCGACTCTAACTATTGGAGGTGAGAACATTTGCGACAGTTCCTCATTACTGCTGCTAATGTGTTTAGAAGGGGTTATAAACCCTTCTAAACTAAAAAATGACACACAATAATCAGTTCATATTTTTTAGTGATGCTATAATGATATCATGTTAATGGAATATCCTTCATCAAAATAAATTATCTCTCTCTCTTTTATTTTAAAAATGAAATCATCATCTGTGAGGTGACAATTTAAAACCTTCATGGATGACGATTTCTGGTTCTTCAATTTCTATTTGAAGGCTGATCATGAAACCGGCGTGATGGTTTTACCAGATTAAAAAATATACGTTAAATCATACATAATATCTTGGAACCATTATATATTTTTTATTAATAAATAAAACAAAACTAGTATGTGATGACTGAAAAAACACCGAAATAATCAAAGCAATTATCACTAAATTTTATCCAATGATTAATCCTCATACAGTTTATCCAAATGATATATATAACCATTTTCACATTTTTATTTTCACTAATAACACATAATTAAAATTTCTAAGAATTATACACATTTTACATGAACTTCTATTACTTTTAAATAAGTGAACCGATCATTAACACCTAGGAATCAAACACTTTTGAACCCCCATTTTTTCATTTGGGTTACGATTCCCCATTATTTTTCTACTAACCATTCCAAAACACAATCATTAATGGAAATAATTAGGTAGTAATTTAACTATATATTAATAATGTTAACCTACTATAAGTTCCATACTACTATATATAATATTTTAAAATATCTTTTTCCCACTCTCCCATCAATGTCCCGTCAATGGTCGATCAACAACCTATGGAGACATTTCCATGTATACACATAAAACCATCACCATGGGTGGGTGTTATAAACTAAATTTAATATATAAAAATTTAATTATATTCATTCTATACTTCTTTAATTATTTATATTGATGAATAATTTACATTTTGATAAAATAGAAAAACAGTGGAAAAACATGAAATTTTTAACTAAAAATGGTATCAAACGCTTTAATTTTCATCAAAGGAAATTCTTAAATAGAGTAAAATTATTTTAATTTATAAATAGTTATATATATATTACTATAATTATCTTCTTAATTAGTCTTTTAATAAGTATAATTTTGTTTTCTAAGATGCGTAAAGGCGAAAAATTAATGCTGGAATTAAGTTCATGGATTTCGTCTCAATTTCTATTTCATTGAAAATTACTTGGTATTGTGAACCTAATAATATTTATGTGGTGTATCTATTTCACCCTTTGATATCATTTTTCATTTCAAATAACATTAAGCTTAAATATCTATATTATTGTGTAATGGATATGATTATTTTCATATCGGTAAACCAATTTACAAGCCGTGTTTATTTTGAATGTTATTACAACTAGGAAATATTGATGAATCCATATCATTTATTTATTATAGATATTTATGGGATATATTGTAATTGAATTAAATATATGTATGAAAAATTATTTGTACATTTACTTATGGTTGGGGCCCGCTATAACCCCTCGATGCATCGACAGGTCTTATGAGACAAAATAGTTGGAGACAAACCCTTTATGTTTTTTCCATACAGAATCAGAAAGGTTTCTACCCATAGGCATAAAATGTCTTGATAGTATAAGGTTTCATTTTCCTGATACATGACAACCCCTAAATAAGAATTTTCATTATTCATTACTCAATTATTACATTCCATGAGATTTTACTATGAAACAATCAATGTATACATTTTCATTACTAGTTATTGATGTAATGTATTTTTTTAGATTATTTACCTTTCTATAATGTGTATGCGTTACTAAATTTACTTCCTTAATTATTTATTATTATGAACCATACATAGCATTTCATCTCACCCATATTATGTTTCCTTTCCCATGTTTAGGAACAATAATACATTTAATAAGTTTTCATGAATACATTTTATTTTATTTTGATGTATATCATGTCATATTTTATATCATTACCAATTTACTATGTGTATCATGAATGTAATATAATATTCCAAAACATCTAAACTGATTTTTTCCTTGGGTTGGATTACTTATAATCATTCCAATGAAATAAAATAATGCACGAGCTCTGGTTTTTTGGGATCGAGGTGTTACACACAGAAACTCATTATTGGTATTAGAGAAACACCATTTTTATTGAATTAGTAATTCATGTTTTAAAGATAATGAAATTAAAATAAATTTTTTTATCGTACTTTTAATTGTAAAATATAGAAATAAATTTTTTGGAGTTTTTTTTATGAAATGAGATGTTATAAGATGTGATAAGCTCATACAATATTATTTCTAAAATCATAGGTGTTGACAAAGTATAATTCCTCAGTTTTTTGAATATCTTATAGTATGATATTATAGGTCCTAAGTGGTGATAAGATCTATACATGTTAAAAAAAATTGTATCATATCATCCTTAAAACATGAGTGAAATTATGAAATATTAAATTCATGCACTGAGGAATGATATCAAAATTGGTTATTATCTTTCATAAAATATTATATATAATGAATCATTTCATATATTAAAATATTCCTTATATCATAAAATATAATATCATGGTTTCATACTGATTTTCATTATGAATTAGATTGTGGTTATTAAATATAAATTTTATTTTTAAAGGGGTTTATTAAATATTTATTTATCAAATATGTAAATTTTTATGAAACATTTAGTAATGAAACCTTCCAGAGTAATAATTTTTAATAATTACAAAAACCTTTTAATTTATATGGAAAAAAATTAGATATAAATTTTCCATATGATAATTTAATTATATTTTCTAAATTATTTATAAAATTAAAAAAATAAGGTAAAATATAAAAAATATTATATTTAAATTTTTCAAATGTTACTAATTATTTATATTTTAAATATTAAAATTAAATTCTTTTTTTGGAAATTATTTAAACAATATAAAAGGGGGTCTTGATAATTGGTATGATCCATGTTTAAATATACTAAATATCTACTATTTGGTTAATGTAATTTTTATATAGAATAAAATGTGTTTATTAAAAGTCTATATTTCATTTATTATCATACACTTAAGTGGTATGGAAAATAAACATAGAGAACCTAGTTTTTACCTATAAGAATTTAGAATATTTCTAGGAATATTTCTACAGTTAGATGTTGGGATGATGTTTGATTCTTAGTTTTGGTGTGCCCAGAATAATATTTATAAAAATATTAAATGTATTTTAACCTATTCACCTGAATGAAAAAGTATACCTCTTAAATGGTTGATTGGATCAGTAATATGAGGCCGCCTTTGAGTCTAAAACGTTATTTTTACCCAAGGCAAGATATAACTTTTGTCGATGTGGGTTTTCTGTAGAAAACGTAACCAATGGCGTATCTATAAATAAAATTATTAAATAAAATTATTTTATTTTGGATTTTAATGATAATAACACTTGTATGAGGACTCAGATTTGAAATCTGAGACCAATGTTATGTCTATAACAAAACTTTTTATCTAATAAAGACTTAAGGTGAAAAAGCGTTGGGTGTTCGGATCTGGTGGCCATTTGCAGATGTGGTTAAACAGTTCCTTAATTTAATATAAATAGCTGATAATGAGGATTTTATAGGGATGCCTAATAATCCTCCCACCACCAACAACAATCAATCCTCCTCTCCTTCCATTGGAGGATCAATTAAAAATCATGGATGGATCCCAATGATCATTGGAAAATGTACTTGTCGATATGGAACAGATATAATCAAGGTAAGATTATTCCATGGGATTTTTTCCCTGTTCTAGAATTATAATACTATTTCCATGACGATTTCATAATTTTGAGAATCATTATTTATGTACAGACTAATACAACCATTGATATATTCTTTGATTCCAGTTATATTTTCTCCCCCTTATCTGTTCGTCACGCGTTCTTCGTTGTTTACTTTTTGGAGAGTCTAAATGACAAAGAATCTTTAAGTGAGGAATAAATCTATGAGGATTGGGTCCAACAATTATATTTTTGATCATTTCCTTGTTTTGATGTTCATGTGTGTGTAGTGGTTCCCAAAGATTCCATGAGAGGGAGACCGGGGTGCATCGGTTAGGACTGTGTCCAAGAAAGGTAGTAGGTGGTGTGGTGTGTGGCGGTCCTAGTTGATGTTTCCAGAGTGTTGTAAGCTGGAGGCAGTGCGACAGAGGTTCCATGACAAAGGTGGAGTGTGGTCCACAATGGGGTGGCAGCCCATGGGGGAGAAGGGGGGACTCCAACCATAAAAATATTAAACTATACAACAAAATAATAATAATATTAATAAATAGTTTAACCGTTATAACTCCCTCGTGCGCCGTCTTATTGATGTATCGTCAGTGGTGACGTGACCCTATCATCGAGGTAGTTGTTAGGTCCACTAGGATAGATACCATGAGGGGGAGGGGAAAATTAGTGTATGACAAAATAAAACAACTTCCCTGTTTTATCTTGGTTTGTCGTTAGACAAAACCCTCTTCTCTTTCTCCTTCCCATTGCAGAGTATGAATGAATATTAAATCTTGCACATGACACATCAGTTTTACTTGGTTCACCATCACTAGGCTAGATCCAAGAGGCACACACCGACGATGTGATGATGTTCCAAATCCATAATAATCACACTTCTCTTTACATGTTCGAAGAGGACTCATAGTCCCTCCTTGTTTACAAACTTTCACAATTTGATAACACACTGCTCTCTCAACTGAAGTGACCACACTGCTTCTTTAAAAGATCCACTCATAGTTTATAGACATGAAGGTCTCTTTATTTTCACTAATGAATGCAACCTCCACTGTATGTAGATGCTCTATTGATGTCCAAATTTCATCCACTAATGAGTATCCCTTTTCCTCTGATCACTGGGAAACACACTTTGGAAAAGCCTTTCTAAAGAACCCTACTTAGGGAAGCTCCTAATTTCTCAAAGCTCAAACAAGCCTTCAAGAAGTTCCAACTTCTTTGCGAAGCACAAAACTTCACATAGGTCACAAAATCGCAAAGCTTAGAAGTTTGCGAATCTCATTCCTAATCAAAGCTTAGGTCCTCGTAGAACTCATGCCATTGCAGAGCAACATCCTTCACAAAGCTCACTGAGCCAACGTAGAACACACCACTTTCACATAGCTAAATTTTCCACTATGATGCTCCTTCATTCGCAAAGCACACTACCTTTTTGAAACTCTTTCGCATATTGAGAGAAAAATAGTTTTCCTGGAAAACTCTATACTTCCATCGAGGTGGTCGAGGTCTATTTATAGGTGATTCCACCAACCCTCGAACCTTCCACGCAATGTCTGTGCTACATCATCTCAAATCATGAACCAACGAAATTTCTTCCAGAATTCACTCTATATCGTGAAGCACCAGAAGAAATTTCATATTATGCCACTCTTCGTAATCACAGAGTGCTCTGTCAATTCCTTCGTTCCTTAACTATAATGCTCCAGTAGAAATGCCCTTCGTAGCCTCAATGCACTTCATCTCTGTCCTTCGGGAAGCTCATCGTAATTTCAAAAAACATTATCAACATTCTTAATGTCTTAAAAAAATCCACATCAAGAATCCCATATTTTTAAAACTCATATCTTTTCCATATTTTGATGAGATCTTCAAGTAAATATATATTTCACGATGCTCACAAAACTCCAAATTTTGGACCCCAAAAATTTTGAAAACACTAGAAAACGATGCCAACTTCTATCTGTTATTTTGCAATGCCTCCAGGTCTTCTTTTCCTTTTTCATGGTTATTTTTCAATATGGATTGTCAACAACATCTCAGAAACTCAACAATTATCCTTGGAAACCTGCATTGTCAATAAACACATGCAACCCTAAAATTTGGCAATGTTACCATTAGGGATTTTTTCCCAACAATCTACCCCTTTGGGTTTGTTGAAAACTCTTATCAGAATTATTTTCTCCACTTTGATACCTCACAGAGTTTTCTTCCATCATATACCATCCTTTTCCTCTTCCAGTTTAGATAGAAACCAATGATTCACTCACCACATACACTATGCCCACATGAGAAATGATCGATGTGTGAAACCAAAGTATTATGAAAATTTCATCAATAAATCACTTAATTTCTGACCCCAATTATTATTACTAAACATATACCAATTTCTGATTGTAGGAATCCTTCAGATACTATTCCATTATCATTCATAGGATTTTATCACGATCCTTATCTATTTTGATACCTATTCTTCGATCGATCACTTATTTCATTTTCATATTTAAAAATCTCCCCCTATTTCATTTCTCTCCCCATATCTTTCTTCTCCACTAGTTAGCTTCTCCCTGTGTCTTTGACTAAGATATTTTTTCTCTTCTTTAGCCATAGTTTCTCCTCTTTGAAGAGTCACTATTTCTCTCCCTTTGTTAATGAACAAAAATTTCACTCCATTGTGGTCTGAGATATTGGAAAGAACACATATTACCAAAGTAAATAAAAACAAACCATAAATCTAGGTGAAGGGGAGGGTCCCACATAAACACTTTTTCAAGGGTGGGAGTCGACTGAACTCCCCGAGACTGTCGACGCCTCTCAAAAGCATATTTTGGTATGTTCTTTGTTAGAATGGTTGCGACCTGTAGTTCTGTAGGCACATACTCCAAATTCAGGATTCCCTACTCAAAATTCTCCAAGAAAAAATGATACTTCATCTAAATGTTCTTTGTCCTTAAGTGTTGCACAGGATTTCTGAGGACATTTATAGCACACGAGTTATCATACTCGATTACAGTCAGAGACTTCATTTTAATGCCCATAACATCAAGCTACTGCTTAATCCATAATAATTGTGTGCAAGATTGAGTGGAGTAAATATACTCACCATCAGCAGTGCTCAATGAAATGTAATATTTCTTCTCACAAATCAAACAAATATACAAAACACCAAGATAGAAAGTACCTCCTGATGTTGGTTTCTTGTTATTAACTGAACTGGCCCAATCTGCATCAGTATATCCCAAAAAATCTGACCAAGATTTGTCACTATATATCAAGCCGAAATCTACCATGCCCATGATATACCAATGTATTATTTTCAATGATAGAATGTGGCATTCCTTGAGATTGATTTGATATCATGATTCATGGCATGTGGTGAAAACAATATCAGGTCTCATCTCTTTCAGTTATAGTAATCTCCCAATAATCTCCCTGTATTCTGTGATATTAACTGCCTTTCCATTATCATCTTTCGATAATTTCATTTGGGTAGCCACTGGAGTCTTCATCTCCATGGAATTTTCCATTGCAAATATTCTCATAACCAATTTGTCATATTTTGATTGTGAAATAAATATTCCATTACTTCCTTGTGTCACCTATAAACCAAGGAAAAATGTCATCTTACCAATCATAGACATTTTAAACTCCTGTTTCATGAATTCGAAAAACTGTTTTCACTATGCTTTATATGATCTATCAAATATTATTTAATTGACATAAAAGATCACCATAATCCTTTGATTACTATATTTGTTTAAATATATATTGTAATCAACTCCAACACACTAGAAACCAAACTTCATCAAATACTGATGAAACCTTGTGTACCCTACTCTCGGTGCTTGTTTCAGCCCATATAACGCCTTCTTCAGTCGACAAGCCTTATTCTAATTATCATGAATGAGAAAACTATCTGGCTTATCGATTTTAACATATTCCTTCAGAGTCCCATTCAATAATGAAGATTTGACATCCATCTAGAACACTTTGAAATTCTATTGCACTACAATGTCTATGAATAATATGACTATCTCCTTCCTTGCAACTGGTGAAAATGCCTCATCAACACTTATTCCCTCTATTTGGGTGTATCTTTTCACACTAGTTTCTCTTTGTTTCGAATCATTGTGCCATCTTCATTCAACTTGTTGAGATAGACCCATTTAGTCCCAATGACATTTTTATCTAATGGCCTTGAAACAATCTCCACATCCAATTCATCTCAATCTAATCAAGATCATCATTCGTATCCCAAACCAAGTATTAATCTTCAACTGCATCAAAAAAGCATTTAATATCTACCTAAGATACGAATGATTTATACTGTAGTGATTTCATTCTTCTTGTCTGAACTGAAGATGATTGATCACAAATGATATTTTTCCTGTTAATTTTAGCTCTACTCCTTGTATTCTGCATAGATACATGTTTTTCTTCATCATGATCATCACCAGTATCTTCTTTTGAATCCTCATCATCTACTTTTTCTACTCCTAATTTGCGTTCCTCTTCATCACATTCATCAGGAAATTGTTCTCTGTGTTGTGAAATGTTCTCATCATTTATGACAGTAGTGATGTCATTTCTATCAGCTATTTTTTCCAGCCTTTTATTAAAACATTTATACGCTTTTATTTTTCCTAAATATCAATGTAATATTCCCTCATCTACGTGTGAATGAAATTTATTGTGTTTTTCTTTGATTAGTATAAAGCACTTACTCCCAAAGACTCAAAAGTACATCACCGTTGGCTTCTTCACGTACCACATCTCATATGGAGTCTTTCCTTTATTTGGACACAACAGAGCCCTGTTATAAATGTAGACTGATGTCAATACTGCTTCCTTCCAAAATTGATCTGGTAGGTCTTTTTCTATAAGTATTGTTCTGACCAAGTTGTTGACAATCTGATTTCTCCTTTCAACTACTTCATTCTGTTGGGTGGTTCATACTGGAGAATCTTGATGTCTTGTCCCATATTTCTAGAGATAGTCTTCTACATGATTGTTTTTCAATTCTGTACCATTGTTAGTACGAAACTTCAGAATTTTTAGTCCAAGCATCCTTTCACACTCCCGCTGGGAGTGTTTTAAGCAGCTAAACACATCGGTCCTATGGGAAATAACAAATACCCAGGCCATTCTGCAATAGTCATCCACGAAAAAACATATTACCTCTTTCCTTCAATTTATCTTGGTGTGTTAGGCCCAAAAACATCAGCATGCACCAATTAGAGCACTCTTGTTGACTTCTTTTCCTTTTCCTTATGCATCTTTCAGATGAGATTACCTTATTGGCATACATTTCATGTGTTAGTATGATCAAGTGATAGCTTATGGAGTTCTCTTTCTACATCACACATTACCATAACTTCTACGGTTTTTCAGCATAGATGAATATTTCATTTATTCCATAGCTTGTTTTCTTCCTCTTTGGACAGAAAGCACATATCTTCTTATCCACTTACTAGATAGAGATTCCCATTTAATCCTTTTTCCTTGTAGAAACACTATCCCATCTCTTCTTTGACAATACACATCATCTTAGTAAACCTTATATAATATCATTCATCACATAGTTAACTGAAAGTGAAAAAAATTGACTGAGTCCTTTTACTGCTAAGACATCTGCATGTCTCATCTCTTTTCCCCCAATCCTGTCCTTTCTTAGGCCAAAAATCATTAGGCCTTCATTGTTTAAAAACTTTAAAACACATTCTTTTTCATATTATATCCATGTTACAAGATCCTTATTACCTGTCACATTAGATTTTCAACCACTATCAAGGATCCATGTGCCAAAATGGTCTGATTTTTTAAGGAATGTTCCTACCACCAAAACCCTCTCATCCTTTTTCTTATTTGTCCATATTTTTTCCTTCACACTCAGCCTAGATTGTGATTTCTGATCTCTCTATGAGTATGATGGACCGATGTCATCTTGAAAATCTGCAAATCTGTTTTGCATTTTCAACTCACCTATTTGTTCATTGATCTAATGCTTGTGAACATTTTGATTCTACTTTTGCACATCCCACTGTATGCTTGATGTATAGTATCTTTCCATGGTCCCAAATCGTCCGCACAAAAAAATAGTTTCCTTCAAAACATGTTCTAAGGAACCATTCACTGTTTGACTACCACCTTTGTTCTTGTGCACTTCGATATCTATTGGCTATGTAATACACATACTCTGAATGTCCCATCATTCCACAAAAATAACACCTAATATAAGTTGAATTCCTTTGTTTCATTTCTAAACTACTAGTTTCCCCTTAGGATCACTTAATATTCTGATTTTTCTTTGTTCCCAAATTAACCTTCAATATCGGAATGGGTGCCTATAGTCTGACTTCAATTTTCATAGATTTTTGTTTTCAATCAGTCCCCCTATCAGACTTATCATATGAACATAATTGATTCTACCTTTATGTTGAACCACTATGATCCACGTTTAGATTCTCGGTTTTCTAAGTGATCTTCTTTAAGGATGTCCCATCAGGAGTCAAGAGTTTTTATTGATCCTTAACTTTTTTCCCAAACCAAAAACTTCTCTTTCAATTTCATCGATAGGATAGATTTTATCTTTCATTTTGTTATTCATTCTATCGATCTCCCTTTTATGTTCTTTAACCTTGATTTTATATTCATCAACCTTTTTCTGATCTCTCTGGCCTAGAAAACTTATGGTTATAAATTATTTTATCTCCTTAGACTTCTCTTCTTCTTGAAATTGTATATAAAGTTTGTAATCATGTACCACCATGTTGGATTTCATGGATTTTTTTCCCCAAACACCTATATATTCAAGATATGCTTCTAATTTAGCTTCCACGTCAACTCTCCTCTCAATATCTTCTTCTTATTATTCAACTTCAGTTTGATTATTCTTCTGATAACAATAGACAACTTCCACTATACCATTTTCTACAAGATATCTATAGTTCTCTATCTCTTAAACCTCCTCATCCTCAGACTCGTCTGAACTTTCACATTCTTTTCAAAGAAGGTTCTTCTTCTTAATGAAATTTCTCTTGAACTGTTTCTTTCCTTTCCCATTGACTGAAGATTTCTCCTTGGGAATTTCTATTTCATCAACATCATCATCTTCTTGGATCTTCTTCGAGGGCATTTTCGCAAAATGTATAACCTTTCCAAATAAAAAACAATAAATTGGTAGTTTCCCATTAAACATTCATTTTCCTCTTTGAATAGTTTAGAAGAGAAATGAAATCACCTCATTTGTCTCTTCTTATTCCTAATAATCTTCAATGGTGAGCATCTTCATGGCCTTAAAGGCCAAATTTTTGGATTTCCCATTTCTACAACATCATTATCATCGTTTCTCATTTCATATACTACAAAGGTGTTGTTCATGTTACCAATGTCAGCACTTTCAGAACTTTATCATCCAAAACTGAAACATTTGGATTTAACCAAGGTGTATGTTTCAACAAGATGCGCTTCACAATCTTTATGTCTTCAATAAATTCTCCATGACCTCACATGTCTTCCACTACAACAATTAACCTATCAAATAATGCACCAATAGAATCATTTGGATTCAATCTCAGATCTTCATAATTGTTCCACAACACATTCATCTTTTCTTCTATGACCTTTTTATCCCTTATCATATATATTTAATAGCTTTTTCCACATGGAATGTGAGGTTTTTCATGACATAACCTTCTTATAGATAGAATTGGATAGGGCTCCCCTGAAATAATTAATTATCATAGCCTCAGCATCCAGTTCTCTATGCCCATCTTCTGATAGTGCACCACTATTAATATCAACTATTAAACCATGCATTGCAGCTATAAAGACATTCATTCCCAATGATCAGATGTAGTATCGCATCCAATTATTTCATAGCTAAAAATTGTTGCCGACAAAGATATGAATCCCAATATGATTAGTGACCTCTATTTGAGAGAGAAACACTGATATAAACCTTACTATGATTCTAATTGTTAGGTCCACTAGTGTAGATACCACAATAGGTGGGGTGAATCAGGGTATGAAAAACTAAAACAACTGCCCCTATTGATCTTGTTTTGTTGTTAGACAAAAACCTATTATCTATCTCCATTCTATTGTAGAGTATGAATGAATAATAAAGCATGCATAGGACACAACAATTTTACTTGGTTCACCCTCACTAGGCTACCTCAATGGCGCATACATCAGCGATGTTCCGATGTACCAAATACACTATAAGTGCACTACTGTTTACATGTTCGAAGTGGACTAACTGTCCCTCCAATTTTACAACCATTCACAATTTTAGAACACACTTCTCTCTCAACTGAAGTGAGATCTTGGATTCTTTGTAAGATCAACCCACAATTTATAGACCTAATGGTCTCTTTATTATCACTAATGAATGTATCCTCCACTACATGTAGATTCTCTATTAAAGTCTAATTTTCATCCACTGATGAATACCCCTTTTCCACTGATCACTGGGAAACACACTTTGGAAATACCTTCGTGAATCACCCAACTTTGCGAAGCTCCAAATTTCCCGATGCTCAAACAAGCTTTCACGATGTTTCTACCTCTTCGTGAAGCACACACCTTCCCAGAGATCACTAAATCACGGAGCTCAGACCTTTGCAAATCTCCAGCCTTTGTAATGATTAGGCCATAATAGAGCTCAAGACGTTGTAGAGAGACTTTCTTGACGAAGCACACTGAGCCCACACGGAACAACCCACTTTCACAAAGCTAAACTAGCTGCTTCGATGCTTCTTCTTTCATGAAGCACACTGCCTTCGCAAACTTCCTTCACTAGTTGGGAGCAAAATAATTTTCATGGAAACTCTCTAATTCTCTTGAGGGGGTTGAGGTCTATTTATATGTGATTCCACTGACCCTTGTACCTTCCGCATGAAGTTAGCACCACATCATCTCAAATTTAAATCCTCCAAAATTTCAACCAAAATTCACTTGTATATCGTGAAGCACTAAAGAAAATTTCCGATCATGGAGCTCATAATAATCCCAAAGTATTCCGTCAATTCCATCACGCCATCACTGAGATTCTTTACTCGCAATTCCCTTCACAGCTACAATGCTCTTCAATGTTTTCGTTCATAAATCTCATCAAAATTGCAAAGAACACTGTCAAATTTATTCATGTGTCGCAAAATCAACTTCAAAAAGCCCATCATTTGCAGAATCATGTCTTTTCAATATTTTGATGATATCTTCAAAGAAATTTATATTTCATGATGCTCACCAAACTCCAAATTTTTTACACCAAAAATTTGGAAGACACTAGAAAATGACGCCACATTGTATCTATTCTTTTTTATGGCCTCCATATCTTCTATTCCATTGTCATGGTTCATTATCAACATGGATTTTCAGCAACATCTCTGGAACCTGACAATTCACCATGGAAACCAACATTGTCAACAAACATAAGGAACCCAAAAATTCTCTAATGTTACCTTCAGGGATTTTTTCCTACATTATTATTATTAAGTCAAATTTTGGGTATGTTTCTCTAAAATATAGACTGGTCCTATAAAATGAACTAAAATTACAATATTATTCTGATTTTCAAAACGTTGGTTCAAACGTAACTCTTACATGGAGCTTCTGATTGAGGTATCGTCTACGGCAGTGCGACCATGTTTTTGATATGGTAATTATGAGAGCATGGTTAGATTTATTTTCTGAATTTTTCATATAGTTTCCATGGAAATATCATATAATATAATATATTATTATTATCATTAAAACATTGAGCCACCATAACTCTTGCATATGATGTCCAGTTAAAATGTAGTCAGTCGTTTCATGACCTGACTTTTGAGGTTTATCTTTTGATTACAAATTCATGTAATTAAATTGTTCTTTAGTGGTGGGCCATGTGAAGCCTGGGTTGGTTGTGTTTCTCTGAAATGTGACTTTTTCACCGATTTTCTGATGTGGACAAATGAATAGTCAATCTGGTGTGTTTTTTCATGAGGGTCACAATGATATGATCCATATATAATATTGTGGGATTGAGACATAGGCCCCACGTGGCCCTATTCATTTATAATGTGTTGAAATGTAGCTTCTTCAACGGATTTCCAGTATGGAAAAAATAATTGTCAAACCATTTTAATTTTCCACAAGGTTCACAATGATGTTATATGTTTTCTTATCTAGGGCCATTTATAAATGTATTCTAGTGAAGTTATGTTTTTTCCCTTTAGGACTATGATTATAATCATGCACTCATCATCCTTTTGGCTAGATGTTCCATGTACTTTGAGATTACACTAGCACACCTATGCATACTTTTTCACCATTTAGTACCCGATTATGTCAAGGTACGCGGCTAGGAGATAAGGTGGGGTGACACATCATATGGTCCCCATACACGTTGTGTAACTCTTTATGATTATTCAACTTCTTGTATCTTCTTCTTTTGGACTCAGATTTTGTCTCGTGAGTAGCCTATCCTGGGTGTTTTTCTGCGTAGAATATAAAGGTTCCCTCTATAGTGGATTTTGATATACAATGTGACCTTCTATGGGAATGATTTTTATTTGGAGGGATTCACTATCACAGTTGTGATCAGGAAGGTTATTAGGATTCTTTTCAGGAGTTGACCTCCTATATGTACGATGGCATAGATCCTCGATGACTAGAGTGTTGACCCCACACCGTCAGGGGTATGGTTCCTCTGAAGCTACTTCTGGGTGTTGATCCCCATTATTTATTGGGGCATGGATCCTTGATGACTAGAGTGTTTACCCCCCATCAGCATGGTTTTGGGTCCTCTAAAGCTACATTAGAAGAAGTACCCTCTAGTGTATACCCATCAACCGAGATAGTTAGTGGGTCCTCATCAATTTCAAGGTGTTGATCTTCTTGACATACTTGGGTGTGGATCCCTAATTACAACAGTGAAATCCTGCTGACATAATAGGGTGCATGGCCTCTAATTCTATTTTACACCGTCTAGGTTCATAGATCTTTATTGAGATGTGGTTTGACATGCCCTTGGAATCATGTCAAATAGGGGAACTTTCCCCACTGAGATGTGTTCTTGTGACGCAATGTAAAACCATGCAGGTGAGTTAGTACCGCCTAAAGAAGATAGCATCAAGTTGTTGTCATTGGGTCCCTTTTGACTTGAGTGTTCAGGGAAGACATGTGGGATATTGGGAATCATTGATTGATACTCATGGAACTATTGGAAACTCTTCTTCTTAGGTTGATCTATGATGTGGATTTCTCCTTACTCTCTCATTTGGGATTCTTTTACTCAGCACACAAAAATACACACACTCACATTAACTCACACACACACACACACACATTTCCTATTTCATCACCCACACCCTGGGTGTTGGTTACACTACTTCTGGGAGAGGCGAAGCCATGTGGGGTATTCCCTATGTCTAGCTTCTTGGGGTTGGACGAGTCTACTCTCGTACTATATGTAGTGAAGACTAGAGGATAAATTTATCTCCTCATTGTTTTTATCACTTCATGTTTTAATGATTTTACTTTCACTCCCATCATTGGGATGAGCTGTACTATTTTACCATACGTTGTCTTATCTGATGTTTTGGTCTTTAGTGTTTCACTTATTTCTCCCCACTCTCCTTTTGGGGCCTCCTATTGGGTATGGTTATAATCACACCAGCATGGGATTTTCCAACATGTGTTGTACCATAAGAAGATTAAATAAATGATGATCATGACCTCAAAGGATCTTAGAGATAGGGGCTCTGGGACCACATATGGTGGTTATAGCTTGGGATCCTAGAGCGAGGCTCTCTTAACTATTCAACTTCGCTTGTTTTTGTAATGTAGAGACAATTTTCTAGTTGAGTTCATATTTATCCTCATTTTCATACATTTTACATTACCATAATTGTATTGTTGTAAGTCCATTCATTCATGGTTTATTTACATGATTGTATCATATTTTACTCCTTTCCATCAATACATCTACAATGAGTTGGTTGTGAGCAAGTTTACATGCACTTATGAAAATTCCTCCCCAAGTTTATTGTGCCTTCAACACATGTTACCACCCATGGAATATGGAGGTGGGATTGGGGTACTTTTGGATTGAGCCCTAGCTTGGATCGAGTCATGAAAAATTGGTATCATAGGTGGAAACCATCTTTATGTTTGGTCAACTACTTGGGTTGAGATGTAGCTCCCCCACGGAGGAAATTGTGTTGTAATGGGGTGAATGTAACACCCCAAATGATGAAGGGTAAAATTACTAAATGATTTTACTCATTTCAACAAGGTCACCTATATTTTCAGGAGAACGTCAGATTAGAACTCCACTATTAAACATGCTTTACCTAGATTAGTGATCAAGATGGGGGATATTTTGGGAAGTTTCCTAGGGTTCGTTTGAGTAAGGACAAATCACACGGGAAAGAACATGAGTTGGAATGCGGGGAAAGTCATTGGTAAGATGACACATTCAGGAAAATGGGAGGACCCTCAGGTGGGGACCACTTGTCTACAGGGAAACTGGTGACACTTGGTGGGCAATGACTCGACATCCATGTTAAGGTAGGGTGTTTGTGGTGCCAGTGGGGTCCATTTGTCATAGTTTGTATCAAAGTTGGTTCGTTACTTTTGATTTTGTTTTGATGTTCCATGAAAAGTAATTGGATTGGATTTAGGGAAATAATGTCAACATATATAGAGTATAGATATCTGGATGTGGATTCTAGTGATGTTGTGGTGGCTGATGTAGTCATTCACCAAAAATTTGACTACCTGCATGTCGACTCCACAAGATGAGACAATTTTTGAAGGGACCAATGGAACATAAATCTTATAGGATTGAGTCATTGACTATCCTTATTAAGTAAAATCCCCATTATTGTTATTAATATATATATATATATATATATATATATATATATATTCTCTTTCGACACAGGTACTCTGTGATAACTTTCAGGATGCCTCCACGATGACATCCATCCATGATACCATACTTGGTTCATGATAACAAACCTGTGATTAATTAGGACATAGATTATGGTCCATTATGATCCCCTTCATCCAAGTGGGAAGGTAGTAGCCCATCCAATTATTGAGCGGAAGATAGTCCCAGCAGAGGAGGCTAAGGACACATCAGGCTGAACGGACTCTACTAGTTCCCACACTAGAGACCGATGATGATTTTCGGTGAGGTGGATCCCTAGGAAGCAGATGATTGTCTAGAGTTGGTCATCCACCTCTTCAAGATTTTTCAAAACACCAAAAGGATAAATGGTGGATTTGGAATCCATTCTATTCCATGTAACAGCTATACATTGGTGGAGTTTGGTTACCCAGATGCATGATGAGTTGACACTCTCATTGAATTAATTCCATAATCTATATTATGAGGAGTACTAACCTCCTGATTAAACTATCTTTAGATTGAGGAGCTTCTCAGTCGTCAGTAGGGAGGGATGATGGTGGCCGAGTATGTTTCTAGGTTTATAGACCTGACATGGTACTCTCTGGACATGATCCGCGATGGCTACATCCCATCATAGAAGTTTGATAAGGGACTCTATAGAGGGATCTGACCCATCGTAGTACCCTTGTAAATCCCCACCACTACTGGGATTTTGGATAAGGCACTGGTGATAAAAATATTTCTATCAGTGGTATTCTAGACTACTAAATTTGGTAGTGGGTGAAATAGAGCTAAGACATTTTCAAAAGCTAGCCAACATCATTCATCAGGATCTCAACGCATGAGGACTCCCTATAATCAGACTCAGGAACATGGTGAAGTAATGGGAAAGGGAAAAGGACAAAATGGAGATGGGCAATGCTAAAGATGTGATGGGTGAGGTCACATGGCACATGATTTCCCAACACGACGTGCCGAAGTTCATAGGCATATAGGTGATAGGCCTCTATAGAATAGATTGTTCCGTGATTAGGGATCTCCCAGGCTGGGACTAGGTGGTCCAAATGTGTCATTGCTTGTATAGGGGTAGGAGGAGATTCATGTGTGGGATGATTCTATGAGGTACTTACACCACCACCACCACTGGGCGGCCCATGCTAGGCTTAGGGTGCTAGCAGCCAGGGATGAAAATAGATGCTGGATTTGAATGTCTATGATCACATAGCGCATGAGATGATAAAAGGTACACTCTATATCATTTTTACCATCTTTATAATAAATTAGTAGAAATTATTCTGAATTACGCCTTACCTTTTTCTCCTTTCTCAAGGTTCAACCATTCTGAGGTTTGGGGTTTGTGTAACCATGTGTCGTTGTTGTTCGATGTAGCTTTGAATGCATGAGGAATAGGGGTTCTTCCCAAATCGAGAAATATTTGTGAGGAGAGAAAAACATTGAGGGAGAGTCAGTTCCATCCAAATAGGATTGAACCAAGGTGTTGTGTATGAGTCCCTCTAACTTGTGCATTCTGGGTGAGGTTGTATGATGGTGTGTTAGAGATGGTCCTGGAATTGCGGATGGAGTTTTATGCTAAACACTTTTTTCTTTGGATATTTCTAGAGGGTGTGGAGGAATATCTTGTTTGGGGTTACTATACTTATAAGAGAGGAAAATAAATACAGGTTATGCCACGTGCATTCTGTGTCTAGCTTCTCATAGTTGTAAGATTTTGCTGACCTTCTTTGTTCGTTGGTACCTTTGTATTCTCAACATCAGCCTAGATACAATGACTCAATTTTTAAATACAGGTCGATGAAGATGATACCCTATAAATAGAACTATGTGACACACTACATGGTGTTGGTAGAAGTACTCTTTTCCCTAATAATTTTTAGTCTCTACCTTCTTCGGGATCACTTCGTGGTTTAGTCAGACCACCAGAGTTTTAGGTACATCTTTACATAGAGAGACCTAAACCAAAGAATGTATTGATGGTTGTAATTCTTGTAAGAATACGACATGAGGATAATCTATACATTGGGAAAGGAAAATTTTTTAGTATATTCCCTTATAAATAATTAGAAAATTCATCTAGTGTGGTATGTTTCATAGCAATTAGCTTCCCAACGGCTGACCCTAGTAAAACATGATGATAATTTTTTTTGTCTATAGCTGATGGTGCTGAATCCAATTCATGAGTTTGTGAAAGTGTCCTAGCTAAGACATATCAATTTCAGTGTTCTATGTCATCAGATATGCATAGTATACATGCCATATGGATATTCTGTAGGAGGGAATCATGAGATTTCTTTCCAAGGATAAATAGTGGATCCAGTCATAATGAAAGATGCAGAGGTTCATCCTGTGGTTCATGTTATACCCAAGATTTATTGGATGGTTCGGGATCATGTATAGGGTTAGAGAGATTTTCTACTACCTTACCGTATCCCCATAGCTGGATAAAGTGTACAACATCATCCACATGTTGTAGTTGAGGAAATACGTGCATGATACTACACACATAATCGACATGGTTAAGCTCGACATTGAAGATAGAGACACCTTTAAAGATCACTCAGTGATTATCAGGGATCAATAGGATAAGACCTTATGTAAAAGGACCACCACTTTTATTTGTGTGTGGTGGTAGCACATAAATGTGTAAAAGTGTTCCTGGGAACAGGAGAGAAATATGTAGGATTAGTATCCAGAGTTATTTTACTTATTTTAATTTTAATGGATTAATACACTGAAGAAGTTAATGATATAGAGACCCTGGTATTTCCATGTAAGACATTGGAATATTTCTTGGAATATCACTAGAGTTAGGCGCTAATACGACATGCAATTCTGAGGCCCAGTGGGCCCGAAATTAATTTTCTAAAAATATTAAGTATATTTTATTTCATGCATGTAAAGGATGTGGGATATTTATTAAATGGTTTATTAGATCCAAAATACGAGTCCACTGTTGATCCTGAAGCATGGTGATTACCCTTGCTGAGACATAACATTTTTCGGTGCATGCCTTCTATAGAAAAAGTCCTAGAGGACATTACCCTAACTAAAATAATTAAACAAATATTTTTCATTTTAGATGTTAATTTGAGTAACTATTGAATATAGAATCATATTAGATATCTGAGACCACTGATGAGTTCTAAATGCAGTGTTTTACTTAAGCATGACCTAAATTGAGAGAGCATAGGATGATCAGATTCCGTGATCATTGGTGGTTGGTGGTTGTGGTTAAAAGGTTCCAAAACCTAATATAAATCAAACATAATGAGGATTTTTTAGGGTTTCCTCTTAATCCTCCCACCACCGAGGGAATGGTCCCCTCCTATCCTACCTTTGGCAGATGAATGAAAAATCAAGGATGGAACACATTGATTGTTGGAGGATGTTCTCATCAATGAAGAACATATCTAAATCTTGGTTGGATTATTCTTATTGATTACTTTCCCAATTAATGAATTATAATACCATTTCCCTGTTTTTTTTCATTTTAAACATCATTATTAAGGACCAAACTAACATGTACATTGATCTGTGATTGGATTCCAGTTATATTGTCCCCTTTTATCTGTATGTTGTACATTCTTCTTTCTTTTCTTTTTGGTGCATCAAAATGAAAACAAATCATTAGGTGGGGCATGTATCTATGTTGATCTAGGTCCAATGATTGTATATCTATGATCATTTCCTTGTTTCAAGGAATAAAGCTTTGTGGCGGTTGTGGGTGTGTTTTGGCAAGGAATATTGGTGTTCAAAAGCTCCAAGTGAGTCCAAGAGAGGTGGAATGTGGTGCAGCATGAAATAGTCTAGGTGGTGGTATATTGAGTGCAGAATGCTAAAGGAATCAAGGAAGAGGTAGTAAGCTGGAGAATACTTACTGGTAGGAGGTGACTGGTCGAAGGTGGCATGGGATACATAGTGGGGGGAAGCCCATGTGGGAGAAGGGGCATACCTGACACATAATACTAAAAAAATAAGTATATTAATAATAATATCATTATTAATAATAATTATAAAATGTTTAACCTCCATAACATCCTCATGGGACGTATGATGGACAAACTGTCAGCAAACCATGACCCTATCTTTGAGGCAGCTTTTTGAAGAAAACTTTTCAGTCAAATTATTTGACCCATGGTTGGGGTCTATAAATCATCGTAAATTAATTATATTATTATTTTCCAAATTCTTATTCTAACATAAATCCAACATATATTGTCCAATTGAGGTTCTATCTACACAAGTCATAACCAATTTTTGAGAAATTCATTTTGATACCAAGGATGGATAATTTTTTTAGATTTGCGAATCGTGTCCAAAAAATGTTCAAATAATAATAATATATTATTATTATTATTATTAAAAATTTGACTTTCCATAACTCTGGCATAAAAATTCCAGTTTATGTGTCATCGATGATTTCATGATTGTAATTTGGAGGAAGATCTTTAGATTCTAAATTTAGTTATATAAATTGAGCTCGATTTATGGTGTCTATGATGCCCAGTTCAGGCATGTTGCGGTGAAATGCGAATTTTTCACTGGTTGTACGATTTCAATAAATGAATAGTTAATCCTGTGAATTTTCCTCTGAGGATCACTGTGGTATGATTAGTATATTTTATTTCAGGATTGATACATGAGACCCATGAGTCACTATTCAGGCACAATGTGGTGAAATGAAGCTTCTTCTCCAGGTGATCGATTCAGGTGAATGAATAGTAAAGCCTTTATGCTTTTCCACAAGGATCACAATAGTGTGATACAATTTTTTATCTAGGGTCATTTGATAAGGAATGTCAGTGAAATTATGTTCCCCCTTCAGACAAATGATGAGAATCATGCACTCATTAGTCTTTTGGATAGATGTGTCATGTATTATGGGAAAACACTAAAATGACTAAGGTTCTTGTTCAATGTTTAGTACATGAGATGGATAGGTACACAGCCTAGAGATGAGGTGGGGTCACAAGTCTTGTGGACACCATACACATTGTGTACCTATTTATGATTCTTCAGCCCCTTGTTTCTCTTTCTTTTGGACTTGGATTGTGTCCCACGTGTAGGTTATCCTATGTTTTTATCTATTTAGAATGTGACGATGACCTCCATAGTGGATTTCAAAATACATTTTGAGATGTTCTAGGTTTTAATCCTATCTAAGGTGATGTGCGATGGAGGATGTGATCAGGAAGGTTATCTAGCTTCTTTTTGGGTGTTGATCCCCCTAACAAAAAGGGTCATAGATCCCTGATCACCAGACTGTTGACCCCGAATGGCATAGTTGTGGGTCCACTGTAATGAAATCTAGGTGTTTAGTGGTGCTGGAATGTGGGTCATTGTTGACTTCTAGGGGTTGATCCCCCCTAATGTACAAGGGAAAAGATCCCTAGTGACTATATTGAACTCCCCCAGAGGTAGTAGGGTTTGTGTCCTATACATTGATCTTACACCATCTGGATATACAGATCAGTGGAAAGATGTGGTTTGACGTAACCTTGGACTCAGGAAAATAGGGTCACTTTCTCTACCAAGACGGGTGCTTGTGATGCGACCATAAAATATGAGGGTGATTCAGTGACCCCATAGTGGATTGTTTCAAGTTTGGGTAATTGGTTCCCCTTTGAATTTTGTGTTCAGGGAAGATGTGGGGGTTATAGGCATCAATGATGGATACTCTTGTAACTATGGGATAATCTTCTTCTTGGGATGAGTTGTGAGATGGGTATCACCTTAATCTCTTATTTGGGATTCTTTGACCGAGCATATATATCCAGTTTTAGCACCGAGTCCTTGGGTTTTAGTTACCTTCCTTCTAGGAGTGGTGAAGAAACACGGGGTATTCCAAGTTCATTCTCTGACTAGCTTCTCGTGGTTGGATGAGTATCCTCTCATAATATAAAGTGAAAATACCGGATGAAAAGTTCATATTCTCACTATATTGAGATCCTTGTGTTTGGATGAGTTTACTTTTACACTCATGGTTGGTTTGAGCATTACTATTTTTCCATACCCTGTTCTATCGATTGTTTTCCTCTTCAGTGTATCTCATATTGATCCCCCTTCAACTTTTTGGGGTGTCCAAATGGGTCTGTTTATACTCACCCCTGCATAAGATTTTCGTGCATGCATCGTTCCTTATGAAGACGATGCATATAATGATTATAGAAATCCATTCCTTTTACATATAACATTACATGATTTTTATCATAATTATAAATCAGAGTACAATCCATGGATTGTAAAGTATAGTGTCTTGGAAGATTAGGTTTATAATCAAACATTATAAAAAATAAACATTATTCAAAACTCTATAGTGAACTCATATCTTCCATTGTGCTCATACATCTGTAAAGGATAACCTGGACATAACATGAACAAAGGGATAAACTAAAATCCCAGGAAGGGATTAACCATTAGAACAAAGCATTAAGACATGGGATAGAAGGCATGAAATGATGATATAAAAAGAGCATGAATCATATGGAATCATAACATATAAACATGGAATCATAGAAACATAGAGTAATAGTTATGTGGAAGAAATTTAAACCATTAATTTAGTACAAGTCAAGGCCAACTTCCAACACCATTTTCCATAGTATCACCTGCCATGGCTAACCGCCAAAACAATTGCACATAGTATCACAAGCCATGTCTTGCATCCAAGATAGTCACACATAATGTCTCATGAGACTCATCTTTAACCAAAAAATTGGAACACTACCAACTCGACCCATCATTACATTCCATGAATATGTTTTCCATGTAATGAAACACAAATAATCAATCATATGTAAACATAAGGGTTTCCCATGGAAAGGACTGGGTACCATAATTATGACATAATGCACAGCAAATCGGCATATCATAAAAGTGTCCATGAGAGAGTGGAATTAGAACATATATGGGAATTAATAATTTAAAATAGTACTATTTCCTGGTATGTGATGTCAAATAGAATTGAAAACATGTGAAAAAGTATTTATTAAATTTTAGCATTAATCCATTTTTGTACGGTTTTAAGGAAAATACTATATAGCCCATAAAATATAAAAGAGAACAATCCATCATATAAAACATAAAGTGAAAAAATAAGGTTTTAATAATTATAAAAAATTATTTTATAATGTAAATGGTGTCTTAAACCTGAAGATTTTGTGCACATGAAATTGGGTAAGAATTCATGAAGTTCCCACAAAACAAGTTTTCTTATCATGAAGTATTGAGGATAGAATCAATTATAAATATGTATATCATTAAAAGGGGATAAAGTAAGTGACCTAATAAGAGAATTTTTTAAATATATATATCATTTATAATATGAACATAAATAGATAATATAACTTCATTTTAGTGGAAAGAAAGATAAGGAAACCCGAATGAATAAATGCGATTCGGGTAGAATTCCTTACGAATTATCAGCATGGTATCAGGTATACATAAGAGGGATTCATGGTAGAGAAAGGGGTTTATAAAAACTTATAAATCATGAGTAATGTATGGGGGAGGTGAAAAATTATACCCCATTATTAGTGATTACACATAAAATGTCATAACATAGAAGACATTCTTGAATTAAAGTTAAATGGGGAGGATCCCTTACCTTAGGTCCGATGGTGTTCTCCACATGTTATTAATGAACTGAATATAAAAATTATTCTCATTAATTAATATGTCCAGAACCTCTTATATATGTAATTGATTTAGTATACAATTTTTATTTTCATTCATGGCCATTTTAGAGAGTTATGTGGGTCTATTTGTTTTCTTGGTTTTTAGGATCGATTTACTTATGTTCCTGAAAGGAGAATCAAGAAAAATGAGAATTTTGTCCAGAATTAATGTTATATGTTGTTAGTTAGCATCCATAATGTTAAGTGGTTATACAATTAATTTGGTTCTTTGGAGTGAAGGTGAATCATTATAAAAAACATAAACACATGAATTAATTTTAGTGTTTTCTCTCACAATTAAAATGTTTTGTATTATTATTTTACATCATGAGTGAATAAGAATTCAAGAACATTAAATAAGATAAAACACACATATAATAGTATGGTTCAACCATAAAAATGGTTTAATGACCCGAATTATGTATAGTAAACGATATTGATAACCCATAACCTTGAATGTGCTAAATTAACACATCTTAAATGGTGTTTTCACTTCTTCCAAATAAACAACAGTGAATGGAGAGATGATAATTAATTATCCCATAAGAATAAAAAAAATTCAAGTACATGTATGTTTCTGGATTTTTCATAAAATTTGGATCAGTATTTTTTATAAAATAAAAGAGAACAAAGGAACATAAAAATTGAACGAAAAGATAAGAGTAATTTTACCTCTTTAATCCACCATCCTTGAGAGTCTCTTAAGGGGATAGGATTTGGTCTTTTGAAGAGAATAAGGGCTGCTTAACCTGGGGGAGGATATTTAGGATTGATTTGGGTAGAATATTGGCAAGGCACAAGGCTTGATAGGAGTAAAGAGAAAAGTTATGGAGTGGTGGAATTTTAGTGGAAGAGAGGAGGGTTTTCATAATATTTAATTTCTTAGTTTATTATATTTCTTCAATAATAGAAATAGTGATGATTCCATGAAAAAAAGATAATACGTGCATGTGAGTTTGAAAAAATTGGGCTTACATTAGCATATCATCATCAAGGACTCAATAAATCCATTATTTTTCATTTATTTTAATTATCATCTTTTACTATTCATAAAAAATTCCATAATTTTAGAAAAATCCTTAAAATTCACCATAACCATTTTTCAACATGTAAAATCCACACATGAATTCCATCTTTCAAAAATTAGGTTCTAATTATATTAATTTAAATTTTCATTAAAATTAAAATTTACTTGAAAAAAAACAATTTTAAAACATTTATTTTCTTATTCGTAAATATAGGTGTATTGTACTTCCATATGAATCTTATTTATATACTATTATATGTAAGGTTGCTATTCGTTAGGGAATGTCACTATTCATAAGAGTAAAATTACAATTCATAAAGATATGTTACTATTGATCAAAAATTTGGTTGGTCATATTAGACTCCAAATAACATACTGATCACTATTGTGTATGTCATATTTTTTAAAATTCAAATCACATAAGTGAAAAAATTTGGTTTAAAGGTCACATAGCACTTTTTAGATCATTTTTTGTTATTTCATGTGGTTATATGACATAATTATAAGAAAGAAACTACCACTAAAAACTTTGGGTCATTACATTATCCCCCCCCCCCCTTATAAAATTTTGCACTCCAAAATTTATTTAACATTCTAATACATAAACAGGTGTGGGTACATTTCCTTCATTACCTCCTCTAGTTCCCATGGTTCCTCTTTGTACTTGTGGTTCTGCTAAAATACTTTGACCAGATGAGTATCCTTGTTGCATAGAAATTGATCTCTACAATATATGATCTTAACTAGCAGCTCATCTTATGAAATATCCTTCTCCAACTATACCACCTCTAAAGAGAGTACATGTGAAGTATGTGGTATTTAATTTTTTAAGGGTGATACATAGAAGATAGAATGTACTTTGGACTTGGTAGGTGAATGTTCTAGTCAATAGGCCAGAGTGCCGACACATATCCAGAATCCCAAAGGGTCCTATGTACATGTGACTTAGCTTTCCCTTCTTCCCAACCCTCATGACATATTTCTATAGAGATATGACTAAAAATACCATGTCTCCAACTTTGAACTCACAGTCTCATCGATGACACTTTGCATAAAAATTTTATCAAATTTGGGCTACCTTGATTAGATGCTAAATGTTTTTTACCTTATCCACCATTTCATCGACCATTTTAGGTCCTAGAATAACACGCTCACTAACTTCATCCCAACACGTCGGTGTTCTGCATCGATTTCCATAAAAGTCTATTATGGTGCCATTTGAATGCTCGAGGTGAAACTGCTCTTCATGGAGAATTAAACTAGTGGATGATGTTGGTCCCATCCTATATTTAATTCCATATGACATGCTCTTAACAAGCCTTCTAGTGTTTTAATAGTTCACATAGATTGGCCATCAGTTTGGGGATGATAGGCTATACTGAAGTTCTATTCAGTTCTTTGAGCAAATTGGATACTATTATAGAATGTCAAGGTGAATCTCAAATCTATATTAGATAGAATAGATAGAGAATTTCCAAGTAGACTTATAACTTCTTTGAAATATATCTGATAAATTTGATCCAATGTGAAGTCCTTCTGAATTGCAATTAAGTAAACCATCTTTGAACGACGATCCATAATGAAACATATTATACTGATTCCTCTGGATGTCCTTGGATGTCCAGTGAAAAAGACCCTAGTTATGTTCTCCCACTTCCATGTTAGAATGGGTAGTGGTTTTATCATCCCCTTATAATTTTTATTCTCATCCTCTACTTACTGACATACCAGGAACATTGATGTATATTTAGAAATCTACGTTTTCATTTTGTCCCACAAAAAGATTTCTCGGAGATCTCAATACATATTTGTTCTCCATGGGTGGTTAGAGAATATTGAGCAATGTGTGTCATTAAAAAACACTCTCTTTATCTCTTAATTAAATGGTATACAAAATCATGACCCAAAATCATACAACGCCATCCTTGTTAATCAATAACTCAATGGATTTCCCATTTTCAATGGATTCCACCCTTTTTTGCAGTTCCACATATTTTCTTTGAGCATCCTTTATTTTTTCCCTAAGGTATGGTTGAGCAATCATTAGAGAAAGGATTGATGATTTTCCTCCCTTAATTATTCCCATGTCTAACCTATGAAAATCTAATAACATCAGATTTTATTCAATTATCATCATTGATAATGATGCTGGATCCTTTCTACTTAGAGAATCTGCCACCATATTTTATATATCGGGATGATAGATGATAGAGAATTCATAATCCTTGATGAGATATATCCAACTTAGTTGGGGTATATTAAGTTTTTTTTGTGTGATATATATTTGAAACTCTTGGGATTAGTATATATCTCACTCTTCTCCCCATAGAGATAAGACCTCTAGAGTTTAAATGTTAAGATCATAGCCATAAAATCTTGGTCATGTGTAGGATATTTTTTCTCATAGATTTCTAGATTCCTCGAGGCATAGTCTATCACATTATCATTTTTCATCAACTCAAACCCCAAGTCCTTCCTTGAATCATAATTATACACCACAAAGAGTTCTACACTTATTAGGAGTGTGAGTACAGGAGTAGTGATTAGCCTCTTATTAAACTACTTAAAACAGTCTTCATATTCCGGAGTCTAGAGAATCTTCACACCATTTTGTGTTAGCTTGGTCATTGGGTTTGAAAAATGTGAAAAGTTCTTCACAAATTGTTGGTAATACCTTGCTAGACCCAAAAATCAATGGATCTCCATTACAGATATTAGCATGGGCCACTCTTTAATTTCCTTTATCTATGAAGGGTCCATATATATCTCTTTGCTGGTGATAACACGTCCCGATAATGATACTTCCTCCATCCAGAACTCACATTTACTCTAATTTTCATAAAACTTCTCCCATCGCAATGTCATTAACATAGTATTCAAATGCTCTTCAAGTTTATCCTTCCTCGTGTAGTATATCAGAATATCATCAATAAATACTACCACAAATTTGTTGAGGTACTCTCTAACAACTTTATTCATTAAATCCATGAGAATTATGGGATCATTAGAGATTCCGAAGGGCATCACTATGAACTCATAGTTTCTATACCTTGCTCGAAAGGTAGGCTTGGGAATATCTTCCTTCCTTACCTTTAATTGGTGATATTCCAAACGAAGGTCCACCTTAGAAAAATAACTGGCCCCATGATGCTGATCAAAAAAATCATCTAATCAAGGAATGGGATACAAGTTCTCTATAATGATTTTATTAAGATTATTAAAGTAAATGATGAGGTGCATTGATCCAATATTCTTCTTGATGAAGAGAACTTGATCACCCCATGGTGACGCACTCAGGCATATAAAACCCTTGTCCAGATTCTCCTATAACTTCTTCAACTCTCCCATCTCAATAGTGGACATTCTATAAGGTGCATTTGATATAGGTAAATATCTAGTAATAAGTTAAATTGAGAAGTAAACCTCTCGATTTGGAGGAAGACTAGGTAACTCTTCAGGGAATACACCAGTGGAATCCCTCTTGATGGGAATGTCGTCAAGCATGATTTTATCATTTTCCTCAATCATCTGAGCTATAAATGATTTCTTATAAAGAATTAATATCCATATATGAGACACTAATTCTAAATGATATTCATATGTATACTTACACTTGTAAAGAATTTCTGGATGTTTTAGAATGGGGCGAATGATTTCCCTTTTTCGATAGTTGATGTTCTCTTTGTATAAGGGTATCCTATCGATGCCCAAAATAGCATCGATCACAACTAAGGGATGCATGAAAGGATTTTTTAGAAGGTTCAGTCCACAAACATTAACTGGAGAGGATTTATAAACCGTAGATGCAGTAATTTCCCAATAAGATGTTGTCACAGACAATTTGTCCTCAATATTTTGAACTGGTTCTGGAATAGTTCTAGTAATCATGAAAGATATGAATGAATGCATAGAACTAGAATCAAATATTATATTATCCATTCCTTAATTAACAAATAGTGTACCTTTCAGTGCATCGTTTTCTAGATCCACCTCAGTAGTAGTGATAGTATAATCCCTACCTTGTTTCCTTGGACGTTGTTAATGATTTCCTCTGATATCCCTTGGATTTGGGAAATTATTCTCATAACTCTCATAATCCTTGTAGTTATAACACTGCACTATAGGTTGAGCGTTAATATAGACCATTATTTCCACTTCCATATTATTGGGATTCTTGTAAAGACCCTGAAATTTCAAGGAAATTTTTTTCTTAATTTATTTGGAATTTTACGAGACTGCGGCTTTTGACGGCACCTGATTCCGAGGATTAAGGGTGAGGTGGGGCCCACACGAGCCCCCACCTTTTCAAATTCCCAAACTCCTCTAATCCCCTTTTAAATTAAGTGACTCCTCCTCTCCTCACCTCTCACATTAATTCATGCCACCTAAACACCATTTAATTTGACAACATAAGATCAATTAATTAAGTATGTTAGGTTTTGAATTTTGGATTTTGGAAATGCATGGCTTGAGTAATTAAATAAGAGGGGTCTTCTATTATTTGGGTTTTAGCTTGTTGTGTTGAGTTTTTAAAGAGTTTCATCCTTCCAAAAAGAACACCATCCTCATCATTGAAGAACGCGAAGAACACCGGTGCCAACCTCGGCTTCCTTTTTCTCGACGCTTGATGAAGAGACGTTGTCATCCAGCGAAAACTTCTACGGAAAAACGGAGCTTTTCCTTTCTTTGTCAAGTGATCAACCATCGTGAATCAAGGTAGGGAATTAATTTGTGAATGTTAATGAACCCATGTTTATTTCTTTCTAAAACAAAGAACGCGGATCAAATAAATATTAAGTTGATTCGCGAAAGAATATGTTTGCGGGTTGGATATTCTTGATTGTGGGGAAAACTATAGAGGTTTTGTCTTTACGTTCGGATTTTAATTGGAAGTTCTTCGATATTAACGACCAACTGTTATCAAAATATCGAAGGAGGTCGGACCACACAAACACGGCCGAACCTCCTCCCCTTTTTATTTGGATGGTTATCTTCGTGGCTTGAAATGGAAGGGACGCGGTGCCGTCGCACCGCACAGAAACAAGGAGAAATGCGGCGAAGAAGCGCGGCGCCATCGCGCCGTGCCATTGAGGTCAAACGAAACCGCGGCCGGAGTCGGGGCCGCGGAGCCGATTCAAAGACTCCGCTGGTTGATCATTGTGCGTTGATTGACGCCCGACGACGAAGCGGGCAACAATGGTGTTTGAATCCCTTCGAAGTAAAAATCGGGTCCCAAGAGGACCGTTGGCGAAGGCGGAAGGTGAAATGGACCACCGCAGTGCGTCCGGTGGTCCGCAGAAGGTGGCGGCGGTGCGCCACGGGAGCAACCGTCGTGGCTGAGCCACAGCGGTGGAAGGTGAACCGGAACGGCTATGGCCATTCCGGATTTGGGGCGGCGCGGCTTATGCCGCCACGGTTTGTCAACCGCGGGGGGGTTTAAACCCCCCCCCCCCCCGCACCCGCTGGACACGCGGGTGCCGCGCCAGCGCCAGGCCGGCCAGGTCGGGCCGTTCCCACCAGGCCGGACCCGGACCCGGGGGGAGGGGGTATCATGTCGGGTCGGACCGGGCCCGAACCCACTATTTTCGGATAGTTTTTGTTTAAATGCCCATAACACGAGATACGGATCTACGATCGACGCAACGTCAACTGCGATGTGATCCTTGGATCGAGACGGTCGTTTTGGTATATTACACTCATGGTTTCAGAAAACATTGGCTTCGGCCGGGTTGGTTCGAACACGAAACCAAGTGGGCCCTCAGAGCGGAAACGCTTATAACATGATCTCCGGACGTCCGATTGACATGTCATTGACATTGTTGGATTCCAATTGATGAGACAGAACTTTTGGCATTCTTTTCCTGAGGTTTGGACGCAGTTGGATAGTGGCCGGGTTGGATTGAACCCAAAATCCAACAGGGCCCCTAGAACGGAAAAGCTGATAACTTTCAGACCGGACGTCCGTTTGACGAACCGTCAGCGGCGTTAGTGATGACGATGAGAAACGGTCCCTATGAGTATACCCTATGAGAGTTCAGGGTATGGTTGAGATACGGCTGGGTTGGTTCGCACACAAAACAAACCGGGCCCCTGGGACGAAAAGGCTAATAACTCACAGACTGGGCGCCCGATTGACGCGTCGTCTATTGTGTTGAGACCCCTATGACAAGGCGGTACTTTGAGATACTCTTTCGTGTGACTTTGTGATACTTGGAGTATCGACCAGTAGCTCGTGGAGCAGACTCTCCCGGTGATGAGATAACAGAGTGCAGAGACCTAGTAGCTGGATGAGACTTGACGACTGTTGATCGATCATCTTGGAGTGATTCGGATAGCCTGGTGGGGTGCACATGGTTGTAGCAGCAGACCCATGGCGAAGGCAATTGCTAGAGTTTTCCAGACAGTAGAGGACTGGCTGGAGGCGATTCCTAGAGTTTTCTGCCTAGCTAGGACACCAGTGGAGTGGATGGTAGACATGGCTACTAGTTTTTTCCAGTGAGTGACCATGAGGATGGTCCACATAGTGATGAGGCTTCGGTACGTGGACCGATGCCTGAGATAGTACCTTCGAGGAGTGTGTCAGCAATACATCACTACCTGTTGGTCAGCAGTTACAACCGGCGATACCGGTAGGTGACACATGTAGGATTACTGCCTTACACGTGTTCCAACATCTGATACCCTCAAGTTCCGAGGTGATCCCCACTCATAGGTGGCTAAGGACTGGCTTGAGGAAGTGGCTGAGGGTTTTCTAGAGCTTTTACAGCTTCGGCAGGACGACATACCGATAGATGAGTATTCATCGAGGCATACCGATCGTTCATGGTACTTGATGACTATGATATGATAAGTGATTTAGAGCTCGGACCTCAAAGCGAGGTGTGTTTAAATGATATCCTAGTAAGCACTCTTTCCTCTATGCATTCCTATTTTTGTTAGGGTTCTAGAGAGAACCTTTGTGGTTGAATGTTATTTGGATGATCGGTTATAGCCAGTGAATGTTAGCAGTGGGAAGATGCGAACTGGCGTCAGTCTCAGAGACATGGATGTGTAAAATGTTTCACGAAGAGGAAGTATCAAGGAAAGATGAATCTACCGAGCAGAAGACGTTGAAGCAGAGCTAGGAGAGCATCATGGGGTGGTGTAATTTTTGACATGTTACAATCACCCGCCTTTGTAGTTCCCACTAGGCTCAAGGAGCTGGAGGGCGGGGGAAAGAGTAGCTTCATGCGGTCAAGGAGTGCGACCGAAAGGCTCTAAGGATGATTCGAAGTACGAACTGTGTCCACTACTAGCTGCTGTAGTAACATACGTAGATATGAATCATTCCTTCCTTCCACGAATCTTGTCCCAGACCTAGAGTTTCGGATAAGCCGTAGACTTGACCCTCACATCTGGAGATACCTTGGGAGGAGATTCGATAATCACACTTATGCCGATAGTGTGATCTGACCCACGAGGCGAGGGTTTCGATTGGAATCTCTTGGTGGCAGCGTCGAGGCCTTATGATGTTAGTCTGAGTATGGATTGGATCCAAAGTTCATACACAGATTGACTGTATTAGGCAAAGAGGTTGTGGTTTATCTACAATGTTGGGATGAGGTTTACCTTTCTCGGCGAAAAGGAAAACCCGGGCAGCACAGGAAGGAATCATGAATTAGAGGGTGCATTCGATCACTCAGGAGATGTCCAAACTTACCTTTATGCCAAAATTATCTAGAGTTGTGGCACCACTTCCAGCAGAGCTGACAGGGGGCCTCTAGAGTTCGAGGATGACGACCACATCCTTATACGGGTCTCACCTCGACGAGGTTTAGGGAGATGTGGCCAAGGCGGCAAGTTATCTCCGAGGTTCAACAGACCTTTTTAGGTCCTCACCAGGGTAGGCAAGGTGGTTTACCACTTGACCTTTCCACCTCAGTTGCACCGGGTGCACGATGTCATCCTCGTATCTCTACTAAGGAGATACTTGCATGACCTTTCACACATCATCGTACACAGGGATTTTGAAGTCGATGATGGGGAGACATTAACATGGGTTCTAGTGGAGAATGATGATCAATAGGAGAAGGTCCTATGTGGATGGTTGATTCCTTAGGTGCGCTTTCACTGACATCTCGAGAACCTCCATGTGAGCACATGGGAGAAGGAGGCTCAGTTGCGTGCTCAGTACCAATTTTGATTCCCTAGTTTGTGTTATAGCTTTACGGGGACATAAATCCCTGAGGTGGGAGTAATGTAAAGAAATGGAAATTTCATGAAAAATTGTTTCTTAATTTCTTTGGAATTTTACGAGACTGTGGCTTCTGGCGGCACCTGATTCGGAGGCCCGGTGTGCCCGGAATCAATTTCTGAAGTTTAGATCGGGTACATTCAATAAACGTACAAGCAGGTTTTCCTAACTTTTTAACCAGTGCTCGGAATAAAAATCGGAGGGCACCGATGAAACCGCAACGCTAGTAATTGCTTAGGAACACCTTTTTCGAAGGTGCGTTTTCTCGGGTGTTGATGTTAAAAAAATGTGGGGAATAAAAATATAATTGTTTTATTTTTATTTTTCACTAAGCGGTTTAAGTGAAATAAAGTTGTGTCTCAACTTAGTTTCTCTCTTCAATATGTTAGATCCTAGGTGTGGAAGTTGGAGTGGGACCCACCGGTTGTTAACTTCCCATGAGAGGATTAAGGGTGAGGTGGGGCCCACACAAGCCCCCACCTTTTCAAATTCCCTAACTCCTCTAAACCCCTTTTTAATTAAGTGACTCCTCCCCTCCTCACCTCCCACATTAATTCATGCCACCCAAACACTAATTAATTTGACAACTTAAGATCAATTAATTAAGTATGTTAGGTTTTGAATTTTGGATTTTTGAAATGCATGGATTGAGTAATAAAATAAGAGGTGACTTATTTTATTTAGGTTTTAGCTTGTTGTGTTGAGTTTTTGGGAGACTTCTAGTTTTTGAAGAGTTTCATCCTTCCACAAAGAACTCCATCCTCATCATTGAAGAATGCGAAGAACACCGGTGCCAACCTCGGCTTCCTTTTTCTCGATGCTTGAAGAAGCGACACCGTCATCCCGCAACAACATCTACAGAACAACAGAGCTTTCCCTTTCTTCTTCAAGCGATCAACCATCGTGAATTGAGGTAGGGAATTAATTTGTGAATGTTAATGAACCCATGTTTATTTCATTCTAAAACAATGAACGTGAATCAACTAAATATTAAGTTGATTCGCGAAAGAATATGTTTTCAGGTTGGAAATTCTGGATTGCGGGGAAAACTGTAGGGGTTTTTTCTTTACGTTCGGATTTTAATTGGACATTCTTCGATATTAACGGCCAACTATTATCAAAATAACGGAGGACGCCGGACCACACAAACATGGCTGAACCTCCTCCCCTTTTTACTTTGATGGTTATCTACGTGGCTTGAAATGGAAGAAACGTGGTGCTGTCGCACCGCACGGAAACAAGGAGAAATTCGGCGAAGAAGCACGGTGTCATCGCGCCGCGCCGTTGAGGCCGAACGAAACCGCGGCCGGAGTCGGGGCCCCGGAGGCGATTCGAAGACTCCGCTGGTTGATTGTTGTGCACGGAATGACGGGTGACGGCGAAGTGGGCTGCAATTGCGATTGAATCCATTCGCAGTAATGATCGGGTCCCGGGAGGACCGTTGGCGAAGGCGGTAGGCAAAACGGACCACCGGAACGCATCCGATGGTCCGCAGAAGGCGGCGGCGGCGGCGCGCAGCCGAAGAAAACCACCGCAGCTGATCCATAGCGGTGGAAGGTGAACTGGAATGGCTACGGCCATTCCGAATTTGGGAAGGCGCGGCTTATGCCGCGCCGGTTCGTCAACCGCGGGGGGTTGTAACCCCCCACCCCCCCCCCCCCCCCCCCGGCACCCACAAGCCACACGGGCGTTGCGCCAGCGGCAGCCCGACCAGACCACCCATGCCGGGCCGAGCCGCATCCACCAGGCTGGTCCGCTCCCTAATGGGTCGGACCCGGACCCGGATCGGGTCGACCCGGGGGGGGGGGGTATCGGGACGGGTCGGACCGGGCCCGAACCCCCTATTTTCGGACAGTTTTTGTTCAAACGCTCATAACATGGGCTACGAACCTTTGATCGATGAATAGTCAGCTGCAATGTGATCCTTCGATCGAGATGGTTGTTTTGGTATATTACACTAATGGTTTCGGAGAACTTTGGGTTCGGCCAGGTTGGTTCGAACACGAAACCAACCGGGCCCTCGGAGCAGAAACACTTATAACTTGAGCTCCGGACATCCGATTGATGTGACGTCGACTTTGTTGGATTCCTCTTGATGAGATGGAACTTTTGGCATATTTTTCTTGAGGTTTGGACACTGTTGGATAGTGGCCGGGTTGGATTGAACCTGAAATCTAACCAGACCCCTCGAACGGAAAAGCTGATAACTTTCAGACCGGACGTCCGTTTGACGAACCGTCAGCGGCATTGGTGATCACGATGAAAAATGGTCCATATGAGTATACCCTATGATTGTTCAGGGTATAGTTGAGATATGTCTGGGTAGGTTCGAACACGAAACCAACCAGGCCCTTAGAACCAAAAGGCTAATAACTCACAGACCGGGCGCCCGATTGATGCGTCGTCTGTTGTGTTGAGACCCGTATGACGAGGCGGTCCTTTGAGATACTTCTTCTTGGGACTTTGTGATACTTGGAGTATCGACTAGTAGCTCTTGGAGCGGACCCTCCTGGTGATGAGCTAGTAGAGTGTAGAGACCTAGTAGCTGGCTGAGACTTGAGGACTGGTCATCGATCGTCTCGGAGTGATTCAAATAGCCCAGTAGGGTGCGTTTGGTTGTAGCATCAGACCCATGGTGGAGGTGTGCTTGGTTGAAGTGGCAGACCCGCGGTACTCGACAGAAGGAGTACCTCTGTAGGCTATGAGGGGGTGTGCTTGGTTGTAGCGGAAGACCCATGGTGGGATGCGCTTGGTTGCAGCGGTATACCCAGAGTACTCGACAGGTGGAGTACTTCCGCAGTCCAAGGTTAGTGGGGCATGCTTGGTTGTAGCGGCATACCCACTGTACTCGACAGAGAAGGAGTTCTCCAGCAGCCATGGTTTCGACATCATGAATAAAATCTTGGTTTGAGGTGAGTCTATGACCTTTGTGTTCACCTTATGATTGAGATGGGTCACTTGATAACTTAGGTATATGTATGGGCATATAACTGGGTGGTAGTTATCTGTTGATTTCATAACCTTTGTGTTCCCTCATGATTGAGATGGGTTACTTGATAACTTAGGTATAAGTATGATCTTATACCTAAGTAAGGGTTATCTGTTGAGATCCATCTTTGTGGTTATCCTTGTTGGATTTAGTGAGACCTTGAGGGTCTTGGGGTCCCTACTGAGTATCGTTATACTCACACCTGCAAGGGCTATGCCCGCACCTCATTGTGTTGGTTGTAGATGATGGGCAGCACTGACAGAGGCTGAGTGTTTGAGGGCAGGACGGTACCTGGAGGTGGACCTCAGAATTAGTCAGTATCTGATGGTGGACTTCATGAAGAGATGATACTCGGAGGAGGTTGACGGGCGAGAGAATTGTGGTAGCTATCTGTACCTACACTTCAGGTAGGATCCATGGTGGACGATCCAGGAGCTACGCTTTCTGTACCTACCCTTCAGGTAGGATCCTTGGTGGACGATCCAGGAGCTGATTGTCACCTTCCGGCTATTTTGTCTTTTTCCTTATACTTTACAGTTGGGCTTGTATTTCCAGCCCCCTTTACTTTCAGAACTGATTGTATTCAGTTTTACTTAGTGTTTACTTCTGCTTGTACTCTGGTTGAATGTGTTTATGTTTTATAAAGTCAATGCCATCCTAGTTAACAAGAATTATACCTTTGGTGCTAGTCTCCAGCCCCTGGCCTATGGAAGGTGGGCTTGGGGTAGTCACGGCACGGGCCCTGAGGTCCGGTCGTGACAATTCTTCATATCCCTTTAGCAGTTCTTGTCCATATGTACCATTATTCCTAATGAAAAATATTTTAAATTGATTTATATAAATTGTTAGATATAATTGTATTAACATTCCCTATCATGGTAGCATTTTTAGGGAAGTCATTAGGAGTAAATCAAACTACGTTTATTTACTCACCCCCTACTTTTTCACTTTGGTGGTATTATAGATAAAGTTTTTCATGAAATAGGTAAATTAGAAGTATCTTATTTCTTTAGTGATTCATTATAATACATTGGGATAGATTGTGGAGCTGGATCATGTAGTGTTCTAAGAGGATTGGTGTTTTCTCTTTGGAGCTGTTGAGCTGTGTGGATTAGTCTTCCTTTTTGTTAGTTTTATTTTGGTTATGCTACAGTTTTGTAGTGTTTCTTTTTAGTATTACATGAGTTGTATTTAAATGTTATCATGAATAATATAGTGGGTTTGGTTATGGTATTCATGGTTATTGTTGTTTTATTTTCAACAATAAATTCCTCCCCCAACATTATTCAATCCATTAGAATTTATTTCCATCTTTTGGTGTCTTTGTGATGTGTTCTAAGGCCTAGTAATATCTTTCTGACATCTCATGAAAATGAAAGGGCCAGTATGTTACAAATGGAAAAAAAATTGATTGAACCATGAATTTCAAGTGGTATTAGACTTGGTAAGCCCCTCTTTTATTTCTAAAAAATAGTATTTGTTTTCAGTTTTGGAGTGGAAAAACCATTCTTCATTGGTCCTCAAGTTGCAATGGTAAAAAGGATCAAATTTTCCGAACATGAATTGTAGGGCATAAAAAGGTGTAGACGAACAATTTATGATGAACATATAGTTACCTAAGAGTTTGGTACATAAATTTTTTGGAGACACTTATAAGAGTTGTAATCTCATTGTCATGGGTTTATATAATGAGAAGAACATGAAATTCATTTTAGAAATGAATTCCCACTATGATTTCATATTTCATTTTGAGTAATTATTTTTTATTTGGTGAAAAAAGGTAGATTTTATAAAAAGTGTTGATTTTTTTTCAAATGTGATATTTTGAAAGTAAATAATATGGGTATTCTGAAAATGGGTTAATTTTCAAAATTGTTTTGTATCTTTAAAAAAAGGCTGAACATGAAAACCGTATAATTTTGAAAAGTAATGTTGTGATATATGGTGGTGTTAGAATATGTAACAGTTAAGCCTTCGGTTTATCTAGAGTGAAACTTGGGGTGTTTTTTTAGTAATAGAAAATGGCACTTTTTAGGTATCATAGAAACCAACCTGAATAGGCTAATGAGAATGTGGTTTTACCTGAGCCATAGGTTAACCAATATCATGTTCAAAGTATAGTCCATGATTTTAAAAATATGTATTGATGGAATAAAAGGTATGAACCAAGAAAAGTGGATCATTATGTTCTATTCTAGATGATAAATCCACCCATATTTTTGGGTGATTCAGAAGTCGAGAAATCAAGGATGAAACTGAATTGGATGAATTAAATATTCAATGTCTAGGTTACACTAGCAGAGCTAAAATTCATATTGCAGACGTATATACTGGATGATCATACACATCAATGGTGAGATTTAGAAGTTCAGGCTATGACAGACCAAGTTATTTCAAGGGAGTATTTTGATTAATTTTTTAAGTAAAAATTATATCCTTATACCTTTAAGATTTCTAGGACGATAGAATTTTTCATCTTGAAGCAAGATAACCACCTAGTGAAAGAGAATGCTACTAAATTTATGTATTTAGTTTAATTTTCACTGGAAGATTTTTCAAGTGCGTCCTTTAGGGAACACATTTTTGAATTGGGTATGAGGAAGGAGATTCACTTGAAGATTTCAAGGATTTTTATAACTAATTATACAGAGATGGTAAATAGATATATGTTGGTTGAAATGTATATCTTGGGAGCTATGGGGGGACAGAGAATCATGACATCTGTTAGAAATTATGGGAACTCTAATTCTAGGGAAAAGTGTAAGTGGGACACCTATTTCCTAGTTCGTTGAATGACATAAAATGATATGACTTGATTGATGAATATTCCTCCAAAACCAAAGAGAATTCCTAGATGTCTTCAATGTGGTTTTATCGACTACATTAAGTTATATTTTATGGAGCCGCCTAGAAAACACAATAATTTTGATCAGATGGGTCATATTTTGGGTTATTGTCACAGCACTCTGAGGTCGATTGTACGGGATAGAAATCATGTTTTTCATATACCATATTCTTTGATGGGATGAGAGAAATTCAATATATCTTATCATTAGAACCGGCATATCCATGGTGATTCTTGGAATACCAGGACTCCTCGGGCGGTCCAATCTAAAGAGGGAAATAGAAAACAAAGTGCAGTGAGTAAGTATTTATATGGAGCTAAGAAAGTTATTATGGATTATCTATATAGACCATTGATGGTGATGTGTATGATTATTTTATATTTTTCCTTTATTAAATATTTTTTGATATAGGTACATCCCATTCATTTGTTACCTCTCCTATTGTTGATTTTCTAGTTCTAAATGTCAAGGTGATGTATTCAATTTTGAATATTTAAACTTCTCTAGGCCCTGGAGAATGTCGAGCATTTAAGTGAAAATAATTTTCTATGATTGTTGATGGATCCAGGTTAATATTTCACTTCTATGTTCTAGATATATATGTCTCTTTCAAAATCTAGGGAATGTATTTTTTGATAATGTTCAAGGATCACATCAGCTGATATATGCGAAAAGTTATTTTTAAAACTGATGATGGAATCCAGCATATATTTAAAGGAGACCAGAACAAAAAGGACAGTGCAATGATATTTTTGACACTAGATGTTAGAACAATATCATACCAGTTCATAGTGTTAAATTTTTCATAAATGTAAGATATCATGAAAAGAAATTTTCCTTAGTTTATAATCAGTTTCCAATATTTTTTCATGTACATTTCTCATGGTTTCCACAGATAAGAGAAGTGTAATTTATGATTAATCACATTCTATAGGCCAGTCTTATTTACCATACTTCAGAAAAAATGGAACCAATAGAATTGAGGTAATTGAATGTGAAGTTGGAAGAGATATAAATCAAAGGATTCAATCAAGCTAGCACGTCTCCATGAGAAGCAATATTTTTGTTTGTCAAAATGGATTATGAAACTCATATATTGTGTGTGGGTTATTTTAATCTTAGCCCGGTTTCTATAAAGTACCAATATCCACTTCCACGCTTTGATGATCTATTTAATCAATTTAGGGGAGTCTACTGGTCCTCCAAATCTAACTTGTGATCTGGATGTCACTAATTGCTTGTTCAGAAGGAGGATATTTAAAAGGAATCTACCAAGAGTAGATATGGACATTAAGAGAACATGGTTATGACTTTGAATCTTATGAATGAAACAAAAATCATTAAAAAGTTGAATAATTTTATATTTCATAGGTATTCGTATACTTTTATGGTTGTTTTTTTTTGTATGATATTTTGGGGTATTCAAGGATAGGGGTTGATCATGAGAAACACATGGTAATAGTGTTTGGAATCTTGGGGGATTATTGTTTGTATGTAGAACTATTAAAGTGTTAATTTTTAATATAATAGGTATTTTTTCTTGGCCATGTAATATTTGAACGATGTGTTTCTGTGGATCCACAAAAGATATACTATTTAATCCCTTGGAAGCTATAAAATAATTTCATTATGAAATAGAGTTTCCTTGGCCTTGCTAGTTATTGCCAACATTTTTTCATCATTTTTCATGAATATATTCACCTATTATAGATTTGAAAAGGCAAAAAGGATACATTCGAATAGAAGGAGGAATGTCAGAAGTCTATTAAAGATATTAATGTTCACCTGACATCTACAAAAAACATTATTTTCCAAAATCAGGACAAGGGTACATGGTGTGTTGTGATGCTTAAACATATGGGTTGGGATGTGTTTATTTACTAGGAGGTCATTTTTCTTGCTTATGGCTCACAAAATTTATGGTTTCATGAGAATGAATACAAAACACGTGATTTAGAGTAAAATTTTGTAGTCGATGCTCAGAATACATAGCATCATTACATCTTTGGTGAAAAATCTATATTTTTTTTGGATAAGAAGTATGTGAAAGATATTTTTGAAAAAATGGATTTGAATACATGAAAAAGAACGTGGATGGAGTATCTCAAAATTTTTTACTTTTACTTGATGTGTACACTGGGTAATGTTAATTAGGTGGTATCTTCATTAAGAATAAATACATATGATCAATTGGAAATACATGCCTCAGATTAGTGGAAGTTGATGGTGATGATTGACAACATTCCCTTGGAATGTGAAGACCGAGGTAATGTTGCAGTTTTGATTCTTGATGTTTGTTCCTATTTTGAAGGATAAATTTATAGTGTAATAGAAAAAAGATTTATAATATGATGAAATGGGATCCAAAACCCAATGGCGGGGGACCGTTGTGGGATGGAAACTATATGGGAGTTCAGTTTTTTTATTTCAAGGTAATTTGGCTAAACCTATGTCTTGTCATGAACATCTTCTTCATGAATAACACCATTTGGGATGGGTTTTTCTTCTTAGAATATATAAGATGTATAAGATATTGAATAAACAATAATGGGGGGCTCAAATTATAACAATGGTGGATGATTTTGTTTTGAGATACCCCACATGTCTACAGGTTAAGGCAGAGTACCAATAGCTAGAGTGTATGTTGAAGTCTCTATCAATTCCTATTTGGAAATGGGAAATAGATAAAAATGGATTTTTTGATAATAATCCCCAAGATGGTTAGAAAACTTTATTCCATATGAGAGATTATGTACTAGATCACAAAGTCATACCATTTCATTCTTATTCTTGAATTTATTACAATGAATGAAATGTCCTTAAAATATATATCAGATAAGTTGTAAAGAGGAATGAAGTTCTAGTTACTATATTTTTAGACTGAGATCCATGGATTTTGTCTCATTTCTAGAAATCATTATAGTAATACATTGGGACTCAATAGAATATGAGTATGGTGTGTCTTCATCAAATGGATGGGAAATATTAAATAATGATACATACATTCTAAGGCATGTTGTTGGATTGTGTATGGTTTTTTGGGGGCTCATCATAAATTCTTGTACCTTTATAAGTGGTGTCGTCATATAAAATTAGTTTCAAGGACTCGATTCATATATATCCTTTTGAATGTAGAATGTTCAGTAGATTAGTAAGAGAATGGAGACGGATAAGAGTTGTCATAAATTGTATGCAGATCATTGTCTACAGTGGTTGTCATTTAATGTGATTGATCACGTTTTTTTAGAATCTCTCCAAGGATTCGACATCGCCATTTTGGAAAGATGGGAAAGTTATCTCCTCAATACATAGGATTTTTGGGATACATTAATGTGTTTCTAAAGTGGTATAACAGTTGAATTTTTCACCACAATTCAATGTTTTTTATAATTTCATTCATGTATCTCAGTTGTAAAAGTATCATCCTAATATAGACTGTGTGGTTTAATGGGATCACGTTGGCCAAGATCTAGATACTTCATTTTTTCATGTGTTGGTACATATTGTGGATATGAAAGACAAAGTTTTTCAATGAAAAAAAGAATTTACCTATTGTGGGTATTGTGGAATAATGGTCAAATTCTGGAAAAAAACATGGGAGTGGGACAAGGAAATGGTCAAGCAATGGCACTACTTCCTTCAGGACAATATTGGATTTCTACTTTCTAGTGTTGAAAATTCCAATGGTGGGGAAAATTTAACCCCATTGATTTTTTAAGTAACCTGTTATTTATGTTTTTTAAATATATAAAGTGTTTGAGTGAGGTTTTTGAGGGTTTGGATAACTTTTTAGAATGTTTTGTGGATTTTATGGAGGTTAATGGTTTTAGAATGGTTTTTCGAAATAGTGAAACTCCTTCAGAAAATCTTGAAAAGTTAAGAAGTAGAATCTTTGTTAGAACTTGGTTAGGCGCATAGTTTGTCCAAAGCATTCGGGCAACTAGGAGTAACCTTGTGGAGTGGAAATGATAGAAAAAACTTGGTTAACACATTATTTATCTAAAAGTTCAAGCCAACATTGTAAAAAGGGGTGGGTGGTAGGGTCTGGATCAGGGTTGGCACATATTTTCCCTAACTGTGACACCCAACCCTGACCATATAAAATTAATATCCTATAAAAGTGGATCTTAGATGTTATTACCCCTAAATATATAATATTTCTCTTATTTTGACCCTAACTAGGCTTGGCTCTTCCCAATGCTATGGAGACCTTCCCCTTTGATCATGAAGTTATATTTTGGAATCTATTAGTGCATTGAATGTCTTATTTCTTGGTAAGTCTCTATTCATGGTCATTAGTCTTACATATCTTCATTTTCCATTTCTTGGATTCATATATCTAGTCTGTTGGGGATAGATCTATGATAGTTGATTAAAATCATGATGAGGTTTGTCTGTATGGATTTTAGGGAACATGATCTATGGTGTGTCTCTGGTGATTCCACCTAGTTTTATTGAATTATTGTGACACCCCGAGATCTTATGAAAAATATTCTTTTAATATCATTAATGTCTTGTGTTTTATGCTACACCAAAAGGAGCTTGCAGAATACGCATCCCTGACTTGGCTTGCATTTCACGTGGTCACGACCTTCCACGATAACGTGTGTTGTACACAATACTGAGTTTCACTAAACAACGATATGTTATATGAACTACCTGTTATGAATAGTATCAACTAAATTTTGAATTTTATAACATTATTATTCATCTTACAAATTTTCTATAACATGGTATGAGAACAAAATCAATTTTTTGAGTAAAATAAGAATTTTTCAAAAAATGAAGTTTTCCTACCTTTTGATGGCGCACCCACATTAAATCTTGTTTTTGAAATGTTTATAAGTTCAATTTGACAAAATAAAATTATTATTTGGAATCAGGATATAAAAATTAATTTGGATAAAATTTTCATATTATTGTGATAACTTTCATATTTTAATGAATAGTAAAAACACGCGATATTTTAATTAAAAACACCTTTTTTCATCGCAATAATTTATTTGGATAGATTATTTTTTAAATTTCTTTTAAACTGAAATTAGAATATATTTTTACCATTTAATCTAATGTTGGTCATTGGAATTAATTTAACTTTGAAATTGGATATAAACAAGTATCAATCTTTTGATAGTTATTGTTTCTTAAAAACACGCTATTTGTTTTGATAACGGAAAATAATTTTAAAATTAATTAATTCTAATTATATTTTTTGAATTTGTAAAAGTAGAAATCAATTTTGAATTCATAATATCAAATAATGATTCGGCTGAATTTTTTGTATTTTTCTGAAAAACTGCAATTTTTTATGAATAGTAAAACCACTTAGTGGTAGTTAAAAAATTGACTTTTTCATTTAAATGAAATTTTACCACTTCTGTAAATTGAATTTTGAAAATCCGAGAGACACGGTTAATATCAAGGACTAAAATGTGGTTCAATGAGATGAAAATAATTTTTGGTGAATAGGAACTTTTTACTTTTTTTACCACGGTTAAAAGTAAATAGGGTAATTAAGGGTAAAAGTGTTATTATTATTACCATAACCCATGTCCTAATTATATTGGATAAGTTTAATTCGACCAAAAACAACCTTAGGAATAAAATATTCCCATTTAGGCCCACTTGGATTAGATTAGGACATTAATTATTAATGTATTTAAAGAAGGGTTAAAATAGTTAAAATCAAAGTTTAATAAATAAATAATTTTAATATAGAGTTATACATAAGATAAATTATACTATAAATATTCATTAGAAAGAAAAAAATATTTACTACATAATGGTATTTTATTTTTAATTTTTATACTTAAAATAATTTAATTTATTTATGACACAATGATGATGCAGTAATTATCTTATTAATGAAATATTGACATAATTGATGTTATAAATACTCAAATAAATGTAATTTGAGACTTTTTATGAATGAAAATAATTTTCTATGTTAATAGGACATGTAATTATTTATTTAATTAACTTTTTTCTAACTAATAATTCTTTTATGATTTTCACAAAAATGAATTACCAAATAGTGTCAAAATTGACATAAAATAGGTTTCAAAACAAATATTATATTATTAATTGTTATTTTATTCATAAAAATATAGGGTTCTACCAAATGAATTAGATAAGGTTATATATATTAATAATAAACAACTTGGGGTTCTTTTGGCTTGTTATAGTAAGTTTATTAACCTTATAGTGTAAGAAAACAAGAAGACACGGTAAAAGTAAAATTCTTTAACTTAAAGTTAAATCTAAATGATAATGTTAAAATAGAAACCTAAACTTGTCTAAATTCTATTGGATGAGAATTTTTAGACCCAAAACCACCTTATCTTCGAAATAAATCAATTTGGAGCTATTAAAAACCGAATATGACTTTATAATAAAATAATATGTTTAGTTATTCCAAAGGTGCCCCTCTCCTCCCTTATAAAAGGGCACCACCTCCCTCTCTTCCTCACACCACTTTGAGCCTTCATGGTCGGCCAAACCCTGCCAAATTCTCTTCTCCACTTCCCTAGAAATATCCTATAGGTTATGGTCATCTTCAAAGTCCAATTTTAGTGCCCTAAGATGAGGTATCAAAGAGGCACTTCAAAGAAGTTGTAATGTCCGTTACCGATTCTTTCAACTTTATTTCTTCTTCCACTTCTTCTTATTTAGTTTTTTCATTATGAAGTAATGACATAAGTTTCAATAATATACTTATATGTTATTATAAGTATGAAACAACCATATTTAACCATCTATCAATCCTACGGAAAATGAAATCACCGCGCGTGCGTACGTACGGAATACTGTCTCCACGCCGTGGTGTAATCTATTTTCCACCACCACCTTACTTGGATGGGTATAATGGTGAAAGTAATGAATATATATGATTATTTTAAATTGATATTGATTCTGTAATATTATACATACACTTTAATACAATTCCACGATCATGGGAATGATATTATCGCTCGTGCGTACGTACGGACTACCGTCTCCACGACGCGATGAGATTCACTCTCCATGTTAACCATTAAAAAATGATTATAAAGTATATATAATAAGTAATAATGAAATATATGACATAATAATGCTACTGTATTTATATATATATATATTTGTGTCATCTACTTAATTCCATTCAATTCAATAAGGAAACAAAAATAGCGTTCATGGGTACGTACGGCCTACCGTCTCCATGAACGGTGTATTTCATTCCATTTATTGATCTATTATATATATGTATATTCTGAAAATATGTTATATATAAATCATGTTATACATTATGGATGTAAGTAATCATGATCTAAGTAATCATATGAATAATTACAAGTTAAAACACAAACCGCAAATGAAACAATTTTACCCAAAACGCCACTTTACCATGAATTTACAAAAGAATGGGTAATATAAAGTCATAAGTGAACCATATATGATATAATAACAAAGAATATGATTCTGTAATAAGTCAATGACATTATTTAAATCATTATACCGGAGTTTTGGATACGTACGAAGCATATCGGACCTAAGGTAAGGGATAATTTTGCAAATCTCATTTTTATCCGAGATTGCTTATTCGTAAGTATTTACTGGGGTTATTTATATCATCAATTTACATGTTTTATAAAAGTGTTTTCATGTATGTTTAAAGTCCTTTTTACCCATTTTTTACTTTTACTACATGGTATGTAAGGAATCTTTATTTTGTTTGCGTTACGAGGTACTTTTTTGACTTTTCTGACAAAAGTACGAGGAGAATGTTATTTTTAACTTATACGGCATGAAAGGATTTTTATGGTTTCATAACGCATCATTTTCTTGAAGTATACTCTACATGATTTTATGACTATTTTCAACAAAATACTTTTATTTTAAAAGTGCATGGCATTTTTTGAAAAGAAAATTATTTTGACAATGAGAGGATATTTTCCTCAAGAATTCATTTCAAATGTTTTATCAAAACCATTTTCCATCTAAGATGACATTATTTCATATGTGTATGATTCAAGTTTAATGTCTCTATGATTTACATGGTTCAATTTTCTTATGATGAAATGCCCATTTGTTTTATATGGATTATGAAATGATGGGATGATGTTTATAAAACCCATTTTATGATTTGGGTTATGATGAATGTTTTAAGTTTATTTTGTGGAACAAGTAAGAATGATTTCATTATGAGATGGGTGGGACCTATATCTCTCTCTAATGCATTGGGTAAAGATTTATATCTCATTAGACACACATGGATGGAACAGTAAGTTAATCTGGTTCAGTATTACAGGACTGGAACGAGGAGTGAACTCGATTCAGAAAGGGACTTTGTCCACTAAGATGGTCTTGGCAGCAATGCCTTGGCTACTATGGAAATAATTACATGTGCTTAATTGATGCCACAATTACATGTTTTATTCCCATTATATTTTATCATGATTTATGTTCCATTATGATCTATGCCTTATGTACTTCCATGTTTTATGTCGTTGCTCAAGATTTTGATGTTTAAACATTATGTTCATGTTTTTAAGTTCAAATGAATATGGTGTGTTTTATTTTATCCATTCTTACCCTTACTAAGAATTTGAGCTCAACCTTTTTATGTTTTATTTTACCCCAGGATTAAAAGAAAGGTTTTAGGTAAGGAAACCAAAAGTGGAAGATCTTTATGGGAGATGTTGAAGATCTTTCACCACGATTAGAAGATTACATTCCATGTTTCCAAAGACACTAAACTATTATGGTCCTTATGTGTCTGTTTTTGTTATGTATTAAGTATTCTGGAAAAGTAATGTAATATCTATGTACGTCAAGCTTCGGGTCTCTACAGTATGTATCAGAGGAAAGGATTAGTCATCCTTTGGAAACTAGGATGCAAGAACTTTAGTGAGATCCCTAGAGATATTTCTAAGGTATGTCTAGGGATGTACCTATGGTTAAGTATAAGTATAGGTTATAGTCCTTGAATTACGGTAACGATATTAGAATTAAACCAAAGATATTAGATATTGAAGGTACTCCCCATTTATTATGTTTTTTCCCTAGCATGTTTTTTTCCTCTCATGCTATTCTTTTTTGGGTTTTAGATGATGGCTGGAACCTGAAGGAACCATGTTGATCAATGCAATGGACAATGTAATGATTGTCCTCCTGAACAAACAAATGTTATGGGAGATGGAGTACAAAATCTTATTGCTATACTTACAAAAGCTATGAATCATTCTAGACATCCAAATGAGTAGAGAAGGGAACAATATTCTATTCAGTCCTTCATGAGGCAACATCCACCTTCTTTCAGTGGGTCTTCTGATCCACTTGTTGCTGAACAATGGATCAGTACCACTGAAAAGATATTTTCAGTTCTTCAATGTTCTGAACATGATAAATTCATCTTAGCAGTATATCATTTGGAAGGTAAAGCTGATCAATGGTGGAATCTTATCAGGAATACGAGGCCAAGAGATGAAATTGAGTCCATGGAATGGGATGAGTTCAAGAAATTATTTTTCAACAAGTACTTCCCTCATATTCTTCGAACAAATATGGAGAAGTATTTTCATGAACTAAAGCAAAAGGATGATGAATCTGTTGGTGTATACGAAGCTAATTTTACAAGGCTTGCAAGGTATGCATCTGGCTTTATCATCCAACCTGAAAGTAAAGATGATCAATTTTTCAGTTGCTTAAAACCAAGTCTTCGAAGGGCATTAGCTATAAGAGACTTCAATAGCTATGAAGAAATTGTGCGTTGTGCTATCAAGGTAGAAATGGAAGTTGGTGTAACATATCCATCACATGGTTTTGACAAGAAACGAAATATGGAGTTCAAGGAGAAATCTCAGAACAATGGTGAAAAGAAGATGAATGTTTCTTTATGATCAAAGTATCTAAAGAAGCACAGTGGAGATTGTCTAAAAGGTACTAGAAAATGTTTTTAGTATGGAAAAGAAGGTCATCGAGCAGATGATTGTAGACGTAATGGGAAAAAGGTTGCTAATGATGTGAATAGAGAAAAGACTACAGAGAACTCTCCACTAACACTTCAATGTTTCAAGTGTAAGGAAATGGGGCATTATGCTAATAAATGCCCTAATCTAAGGGTTAGTGATGATCGAAATGAGCAACCACATAAGGCAAAGGGAAAAGGGAAGTCACATGCGATCACTATTGGATATGTTGAATATGACAACGATGTGGTGGAATGATTAAGTGTTTATGTAATGGGATTCCAAAATAATGTTGTATATAGTATCGTGGAATATTGGAATATTTATATATTGGTCTATTGTGGTTTTAAATAATATTATGGTACTAGTAACCATGGAAAGCGATGGAGATATTTTTGGAAAGAAGATAATATGCTCATAATGAAGGGATAAGGAGAAAATGAAATGTTTGATAGTATTCATGAGCTCATGACTGATATAAAGAAATATTTATATCATGGTTTGAGTATATTGAACTTTGGGGTTTTGGAATGTGGAAAGAGTTAACTTTTGACAGCACTCACGTTTTCACTAAGGTTCAATGTGTATTCATTTTTTCAAGAGAATACATGATTGAGGCCTTATAATGTTTAGAATGTGACCAACAAGACATATGTTATGATATATGGGGATCAACGATGGTATTAACATGCTTGTTATATGAACTCTCTGGTAATCATTTTCACTGTAATATGAGAATGGACATCAGTATTTTGGATAAGCCTGAAGATTGGAATGGATTATGTTGGACATAGGTTAGTATTGTTTAAGGCTAGAACATTTTTGATATTATTGATGGAATGTTATAATAATGTATTTTTTTAGAAAAAAAGGGACAACCTGCAAGACGGGCGACAACCCGTCATGTCAGACAAGGCTGTGGGAATCGAACCCACAACCGAAGTGCGACTGGCCTTTATCGCCTACCCCTGGCCTATAGGAAGTCCCTGTTTAGTATAAACTAGTTTTATTATATTAGGCAGTATGATATATGAAGTATAAGTCCATTTTAGGAACCATATATGATTAATCTCACTATAGATGGACTTATGTATTTTTGATAACTTTTATAACCTTTTGTTTGAGGCAGATGCAATGACTCGTCATTCTATAACATGATCTGCTAACACTTCGCGAATGAAAAATTCAACTTCATTTCTTTAAGAGATGAAGCGGAAATTTTCCAAAGAACGACCAATGGTGAGACTATACCAAAATCACGAATGTATTTCTTCTAATTCCAATTTCATCAACTTTATGGAAATGATCTTGAAAACCAAAAATGTTGTCTTAGTGCCCTTATATCCGATGAATCATATGGTGCCTTAGATCATCACAAATATATGGCTTTGTGATTGATGGCTTTTTCATAGCCATGTTCTCTACCACTCTCCATCAGAACTTGATGGTTAGATTTTTCTTCCATATCCATATTTTCACCTATGTTATCCTATATGGAAACCCAATGATGAGTTTATTTGGGTAATCATTACATTTCATACATTAGTTTTTAAAATTAAGTTTTAGTATTTCTTTTTACGATGTGGGTTTCTATAAATAGTAAATGATTTATAACCCCGACGAATTTCACGGGAGAAATTCATTTTAAGGGGGTTAGAATGTAACACCCCACGATTTTATGAAAAATATTCTTTTAATTTCATTAATGTCTTGTGTTGTACACTACACCAAAAGGATCTTGCATAATACGCAACCCTGACATAGCTTGCATTACACGCAATCACGACCTTCCACGATAGCGTGTGTTGTACGCAATATTGAGTTTTGCTAAACAACGATATGTTATATGAACTACCCGTTATGAATAGTATCAACTAAATTTTTAATTTTATAACATTATTATTCAACTTACACATTTTGTAGAACATGGTATGAGAACAAAATCAATTTTTCGAGTAAAATAAGAATTTTTCAAAAAATGTAGTTTTCTTGCCTTTGGATGGCGTACCCAGTTTAAATCTTGTTTTTGACATGTCAATAAGTTCAATTTGAAAAAATAAAATTATTATTTGGAATCAGGATATAAAAATTTACTTTGGATAAAATTTTCATATTATTCTGATAACTTTCATATTTTAATGAATAGTAAAAACACGCTATATTTTAATTAAAAATACCTTTTTTCATCACAATAATTTATTTGGATATATTGTCTTTTTAATTTGTTTTAAAGTTCAATTAGAATATATATTTACCATTTAATCCAATTTTGGTCATTGGAATTAATTTAACATTGAAATTGGATATAAACTAGTATCAATCTTTTGATAGTTATTGTTTCTTAAAAACACGCTATTTGTTTTCATAACGGGAATTAATTTTAATATTAATTAATTCCACTTCTATGTTTTGAATTTATAAAAATAGACATCAATTTTGAATTCAGAATATCAAATAATGCTTAGGCTGAATTTTTGTTATTTTTCTGAAAAACTGAAATTTTTTGATGAATAGTGAAACCACTTAATGGTAGTTAAAAACCCGACTTTTTCATTTAAATGAAATTTTACCACTTCTGTAAATTGAATTTTGAAAATACGAGAGACACGGTTAATATCAAGGAGTAAAATATGGTTCAATGAGATGAAAATAATTTTTGATGAATAGTAAATTTTTACTTTTTTGTACCACGGTTAAAAGTAAATATGGTAATTAAGGGTAAAATGTTATTATTATTACACTACCACAAGTACTAATTCTATTGGATAAGTTTAATTCTACCAAAAACAACCTTATGAATAAAATATGGCCATTTAGGCCCACTTGGATTAGATTTGGACATTTAATATTAATTTATTTAATGAAGGGTTAAAATAGTTAAAATCAATGTTTAATAAGTAAATAATTTTTAATATGGGGTTATACATAAGATAAATTCGACTATAAATATTAATTATTAATATAAAAGGATTTACTACATAATGGTATTTTATTTAATAATTTATAGACATTAAATAATTTAATTTCTTTAAGACACAAAGATGATGCAGTAATTATCTTATTAATGAAATATTGTCATAATTGATGTTATAAATTCCCAAATAAATGTAATTTGAGACTTTTTATGAGTTCCACTAATTTTATATGTTACTAGGACATGTTATTATTGATTTAATTAACTTTTTTCGATCTAATAATTCTATTATTATTTTCACAAAAATAAATTACCAAATAGTGTCAAAATTGACATAAAATAGTTTTTAAAACAAATATTATATTATTAATTTTTTTTTATTCCTAAAAATCTAAGGTTCGGCCAAATGACTTAGCTAAGGTTATATATATTAATAATAAACAACTTGTGGTTTGTTTGTCTCATTATAGTATGTTTATTAACCTTATAGTGTAAGAAAACAAGAAGACACGGTAAAAGTAAAATTATTTAACTTAAAGTTAAATATAAATGATAGGGTTAAAATAGAAACCTAAACTTGTCTAAATTATATTTTATGAGAGGTTTTATACCCATCCCCACCTTATTTTCGGAATAAATCAATTTGGAGCTATTAAAAACCGAATATGACTTTATAATAAAATAATATTTATAGTTTTTCTAAAGGTTCCCCTCTCCTCCCTTATAAAACGGCACCTCCTCCCTCTTTTCCTCACACCACTTTTAGCCTTCATGCTCGTCCAACCCCTGAAACATTCTCTTTTCCACTTCCCTAGAAACATCCTAGAGGTCCTGGTCTTCTTCAAAGACCAATTTTAGTGCCCTAAGAGGTGGTCTCAAAGAGTCTCTTCAAAGATAAGGTAATGTCTGTTACCGATTCTTTCAACTTTATTTCTTCTTGAACTTATTCTTATTTAGTTGTTTCATTATGAAGTAATAACATCTGTATCACTCATATACTGATATGTTATTATAAGTATTAAACAACCATATTTCACCATCTATCCATCCTATGGAAAACAAAATCACCGCGCATGCGTACGTATGGAATACCGTCTCCACACCGTGGTGTAATCTATTTTCCACCACCACCTTACTTGGATGGTATAATGGTGAAAGTAATGAATATATTTGATTATTGTAAAGTGATATTTATTATTTAATATTATAAATACAATTTAATATAATTCCACGATCATGGGAATGATATCATCACTCATGCGTACATACGGACTACCGTCTCCACAACGCGATGAGATTCACTCTCCATGTTAACCATTCAAAAATGATTATGAAGTATAAATAATACGTAAACATGAAATATATTACATAATAATGCTACTGGATTTATCTACATATATATTTGTGTCATCTACTTAATTCCATTAAATTCAAAAAGGAAACGAAAACAGTGTTCATGCGTATGTATGGCCTATCGTCTCCATGAACGGTGTATTTATTTCCTTTTATCGATCTATAATATATATGTATATTCTGAATATATATTATATATAAATCATGTTTTACATTCTGGATGTATGTAATCATGATCTATATAATCATATGAATAATTACTAGTTAAAACATGAACAACAAATGAAACGTTTTTACCCAAAACGCCACTTTAACATGAATTTACAAAAGAATGGGTAATATAAAGTCATAAGTGAACCATATATGATATAATAGAAATGAATATGATTCTGTAATAAGTCAATGACATTATTTAAATCATTATACATGAGATTTGGATACATACGATGCACATCAGACCTAAGGTAAGGGATAATTTTGCAAATCTCATTTTTATCCGAGATTGCTTATTCGTAAGTATTTACTGGGGTTATTTATATCATCCATGTCCATGTATTATAAAAGTGTTTTCATGTATGTTTAAAGCCCATTTTACCCATTTTTGACTTTTACTACATGGTACGTAAGGAATCATTCTTTTGTTTAAGTTACAAGGTACTTTTTTGACTCTTCCGACAAAAGTACGAGGATAATGTTATTTTTAACTTATACAGCATGAAAAGATTTTTACGGTTTCATAATGCCTCATTTTCATAAAGATTACTCTACATTATTTTATTAATATTTTCAAAAAAAAATACTTTTATTTTAAAAGTGCATTGCATTTTTTGAAAAGAAATCGATTTTGACGAAGAAAGGATATTTTCCTCAAGAATTCATTTCAAATGTTTTATCAAAACCATTGTCCTTATAATATGACATTATTTCATATGTGTATGTTTCAAGATTAATGTCTCTATGATTTACATGGTTAACTTCTCTTATGATGAAATGTCCATTTGTTTTATATGGATTATGAAATGATGGGATGATGTTTATGAACCCCATTTTATTCATTGGGTTATGATGAATGTTTTAAGTTTATTTTGTGGAACAAGTAAGAATGATTTCATTATGAGATTGGTTGGACCTATATCTCCCTCCAATGCATTGGTTAAATATTTATATCTCCTTAGAAAGACATGGTTGGAATGGTAAGTTAATCTGGTTCAGTATTACAGGACTGGAACGAGGAGTGAACTCCATTCAGAAAGGGACTTTGTCCACTAAGATGGTCTTGGTAGCAATGCCTTGGCTACTATCGAAATAATTACATATGCTTAATAGATGCCACAATTACATGTTTTATTCCCATTCTATTTTATCATGATTTATGTTCCATTATGATCTATGCCTTATGTGCTACCATTTTTTATGTCGTTGCTCAAGATTTTGATGTTTAAACATTATGTTCATGTTTTTCAGTTCAAATGTATATGGTATGTTTTATTTTATCCATTCTTAACCTTACTGAGCATTTGAGCTCACCCTTTTTATGTTTTATCTTCCCCCATGATTAAAATAATGTTTTAGGTAAGGAAACAAAAAGTGGAAGATCTTTTTGGGAGATGTTGAATATCTGTCACCATGATTAGAAGATTACGTTCCATGTTTCCAAAGACACTAAACTATTACGGTCCTTGTGTGTCTATTTTTGTTATGTATTAAGTATTCCACAAAAGTAATGTAATATCTATGTACATCAAGCTTCGGGTCTCTACAATTATTCATTCCATTCTTTGTATTCACCATTTTTTTGAGATATGCGAATTCACTCTCACCCCTCTTATTAGAACGTGAAGAATTAGTTTCAAATTTTTATAATATCTTGTTTTTTTTAAATTTATGTGAAAATATTTATAGAAATTATATTTAGTGATATTTTGTGTAATTTTAGAAATTTTTTGTGTAATGTTTTTCTTTCTTGATTTTAAAATAAAATATTTAAAATATTTATTTCATTGATTTGTAGAATTTTTTTCTAGAAATGTTTTCAATAATTTTTTTTATTGAAATGAGTGAAATGGTTGGTTTGGAGTTTTATTTTTTTATAATGGTTATTGTGTGTTCATGTGAATTCAGTATGGGTAAGGTAATACTATTTCCCCCATAAAAATGTGATGGATAAGGGTATGAAATTTCTCCCATCAAAATGATCCACTAGGTGAAAACATAGAGAATGAATGATTCACCACTTGTAAGTATAGGTAGGTCCATGGTTTCATGCATGAATTGAGTTGTGGATATGTGAAATGGAATAGGTTATGAAAAAATGGACGTATTTCAAATGGTTTTAATGTAATATTTAGTTTATTTCCATGGAAATGGATGTAGATTTTGAGAATTGTTGTAGTACAATAATTTTGTTAAATCCTAATATAAACTCTTTTAAATTATTTTATATAAATTGTTTTATACAATTTTTTTGACATATTACATCCTAATGGTTTGAGTGTGGATTTCATTTGTGTGGAAACCTACTTGGTTTCATTACTCACCCCCTGCTTCGACACTTTGTTGATATTGAAGATATTTCTTAATGAGACACAGGTAAAGAAAAATTATATCATTTCCTGGGTAATGAATCATGATACATTGGGATGGATTGTGGAATTGGAGCATTGTGTGTTCTGAGAGATGTGGTTTTGTGTCTTTGGTGTATTTGATATTTTTGGTTTATTCATATACTTTGTTACTCTTAATTTGGTCATGGTGTAGTTTAGTATTGGTGTACTTTGGTATTACTATAGTTTTATTATATTGTTATCAGGCATCATATAGCGGGTTATTTATGGTATGATTGGTTGTGGTCTCTTTATTTTCATAAGGAAAATCACCCCCAAGTGTATTGAGTCCCTTGGAATTTATTTCTAGCCATTGGTGTCTTGGGGATATTATCTAAGTCCATGCAATACCCTTCTACCTTATCAAACCAATGAGGAGTGGAAAAGATGTTAAACAAACACTCATTTCCATGTCTTGGGTATTCATGTTTTAAAAATTATGTTTTAAAAGGAATGGTTATTTTGATATCCAATGGTGTTTTTCATATGTGTTAAAAATATTTTTTGATGGGTTTTATTCATTATATGATTCGTGTACATTATTTATGATAATGGATAATCCCAATATTGATAATGATTATGGGTGATTTAAATATAGCTCAAATGATACATGAGGCAAATATTTCAATCCAATACATTGGGTCATGAATATGTTCTCAAAATATTTATATCACAAGATGAATAGTTTTTAATTACAATTATAGGGGTTCTTATAAGTTTTCTATGAAGATATTTTCCAATGGAACCTACATGAAATTTCTATGATTTATTATGAGTATTCATGAAAATAATTTGATTTGAAAAGGAAAGATAATGATATATTTAATGAAATTATTGTGCTATTTTTTGGTAAAATTGTATTTTTGTAATAAACATCTTCAGGAGTTCACATGATTTCTGGGATAACCTCTAGATTTGTTTCCATTATGATTTATTATAATGTATTTTTAAGAAAATTCGGTGGAAATGTTGATTTCACATGTAAGTAAATGATTTTGTTATCTCAAAGATTAATTATAACAATTTTCGTGACACAAAAATAGACTAAAAATTTCATCTCTTTCATTCTTTGTACCTTAATGTCATTTTTCTCATCCCATGTTTTTAATAATGTTTTTTGTAGGGTTTAAAGATGGGTAAGAACAAAGAAAAAATCATGTTAAAAATCATGGAGATTATTTGTGAAAACAAAACAAGATTCATTTTAAAAGTATTATATTGTGGGAATAATAGACAATAGGATAAGTATTCAATTTTTAAATTATACATTTCTATGTTTGATTTATAGACTAATTTTTAAAACCGTAATCCTCAAAGTTCATTAGAAATCCAATAATGTGAATTTTGGTCTATATAAACATTATTATCTAATGTATAAGGTTGAGACCTCATATTACTGATGTTGGAACCATGATAGATTCCATTATTTTTTATATGGATATCATTGATCTTATCTTTTGTATAGACAATATTATAATATATAAATATTAGGTTGATTATTATCATTGAAGGGTTTATTTCCATTTTGAAGATGGAAACAATTTCATTTATTAAAGTGTGTTGGATCCAAGATCAAGTAAGGTAGGACCTATAATCCCTGATATTAGTTCAATATGATGTTAGATTTCCAGTTTACACTTTGATTATATTGAAAGATGTTTGTATTGTTTTCATCCTATGGTAGTGGACATGAATCCATAAGTCCTTATATTTCATTACTATTAGTAACCACTAATATGAGTTGTTGAATTTTCAATTGGATTTATTTTAGAGAAAATCGTAATTTCTTCAAAATAATATCGAATGGGACTATATAAGTAAAATGAACTAAATTTATAGTGATACTATCTTGAGAGAAAGAGGTTCATACATCCCAATGTGTCTTCTTAGTAAAGATTGGGTTCTCTTTGAAATTATGGTGGAAAAATTCTCAGACATTTAATTTCCTATCAGAGTTTCAACTCTGTGTCCATTAGAAATAAATACACCTTTAATCATCTTTATGATCTCTTTAATTAACTCAAAGGAGAAATATTTTGTTATAAAATTATCCTTGGGTTGGGTACCATTATTAACGATTATATTAAGATAATTATATTAAGAAAACATCCAAGAGAGGATATGTTAATTTTTAATATATTGTTTTTTCATTTTTATTAAAAACAACCATGTGGTGTTTATGTCATTAATTGAGGTGATATACGTATAACATAAAAAATAACATTATTCAAAGTGAATATTAATTTTATATCACAATTATAAATGATCATGGATTATAAAATATTTAAGTCTTTAGAGGCTATATGATTAATCACATATTTCTTAAAATATCTTCAACATATCTATAAAATATCTTCATACTAGTACCCATTTATAAATATCATACTTAGACACTTTTATAAACACATAGAAAATGAAAACATAATAATGGGTTATCTTAGATCCTCTGTAAGGGTAAACATGGGAGATATCAATTATAAGAGCATAATATTATTATGAGAATTATGTTACATAATCAATTGAATATTATACTCATAATTTACTAATTCGTTTAAAACCATAGATCATAAATAAAAAAATAATTTCACATACCTAAGCATGATTAATAAAGATGTCAAAGATGTATTTATCATTCTAAATTCATAATTTATGCACGTGGAATTATAAGGACATGATATCCAAATCTTATGAACATATCGATTCACAATCATGTCCACACATAATATAGTGATAATATCATAATGTAATCATACTCACACAAGAAAATGTGAACATGTATATTCGCAATCACGTTCATGCATAATCTTGTGGGAATATCCTGAAGCAACCATACTAATGCATCAAAATGTAAACATTGATAAATGCAACAACATGAATTCTAATCATCACCATCTAATGAGATATCTATATCACATATCCCAATTAATTAGAGGAATATAAAGTTCAAAACCAACAAAAAATCATAATCCATTCATATGTAAGCCAAAAGGTAATAAAACCATTTATCATTTCATCATAGATTATCCTAGGGAAAATAAAATACGATTCAACAAGATTTAATCATTATTATCATTACCAATAAAGAGAAATAATAAGGATGGTATCACTTGATTAGGTACACAAGAAAGTATAATTAACACCATATTTTTTTTTCATAGATGAAAGTACCTTTTAATTACAACTGAAACACTTATTGATGAAAATACAATTCTCATTTCAAAATAAATTATTTATATTCAAAAAATATATAATATTATGGAAAACATTTTCTTTGAAATTTTTAATGGATACATATTAAGTAAGATTTATATAAAATATTAGTAATGATGGTAAAAAAATTCATTCACGTATTAGTTGTCAAAATAAATATTTTTATCACACCCTTGGTAAATAGAGCTGTTTTCATAAAATTAAAAGTTTAATAATTATAAAGTTTATTATATAATGAAAAATATGTCTTAAAATAACAATAAAAATCCTTTCAGAATACAAAAAAATGTTCTTGGGAACATTTTAATTAAAATATATACCTTGAAGAAAAAAATTCTCATTCAAAGAGGAAATTCGATCAGTATTTGTTAAAAACATTTTCTCATCCACTTTATGTACCAATGAGAAGAAAATAGTACTATTAGTTGAAAATTCAATGAAAATAAATAGGATAGTAAAATATATTTTGTTTTTATGATAAGGATCATATAATTTACCTAAGAGTAAATTTAGCCTAAAAGGTCCTGATATGAAATGAGATTCTAAAAAAATCCATTACCTGAATTGTCGAGTAAAAACTGGTACATTTTCCATGCATGTTTTGATTTGATGGTTTAGATGATTACAAAATGGTCATGGTTTTATCATGTCCAAAAAATTATTAATTAAATTGTTATCCCATTTATATATTATATAAACATTTATAACCATTCACATATACCAGTGATGAAAAATTAATTACATAACTTCATCTAGACGGTATTCCACGCGTACGGATGAGTGTCATTTCGAAATTTCAATGGTTGTATCAAAATAATGGTAAATTACAATTAAAGTTTAAAGATTAATTTTTTTTATCATAAATACGACATGTTTTGATTAAAATTATTTTATATACCATCCATATAAAGTAGAAATTAAAAATGAATCACATCACTTCACATAGCTGGTATCCCTCATGTGCACAAAAGAAATTATCATTTTAGTATAGATGGAATGTTAAAAAAATATAATATATTGTAATCATAAGATTATAATTAATTGATAAATATGATATATAAACATTAAATCAATCATAATAACTATCCATCAATGATGGTGATGAAAAACAAAATGCAATGCTTCACGATGAGGAAGTTTGCACGTATACAAAAAAATTGATTTTGTTTCCCATTTGATGGATAAATAGATGAATAAATGTGTACACATTAACATAATAACACATAAATATATTTATTATATTGTATTCTAATTTTAATAATTAATAAAATTGGATTACAAAATGTGTTAGAATAAAAAATATTGAATGTACTCAGTAAAGTGTTTTACCACTTCATTGAGAAATATTCTTTAGAATACACCTTAATCTTTAAATGGATGGTATTATGACAAAGAAAATACTAAAATTTCATGGTGATGAATGATATGGAAATATATAGGGAATTTAATGGGAAAACTATAAGGCTCATAATATGTGATGAAGATAAGAGAGATGTATTCCGTTGATAAGGGAAGAGAGGGTACATATTATTTTTTTCAAAAGATTAAAATATATTCAGATATTATAAAATAAACATGGATCAAATATGACTCATATTATAATATTATATCATATAGGTAATATGTTTTAAAATAATATTTCATTTTAACCAGTTTTGGGTTATTTTAACCCATTTCTCTTTAGTTTAACTCAATTTAACATTTATCATTGCAATCCAATTTTACATATGTTATAATTCATAATGACTAAAAATTAACTTAACCTTATTAAATAATATGAATGATTCTAATTAAAAATATTTAATCCATTTTCAAAAATTAAATATCTATAATTTGATGATATTACTATGAAAGTAAACCTGCAAATCCTAATGAAAATTTATATCCATTCCAAAACTAAGAATAATATAAATTAAAATAAACTTATTTGAATATTTTCTTGTAAAAATGAAAAAAAAAATATAATATTAATATCAATTCAAATAAAAATAGTACATTTTAAATAAATGAATATAAATAATGTTTTTTTAGTAAATAAATATTTTTTCACTATTTTGTGAAACATTTAACTTTCCAAAAAATCTCCAAAGTATCACCTTAAGATGATTTTTATATTTTGATTTCAAAAAGTATATTATTTTTATAAAATAATATTTCCAAAAGTGGAGGAAATTAATTATAATATTTTATCATAAAATCAAATAAAAACTATTTTTGAAGAATTTTTTTTGAATCATAAGATGAATTCCCAAAAAATTGAGTTCATAACTAATAAATGATAACAAATACATATGTAATCGAAAGTACCATTATACATATATTTCATAATTTGGTTACTCCAATTCATAATATCCTATTTAACTCCTTGGTCATGAAGACCATATTTAAAAAAATAATATATGAATAGTATAACCCGACCCATTTAAACTCAGGGTTTCTTGAAAAGAAATATATAAAAGATATATGATTTATATATATAGAAAAAAGTCATAAATCATATGGCTGATACATTAATAATTCATATCATACATTGATACCTAAACACTTTTTTCATGTATTTTTTTATGGTATTTTATTTTAATTCACAATTAAAGAGGATATATGAATAATTTGGATAATATTTTGAGTATTTTTATAGAGCATTAATTATATTATAGGATATATAAATTTCAATTATAGATATAAGATTAAAAATTATTGGGTCACCTTAATTCTATAAGATTCATTTCTATGTTTCCAGAGAAGATTAAATTCATGATGTATTGAGAAGGGACAAAAAATTAGTTTGATATTATAACATTTCTAGGCATGGATACGTATTAGATGTAGTTTATGTAGGAATTTTATAAATTTGATTCTACCATGGAAGTATTTCCCAAAAGGGAATAAAATTTGAATGTATTAAAAATAGTTTGGAATCTTTTGATGAATTTGACATTAGTCTAACATCGACATTTTTCATGATTCCACATGAGCATAGTGAAGGCAATATGTTTATTGTGATGCCTCTAGTATGAATAATGGGGTTTTTATGAAGAATTTTCATGTTGTGTCATATTTAACTTTATAGTTTCACCTTTATGAAAAAAATAATGCACTAAATACATAAAATTAGTAGTGGTGATAAAAGAATTAAAGATATAGATCTAAAATCATGTTCAAGAGAAGTTTATTATTTATTGTGTAAACAAAATTTTGTGGTGACTATTATACCAGAGGGAGTTAAATCATAAAAAAATGCATTAATTGGAGCCTTTAAATAGAATAACCAATCCTTAAACATTATATAGTATTGAATTATGTTAATAATTCACATTGACTATATTTTCTGGTTTAGTGATTTAGAGTTTTAGTCCATAACTATTACATTAAATTTCAAAAAATTACAAACTAGACACTTATACCCTATCAAAATGATTTCACAATAATAAAACTCCATTAAAAAAACAAGTGTTATTTTCTTAATATAAGTCTTCTTGAATTCTTACATTCTCTTACCCTTCTTTATTCCCAGTGAAAAACATTTCAAAAACATAGGATGAGAATTAAAATGTTAGTAAGTGTTATGGAATAAAAATATTAGTCCATCTCTACATAGAAATAAATGAAATAATACATTTTAATCTTTAACATTCCACATAAAAACATAAGTTTTATAAATAACACATGGAAATCATTAATCGTAAAGGTAACTTGTGGGATCCATAACATACATACATTTAATCATTCACAGCTACATAGAGAGTTACATTTGGAATACCCATCATGGTATATTCTTTAAATATTTTAGGAGAAACATCAATGTTTACCTATGTCACGTTACCTAATGAATTGTAGAGCTATATTGGGCTCACCCTCCCTAGGTTTATCACGAAACCACCTGTATACGTAAAAAATTCCCATGATACATAACATATTCACAACACATAAAACAAACTTAAAGGAAAGATAAAATTTCCACTATTTAATTAAAATATATCATTTAAATCAATTGAAAAAATCAATCCATTTTCAAAACCATTTTCAATACCAAAATCCATAAAAGAGTATATGGTATTTATCATCCTTTTAAAAACATTTTGAATTGTTAAGGAAGCTGAATATTAAATAACACTCGCGGTGGCAGAAAGGTTGTTGTCACAATGTACATTAAAAAGAAACACTCCCTTTGTCATTTAGTAAAACACTGTGTAGAAAAAGATTCCCATTGAATGAAATGTAAAATAAAAGGGGTTTATACACAGTATATAATAAAGTCATGTATAAATCAAAATACACATCAATGAAAGGAGATTGAGATAAGGTTTCTTACAAAGATCATATAATTATATTGAGGAAAATTAATGACATAATTTTTTCTGAAAAAACATAAATACACCCAATATAAGTGGATATTAAGTGTAAAATAATCATTGGTCATTAAAATATATTCATAACACTATATAATCAAGAAGTAGAAGTTTAACCAAAAGAATGGAAATTGGGTTCAGAAGTTCCCTTACCTCATGCACGAATTGAATCGTCCGTTCTTTAATCTCCTAAATAATAAACTAAAGTCAATTTATACTTGTTTCAGACCCTTTTTCAGGTTTATTATTCCTTTTATATCAGTTATTACCATGTTATAAAAATTACATAATTATTTAAGTTAATAACAGTCATTTTTTTATATTTGGTACTTAAATCAAAATGGACTTTTTAATATTAAAAATTTCCCATGTGATCAAAATTACATTATCTCCAAAATGATATTAATGATTTAGATATCATAAATATAATATATAATTAAAAAATATATATATTTATCTATATTAGTATATTACATTTGAGGATAATAAATGAAATTCACCATTTATGAATACGGTAAGACGTACGTATGCATGAACGCTACTTCCTTTTCTATTTCATATTTAATGGGATGAAAAAAATTATACATACATATACTATAATTCTTTTATAATATCATATATAATTTAATTAACTCTATCCTTTATATGTTCCGCGTATGGAATGAATGAGTCATATCACTTTGAGGGGGCGGTATTCCGCACTTCCTCAAATAAAATTGTCGTATCTTCATACTATGGAATCAATAAAGTTATAAATTAAAAATATATAAGAATATAGAAAATATAAATATAATATATAACACATATAAATACAGTTCCATTATAATGGCCACCATGAGAGGATGTAGAATATATTTTAACAATCATCATTTTTTGAGCCAGTAGTTTGCCGTCAACAAAAACAGTATGTTCATATCTATTAGATGGAGGTGTGTGGATGTGTAGTTCAAATACAACTGATAAAAAAATCCTAGTATATTGAATATACTATTGTTGTTATAATATAATGGAATAAAGATATTTTAGGGGGTTGGAGAAGAAAAATAAAAGAAAAGAACTTGATAGAAGACATTACCTTTAAATATGGTAACTTATATTGATTTGATCCCAAGTGATATCTTGAAATGACCTTTTCCTAGGGGAAGGATTATAGGAGGAATATAGGAATGTTGGGAGCTTCTTGAAGTATATTTTTGATTTTCCAAGGTGATAGAGAGGTGTTAGAAATGGGTTTGAGGTGGTGGCCTTTTATTAGAGGGGGGATCTTTAAGAATGTTTGAAAGCAATATTTTATTATAAAATTATTTTCAATTTAAAAAAGTCCAAAACTTATTTAATTAGAATATAAGGTGTATATAAGTCTAAATAAAATCATCCAATAAGAATTCATTAGTTTTGAATATTTTTTAGTGTTTATCTTTTTTATTTAACCCATTGTTTACTTATTTAACTTTTACCATGTCCTCTTATATATTCATACTATATTGTTAATATATTTAGTATAATATAACAAGAGATCCTAAATGAATTAGTTATAAAAAATTTAACATAATTTATGTCCTTTGGTATAATCTTAGATTTTTATTATTATTTTATAATTTAATAAAATATTAATTGTTTCAAAAACCAATTTATGTCAATTTCTAAATTATTCATATCAAGGAATTTATAAAATCTATAAAAGCGTGATTATTTCAAAAAACCATCCTTTATTTAAATATAACAGGTAATTATTATCCAAAAAATTCGTGTATGCAATAAAAGTTTCAAAAAAATTATATTAATATTTATAATATCATTAATTTGAATGATTTATTAACGAAGCAATTACTTTATCACCATTTTGTGATAATTATGATTATTTATTTAATGTTTAAAAATTATAAATAAAATATCATGATGTGGGAAATCATTCTAGATTTCAAATTAATATTTATAGATGAAGAGATCCCATATATTATCCCATATGAAAATTGTTTTACTAAAAGATATATGTTTATGTTACTTTAATCTTTACATTACATAAATTAATATAAAGTGTCATTATCACTCCCATGTGGCTCAATGGGGTCCCAAAATCAACCCATGGTTTCCCTTGGTTGGAAATATCTCATAAAATAGGGGTAGGACAAGTGTAAGGGTAATTTATTATTATTATAATGTTATTTTTCTCCTTTATTTATTATATTTACCTTTTAACCATGGTAAATAAAACATTCACTAAAGAAATAATTAATAATGTATAAAAATAAAAGATATATACGTAAAAAATTTGGACCTCATGATTATAAATATGGAATCCGTTTTCCCAAATTAATAACACATAAGTGGCAGAAATTAATTTAAAATTAATTCCTATTGTCAAAACATAAAAGCATGTTTTTAAAAAATAATAACTAACAAAATATTTCCACATGTTTATGTCCAATTTCAAAGTGAAATTACTTTCAATGACTATAATTGGATTAAATGGTAAAAATATAATCCAATTAAAAATAAAAACCAATAAAAAGGTTAATGTAACCATATAAATATATTATATTAAAAGGAAATTTTGAATAAAAATGTAGTATTTTTCACAATTCAATAAAAATGGACTTTATCAAAAAAATACCAAAATTTACCAAAAGTAAATTTTTCTATCCCGATTCTAAATAAGAATTTTATTTTTTCAAATAAAACATAAATAAGTGATAAACACTATATTTAAAAAGGTTTCTCTATCAAAAGGTGGTAAATTAACCTTTTAAAGAATGTTAGAGTATTTTTGCACAAAATTAGATTCATTCACATTTTAAGACTCTAAATTTTGTTGGATTAATATAAAAAAATTTAAAACCCTGTATAATAATATTGTAGTTAGTTCTATTCATTCCTTCCAATACAATGACTATGTGTTAATAATCTTTTAAAAATATATTATATTATCATTTTTCAGTATGACTCTACCTTATGTACAACATGATATTTTCGGAAAAACCCATTGCTTGTGACATGTACTCCATCAAACATAGAATCCCCTTCAAAATAAAATTAATATTTAATTTAAAAATATTAATAAATAAGAATATTTCCTATTCTTTATTTACCTAGGATGTTACATCCTTCCATCCTTTTAGAAATTGTATCTTCATAATTTTAAAATTGGGAATTGAAACTTCATTGAAAGCCCCACATCGGAAAAAGATTCAATAAAACCATATCATTATATGATAGAAATAGAAATAAAAATGTCACTCGAGATAACACATACTAGGATTCCATGAAAAAATTAACAAGGAGGAGAAACTAAATGTCACGTTCTGATGGAGAGTGATAGAAAACATGATCAGGAGAATGGTAACAACCAAAAAACCACAAACTTGTGATAAGTTAAACGGTCTTGGGTTTCCCAGTAGGAAAAGTAATCAAAAAAAATTTTTATTTTATGTTTCATTTAGTAATTTTGGAGAATTTATTTAGGATATTGACTATGTACATAATGAAATATACTTACATTTCCAGTAGAGTTTCATCCTTTAATATGTTTCTACCAAAAACTTGTCTTTTATCCAAATTATGAGTATTCAAGATGACATGGTCACACATAAAGTGCTAGAATAAAATTCTAGAGAATAACATAATCCAAAAAGATGAACTATATATCTCACTTGTCTTTAGAAATTAACCAAAACCACAATGTTTTTTATAAGATCATATAATCCCCAATAATATTAATAATTTATAAAAGTAAATACTAATCTTAATCACTAAAATTCGAAAAATAATACCCAAAGATCCAAAAAGATGAGTCCATAAACAACTGTCCTTAAAATTATTCAGGGTAACCCAAACTAAGATTGAAACCCCAAAACAAAGAAGGATTTAATCACATAGTATTCCATAGTAAATCTTAACATTTATCTCCAAATAACATCGAATACTCTTAATGTGTCATAATGAAGAGTAATTTACCTAATCACATATTCTCTATAAAAGGTTAATCATTTCAATGGTTAACCTGAATTCTTATATGTCCACAATAAAATTATAGATTATTCCAAAATAAAATGTAAACTATTACTCCACAAATAAGATCCAATAGTATTTTATTTTCATTAAGCTTACAAGATTCCCAAAAGAGATAACGTCTTCCAAAATAACCTTTATCACTTAATCACCAAGTCATTTTCCTATACTAAGGATATAAATTTAATGAAACAAAAGTTCCCAAATTCAAATTATTTTTGATCCATAAAATCATCTAACTAAAAAGGGTTTATCATACAAACTAGGGACTTCTTGTAGTCTATTGGTAGGCGATAAATCCCAATCACACATTGATTGTGTGTTTGATTCCCATAGCTTTGTCCGATGTGGAGGGTTGTCACACGGTCTGTGTGTTATCCTTTTTCAAAAATGATATAATTTTATACGATTCCAAAAAAATATATAAATTTTTCAAAAATAACCATAACATATTTTAACCCCAAATATTTTCTTATACCTTTCATTTTCTTCCCAATACATTAAGACCTCAACATATTATATATTGTCATTTTTTTATCCTCTATATGATAAAATAAAACTATTCCCAATATAAATAACAATATACCTTGATCATGGTGTCCATATGTTTTCATCACATTCTTGTTCTTGTAGGTAGAAGGTCCATTCAAAGCACAAATGACTTACAGATCCTTAAAAATCATTTTATTTCTTCATCCAAATACACATTGTAAAAATTGGTTAATATAGGTATTCACAAAAATAGAATTTCATAAAATAATCATGAATGACATATAATTTCAAAACATCTAATAGGACATGATTTTTATAAAATAGTCAGACCGAGTTTGAGATGAAACATTCAATTGGTAGTCCTTTTTAAATACCATATGTATGTGAAGAGATACTATATTGTTAAAGAAAATATAAATAGGTTTCCCAAGGTTCTCCATCTTCAGAAAGTTTTTCAAAATCATAATATGCTTCACAATCTTGTGATAATGTAAAATATTTTAAAATGCCTTGATAATATTTACATTTCTTGAAAATATGAAAATTTTGTTAAAATAAGATTTGATTAAATACATCTCATTATCCATGATGATATCGAGGTATAGTGGTGGTGTTTCATATCTCAAAAAACTTTTTGCATGTGAGTAGTATGCTAGAAGAAGTTTCACCAACATCTGGACATGACTTTGAAATGATTTTTGTAAGCATGTCATCATGAAGAGATAAGAAGGTTGTTTGAGATACTCCTCCTTCAATTAATAACCAACTTTCCTTGATCTGAAATCATTATAAAGCAAGGATTTATCTGAAATAATAGACAAAGGGACTAATCATGTGTTTAACGAAAAACCCTAATCCCCAAAGTTATCCAAACTGACCTCTGATATCAACTATAAGGCCCCAACCATAACATCACATAATATATAATTAAGTTAATAATTCACATTTAGGATATTTTCAGGTTTAGATATTTAGAGAATTAGTCCGTAACTAATAAATTACATTTCAAAAAACACAATGTAGACACTTCTACTATATCGATTTTTTTTACAATAATAAACCTCCTTAAATAAATCAAGAGTTCTTTTCTTGATTTAAATCATCTTGAATTATTACTTTCTCTCAAACCTCATTATATGCTATGAAAAACATTTCAAAATCATGGGATGAGAATAAAAAGATCAGTAAGGGTTAAGGGAAAAAACATTAGTCCATAAATACATAAAAATCAATGAAATTATACAGTTTAATATTTATCATTCCACACAAAATCATAATTTTTATTAATAACACATGGAAATCATAAATCATAAAGGTAAGTTGTGGCATCTATGAAATACAAACATTATATCATTCACAACTACATATTGAGTTACATTTAGAATACCCATCATAGTATATTCTCTAAATCTCATGGGAGAAACATCAATGTTTACCTCCATCACGTTAAACAATTCATCGGAGAGATATCTTGGGCTAACCCACCCTAGGATTATCATGGAACCACCTGCATATGTAAACAATTCCCATGAACGATGACATATTCACAACACATAAAAGAAACATAATGGAAAGATAACATTTCAAAATTGAAATAAAATTATATAATTAAAATATATTGACATAATCAATCCAATATCCAAACAATTTACAATACCAAAAAACAAAAAAGAGTATATGTTATTTATTTTCCTTTTAAAAACACCATGTCTTGTTAAGTAAGCTAAATATCAAATAATTATTGTTGTAGGAGAAAGGTTATTTTCACCACTTACATAAAAAAGAAACATTCCATTTGTCGTTTAGTAAAAAACTACGTTGAAAAATATTCCCATTGAATTAAATAAAAAGTAAAAGGGGTTTATACACCGTATAAAATAAAGTTGTGTATAAATCAAAAATGTCTCAATGAAAGGAGATTGAGACGAAGTTCCTTACAAATATCATATCATTACATTGAGGATAAATTAATGAAATAATTCTATATGACAAACAAAAATACACCCAATATAAGAGGATATTATGTGTAAAACAATCATTATTCATTCTCAAATATTCATAGCACCATATAACCAAGAATTTGATGTTTAACCCAAAGAATGTAAATTGTTTTAAGAAGTTCCCTTACCTCGTGTTCGACTTGACTTGTTCATTATTTAATATCCTTAATAATAAGATAAGGTTAATTTCTAGGTGATTAAAAAAAAATTCATGTTCATTATTCCTTTTATATAACTTATTATCATGGTATAAAAATCACATAATCATATAAGTTAATAACATGAGTTTTTTCAATATTTGGTACATGAGTCAAAATGAACTTGTAAAAATTAAAAAAAAATTATTGTGGTAAAATTTACATTATCCACATAATGATATTTATGATTTATATATCATAATATCATATATATCAATTATATATATATATATATGTGTGTGTTTGTATTTATAATTTTATATAACATTTGGAGATAAGAAATGAAATGCACCGTTCATGGAGATGGTAAGCCATACGTACGCATGAACGATACTTTCATTTCTATTTCATATTTAATGGAATGAAAACTTAATGATACATAGTTATATTATAATTTCAATATAATTTCATATATAATTTCATTAAATCCACCATTTAAATGTTCCATGTATGGCATTAACGAGTCATATCAATTTGATGGGGCGGTATTCCACATTTCCTCAAATGAAATTATCCTATTTACCAATTATGGAAACCATAATGGTGTAAATGAAAAATAAATAATCATAGAGAAAGTATAATTATAATATATACCACATATAAATAAAGTTCAATCATAATGTCCACTAGGAGAGGCAATAGGAGATATATAAACAATCGTCATTTCGTGAGGCGATAGTTCTTCATCCACAGAAAAAAAAATATTTGTATCCATTAGATGGAGGTGTGTGGAAGTGTAGTTCAAATAATCCTCATAAAAAAATCCTAGTATTTTTAATATACATGTTTTGTTATAAAATACTAAAATTAAGAGTGTTTAGGGGTTTGGAGAAGAAAAATAAAATAAAAGAACCTGAGAGAAGATGTAACCTTTAAATTGGGTAACTTTTTTTTAATTTGAGCCAAAGGCCTCTCATGAATTGCCTTCTACCTAGGGGAAGGATTAAATGAGTAATATTTGGATGTTGGGAGCTTATTGGAGCCGAGTTTTGATGAGTCAAGGGGATTGAGAGGTGTGAGTAATGGGTTTGAGTTTGTCGCCTTTTATAAGATGGGGAGGGGCTCTTTAGAAAAGATTGAACGTATTATTTTATAATATAATTATTTTTGGATTCAAAAGGTAAAAAACTTATTTAATTTAAATATAAGTTGCATATAAATAGAAATAAAATCATCCAATAAGAATTGGACTAGTTTTGGATATTTTTAATCCATATCTTTTTTATTTAACCCTTTGTTAACTTATTTAACTTTTACCATGTCTTCTAATATATTAATACTATACGATTAATATATTTACTATAAAATGACAAGGGACCCAAAATGAATAATTTATGACATGTTTAATATTATTTTTTTCATTTGGACAAATCATATATTTTTAGGATTATTTTATCATTTAATATGATATTAATTTTGTTAAAAACTCATTTATGTCAATTTATAAATTATCCATGTCAAATCATTTAAAAAATAAATAACAACATGATTATTTCTAAAAACCTTCATTAATTAAACTATGATAAGTCATTATTATCCCAAAAATTCTTGGAAGGAATAAAAGTTAAAAAATAATTATATTTTAATATATAATATTATTTATTTGAATCCTTTATTATTGAGGGAATTACAACACGAGCATTGTGTCAAAATTAAGTTAATTTATTTAAAGTCTAAAAATTATAAATAAAATACCATGATGTATTAAATATTTTTATATTTAAAATTAACATTTATAGTCTAAGATATCACTTATATAACTCCACTTAAAAATATATTTTTACTAAAATATATATGCTTATGTTACTTTTTTCTTTAATTTAAATTAATTAATATGAAGTGTCATTATCACTCCCAAGTGGATCAATGGGGTCCCAAAATCGACCCAAAGATGCCCTTGGTCAAAAATATCTCATAAAATATGGTTGTGATGAGAGTAAGGGTAATTTAATATTATTATAATATCATTATCACCCTTATTTACGAGATTTACCCTTTAACCATAGTAAATAAAATATTTACTAAAGAAAATATTCATAACGTCTAAAAATAAAAGATACCTATTTATATGATTTGGAACTCCTAATTCAAAATACGGAATCTATTTTTCCAAATTCAAAACACCAAAGTGGAAGAAACTAATTTAAAATTAACTCTCGTTGTCAAATAAAAAAAGTCTTTTAAATAAATAATAACTATCAAACGATTGACACTTGTTTACGTCCAATTTCAAAGTTAAATTACATCCAATGAATAGAATTGTATTAAATGTTAAATATATAATACAATTATACTTTAAAAAAATTAAAAGGATAAGATTACCATATAAATAAAATATACTAAAATGTTGATTTGATTAAAATGGAGTATTTTTACTATTCATTAAAAAATGACCTTTATCAGAAAAATACCAAAATTTATCCAAAGTAAATATTAATGTCCCGATTATAATTATGAATTATATTTTTTCAAATAGAACATAAAAAAGTGTAAAAACTATATTTAAAAAGGTTTCTCCATAAAATGGTGCTAAATCGACCTTTTAAAGAATGATAGAATATTTATGCTGAAAATTGGATTCATTCACATTTGAAGCCACTAATTTTTATTAAAATAATGTAAAAACATTTAAAAAACATGTATAATAATATTTTAGTTATTTCTATTAATTTTTCTCTAAATCAACATCTAGGTGTTAACTACCATTTAAAATAATATTTTATTATTACTTTTCAGTCTGACTCAACATTGTGTGCAACATGAGATTTTCGGAGAAACCCATTATTGCGTGTTAGGTACGCCATCAAACATAGAATCACTGTTAAAGTAAAATGAATTTTTTTTTCAAAAATAATAAAAAATATAAAAATTTCCTATTCCTTATTTTCCATGGATGTTACATCTTTCCCCCCTTTTGGAAATTGTGTCGTCTCAATTTTAATATTTGTCTTAGAAACATCATTAATAGTCGAAAATCGGAAAAAGATTCAATACAAATATTACATTAAAATAAATAAAGAGATGTAAAAAGGGTTCTTGAGATAACCTACTATATGATTCCATGAAAAAATGGATATGGAGGAGAAACTAAATGTCATGTTCACATGGATAGTGATAGAAAACATGATCATGGGAAAGTTAACCACTAGAAAACCAAAAAAATGTGATAGGTGAAATAGTCTTTGGTTTCCCAGTAGGAAAAGTAAACGGACAACGTTTTTATTATATGTTTTATTTTGTAGTGTTGGAGAATTTATTTATGAATTGACTAGGGACATAAGGAAATATACTTACTTTTCAATTAGAGATTCATCCTTTAATAAGTTTCTACCAATAACTCATGTTTTCTCTAAACAATGAGTATTCAAGATGACTTGGTGACACCTAAAGCACTACAATAAACTTCTATAGAATCAAATCTACAAAAAAGATGACCTATATATTTTCCTTGTCTTTAGACATTAACCAAAACCAAAATGGTAAGAAAAAGATCAGATAATCCCCAAAAAGGATAATAATTTATAAAAATAAATACTAATCTTAATCCCCAAAATTCGACAAACAATACCCAATGTCCAGTAAGATTACTCAATTAACCATTTTATTTAAAATTATTTAAATTAACCCACACTAAGATTGATACCGAAAACTCAAAAGGATTTAATCACCTTGTCTTCAATAGTAAATCATAACATTTATCTCCAAATAACATCGAATACTCTTAATGTCTTGTACTAAATAGTAATTAACATAATCAAATGTTCTCTCTGAAATGTTAATCATTTCCATAAATAACCCAAATTTCAATATGTCCACATTAAAAACATATCTTTGTACAAAATAAAATTTCACCTATTACTCCATAAATGAGATCCTATAGTATTCTATTTTACTTAATCTTATAGTGTTTTCCCAAAAGAGAGAACGTCTTACAAAATATTCTTCATCACTTAATCACCAAATCATTTTCCTAAACTAAGGGTACCCATTCGATAAAACATATGTTCCCAAAATCAACTTATTCTTGATCCATAAAATAATATAACGAAAAATATTTAGTCATACTAACCATGGACTCTACATAGTCCAGTGGTTGGTAATAAATCCCAATCAAACATTGGATGTGGGTTCGATTCCTCCAGCTTAGTCTGACGCGGTGGGTTCTCAAACATTCTACATGTTTTCCTTTTTCAAAAACTATATAATTTTATAACATTCCCAAAAAATATATAAATTCCACAAAAATAACCATAAAATATTTTACCCCTAAGGTTTTTCTTATACCTTTTATTTTCATCCCAATACATTAAGACCTCAGCATCTTATATATTATCATTTTTTCAAATCCATATGATAAAATAAAACTACTACCAGTTGAAAGAGCATCATACTTTGATCATGGTGTCCATATGGTTTCATCATCATCTTGTTCATGTAGGTAAAAGGTCCATCCATTGGCAAAATGATTTAAATATCCTTAAAAATAATTTTTTTCCTTCTTCCACTTACACCTTGTACTACATGGGACATATGGGTGTTCACATAAAAATAGTTTCAGAAAATAACAATGTCTGACATATAATTTCAAAACATCTGATAAAATATTATTTTATAAAAGAGTGAGACCGAGTTTGAGTAGAAACTTTAAATCAATAGTCCTTTTAAAATACCATAAGTATGTGTTTAGTGAATATATTGTAAAATAAAATATAAATAGTATTCCCAAGGGACTCCTTTATCGCCTTTTTCAAAATCATAATATGCTTTAAAATCTTTTGATAAGGTAAAATATTCCAAAATTCCATGATTATATTTAACTTCCTTGAAATTATAAAAAATTGTTAAAATGGGACCTGATTAAATACAACACAAGATACATTATGATATTGATGTATAGTGGAGTTTTTTGATATATCTAATAACTTATTTCTAGTGAGTTGTGTGCTAGAAAAATTTTCACAATCATCTGAACATGACTATGAAATGATTATTGTAAGCATATCATCAAGAAGAGATGGGAATGTTGTTTGAGATCCTCCTCCTTTCATTTGTAACTGACTTTCCTTGATTTGAAAAAGATAGAAAACAAGGATTTAACTAAAATAATGGAAATATGGACTAACCATGTGGTTAATGAAAACCCCTAATCCCTAAAGTTGTCTAAACTGGCCTCTGATTCCAACTGTAAGGCCCCAAAGTTAAACATTAAATAATAATGAATTAAATTAATAATTCACATTGTGGGTCTTTTCAAGTTTAGAGTTTTAAAAAATTAGGTCATAACTATTACATTAAATATCAAAAAATTCCAAAATAGACACTTATACAATATCAAAAAAATCACAATAATAATACTCCCAAAATAAAACTAGAGTTCTTTTCATGATATAAAAATTTTCTGGAATTCTTCCTTTTCTTACCCTTCATTATACCCTGTGAAAAACATTTCAAAAACATGGGATGAGCATAAAAATATATATAAGGGTTAAGTAATGAAAAAATTAGTCAATAAATACATTAAAATAAATGAAATCATTGTTTTCAATCTTTAACAAAACACACAAAATCATAAGTTTTATGAATAACACATAGAAATCACAAATCCTAAAGTTAACTTTTAGAATCCATAACATACTTACAATGTAGCTTTCACTGCTACATAGGGATTTACATTTGGAATACCTATCATGGTATATTCCCCAAATCTCGTATGGTAAGCATGAACGTTTACCTTTGTTATGTGACCTAATGCATTGGAGAGCTATCTTGGGCTCACCCGCCTTAGGTTTATCACAGAACCACCTATATACGTAAACAATGCCCAATATCCAAAACATATTCACAACACATGAAACATACATGAAGGATATATAAATTTTCCTCTTTTTAATCACAATATATCATTTAAATAAACTAAAATAATAAATCCATTTTCAAAACCATTATCAATACAAAAATCCATAAAATTGTATATGGTATTTATCATCCATTTAAAAAATTATGGATAATTAAGGTTGTCGAATATCAAATAATGATCAAGGCGGTTGAAAGGTTTTTGTCACGACGTACATTAATAAGAAACATTCCCTTTGACGTTTAGTAAAAATATATATAGAAAAATATTCCCATTGAATGAAATGAAAACTCAAAGGGGTTTATACAAATTATAAAATAAAGTCATGTACAAATCAAAATATGCATCAATGAAAGGAGATTGCGGAGAAGTCCCTTACAAAGGTCATTTAATTACATTAAGGATAAATTAATGACATAATTATGTGTGAAAAAACATAAATACACCCAATATATGTGGATATTAAGTGTAAAACAATCATACTTCATTCACGCATATTCATAGCACCACATAATCAAGAACTATAAGTTTAACCCAAAGAATGGAAATTGGTTTAAGAAGTTCTCTTACCTCAGGTCTGAATTCACTCGCTTGTTCATTAATCTCCTAAATAATAAACAAATGTTAATTTATACTTTCTTAATATCTTTTTTCATATTTATTATTCTTTTATACTACTTATTACCACTTTATAGAAATTCAATAATCATTTAAGAAAATAATAGTTGTTTTTTTAAGCATTTGTACTTGTGTCAAAATGAACATTTTAGAATTAAAAATTGTCTATGTGGTCAAAATACATTATATCCAAAATGATATTCATGATTTAAATATCATACATATCATATATATCCAATATATAAATATTTATTTATAAAAGTACATAACATTTGGAGATAAGAAATGAAATGCACCGTTCATGGAGACACTAAGCCCTACGTACGCATGAACACTACTTTCATTGTATTTCATATTTAATTGAATGAAAACATACTGATACATGGGTATATTATAATTCCATTATAATAGCATATATATTTTCATTAATTCTATCCTTTATCTATTCCACGTATGGCATGAACGAGTCATGTCACTTTGAGTGGGCGGTATTCTGCACTTCCTCAAATAAAATTATCGTATTTACCCATAATGGAAACCCTAAAGGTATTAATGTAAAATAAATAAGAATCGAGACAATATAAATATAATATATATATCATATAAATACAGTTCCATCATAATGTCCACAATGAGAGGTTTTAGGTGATATTCGAATAATCAACATTTCGTGAGATAACAGTTCATCGTCCATAGAAACAGTATGTTCATATCCATTAGATGGAGGTGTGTAGATGTGTAGTTCAAATAATCCACACCAAAAATCATATTATATTTATTATAATCATGATGTTATAAAAAATTTAATAAAGGGAGTTTAGGGGTTGGAGTAGAAAAATAAAATAAAATAACTTGAAAGAAGACATTACCTTTAAATCGAGTAAATTTTTTTGATTTGAGCCAATGGGATCTCTTAAATTGCCTCCTACAAAAGGTACATCCTATAAGAGGAAGAGAGAGATGTTGGGAGATTCTTGGAGCAGAGTTTGGATGAGCCAAGGGGCTTGAGAGGTCTGAGTAATGAGTTAGTGGTGGTGTCCTTTTATAAGATGGAGGAGGGGCTCTTTAGGAAAGTTTGAAGGTATTATTTTATTATAAAATAACATTCTAATAAAAAAGGTCCTAAACTTATATAATTAGAATATAAGATTTATATTAGTCAAAATCAAATCATCCAATAATAATTGGAATGGTATTGGATATTTTTTTATCCTTATCGTTTTTATTTAACCCTTTGTTAACTTTTTTAACTTTTACCAAGTCCTCTTATATATTTATACTATATGGTTAATATATTTAATAAAAAATTCCACGAAACCCAAAATGGATCAATTAAAAAAAATTAACATTATTAAAGTCAATTGGCTGAATCTTATATTTTTAGGATTATTTTATCATTTAATAAAATATTAATTATTTTAAAAAAAAATCATTTATGTCAATTTCAAAATTATTCATATCGTGACATTTAAAAAATAAATAACAACTTAATTTTTTCTAAAAAACTTTATTAATTACAAAATAACAAGTAATTATTATCCCAAAAATTCTTGGAGGGAATAAATGTTTAAAAATAAATTAATTTTAATATTTATAATATAATTTAATTGAATCCATTATTAATAAAGCAATTACTACATCACCATTGTGTCATAATTAAGTTTATTTATATATTTTCTAAAAATTATAAATAAAATCCCATGATGTAGTAAATAGTTTTAGCTTTTAAATTAATATTTATAATAAAAGAGATCACTTATATAACCCCAAATAAAAGTTTTTTTCTAAAATATATATTTTTATGTTACTTATGTCTTTACTTTAAATTAATTAATATAAAGTGTCATTGTCACTCCCAGGTGGCTCAAGGGGGTCCCAAGAACCAAACAAGTATTCCCTTGTTCGGAAATATCTCATCAAATTGGTTTAGTACATGTTTAAAGGTGATTTAATATTATTATAATATTAATTTTCACCCTTATTTACCATATTTACCCTTTAACCATGGTAAATAAAATATTTACTAATGTAAATATTCATAATGTATAAAAATAAAAGATATCTATTTACACAATTTAGACCTCATGAATCAAAATAAGGAATTCATTTTTCAAAATTCAAATCATAGAAGTAGCATAAATTAATTTAAAATTAATCCTCGTTGTCAAAACAAAAAGCATGTTTTTAATAAATAATAACTATCAAAAGATTGACACATGTTTATGTTCACTTTAAAAGTCAAATTACTTCCAATGACCATAATTGGATTAAATAGTAAAATTATAATAAAATTACACATTATTAAAAATTAAAATATTAATTTAACGATATAAATAAATTATATTCAAAGGAAGCTTTAAATTTAAATGCACTATTTATCACTATTCAATATAAAATTAAATTTATTAGAAAATCTCAAAAAATTTACCCAATATAAATTTTGATGTCCCAATTATAAATAAGAATTTTATTTTGTCAAATAGAACATAAAAAAGTGACCAAAACTAGGTTTAAAAAGTGTTTTCCATCAAAAGGTGGTAAATTGACCTTTTAAAGAATGTTAGAGTATTTATGCTTAAAATTGGATTCATTCACATTTTAGGACTCTAAATTTTATTGGGTTAATGTAAAGAAATTTAAAAAATATGTATAATAAAATTATAGTTAGTTCTATTCATTCCTTCCAATAGAATGGCAATGCGTTATCTATAATTTAAAATAATACTATATTATTGTTTTTCATTATGTCTCAGCTTTATGTGTAACAAGAGATTTTCAGAGAAAATCATTGTTGTGTGTTAGTAAGCCATCGAAAATAGAATCCCTGTTAAAGTAAAATTAATATTTAATTCACAAGTATTAATAAATATGAAAATTTGTTATTCATTATTTACCTTTTATGTTACTATACAGATGTTTGAATTTGATTTAGAATATTCCCCAATTAAAAGGAACCTGATTGAAAATGATTTGAAAAGAAAAATATAGACATTGTATATGATAGTATCTGATGATGAATTGATTTTTATGATTACTTTCCCTAAGTTACATATTTTTTTAGAGGAGGAGGAGTATAATTAGGTGTTCTTGGACAGTGTTCAATTCACACCTGCCTTTGATGATAAAATTCAGAAAGAGCGATTAAGTGATCCATATTTCTAGAGAATAAGTTAATATATAAATGGTAATGAGACCTTTGATGAATGCACTCATTCCCTATATGGTCTTATTTTACTCAATAATATATTTTTGGTCCGTATATTTTTAGATAATATGTAATTAAATATTGAAAATTTTCATATTGGTGATATTTCTAGGATGCAACCAATATGTTTTCTAATCTCAAGTATTTTATTGTTTCTAGGGTATAGAGAAAGAAATTATTTATTATGCGTCTTGTTACCTAACCTATAAAATTTTGAAGATTGAACACTTAAATCCTTTAGAAAATTATAAATTCCCTTTATTATTGTATATAAATGTGACTGGACCTCAACAGTCTTTATATTCATTCCTTGATCTCCTATTGGGAATAAATCTATTTTAGTCATTATCAAATGGTAAGAAAATCAAGACTAGTTCTTTACTATAAAGGTAAATACATATATGGATGGTATTAGACACACATATATATATATGATATTATGAAGATTCATGATATTCCACTTTAGATTGTTTTTTATTAATACACATGCTTCAACATAAGATTTTAGATGGTTCTTTAGGTATCAATGTGTTCTCAGCTGAAGATGACCATGAATTATCACCCACAATTAATTGGATATATTGAATTGGATATTTAAGTCCTTGAGGATATGCTTTATGAATGTTTTCTCTACATCACATACTCATAGTGTAATAATTATCATTTATATAATTCTTTTAAAATAAAATATTTCTTGAATTGATTAAGATGGGTCATTTAGATGTTATTTTTAAAGGACCAATCCAATTCCCTCTTTCGTGATCTAATGTTTGAGAGTGTTCTTTTATGTGACCAAGGATTATTGAAGTTATTATTATTAATGTTAAATTGATCCAAAAAAATATAATACACGAAATATAATCACCAGATATAATTTTTTTGATCATTCATATTTGGTTAATAATTTGATGGTGATGATTGGGTGTCTCCAAAAGTCATTCCATTATTTGAAAATTATTGATTTTTGAATCAAGGTAAGATTATTTTAATTTAAATCTAGGCATTTGATATGTTTTAATAACTTAGAAATGTTGAATACTAGATATATTTTCCACAAAATTTGAAATTTAATTGTGATTTATTTCTTTTATCCCAAAAGAATATTTATAATCCCTATTTATCTCATTTAATTGAATGTGAAAATTAAAATTTGGATCCTAACACTAGTGTGGTGGAGAAACTTGTTCATGTCTATGATTATCATAATAATATTATAGGGAAAATCCATTACATTATATTGTGTTTGGATGTATCCTGGTAAAGATAATTATGGAATGTGACAAAATTTTATTGTGATAAAGGAGAAATGTACTCACTAATTCCCCAATTGAGTATATTGAAGAAATCATGGGGATAGAATGTGGAATGAAATTGAGAACTATTTTACCCCTACTATTATTTGAATATATTTATTTTTTATTGAATTTATTTTGTTGGTTTAATGTTTTAAGTGTTTAGGTTTGAAAACATGAAAAATTGGGTCATGGTGTAGGATGAGAATGACCCTACAGTGCATAATGCATATCAGTATAATTAGGATATAAGTGAATAATTGGATGCTTAGATGGATGAGAAAGATGAAATATTTTTTAATAGATATAGGAGAAGTGAAATCTCTACGGATACTTACCGAAAAATCAGAAAGAATATATACACGAATATGTTGGAAGAATATAAACTTCCTCGTGATTTTTACTCCAATTACATGCAATTTCAATGATTTTCCCCATAATATGTCTATTTGTTTTATGTACTTTCTTTATGAGATAGATCATGCTCAGAGCAGTATCTTTTTTTCCTAAGGCTATGATCGGGTGTGTAGGGGACTCCCCAGGATTCTTCTGCTCATTTCTTTCTTTTATGTTTGTTGTGGACTTTTACTTTTAATGCTTGTTGTAGTTTCCGGTTCGGTCAACTGTGGGTGTTTGAGGTATAATATTCCTTGTTTTCAATGGCATCATCTTTTTCGTTGGCTTTTAAATATGTGTGTATGTTCAATATGATGAGCTACATTTTTTGAATACATCAATTGTTGATGATGGATTTTTCCATTTTTTTATCTTCCACAAAAATTGAAAGGGACAAAGGCCTCTTGTAATGAAACAATATTTTCGATACTTATACTCGACGTTTAGCATTTCATCTCTCATGTTGGCATACAACTTTGATCCACCTTTGGTTTATTATACTCTTTTTATTTAGCTGGAGTTGGTTTTATATTTTATCTAGATAAGCTAGTCCTTCTCTTTATTACTCATTTTCATGTCTCCTAAATAATACAGATCTTGAGGCTATGGAGATTTCTTGGAGTTACCACACTTTTGGTTTATTTTAAGTGATTTTTTAAGTGATTTTTACAATAATGGTTTATTTTAAGTGATTTTAATCAAGTGAATAATTAAATACAATGACAGTTGTTATAATGGATGTAGGGTATGAGTTCCTTATTCTAAATATTTTTGGATTTGGTTTTCATATTATGGTGATGTTTTAAATTTAGTGTTTCTATTTTATTTCACTACATTGAAAAGGTGTTGTTCAATCATTATTATGAAACCCCATAATTTTAGGTCATGTACCCTCTTAAAGAATTTTTATTCATTTGATATCTTTTGTTGAATAAAATGTTATTTCATTTTAAATAAATCATATTAAATCACATAGAGAGCAGAAAACAAACCATAAAAATGAAGATTTAATGATGTAAGAGGTATTTCTAGAATTTAAGGAAGCTATATCGATGGAATTATAATACATTAAGAACAGTAAAAAGAACCTTATAAATTGTAAATAAACCAAATGAGTAGTAACATAAAACATAAATGTATAAAAAAATTATTCATCTTATAAATGAAAGTATCATATAATTATATCATAGTATAAGAAAATGTGTATTTTAAAAATTATTAATTAAATATTGGAATTTTGGTAAATCATATATATTTAATAATTATTTAATAACAAATAAAATGATTTAAAAGAAAACATATTTTCATAAAATTTATTCATAAATTAGTATTTTGTTTTCTTATTATTTTAGGATCATTTTGTGAGACCTTAGTTACTTTTTTAGAGTGTTATAAAATGAGTTATAAATTTAAAAACTGTATTTTTGAATTAAATGATGATTTTAATTAAAAATTAAAATTATCATTTTAATAATATTATTTTCAAAAAATCTAGTTAATTTTTTATTCTAAATGTTGAAAAATGTTTAGGGTGAATTTTTGGGATTTTTCTAAAATAATTAAAAAAATTTAATAGTAAAATATGATAATTTATGATAAATGTTAAATACTAAATTTATTTAACAATAGGTGATGTATGGCTGATGTAGGACCATAATATAGAATTATCTCTCAGTATTTAAATATATTTATTGATAATTATTATTTTATTCATATTATTGATCCAAAATAATAAAAAATTGAACAAAATATTAAAAACTCACCACTCTCCTCCACTATAAATACCTCCCCTCACCACAAATTCTACTCACACCACTAATGATTAATGTTTAATTAAATTATACCAAAATACTCTCTAAAATTACCTCCCCCATGTCAAATTTCCATTTTTATCAACAAAATGCCAATCCAAGGACCCTTAAGTTGGAACTCAATGAAGAAAATTGAAGAGGTAAATCCTCTTTCGTTTTCTATTAATTTCTATTAAATTGCCATTTTAATTTCTTATCCTCTCCTCAAATATTCTATCCAAATGAGAATAATAACCCAATTATCATCTATATAATGTAATTATATAATGTTAATGGAAAATAATTCATCAAAATCCTCTCTCTCTCTCTAATTTATTTTAGAAATGAAATCATCATGTGTGAGGTGCCAATTTAAAACCTTCATGGATGACATATTTTTTTTCTTAAAATTCTCATTCAATGATGGTCATGAAACCATTTTTTTGGAAGAACCAGATTATAAATTATGTATGAAATAATATGTAATGTTTTTTAATCATTATATATATAGTATTAATTAATTAAACAAAACTGGTGCATGATGATCAAAAAAAGCCAAAATAATCTATGTAATTATCCTTAAAATTTTATCTAGTGATTCCATCACATAAAATTTAGCCAAATTATAAATATAACCATTTAAACATATGTATGTTCATTAATAACATATAATTATAATTCTATATAATTTTACCTATTTTACATGAATTTCATTACTTATAAATATGACAACTGATCATTAAAACCAAGGAGACAAACACCCCTGAACCCCCATTTATAATTTGGGTTATGCTTCTTCAATATTTTGACACCAAAATTACATAACCAGTCCTTAAAGTAATTAATAATTCATTGATTTAACTATATAGTAATGATTTTAATCTATTATAAGTGTCATACTACTATATATTAAATTTTAAAACATCGTTCTTCCCTTCTCCCATCAATGTCTTCCCAAAATTCAATCAACCACCTATGGAGGAATTTCTAGGTGGGAACATAAAACCATCATCAAGTGTGTATGTTATAATCTATATATAATATATAATAATATAATTATATGTTTTATATACCTCTGTAATAAATTATATTTATATATAACTTACATTTAGATAAAATAGAAAATGTGTTGCAAAAGTGGAAATTTATAATTAAAAAAACATATAAATGATTAAATTTTAATCAATGGAAATGAAAAAAACAGTCAAATTATTATAATTGAAAAATCGTTTTATAAATTACTATCATTAACAATATATCATTCTTTTAATAAATATTTGTTTTTTGTTCAGGAGGCGTAAAAATGGCAATGTTAAGTAGGAATTAATGTAAGGGATTTTATCTCAGTTTCTATTTCATTGAGACTTACTTGATGTTGTGTAACTAATAATTTTTTGTGGTGTATCTATAGCCCCATTTGTGATCAATTTTCATCTGACATTAAAATGAAATTAAATATCAATATTATTGTGTAATGGATATGATTATTGTGTTACTTTTATATTTCATTTTACATACGGTGTTCATTTTGAATGTTGTTTTAACTGGGGAAATATTGATGATTTTTTATAATATAATAAATATCAAAATTTCTGATACATATTGATCAAAAATTAAATCTATATATGAATAATGATTTGGACTTTTACTGAAGTTAAGGGTGCGCTATATCCCCTCAACGCATCGACAGGTCTCATAAGACAAAATAGTTAGAAAAAAACCTTTCACATTTGTTTTCAAACAGTATCAAATGGTTTTATACCGAAAAACATAAACAAATTTTATGGTATAATGGTTCATGTTCTCAATAAATTACTTCCTCTAAATAATAATTTTATTCATTCAATAATCAATTATTCATTTTTATTATATTTTCACTATGAAAAAAATGTATGGATACATTTTCATTTTCAATTATTGATGGAAAGTGTTTTAAAAATTACTTATTATGCCTTAATGTATATGACTTATTTACATTACTTAACTCATTATTGTTTCATTATAACCTTACTGATTATTTGATCTCACCCTTTTAATGTTTCCTTTCCCAAGGTTATGAAACAAGAAAACATTGAATACGACTTCAAAGACGGAGTTTATTTACTATTTTTATGTGCCATGTTGTATTTTCTTTCTTTCTTAATATACTATGAGTGTCATGCATGTAATTTGGTCTTCAAAAAAAACTAAACTAATCAGTACTTTAGGATTTTATTACTTGTGATCATGCCAATGAAATAAAATAATTCTACGAATCTGATTTTCTAGGGTCGTGGCATTATAGTTGGTATAAGATGTTGTTTACCACCATCATTGGAAACTTGATTTTGAAAACATTGTATAGGGAAAATAACCCCATGATAAACATTTCTTATAGGAATGTACTTTATTTTTGGTAAATTAGAGATTCTATGGGCCTTCCAAGAAATAAATCCCTTCCAAGATACTACAAGTGGACGTTGATCTAAAACAGATGTACCTAAAAGTAAAAACTCCGACAAGGTGTTCCAGGCTTAACTCGGGGTACCCTAGTACCTGAAAATGTGACATTATATACTCTAGGGTTTCCACTACCTAGGAATATTCTTAAGATAATTCACATTTAAATTAGAAACCAGTATGAGGGGTTTGAATATAAATATGTCCTAAAAACGATGTTTATGATTATGAGATTAGTGATGCATAATTTCTCAATTTATGTTAAGTGTTTTTCTAGTTTTAAATTATTATTTATTATTAATAACCTAATTTAGTGTATTCCATTTTTTATTGATGATTCCAAATGGATGAAAGGGAATATATACCTTTAGAAAATGTAGTGATTTTCCCACTAACAATGTCAACATGGTTAGTGTTGGAGTTGATAAGATCATGAAAAAATTAAGAATACCTACTAATGTTATGATTAATAATATACTACACCTCTATAGGATGGATTCATGCTAAATATTCCCACATATTTTAATGGGATTACTAATACAGTGGTATCTAGGATATAGGTCAATCCCATTTAAAATATATTTTTATCCTTGTAATGTAATTAAAATGAAAATTCATCACTCGAACTACATAGTCTCAATCAAGATGCTGATCAATGGTTATCATTGATCCAAAATACCAAAAAGGAATTTGAAATATAATACATCTATTGGAGAACTTTTAATGAAATATTTTTTTTTTTGAAAAATACTTTTCTCATGTGAAATGAACTGAAATGAAGAGAAAATTACATATATTATAGAAAAGGGCAGAATAGAGTATTGTAAAATATAAGAATACCTTAAAAATACTAGCCAGGTATGCTATAGATTATGTATGTGATTTAGAAGAGAATAATTATCATTTATATGAAGGTATAATTCCTAGCAACTTAAGGGAAATTTCATCTTAAATATTTTCATCATATGATGAAATATTATTTGTTCCATTAAAACCGAGATGTAATTTTTTATATCCAATTTTTTTTAAGGGATACCAAGAGAAGAATTTTTCTTATGATAACCATATAAAATGTAAAGTTCCAAATAAGAATAAAGGAGTGAAGAAATTCCCTTTATGCTATAACTATTGAAAGAATCATCTTGGAAAATTCATAAAAGTCCTAGGATTCTTTTATAATTGTGGAGAAACGGGTCACCGAGCAGTTGAATGAAAGGGGAAGAGAAAATTCAATGATGTTAGATGGTAAAATTATAGGTATATGGGACACTTATAAAATGATTTTTCTAAGAAACAAGGAATGTTTTCCCAGAAATTTCCTTTGGAGAAAGTCTAAGTATATGCGATCAAAACAAATGAGGTTGAAATTCCGAATGTTGTGGTAGTAGGTACTTTAATCATTTCAGAAAACATAAGTAATACTTTGTTTGATTCTGGATCATTTCATTATTTTATATCTTCTTAGTATGACAAGAAAAATATACATTTTCCTTTTGATTTAGTAAATGAGCTTTCACTTAAAACACCTAAGGGAAGTATCATTTCAACAAATATGTGTCAATTTATTCCCATTATTTTACGTAAACATGTTTTTATTGATAAATATATCACCATACCCATGATTTATTTTGATATAATACTCAGTTTGAATTTATTTTCAAATTCTGATGAAATAATATATTTCAAGAAGACATAAGATACAATTTTTTAGAATGACGTTGAGTCCCTTCTCCAAAGTAGAAACCTCACCAGCTAATTCATAACACGATTCACCAACAATAGATATATTAAATACAATTCATGTGGAGGAATATAATGCAATATCTATGGGTGAGGAATGAAATATTAAAATGGAGGATGATACTGTTGTGAAATAATACATTAATTTTTTTTCCAAAGGATTTACCTGCACATACTCCAGAGTAGAAAATTGAGTTTTCTATGGATTTAATTCCTGGTGAAAGGCCTATATCAAAGACTCCTTATTGATTGGACAGAGTTGAATTAGTAAAACAAAATAATCAGCAAGGGTAATTGAGTGAAAAGGGATTTATTCAACATAGTGTTTCTCGATGGGGATCCCTTTTTCTCTTTTTCAAGTAGAAATATGGGTCCATGAGGTTGTTTGTTGACAATAGAGAAATCAATTCTATTGAAATAATAAATAAATATCCCTTGGCTCACATTAATTATTTATTTGATCAACTTCAAAAGGATCAATATTTTTCGATGATTAGCCTTTGATATGGGTATCATCTGTTGCATGTGAGGGAGGAAGATATTTCCAAGACAACATCTTGAACTAGGTGTGGACATTACGAGTTTACAGTAATTCTATTTATACAACTAATATAAACTATGTTTTCATGGATCTAATCAACATTTTTTTCAAGAAATATCATTATGATTTTTTGTGGTATTTATTGATGATATCTTGATATATTACATAATATACGAGGATCATGGGAACCACTTACGGGTTGTTCTCGAGACTCATAAAATAATAGATTTATATGGGAAGTTTATTAAGAGTAAATTATAGAATCAAACCATTTGTTTTATTGGCCATTTTGTATATATGGATGGAATATCATTTGATCCTGAAAAAAATGGAAATACGATAATGGCCTATGCCATCAAACAAAACTGTGGTTCATAAATTTATTATTTTAGTAGGTTACTATCGACGTTTCATACAAAAATTTTACTGATTAGCTAACCTACTAACCAAGATCACACATAAAGGGGTTATGTTCATATAGAAAAGATAATGTACAAAATGTATTGAATAAGTTAAGTGAATATTTTTCTATGCTCTAATTTCTACTATTCCCTTTTTAAATTATGGGTTTGTGATATATAGTGATGAATTATTGAGTGGATTGGGTTTTATCCATATGAAAAATGATAAATTTATTGCTTATGAATCAAGGTAATTGATGAAACAATGAAAAAAGTATCCAACTCATGATTTTGAGTTATCATCCATAATCATTCCACTAAAATTATAAAGGCTAAATCTCTATGGTAAAATATGTGAGATACGTACAGATGAATAGATTTTGAAATAGATTTGTACATAAAAATAACTCAACATGAGAACAATAGTATGGATTAAGTAACTCAAAGATTATAACTATTCAATATACTACCACTTATGAAATTAAAATAAGGTAACACATGTCTTATGCTGGAAAGATCATAGAATTTTGATGCAAACAATGATTGATAGATACCCTATTTTCACAGATCTGGTAAATATGGATATGGGAATTGTTAAGGATGGGGAAACATCATTCCTTTTTCAAATGATTTCTAAACCATCATTATTAGAGAAGATAAAAATCACTGAACCTGATCATGAGGAACATCAAAAGGAAATTAAAATTGTTATTGATGGAGGATAGGTATACTTCGTGTATGAGGATGGAGTTCTAATATTTGGAATGAGGTTATGTGTTCCATCGATATCTGCAATAAAAAAGTGACTATTAGATGATGCTCATAGCTCAAATTTTCTTATACATGATAGTAGTATCAATATGTATTGAGATCTGAAGGATCATTTTTGAGGGATAATATGGAGCGAGAAATTGCAAACTATATGTAAAGACACTTAGTTTTTTAATAAGTGATGGATGAGAGACACCACCCAAAAGGAGTCATGCAACCTCATATTATCCCTATGTGGAAATGGGATGATATTGTCATGGGATTTCCCACATGGATACCTAGGACTCCAAGAAATAATGATTCAATATTGGCTATTACTGATCGAATTACCAAATCTGCACATTTCCCCACAATAAAGAATATTTTCAATAGATCACCTACAAAGACTCAACATTAATGAATTTTTTAGGCATTATGTTGAACCTCTATTGATTGAGTCTGATCGATATCACTGATTTACATAATGAGTCTAGAAGAGTCTTCAGAATGCTTTGGGTATAGAGCTTCAAATAATCAATGTTTATCACCCTCATACTGATGGATAGTCTGAAATGACTATTGAATAATTGGAATACATGTTGAGATCATGCTCACTTGACTTTCAATGTATGTGGTATCATTACATACCTTTGGTGGAATTTTCCTACAATAACAGTTTCCATTCTAGTATTCAAATGGATCCATATAAAGTATTTTATAGTATGAGATGTCGAACTCCATATTGTTGGGATGATGTTTGTGAGAGGATGCTTATAGACCAAGAACTTGTGGAGGAAATTGTAGCAAAGGTAAGTCCTATTAAAAAACATATCAATGAGTAAATAGTTAGTCAGTAGAAGTTATATGTTTTGTCAAAGGAAGGACTTGGAGTTTGAAGTGGGAGATCAAGTATTTATAAATGTATCTCCCTTGATGGGTGTCTTATGGTTTGGTAGGAAATGAAGATTATGCCCTAGGTACATCAGACCATTTTAAATTTAGGAAGAAATTAGAAATGTGGCTTACCATATAAAAATACCACCAAGTCTATTCAATGTTCATGATGTGTTCTATGTGTCATTGCTAAATATGTACATGTCAAACCCAACACATGTACTCACCTATAAAGAAATAGAATTCAAACCTGATTTTTCTTACTTTGAGGATCTAATCGAGATTAAGTACACAACAGAGAAAGTTTTAAAAAATGGAATGACTTTAATAGTAAAATGTGTCTGGATATACCATAAGATGGAGGATACAAGGTTTGAACCTAAGAATTTTATGAACAATAACCACCATTATCTTTTTAGAAGGCAATTTTCATTAAAATTCAATGGGATAAATTTTTTATGATGGAAGAATATTACACCCCATGATTTTATGGTATGTATCCTCTTAAATTAATTCAATTAATTAAATAGATTATATTGCATAAAAAATTATTTCATTTAATATAAATCAAATAAAATCAAACTGAGAACACAAAACAAACCTTATAAATGATTAATTAATGAAGTAATATGTATTTTTAGGTGTTAAAGAACCTATACCGATGAAATAGTAACTTGTCCTTAGGGATGGTAGTATAAACCTCATGAATAGTGAATTGAAAAAATGATTAGTAACCAAACCCAAACAATTATAAATAATATTTAGAAATCTTATAAATGAAAGTATGATATAATTATATCATAGAATAAGTAAATGAATATTTTAAAATTTTTTAATTAGTTTTTGGTATTTTTGTAAGTCATAAATAATTAATTAGATATTTATAATTAATAAAATGATTTAAAGGAAAGTTATTTTCCTAAAATTCATTTAAAAATTAATTTTTTCTGTCTTATGATTTTATTATAATTTTATGTGACATTTGATAATATTTTAGAGAGTCGTAAAATGAGTTATGAATATAGAATCTATATTTTTTAGGTAAATGATGATTTTATTTACAAATTAAATTTATCATATTTCAACAATTATTTTCATAAAATGGAATTATTTTTTGGATTCAAGATTTTAAAAAATGGTTAGGTTTAGTTTTTCGGATTTTTCTAAAATACATGATGTTTTGGTGAATTGTAAAATTTGATAATTTAGGACCAATTTTAAATACTTGATTAATTTAGTCATAGGAGATGTTTGGATTTTGTAAGATACTAATATCTACCTCAACCTCATTATATTATTATATTTACTATTCATAGTCTTGAGAAAAATTAATAAACAAATAAATAAAATATTTAAAAAAACAATCCTCTCCTCCTCTATAAATACCACCATCACCTCCAATTCACCTTACACATTAATGCAATTAAAATGTCTAAATTCTTCCCAAATCCTCTTTTCAAGCCCCTACCCCCAAATTTCAGGGAGCTTTCTTCTCATCAAAAAAAACATACCATGGTCCCTTAAGTTGGTACAAAAATAGGATAATTCAAGAGTTAAATTATGTTCCTTTTTATTTTTAATTTCCATTCAATTTCATTTTTCATTTATTATCATCTCCTCACCTACTCTATGAAAATGATAATGATAAATCCAATATCATATATATACAGTACAAAAATATCATATTAGTGGTGGTTATTTAGAGGTGGTTATGCACAACCCCCTTAAAATAATTGGCACTAATTATCTAGTATTTTGTTTTATTTTAGAGGTGTTTATGTCAAAACTGCTGCTAATTAAATAATTAGTGGTGTTATATATTTGGTTGGATTTTAGAGGAGTTGTATATTTTTATATAATATTTATTTGGATATATATATATATATATAATTTATTTTTTAATGAAATAGTGGGAGTTCACAACCCCACTATTTTAAGATATTAGCAGGAGTTCATGAACTGTCACTAATCCGTTAGATTAGTGGGGGGTTTGAACCCCATCAAATTTGAAAAATTATATGGGGAGAGGGGGGGGGGGTTGAACCCCCTCTAATTAATGAAATTAGAGGGGGGTAGAAACCCTTTATAATTGATGAAATTTGAGGGGGTTTCGAACTCCCTCTAATTAAAGATATTTGATGGGGTAATGGACAACCACTATTACCTTTGATGAGAGGATAATTTAAACCCCCTCTAAATTTTGATTTTTTTTAAAAATAAATCTCATATAAACTCAAATTTTATAATACATTTGTGTGTGTGTGCATGTGTGTGTATATATATTACATAAACATATTCCATAAATGTATTTGAATACATTATAATATATATATATATATATTGACATTATATAAATACTTGAGAGAAATTCCTATATATAATAAAAAAATTATACTTATATTAATATTGGTATACATAATTTAAATTTAATTTTAATTATATTTATTCAAATTTATAAAATTTATATATTATTTTATAAATACTATTCATTTATATTATGATTCATATTATACATATATTATATTAAATACATTTTTATTATATATTTTTTGTTTAAAAAAATTTATATTATATTATGTATACAAATATATATAATATAGACAAAATTAAATATAATTATAATTATATTATATATATAATACTATAAATATTTAAACATAAATAAATATATATATATTATATAATTATTTTATATATATTATTGTATACCATATTAATTATAAATTAATTTATTAAATATATATCATTTAATAATATTATATAAATATTTCCAATTATATGATTGTATTTAGTTTTTGCGTGTATATATATGATATAACATATATGTATATAATGACAAACATAAATATATAATATAGTTGAATTTAATATTATATTTTTATAATATATATTATGAAATATATAAATTTATTATATTTATAATTCAAACATATAAACTTTATACTTTCAAAAATATGCGTAATAAAAATAAAAATAATAATTAATATTATTATTATTACACACATGTACATATATTCAAATATATAAAAATGATTATATAAATATATATACTGTAATTATATTATATCTATTTATATTATATAAATATATATTCTATAATTATATTATTTCTATAAATATTAGTAGTTGGGGTGTGCCTTAGTGGCAGAGGTGCCACATTATTCTACATCATACTCAGGTTCAAAACTGAGTGGAATCAAATTTCCATAGGTAGGTCGTGAAGTAGGCATGACTTTGGCAGGCGGTGATGCAAGCATGACGCATGTGAATGGTGACGTAGACATGATGCAGGCATGAAACTGCACTAGGCCTTCATGCTAGATTGTGGGTCATTGGACCATGTAATGGGCCTCATTCCCATAGGTCCTTCGGGCCATGAATTGAATAAATAAAGGATTGATGGTTGGGTTATCCAATGGGGGATATAACCTGCCTTTCAGGCATGTGTTTGTGATTCATGTGAGTGTTTAATGTAATTGAACCCCCATGAACCTAATATATCTATCTATAAATATTATATAAATAAATAAATATACAAAAAAACAAATATAAATGTATTAACAATTATATTTATAAATATATATTTATATGTAAATATAAATATTTATATATATTATATATACATAAATAATATAAACAATTATATAATACGCAAATATATTATACATTATCTAATATTATGTATCTAATATTATATATAAATTTATATTATACACTAATATAACATATATAAATATTTATATATTTTTAAATATTTATTCGAATATTATATATTTTAATCACATTTTCAATATATATATATATAATAAAGTCTAATTAATATAATAATATTTATCTTCCATAGTAGAAATGGGTTGTGTGCTATATGCTAAGATCCTCTATTCGAAACCAATAAATCTTATAGTTTACAAAGTGGTCGAAGTGTCACTGGGTGCGGCACTATGTACTTGAGGGGTGGGAATTACCTATACCATCATGCAATGGAACTTGAAGGTGGGACTTGAAGTGGACCAAACTGACAGTGATGAAAAATGAGGGTTGGACTGATAGACGGAACATGAACGGACATGACGGAAGGCGGTGGGATCATGAATGGAAGAGGATGGCGATAATAGACCATAACATGAAGTGTGGGGTGCTAGGTGGGAAAAATAGAGAGAGGATGGGATATATTTAAAAAAACTAATTAGTGGTGGTTTTCATAACCACCTCTAAAATTTAGCTTCTTATTCAAAGAGCAGTGGTTTATGTGCCGCTCTCTTTGTAAATAGATTATAGGGGGTGTTAATCCCCTCTAATATAAGATCTTGTGATGAAATTATATGAGATTTTAACCCCTTCTAATCAAACATTTGCTAATTTGCGTGTTATTTTAGTCTTTGTTATTCAAAATCGACTCAAACAATATGAGGGGGTCACATTAGTGGCAGTTCCTTATAACTGCCACAAATGTGTTTAGATGGGGTTATAATCCCTTCTAAACATAAAAATAACCCCTATAATAAGTTCATTTTTTGTAGTGATACTGGAATGATATCATGTTAATGGAATATCCTTCATCAAACTCCATTCTCTCTATCTATTTTATTTTAAAAATGAAATCGTCATTTGTGATGTGAGATTTTACAACATTCGTGGATGAAAAATTTTGGTTCATCAATATCTATTTGAAGGCTAATCCTAAAACTGGTTTGACAGTTGAACCAGATTCAAAAAAATTATTACATCCAATTTAATTTTTTGTAACCATTATAAATATAGTATTCATTAATTAACCAAAACAAGTACGAGATGATTGAAAAAATGCCAAAATAATCTAAGAAATTATCAAAAAAAATTATCTAAGGATTCATCCTCATACCAATTAACCAAATCAAATTTGTATCCATTTAAACATTTTTATGTTCACTAATAACATATAATTAAAATTATTGAGAATTATAAAAATTTTACATGAACTTCAATACTTTTAAATAAGTGAACCAATCATTAAAACCTTGGAAACAAATTCTTTTGAACCCCCATTTTTTCATTCAGGTTACACTTCCTCATTATTTTTCCACCAGAAATTCCAAAAAAATAATTTAAGGAATTAATTAGATAGTAATTTAACTATATATTATTTAAGTTAACATACTATAAGTTCCATAATACTATATATTAAATTTTATAACATCTTTTTCCCACTCTCCCATCCATGTCATGTCAAAGGTCTATCTAAAACTGATTGATAAATTTCCTTGTAAACACATACAACCATCATCAAGGGTGGATGCTATAAACTAAATATAATATAGAAAATTATAATTATAATCATTATATACTTCTTAAACTAATTATATTAATTTATTAATTTACATTTATATAAAATAGAAAACGTGATTCAAAACATCAAATTTTTAACTAAAACATTATTTCAAACGCCTTAATTTTCATCAAATGAAATTCAAAAATATAATTAACTAATTATAATTAATAAAAAATTATATATATGACTATAATTAACTTCTTAATTATTTGTTAATAAGTATAATTTTGTTATTAAAGAGGCATAAATGTGAAAAATTAATACAGGAATTAAGTAAAGTGATTTCATCTAAATTTTTGTTTCATTGAGAATTGCTTGGTATTGTGAACCTAATAATTTTGATTTGGTGTATCTATTTCACCCTTTTAGATAATTTTTAAATTTACATTACATTACTCTTCAATATCCATATTAGTGTGACATGGATATGATTATTTTCATAATCTTATACCATTTTACATACCGTGTTTATTTTCAATGTTACTATAACTGGGAAATATTGATGAATCCGTATCCTCTACTCATTATAGATATTAATGGATAGATTTTAATTTAATTAAATCTATTAATTAAAATATATTTGGACTTTCAATGATGTTTGGGGCCTGCTATAACCCCTCGATGCATCTACATGTCTAATAAGGAAAAACAGTTGGAGACAAACCCTTCATGTTTTTTTTCAGATAGAATCAGAAGATTTTCTACCCATAGGTATAAACCCTATTGATAGAATAATGGTCCATGTTACAAATACATGACACCCACAGAATAAGAATTTTCATTATTCAGTACTCAATTATTAATTTCCATTTGATTTTACTATGAAAAAATATATGGATACATTTTCATTACAAGTTATTGATGGCATTTATTTTTAAGATTATATATACATCCATAATCTACATGCCTTATTGAATTTAAATTCATTATTATTTCTTCATTTGAACCTTATATATCGTTTCATCTCACCCTTATTATGTTTCCTTTCACCAGGTTTAAAAAAAACATTAAATATGTTTTCAAGGATAAATTGTATTTCATATTGTTATGTATCATGTTGTATTTTATATCTTCACCAATGTACAATGAGTATCATGTATGTAATATCATATTCCAAAACGTCAAAACTGATTTTTCCTTGGGTTTGATTACTTATAAACATTCCAATGAAATAAAATAATGCACTGGCTTTGGTTTTTTGGGGTCAAGGTGTTAAACATAGAAACTCATTATTGGTATTAGAAAAACACAATGTTTCTTGAATTAAAAATTCATGTTTCAAAAATAAGGAAATCTAAATAATATTTTCTATCATAATTCTAATTGTAAAATATTGAAATAAAAAAATTTGGAGTTTTTTGTATGATATGAGATGTCATAATATATGATAAGCTCATACAATACTATTTCTAAAATTGTAGCTATCGACAAAGTATAATTCCTTAGTTTTTCATATATTATAGAGTATGATATTATAGGTCCCAAGTGGTGATAACATATATCCATGTTTAAAAAAATTGTATCATTTCATCCTTACAACATGAATGAAATTACGAAATATTAAATTCATGCACTGAGGAATGATATCACAATTGAGAATTATCTTTCATAAAAAATAATATATAAATAATAATTTCATATTTGAAAATATACCATGCATCATAAAATATAATATCAAGGTTTTTATATTGATTTTAATTATGAATTAGACTATGGTTTGGGAATATAAATTTTATTTTTAAAGGGGTTTTTTAAAGAGTTATTTACAAAATATGAAAATTTTTATGAAACATTTAGTAAAGAAACATTCCATAGTATTCATTTTTAATATTAACAATACCTTTTTAATTTATATAAAATAAATATAAAATTAGAAATAAATTTTTCATATAGAAATTTATGTTTATTTTCTAAATTCTGTATAAATTAAAAAAATAAAGTATAATATAAAATAATTTATAATTATATTTATGAACTATTCATAATTATTTAAATTTTAATTATTCAATTTAAATTCCTTTATCGAGAAATTATTTAAACCATATAAAAATAGTTTTTGATAATTGATATGATCAAGGTTTAAATATATTAAATATTTTCTATTTGGTTAATGTAAATTTTACACAGAATAAAATTTGAGTATAAAATTTCTATATTTCATTTATAATCACACACATATATAGAATGTAACATAACTATACAGACCCTGGATTTTCCCTATAATACATTGGAATATTTCTAAGAATATTTATAGACCAAGACGCTGAGACAATGACTAATTACAAGTCCCGGTGTGCCCAGAATTAATTTTATAAAAGTATTATGTATATTTCATTCTGTGCACCTGACAGAAGAAATATATCTCTTAAATTGTTTATTGGATCAGAAATCTAATCCCACCTTTGTTTTTGAAGCATGATGATTACCCTAGGCGAGACATAACTTTGGTTGGCATGGGTCTTATGTAGAAAAAGTAACAAATGATGTATCTGTAAATAATATAATTAGATAAAATTATTTTATTTTTGATTTAACATAGAATAACAACTAAACGGGGACTCAAATTTGAAATATGAGACCAAATTTAGGTTTGTAATAAAACGTTTTATCTATTCACAACATAATGTGAGAGACCATGGGGTGTTCATATCCCACAACCATTCGTAGGTGTGGTTAATCAGTTTCTTAACATAATATAAATAGATGATAATGAGGATTTTCTGGGGTTGAATCATAATCCCCCCACCAACAATGACAAATTCTCATCCCCTCTTCCCATTAGAGGATCAATGAAAAAGCATCGACGGATCACAATGATCATTGTCGGACGTGATCGTCAATGAGGAACGTATCTAAATCGAGGTAGAATTCTTTCTTCGAATTCCATTCCTTGTTATAGAAATATAATACTTTTTCCCGGGTGATTTTATCATTTTAAGAATCATTATTTATGGACAAACTAACAGAACCATCAATATATGCATGGATTCCAATTATATTTTCTCCCACTTATCTGTTCGTGGTGTGTTATTCATTGTTTAGTTTTTTGCGAGTCGAAACGACAATGAATCTTAAAATGGGGCATGAATCTAAGAGGATTTGGGTCCAACAATCATAGATTTGTGATCATTTCCTTGTTTTGAGGTGGAATATTGTGCGGTGTCTCTCAGATATTCCATGAGAGGCAGACCGGGGTGCATCGGCTACAATTAAGTCCAAGAAAGGTAGTATATTGTTCGGTGTGTGGCAATCATAGTGGCCGCTACCTTAGCGTCTTAAGCCGGAGGTGGCGTGGAAGAGGTGCCATGCTGAAGGTGGGGTGTGGTCCACTATGGGGAAGAGGCCCATGTAGGAGAAGGGGGTACCCCAACCATAAAAATATTATACTATATATAATAATAATAATAATAATAATAATAATAATAATAAATATTTTAACCGGTGTAACTCCCCTGTGCAACGTCTGATTGATGCACTGTTAGAGGTGACATGATCCTATCGTTGAGGTTGTATTTTTAATAAAAATGTTGGATACCTTTCTCCAAACAGGGAATTGGGTCTATAAAATTCCCTAAAATAATATTATTATTATTATTTTCAAAACACTAATTTGAACGTAATTTCTACATGGATCTTCTGATTGAGGTGTCGTGTGTTATAGTGTGACCACGTTTTTGAGATGGTAATTTTGAGACCATGGTTGGATTCCTTTTCTAGATTTTCATATCGTGTCTTTGAAATTATCATATAATAAAATAATAATAATATATTATTATTATTATTATAAAAATGAACCACCATAACTCTTTCATACAACATCTAATTAATGTGTTGTCAGTAACATCATGACCCTATTTTTGAGGCTAATATTTTGATACAAAATTCATGTATTTAAATTGCTCTTCAGTGTTGGGCCCCGTGAAGCCAGGTTTGGGTGTGTTGTAGTGAAATGTGAATTTTTTACCGATTGTCCGATATAGAAAAATGAATAGTCGATCCTGTGTTTTTTTAATTAGTCTCACAATGATACAATCCATGTATATTATTTTGGGATTGAGACATGGGCCTTATGAGGCACTATACGTGCGTAATGCAGTGAAATGTAGCTTCTTCAACAGGTGTCCTATTCGGGCAAATTAATTATAAATACTTTTTTCTTTTCCACAAGGTTCACAATGATGTTATTTTTTTTCTTATCTAGGTCTATTTGAGGAGTTATGTTAGTGAAATTATGTTTTTTTTCTTTCTGGCTAATGATGATCATCGTGCACTCATCCTTCTTTTTTGCTAGATGTGAAATGTACTTTGGGATTACACTGGCATGCCTAGGGATACTTGTTCACCATTTAGTACCTGAGTATGACTAGGATATGAGGAGGGGTGACAGATCATGTGGTCCCCACACACATTTTGTACCTCTTAATGATTATTCTACCTCTTGTATATTCTTATTTTGAACTTGGATTTTGTCCCATGAGAAACCTCTCCTGAGTGTTTTTATACGTAGAATGAAAAGGTTACCTCTATAATGGATTTTGAGATATTTTTTGTGATTATCCAGTCTTGATGCCTATTAGAGGGGATGCACTATGACAGATGTGATCAGGCAGGTTATTCGTCTTCATTTCGGTTGTTGACCCCCTTGATGTACTAGGGCATAGATCCTCGATGACCAGAGTGTTGCCCCCCAATCATCACGGGCATGGGTCCTCTAGCACTGCATCTGGGTGTTGATCCCCTTTATGTATGGGGCGTGGATCCTTGATAACCTGAATGTTGACCACCCATCATCATGTGCGCAGGTCCTCTGAAGCTACATTACTAGAAGTACCTTCTAGTTTATACCCTTCAACCAGGATGGTCATTGGGTCCTCATCGATTTCTAGGTGTTGATCACCATGACATACTTGGGTGTGGAACCCTGATGACTAGAATAATCTACCACTAACATACTAGGGTGTGGGACCTCTACATAGAGTTTACACCATCTTGGTACAGAGATCAATGTTGAGATATGGTTTAACATTCCCTTGGAATAATGGAAAACATCAAAACATTCCCCCACTGAGACGTGTTCTTGTGACGCGATGTAAAACCATATAGGTGAGACAGTACCACCTAAAGAAGATAGTGTCAAGGTGTTGTGGTTGGGTCTATTTTGACTTTAGTTTTCAGGGAAGACATGTAGGATACAGGGCATCCATGTTGGATACTCTTGAAAATATTGGTCACTCTTCTTCTTAAGACGAGTTGTGATATGGATTTCCCCTTACTCTCTCATTTGGGTTTCTATGACCGAGCACACACACACACGGAAATATAGATATATATATATATATCATATTTCTTCACCCACTCCCAAGGTTCTGTTCACTCTACTTTTGGGAGAGGCGAAGACATGTGGGGTATGCCGCGTACTTTCTTTGTCTAACTTCTTGTGGATGGATGAGTCTACTGTCCTACTATTGGAAGTGAGGACTAGACGAGATGTTTATCTTCTCACCATTTTTATCTTTTCGTGTTTGAATGATTTTACATCTACTCTATTGGTTGGGTATAGTTGTACTATTTTACCATTCCATGTTCTATATAACGTTTTGGTCTTTAGTGTATCTCTTATTTCCCCCCATTCTCCTTTTTGGGGCCTCCTATTGGGTATGGTTATACTTAGCCCAGCATGGGATTTTCTTTCATGTGTCGTACCTTAATCAGATTATAGACTTAAAGATTGTGAATTCAAAGGATCTTAGATATATAGGGCTCTTGGACCACATACGATGGTTGTAGCTTGGGATCTTTGAGAGAGGCTCTCTCAACTATTTTACTTCTCTAATTTATATCATGTTGAGAAGGTTTTCTAGTTCGGTGTGTATTTTTTCCCATTTAATTTTAGTTTACATTATCATACTTTTATTGTTTATAATTCCATTCATGCTTGGTTTATTTATAGTGTAGCATATTTTAATCCTTCCCCTATGCACTTTCTCATTGAGTTGGTAGTGTGCATGTGTACATGTAATTAGGAAAATTCCTCCCCGAGTTTATGGTACCTTCAGCACATGTCACCACCCCTAGCCAGTGGAGGTGGGATTGGGGTAGTTTCATCATCTTCCCCAGCATGGACTGAGTCATGAAAAATTGGTACAATAGATGGAACCCATCTTTAAGTGTGGTGCACTACCTGGGATGAGTTAAAGCTCCCACAATGAATACATTGTGCTATAATAGGTGGGTTAATGTAGCACCCAAAATGATAAAGGGTTCAATGACAAATAGATTTGACTCATGTCAATCAGTCACCAATATTTTTAGGAGCCTCTCTATTTAGAAATCTATAGTTAAGCATGCTTGTCCTGGATTACTTATCAAGATAGGGGAACTTTTGGGATGTTTCATAGGGTTTGTTCAAGTGAGGATAAAACACGATGGAAATAACATGTGTTGGAATTTGGTGAATGTCATTAGTTAGATGAAACATTGAAGCACATGGTTGGACCCTAGGGTGGAGACCAACTGTCTGTGGGGTAACTGGTGGCACATTGTGGGCTAGGACTCGACATCCATGTTAGGGTAGAGTGTTTGTGGTGTCAGTGGGGCCCCAAATGTCATAGTTTTTATCAAAGGTGGTTCGTCCCTGAATATTTTTTTGGACGTTCCCAAAAATGGAATTGGTTTGGATTTAGAAAAAAATGTCATCATGTATGGAGAATGGATCTCTGGCCATGGAGTCCAGTGATGGTGTGGTAGTTGATTAGTCATTCACTATGACCTTGATTACCTGCATGTCGACTCGACATGATGAGACATTTATTGCAGGGATCAGTGGTACATGCATCATATAAGATTGAGTCTTTGACTATCCTTCTTGAGTAAAATCCCCATTATGGTTATATATATATATATACGATCATCTTACCCCAGTACTCTATGATAACTTTCAGGATGCCTCTGTGATGACATCCATCAATGATACCATCTTCGGTTCGTGATAACAAACCTAATTTCAATGACGCCTTAGTTCCAGGTCCACTGTGATCACGTTCATCTAGGTGGTCAGTTACTAGCACATAAACCTTTTGAGCGGTCGATAGTCCTAGTAGGGCAGGGTAAGGACGGGTGCAGGCTGAACGCACTCTGTGAGTTCTAGTGCTTGAGACCGATGATGTTCGGTGGTGAGGCAGATCCCCAAGAAGCATAGGTTTTTCTGGAGTCGGTGGTCTGCCTCTTCAAGATTTTTCAAACACCAACGTGTTAAAATATGGATTTGGATGCTTGTATTTTCCTTGTAATAGCTGGAAGTTACTAGAGTTTGGTTACCCAGATGCATGATGAGTGGACACTCTCATTGGATGACATTCAGAATCTATTTTAAGAGGAGTACTACGCCTCATTATAATGCTATGTTCATATTAAAGAGTTTCTGGAGCTTCAGTGGGGAGGGATGATGGTAGTCGAGTATGCGTCTTGGTTCACATATCTGACTCAGTACTCTTCGGTCATGATCCGCAATGGATACATCCTAGAAAAGAAGTTTGAGATGGGACTCCGTAGAGGGAAACTACCAATTATAGTACCCTTTTAGATCCCCACCTATGCTTGGGTGTTGGATAAGGCACTGGTGATAGATATATTTATATAAATGGAACACTAGACAACTGGATTTGGGATTGGGTGCAATAGAGCTAAGACATTCTCGGCAGCTAGCAGACATCATTCATCGGGATTTCAATGCAGGGGGCCTCCCTATAATCAGACTTGGGAAAATGGTCAAGGAAAGGGAAAGGGACCATGAAAACATGGAGAGGGGTGCTGCTACAGATGTGACAGGTGTGTTCACATGGATCATGATTTCCCAACACGACGTTTGTAAAATCATATACAGATAGGTAATGTGCCTCCACAGTAGAGACCGCGTCGTGATTAGTAATCTTCTATGCTGGGACTAGGTGGTCCATAGGGAGCCGTTGATGGTAGAGGAGTAGGAGGGGATGCAATTGTGGAATTATGCTATGAGGTTCTTCCTCCACCACCACCACCGAGCGGCCCATGTTAGGCTCCAGAAGCTAGGGACTGGGATCGCGGGAAAATGTAGGATTTGGATGTATATGATACATAAGCACCTAAGAGATAAAATAAAAACTTTATATCATTTGTAAATTCTTTAGAAAAAATGTTTAGAAATTATTATGAAGTAATCATTTCCTTTTCTCCTTGATAAATTTTCAACCGTGGTGACATGGGGGGGGGGTGTAACCCTGTGTCGGTGTTGTTCGATGTAGCTTTTACTGCACATTGAATAGGGGTTCTTCCCCCATCTAGATATGTTTTTGTGAAGAGATCAAAACTATGTGGGAGTGTCAGTTCCATCCAAATAGGATTGAATCGTGGTGTGGTGGATGAGTCCCTCTAACTTGTGCATTCAAGGTGAGGTTGTGTGATAGAGTTTCAGAGTTGGTCCTGGAATTTACGATGGAGCTTTCTGCATGACACTATTTTCTTCGGATATCTATATAGGGTGTGGAGGAATATATAGTTTTGGTTACTCTCATTACAAGAGCGGAAAAGGAATACAGGGTATGCTACGTGCCTTCTGTGTCTATCTTCTCATAGTTGGATGAAATTATTGACATGCATTGTTCATTGGTTCCTATGTATTCTCAACCTCATCCTCGATATAGTGACTCAGGTTTTGAATACAAGCTGAGGCAGTTAAGACCCTATGAATAGAATTACATGACTCACTACCTGTTGTTGAAATCAATAGTATTTTCCTGAATAATGTGGAGTCTCTACCATCTACGAGAGCCTTCATGGTGTACTCAAACCACCAGAGTTTCATGTACATCATCACAAAGAGAGACATGAATATGAGAAAGTGATGATGGTTGCAATTCCTGCAGAACTTTGAATTTAAGATATTCTATACTTTAGGAAAGGAAAATTTGGTAGTATATTCCCTTAATAAGAATTCTTAGACGCACCTACTATGGTATTTTTCATAGTAGTTAGCTCTTAAACAGCTGACCTTGGTTAAACATGTGGATAATCTTTTTTGTTTATAGTTTATTGTTCTGAATTGACTATATGAGTATATGAAATCATCCCAACTTGGACACATAAAATGAAATGTTCTATGTGATTAGATATCCACATGAAATATTTATATATAGATATTCTGTAAGAGGGAATCACGAGCTCTTATTCTAGGGACAAACAGTGGTTCCAGTCATGATGCGGGTTGTGGAGGGTCGGTCTGGGAGGCAAGATATCCCCAATATTTATCGGACCTTTCGGGATCATTTAGAAGGTTGGAGATCTTTCCTACTACCTTCCCCTCCCCCATAGCTGAGGAAGGTGTATGAAATCTTCCACATGTCGTAGCTGAGGAGATACATGCATGATCTTACAAACATCATCGATTGTGTCGAAATGGACATTGAAGATGGAGACACCTTTAAATATCACTCTTTTATGATCGAGGATCAACAAGAGAAGACCATATGTGAAAGGACCATCCCTTCTATTCATGTGTTGTGGAAGCATAGAAATGTGTATAAGAGTTCCTAGGAATAGGAGAAAAATATGTGGGCCTAGTATTACGAGTTGTTTTATGGGTTTTTATTTAAATTAATTAATATATTTATGGTGTTAATGACGTAGAGATCATGGAATTTCATTGTAAGCCAATGGAATATTTCTAGGAAGATCTCTAGATCTAGGTGCTGAAACAACATGTGATTCTGAGGCCTAGTGTTCTTGAAAGTAATTTTTTAAAAATAATAAGTATATTTTATTTCATGCACATGAAGGAAGTGGGAATCTATGAAAAGGTAGATTGGATAAGAAATATGAGTCCAACATTGAGTTCGGAACATGGATTTTACCCTTGGTGAGACATAACTTTTTTATGCACATGCCTTTTGTAGAAAAATCCATTGAGAACATTACCCTAACTAAAAAAATTAAATAAAAATATTTTATTTTGGAGGATAATTTGAATAAATCCTGAATGGGGAATCATATTGGATATCTGATACCACAGATGAGTTATAAATGCAACATTTTACCTAATCATGACCTAAATAGAGAGAGAACGGGATGTTCGGATCCCGTGATCATTGGTGGTTGTGTTTAAGCAGTTCCTTAATCTAATAAAAATTGGTGATTATGACGATTTTTTATGGTTTCCTCATAATCCTCCCACCACAGATGGAAAGGTACCCTCATGTCCTACCTTTGGTGGATCAATGAAAAATCGTGGAAGGATCACAATGATTGTTAGAGGATTTGATACTCGACGAGGAACATATCTAAATCTAAGTTGGATTATTCCTCTAGATTCATTTACTTGTTTGGGAATTATAATACCATTTCCCTATCAATTTAGTTTTTTGAACATCATCGTTAATATAAAAACTAACATGACCAATGATCTGTGCTTGGATTCTATTTATATTTTATCCCATTTATCCATATATTGTGTGTTCTTCTTTATTTACATTTTGGTGCATAAAAATAATAACAAATCGTCAGGTGTGGCATGGTTCTCTATTAATCAAGGTACAATGATCAAAGATCTGTGATCATTTCCTTGTTTCATGGTAGGCTGGTGTGTGGAAGACATCGGTGAGTCTACGAAAGGATGAACGGTGTGCAGAAGCTCCGAGCGAGTCTAGGACATGTGGCATGCGTTGTAGTGTGTCGTAGTCTAAGTGCCAGTAGACTGAGTTCGGAATTTTGAAGGCATCATGGTGGAGGCATCAGGCTGGAGGCAGCTGGCTGGTAGGAGGCGGTTGGCCGAAGGTGGCATGGGGTACATAGTGGGGCGGCGGACCATATGGGAGAAGGGGGGACCCAAAACTTAATACAATAAAACTAAGTATATTATTACTAATACAGTTATTAATTATAATAATAAAATGTTTAACCATTGTACCACCCATGTGTGAAGCCTGATTAACGAACTGTCAGTGCAACGATGACCCTATCTATGAGGCAGCCTTTTTAATAAAAATGTTTTGTCAAATTATCTGACCAGAGCTGAGGAATTTAAAAAAACATAAAAAATTATAATATTATTATTTTTAAAATGCTGACTCGAATGTAAATCCTACATAGAGTGTCCAATTTGTGGTTCCATCTATGAAAGTGTGACCTAATTTTTAAGAAACTCATTTTGGTACTCAGGATGGATGCCTTTTTTAGATTTACATATTTGGTCCACAAAATGCTCAAATAATAACAATAATATATTATCATAATTATTAAAACATTTACTACCCAAAAATCCATAATAAGACATCCAATTTATGTGTCATCGATGGAATCATGACCACAATTTTGAGGAATTTATTTTGATTCAAATTCATGTATTTAAATTGAGCTCGTTTTGTGGGGTCCCAGAAGCCCAGTTTAGGTGTGTTGTAGTGAAATGTGACTTTTTCACTGGCTGTATGATTTGGACAAATGAATAGTAAATCTTGTGTGTTTTCCCATGAGGATCACAATGTTAAGATTGGTATATTTTATTTCAGGATTGGTAATTGGGACCCATGAGGAAAAATTCAGGCACAATGTCATGAAATGAATCTTCTTCACCTGGTGACTGATTCAGGTGAATGAATAGTCAATCCTTTACAATTTCCCACAAGGATTGCAATTGTGTGATCCATTTTCTTATCTGATGTTGTTTGATAAGGAATTCCAGTGATATTATGTTTTTTCCTTCAAACCAATGACAACCATCACGCACACATTAGACATTTGGATGGATGTGCCGTGTATTATAGGAATACACTGGAATGCCTAGGGTACTTGATAAATTTTTAGTACCAGATTATGGATAGGTACATAGTCATGGGAGGAGGTGGGGTCACATGTCATGTTGAAATGATAAACATTGTGTACCTCTTTGTGGTTCTTCTACCCACATATATCCTTCTTTTGGAATTGGATTTTCTCTTGTGAGTAGAGTATCCAGAGTTTTTATCTATGTAGAACATAATGATTCCCTCTATAGTGGATTTCAAGATACATTGTGAGATTTTCTAGGTTCTAATCTTATCTGAGGTGACACTCAATGATGATTGTGATTAGGAAGGTTACCTAACTTTTTTCTGGGTGTTGATACCCCTGACAAATTGGGCCATAGATCCTGGATGACTAGAGGGTTGACCACCCAATAGAATTGGCATGAGTCATCTAAAATTACTTTTAGGTGTTTATCCCCCTAACGTATTGGGTTGAAGATCCATGATGATAAGAGTGTCAACCCCCCATCAACATGGGTGTGGGTATTTTACAGCTACTTGATGGGGCATACCCTCTAGCATAGGCCCCTCAGTGTACCTGGAAGGTGTGTCGTTGTAGACTTCTAGGTGTTGACACCCCCTAAACGTATTAGGGCGCAGATCCCCGATGATTAGAGGGAACTCCCTCGGGTGTAGTAGGCCATGGGTCCTATACTTTGACTTTACACCATCCAGATATACAGATTGGTGGAAAGATGTCATTTGACATATCCTTGGACTCACTAAAATAGGTTCTCTTTCCCCACTATGACACATTCTTGTGATGCGGCATTCAAATATGCAGGTGAGTGAGTACCACCCAAATTGGATAGTTTCATGTTATGGTTATTGGTTCCCCTTTGACTTTTATTTTCAGGGTAGTTGTGTTGGGTGATTGGCCTCGTTGATGCATACTCGTGGAACTATAGGTGATTTTTTTTCATGGTATTAGTTATGAGATGGGGATCACCATAATCTCTTATTTTGGATTCTTTGACCGAGCATATATATCCTGTTTTAGCACCCAGTACTTGGGTTTTGGTTACTCTACTTTTGGGAGAGGCGAAGATGCACGAGGTATGCCATATTATTTATGTGGCTAACTTCTCGTGGATGGATGATTCTTCTCTCCTATTATAGGTAGAAATGACCAGATGAGAAGTTAATATTCTCACTTTTTGGATATCCTTGTGTTTGGATTAGTTTTATTTTACTCTCATGATTGGTTTGAACTGTATTCTTTTACTGTACCTTGTTCTATATTTTGTTTTCCTTTTTAGCATATCTCATATTGCTCCCCCTTAGAAATTTTGGGGAGTCCTACTATGTATGTTTATATTTAAACCTACATAGGCTTTACCTGCATGTGTTGTACCTTATGCAGATTTTGTATAGAATGATTATAGCAACTGAAGCCTTTTACATATAACATTACATGATTTTAAGCATAATTATACATCATAGTAAAAGGCAAGGATTGTAAAGTCTTGTGTTTTGAAAGACTAAGTATATAGTCAAAAATTATAATGTATACATTTTATTTAAACTTCATAATGAGATCTTATCTTTCTTTATGATAATACATATTCATAGGATAACCTAGTGATAACATGAAAAATGGATGAGATAAAATCATAGTAAGGGAATAACCATAAGAACAAAGAATTAGCACATGTGATTGAAGGCATGAAATGATGACATAAAAAATGCCTGAAACAAATGATATCATAAAATATAAACATGGAATCATAAAAAATGGAGTCACAGTAATGTGTAAGGAACATAAAAAAGGAATTTATTACAAGTCAAGGATAATTTCTAAGAAACTTTCCCATAGTTGCACAAGCCAAGGCTAACTATCATGACCGTTGCACATAGTAGTAGAAGCCTAGGCTAGCCGCCATGACCGTCGCACATAATGTCTCTCAAGACTCAACTTTACCAAATGCATTAGAGCACTATTTTGGAACATAAATATTAACATTTCATGTATATATTTTCCACATAATGAATCATACATAATCAATCATATATAAACATAAGGGTTACCCATGCAAAGGTTTGGGTACCATAATCATGACATAAAGAATTACAAATGGGTGTATCACAATAGTGTCCATGAGAGAATGGTATTAGAACCTTCATAGAAAATAATAATTTAGAATGGTATTATATCAGGGTACATGATGATAAATAGAAGTAACAACATGAGAAAGTAGAATTAATGAATTTTTATCATTAAAATATTTTTGATATTTTTTATGGAAAATACTATATAGCCTTTAAAATGGAAAAAAGAACAATCCTTTATATAGAACCAAATGTGAACCAAGAAGGATTTAATAATTAGAATGACTAATTTTATAAAGACGACAGTTGCTTAAACAAGAAGATGGAGTGCACTTGAAATCGGGTTAGAATTTGAGAAGTTCCCTCAAAAGAGGTTTTCTTATCAAGACGTATTGAGGAGGGAATCACTTAAAAACAAGTATATCCCTAAAAGAGAATGATGGAAGGGTCATGATAAGGGAATATTTAAAATGTATATATCATCTTGAATATTCTCATAAATAGATAATTTAACATCATTTTTTGTAGAATGAATGGTAAGTTAACTTGAAAGAATAAGGAGATTCGGGTAGGATTCCTTTCGAATCATTGACATTGTCTCGGGTGTACATAAGAGGGATTCATGAGAGAGAAAGTTGTTTCTAATAACATATAAATCATGATGTATGTACGGGGGAGGTATGAAATCATACCCCATCATTAGTGATTGAACATATAATGGCATAGCATAGAGGACATTCTGGAATAAAAGTATAATGGGGAGGATCCCTTACATTAAGTCTAATGGTGTTCTCCACATTATATTAATGACCTGAATAAATAAATTAGGTTTATTAATTAATAATTCCATAACATTTTATATATTTAGTTGAATTAGTATACCCTTTTTATGTTCATTCATGGCCTTTTTAGTGGGTTTAGTGGGTCTGTTCTTTTTCTTGGTTTTTATGATAAGTTTATTTATTTCCTAAATAGAGAATCAAGTAAAATGAGAATGTTTTTTGCAAAATTAAAGTTATATGTTGTTATTTAAAATTAATAATATTAAATGGCTATACAATTACATTGTTTCTTTCTAGTGATAGTGAATCATTATATAAAACATTAATGCTTGAATTAATTTAACCTTTTTCACTCACAATTAACATGTTTTTTATTATTTTTTTACATCAAGAGTGCATATGGATTACATAACATTAAATATAATAAACAACACATATAATAGTTTTTTTAAATAATGAAAATGGTTTAATGACTAGAATTAAAGATCCTAATAGAAATTGATAACCCATCGTCCTTTAATGTGCTAAACTAACACATCTCAAACGATGTTTTAATTTCTTTCAAATAAAAATTGGGGAATGGAGAGATGATAATTAATTATTCCATTAGAATTACAAAATTCTAGTACATTTATGTTTTTGTAGTTATCATACCATTTGAATTAGTATTGGTTAGGAAAGAAAATATAAAAAAAGAAAAGAAAAGAGTAATTTACCCTTTTGAATCAACCATCTTTGAGAGCCTTTTAAGGGGAGAGGACATGGTATTTTGAAGATACTAAGGGCTGTTAGACATGGGTGAGGATCTTGAAGATAGATTTTGGAAGAATATTAGAAAGGGACAAGGCTTGAGAGGGGTGAAGAGAATATGTATTGAGGGATGATATTTATAGTGGATGAATGGAGGGTTTTCATAATATTTATTTCCATAGCATATTATTTTACATCAAGACCATAAATAGTGACGATTCCATGAAAAAAAATAAAAAAAAGTGTATGTGATTTTAATAAAATTGGGCTTAAATCTACAGATCATCATCAATGACTCAATAAATCCATTATTTTGCATTTATAGTGAATCAGCGTATTTTATTATTCATAAAAAATTCAAGTATTTTATTAAAATCACAAAAAACGACGATAACCAATTTTGGACATGTAGAATCCAAAAATTAATTTTTTTCAAAAATAATTTTCTAATAATTTTTAATTTAATTTTTAATTAAAATCGAAATTTACTACAAAAACAACAATGTTAAACCATTCATTTTCTTATTCCCAAATATAGGTATATAGTACTTCCACTATAATCATATTTATATAGTATCATAGGTAAAGTTACTATTCATTTTGGTATGTCACTATTCATAAGGGTAACATTATTATTCATAAAGATATGTTATTATTTATAAAAAATTGGTTGGTTATATTAGACTCCAGATAGCATAATAATTGGTACTGTGTATGTTAGATTTTTCATAATGTTAATCACAGATGTGGAAAACCTATGTTTAAAGGCCACATAACACTTTTTAGTTCATTTTTGTGATTTCATGTGTTTATTTGACATAATTATAAGAAGGAAATTTCCACTTAAAACTTTGGGTCGTTACATTATTCAACCCCCCCCCCCCCTCCCATGAAATTTTGGCCTCCAAACTTCATTTAACATTCTAGGTCATAAATAGGTGTGGTTACTTTTCTGTCATTTCCTCCTCCGGTTCCCATGTTCCCTCTTCGTAATTTTTTGATCTACCACATTACATTTACCAGGTGAGTATTATTTTTATGTTGAACATTCTCTCTACAATATAATATCTTCACTGGCTACCCCACGTAAAAAACATCATTCTCCAACTATACAACCTCTCAGGAGAGTACATGTGAAGGATCTGGTATATAATTCTTTCATAGGGATACATGGAAGACAACATGTACTTTGGTCATGGTAAGTGGATGTACAAGTTGATAGGCCACACTCCTGACATATATCTAGAATCTCGAAGTGGCCGATGTACCTGGGACATAACTTTCCCTTGATCCCAAACCTCATAACCTTCTTCTATAGAGATATGCATAAAAATTCCATGTCTCCAACATTGAACTAAAGGTATCATCGATGAATATAGGAATAACCCATTTATCAACTATGGTATACCTTAATGTGCATTTAAATTGTATTCCACTTATCCACCATTTTGTTGATCATTTCATGTTCTAGAATCATACACTCACTAACTTCATCCCAACACGCCGGTGTTCTGCACCTTTTTCCATAAAGGGCTTCGTATGGTGCCATTCGAATGCACAAGTGGAAATTTTTGTCCTAGGATAATTCAACCAGTAGAAGATGTTGGTCCAATACTTCTTTTAATTCCATAGAACATGCTCTCAATACGTCTTCCAGTGTCTGAATAGTTCACTCATATTGGCCATCATTTTGGGGATGATAGGTCATACTGACGTTCAGTTTACTTCTTAGATCATGTTGTATACTTTTCTAGAACATCGATGTGAATCTCAGGTCTATATTGTATGCAATAAATAGTGTTATTCCATAAAGCATACCCACTTTTTTGATATATATCCACGGATTTTGATCCAATTTGAAGTCCTCATGAATTACGATAAAGTGAACTGTCTTTGTATGAAGATCCAAAATGACCCATATAGCACTGTTTTCTCTATATTTTCTTGGAAATCTAGTGAATATATCCCTAGAAATGTTCTCCAACATCCATGTTAGTACGAGTCATGGTTTCATAATCCCCATATAATTTTCCTCTAATCCTACACTTTCTAACATACCTGGAACTCTAATGTATATTCACAAATCTCCCTTTCCATATTGTCCCACCAAACGTTTTCTCAGAGATCTCGATACATCTTTGTGCTTCATAGGTGAATAGAAAAGATCGAGCTATGTTTTTCAATAAAATGACTCTTCATTATCTCTTGATCTAATGGTACACATAATCATGACCCAAATCCTACAACGTTATCCTTTTCAATCAAGAACTCAATGGATTTTTGATTTTTAATGGCTTACACCCTTTTCTGGAGTTCTACATCTTTTCTTTGACCATCCATTTTTTTCTCTATGTGGTATTATTAACAACACATTTGAGAAAGGATTGATGATGTTTCTCCCTTAATGATTTCCATGTCCAACCATTGAAAATTTAAGAATATGAGATCCTTTACAATTCTCATCATTGATAAAGATGCAAGATCCTTTGTACTTATAGCATCTTCCACCTTATTTTCCTTATTAGGGTGGTAGTTTATTATGCATTCATAATCCTTGATGATCTCTCTCCATCTTTATTGGATAATATTAAGCTCTTTCTATGTGAATATATTTTCACACTCTTAGAATCAGTATATGTCTCACACTTCCCTCCATTGAGATAATACCGCAAAAGTTTTAACGCAATGATCATAGACGCCAACTCTAGATCATTGGTAGGATAGTTTTTCTCAGGAATTTTTAGTTTCCGTGATTCATAGGCTATCAGTTTATCATTTTTCATTATTACAAAGCCCAATCCCTTCTTTGAAGAATCACTATACACTACAAAATGTTCTCCACTTATTATTACTGTGAGTACTGGAGAAGTGATTAGACTCTTTTTCAACACCTTAAAACTATATTCGCATTCTTGAGACCAAAAAAACATTACCCTTTTATATGAAAGCTTGGTCATTGTGTTTGACAACCGAGAAAAGTTTTTCAAAAGTCAATGATAATACCTTGCTAGACCCAAAATGTTGTGGATCTCTATTATAGATGTTGGCTTGTGCCACTCTTCAATTGACTTTGACATAGAAGTGTCCATGGATATCTCTTTTATGGTGGTAACAAGTCCCAATAATGATACTTCCTCCTTCCAGAACTCACATTTACTGTACTTTTCATAAAATGTCCCCCTTCTCAATGTCATTAAGAAAGTATTAAAATGATCCTCATATTCTTCCATGATCATGGAGTATTTCATAATATCATCAATAAAGTCTACGAATTTTTTTTTGAGGTAGTATCAAATGACTATATTCATTAAATTAGTGAAAATTTCAGGATCATTAGTAAGTCTGAGGGGAGTAACTATGAACTCATTGTTTCTATATCTCATTCGAAAGGAAGTCTTGGCAATATTTTCCTTCCTCACCTTTAATTGGTGATATCCCGACCGAAGGTCCACCTTAGAGAAAAACCAGGCCCAATGAAGATGATCAGCCAAGTCATCCATTTGAGGAAGTGGATACATATTCTCTTTCATGATTATATTGATCTCATGATAATAAATGATGAGGCGTAGGATCCATCCTTCTTCTTGACGAAAAGAACTGGTTCACCCCATAGTGAAGCACATGGGAATATAAAACCCTTGTCCAAATTATCCTATAACTTCTTCTTCTGCTCTTCCAACTCAATAGTGGCTATTCTATAAGGTGTCTTTGATATAGGCAATGAATCCAAAATAATTTCAACTGAGAACTCAACCTCTCGACCAGGAGGAAGACTAGGTAACTCTATAATGAATAAACAAGTGTAATCTCTCATGATGGGAATGTCTTCAGGCATGATATTATCATTTTTCTCAATCATTTGATCTATAAATTATTTCCTATAAGAAATTAATATCCATACTCAAGACACTAATTCTAAATGATATTCATCATCCTTCTTACACTTGGAAATAATTTTAGGATGATTCGGTATGTAAATAGGGATTTCCCTTTCTCGATAGTTGATGTTCTCTTTGTATATGGATATTCAGTCGATGTCAAAAATTGCATCGAGCTCCATTAAGGGAAGGAAGAAAATATTTTCAGGAAGGTTTAGTTCGAAACAATTAACTAGGGAAGAATTATAAACCATAGACGTAATAATTTCTCCATTCAGTATTCTCAAAGATAACCTTTCCTCCAAATTTGGAGGTGGTTCTTGTATAGTTATAATAAACATGAAATATAGGAAAGAATGTGTAATCAAATAGTATCTTCACCATTACTGAATGAATAAATTGTGTACCTTTCACCGCATGTTTTAACAGCTCCACCCAAGAAGTAGTGATATCATAATCACTTCCATGTTTCCGTCGAGTTTGTTAATAATTCCCTCCGAAAACCATTGGATTTGGGAAACTATTTTAATAATTCTCATGATCCTTGTAGTTGTAAAACTGCAATACAATTAGAGTGTTGATCTGAAACATTCTTTCCTCTTTCATATTAGTGGGATTCTTTATATACCTTCAGTAGTTCTTGTCCTGATTTCCCATTCTTCCACATTTGAAGAAATTATTTGTTCCCTTTAAGAAATTTCCAAGATTCTTCTTCCCAAAATATTTAGAGGTGCGATATTCATGCCTATTTTCATCATGGGATTATTTTTGTTTAACCACCCATGTTTTTCTCCATTTTCAACTACTTGAAACTGTTCCCATAAGACCAGTGAGAGTCTTCAATCTCAACTTCATCCTTTTGGGAACAACAGAAAATCTTTTCATAACTATCAAAGTCTCGATTCTCTGACACCTAATGTAGACTCGAATATAGACCATTAATGAAGATATCCACCATGATTTTGGTGTCCATGACAAATCCATAGGTGTACCTTGAAAACCGTGTAAATTTTATTTCATATACCCCGATGGAATCGTCTTACTTCTTCTTGAGTTTGAGGAACTCTCAGTCTATCTTCCGACAGAGGGTTTGGGGAAATATTTATTGAAAAACATAATCTTGAATTCCTCCTGTCTGTCGAATAAATTTCCACTTAGTACATTGTATTCTTGATCATTTTCCAATGTTTATCTGTTTCCTTATCAAAATGATAGACTGCCAGTACAACATTATCTTTTTCTGAGCACTAGAGGATGGAGAATATATTTCAATGGTGTTAATACACTATTATATGAGTAGGTAATCAAAAGATCCGCTAAACATGGGATGTCTTTTCCCCATCAGGATTATAAATCAGCTTTCTTTTTCTTTAGAGGAAGAGGGATATCCCCAAGTTTCATGTTATTATTCATAACTTGAGCTATCTGAGAAAGTACTATCATGAAGTTTTGAGCACATGTTCCCATCATATAAAAAATATTATTAAGGAAATCGTCACATTTCTTATCACATTGGCTATTAGAACGTGTTCTTCTATATCCCACCATTAATAAAATATAAAAAACATTCAATTAGAGGGCTTCAATACATAGTTATTGAACATAAAAAAGGAACCTTTTTAAAAAAAAGGATAAACTTGTAATGGAAAAGTATATCATATCTTTTTATTCCTTAGGTTTAAATCTAGTAAATCCTCGATATATTTATTATCTTATATTATTGTTATATTTTTTTCTCTTAATAGTGGTCTGTACTAAGATCATGAATTTACAAAAGCATATCCCCTGGGAGTGTCATTCCAAGAGTGTAGCAAGGACCATTGTAATGTACCAGGATACCACATATCAGGCCTAAAACACTTTGTCAGTGTTTTCAATCGAAGCTAAATCTATTCCAGATCCACCTCTACCTGTTTGTATCGAGATGAGCATGTATGTTATTGATAAACCACTTGCTCCAGACTTATATAAATTTAGGGATTGATTCTTATACATAGTCTCATATTTAAGGTTCTCACTAAGGTGCCCTATTCCAAACTCAAAAAATAACAAGAACATCCTATGTTTCCAACTATAGTGTCCCTATAATTTTACATATAAAATTACATGATTTTAAGCATAATTATACATCAGTGTAGAAGCCACAGATATTAAATTCTAGTGTCTTGGAAGACTAGGTACATAATAAATAATTATAAAAACAAATTTTTATTTAACCTCCACAATGAGCTCATGTCATCAATTATGCTCATATATCTGTGTAGGATAACCTGGGGATAAAATGAACAAATGGATGAGAAAAAATCCCCATAAGGGAATAACCATTAGAATAAAGCATTAACACATGAGATAGAAGGCATACCAAGATGAATAAAAAATATCATGTAACATATGTAATCATAAAATATAAACATGGAATATTAAAAACAAAGAGTCATCGTAATGTTATAGAATAATAAAACATAAATTTAGTATGATTCAAGGTTATCCTCTAATATTTTTTTCCACAGTATTACAAGCCAAGGCTAACCGCCAAGACCGTTCCACATAGTAGGACAAGCCATGTCTAACCACTAAGACCAGTGCACATAACATATCAAGAGACTCAACATTACCCAATGCATTATAGTGATATTTGGGCCCACCCATATGAGATTTTCATTAAAATGTTTCCCACATAATGTATCATACATAGTCATTCATATATAAAAAAAGGCTTACCCATGGAAAAGATTGCGTACCTTAATCCTGACACTAAGAATAAAAAATGGTCATATCATAAAAGTGTCTATTAAAGAAATGAATTTTAACATAAATGGACACTAATAAAGAAACATAGGAATATATCATGGTATGTGATGTCAAACAGAAGTGACAACTTGTGAAAATATTATTGACCAATTTTAAGCATTAAAACTTTTTTGTGCGGTTTTAATGACAATAATATAGATCCTTTATAATAAAAAAGGGTTAAAACATTTATATAAAACTATAAGTTAACTAAAAAGGTTTTAATAATTAAAAATACAGATTTTATAAATACAATGGTGGCTTAAAACATAATATGGAGTTTAATTGAAATCAGTTAACAATTCGAGGAGTTCCCTCAAGATAGGTTTGCTTATCGGGAAGTATTGAGGAGGGAATCACTTAAAAACATTAATATTCAAAAAGGAGAATGATGGAATGGTCATGAAAAGTTAATTTGTTTTATTTTCACATAATTTTTAATATTCACATAAATAGATAATATATGTTCATTTCTGTAGAAAAATTACAAGGTAATGCGACAAAATAAAGGAGATTCAAATAGAATTCTATACGGATTATCGGCATAGTATTAGGTGTACATAATAGGGTTTCATGAGATATAAATGGGTTTCTAATAAATTATAAATAATTAAGGAATTATGGGATATGTGAGAAATCATACCCCATCATTAGGGATTACACATAAAATGGCATAGCATAGAGGAAATTCTAGAATAAATGTGAAATGGAGAGAATCCCTTACCTTAAGTCAGATGGTGTTCTCCACATATTATTAATGATGTGAATAAAAAAATTAGGATTATTAATTAATAATTAAAAAACCTCTTGTATATGAAATTTATTTAGTATAACCTTTTTATGTTCATTCATGGTCTTTTTAATGGGTTTTGTGGGTCCGTTCATTTTTGGGTTTTTTACGATCGGTTTACATATGTTCATGAATAGAAAATCAAGTAAAATTAGATTTTTTTCTAATATTGAAGATATATGTTGTTAGTGAACATCTATAATATTACAAGGTTATAAAATTCATTTGTTTATTCAGAGTGAAGTTGAATAATTATATAAAACATAAATGCTTGAATTAATTTTAGTGATTTTGCACATAATTATATTTTTTGTATTATTATTTTACATCATGAGTGAATAAGGAATATAGGTCACTAAATAAGAGAACATACACATATAATAGTATAATTAAACCATAAAAATTTCTTAATGACCATAATTAAATACATTAATAAAAATTGATAATCTGTCGTCCTTGAATGTGGTAAATTAACACATCTTAAACGGTGTTTTTATTCCATTCAAATAAAAGGTGGAGAAAGGAGAGATTATGATTAATTATCCAATTAGAATATAAAAATTCAAGTACATTTATTATTATATATTTTTCATAACATTTGGATGAGTATAGTTTAGGAATAAAAATTTAACAAAGGAACATAAAAATGAATGAAAAAAAGAGGAATTTTACCTCTTGATTCAACCTTCACTAAGAGCCTCTTAAGGGGAGAGGATTTGGTCATTTTAAGAGATTAAGGGTTACTGGACGTAGGGGAGGACCTTTAGGAGATATTTTGGAAGAATATTTTCAATGAACATGCCTTTAGATGAGTGATTATATGTGGTAAATAGTGGTGGTATTTATAATGGAGGAGAGGAAGGTTTTCATTTTATTTAATTACTTAGATTATTATTTTCCATCAGGACCAAAAATAGTGATGATTCCATAAAAAAATAGTAATAATATCATCTGAGTTAGATGCAATTAGGATTACATCATCATATCATCCTCAGTGACTCAATAAATCCATTATTTAGCATTTATCATAAATTATTGTATTTTACTATTCATAAAAAAATCATGTATTTTAGAGAAATCCCAAAAATTCACCATGATCATTTTTTGAAATGTATAATCCAAAAATAAAATCCATTTTTCAAAAATAATTCTCTAAATAATATTAATTTATTTTTTAATTAAAATCACAATTTACTTGAAAGACTTTAATTTTAAAACATTTATTTTCTTATTCCCAGATATTGGTATATCATTCATCCACTTGAATATTATTTATATAATATTATAGGTAAGGTTAATATTCATTAGGATATTTCACTATTCATAACGGTAACATTATTATTCATAAGGGTATATTAAAATAAATAAAAAATTAAGTTGGTCATATTAGACTCTAGATAACTTACTGGTCATAACTATGTATGACAGATTTTTTGAAATTCAAATAACATGAGTGATAAAAATATGTTTAAAGGTCACACAGAAATTATTAGTTCATTATATAGTGATTTAATGTGATTATATGACATAATTATTAGAAGAAAAGTTTCGTTGAAATCATTGGTTCATTACATTAACCATGAATTCCGAGGAGCTTAGGGATATGAGGTGCTTAGACTGTGTACTGTGGTCCTAGCATGAGATCTAGGAGTGGGGATCTTTCATCTATTTTACTTTTCACGTTTTCATTAAGTTAATAAACTTTTCTGGATGGGAATATATCTTTCCCTTTTCCTTTCAGTGTTCACTTCTGTACTCATATTGTTTAGTAGTCCAAACATGCTAGGTTTATTTACAGTTATGTATTATCTTTTACACAATTACCTTTACAATTTTGTGTTTAGTTGGTTGTGTTTTGGGTAAAATTACCTAGGAGAAGGCCTCCCTGTGTTTTTTGGGGACTTCGACACTTGTTTCCACCCGTAGATTAAGGAAGTGGTCTTGGGTGTAGTTTCGGCTCAAGCCCCAGCATGGGATAGGTTTTGAAAATAAATGATAATACAACATAGTTAATATTTGAAATAAAAATAAATTTTTTAGATTTATTTATTTATGGAATTTACATAATTCAAAAATAAATTATAAAATTTTTACAGTTGCTTTATTTAAGAAACACTTATCAAATTTTTATCTCCTAATTAAATATTATACTTAAATAATTATTTATTTATTTCTATTTTTTATTCCAAAATAAAATTTCAATATTATAAATATTTAAATACATTTGTTTAATGTTTTAAACATCATTGATAAATCATCTTGTTTGCATTCAAGGTGTTAATTTATAGGTATGAATTTTGTTTCTAATACGCTGAATTTGGTTCATATTTATCAGTTAGCATGAATTTAAAGGTTGGTTATAATTAATTAATATTTTTTATTAGAAATAATGATATAATTTTGGTCTATATTGATTAAAGTAACATTGATTAGAGGGATATAGGGTCCTATTACTAACTGGTAATAGGATTATTCCTTTTTTAAACAAAAGGGGTGTTTATCTATCTCTCCAAGATTCATCTAGTGGGGATTATTAAATTTTAATTGATTTTAATCCTTTACATGATAGGGTTTAATGTAACATATTCATGGGTTATTTTTTTCCATGTATAAATATAATTTCAATTTAATTTGGCTATTAAATGAGTTATACATCTATAAGGATTGAACATACTTAAATTCCGGAAGTAAGAGAGATTATATGTAGGATCATTAGAATCATGAATATGTGTAGAGGAAAAAACATGAGATAATATATCGAGGTAAAATACACTCTCATATGTTAGCTATTTGATTCCATCAAAACCAAACCTTTATTAGGACCTTGATCATGAAAATAGGTGGGTTCATTCCAAAGGATGGTGACCATTGATTATCTAGTAAGGAAATAAATTAATGAGGTGACCCTTAAAGTTAGGTTCCTTTTCTTTTGAATTTTTATTGGATTACACTTATCTTGGTAACACTAAGAGTTAGGATACCATATATATTATATTGAGTTTATCTTTATTACATATTTGGAAAAGATTTTTTTATTCTAATATCAAAGAGTCATATATGACCGGATTTATATAGTGGCATACATAAATAAATAAATAAATTAATAAATAAATAAATTATTTCCAATCCCAATAAAGTTAATTTATAAAGAAAATATAACACTCATCTTAGTAATGGATATGACGGATTTCGAAGGGTTATGATTTTTGTTGGCAAATATTTAAACAAATCCCTCCATAAATTAATTTAAAATATTATACTCATATGATTAATGATTCAATTTTATATATGATAACATCATCATTGAAAAATATTACTTTGGGAAAAATTCCTTATAATGGAGAATACTAGTTTAAAAAACTCCATAGACTAGTATAGAAACATGATATAGTACTTATGAAAGAAGAAAAATTTTATCTATCATTATTACACCTTTCCATGAAACCAAATATTGAAGTTGTTCAGCACATGAATCTAGATTTGTTAGAATCATAGAATGATCAACTTATACTATAAATGATATGAAATTAAATAATTATAAATTATTTTTTCCCCTATAACATACATAATTTGACTGAGTCTCTTGATGACATGGTGCAATAGAAAATATCCAATATGGTTGATTCTCATTGTGGAATTGATTCTACAATAATAATTTTAACTATAGTAAAAAGTAAATAAATTTCAATTAATATTTACCATGTTTTCTCAATATATTAGGCATATATTAATTGGTCTATAGATGTTTAGGTTTTGGTATTGTATTGATAGTATAAGTGGGAGAAAATTCAAACCATGTGGAAGGAAAAAAATTAGATTGATAGTCAGAAAAGTATTTCATAATGTATCCAGTCAAGGCCTCTAAAACATAAATATAATTTTGGGAAGAAAATATAATGGTTAAATAAAATATAAATGTGAAAGATATTTTAATGGGATTCATAAAAACAATTTAATTCCATGTGATGTCATGGGATGGGTTTACAATTTAGTGACTAGTTTGGTTTTCCACATGGACACAAGCACACATCCACATATTCCCAAGGTTACTAACTAGCATTGAGGGTCTACAATAGTACCATGGGGAGAATATACACTCCTGATTATAGCATAGAAAAATTGTATAAAAATGAATAAAAGGATCAATAGTGTAAGAATAATTAAATCATCCAAATACAGAAAAAATATAGAAGTATAAATAATGATATTAATATACGAAATAATTTCTGTCATGATGTTATAAAAAATGGGAATACATATGATACATAGATGTAGACATATATGACATGATATAAAAAATAATTAAAATAAAAAACCTATCTCTAGTAGAATTTTTAGAATAAAATCGGTTCTATACACCCATAATTCAACCTAGAACTAAGAATCAACCATCCAATGTTGGGCGCTTCCCATTGTCCCTACCAGCAACCATGAAGTCTATTCATGTAGAACTCACCAAGACCCGAGGAGTAACTCTATAATCCATGAATAATCCAAAGAGGATCATGCTATATGTAAGGGATCCGTCCCAAATAATTTATTAGGGATAGAAATGTTATCATATCTATCATCCCAAGGAGTTATATGAAACTCCTTTTCTAATATCCTGTACGGAATCATGAAACATTATGTCCAAAATCTAAAGAAATGATATTAAACAACATATCTAAAATCTCACATCCAGAGATCAGGAAGTTTCATGCCCAACACTAGCCCTAACATTATCTCAACAACCATTAAACATGGGTGAGTAATAATAATAATAATAATCCATAATTCATGTAATGAATTTTCATAATCTAAGGGATGTTTCTCAACTACATAACATTTTATAAGTTAAGGGAATAATCCAATATATATATATATATAAGGGTCAGAAGAAATGTTCTTACAATTGAATCTCCCTAAATTCACTTATGCCATTATAATTTATATTCAATAAAATACCACATAGAAGGAGGTTTGTTCATATAGAAATTTATATGTTAAATGATTTTAATTAACACATCCAAAGGAGTGGAACTCATAATGGTGGATGACCTCTGATAATAAACTATGGCCTAAGGGAGAATTTCAAACATGACTAACAATTCAATTGAAGATAATTCATATTTTAATTCAACTTATAGAAGGTCTAGAATGATGAAAAATAACATGTGAAATAAAAAACATGGATTTTTTGGAAAATTACTATACCACATACCATATGGTTGTATATGACTCATCATCTAGTGTTATCCTGTAATCTGTTATAGAATGGAATAAATCTATGGAATTGATGAATACCTGGAAAATATGGAATATTAGTTCTCACAAATTTATAATTCCATATGGTAAGATAAATGATTAAAGGATTCATGAGGATTTAAGATCATAAATATTTGGATCTAACGGGTGGAACAACATGAAAAATGGATGGTAGATGGATGGGGGGAACCATAACTCCAATGGGAGGAAGACGGGAGCCCAAGTGGAGGTGTTGTGTGTGGGACATAATAAAGAGATTTAGATTATAATCAATTTGGATTAAAAAGAAAATTCCTCCACTTTTAAGTATATTAGACACATTTACAACAAAAATATATGAATTATATTATGAATTAACTCTCATTATGGGGTATTCTTATTCCACTAATTTCCTAAGAATTATTTACACCATAAATTAATAATTTAGGGCATTAAACTCTGATTTATGCTATATGATTATCTGAAACCATATTTTTATTGTAGTTTATCTAGAACTACTAATTCTTCCAAAAACCCTACAATTTCATTAGATTTGTCTATTTGGATCGAAATCAAAGCTGAAAATAGGGTATTAAACCTATTGAATGATGGGATTTAACATTCCTTATTTGGTAAAATTTATAATACTAAATTATTTGGTTTTTAATTGTATATGATACCCCATGTACACCATATAAATATTATAAATATATAGGAGATCAAAATCCATTAAATAATTAATCAATCTTGTAATTTTTATCTAATTAATGAATCAAATAGTTGATTAATTGCGATGAATCATGAAATTTCTAAATCATGGATTTAAATGAAATGGAGAATATTATGCTTAGATTAATCTATGCACAATATTTTTATTTTCATCATAATTTTCTCATATGACAAGAGATGTTGTTGGTTATCAAATATTTTTTTTGAAAAATTAGAGATATGGGTTCTAAAAAACATAATTTATGATTCAAAAAAAGATATGACATATTTGAGATGAATATAAGGTAAAAAAAATTATCTATGATTATGAACTAAAATATATGTTTGTTAAAATATGTAGGATATGACCCCATCACCCATCAGTGAAATATTTTAATTAATAAAGTATTAATTTTAATGTTTTAATATAAACACATTTAATACCATATATTATATAGATATAATATTTTTTTGTCCAATATTCTGACATAAAAATAAATTATTTTTATTCCATTACATAAAAGAGTTTATGTGTCCCAACAAGATATTTTAAGGAGAATATAATGTCTAAGAAGAATGTGGGAGAATGTTTGTTCATATAAATTTTTAAGATTGAAAAATAAAATAAAATATTAATCATTTCAATGTAAATTTAACTAACTACCCTAAAAGAGTTTAGGGTATATTAGTAAATTGAAATGTGAAGAGTTGTATTTATTTTCGATGTGTATATCTCTCTATATCATAAATGATCTTAGGATGTGTTAGTAAATTAAATGTAAAGTATTTTTTATTGATAAAAAATTATATAATGAATAAAAATTTATAGAAATGGTTCCATGAATGATGATGATGATGAACTTAGAAAATTTCTAACTAGATTACATAAGTTATTAACATAATAACATTTTAATTTTACATGTTAAATAGTATGAATATTATGGTAAAAATTATTGATTTGGAATATGATTCTAAAATTACAAAACTATTAACAAATTATTTCCTAATAGAAGTTACTCACTGAATAGTTTAGTGGGTGGGTTTTATCATATAGTCACATTGATATGGGACATGAATTTAATTGAGAAGTAATGAGTCAAAAAATGATAAGTGTAACAAATAAAAGTCCAATAAGATAGTGTGTAATATATTATATGAAAATAAGGAAACATATGTAGGTTTTTTTCATCATTATTAAAAAAATAGGAATATAATATATCTCATCTAAAAAAATCAATCTATACTTTATTATTATTACACGTTGGCTGGATAATCAGCTGAAGTGAATTGATGATTGACCGCCCAAAGTATGAATTTGAGAAATCCCCAACTAATGTTTTATATCATTTATTGTATGTTGTGACAAAATATAAATGTTACTGTGCATAGGATATCATATATAGATACGTGATATGATAATATGGCATAAAACATATTTTAAAAATAGGTTGATCCACTATGTATATCACATTGAGTATCATACACAATTTATTTTTTGTACTATTGGTGTATGATTCATATTTGGAATTTCATATACTGTTATGAGAACTATAATATATTAATTTCTTTCTTACACAAATTTATTGGATCACTTAATGAAGTGGTGGTTGGGTATATTATTAATCATGTCATTGGTTGGAGCTTAATGAAGATGGTAATTTTCCTCTCATATGACAAATATGACATCTGGTTCACCAATTTCCATAGACAGAGTATTACTATAACTAATTAATAAATATGATTTTAATATCTATTTTGGAATGGTTGCAATGATGTGTTCATCTAGTTAGATGAATGAAATATGATGAATTCAGCAAGTTGGTCGATGTATACTTAGAGGCACAAGAATATATGAGTTTCCATACAAGATTGGCATACTCTGTGTCTTGTGGTTTCTTGATATCTTTTATAGAGGTGTTATATGAAAATTAATTTATATATCTAATTCAACTGGCAGAAATATGTATATATATATTTGATAGAGATAACTCCAGGCCCCTATATAGATTGAGTAGCACAAATTCATTCCTGTGGGATTCTATTTTCATACATTTATTAATTTAAGAATTCATTTTTATTATTAATGGTTAAACGGTCCACGAGGTCACACAATTTAGATTATTGAATGGGGATTATGTTTTATAAAACATAGAGAGTTGTACTAAAAAAGTTTATAGTTTCTCAAAAATGAGTTTTGAATGGAAATTTATAGTGTATTTCATATGACATGTGTATCACCGATATATTTTTTAAAATATAATTTTTTTAACAAATTTTATAATTTCTAAATAATTTTTTACATGCAACATTGAGTTTAAATAAAATGTGACATATTTCTAAAAATAAAAATTAAATATGATTGGTATCATATAGCCCTTGGAATGTTGGAAATTAATATGATTAAAAAAATAATAAAAATATATGGTTTAAAAATGTATATAAATATATAAGTAATTCATTGGTGACTAATTATTTATAAATAATAATAAAAACAATATGAAAATAAGTAATATCTTTTTCTGAAAAATAATTTTTAAGCGTAAAAATATGTTTTATCTCAATAAATTAAATAAAAATATTTTTTTGAATCATTTTAATAAAATTTCTATATAATGTATTCAACTAAATATTTAACATTCATCTTATGTGTTTTATATACCTGTGTTTGGAATAAATCCGTTTTTATGATAAAAAATTGTATTTTTCTAGAAAGTAGTTTTATTGCCTTTTTCACACTAATTTTGATATTTATTTTGTCTGATATTAGAAAATATATTTGAAAAAACAAAATTAAATTTAAAAATAATAATGAAAAAATTATATTCGGGTGATTTTTTGAGAACATTCTAAGATGATAAAATTTTCAATGAATAGTGAAAATTACTGGGTTTTTATTTGAATTAACATATTTTTGATAATTTACTAAAAATTTAAATAATTTTTAGATGGATTTAAAAGATATATTAGTTCAATTAAATATATGTGAATAAAATTTATTTAATTTCAATCATTAATATATTTTATTTAAATATTTAAACTTCTTAATCTTTTAAGTGTTTTCTCTTTGAAAACCTGCTTTCTCATCATGTTTGTGGGATTGCATTAAAATTAAAATTTCCCACATAAATAATAATAAACTATTAAAATGGATTCCATATTTGGTATCATCAAAATTTATAATATCTAATTAGTTCAAAGTCATTTTTGACTTTAATGAATAGTAAAAATGGTAAAAATTATTTACTATGGTTAAGGTAAAAATTTGTTTACCAGTGGTAAAAGTAAAAAGACAAAGGATAAAAATGAACCAAAAAATATTAATGAAATATTATATAGAAATAATTATAAATTATAAATTATATTTTAAATAATTTCCCAATTTTTTGTTTTTTCAATGTGAAAAACTTCGGTACACATTTGTCTTTTCAAAAATTACAAGTGTGCAACTGAACTCGCTTATAAAAGGACAACACATACTCTCCTCTTCACACCTCCAAAACAATTTGGTTTGGGAAATACCTTAAAAATGACATCTTTTCTTCTATACTCTCTTCCCAAAAGGCTTAGTTTGGTCAAAAATTCAACCATAAGAGGATTTTGGTTGAAACCCAAAGAAATCATTCAAAGAAGAGGAAAAATCCCTAACTGAGCATTGTTTTTTTCTTCCCCAACTCCAGAAATTATTATTGAACCATGAATATATAATAAAATTTTTATATTGAAAATAAAATTATTTTATTTCATTTTTAATTTCAAAACCTAAATCATTATTTTTATTCATCAAATGGGTTGTGAAATCAATATTCATGTGTATGGCGGGCTACAACCTCATGAATTGATGTCATTTGTTTTTACATTACCAACACTCATGGCTAGATATAATGATGGATTAAATATTTATATATGATATTAATGATATTATTATACTTCTATAATTATTCTATCACATATACTATTTTACCTTCCAATCTCTAGGAATTCAATAATGTCGCTCGTGTGTACGATGGACTACCGCCTCACAATGTGAAGTGATTCATTGAAACTTTACATAGAAGGTAATAAATATGGATTTAAAGAAAATATTAGATATATATGAAATTAAAATGATTCCTCAATTTTAATATATTATTTAACTTTATTTGTTTCAATCTGTTGAAAAAATCAAAATAACATTCATGCGTACGTATGGCCTACGCTCTCCATGAATAGTGTATTTCAGCATTAAATTTTTTATATTTATATAAATACTAATATAAATGACATATATAATCTTTATACCAATGAAAATTTTTTAAAAATTATGGTAAAATTCCCAAAGTTAGATAAAAAACAAAACATGCACAAAAAAACATAGCAATTAGCACCCAAAACTTGTTGTTAACAATGAATTTTTAATAAAAGAATTATAAATTGTAAAAAATAAATCATATACGATATGATATATTAAATTATGGTTATATAATTGATTTATAATAAACCAATACATGTTATAAATGAGTTTCAACCATGAATGAATGAAGTTGAGACTTATGCTATGGGATTTTTATCTCATTTTTATTTTCTGTGAGACACAATCCATATGTACTATTTTTTAATATTATTTGGAGTTTTTATTGCCAATGAATTTAGTTTAATAATTTTATCATAAAAATGTTTTTTTATTTAAATAAACATTTTTTGGCTATCTCTTTCATGGGGTTTATAGTTCAAAAGTAACAAATTTGGTAAGTCAATATTTCCTCAATTTTCCTTCCTAAATTAATATGTAATGTTATGTAGTTATCTTCTTTTATGAGGTGTGTATAAATACCCTTTGACATGTAATATAATAAATCTATTTATTCTCAAGAAATTTTAATTTTAATTTTGTTTTATTCTTTTATCGGTATTACAATTTAATGTTTCCATTGTGGTAAATATTTAATGTTACAATTTCATCATCTATCTAGATTATATATGACTATGTTTATGATGGTAAAATTTTGTGATCCATCTCTAAAAAAATTCAATAATTTTCATCTCTTGTGGTTATATCTTGTGAATAAATGGATTCCTTTAATATTTATTTCTTTTCTTCTCAAGATTTAATGTGTATAGAATCAACACTATTATATTCCATCATTACAAATCATTTCATTGATGTTTCCTTTATAATAATCCAAGGTTATTTTAAAATAAAATTGTTCTAAATTTTTATTATAATTTTAATTTTTTTAAAATTATAAAGGATATTTTCCATGGGAAATATTATAAATGATTATATATAATCATATGTATGTTTTCAAGGTTATTTTCAAATAAAACAATTTCCAAAATAATTTATACATTTTTAATTTTAAAAATTTATATTCGAGGAATTTTTTTAAAGAAATGTTATAAATTATTTTTAAATATTTCTTTATACAATTCCAAAGTTGTTATCAAAGTAACGGATTTAAAAAATATTTTATAAATTTTTAGTTTTAAGAAGATAATTTCAAAGAAAAGTTATTTTCCCCATGAAATGTTCTAAATGATATTTCCAAACCAATTTCCATACAAGATGACATCCTATGATATTACTTATGATTATCTACAAATATTATCAATGGATAAAATTCTTATTTTTTCTCTAGATGGTTTATATTTATGATTAGAATATATTAATGAGTCCAATTTATCTTATATGGGTTTTATAATGATATAAATCTTATAAAACCTACTAAATTTCATGGGTTTTGATATCATGAAATGATTAAATTATTTTGAAAATTGTATGTTATCCAGATTTTAGTTTATGAAAAAATGTTTATGAAACCAATTTCATTTAATGGGATATGAAATCATTAATGATTTATGACATTATAGTCCACATACGTTTGATTTTTTGTGTGACAAGTGGGACCTATATCCCCATAAAATGTGTTGGGTACGATTCCTATATTATAAGATAACAATTTGAAATAATTTTACGGACTTGATCTAATATGGGAAATATGTGTGTCCTAATCCATTGAGGGAAACAGGTGAGTCATGATCCACTATGGGAAACTAGTTCATCTTGGTCCACAATGGAAACTTTTGGTATGTCCTAATCCACTATTTTGATGATCATGGTAGTTAAACTCTAAATGTGAAATGATTTTCTATATTTATGATGTAACCACAATTTTAGGACATAAACATATAGTTTATGATTGATTAATACTGATTTCTAACTCTAATTAACATTTTTTTGTAAATGGTAAAGACTTATTCCAATAATCATGCGTATGATATAATATAGGTTGGGTATGAACATATTAAGTTATGATAATAATCACAAACCCTTATTATAATATTATTCATTCATTGACCATAAATTCTAATATCATATAGTTATTCTTACTATGAATTTAAGATCGCCCTTCTCATGTTTCATTCTCTAGGTTATAAAGAATGGTTTTGGTAGGGTATTTCTCATAGGGGTCCTATATGAGAAGATATTTCGGTGAGATATTGAATATCATTCATGAAATAAGTTGATTGTGTTTCTATTCTCTAAAGACTCTAAAATTTTACATTCATTAGGCTTGTGTTTATAAAATTTATTGAATACTCCTCTAAAAATATGTATTTTAATTTAAAATAATCTAGAGTCATTATAGTTTTTATCAGAGGAAGGGCTTAGTTATAATTTATAAACTAGTATGAGAAATATTTAGTGAAAAACCTTGATATATTTCTATATATGTGTCTTAGGATGTATCTAAGGATATATCAAATGATGAGTCAAATTATAGAAAAATTCCCTAAAATTTAGCTAAAGGATACACTAAATGATTTTCCAGAAATTATATCAATGTATGGATAATACAAGTGCATGTGGCTATGAAAAAGAGGTTCATAGGGGTGATAACATAGAATGGGAGTATTCAGATGGACTCAATCATCACCTCATGCATTACAAAAGTCTGCACTACACACCTAATTGGAAAATCATGGGGGATCTTCATTAGAAATTTGTATACTGTTTATGAACCATCAGAAAGGGTTTATATAATGACCATGAATGGCCGAGGATATGCATACAATGTATGATATTGAAAATAATATTTCATGATTTATTCATACTAAATTTTATTATTCATTATTAGGTGGTTTCCCACTATGATTATTATTACTGGCACTCTTCTATGTGGTTTTAGTCAATGGTGGGAACAAGAAGGATATAGTTTAATGTATAATGGGATAGAAAATTCTTCGATGAGAGGAAAAATGGGATGATGGCTGGAGTGAATGATATTTTGATTATTCCTAATTTGTTATCATGATATATAATTAACAACATGAAACATAACTAACTCTCATACTCACTAAGGGAGGGGATGATAGAGGTCCTTGAGTGTCTAGGTGGTTGAGACCATAGAGGAATGATGATTCAGTTTCCTATATAACAATAATATGGGAAGAAGAACTACATGGAATATTAGGAATGGGAATATATTTTGAGTGTTAAAAATAAATATTTAAAGATAGAAATTTCATATGAAAAATAAGATGTTTAGTTAATGAAATTGATGATAATATTGGTCTCCCTATGATATTATCAATGGTTCAATGTTTCAAATTTCTAATTTATGAAAATTATATAAATTGATGTCCAAAATAGAAATCCCATGAGATGAATCAATTAAGTATGAACTTGAAATTTCAATAATATTAATGATTAAAAGACTATCAATGAAACATGAAAGGAAGGAAGTGTTAAAAAATATGATGAAGAATACTAGTTAATGGTCCATAAAAAAAAGTGGAAGGATTGAATCCTTCTTAAATTCTAATTCATGATTTATACCAAATGAAGTGTAAAGCATATAAGGATTGTTATTTAAAAGTATTTAATTAAGAAATTTCTAGAATAAGTTTAATGGTGTTAATTACCGAGAAATTTGATTTAATGGAAATGTGATATTTTATGAAAAATAAATTATTAATGGAAGATAACATATAATATATTCTTATTGTTGATAAAATGATATTCATGCTTCTTAAAGAGATGAGTAACATTGATAAATTAAACCGGATAGTACTAGTGACCCCAGAACAGATTGAGGATTTATTGAAAAAGTGTTTTAAGTTATCATTGATGGAGTTTAAATAATTTTTTTAATTTATTTAACACATTTAATAATATGTTATTTTATAAATAAATGTTTAATTTGTGAAATAATGTATGTTTTCATTATGGTTTCTTGTTAATTATAGTTATTACCATTCTTCAGGACAATATATGAACAAGGTACTCATATATTTAGCATGTGACTATTATGTTATACTTAATGAGATTTGGTGGATTATAGTTATGTTGATTTTGGAAAATTTGGTGAATTTATTTTAAATTTTTGAGTTCTAGAAGGGTAATATGCTTAAAAATTTATAGAATGGTTTGAATTTAATTTTGTAACAGGTTTTATAGATTAATGTATTATTTCACCAGATGAAGATTTATGTATAACCTATCTTAAAATAATTATTTTCTATAATAACTAGAGAGAATGAAGGACTTATAATTCTTTTATAGATTATAATTAGTGCTTATGATATGAAAAATTCATCTCTTAGTTTAATATATGATGTTTAATTTGATCAACACACAACCACATGATGAGATTGTGTTTATAATGTGGAATGAAATCAGGAAAGTATATCTTCACATGAAAATTACAAAAAAATTGTAAAAGGTACTTAATATAAAATGTCGATTATCAACATTATTGATGATATAAATGACCTTTTTACACCTAATTGGGTTATATATTTTTGGTTGTTAAATTTCCATTGAAAGTAATCTCTATCAATATTCATTGTTATTTGGGTGTTAGTTTTCTCTTATATATCCATTTCTCACATCCCGCCAATTTAATCTTATTTTAAAACCTTTTATGGGTTATTATAGATTACCTTCATACATATATTTCTCTATTTTCAAGAGGTTGTTTTATTAACCCTTTTTATAATGACTGTTTCACACAATGGTATTTTTAAATGTGAAACTATTGATTACAAAGAACAATTTCAAATTGAGATGAAAAAATTATTTATGGTTGGTAAAATGTTACAACACAAGATTTTAAAAAGTGTTTTTCAAATAAATTTAATATAATGAATAAATCTTGTTACTCAAAATAATGATTTTAAACTAAATGTGACATACTATAAAAATATTAAATATAAATATGATAGTTATTGAATGTCCATTTGAATAACAGGAATAAATAGGATTACCAAAATTATGAATATATATGGTCTACACATACACACACACAGATATATATATATATATTGAATTCATAGGTGTCAAATTAATTAGGAATTAATATTAAATTTTATTTGAAAAAAAATGGATTATTTTTCCAAAAAACAGTTTTAATGTGCACAAATATGATTTATCAAAAAAAATTCAAAAATATAATTTTATTAATTTGTTTTAGTTAAAATTATAGATTATATATTCAATCAAATTTTTAATATTTATATTATATTTTTTTCTTGAAAATAGATAAGAATAAATACAATTTGATTATTATAACTCTATTTTTATAAAAAAATATTTTTTATAAATAATAATTTTAGAATTATATTAGGTTGAATTTTTTATAATTTTCTAAGATGATATATTTTTCGATGAATAATGAAAAATACTAGTTTTAATTAAGAATGGTGATTTATTTCAAATAATATAATGTGGAATTATTTTTAAAAGGGAAATTAGATTAGTAATATATACATAAAAAAATTAGGCCATTGAAATAATTATTATATTTAATTTTTTTATAAAAACTTTTAAAAATTGTATTCCTTTTCTCCTTGAAAACATTCTTTATAATCACGCCTGGATGATTAGTTTTAAATTAAAATTTTCCACTAATGGGAATATAACATTGGTTAAATGAAATCCATATTTTTAATAATAATAATTTATATTTTTTAATAAGTTGTAAATAATATTTGACGATAATGAATTGTAAAAATTAAAAATATTATTTATTGTGGTTAAGGTAAATATTTATTTACCATGGTATGAAACCAAAATGATATGTGTTAAAAAAGACCCAAAAAATTTTTGAACACACATTTCATGGGAATATTTAGACCTTATATATTCTATGGCTAATAATGGACAATGTTTTATCATTTTGGAATGTAAAAAATGTTGGTACTGCTTTTTTTCAAAAATGGTAGGTGTGCCACTCACCTCACTTATAAAAGACCACCCTACTACTCTCTTATTCACACTTCCCAAACATTTTGGTTTATAAAATATGTTTCCAAATAACTTATTCAAATCTCTCTTAAAATCATAGATGCCTTATTGTTTTCATAAATCCAACCTAATAAGCCTTTAGTTTTATACCAAAAGAATATTTCTGATGTAGAATTAATGTTCCAAACCAAGTGTTTCATTTTTTTTATTCCTCCAACTCATTAAATTATTATTAAACCATAATTATATAATAAAATTATTATCTTAAAAATAATTGTATGTTATTATTTTAATTTAATAACCTAAATACTTTTCATCATCCTTCAAATGTATTATGAAATCATCATTCATGTGCATGGTGGACTACCACCTCATGAACCAATGTAATTTATTTTTCCATTACCAGCTCTCAAGTTTAGATATAATGAGGGATTAAATAAGTAAAAAAAAATTTATAATATTATTTTACTTATGGAATTTTTATATCACATAGACATTTTTCTTACCTTCCATTATATGGGAATATGATAACATCGTTCGTGTGTATAAAGAACTTATACATTGTGAAGTGATGTGATTCATTCATGCTTTATATTTGTGGTAATAAAGAATTGTTTAATTAAATTATGTTATATATATGAATTAAAAAATATTCTTAAATGGTAATATATTATTTAGCTTTATTCATTAAGAATATGTAAACATAGTTCACGCATATGTACGGTCCACCGTCTCCATGAACGTTGTAATTCATCTCTAATTTGTAGGGATTAATCTAAATACATATAGATTTAAAATATATGATATTTATATAATGGTTAAGATTATTTATGTTATGGAACTATGATCAATTCAATATGACAAAAAATAATGAAAATCCAAACATGCATGGAAAACAAAGCGGTTATCACCCAAAACCTGAATTTCACTTAGAATTGATAATAAGTGGGTAATAAATTATCCAATGTAAATTATATATGGTATGATATATATAATTATTATTTTTTTTAAATTTTTTATAATAAAAATAAATTTATTATACAATATTTTAGAATGTGTATGATGGATATTAACACTTACGGTAAGGAACTTTTGTCTTAATTTTTTTTGTGAAGCATGAGATATATTCACCATGTGTTTATATTATATATCATTTTTAATTCCCAGGAATTTATTTTATCATTTTAACACTTAAAAATTTGGGGGATTTATATTTTCATTTTAGGATATCTCTTTCATGGAGTATACTATTCAAATGTTAACAATGTTGAAATGTATTTGTGTCCCAATTTTCCTTCCTTGAGAGATTTGTTATGCACCTATTTTCTTTTATAAGGTGTATATACAATCCCATTGAATTTTAAAATCAATAATTAATTTATTCTCATGTTATTTTATGTATCATTTAATTTTATTCCATCATGAGGCACATAATTCAATGTTATTTATGTGGTAAATATTTTATGATAGAATCTCGTTGTTTATCGAGATAGTTTATGATTATGTTTGTAATGATAATATCTCATAATACATATATCATGAAGCTCATGAATTTTCTTATCCAATGTATGTGTTATAAGAATACAAGTTTTCCTTTCATTTTCCTCTCTTCATGTACTCAAGAATTTAAAAGGATATTTTTAATAAAAATCACTTATATTTATCTCTTGGGTCGAAAACCATATTTCATCAAAAACCATTTTTTCTAAAAATGTTTTAAAAACCCATTATAAATCCCCTCAATTATTTATAAAATAACTTTTTACCAATGTTGGAGGTTTATTATTTTAAATAAATATTCATGTCATTCTCAAAAAAAATCTTATTTTTCTTTTACCAAAAATTGGAAAGGAAGCGTCACTCTCACATGTTTCGAATGAATAAAATTCTTCTCCATCATTAATAATAATTAATTTGAATCTTCCTTTATAATCATCCATGGTTACCTTCAAAATAATGTTTTCTAAAAAAATTATTTTAAAATGTTTTTTTCTACTTGTAAAGGTATTTTTCTCCATATATGTTTAAAATGATTTTTAAATATTTGTTTATATATTTTCAGAGTTATTTTTTAAAAAAAGGTCTTCAAAAATATTTTGATGAATTTCTAATATTAAAAAGTGATTTTTAAATAAAATTTACTTTACTAATGAAAAGTTTTAAATGATTATTAAATATTCCTTTCTATTTTTTCATGGTAATTTTCAATGAAAATAATTTCCAAATTATTTTATGAAATTTTTGTATTAAGAATTTATTTTCAATGAAATGTTATTTTCCTCAACTAATGTTTCATGGGAACATTACAAAATAATATCCATTTTAGATGGAATCCTTTGATTCTACATATTGTTTACTAGGGATATGATCTAAGGATATCATTCTTGTTTTTTCTCTATGTTGTTTATGTTTATGATGAAAATATGTTTGTGAAACCCATTTCTATTATATAAGTTATATGATAATAAAATTATTGTAAAACCAAATTCTTTTCATAAGTTATGATATGATGAAATGATGAAATTATATTTAAACTTTTATCATTGAAATAGGTTATGATATTGGGAAATTGTTATGGAATCCATTTCATTTCATGTGTAATGATATGATAATGTTTTATTCTATTCTCGCTCTCGTACGTATGATTTACAATTTGTGGTGTGTGAGAACTATATATCTATAAAATTAATTGGGTAAAAATTTAAATCACATGAAATAATGATGGAAACAAGTCAATGTGCATGATCCACTACTGGATTTAGGTGTGTACTGATCCACAATGGGGAACAGGTGAGTCAGGATCCACTATTGGAAATAGGTGTGTCCTAGTCCACAATGGAAATTAGGTGATAAGTAATGATCCACTATATTGACGGTCTTGGTATTTAATATTGAATAATGAAATGGTTTTCTATATTTATATGTTTATTAACTTTTATGACATGATATTACAGTTCATGAGTTAATTATGATGATTTTTTACTCTTATGTCCCATTTTTTGTGAAAGGACAAATTATTATGCCAGAACACATTATTATGATCAATAAAATTTTGGGTATGAACTTTGTATGTTATGTTATTGATCACAATTTATTATAATTATAATATTATTTCATATTATCTTATATTGATTTCACCTATGTTTATCCTTTCTGAACATTTGAACACTCCCTTTTAATGATTTGGTTTATCTTTCATATAAAAATTCTCTCTCTTTCATTGTGTCGCTCTTAGAAATGTTTTCTATTATTTTCTCTCACTAACCATTTTATTTGGGTCATTCCATTTGAAATTTTTGGTTTTTTTAAAAATAGTGGGTACCACACAATTAGCACATGGTTAAGGGTAACTGTACCGAAATAGCCTTCAATTGATATTGTAGATTCACAAGATTGGTGAATAATTTAAGAAACTATGTGATCACCCTACTCTAGTTCACATGTTAATCAATTTTGATCCACAACGTCAGTGTACATTTTTTAAAATAGTTCATCCAAACGATGCATCTATCCTAGGAAACATAACATCTAAAATGACAACATTAACCTAACCCACTTTTAACCACTTTTTCATCTCCTCTCTCCCACACACAATTTCTCCATTCCTCATATATGAACCATATTCATCCTTCTCTCCGTGGTTGTAAATCAAGTGAAATATTCATCATGTTCTTCAATTAATATCTTGAAAAGGAACTCCTTTTCCATCATTTAACTTTCCTCCCAGTCACCATGATGGACATGGGTTTGTTGAATCCAAACCATATGGTGTGAACCATGATGTTTTAGGTTTCATCTTATTTTTATATGATCATAGTTCTTTGTGGTTTGTGGATTTAAAATAGTTATTATTGGTTCCATGTTTTAATAATAGTTGGTTTTATGTTCTATTACTATTTAATTAATTAAAAATGTTCACCTTAATTTCTAAATAATATTTTAAAGGGATTGATTTTTAAAAAGGGTTTTTTGGACTAATTATGTGTGTGGGTTGATTTTGAAACAGTTTCCATGTGTAATGGGGTTGAAATGCATCTAAAATTTCTTGTTTTTTTATTTATGTGAACTAAAAATGAGAAATTATTTGATTAAATAAGAAATAACACATGTGAACCCCAACCTTATGAGTGGGAAGTCTAGGGGAAGTATGTTAGGAAAATGACCAACCTCACTAGACATTACACTGAAATAAAATCCTTAATAAATAAATAATACAGTGGATGTGGTTACTTTATAAAATTGGGAATAGTTTTCTATAGTGGATCACAGATTAGAATTACTAGTAAATGTTCAATCACCATGTGTGTAAAGATCCTATGATGAGGATAGAACATAGTTACCCAATGGTTTCCCGTAGGGCGTGGGTTTCTCAAACTTATTTATTAATACTTCTTATATGTATTCATAAATGTTTAAATCATTTTTTATTTAAAAAAATTGACTACCATGTTTAATAGTTTCTAACAATGACAATTTATATAATTCTCGGGGCCTATGTCATGACTACCCCAAGCCCACCTTCCATAGGCCAGGGGCTGGTGACTAGAACCAAAGGCGTAAATCCCGATAAAAAGGGAAGGAATTTCCTTTATGAAACATAAACACACATACACACTCAGAGAACAGGTGGAAGAAAACACTAAGTGAAGCAGTAACAGGTATGCTGAATGTTCAGAGGGGCCAGAAATACAAGCCCAACAGATAGGTACAGCTATAACTGAAACAAAGTACAACAGAAAAGTCAAACAGCTAAATTGTGAAGTAGCTCCTGGATCATCCTTCGGGTTCCTACATGAAGGGTAAGTACAGATTTCCTCTTCACCACTACACGTTTGTCCATCTCCTCTATGTACCGACTCACTGTGAGATCCACAACCGGGTACTGTCCAGCTCTACAAGCCTCAACCATGACCTGTGTTGTCCGTCGTCTGCAACCAACACAACGAGGTGCAGGCATAGCCCGTGTAGGGGTGACTATAACATTACTCAGTAGGGACCATGAGACCCTCAAGGTCTCACTAAAACCAACAAGGATAAACCAAAATGAAATATATCCATAGATAACCTTTAATTAGGTATATGCCCATACATATACCTATGTTATCAAGTAACCCATCTCAATCTTAAGGTAAACACAAAGGTCGTTGACTCTGCTCAAACCAGGATTTTTTATTCACGATGATGAAAACACAGCTGCTGGAGGACTTATCCTCTGTTGAGTGCAGTAGTCCTGTCACAACTCCGAGGTGCCACTCACAAGCCTTAGACTGCTTAGTTACTCCTCCAGTCGAGTACCGCGGGTCGGACACCTGACAAAGTAGTGTTCCCCTGCCATGGGTCTACCACCTCACATAGTAGTGCTCCCCCCTCATAGCCTACAGATGAACTCCTCATGTTGAGTACCATGGTTCTGCCACCTCACAATGTAGTGCTCCTTCGCCATGGGTCTGCCACCTCACAAAGTAGTGCTCCCCACTAGGTTATTCAAGTCACTCCGAATCGAATCGGACAAGAAGTCATCAGGTCTCAGCCAACTATAATGTCACCGTACTCCGTGTGATCGTCTCTGGGAGGATCTGCTCCACAAGCCATTGGTCAATAATTCCAACTGTTATGTAATATAACGTGGGAGTATCTCAAAGAACTGCCTCATCATAGAGGTCTCAATGCAATAGACGACACGTCAATCGGACGCCCGGTCTGTGAGTTATTAGCATTTCAGTTCCAGGGGCCCGGTTGGATTTCATGTACAATCTAACCTGGCCATACTCCATCTACGTCCAAACCACAAGTGAATTTTTCCAAAAAAAATCGTCTCATCAAGTTAAATCCCACTTAGTCGACGGCACGTCAATCGAACGTCCGGTCATTATGTTATAAGCGTTACTGCTCCTAGGGCCCGGTTGAAATTACGTTCGTTCCAAACCCGGGCGTTTTCCAAAGTCATCCAACACTCACTTAGAGTATCTCAAAAGGAATGCCTCATCGCGAGGGTCCGAGTGCCGTAGACGGCGCATCGATCCGACGCGTGGTCTTCATGTTATTCACCTTTAAGTGAAAACTGGCCCGGTCTATTAAACACGATCGGCTGGCGGGTCGAGTCGACTCGGTTTAGGTGGGTCCAACCTGGAAAAGTGGTCAGACCGTCCTAGTGATTCACGCGGCCTGGTCCGAGGGGTGTGGCCCGGACTAGCCCGAATGGGCGTGGCCCGGCCAGGCCCGGCTCGGCCCGGCCCTGCGGGGCTCGGCTGGGCGCGCGGCCTGGCTGGCTTGGCCGGCCGGAGAGCGGTCCGAGCGGCGCGGCCCCTCAGTTGTCTCATCCAGTGGTGTCTCCCTTCCCAAACTGGCCCGCTAGGTCGGCCGGCCTTCTGGTGAAAGCGGCCCACAAGGCAGGCCGTAGATCTTCCGGCGCGGCTCCCCATCGCCCGGCTGGCCGGTTCTTCTGCTGAAGCAGCCCACAAAGTGGGCCGCGGTTCCCGCTGCACAGCCAGCACAACGGCGTCGGCTTCCTCCATTGTGGCCTACTCTGGACACAGTTCCACATCCCAGGTGCATCGTGACGACTCCGTGCTTCCTCCCCTGTGGCCCGCTTGGCCGCAGGTTTTTCTAGATTATGCAATGGTGGCCCTGCACCATCGGTCTCTTCCGTGTTCCCCCTCTGATCGTTGGTTCCAACAAAATCAAGTTCTAGCGGAGGGTCATCGGACCGTGTTCGTTCGGCCTGCACCCTCCTCATTAAGTGATAGGAATAGGGCGAGACAATCAATGATATACAATGACGAATCGAGGCACAATATTATTCAATTAAAATTGAACATAACCCCTACCTCGAATATGGTTCGTTCGTCGTAGACACGGAAAACGTTGTCTCTCCATCAACGTCGGGAAAGAACCGTCATTGTTAGAAAGTTTCCCATGATTATATTTCCTCCCCTGATGTAGAGGAAGAAAAGTATGCGCATCGTCGATCTTCGTGAAACCGGCGTTCTTCATTGAAGAGGCGTCGTTCTTAAACGAAAGTGGAATTCTATTCTTCTTCTTCTTCTTCACAAGAGCTCTCTCAAAATCCCCCAACCCAAAAACCGCCAAAGTAAAATAATAGGCCAATCCTATTGTTTAATTAACACTAGCAATTTGAATTTCAAAATTTAAATCACATAATTAATTATTTGAATATGTTCAAATTATTAATTAAGGTGTGTTGGAAAGAGTTAAAGAGGGATAGAGAGGAAAGGAAGAGTTACACAATTAAAGTGCAATTATATATTTAATGAAAGGGGTTTAAGGGAGTTTGGGGAAAATGAAAGGTTGGGGATTGTGTGGGCCCCACCTCTCATATAACCATGCATGAGAAGTTGGGGGGTTGTGGGATCCACCAAAAACTACCCATGGGAGGGTTTAACATCCAAGGTTACAAAATAAAATTGTTCAAAAATTTTATTTATTTTAAACTAATTCCCCAAATAATAATTCTCAACCCGCATAAAATGCAACCTTGGTAATGGTATCTTTAAGCAATTACCGGCGCTGTGATTTCATCGGTGCCCTCAGATTTCAATTCCAGGCACTGGTTCAGAAGATAGAAAAACCAGCTCGTTCGTTTACTGAGTGTACCCAAGCTAAACTTCAGAAATGGATTCAGAGAACATCGGGCCTTGGAATCAAGTGTCGTCAGAAGCCACAGACTCATAAAATTCCAAAGTAATTAAGAAAAAAATTTCCTTGAAATTTCTTGGTCTTTAAATTACACCCACCTCAGGGCTTTACGTCCCCGTACAGCTATAACAAAAACTAGGGAAACTAAAGAAGGTACTGAGCTCACATGTGAGCCTCCCGCTCCCATGTGCTCTCTTAAAGGTTTCCCGTGTTGCTAGCAAAATTGCACAAGTGGAATCGACCGTCCACGTAGGACCCACTCCTATCGATCCTCAACCTCTACTGCAACCCCGTGGAAGTCTCCCAGTCATGGTTGTCCAGCTATCAGTGGTCGATGATGATGGTTAGGTCGTGCACACATCTCCTCAGTTGAGATATGTGGATGACATTGTGCAGCTGGTGCAACTGAGGTGGAAAGGTCATGCGGTAATCCACCTCTCATACCCTGCTAATGACTTGGAAAGCTCCAATGAAATGTGGAGATAACTTGTCGCGCCAGCCAAAACTCCGTAGACCCCGTCGAGGTGATACCCGTAAGAAGACTTAGTCGTCACCCTCGAACTCTAGTGGTCTCGTCTCCTATCAGCATAGGAATTCTGTCTACTCTGTGCAGTCTTCATTTGCTCTTGGATGATCTGCACCTTCTCTATCTTAGCAAGAACTATCTCCGGTTTTACACGTGCTGACTTCATCTCTATCCACAAAGGATATCTGAAATGCATCCAGCTTCTGTCTCACCACTCATAACATCTAAATCCCCAATCTCCTACTCAGATCATCTGCTACAACGTTCCCCTCCCCAGGAGTATAAACTATCTCGAAGTCATATTCCTAGAGGAATTCAATCCATCAATGTTGTCTTAGGTTCATGTCCTTCTGAGAGAAGATACACCTAAGACTATTGAGTTGGAGAGAACCGTAAACCGTTCTCTCAACAAACAATGGGTGAGACTACCCAATTGTAAGAACTCATATCCACCCTTATTCGTCTACGTTCTACCAAAGAGCTACTGATATTTCTCCTCTGCCGAAAAGATAAATCTGGTCTCATCCCCTGTAAGAACCATGTTCCTTGCCTAATACAATCAATCCTAACTTGAATGGTATAATTCATGTCTTGAATGATGTCATAAGGCCTCGACACTACTACTAAGATATCCAACTGTTACTCTAACCTCCAAGGGTTGAGTCACATTGTGGGCATCAGTGCATGGTTACTGGGTCTCCACTAGTAGGAATCTCGCATGTGAAGGTCTCGTCAATAGTTTTAACAGGAACCTCTAAGTATTAACCACACAAAAGAAAGGAAAGCAAACGTCACAAGGACATGTTCCTTTTATTACTACAGCTCAAGTACAAAGACACACAACAACCACAAACAACAACAACATGGAACTAGAAGCTCCAAGAACAAAGTCACCAATGCATGAAACTAGTCTTTCTTCTGTCCACCTACTTCCGGAGCTCCATAGTCATATGCTTCAGCTTCCTGGAGTTGTGCTCTCCCATATCCACCTATTCTCTGCGGTCGAGGTGGACCTCCTGGTGGTAGTGGTGGAAACACCTCGAAGCGTCGTCCACCTCCAACTGCACGGCCAGCTCCCCTACCTCGGTCTCCTTCTCCTTGCGGTCTGCCTTGATCGAACCTCTGCCTCTGCCAGGGAGGACCTTCATATATCTTCTGATCATCCGAGCGGTGGGTCGGATTGTCACGAGCCATGTGACCCTGTCCGCCACATGTGTAACACATCATGCTAGGTCTGGCCCTGTCTCTACCCTTGGTGCCTTGCACTACCGATATTGAGTCATGTGATCGAACACCTATAGGTCTGGCCCTCATGGACATATGAGTCATCATTCTACTACCAGTTGTAGAAGACTCCACTGCATGCCAGCTAGTAGTGGGTCCTGCTACTGGAGACTGCTCAACAATGAAACTCTCCACTAAGAGGGCTCGCTCCAACACCCTCGTATGCATCAGGATGCTATGGGAGACAACTAAAGCACTAATCTCTCACCTGAGCCCCTGATCGAAGGTTCGGGACCTGAAGAACGGGTTCCATACGATGTATATGGAGTAGCACGAGTGGTCTGTGAACATCAATGAGTACTGTGCTACTGTCATGTTTCCCTTCTGCAGATGCAGTAGCTCCTGTATTTGCACCGCTCGAAGGGTGGTGGGTACGAACTCCGCCCGGAATAGGCTCTCGAAGTCTGCCCATATAAGTGTCGCCTCGTTGTGCATCTGGAGCATCAGGCTCCACCATCTGCCTACTGTTACATGTAGGAGGCTGGCAGCAAGGATCGCCATGAAATCGGATGGTGTCCCTACCAGTCTAAAGACTCTCACCACAGCATCCATCCAATCCTCAATCACATGTGGGTCCTTCTCTCCACGGAAACTGGGTGGCCTCTAGCGCTGGAACTCATGCAGCGTGCTCAAGCGGCTTGCATCTCCTACTGCTGGGGCGGGTGCAATCGGTGTCCCAACGGGTGGTAGTACCGCTGGTGCCTCAACTGGATGAGGGTCCTATACTGAGGCCTCATCGCTCAGTGTCCTGTCAGTACGTACAACTATCGGGGTTCTAGTTGGCCATCTGTGGGGAGGAATCCTGAAAGAACAGATGTGACACAGTCAAAAGACTATACCTTGTGAGCTGACTTGGTTTGAGTTAATTTAAAAAGAAACTTTTGAAAACACACACACAATCAGTGTTTTCGTGCACTGAGTCAGAAATCAGAAGTCAGGGTCCTAGTGTATGGATATGTCAGCCACCCGTACCAACACTGGACTCCCTGAACTGAAAACTACACTTAGTACCCTTAAGACTATTTCTTCATAGAAAGAAAAAATTTCAAAGTCCTATGTTCTGCGGTATAACCTACTCCTCTGATACCAATTTTTAACAACCCATCCTCAGGGCCCGTGTCGTGACCACCCCAAGCCCACATTCCATAGGCCTAGGGCTGGCGACTAGAACCAAATGCGTAAATCTGGATAAAAAGAGAATGTGTTGCCTTTATGAAATGTAAACACAGACACTCAAAGAACAAGAAGAAGAAAACACTAAGTGAAGCAGTAACAGGTATGCTGAAACAACAAAGGTGCTGGAATACAAGCCCAACAGAAAGGTACAACTACAACTGAAAGAAAGTTCAACAGAAAATACAAACAGTTGAATGGTGAAGCAGCTCCTCGATCACCCTTCGGGTTCCTACCTAAAGGGTAAGTACAAATGTCCTCCTCAATACTCCACGTCTGCCCATCTCCTTCGGGTACCAACTCGTTGTGAGATCCACCATCGGGCACCGTCCTGCTCTACAAGCCTCATCCACGACCAGTGCTGTCCGTTGTCTAAACCAACACAACGAGGTGCAGGCATAGCCCGTGCAGGTGTGAGTATAACGATACTCAGTAGGGACCCTGAGACCCTCAAGGTCTCACTAAAACTATCAAGGATAAACCAGAAAGAATGATATCAAGAGATAACTTTTAATTAGGTATATTCCCATACATATACCTAAGTTATCAAGTAACCCATCTCAATCATCAGTTAAACACAAAGGTCATTGACTCCGCTCAAACCAAGATTTTTTATTCACGATGACCAAAACACAGCTGCAGGAGAACTCTTCCTCTGTCGAGTGCAGTAGTGATTTCACGACTCCAAGGTTCCACTCACTAGCCTTAGACTGCTGAGGTACTCCTCCTGTCATGTACCATAGGTCAGCCACCTCACAAAGTAGTGTACCCCCACCATAGGTCTTCCACCTCACACAGTAGTGCTCCCCCCTCATAGCCTACAGACGTACTCCTCCTGTCATGTAACGCAGGTCTGCCACCTCACAAAGTAGTGCTCCCCACGGGGCTATTCAAGTCACTTTGAATCGAATCAAACAAGAAGTCATCAGGTCTCAGCCATCTATAAGGTCACCGTACTTTGTATATTCATCTGCGAGAGGATCTGGTCCATGATCCACTGGTCGATACTTTCAAGTGTTATGAAATCTCACGTGGGAGTATCTCAAAGGACCGCCTCGTCATAGGTGTCTCAACGCAACAGACATCATGTCAATCGGACGCCCGGTCTGTGAGTTATTAGCTTTTCCATTCCCGGGGCCCGGTTGGATTTCGGGTACAATCCAACCTCTATATACATCAACTACGTCCAAACCATAGATGAAGTATTCCAAAAAAACCGGCTCATCAAGAGGAATCCAACTTAGTTGATGGCACGCCAATTAGACGTCTGATCCTTATGTTATAAGTGATACTGCTCTGAGGGCCCGGTTGAAATTACGTTCAGTCCAAACCCGGCCATTTTCCAATGTCATCCAAAACACACATAGAGTATCGTAAAGGGACCGCCTAGTCGTGAGGATCCCAGTGCCACAGACGATGCGTCGATCAGACGCACGATCTTCATGTAATTCACGTTTAAGTGAAAACGGGCCCAGTCCATTAGATCTGATGGGCTGGCGGGTCGGGTCGACTCAGTTTAGGAGGGTCCGACCCAAAAAAGTGGTCAGACTAGCCCGGTGAGTCGCACGGCCTGGCCCGAGGGGCACGGACCATCTCGAAGTGGTGTGGCCCAACTGGGCACGCAGCCTGGCTGGCTTGGCCAGCCGGCCGAGCGGGCAGAGGGGCATAGCCCCTCGGCTGTCGGAACTGGCGGCACCAAGCGGCGCCACCCTTCCCCAACCATCCGGCTAGGCTGGACGACCTTCTGGCGCAAGCGGCCTGCACGGCGGGCCGCGGCTCTTCCGGCATGGTTCCCTCTTAGATTCGTGGATCTTCTCCACCCAGCCAGCCGACGGCCCGACCGGTTTTCCAGCGAGGTGCCCTCCTGGCGTCGCGGCTCCCCTTCACCCGGCCGGCCGACGGGCTGGCCGGTTCTTCCGCCGAAGGGGCTTGCAAATCGGGTCGTGGTTCCCGATGCACAGCCGGCGTGACGGCGCCAGCTTCCTCCACCGTGGCCTATGTTGGCTGTGATTCCACATCCCTAGCACGCTGTGATGACGTCGTGCTTCCTCCGCCGCATCCCGCTTGGCCACGTATTTTCCTATCTTATGTGACATCACCCCTTGTGTCGCCGGTCTCTTCCGTGTTCCGCCTCTGATCGTCGGTTCCAAAAAGATCAAGTTCTAGCAGAGGGTCGTCAGACCATGTTTTTTTGGCCTGCGCCCTCTGTGTGAAGCGATTGAAATAGGCCAAGACAATCAAAGAAATACAACAATGATTCGAGGAACAATTTTAATCCATTAAAATTGAACAAAACCCCTACCTCGAATATGCTTCTTTCATCATAGACGCGGAAAGCGTTTCCGCTCTATTAACATCGGGCAATAACCATCATCGTTGGCGAGTTTACCACGATTCTATTTCCTCCCTTATTGTGGAGGAAGAAAAGGATGTGTGTCGTCGATCTTTGTGGAACCGGCGTTCTTCGTTGAAGAGGTTTCATTCTTCAACAAAAGTGGAATTCTCTTCTTCTTCTTCTTTACAAGAGCTCTCTCAAAATCCCCCTACCAAACAAGTTCCAAAGTAAAATAATAGTCCAATCCTATTATTTTATTAACACTATCAATTTAAATTTCAAAATTTAAATCACATTATTAATTACTTAAATAGGTTCAAATTATTAATTAAGGTGTGTTGGGAAGAGTTAAAGAGGGAGAGAGAGTAAAGGTTGAGTTACACAATTAAATAAGAGTTAACAAATTAATTAAGGGGGTTTTAGAGAGTTTGGAGAAAATGAAAGGTTGGGGCTCGTGTGGGCCCCACCTCTCATAAAACCATACATGGGAAGTTGTGTGGTTGTGGGATCCACCAATGACTTCCCATGGGAGGGTTTAACTTCCAAAGTTACAAAAAAAATTGTTCAACAATTTTATTTATTTTAATCTAATTCCCAAAATAACAATTCTCAACCCACTTAAAACGCAACTGCGGTAAAGGTCCCCTTAAGTAATTACCGGCGCTGTGAGTTCATCAGTGCCCTTGGATTTCAATTCTAAGCACTGGTTCAAAAGATAAAAAACATGCTCATTCATTTACTGAGCATACCCAAGCTAAACTTCAGAAATTGATTCGGAGCACACTGGGCCTCAGAATCAAGTGTCGTCAAAAGCCACAGACTCGTAAAATTCCAATGTAATTGTGAATAAAATTTCTTGAAGTTTCCGGGTCTTTACATGTATCATGAAAACAATTCCCAAATAAGATTATTTATGACATTATAATAGTTTAAAGTTTGTGGGGATTAGGAGAACCCTTTGTACCATGATTTGGAATATATTGGGTGATTGATTTGGGGGTATCCTAGGCCGGTTCAGCTAAAAAATGATATTAGTGAAAACATTTTCTGGATCTATGTTGTTTGGGATATTGAGATAGATCAAAGCTTAGATTATCAAGGTTCATGTAAGAGTTAAAAAAAATTTAGCCCTCATTTTTAGTAACATACCTTGATTCATCAAGGGTTACTGGTATTTTTTTGAATTTATAATTTGTTTTTATCATTCTATATTGTGAAGGGTTCATGTGTCAAGGATTTTACATACATACCATGTTTCCTAAAATGTTTAAGTTTCTTTTATTTCATTATTTTTTTATTTTCTTGAATATGTGATGAATATTTGTGGTTTGAAATGATAAAAATCCCTCTATTTGATGGTTTATCTAATTTATTTATTTCATATAGCACAATGGACCGTCAAATTTGGCTAGGGAACCCACCTATGGATATTGAAGTTAACTTTCCACAAGAAGATCCACCGATTGATCGTTATATTATTGAGACAGTGGTCTGAACCATTTTAGTTATAGATCAAGGGGTTGTTTCTAGACCAATTAGATCATTGTAAGCTGATACAACTATTAATGAAGATCAATCTCAATAATTATTTAATAATAATTTTCTTACTTCTCAGGTGAGAAACTATCCGCATAACGTAAGTGGATTGATAGAGAAGATAAAGTCTATTTTTGACTTTCATAAAACTCCAGATATCATTAAATTGAAATATGTTACTTGATACTTGAATGAAAGAACATGAAATAGTAAGAGTTGGTTAATCATGAAATAAAATATGAGAATAAGAAGTGAGAGGATTTTAGAATGATCTCTACTATGAAATTATACATCGATACATTAGAATTAACCAGATTTAGTGAATTTTGTGCCCCTAATATATTATTTCTCTAGACATGAAATAAAAAACTAGTTTATTGATCATCTGTAATTATCTCTAGAGATTATTTTTTCTAAAGAGATAAAATCTAGAAGTTTCGGTTTGGTTTTGTGACCTAATATTCTGACCATGTATTGTTGTTTAATCTCAATACATCTAATAAGGTTTTTGATTAGGCTATAATGGTGAAGATTGACTTAGTTGGGATATGCATGTTAAATTGAGTTCTAATGATTCCAAGTATTGGAGGGATTGTTTTATTATAAATTAAAATGAAGACTAAATATTATGGCAATATTATTGTAAGTATATCTTTGTGTTACCATTCCCCATCTTTATTGGATATTGCATGTGGTGAATTTTATGTTTTCAACCATTGTGGGACACCTGGTAATTTCTGGTCTTGATGTCTCATGGAACCTAGAGCTTAAAATTCCTAAAAATGTCTAGGATATAAAAATATATTCCTTTAATCGACTTGAAATTCAAAATTTATTGAATCCCATGCCTTTTAAACACATTATCACATGAATGTTTTAACATAATAATCAAATAAGTACAACCTAATGATAATGAGAAATATTTCCATTAGAATACTAGGTTCATAATACATATAATGGAAACATGAAAAAAAAACTTTTATTCCCCATAATTTTCTCTTAAATTAATTTGACCTCTTAAAACTAAATTTTAAAACATGTGGAACACATAAAATAAATTGGAAAGATAAAATTTTAGGTAAGGTAATGAGCATGATAAGGAAAAATAATGTGTAGGCCATATGTATAAAAAATATCATAAAATAGAAGGCTCATGAGTAATCACATGGAAGGAAAACATAATGAACCTTATATCATATGATCATGGAAACAATGGAAATTCGGAAGAAATAAATGACATGAAATTAAAAGGATTTAGGATAGCTACAAAGACAATATAATATGGTGGAAAATGTCCCATAAAGGATTAATTTTAATCCTCAATCACATACATAACGTATCCTGAGTCTATAGCTTTAAACAATGAATTATATTGATATTTGGGTAAATCCATCATAGAATATTGATTATTTTGTGTGCCATAGAAATTAAATCTATCATAATTAACACACTCTATAATTACCCCATGAATTAAAATTTATTTCTTAATCATTTTTCATGTAAAAATCATTGTAAATTTAATAATGAATTAATTTAAAAGATTAATATAAGTAATGTATTTCCCTTTAAATTGATCGGAGAATAGGATAGGTATATATTTGATACATATTTATTTGTAATGTCTCATAATATAATTACTTTAAAGAGAGATATAATTGTTTTTAGGGAAATAATTTCAGAGCCTAAAGAAATGGTTTGTTTAGAGAGATATATTACCTCAAGCCTGATATGTCATGTGAATTTTTATCATCTTGAATAATAAAATAATTTCAAATATTCACCTAATTAAGAACATTTTTAATTTTAATTATTAATTTTCATTTTCATTTATAATGTTCTATTCAATTACTTAATCATTTAGCTTTTTGTCAGTCCTTTGGATAATGTTCGAATCATATGTCCAAAATTAAATAAGAAAGATGATTATGGTCAAATAAGTTTTTTATATCATAATTTTAAAAAAATAATAAATAAAGAATATTTGTTATTATATATCAATTTTACTTTGAGAACCAATCTTGAAATATGGTTATGAAAAATGAACTACGATATAATCATGGAGACGGTAGGACATGCGAATGCATGAGTAACATTTCCATTTTTCAATGATCTTATTAGGAATAAGTTAATAGTTATTTTACCTTTAAAAAATTACCCTTAAATAATAAATGTTCTATTATTTCATTAAATTAACTAATATATACGCTCCATGAAATATCGTAATTAAAAACGAATCGCATTTATTCATAGAGGTGGTGATAGAAATTGACACACGAAGGATGTTATCCATTCTATAAATGGAAAGGAAATAAAATGAATTAAATATTAAATTTAAAGAATTATTAATTTACTTAATAATATATATATATATATATATATTAAATACACCGTAATAAATAGTTTTGAGAAGAAATTATGGAAAAATTAATTACATTGGTTTGTGAGGTGGTTGTATGCCTTACACAGGAACGATGATTTTGTTTCACATTTGATGAAAGTGGATATGGATTGAGGTTATGAAATTTACAAAATAATATCTTATTAAATGGGAGATATTTTTTTATATTATTATATTTTAATAAAATTTGAAATTGGCTCTATAATAAAGAAAACAAAAATTCTCGATTAGAAACTATACATATTCTTCAAACAAACACATAAGGTTTACACAAAGATAGTCACTGGATTTGACTTTTGATCAAACAAAAGAGTATACAAAATTGGGATTTATGTCATGAAGTTATTTGGACAAGTATTTTCAAAACAAAATGTATCATTAATTGAATAGAGGATAGGATATGGGGTGTCCTTTTATAAGCGGGGGAGCGAATCCTCTAAGAAATTTCCTAAAAGAATGAAAAATGATAAACTCATTAGAGTGAAAATTATTCCAAATAACCATATATTAGAGTTTGGGATATCATAAGGATTACATATTTTGAAAAAATATGATTTAGAAAATTTTAATTTCCAAAATATCTATTCTCTATCCATTTAACCCCTCTCCTAATAAACCTGTTTTAACCTTAACTATGATAATTAATTTTTTACTATTTTTTATTATTTATTATCATAAAATCAAAAGATGAATTTATTCCCTAATAATAATTATTCTTATTACTAATATGGTATCCAATTTTTAAAATTTAATTTAAGAATTTTTCAATATTTTTAATTTAAAAAAAAAATTAAAAACACATAACGTGTCAAAAAATGGTGTTTCAGGAACAATACTTTCCAAGCATAAGATGATATTATATTAACTCTATGAATATAAATAATTATTATATGAATTTAAATTCATATATATATATATAATCTATAAATATAAATAATATATCATTAGGTGTTATTTTTATTATAAAAAAAGGAGAAACATAATTTACTGGTAAATAATTTTCAGATAAAATGTGTTTTAAACATAAAAACAATCATATTCTAAAATCTGGTATAATGATGATCGAGATGAAATTAATTTTATTAATCGTAACTCAATAATATTCATATTACTTTAATATTAAATTTAAATTAGAATGGTAATTTTGTATTACTCAATTTATTGAAAATAAATATTAGTTTTAAAAATATCAATATTTTTCAATCTTCACTGAAAAATCAATTTTATTCCAAAAATAAAATAATTTAAACCTAATTTAGTTTTGAAATTATCATTTAAAAACTTAATATAATTTTATAAAATAAATTTTCCAAATTCCTTGTAAATTAATTATAATATTTTCTCACAAAAATCAATACAAATAATTTTGGAAGAAGATCCATTTTTCAAGAATAAAACACCGTATTATAAATTAAATAATTATTTACTTATAATTTATCAAAAACAATTATTGAGTATGAACTATATATATATATCCTAAAATAGTTATTTTTATTCATAACATACAATTTAATCCCCAGGTTGAAACATCCATATTTAAATAATAGTGGTTCATTTGGGCTTGGTATTGAGTGTCGCATATTCTATCGAACATAGTTTTATATTTTAAAAATTGGGGTGTTACAGAATGTGGTGCATGATCATCATCCCCCAGTATATCTACAGATCATCCTGATTCCTCCTAGGTAGAATGAACTCATCCATATGGGCATTATCGCCATACTAATATCTTTTATAGGGGAATCAACTCAAGGCTAATCACTAGGCCAGTAGTAGATCTCAATAACTTTTAGAGGATAAGATGATCCATACCGTGGTTTTGAATTCAATGGAGTCGTGGGATGGCCCTATGACCATGATAGGTAAAATTATTATTACATAAAATATTAATACTATTATATTTTTCTATGTGTTGTTTTTTTGGATCCAAGATACTAGTATTATTCTATATTTATTGTTTGAACAAAGTATTTTAGTAAATATTTAGAATTTCAGGGGCATGATGTCTTTGTAGGATCCACAAAATATCATTGAGATTAGAATATTCTAAGGACTTGTAGGATAATATATGTGTTCAAAAAAGAACTTCTCCATGCTTTCATGACACATTAAATCTCCCGCTTTGAATGGGATAAAGTTGGTTGGGAACCCAGAGTGTGAGTAATCCTATGAAAATTTAATGAAATTGTAATATTTATATCTATTTTGATCTTATGGGTGGATGGTCAAGGTTATGTGGTTTACTATGATTCATTATGTATGATAATGGGGTGTTTTGTTAATCAAGATAACCATGTGGTAGATTAAGTATATTTCAAACTCTGAACATATAATATAAACAACCCAACCCACAATTATGAGCTCATATTCAAGATACATTCCCTCAAGTATTGGATCCATTGTATTTATTTAGAATGGTTCAAAGTATCTTTGTATCAAAATATAATGGGACACAATTTCTCCCATAAGGAATTAAATAATTGTAAAGTTAAATGGTTTTAATACTTTATGGTAGTAGATATCAACATATATTACCCGACATGAAAAGGGAACATGGTTGTCAAATTTCCCAGTAAGAATTCTCCCTCTCAATCCCTCAAGGACATTATAGATTAATGAAGTTTCATTAGTATTTTTTATTTGATGAATATAGAAGCTTAGGAACAATGAAGATACTTTTTCAAACTATTATCTACTAGAATACATATTTTCATTTGATTATTCATTGATATAAAGAAGGTTATGAGGATTATCATTGAATCAAGATAATATCAAATGGTTGGGAGACTATCAGTCAATAGTCTCAATTTTTGAAGGGTATCCTCTATTTTTGAAAAAAAATTACCCTGTATCTATGTGGAATGTGGTGACGCAATATTTTCAACTGTGTCGGTTTTTGGTTCACTCTAGTTCAATCAAGTTGTATCATGATCTGATTCAGTAATTCTAGTGATCTAGTATGATATAGGTATAGAAGACTTCATGTCATGGTATTTCACTTATTAGTAGATTAATGGAATGCAATAAAAGCCTCCAATTATTCTTCATATTATTCTCATACATACCAGTAATTTGGGATATATATCCATGGATTTCATTATCAACCCACATTAAACCACTCAAGGTAAGAAATCTATATATATTTTTATTTATTATTTGACCAAGTCCCTGTATTATGATCAAGGACAATACTAAGGTGGAAGAGATTGGAAAGATAAATCTATATGAAATCATGATTTTTAATAGGATTTTATATTATATTTTCTCTTATAAAGAATATTGGTTTACCTCTCAATTATGTAGAGGCCACTAAGAGGGTACTTGATTCCATGTCAAGCAGAGTGTTAATAACCATCCACTAATAGATTTTCAAAATGCAATGGGTGATCAAAATTCTAGACGATATTCTCCAAGATTGTTTCTTGATATTTATAGGATCATTGGATATCTATATAATGATTGTCAAATTTTTTAATAATAACAGTCACCAGTCACTGATTATGAAGTCTCCTCTAAAATCCATATATTGTCAGGCTTGTTAGTCTCTCATCAATTCTATTGTGGTTGGAGATACTTCTCTAGAACATATGAAACTTAAGTAAAAAAATTGTGGTGAATATTTGGGTGGTTAGGTATTTAGTTATAATATATTCGAGTCACTCTAGGTCATATACATATCATTGTTTCTTCCCTTTGAATTTTTCACATAGGGGTGTTATGTTTTTTTGGTTCACTAGATAATCTGGAAGATTGGAAATAGTTCTCCTAAATATGTGGATCTCATTAAGATCACCAAGACGATTGGAAAGGTAATGTACATATTGGAATTTCCGCCTCAGTTTACCATAATCTACAATGTGTTCCACATATCTCATCAATGGAAATATAACTTAGATTATTCTCATGTCTGGAAGTGGAATGAACTATAGTTTTCTTCTAATGTATTTGTGATCGACTAACTTGTTTTGATTATTTGATATTGATAGGAAGTTATATGTGGGAAATAACTTGTTTTAGTATGGGTGTTGTGGAGTCACATGAATTATTCCCCTATGACATGGGAGCTAGAGTACCATATAAAATATCACTGGCCTCATCGGTTCCTTTGTTATGATTCAGGTTATCTTTTTATAATAAGAATATGATATGATAAGGGGATTTTCACATGGTTTGTGTCACCTTCATGTATTTTTTTCATTATTTATTTATTTTGAATCATTATAATCATTCTTTTAGATTTTTTTCTATAGAAATTTATTTTTTTTTTTGAAAAATATTGAGTGTCTCTCTATCAGCACATTATTGTTGGAAACTATAAAGAAACTATGTGTCATAAATCTATAGTTTATAGTGTAGATTCATGTGGTTGGGGAATGATTTACCATACTAATAGGACCAACCAAGTTTGTGTGTACCTCAAGTTGACATATTCCATAATATTTGTGTATGATTTGGTAAACCATGCTGCCAAACCATGTGACTTACCAAATATACTAACAATATGAAATGACTAATTTACCTTACTTATTTTTAACCCCCTTTCCTCTCCACTCTCACCCACTAATTTTTTTGTACCCAAAAAAATCAATCATTCTATTCCACTCATTATATGGATTTAAAGTGTTGAATTTATCATGATATTCAAGGAATATCTATTTAAGTATGTCCACATAAATCATTTGAGCAGTTGTACCCTTTCTTCATGGTTTCCCTTCACCCCAAATGCCGTAATTGTCTAGGGTTTGTAAAATAAAAATTATATGGTGTGTGCCTTATTTTTCTGGGTTTTTTCTTGTTTCAATAGGGTTATCCTTCACTATTTCATAGGTATTCCAATAGTTTCTTATTGATTTCAAGTGCTAAATCTTTATAGTTTCATCATTATCCATCTTGTAATTATTTAAATGTGTTTGAATTCATTTAAAAAGAATGGTTTAACGGTTTGATTTTAAAAATGGTGTTTTATAGATTGACTATGTTTCTGGGTTGATTTCAGAATGGTTTCAACATTTAGTGATGTTAAAATTGTTATAAAGTTGAATTTATTACATATAATGTAAAATAAAAATGGATATTTAATTGAAAAGGGGGGTAATACATGTGAGTAATTGTTACCCAGGTGTGATGACTATGAAAAGTAATCTTAGAAATTTTTCTACATCTCTTGTTTTTAGACTATGACACAACCCTAACAAAAAAAAATTTCTTATACATGGTTAACATTAGGAAATTAGATTAGTCCTCCCTTGAGTCACATGTGAGTTAATTATTATGAATGGTTCAATCCCAAAAATTAAAAGGTTCATAGGATGTGGTTTGTCCATAGTTACTGTAAGAACCCGAATCTTTTTTTGTTATGTTTTTATTTTTTGGTTTTCTTTGAGGGAAAATAGGAATTTTGGAAAAATTTAGGAGTACACGCCATGTATTTACATTCCATGTACTGGTCTGTCGTAGGTGACCGTGTACTGGCCAGGTAGCGGTCGAGTACATGGCCATGTGTGGTGACCTGAATACCTCCTAATGCGGAGGCCAAAAAAGGAAACTACACGTCGTGGAATTTTAATTAACACACCTTATCCTATCTTTTTTCATTAAATGGACTGGGGTAACATCTGACGGACAGAACATACTTCTTCGGACCCGTATCGTCTAGGAACATCCATACGGCTGTGAATATTCTCTGAGCCCCTGACTCTCCGTCTATCCACCGATTTGACATCTGTCAGTTGTGTTGGAATTACATCGGTGATTTCCCCTTTTTATTGAACCTCATCTATTGAATTCTACTCTCTCTAGTGTTATCCTCTGTTGAACATTTTTTACATTTTTTTAGATCTAGGGAATTCTATGGCGATTCAGGGAATGAGGTTCGAATATATTGATCTCATAATGCCGAGGTAGGTGGTTTGGGTGTTTATTTAGATATTCTTTGAATTTAATGGGAAACAAGTCCAATACCCAAGAATGGGGTATTGTGTGTTTACGGTAATTAGTCCTATTATTGCCTTATTTTCCTTGTTTTATTGGATAGAGTTTAATTGTTTATGAATTGGGTAAACTTTTCCATGCTATGGAGGTTTTTCCCATGTTTTCTTGTTTTGACTGTTTGGTCTAGCTTGCATGTTATGCTGCTTTGATTAACATGCCTAGTATTCTTATTATGGAGTGATTATTATCTAACATGCTATGATATGATGTATATTGTTTATAAAAGTAGTTCTGGAGGTATAATTTGGTTTCCACACATCATTTGTGCACAATTGACTTAAACAAGGCCGTGAAAACCTAGTGTAGTAGATTATAGGGAGAATGGATGATGAGGGCTTCTCCATATTGTCTGTTTACTGTTACGTTATGAGATCATAGGAGGTTGGACACTGTTCTCCCTCAGAGTGTTTACAGTTTCCTCGATATGGGCCACCGGGGGAATTGGATGCTGAGTGCTTCCTTAGAGTGCATATTAGTTACCTATATGAAACCACCAGGGGAATTGACGATGATTTCTTCCTCAGAGTGTTGTTCTAAATCCGAACAAGATGGGTTAGAATGTGTTTACTTCTAAGAGGGTTTCTTGTGTTTGTTTGGTTGATCTAGAGAGTTTAGTTTGTGATTAAATCTTAGAGGGTTACTTTATTTTGATTAGTTTCATACTATATATATGAAACTGAATGCAATTGATTTTTTTGGATTGTTACTATGTGTACTTCCTTGTTTACTATTTCATTTTGTTTATTGCATTCCATAGATATTCATTGACTATTTGGCACATATCTATGGGTGGTTTCCTACTGGGATTTGTCTCACGCCCTGTTTGGGTCATGCTTTTGGGTCCAAATGGATTATATTGTTGTAGTTCTAGATAATGTAAAGTGCCCTTTTAATTCAGGTATATGATTGTTTTGGAGATGGGGGCATGGGACCAAGTAGAGGATTGAGATGCAGTGGATCTATTTAGATGATTTTCTATTGTTCTTTGGTCTTGTACTGTATTCTAGCTTTTTGATTTGTTTGGCTACTTTCCTAGATATATCTATCACGAATCATTTATATATGTGTGCTCTAGTTGTTTATTTTTTCAATATTCTGTTGTTTACTAATTTCATGATTTTACTGCTTCCATTATTATATATCTATTATTTCAACTATGTTACTCTTCCAATGAGGAAATAATTTCCCAACTATCACACACAAGGACCCCACTTCTAGTTGGCAGCCTCTGGAATTCGGGGAAATGAGCTTTAGGCCATGTGAAAAACTCAATATGGGGTGCCTCTAGTCGGCTTCTGGAACTGGGATGTTACAAAGTGGTGTCATAGGATCTTTTTTTCTTATTTACTTACTATTTCAAGCCTATATCTAGGGATGGAAAGGTATAGGTGATTATTAGTAAGTTGTGCCTGGTAGTAGCTAACCCGTGTAATGGGAAAAGCCAATTCACCAAATTATTGAAACGTTTTAGGTTTTTCACGTTTATAGTTGATTTGATTTCACAACTGGGTGATTCGCATGTAATGTGTCGTTATCATTAATGTTATTAAGGTTCTATTTCTATTGCAACCCAATGAGATGAGGGTATTCCATCTCATGCATCATATAGGCACATACTAGAGATCACATGTCATGTATTCTTGCCATGTCATTTAGTGTCCATTAGTGATTTCATTTTGTTGTCTTAGATGTTGTACTATATATGCATGTTGTTATAATAGATTCCTCAATATATTCTTCTTGATAAGGTATTGGTTTGCGTAATATTTTGTTTGAATGGATGCCAAACATTAGTTCTTTAGGTGTTATGGTCCCTCACGGATGAGAATATGGTGGATCATTGTATTGTTTTTTATTGAATATGACATGTATAAGATGCGAAGATTTGATTTGCGGGGAGTATAGGCCCTCACAGATCGGAATTTGGCACTATAATGTTCATTTCAGTGTTTTTTTTGCTTCTAGAGTAGTTTATGAGGCTTAATATCCATAAAAACCCATAATACACAGCGTGTAATGATGAATACATGCCATGTGTCAATCTATTCAGGAAGGAACTATTTTCTTAAGTACATGACATGTTCTGTATGTACACACCGTGTAGTATCTAACCGTGTCACTAGAAGTGTCAGCAGAGACACGGGGTTGGGAAATCATGGTGGAGCACACCATGTACCACTGTACCTTCTGTCTTGTGTAGACCAGGTGTCCACCCATGTGACTAATGACATGGATGGGTGAAACTTAAGATATACACAATGAATCAACCTTGAACATGTCGTGTAGTTCAACCCTTGTATCCTACCATGTAGCGAACAACACGGGTCGGTGAAATACTTCTAGTACACGCCGTGTCAATCTGGAACACGCTGTGTTGAGTGAGCTGCGTAACTGACCATGTTACAAACAACATGGTTCGTTGAAGTCCGTCTAGTAGACACTGGGTCTAGCGCTACCACGTGGTGTAGTCTTATTTTAGGGAAACTATGTGGTCTAGCTATATTGAATTACTCGGGCATGGAAAGAGGATTCAAGTACATGTTGTGTGTTGGGACAAAACACCATGTGTTTGGGGTGTTACACAACCTAAGTTGGAAAAAGTACATGCCCATGGGAAGGCTTAAGGGAGCACGCCTTATAGGCATTTTACATGCCGTGTATCCATGTATTAAAAAACATGAATGATTTTATTCTCTTATTCCCTTATAACACTTTGAAGTTTCAGTCCCTTTTAATCATTATCTAAGGTGTGCACTTGACCTTGTAGAGTCATGCCACCTAGATGTCCTATGGTTTTCCTCCAGTTATAGGGTAGTGATCATACACTGAATATGGCTGATTAGGGACTACCAACAAATCCTCCAGTTGTTCAAGTCATTGAAACAGCCGTCATTCTAGACATAGGTGCTGACACATAGTTGTGATATGGATTTATGAGGTTTATAAAGACCTTACGAGGAGTAGCACATCCTGCCCCATCTATGACAGAGTTGATGCGGGTTTTCCAGCAGTAGCCTCCTCCCACCTTCATAGGGGAAGGAGGACCTCAGGCTGCAGATTCATGGTTAGAATCCATGATTTCTATCTTCAAGAATCTAGAGACACCTTCATAGAGTAGGGTGAGGTCCACTATGTATATGATTTTTCATTCCACCAGGAGATGGTGGGATGTGATCTCACTGGCGGGACTCTAACAGGTTATGGTTTGGGATGAGTTATAGCAGGCATTTATGACTACTTCTACCTAGAGACATTGAGGGTCGATCGAGCCTGAGAGTTTATGTGTTTGGAGCATGGTACACTTTTTATGGGGTTTTCTTCTCTCTTCATAGAGGTGCAATGCTTAAAACCAATTCTAGGATGTGAAAAGTTATTTCTGGCAAGGAAGTTTGAGGATGGTCTCAGGAACAACATCTGATCTTAGGGGAACATATTAAGGATAAAATTAATCACTTCTACTGTCAAAAAGGATCTTATCACAGAGCGAAATCTGAGGATTTCTGTAGTTGTGAGCCATGGCATTTGACATCCATAGTTAGTATCCCTCCTACTAACAGCAGAGACCTCCATAGGGAGTCTACGCGCAGAGATCCAAGAAGACGAGACACATATTTTGGTAGCAATGTGGTGTGCTACCAGTACAGGTGGAGCGGATATATGAGGCCACATTTCCCGAGAGACCCAGTGGAGTGCCTATCATGTGGATATATGGGCTATCTTTAGCGTTTCTATCAGTTTTTCTCACCGACAGCTGGTGACAAGGGTTCTTCAATGACTCCTCGTTCAGGATCTGCACCACCAGTTTCTCATCAGTTAGCGAACTAGAGCACTTCCAATCATTTAGACTGAGGTGGAGGTCATGGTCGTGGTAGCCAGTTTCCAAGATGTTAGTGACTATAGGCTGGATCATCTCATGGTGGTTAGACCGGGTAACAAGGCCGCAGTGCAGGTCAGACTTTTGCAATGGAGCATACCCAACACGAGTAGGATCCCTGACCCTCTATAGTATAGGGTACGATCCTAATTTCCTTAGTTTTAGCTTCTTCTATTTTCTATACATGATCTTCCCATATCATTATATATATTTATTTTATGGATCGCCTTGGGCTCTGTATCTTTTCTTCTGCTGATATCGTGATGTCAGACACACCATTGTGGACAAAAACGGCTAGTAAACGTCAGTGAAAGGAGTTACCTCTTGAGGATGGTAGGTGTAACTTCCTATGGGACCTTTATGTCCTAGAGATGATAGTCTATGATTTCATTCATGGAACGGACTAGTTAGTTCCCTTCCAAGAAGTTCCCGATTGATATCACTCTAAGGTGAATTTTAGATCACATGAGGGTAGATCATTTCTTCATAAGGGTGAGTGGGATGTCCAGGTGAGCAGAGCAGGACCCGAGCATCGTGGGTTGGGAGGATTTAAATCCTATATTTCTAGTCTATATCTAGATGACTAGGGGACTTCATAGATAGACTTTCTTTCAGTTGTGGATCTTTTTGGAGATGACTTTCAAGAATACTTTTCTGGTTTTCCTTCGAAGCAAGAGGTGGAATTTTCTATTAATATTGTTCTAGGAGTGGCACCTTTATCCATTCCTTCTGATAAGATGTCTACACCTGAGTTGCAGTAGCTCAAGAATGAATTGGAGGAGTTGTAGGAAAATGGTTTCATCTAACCTAGTAGTTCCCCTTGGGGTTCTTCTGGCCTATTTGCGAAGAATGAAGATTATACCATAAGAACTTGTGTGGATTATCACATTTTGAACCAGTTGAAAGTGAAGAATAGATATCCTTTTCCAAGGATTTATGGTCTCTTTGATCATCTTAGAGGAGCTAGGTTGTTCTCGAAGATTCACTTGAGGTCTGATTACCATCATTTGTGTGTTAGACCATCAGATGTGCCTATTACTACCTTTCAGAGTAGGTATGTTCTATAAAAATATGTGGTTGTGTTGTTCGGTCTCATGAATGCACCTACAGTCTTTATGGAAATGATGAATAGAGTGTTCCATCCATACTTGGATTCATTCGTAGTTGTCTTAGTGGTTGATATCTTGGGGTACTCTCACACTTGACACAACCATGCCACACATCTTGAGAACATTATTTTTGCACTGAGAGAGCATCAGTTATACACTATGCTCTCAAAAGGACACTTTTTGATGGAAAAAATACACTTCTGGGTCATGTTATCTCTGAGACATGAGTATCAGTAGACCCAAAGAAAGTGAGAGCAGTACCTTCTGAGGCACAGCCAAAAAACATCATTGAGGTGCGGAGTTTTCAAGTGATGGATGGTTACTACATGCATTTTATATAGGACCTTTTGATTCCTATAAGTTCCACTGATAGGCTTGACTAAGAATGGTTTGAAGTACTTGTGGTCGGATTCTTGCGAGTCAAACTTTCAGGATCTGAAAGGGAGGTTTAATTCAGCACAGATTCTAGTATTTCCATAGCCGGGAAAGAGCTATACTATATACTATGATTCATCATGTATCAATTTAGAAGTAGTTCTTATATAGGGAGAATGATTCATTGCATACGAGTCTCAGCATTCATGGACACATGAGAGTAACTACCTGACGCACAATCTTGAGCTGACTGCAGTTGTTCATCCTTTACGCTATTGGAGACATTATCTTTTGGGTGATCATTTTGCGGTTTTCACTGACCAAAAAAGTCTCAAGTATATATTCACTCAATGTGATCAGAATTTGAGACATCAAAGGTGGGTTGAGTACCTTCAGTCTATGGACTTTGATCTTTCCTATACACCTGGGAAGGGCAATGCAGTGGCTGATGAGTTGAGTAGGAGGACTCAGATAAAGGCAGTTCAGGAGGCCAACATTGATTGGTAGCTTATGGCTCTATTCTCTAAAATGAATTTGGTGGTGCAAGACAGATAGGGACATACATTTCTAGGTTCTGTAGTCCTTACCCCTATTTTTCTTGATCAAGTTCGAATGAGGAAGCTATCAGATTCAGAAGGCTTAGTCCTACAAGAAAGTGTTTCAGGAGTTGACCATATTCCTGGACAGACAGTTGGCGTGGATGATATCTTGTGTTTTTATGTACATGTGTGGGTTAAATCATACATACGTGAGCATTTTATGTGAGACTTTAATTCCTCATTTTGGGAAGTTCATCTCGGTGTCACCAATATGTATCAAGATATACACCATCAGTATTGGTGGATAGGTATGAAGATAGATGTTACAAGTTTTTTCATGAGGTGTTCCACCTATTAGCAGGTGAAGGCAGAGCATCAGCGACCAGCAGGCTTTTGCAGCAGTTTCCCATTCTCGAGAGGAAGTTAAATGATGCCACGATGGATTTTGTGATAGGTTTTATGTGGTCTCCTCAAGGGAATGATGTTGTTTGGGTTGTCATTGAAAGACTCACGAAGGCTTCTCACTTCTTTTCAATCAAGGAGACCTTCATTGTTGATGAGTTGGGAAGGTTGTACATCTGAGAGATTGTACATTTACAAGGAGTTACACACTCAATTATTTCAGATAGGGATGCCCAGTTTACTTCTTAGGTCAGGCAGGAGCTACAGAGGGCTTTGGGTACATAGGTACTTCTGAGTATAGCTTACCACCCCCAGAAAGATGGCCATTCTGAGCATATTATTAAGGTGCTTGAGGACATTATTCGAGCATGAATCCTAGATTACAGAGGTCCTAAAGTGATGCACATACCTCCTGTGGAGTTTTACTTCAATAATAGTTTTCAATCATATATTCAGATGGTACCATTTGAGGATTTGTATGGTAGACCATGTCTCACACGCTTATATTGGCTGGATGCAGGAGAGGCAGCAATGATGGGACATCATCTTGTCTATGAGACCACATAGAAGATAGAGTTCATTCAGAAGTGGGTGGCTACTGAACATTCATGACCGAAGTCTTATTCTTATTTACATAGATGACCTCTGCAGTTCTAGGCTAGAGATAAGGTTTTCATGTGTGTCACACTTAGGTTGGGAAACTAGTAGATTAGGAAATAGGGTTTACTTTTGCTGAGGTACGTCGATACATTGGAGATTTTGGAGAGAGTCGGACCAGTTTCATATCGGTTGTAGTTACCTTAGAGGTACCAGGTTATGCATGATTTCTTCAACGTTTCTCACCTTCAATGTTACATGTCAGACTCGTCTCATGTTTTCCAACCCGAGGAGGTTGAGTTCAAGGTGGTCATCTTGTTCGAGGAGCGTCTTATCCATATTGTGGATCAAAGTGTGAAGGTTCTCTGTGGCCAATCTGTTCGTTTAGTATGAGTGCTAAAGAATCATGGGTGAGTATGTGATGAGACCTAGGAGAGGAAGGCCGATGTATGGTCGTAGTGGCTGTATTTGTTTGATAATTCTTATTCTACGCCATCTTGCTAGAGAAATTCTGGTATGAATTTATTTAAGGGGTTAATATTGTAAGAACCTGGATCTTCTTTTCTGGTATGTTTTTATATTTTGATTATATTTGAGTACAATGAGGAGTTTTAGAAAAATTTAGGAGTACACGACATGTATTTATAAGTACACGTCATGTACTCTGCTGCTGCGGGTGACCTTGTACTGGCCAGGTAGCGGCCGAGTACATGGTCGTGGGTGGTGACCTAGAGACTGCCTAAAGTGGAGGCTAGAAAAGGCAAGTAAACACCATGTACATTTAAAGAACACGTCGTGTACTTTTAAAGAACACTTTGTGTACTTTATTTTTTCATTAAACAGATCGGGCTCGAGTCTGTCGGACAGAACACACTTCTTATTGACCTGTTTCATCCAAGAGCATTTGTACGGCCACAAACCATCTTTGAGCCCCCGACTTGTTGTCCATCCTCTGATTCGACTTTCGTAAGTTGCATTGGATTTGTATCGGTGAGTTCCCCTTTCTTCATGACCATCCTCTCTTGATTTCTCCTCTCTCACAAGTTATCCTCGATTGAACATTTTTAATGTTTTTCAGATCTACAGTATTCAAGGGAGATTCAAGGCCTAAGGTTCATGTATATCAATCTTTGAATGGAGAGGTAGGTGGTTTGTGTTTTTTCGTAGATAGAATGTTAATTTTATGTGAAAATTTTACCAATACCCAAGAATAAGGTATTGCGTGTTTATGGGTTTCAGCCCTGTTATTTCCTAATATGCCTTGTTTGTTTGGATAGAGGTTAATTGTTTATGAATATGGTTAGCCTTTCCCTACAATGATGTTTCTTCCCGTGTTTTCTTTTTTTGACCATTTGTTCTAGCTTTCCTTTTAGGCTGCATTGATTCCCATGACTAGTATTGTTAGTATGGAGTAATTATTATTATACATTATATGATATTGTGTAGATTTTTAATCCAAATAGTTCTTGAGTTTTACTTTTGCTTCCAAATGTAGTTTGTGCACAACTGACTTACACAAGGCTGTGAGAACCTAGTATAGTAGACTATATGGAGAATGGACGTTGAGGGCTTCTCTAGAGTGTTTATTTGCTGTTATGTGGAAAGACCATAGGGGGATGGTCTTTCTACTCCATTAGAGTGTCTAGTTTCCTTGATATGGGCCACAGGGGGAATCACACATTGAGTGCTTCCTCAAAGTGCCTATAATTTACCGATACGAGACCACAAGGGGGAATTGACGGTGACTGCTTCCTCAGAGTGTCATTGATAATGTTGAACCAGAGGGGTTAGACTATGTGTACTTCCTAGAGGGTTTCTTGTGTTTGTTTGGTTGAACCAAAGGGGTTAGGCTATGAGTACTTCCCAGAGGGTTACCTACTTTTGATTAGCTTCTTACTTGATATATGAAAATGAATGCAATTGAATTTTTTGGATTTTTACATTGTTTACTTCCTTATTTACTGCTTAATTATTTTATTTCCTGTCATAAATATTCACTAGCTGTTAGGAACAGATCTTTGATTGGTTGTCTACTGGGATTCTTCTCACACAGTATTTGATTCTTACTTTTACTCCCAGTCACATTATATTTTTGTGGGTCCAGATAAGGGCAATCACCCTTCTAATATAGGTATATGATTTCAACGAATTTGGGGATTATATGACCAAGATAAGGCTTGTGATCCGATGGAGCTGTTTACATGATTTTCTTTTGTACATTGGTTTATTACTGTATTCTAGCATTGTGATTTGTTTGGTTTCTTTCCTAGACATATGTCTCATGCATCACATATATATGTGTGCTCTAGTTTTTTATTTCTTCAGTCTTATGTTGTTTACTCATTTCATGATTTTACTGCTTCCACTATTTTATATCTTTTATTTCCAATGTGTTACTCTACCAATGAGAGCATAGTTTCCCACCTATCACACCTAAGGCCCTTACTGCTAGTCTGCAACCTCTAGCATTCAGGGAAATGCGCTTGAGACCATATGACCAACCGAGTATGAGGCTCCTCTAAGTGGTTTATCGAACTGGGATGTTACAGTTAACCTAAGGCTACCCATACTGTTTGGTTTTGGATATCTAATGTATTTATTAATAATTTAATTATTTTAAATTTTTTAACTAAATACTTTATTTAAAAAATCTAACATTCATGTTTACACTTATCTAACAATTTGTATTCATGGAATTATTCGTAATACTCTTCAAGTATTTTTTTTCACAACCAATATACAATAAATAGGTATATGTAGTTTTATTTGCAGATACAAGTAAAATAATGGTATCTCTTGAAGGTAATGAGTACTTATTCTAGTGTATTATTGATGGGTGTTAGTGGAGACATGGTGGTAGGTTGAAATTTATTTCATGTGAGTATTGGTATATTTTTATTTGATTTATTTTGGGTTATGGTAGTATCTTCTGCTCTTTTGTATAGGCTTTTGGAATCTCGTCCCATTTATTGTTTATATGGATATCGATGCAGGTTTCTGGCTTATTGGTATGTTTTTTAGTACAATTTGATCGTATTAATTAATGTAAAATTGATGTTCTTTTTATTTTTTTAATAAAATTGTTCCCAAAGGTGATTCTTTAATCCAATACACGTGTTTCTAGCCCATGGGGATCAAGAACGCCCTTTGGTCATTTCCATAGATTAAATATGGTTATTGGGTTGTGGGTACCTCGAGATGGATTCGTTTACTATCAATGATTAAATTTTTAACAAGATTAAATGTACGGTATGGTTTATGCTAAAAAGGTTACATGGTTTGTGATAATTTATATTTAATCATATATTTAGTAATTTTTGAGTAAATTATACCCAAGCTTGAGGATAATCCTTATGACTTATGTAAAATAGTCAAATCATTTGTGATGGGTGTTTCATCTCTTCTATGGTTACACCCAATTATCCATAAATCACTCCATACCCACATTATTGTTTCTAACATGAGGCAATTGAATTTTATGGGTGTGAAGTAGAATCTTTACCAAGCATCATGTGATTCTTATCAGCCAATGGATACACCAAGGAAGATGGAGCCCAATTTTTTTTAATAGAACTCCATCAAATGCATGATTCAAGTTAGTGAAAGTTTCTATCATTAGATTAATGTATGAGTTCTTATTTTTCTATTTAAGATGGTTTAGTTTTTATATTATGGTGATATAATATATTTTAGATTATATTGACTTATATGATGATGAGAAAGTGTTTTTGGGTCCATAGAAATCTATAGGGGTTTGTATTGTTCTAATTGTCTAATTGATTATTTATCAATGTGTTGATTTAAAAATACTATTAATTATATTATTTAAAAATTACATTTTTATATTTTTATATTTTATTTAATTCTATAATACTTTGATCTGGAATATTTTGACCTGCATACCGTGTGTTTCATAGAATAATCAGAATTAGTGCTACACTATCTTTGATTACACACAAGAAATTTCCAATAGAGAAGTTCATGACATGGATAGGTGGGGGTAGAATAGTGATCCCATGTTGGTACCTTGGGGTCTATGATTCTTAGGTTCATTGTAGTAAAATAGGTGTTATATAAGTAAGGTCTTAGGTTGTCCCTTTATGAATTGAGGTCGGAGTCCCTTGTTGTATTTTTTACGTCATGTCCTATTCTTTACTATGATTATTTTTTGATTACTATATTTTGAAATTCATTCAAATTATTCATATGAATCATGATTTGATTCACCTCAAAAAAATTGTAACCTAGAAAAACCTGATTTATCTTTTTCACTCACATAAATATAAAAATTTTCAACCTGATTTTTTTTAATGTATTTCATACTAGTTCTAAAAATTTGACTTATAAAAGGAAGTATATAGAATCATGGTGGTATCTTACCAAAAAACTGTTCACACACTACATATACCCTTTGTGTTTATATTTACCTTTCTATATCTAATATTGGAAATGGTGGAAGAAATTCTTCCACTATTTGTTTTTCTTAAATTCCTTCTTCATCCTTTTGGTGGGAGATAATTTATTGTTGACCACAAGGTGCATGTATATGGTCAATGCGACAATAAATTTGTTATTTTGTATTTGGAATGTATATAGAATAACTAATCCATTCATCTCTTTATTTATGTCATTATGTTATTTATTTTTAATGTAACTCAAATTACTTTTGGTTATAAATATATGGTTGATGATTTATTTTAGAATGTTTTTACTTTTTCCATCATTGGTTAGAACCTTATTCCAAAACTACTCATTTGTTTTTCCTGAAAATCTAATGTATGGATATTTCATAACATAATCTTGTTTGAAGTCCAGTTTTGGTTATTCAAAATTAAATTGTGAAAATACTCCCAATAGTTAGGTTTGACACTTCTTGTTCTTATCATCCTCGGATTGTGATTTGGGCCATGATATGAGCCTTATACCTGACTGGCTTGGGTGACACGGTGGGATGACCCAAGACTATTTGTTACAAAATGTATGTCAATTTAGTTTCTACTAATTGAGTTCATGGCCATTCCAAAATTATTACATGATATGTAATTATATTAAATTTAGTAATCAATACAATTGAGAAAAAAATATATTATATATGTGTTTGATATCAATGACTCAAGTTGTGATGATAGCTTGGAGATAATAATTTTTTCATTAAAAACTTCTTCCGCAAAAACATCATACATTATGTATTAGGTAACAATTGATTCCATTAACAATTTGTAATTATATTATTGATACCATTTTATTTTTTATTATGATGAAAAAACTCAAACATTTGAATAGATAGTAAAATAAATGTCTATCTTGAAGAATAGATTAAAAAATTTATATAAAACCTTTTATCAGGGTATGGTAGATCATGTAATCACAAGGGATTGACATTATAACCTAATATCTAATTTATTTGTTTAATAAAATTATGATCTCAAATATAGTATTAAAATTAATGTTATAAAACAATAAAATGATGCTATTTTTTGGAAGAATATTCTATATAATTTTACATCGATAAGGGATAATTTGAAAAATCATCATAGATAGTTGATACTATATCATATATCATCTAGAAATAATTTCACTTCTAGAATGTATGCTTTTTAGTCTAATTATTATGTTTTTAAATGTACTACATTTCATACTTGATGAAAAAGTAAAGGTTACATGAAGATTCCATTCTCGTTGAACAAGGATCAATCATTCAGAACATATAGGGATTACATTTATAATAAAATGAAACTCATTTAAATTTATAGGATTAGATTGATGTGGGTTTTGAATGATTATTTTTCTAACTTTACCAGGACTAAGAATGTTTTGGTGACAAATTATTGATTTCTTTTTTGGATGTAATGAGGGGAATCAGTGAAATAAACTCTCAACACATCCAATTTTCTATAATTTGTATCTTGGAACTTGTTTTAATACAATCTAGCTTATTTAGGAATATATCAACACATAGAAAATGTATGAAAAAAAGACACTAGTAGAACATTTCATTTTGTTTTGGATCCTTGAATAAACTACTATTTGAATAATGAATTTTCAATAATATCTTTCCACTTTATATATTTTGATAATATTTTATTTTTGTGAATATGTAGTTTTATATTATAGAATATATCATTTAGAATTTATTAGAACTGAACATCATGTAGCTTATATATTTACCAAACTTTTACATTTCTATCATTTTTTATATCTTTTAATACATTATTCGTGTATTAAAAAACTCTTTAAGAAATAGGGAAGACATTTTTTGACTACATTGAAATTCTCTAACTTTGTTATTGGTACTTCATATATTTCATACAAATATTCAATAGGAGTTATAATAATTATCTTAAATGTATTCCAATACTAATCCTTATGAAATTTGTTTTGAAAAATATACATAGAAGTAGTTATCTTTTGAAATAAACCATTTCCTTTATTCATTTTATCAGACATATTTATTTAATTATATTTCCCTATATATTTTAGTTTACTATTATATATATATATATATATTATTTTATAACAATTAAAAATAAAATTATTTTCTGTCAACTATCAGGTATTCATATACCATATTTATATACTCTTTTGTTATCTTGGGATTAGTCTTATAATTGTAGTTATATTTTGATTACTAAATGTGATTAACTCTAATTGTTTTCTTTTAACTATTTTTTCCTTTTTCATATTTTTTAATAATATCAATTTAGGAGAAATAATTCTTGTATTTGTTATTCAATAAGAGGGTACTATTGGTAGAAGTTATAAAAAGGGTTTGGGGGATAAATTTTAAAAAAATAAAGTTGAATAAATTAAGGGGGACTAGTTTTTTATGACCATTCAATTCATATATCTTGTTAGAGTAATTTTTTTTGAAGTACAGGGAGATTTCATGCTAGGTTAATTTCATTTTAATTTAAATTATTTACTTATTTTCAAGAGTTTTATTATAAAAAATGGGAAGCTTTCTAGGTAATGTTTTTCAAATGATATCTTTTAGATATGTTTTTTATGATGAATGACAACACACTATTTATATTACTTTCACATACTAGAAATTTTGTTACTTTGGTTGGGGGGATTTTTATATTTTGATTCATATGTTTTAGTGAGCTAATTCAGAACCATGTAATTTCCAAATCATCATGAAGAAATCTGAGTTATATGAAATGCAGGTTAAACTGGTGAATTTAATTTTTTTTCAATTGTAATAGAAAATATTAGAGTTTATCAATGGATGTTTATTTAAAAAAGTGATTATAAATTTATATCATGGTTTTAAGGAATGGGAGATGATAACGATCATATTCAAAAAATGATTATATTCAATTAATTCACTATATCAATGATTTGTGAGATTATATTTTTACAAGTTTTTAGTGTATACTTATAGATTCCATATGTGAGATATTATAATATATAATATTTTACTATGTTATTTGAAATCATTTTCTTCTAATACTTTGGGATTATTGAAATTTTAGTTATTGGAAACTATTTTATTTTGAACAATTATTTTGATAAACATAGTGGAATGGATTGATAAATATAGGGTTGATTAAAGAGGAGGCCATGGATATGGTTTACGCTACTAAAATTAGTCAAATAATTCCCTGATTGTACTTTTGTCTTCTGATTAGTGGGATAAATGTTGTACTAGATTTATGAAAACTAGTATCCCTTCAATCATAGTATTGATCCTCCTACTAGTTTAGAGTAAAATAATTAATTAATTTGATTGGATTTGTTTATAACCTTTAAAAAATGGGTTAAATTATTTTGCATATTTTAACATTGAAATTTTTTTATATTGTTTTGATTTTATATATTATTTATTCTGATTGGTCTATTTTCCATGGTTAAGTGTGAACATATAATTTCTTTAATTTCTACTCATTTTATCTTTTTTATTATGTTGATTAGTTAAAATTAAAAAATTTATAGACTACATTTCTTTTTAGAGTATAAAATTTATATGTTTTCTTTAGAGTTTAATTAACCCCCCACTACTCTTGAAACATACTTATATTGGATAATAATGGATAAAATAACTTTTTTAATAAATAGTTTTTAGATTACATCAAACTAAATCCCATTAAATTTTAGTAGATATGATGCATCTAAAGATAAATATCTTAGTATCTGATTATAAATGATATTCTGAATTATTTCCAAAATTATCAGGGGATCATGGGGATACATGTATGATAATGTTAATTTGTATTTTTAGACATATAATATTATTTTATGGGAAAATAAATTTACATTTTTATTAACAAAAATATGATTTGTGTTTTGTGTGTTTTAAATATGTAGTTAAATAGTATTTATTTAATTAAATTATTTATATTTCTATGATATAAATCATGATGTATTTATATTACTAAAATATAAACATTAGTAAATGAAATATCCCAAATGGTATTAGGGATAGGTCGTGGAGTAATAGAAAATCCAGGATGAGTGTATAATGAAAGTTTTAAGGTGCTGTTCTCAAATGGATTGTGATGAATGGAGTATTATTATGTATTAATGATATGTAAGGTCAATAATAAATAAATGAAAAATAAACTAAAGGTAAATACAAATTTCATAATAAATTAATTCTTATGTGTATTAGTATAATGGAATATACATGGAATGGAAGTCTAACTAGGGTGAAGACAATAAGATGGTGATAAATTGGTGATTGAGATGATAATTGGGCTAGAAGATGTATGTCTATAAGCAATAAAATTTTTGGTTCTTCATAGGATCACTTGTTGAGATTTTGATTTTTGATGTGATTTATCCTAATCCGGGATTACCTTACATATATAATGATTATCAATTTGGCCTTAATAGTGAATCAATGTCTAGGTACGAAGGTTGAGGAAGATAATTGTCTACTTCATATACCTATTTATTTTATTTATTAATATATCACTGTGTTCATAAATCATGAAAAATAATTTTTAAAGATGAACTAAACAAGGATAATGTTAATGGACTTATGTTAGAGGAAATGTTTTTTGACCACATTTACCTATACAAACCTAATATGTGGGTGAATCAATGTGCCCACTAAATTAAAATAAATTTATCATTTTATTTTTTTTGTAATATTTATATATATTTTTGGGGTATATAGGACATGATCAACTTTCTGTTCTGTTATTTCGATCACACTGAATCATAGACATGGATATGGAAATGTAAATCATGAATATGAAAAGAGGATTTTACTTAGTTCACCAAAATTTATAATCCAATGAATATATAATGATATAAGGTAATAAAATTCACAATAATTATTTTTAAATTTCAATGAAATTTTTATTATAAATTCTTTGGTCACTCCCTCTATTCACTAATTCAATAATAGAAATAGTCAGTTTAGTGACTTGGAGGTCTCTTAAATAGTTTATATGCATCAAGGACTCTTCAATATCAACCTAGTACATTAATAAACCATTTACCCCCCATCTCTAGATATATGTTTTATTAAGATTCTTAATTCACTACTCTCCTATATCATTTCTATATAAGATCATCTCCATAATGTGAGAGTTTAGTATTTTTCTTATATAACATCACATTAGTAACATTTTATAACCAAATAAACAAAATTATAAACTAGAATTATCATTTTCCCCCTTTTCTACATCTATATCATGTTATTGATATAGAACTCCCTATTTTTTCTCTAATATACCCTCATTTTACATTAGGAATTCTCCCATTGAATTGAATTATATGGGTTAATATAATCCTATGTGGACAAGTTTCTTCTTATTTTGAATCTAATATAGAAATATGAAACAATAAATGTACTAATGCTCAGGTTGATATTAAAATCATGATATATGCATAGGATTTATATTGTAGAATTTTTACTATAGAAATTCTATAACAAAAGTTTTCCATCATTAAAATAATGAGTGGTTTGTCTGTTATAATGCTGATCTTTTTCAAAACCCTATATGGTTTTAAATTTCATGAAACTATAATATGAAGCTATTTTGGGATATATATTTCACTAAATTATTTATAGTGCACCTTTCCTAGAATTTCCATTATTGTACTACCTTCCTGAGAACCCTTAAAAGTTATCCTCTATGAAATCCAGTTTTTGTTCTTCCGTACAATGAATTCCTTCATCGACCTATACTAACAAAAAGATAGATTAATTATTCTATTATATTCATTCAATTCATTTTTCATTACATATAGATTATATTAGTGTCCTATTTATAAAATAAGAACCTTGTAAAAAATTAAATGTTTAAGATTTTATTTTTCCACATTGAATCCAATTCATATATGATTTCTATTTATAGAATATAAGAAAACTACCACACATTAATAATTGATGAAACCTTGGTGGAAAAAATTTCATTCCACATTCTCTGTGATTATTTCAAGAGAATCACTATTCACAATTAACAAAACTCTTTCATTTCCCCTTCAATTTTTTTTTCACTACTTGGTGTTATTCTTTTACATATTATCATACACTATTTATGGAAACCTTTAAAATTGAAACTCATTTCAATATTCAAAAAAACTCATCAGTGGAAAATATAGATTTACTTCATAATTTTACAAAACACCATTATAATCATTAATTTTAAAAAAAAAATTCATACTTTCCTTCAAAATAACAAGTCTATAAGGAATATTGGCTTCCCTGAATGATTCCTTTTCAAACCACATTCTTATTTCAGATTCAATATTTATTTATAATTAATATCTACTTTGAAATCTTTTCCATAAAAGTGATTTTTTTCAAACAAACATTGTTAGACTTCAAATTAAATATTTATACACAAAAGATAATAATGTAGGGGATTAGAAAAAATATAACCTAATATATAAAAAATCCTATTGAATAATTCTATAGTAATTTTTTAAATATCGATTCCTGATCAATATATGTACTTATACTTTAATGAAATATTTTGGACGTCCAATAGAATAAACAAATCCATAGTTTTCCATCCTTTTGGAAAAAAAGTCCTAATGAATCATAGGGAATTTTAATTCTAACAATCTAAAATAACTCATAAATTTTGTTTCTTTATACTAATTAACCACTTCCTAGATAAATTCTGAATTATCCAATTCTTAATCATTGTATACAATAAATCAACTACCAAACTGACATAAATAAAATCTAATATAATAAATTCAATGTATATCATTTAAATGTATCCTAATTAAATATTATTTTCCAAAAATAATATACAATATATTCTGGTTTACACATTATTTCTTATAAAATTTTGTTGACAATCCAACCAAAAATCAATATCCTCTCTATAACTCTTGATTTTTAATAACATTTTTATATATTTATGGTTCATTATTCTCAAACCACCTATTTTAATAAAAATAAAAGGGTTTAACATTTATATATAATTTTGTTCCAATAATATTCTAGATTATTTTTTCTCTATATTTATATCTAATTTTCCCCCTACACATATTTGAACTATATGGTGTAACTTCTCAACTTAGTAACTGCTTCATCCATACATGTGTTGATATAATTTCTCAATAATATTAATAATGTTCTAATTATGAAATTCTAAATCTCTTCAATTTCAATAAAAATATGTAGATAATATGTTTCCCCCTATGAAACAAAATTTTATTATCATCCCATTTGATATTGGCCTCATCTAACCACTTACAAAAACTACAACCTTTTCACAAAAAATGTAATACAACTAGTTGAAATTTATAATTATTTTCTCTATAAACCATTTAAGAGTTCACCTTAAAAACATTGGGATATTTTTATTACAATCAGGTAATACTTATATTTTGAACTATCTAATCCACTAACCACATTTAAACCATTAGGCTATCTCTAAACCATTTTTTTATCAAAACATTGGAATTATTACCATAGGTGATAATCCAAAATTTTCACATCAGCCTTTATTCTACCTATTGGATAATAAAAATTCCAAATATTCATTTTTTGAGCTCCAAACTTTGTCCATATCTATATGTATTTTATTCTAATATTTATTGTGGGTGAATATACCCCATGGAAATGAGTAACTGACAAATTATTTGAGCATAATGGGTTGATACTCTTTGTTGGAAACTAGATTTTTAAGTCAATAATTTTAAAAATATTCAAGTCACTCAAAAACTTCAATAAACACATATAGATTAATATTTTTTCTATTTAAACCAATATATTGTTTTCAATATTATTTACACTAAACCATCTACAAATAAAAAGTAATGTATCTTGTGTATGAGACATACCACATGATGAAAAAAAATGATACCACTTTCATAGGATAAACTTGTGAAACAACTTGATATAAATTAACCTTAATTTATTAGCTAAGATTTATCATTTTTGGTGTGGATAATGAAACATTGAGTTCTCATCATCAACTCCCCATGAATTAAATTATCTCATGACTATGTGTATTAAGATAATTTCATCACAGGGGAACCAATATAATGATTATGTACCTTTCCTCAAAAAACCATTTATTATCCAAAAAATAAATTGATACCACATTGATGGTGTATAAAAAATAATAAATAATTAATAAATGTTGCTTAATCTGATCCATAGTTTTCTTCTCTTTCAATTAGTAAGATAATTGTTTATATATGTCCAGATATCACTTGTTGATCATTAAAGTTGTCATGTAAAACCTGTATCTAGAAAAGTCATTTGACACCTCTTTAACATTTAGATCAGGTTGTTCATTATTTGAACACTTTATCATACCATAAAACTCTGGATTTATCTTATAAGTTCAATGTGGTCTATCAAAACGAGTAGTTGAGTCTGTTAGGTTCTTGACACCATTTCGGATTTTATTTGGGGCCTAATACCAATTTGAATCATTGAAAATTCAAAATCAACTTATAATATTTTTTATTTCATGTTATACACATATTATTTCATCACAATAGCATTCCCATAAAATATATATCACTATAAATAGTAGTTAATAATACACTATAACATAGGGTAAAGAGGTACCTCTAACATCCACAATTTTATGAATGTGGTTGGTCATGGTAAACCAACCAATTTCTTCCCACTTCATTCAAATATTCTTTAGAGGTTCTCCATTGGATACCACCACTTTTGAAAATAACTTGCTAAATAAAAGAGTTATATTAGTTGTTTTTATTAGGACTCATCATTAATTTGAGACTAATAACCATAGTTCATGTTTCTTCTATTGAAGAAATACTATTGTAACATTCCCCATGATTTCTAAACCATATGTGGGTTCTCCCACCAGTCATATTAACTTTCCTAGTTGTCTAATTTATGATACTCTCAATGAAACATTTATGTCTAAATTATATCCCCTAAAATGTTCATTATATTAACTTTATATTTATTTATCCTTAATGATCCTTTCAAGATAAGTTCATCCACCATTATCATATATGTAGAAGCATCTTTCTTTAGATTCAAAATCTACTTCTATTCTAACCTTGAGAGATACTATGTGTGTAAAATCATTGATTTAGTATGAACCCTTTATTTAGATACATTATTTTCGTCCAAAAAGTAAATCTATTTTTTAACCTAATAAATTTTATATCATTGAATCCTTTGTTCTAGTTTTTCATATGAATAGAGTTATTTATTATGAAACTTGTAACTACATTAATTTTATAACTTCTTTCAACATATCCCCCATTATAAATAATTAAAAATATCCCATAAAAACATTATGAGTTGTTATTAATCTATCAATATTTTTTTAGTCAGATTTTTTTCACCTTTGAGACACTACGCTTCTAGACATGGACACATGGTGTTCCCTAATAATCAATAAAAGAAACACATTGTAAATACCTTTTGAGTCCACCTATCTGGCTGAAGAATTTTATTCATTATATAATTTTCAATCCATTATATATATTTATGAAATATAACCCGTTGGTAACTCCATATAAGATTATTTATTTCCTTAGATGATTATGTATCACACATAAAAACAATTTTTCCCAAAACTGATGGTCTTTGGGCATTTAGAAATCCATTGCTAATTCATAAGACCAAAAAACCCAAAACAAATTTTTTTTATTTTTCCATTGAATACATGACACTTTTCAACTTAAATACTATACAAAATAACTATGCATTTATTCAATATCATTCATATGATAACAATTTTACTTTATTTCCATACTCCCATTTGATAATCTTCAATTGATTATCATTTATTTCTGGAAATTATAATGAAGAACAATCAAGATTGTCAATACTTTTTCATTTATGTATAACTAAGAATTATTAACCTACATGATTGATTTTAATACTCCTTCTACTACTTCCAATTTTACATCAAGAGTATTGTTAAATAATTCATCTCAAACTACATTCTTCTAATACATTTACTGATTATGTAAACATATTACTTCAACTTAATTTTATATAAACAAATTTGAGAGCCTTGTTATAATATCATCATACTACTTTATTAGTTTCTATTAAGATTCATTTTTTTCGTTAATCTATTCCACACTGCCCTTCACTGAAACTATAGATATATATTATCGATAATTACTTTCATATACATATTTGACTCTTCTTATAAACTAAATCCCATAAAAAATATATCCATGTAGATCATATTATGAGGGAGACAAATAATATTACCTTTCAATTATTTCAATTTATTTCCAATATAATTAATTTAATCAATATGGTATTAATAAAAACACTATGATTATGATAACCCTTGATAGTTCTTCATCATTTAATAAAAATAAAACCTGATTTTTATTTCTAATGTATTTAATATGTATATTTAACTATTTTATCAGTCAACACCAATTAATCTAGAAATATTTTATAATGATTATAGGAATCTTTATGTAGTAGTCTAATTTTCCAATTTTTATTTATTGGTATATTTAATTCTTTAATATTTCCCATAATCTTAGCTTCGTGGTCAACAATAATCTCTAGTACACTCTTATCTTGAACCATAATCTTTTCCATTAAATATATGAGATCTATAGAGACTCAATTATATATCTTCAATATTGAACACAAAATGTAAAAACACACATCATTATGAGTAATAATATTTATTGGCAATTTTTTTGCTTTTGGAGTACGGTTCATTGGGAACTACTATTTTGATCAAGGTACTAAGTATTTTTACATATCAATGATATTTTTTAACATATAATGTGTAAAACATCAATATTTTAAAATAATAATTTATTTGATAGTGTGTGTGACATGAATCACAAAGCGTAGTAGAGAAGATAACACCCGATGTTTAATGATATATATATATATTAAATATTTTAAATAGATTGAATTATACACAATAATAATTTTATCTCGATAATTTGGAGGGTATGAATAATATTAAATAATTGTTTGAAATATATAATTTACACATTTTTATTAGATATTAATTTAATATAAATAAAAGAAGAATAATTTAATGGAAAAAATAAACATTTTATAAAAGACAATATTTTTTTAAACATAGTTTATTCACGCTTTTCATAAAAAATTTATAATTTATTTTTACAAATTTTAAGAAATTTATATTTAAAAAATAAATTTAACATTTTAATTAAGAATTCCAAAATTATATTATGGTGATTTTATTTATATTTTTTTGAATTTTTTCATTTTTTATGAATAGTGAAAATACTGAATTTTAATAGTAAACTACCTCTTTATTTAAATTTATTATAATTTTAAATATGAATATTAATTGGACATAAATTAAAATCAGATAAATAATATATTAATTAAACAAATTAAAATCAATTTTGAAATTTTAATTTTTAATTTTTAAATTAAAACATTGTAAACGTTTGAACATTTTAACATTAAAACCTTGTTTTCTCATCGTGTATACAAGATTAATTTCAAATAATAATTTTACACTTTATTGAATTAAATTTGACAAACTAAATTCTATATTTGGAATAGGAATAAATTTATAATCTCTAATATGGTCAACATAATTTTCTACTAAAATGAATAGTAGAGGAAAAAAAATTAGTTATCAGAGTTTAGGTAAAATGGTTTTTAATAGGGGTTAAACAAATAATATATGGGTATAAATGACCTATAAAATTCTAAAAAAATTAATTTTAAATTTGAATTTTACACTTCATTGAATTAACTTTTATAAAATAAATTCTATATTTTGAAGAAGAATAATTTATAATCTTGAATATGGTCAACATAATTTTTAACCAAAATGAATTGTATATGCAATATAAATTAATTTTCTCGATTAATGTAAAATTGTTTTACCATGTGTTCTGATAAAACGATATGGCTATCAATGACCTATAAAATCTCAAAATACTATTTTATGGCCATAGATTGACAATTAAACCTCTTAGGTTTTAAAATGTTCCAGTTTAGACCCTTGTAACATATTCAAAACATGGGTTCCCTCAACTATTTTTGAAAATACAAAGTGTGTCATCTCCCTCACTTATAAAAGGCCACACCTCTCATCTGTTATTCAATACATCAAACCTCTTTTAGTTTAACTATTACCTAATAAAATCACTTTAAAAATTATATAACCTCATCCTTTATTCTCTATTTTGGATATAAATACAACCTGGAAGGCTTTAGAGAAAACCTAAGGAGGACACCTGAATAAGCGGTAATCTTTTTGAATGATCATATATATTATACTTCTTTCTGAACCTCTATTAATTTTTATTAAAACACAATTATATAATAAAATAAGTATATTCCATTAACATGGTTGTTTTTATAATATTTTAATTAGCTAAAACAATCTCTACACCAATCAAATGGGATTTGAATTCATCATTCATGTGTACGCCAGACTACCGCCTCGCGAACTGAGGTCATTCAGTTTTACATTTCCAACTATCATCATTGGTTATGATTATGTGTATAAATAATATATATTATATTTTTAGAATATTTATACCTTTGGATTAACTATATCAAATATATATTTTTACCTTCAATTTTTTTGGATATATGATAATGTCACTCGTGTGTATAGCGAACTAGTGCCTCGTAAAATGATGTGATTTGGCTTTAACTAATGATTTACATTAAAGTTAATAAAGATAATGTTAATAATTATATTTTATAGAGGTAAAATAATTATTATATTCCAGATATATTTATAATTTTATATTGATAATACATATCATTTTAATTATTTCCATTTCACTTATAAAAAAATGACATCATCATTCTGGCATGCGTGGACTACCGCATTCATGAAGCGATGCAACACACATTTTATCTCCACCCAACATAGATATTATATGTAAATATATAATATGGAATTAATTATATTAAAATTATTAATTAATTATAAAATATTAGTTACCTATTTTCCATAATAATTAGAGGAAAAGTGAAATGTTACTCATGCAAACATACAACCTACCATCTACATGATCAGAACGTTCTAAATTTTTCATAACCAAAATTATTGATTAGTTTTAAAAGAAAACATTATGTAAGAATATGATAATTATTTCATGATTATTATTTTGTAACTCATATAACTATATAATATTTACATGAACCAGGTCTTTTATGACAAAACATTAATGAGAAAATAAGGCCATTAGCACTCGAAACAATGAATATATTGAAATATTATTAATGAATAGTAGTAATATTTTATATAAAGATCATATATAATGTTATAAATATTAATATTGTTATGGTAAAAGTTAATAACATGTATATAGCCACTATACCCAAGGTTTAGTGTTGTTTAATCAAAAGGAATCACGAGGTAAGGTATTTCGTCTCAATTTTGATTCGTTGGAACGTATTGTTATGTTATGCACCAAATTTTATTTATATGGTGTATATACATAATGTTAGAAATGTAATATCATAATATCATAATAATTCATAGAATATAGAGTTTAAATTTTAATTATTACATCCAATGGAATTTCATTGAAAAGTTACCCAGGGGTTAAAAATTGCATAACTGAATTTATTTTCATTGGGTAATATTACTTCCTAGTTGTCGTTAGGAATCTAGTATTATGTGTACAATGAATTTTAATTATTTTATAATTTATTTTTACTTTTTTAATTTTTATTTATATTTTATACTTAATTCATATTCATTGGATTATTATATCTGCAATGTTATCATCTTTGCAGGGTTTTACTTCAGATTCTCACTTTAATCGTAATTTTTTATTCTTGAATTTAAATTGAAGGAAATTATTTAAATATATTATAATAAAAAAAATTCATTATAGTCTCCTATATTTTTATTTTCATGTAATGGTATCATTTTTAAACTCTTTGGTAATAATATAATTGAGAAATGTTTTTATGAAAATATGATTTCATTTACCTCTTCGGTCGGAAATCAGTTTTCTTCCAAAACCATGTATTCGAAAATTAATTTGAAACATGTTTTTAAAATTTTAATAATTATTCATTGAATGAATTTCCACCCATTTATGCACATTAAATTTTCTTTCAAAATAATTTTATGTTTTTCAAATAATTAATGTTTATCTTTAACTAAAAATGAAAAGGGTATCTTCTTTATCATTCTTAGAACAAGGCACCTTCCTCACCATTTAAAATGAAAAAAGGAATGTTATTTTACCATTTATAGAATGAATTAAATTAACTTCTGCCGTGACCATAATTTATTCTGAGAATCCTTTATAAAACTACATTATTTTTTAGTAAAAATTATTTTAAAAATGATTTTCCGTGAAATGGATTTTCCAAAAAAAAATTATAAATAAAAAGGATATTTTTTCAAGAAATTTTTTAAAGATATTTTTATGGTATTTATATTCATAAATAAAAGATACCCTTTATTCTTAATCTAATTGGTACATATTGATACCATCCTTATTATACTTCTAAATGATTTATGATTATGTTGTCTAAGGCTAGTATTGACATACATATGCTTGTGTTATTTTATATTCTTTAACTTACCCTTAAAATATTCACATTATTGTGATCATTAAAAAATTTATTTTCTGAAAACATATATATTATTTTTCATTGATATTATTATTTTTTAAATAATATCTCATTTTTACAAATGTTGTTTTACTTTGAAAGTTATTAAATATATTGCGTAAATATTTATAAATATATATTCTTTATATAATATTGATATTTAATGATATGTCACATTTTTTAAGAGTTAAATTCATTAAGTAATATTTTATTAATGCTTTGGACTTGTAGTCATGGGTGGGTACCTATATTATACATCCCCTTGATGCATCAGTAGGTCTCATGAGATGTTCAAGTTAATATTGCATTAAATTTGGTTTTATCATTATTTTAAACAATCTTATGAAAGGTATTTATGGTGACCCTATAATTTTAAAAATATAATTATATAATTTTAACCACAATTAAACATCATATTACAAGCTACTGATCAAAATTTCTAGTGTATTAGAGATTAGGCACATAATTAAATTTCATGATTACAAAACAAAATCATATTTTTTTAATCTTCACAAAGTAATATTGACTTCCTTGGTTCCCAAACACATTAATAGGGTAACCTAAGGGAATACATGAATAAAGGGATGAGCTTAAAATCCCAGTATTGAAATAAAAATAAAAATAAATCTTAGCAGAAGGGTTAGAATGCATAAAATAATTACAGAAAAATCCATGGAACATGATAAAAAATATTTAATCATAACATATAGAAAATGGGATCATATAATCATGGAATCATAGTAGTGTGGAAGAAACATAAAACAAAACATTTAGATGAGTCAATGCTCATATCACATAAGGGATCATTGGTCAAGGATAACCACAAAGACCATTGTACATGGAGCATGAGTCAAGGAAAACCCCCAAGAAAATTTACATGATGTCTCCTACGACTAAATATTACAAAATGAATTAGATCAATATCTTGGAAAACCCATAATAACCTACTTAGAAATACATTTTTCCACATAAAGAATCATATATAAGAAATCAAATATAAATATAAGGGTTACCCATTGAAATAATTTAGTGTAATAATCATGTCCAAAGGAATATAAAAAGTGAATATCATAATGGTGTCCACAAAATGATTTATTTAAATATTAAATGGACATTCATAAGGGAATATATAAATATATCATGATAATTTATGTCAATAATTAGTTAAAATAGTGTTAAAGAATCTCTAGAAATAATACATGTTAGAATGCTTTAAGTGAAAACATTGATGTTTCTTTAAAATGGAAATGGAATAAATTTTTGTATAAAACCAGAATTAGAACAAGAGAGTTTTTCCAGATAAAATGACCAATTTTTTAAAAAAATAATTGTGGCTTCAAATAAACTATGGATTCCACTTGAAATTGGGTAAGAAATCGCCATGTTTTTTTTAATTGAGATGGCCTATCAAGAATAATTAAGAGATGAAACTTTTAAAAAAATGTATTCCCTCAATAAAAAAGTGATGATATAATATGGAATCCAAATTTTTGAACATACTAAAAGAACCCAGAATACCATTAGAGGGGTGGGGTGAATCAGGGTGTCATCTTATTCTCGTAAAAAATTGATCGTTTTCCCACGTTTGTAGGAACAAAGTAAACCTGTCTGACAGAAACAATCAAAAAAATAATAATTAAATGTAAAGAGGAAATTAAAAAAATTACCTGGTTCATCATTAAGGGCTAGTATAATAAGAATACAAAGATAATATGTCAGTTGTACTAATATCCAAAAATCGTCATTATATGGAGATTACAAAAGTTTTGACATTGGCACTCTATTCTAGGAACACTGGATTTAATTTGTTTTAGGGATATCACACTATGTTCCTTGTAAAACTTCATTCGACTCCCCCTAGCTCTCTACATTGAGATAATTCTATCTCAATTTATTTTCTTGAAGGTCACTTCCATGGTTTTTCATTAAATTCTTTGTCCATATTTAGCACGAGACCCTACTTGCACTATAGACCTAAGTTGATGCACACTAAAATCCATTTTCACTAAAAATAGATATTCAAAACTGCCTTTCGCAAAGCTCCATTGAAATGCTCACTTCTTCGTGAAGCAACCCTACCTTCATGGAACAAACTTCCTTCACAAAACAAACCGTTTCAATGTAGTAAACCCCATAATCGTGAATCTCACATTCTAAATAAAAATTGGAATCATTAAACACTAAACAAGTATTTTATCAATGCTAAACTTCACTTAAAAACATAGATTTTTAGATATCCCATAGATTTTGGAAGTCAATGTGATTACGGGGTTTCCATGAATATTTTTATTTGAAGTAAAGAGGGGTATCCTTATATATATAGGCTCCGCATTCACGATGCTCTACCTCCTCCAGTGAAATTTATAGATCTACCAAAAATATCTTCGCAATGGTCCTCTGGAATATGATGGAGTTGTGGAGATCACCATCAACACATCACACCATTTTGAGTCCCTTGTTCTCATATTCACGAAGATCACCGTCTATATTTGAGAGGCTCCATATCATCACGATCTTCAACCCATTCTTTACAAAACTCAACCCTTATCATTTTAATGAAGTTTTTATTTTTAAGACACCCCTTCATGATGCTAGGCTCATCCTATGGATTTTTACCCCAAATATTTCACAAACATGGGGAAACAATTCCAACTTCAATATTATTGGCAGCTTCATCTGTAAAATCCCTTTCCTTGCAAACTCTATGATCATCAATGTGAAGATTGAAAAAAACACAAACTGTACACCAATTCTAGAAATGTATAGCCTTATTTTCAACACATATAAACCGAATTTATATGAAGTACGTAAAATAAAATAGGAATTACATTGTGCTAATGAGAGAGAAAGAGTAACCCAAAGGAAAAATTGATATTTATAAAGGGCCCTTTAGCTTATATCCCAAATAGTTATCTACTTGATATTAATGTCATGAATAATAAAATTATATTCAATAATAAATATGTATAAAACCCATTTATATAATAATTAGAATAATGAATGTTTTATTAAGATAATTTATGGTATTTTTAATGAGTTAAATCTCTTAATTTCATCATTCAGAAGTGTTTGTTTACATAGTTTTCAAGATTGTTTTACATGTATTTGAGTATGGAAGTTCATGTATAATGGGTATAATTCTACATAATTGAAATTATATGTTATCAATGAAAATTAAAAAGTGTAATTGGTATTACATATATATATATATATATATATATGTATTTTAATAATGTTAGTGAATCATTAGTTGACATGTTAATGATAGTAGTTTAGATTAATTTTAGCGTATTTTTATCAAAATGAACAAGTTTTGTTCTATTTTTTAATATCATGTATATATAATGGTTAAAGAATATAAAATAATATATAATACATATATTAAAATATTTTATCAAACCTAAATTTTTTTTCTCATCCTACCATGAGGATGGTAATAGAAATTGAAAACCTATAGTCCATGAATGCGATAAATTAACACATCATGGACAATGTTTTCATTTTTTTTAACAAAAAGAGATAAGAAATAATATGTGATCAATTTTTATATAAAAATAATACAATTATAGTATATTTCAGTTATGGTAGCTATCCTTAAATTTGGATGAGGGTTAGTGAGGAAAGAGTAAGAAAAGAAAGACAATGAAAAGAAAATAAAGGAAAAGAAAAGAGGAATTTACCTCTTGAATTTCTCTCATAATAGCCTCCAAAGGGAAATATTTTTGGTATTATGATGAGACCAATAGATTCTAGACATGTAGGATAGTTTTGGGAAGATATTTTCGTAGAATGTTTACATGGATCAAATCATGAGAGGTGTGAGGAGAAGAGGTGGCAGGGTGGTATTTATAGTGGAGGAGAGGGGTGTTTTCCCATTATTTTACTCATTATATTATTTTTTTCATCAAGAATATGAATAGATTCAAAATTATCATGATAAAATTAAAATTAAGGATTTATTGTTTTATATTTTGAGCTTACATCAGCGATACATTTTTTAGGACTTAATAAATAAAGTATTTAGCTTATACCATAAAATACGGTATTTTACTATTCACAAAATTCAAGTATGATAAAAAAATATAAAAATTCACCCTAGAAATTTTGTGATAATAATTATATAAATATGATAATTTTAATTTTTAATTAAATTCATTTTTAACTTGTAAAATTAAAAATTAAAAATTATAACTGATTTTGTAACACTTTGAATAATTAATTTACACCCCATAAAATTATCTTATAATAATAAGATGAAAAAATATTAATTTATATGAGAATATTGTGGAAATAAATTACCTTTTAAAAAATAATATTAATTAAAAAATATAAAATAAATACTAATGAATTATAAAAATATCAACACCTATTAAATAATTTCTAAACATTTATTTACTTATTCGATGATATAATTATATCATTATACCATTAATAAGAGTCTTGAAATTAATTTATACTTTCAAAGGTGATATTGTTATTCATTTGGTTGGTTTAATACTCATAAGGGTCATATTACAATTCCTAAGGTTATGTTACTATTTCATTGGTGTAGGTTCATTACCATTTAGAAATACCTCTTATTTAAATCATTCATCATTTATAAAGTTTATATTGTGATATTTATGAGATTATTACTATAAAACGTAGTTATAAGAAGGGGTTTTCCATTGATTGAGTTTTTTATTGCTACATTCTCCCCCCCTTGTAAAATTTCTCCATCAAAATTATGGTTTCTAAACTATGGTGGAAATATGTGAGGTTACTTCACATTTATTGCTTTCCTTGGTTCCCATGTTTTCTCTTCATACATGTGGTTCCGGCATAGTATACTGACTAGGTGAGTAGTTTTATTTCATATAACATTATGTCTATGGTCTAAGATCCTAACAAGATTCATATTATATGATTGTTCATTCTCCAATTGTACCACCTGTGAATTAAAAACTCTTGAAGGATCTGACATGTACTTCCTCAAGAGATATATGTGGAATACATCATGTACATGATACATTGTAGGTGGAATTTCTATTTGAGAGGAAATAACACCAAAATTATCAAGGATCTTGAAGAAGATGATGTACCTGGGGAATTTCTTTCCCTTATCTCCAAATATCGTGATCATATTCCATAAATATATAAAGATGAATACCATTTATTCAACCATAAAAGTAAGGTATCATAAACGATTTTCTACATAGATCTTTTATCAACATCGGGATGATTGATGTGATGATAAATGGTTTTAACCTTTTTCAACATTTATTAAAACAATTCTAGCCCTAGTTGCTTACGTTACCCTACCACATTCCAACATGCCGATGTTTTACATATTTAACTATAAAGGAGTTCATATGGATCCATTTGGATGTTTGAGAGGAAACTTTTATTATAGGATAATTTGACCAATGATAAATTCTAGTACCATACTCATTTTAATTACATATAACATGCTCTCAACATGTCTCAAATTGTAAGGGTATTCTACTCTGATTGGAAATCAGTTTGAGGATGATAGGTCATACTGAAGTCCATCTTAGTGCTTAGAGCATATGGGATACTTTTCCAGAATATGCAGGTGAATCTTGGATCTTGATCAGTTACAATAGATATTGGTATCCATGTAAACATACCACTTGAATGATGTATACATGTAAATGTTTATCTAATGATAATTCCTCTCCAATTGTGATAAAGTTGGTTTTATTTGTAAGACAATACATAAAAACCCTTAGAGAATTGTTTTCTCTCGATGCCATTGGATGTCCAGTGACAATGTCTTTGATAATGTTCCCACACTTCAATATTAGTATAGGTTGTGGTTTCATCATCCCCTAACACTTTTTTATACATGACTTCACTTGCTGACATTCCACACCCTTTATTGTATTTTCATTGATCTCCTTCTCCATATTGTCCCACCAATAGTTCTCTTGGAGATCTCGATACATATTTGTGCTCTATGGATGAATAGATAAGTTTGACCTATGTGTATTATTTAAAATCACCCAGTTTATCTCTATATCGGGTGGTACACAAAACTTTACCGAAGTCTTAAAACTCCTTCCAGGTCAATTTTAGACTCTATGGATTTCCCCTTTATCAAAGCTTCCACATTTTTCTATATTTCCACATCAATTCTTTGAGAATCCTTTATTTTATCTATATTGGATGGTTTATAAATCATTTGAGAAATTATTTATGATGTTCCCTCTATAATTATTTCCATGTTCATACATTTAAAATCAATGAATATTGGATCATTCTCAATTCATATCATATATAAAGATATTGAATCCTTTCTACATAGAGCATCTACTACTTTATTTTCCTTTATTGGAAGTTAGTTGATTGAGTAGTCAAGTTCCATGATGATCTCTGACCATATTCCCTGTCACATATTAATCTCATTTTGTGTGAATATATATTTGACACTCTTTAGATTATTATATATCTCACACTTCAATCCCATTGAGATAATGAGGTGATATTTTCAACATAATGATCATGGCTTTGAACTCCAGATCACGTGTGGGATAGTTTGGCTCATTAATTTCCAAAATACTGAAGGCATAGGCTACCACATTATCATTTTTCATCAGTAAACATCCTAATACATTATTTGAAGAATCACTATAAGTCATAATGTGTTCTCCTCTAATTATAGTGTGAGTAATAATGAAGTGATAAACCTCTCCTTCAACTCTTTGATGTTTCATACGCATTCAAGGGTCAAGAAAAACATCACTCCCTTCTGAGTCAGTTGGTTATTGGGTTTTAAAATCATGATAATTTCTTAAAAAATTATTGGTAATACCTATCAAGACTAAAGAAACTATGGATCTATATTAATGATGTCGACCTAGGCCACTCTTCGATTTCTTTTGTCTTTGAAGGGTCCAGAGATATCCTTTTGATAGTGATAACATTTACCCAGAATGATACATCCTTTCTCCAGAACACACATTTACATTACATTTCATTAATTTTATCCCATCGTAAAGTCTTCAAAATAGTATTAAAATTATCCACATGATCCTCCTTACTATTGGATTATATCAGAATATCATTGATAAAGACTACCAAAATTTTTCAAAGTAATCTCTAAATACACTGTTCATTAAATCAATGAAAATTTCCAGATAATTAGTGAGTCTAAAAGTAATAACTACAAAATCATAGTTTCCATACATCATTTGAAAGGCATTATTGTGAATATATTCCTTCCTAACCTTTAATTGGTGATATCCCAATTTAAGTTCTACCTCTAAGAAATAACTACCCCCATGTAGCTGATCGAACAAGTCATCTATTAGTGGCATGGGACACTTGTTATTTATCAAGATTTTATTGAGATCATGATAATCGAGGAAGAGGAACATTGATACATCCTTCTTCAAAAAAAAATATGACTAGTGCACCCCATTGTGAATAACTCAAGCATATAAAACTGTTCTCCAGATTCTCTTGTAATAACTTCATTAGTTTGTCCATATCAATGGTGGAATTTAGATAAGGTGTCTTTGAAATGGGATGAAAACTCAGAATATGTTCAATTGAAAACTCAACCTCTCGACCAGGAGGAAGACTGAGAAGCTCTTCAAGGGAACACAATAGTGTAGTCTCTCATAATGGTAATGTCTCTTATCATGATTCTCTCCTTTCTCTTAATAATTCGAGTAAAATAGGAATTCTCATAAAGTTGTAATATCCACATATGAGAAAATGTTTTTGAGGTAGATTAATCCTCCTCCTTACACCTTTAAAGAATTGGATGATGCTTTAGGATGTCAAGAGTAATCTCCCATTCCAAACAGTTGATGTTGGATTTGTATAAATATATCAAATCCATCGAAAAATAACATCAATCTCTACCAAAGAAAGTATGAGAAGATTTTTTGAGATGTTTGGTCTAAAAACAGTAACTTGGGAGGATTTATATACTTTGGATGCATTAATATCCCAATTTTTTATTCTTAAATAAAAATCAAACTTCATTTTTTGAGGCGGTGTATGAATTATTCTACTAAAAATGCATTATATGAAAGAATATATATACATGAATCAAATAGTATATTTTATATTATTTAATGAATAATCAGTATACCTATTACCAGATCATTATTGGGTTCCAGACTAGCAGTAGTTATATCATATTCCATTCATTTCTTCTTTTGAGGTTATTATTATAGATTTCCTCCCACAAACCTTGGATTAGCCTAATGGTTCACTTAATGACCATGTTACATGAATTTGGAACACTACACTATAGGATGACTGTTGATTTGAGCCTTCCCTTATTCTTCCACGTTAATTGGACTCTTCATACCCCTTTGCCAATTTTTAGCTAGAATCCCCATTATTCCACATTTTAAGAATTTCCTAGTTCCCTTTATACTGTTCCCATGATTCTTCTTCCAACAATTTTGACATATGGGAAATTATGTTTTCATTCTATCATGGGATTTATATTCGGTTCCAACCATAATAATCTCCATTTTCCTCTATTTATCACTATGCCCATGAGACTACTGAGGGCCTTAGATGTCCATTTCTAACTAAGGGGAACAACCAAAAATATCTTCATAGCTATAAAAGTCTCCATGGAAGAACACTTTTCCGATACTTAGAATTATTACTCTAAATAATAGATACACCTTTCTTTGGGTGTTCATGAAAAAGTTGGAAGAGTATCTTTAAATCATTGTAATTTTTTCTTCACACACCCTAATAGACCCATCTTTCTTCTTCTTAAGTATGAGGAACTATATTTCAAATTTGAGATGAAGCGTTTAGGGAAAATAGTTATTAAAAAATATTTTATTGAATTCCCCCCAATCCATAGAACCAATTTCATTCTTATACTTTGTGTTATTGATCAATTCCAACCACTGATCTTCTTCCCCAATAAATTGATATACTTCATACACAACTTTTGTATATTCTATGCCCTAAAAGAGAGATAATACCTTCACAATGGAGTTCTTCAATTGTTTAGAGAGGAGGGTATCATAAGATATAAAAAATAGTAGGCCTTTTCCACCGGAATGATTTGATTATAACTTTCTCTTTATTAGGAGAAGGAGGGAGTCCCACATGATTCATAATATAATTCATAAGAAGAGCTATTTCAGAAAGTGCTATCATAAAATTATCAGAACCCAAACCAATAATATTTTCATATCATCAAGGAAATCATCACATTTACTCTAATAATTATTTTTGGTAAAATTTATTCTATTCCCAACCATTAAATAGGAAAAATAAAGCAAAATTAGGGGTCCTGAATACATAACTAATAAGTATAATAAAGGCGAACCTTGAACATTGAAGGATATACATATATTGGAAAATTATATCCTATCTAGTGATTCCATTAGTTTCAATCATGGTTATCCATGGTTTATTTTCTAAAATATATTCTTATGGGAATTTATTATTCCATTAATAATTGTCTATAATGAGATTTTGAATTTACCATATCATATCCCCCTGGTGTGTAAAACTAGGTGTGTAGTATGGGTCATAATCATGTATCATGTTACCCCAAGTCATGCCATGAACCCCTTATAAGAGGTGTTACTCATAGGTACATCAATTCAAAAACCACAACAACTTGTAGTATCATTACATGGATGAATTTTCTTGATAAACCACTAAATCTATACTAAAAAAATAGGTATGTTTTATCTAACATTTTCTTCCCCCTAAATATTTTTCTAGAGTTTTCTATTCCTAAAAACAAAAATAAATAAAATTTTCCTCAAATACTATCAATAGTGACCCTATCCTTTTAAATGAATCATTACATCATTTTAAGAATAATTAATCTAAAAATAACAATAAAAGGATCATAAATTCTATTGTCTTGGGGATTATGTACAGAATTATACATCATGATTCTATAATAAAATAAACTTTTATTTAATCTTAATAAAGATATCCTAGATTCCTTTTAGTTGTTACATCTACATAGGATAACTGAGGGAATACATGAATAATGTGTTGAACAAAAACCTGATTAAGGAAATAAACATTACAAAAATGCTTAGCACAAGGTTTATAAGGCATAACATATTGATATAAAAAGGAATGGAACACGATTAAACATATGGAATCATAAAATATAGAACATGGGATCATATAATCATAGAATCATAATAATGTGTTTGAATCATAAAGGCTGGAATTCACATGAGTGAAGGCTCATTGGCATGGAGGATCGTGAGTGTTGGATAACCACCAAGACCATTGCACATGGAGCACGAGTCAAGGATAACCACCAAGATAATTGATAATGATGTATCACGAGACTATACATAACCCAGTACATTGGATTTATATCTAGATTCACCCATCATAAACTGTTCAAGAATATGTTCTCCACATAATGAATCATACATAATAAATTAAATATAAACTTAAGGATTACCCATATAAACAATTGGGTAAAATAATTAGGTAAAAATGAACATAAAAAAGGGAATATCATAATAGTTTAAATGAAAGGATGGATTTAAATATTACATGTACATTAATAAGGTAATAATGAGTGTTCAAGAAATGTTAGAAATTAAATATTTTTAGTATGGTTTATGGTAAATGTTTTGACATTATTTAAAATGGAAAAGGCATAATTTTTTTATAAACCAGAATTAAACATAGATTTGTTTTCATAATGAACTGATTTATTTTATAAAAACAATTGTCTCTTAAAAAATATTATGGAGTGCACATGAATATTGGTAATAAATTGGGATGTTCCCTTTAATCGAGCTTGTGTGTCAGAAAGAATTATTAAGGGAACCTATTCAAAACTTGTATTTACCCATCAAAGAAGGATGATACAACATTGATAAAATATTTTTGAATATAACAACAAAATTTATTATATGTACATAAAATAAAAGTTGAATAACATTGGGGTTAATGGAGAGGGAAGGAGTAACCACAAGAAATAATAGCAGTTCAAAAAGGATGCCTTACCTTATGTCTAAAACAATTCTGTGCTGAAACTTAATGTCCTAAATAATAAAATTATAATCATTAATTAATAGGTATATAAATGTTTCAACATTAATTTTACTCATTAATATTTTATTAATATCATTAATGGTATTTTTAATGAGTTATATTTTTAATTTCATCATTTGGGACTATTCGTTTTCTTGGTTTTCAAGATCTATTTAGCTTGTATATAATTATGGATACTCATGTAGAATGAGTACAATTATCCAGAATTGAAATTATATGTCTCTAATAAACATATAAAATTTTAACTGGTCTTAAATATTATTATTTTTCCCGATATGAGGACGAATCATTAGATAACATGTGAATGATAATCTTTTAGATTAATTTTTATGGGCTTTCGATCATGACGAACTAGTTTTATTCTATTACTCAATATCATATTTATATATATAATTGTTATATAACATTAAATAAGATATAAATAATATATTATAATATTCCTCAACCATAAAAATGGGTTCATGACCATCCTTGAAGACTGTAATAGAAATTGAAAAATTGTCTCCCTTGAATGTGATAAATTAATGCCTCACAAATGATGTTTTCAATTTTTTTCAAGAAAAATAGATGAGAAAGAAATGATGATGAATTATTATATAATCCTAATTATAATATAGTATATTTAAGTTAATGGATTTAGCATTCCATTTGGATGCAGGTAGGTTTGGATAGAACAAGAAAATAAATTTCCTGAAATGAAAATAGAAGAAGGAAAGACAATTATACCTCTTAAATTTATCCTCTTTAAGAGAATCCTTAGGGTATTGTTTTGGTCTTCTAATGAGAAAATATAGCTCCTGGATGTGGGGAGAGTAATTATACAAATTCTATTTCATTATCCATTGCTAAATATGAATATATAGTTGTTGGTAGTTTTTGTTCTAAAATTTTGTGGATGGAACATACATTACTAGAATATGGATATCAATTCCAACATATCCCTATAAATTATGAAAACATAAGTGCTATTAAAATTTATAAAAATATCTTATCTCCTTATATAATAAATCATTTTTATGTTAGACGCCACTTTTTTAGAGATGATTATCAAAACAGTGATATAAGCCTTGAATACATTTGTATAGAACATCAGCTTGCTGATATGTTTACAAAGACTATGAATTAATTGATATTGAGATATGTCAAAACATGAGTTAGGGATGATTAATTTTAGTTCATTAAAGTACCATTGATGTCTCTCAGTTGATGTATCACCATTTATGACTCACCATTTAAGTCTCATCATTGATATCTCTCCCTTCATGTCTCACTGTTGATGTATCTTCATCAATGTCTCGCCTTTGAGTGTCTCACTATCGATTTTTCTCACCATTGTTTTTCCTTTAAAAATTTTATCTAACTAAGATTCTATTTATCATCATTATTATTATTATTATTTATTTTAAATATTTTGGATGTTTGATTTTATAATCCCTAAATGATAAAATTGGAACCCGTGTAATCTCATCAGACCACACAATCATTAAACCCTTTTTCAAACCTCCTTCCACAAATTTTATATTTTAACCCATTACCTTAAAAACTCCCCCAAATGTTTAGAATTTATAGAATAAAACAACTATCTGAATCAACTCCAGAAAAAAAAATTCAACCATCAAAGAAGAAGAAATGTGTTACGAGATGAAAGGCTAAGGAACATTTGAATCCTAAACTCACGAACCATGTTGTTGTACCAGAAATGGAGATATCTACAGAATGGATACTCCAAAGTATGTCTCTTGTGATAAGAGCATTTCAAGAGAAATGTTGGGTTGAAATAGTAATATACCCTTCTATTCTAAGTTAGTGTCTTGATTTTATAATTATATTGAGTTTCATTTTACTGAAGGAGATGATTTTGAGAAAAGAATGAGAATAAATAAACATAGATGTATCATCTCCTTGAATCTATGGGAAGTGTGTTTAGGATTACATCATTATGGTATTTTTTATGATCATTCAGAAATTGACCCTTTTATTAGTGACGTTTTCTATTTTGAATAGGCTCTAACATATCTAAATGGAAATGGAACTCTTAGTAGGACTATAGCTTCTAAGTTATATGGTGAATTCATGAAATTGTTTAAATCTATCTAACATCTTATTTACTTTTGAAAAGGAGACTTTTCCACTTTGAAGTATCAGTATGTGTATTTTTTGTATCTTATGATGAATGAATATAAAATCAATATATGAAAATACCTTATTCTTCATATGAGTGATATGATTAGACTTACTTAAACATCAACCTATCTATTTTATTAAAAATTCATTTTTTCTATATTAAAATAAAAGGGGTTAGTGGGAGAAAATTAAGATTATATTATAGATTATTTTAGTTTTTTCATTACCAAGGTTATATAGAAAATGATAAAAATAAGTTGGAATCCATTGAAAAAATAATGTGTAGAGGAAAATGAAATTGTTATTGAAAATTTCAGGTCTTTTGATCGTCTCTCAAGACCAAAATACAATATTTCTCTTATTTTGGAACTAGATTAAGTAATGGAATACTCATATTAAGAAGTAGAGGTTACCACCTTCAGAGCTGAAGAGGAGAATCCATCTAATGAAGAAGGATGTTATCCTAATATTCATAAAGAGTATAAAGAACCTTCATATGAATTTCCTATAAATTTACATTCTCTTACATCAAAGGAAACAATTCTCAAGGATGATGATGATTATAAAACTAATGAAGAAATAATTAAGAATAAAATTGGATATGATACTCTAGAATCTTTTGTAAAAAGTATGATGAAGAAATTGGGAAGGATAGTGTTGAAAATAGATAATAAGATTATTACGATGATGAAGAATAGGATGATGATAATGAATTAGAAAAGGAAAATTATGAAGATATTGTTGAGTATGAATATAATAAAAATAAAGGAGATAAGGAAGATGAGGAAAGTGATAGCGATAGATCAGATCATCCAAATCATGACGGAGCTGATTCATGGGATACCAAAATATCATCTTGAGATAAATATGGATTAGTTGATCAATAAATGAAAGATATTGTTGATATAATGTAACCTCAAAATATGGCTGACACAGTAGATGAAAATGATAATATTCACATTATATAATTAGTTGACGATCAAAAGGGAATATCTGTTGAGGATGAGAAAATCTCATTTTGGTAAGAGTTGATGTACCCAACCCTTTGGATATATTTTCATTGAATGAATAGAACAATACCCTAGATATTTTAGTTTTGGTTTGGGTTATCTAGTTTCTAATGACCATTAGGATTCCTTAATTATATAAATGGACTTATCAAAAGAGTTTCAGCCCAAGCCACTATCTATTCAAGAATATATCCCTAACTCTACTTACATACAATAAAATTATGTATGTCAGGATAACTTAAAAAATTTTGGATAGAAACTATTATCATAATTTCTAGTTATTTTAAGATCACAATCTACACACAAAATTAATCCTAGTGACAAAGATGCTTTACTTATTCTAGAGAAAGTACTTAGGAAAATTCAGCCCCATATAATTCATGAAAAGCAGGAAGTAAGAATGGATATTAATAGGATGAATGATAAACTAGAAGCTATCATTACTTTGGATAATGGGATGACATATTATTATATAGAATCTCCAGAAGATGTTTTGGAATGTAATGAAGATACTTCTTCTGAGTCTTCTCTTGATTATACACATCCTCCTCCCGTCACACCATGACCTTTCTATTATTTTATTTTATTATTGTCTTTGGTATTTAAAATTTTTGTTGTGGTTCGGGTTAAAACCCGAATGATATTTTTAAGTATTGTCAAAAAGCTCATGTTTTTGAGTTGACGTCACTGGGCGCACGGGCGGAGCACATTTTTGAAACCCTGCGAGGCCTCGCGCCAGTCTACGACATAGCCCGCCTGCCTTTAGAAATTTAAAATGGGTAATTTCTATAAATTATTGTGTGATTTAAAATGAATTATAGTTGATAATAATCTTATTATTATTATTATTATTGGTCGGTTCATGGTCACTGCACGGCTAGCGGAACCTGTGCGGTCAGCCCGGTTACCCGGGCAGTTGCAGTGTCTAAATAAAACAAATTGAAATAGTAGAAAACACATTAAAATAAAATGAAGTGAATATATATATATATAGTAACTGAAATAATATTATTATTATTGATTCAAATAATAATATTATTATTAAGGATCTTCGGTTCTTATTAGTTTTGAAATTATTATCTTAATATCTGTTAGTATAGAAGTTGTTGATATCCCGATCATTAAGAAATGAATAGAATATTATTATTTTTATCATTATTTCATTACATTTATTATGATTTAATTTCTTATAATTATTATTTTTATCAAAATAATAATTATTATTAATATAGATTTATGTTTTATTATTTTAATTAATTGATTTTTTAGTTTCTTATTTTTATTCATTATCATTATTTTCCTCTCTTTTTTTCTTTTCTCACTATTTTTTTTCTTTCCTCCTAACCCAAGCGCAGATCACACTTTTTTTACATTCCTCTCACACTGAAACCTCCACCCTTTTTCTGCTCTCCCTCTCCCCGCATGATATTCCTACCACACCCCTCCTGATCTGCATCTGCACTTCTGCCCTGCACCGTCGGTGACTCCGGATCCCCATCACACTCCCTTATGCTTGCAGCGCACCTAGGTCGAGCCTCAGCCTCCACCTCCTTGAATCCCCTCCAGTCAGTGATGCTCTCCTAGACGGCTTCCTTTTCCTAACCAGATGCACCCGTCTAGCCCACTTTCGACCTCCAGGACGCCTCCCGCACCGGCTGTCCATGCCCCAAACTCCACCTGCACATCCCCTCCTCCCCTTCTCTCCCTTGCCCAGCGCAGCAGCGCCCCCCGGGTTTCTCTCCTTCTCTGTTGCAAGAAGGTGACTCCAACCCTCATCCATCATCTTCTTCTCCTCAGGAAACACTACCATCTGAGAGCAGTAGCCCCTCCTCCTTGCTAGGCTCCCTCCTCCTCGCACGCTACGCCACGCCCTGGCCCTACCGCTGCTGTCCGACCAGCCTCGCACGCCTACCCTTTCGTGCACCACTCAGTCGGCTCGCCCTTCTTGTAGCCGTCGACCTCCAGCAGCCACCCTCCACCTCATACCTGCGACCACTTTCACGCCACAGCCATCTTGACCCTCTTCCCTACACCGTCCATCTAGCCCGCTCCACATTCCCCTTGTCGATGAACCCTATTCCAGCACTCCTTCCTCTAGTGACATATCCTGTCAGTGCAAATCCTCTTGCGCATTGCCTCGCCAGCATGGTCCTCATCCGACAGCCTCCCCTTCTTGGGTTCAATTAAAATTCTAAAGTGTGCATTTGTGGTGCGAATGGTGTTTCACTCCACTTTTTGGGTGTTCTTCATCGATTGAGGTGAGTTTCCCATTTTACACAAATATTCTTGATTTAATACACTTGTTCAATGTATTGCGATTTCTTTGTGATAATTAATTGGTGGCTCGGGATTTTAGTAAAAAAAATTTATAAACTTTTAACTAGTTTATTAAATATTATATGTTGTGTGGATTATGTATTGGGAATATTTTGAGGTGTGCTTGATTTCAAAGGTAGACTTTTGGTTTACGGTTTTTTTAAAGCATTGTGTGCATAGTTTCAAAATGGGGTTTTGACGTGCGGTGTATTGTTATTAAGTTATTTAGTTATTTTATTTAACTTTGAAAGTGGTGCATATTTTGTTTTATTAGGGTGTAGGTGTGAATTTGATCAAAAAATTGTTCGTTGAATCAGTTTTGTTTATGTGAAGTTGTGGGTGTCTCTGTGGAATTTCTTTGAAAATTTTTAAAGTGGTTCAGTAAATAATGTTGATGGTGTGTATAGTGTTTTGAAAAACATACTGAGGTGGTTCTTTTGCACTGGTAATCTGTTTGAATTGTGTAAATTCAGTGGTTATGTGGTTTTAGTTGTTTTGCGTTTATTGCAGCGTGTTGGCGTGGTGACTCCGCGACACCCCGGTCATCGGCTTGCACGTTCTTGTACGTCTGTGCAAGGCGTGTCACATTGTCGTGTTCAAGCTACGAGTTGAGGTAGGTCCCCCACTGCACTCACCTTTAAATTCAGAATTTATTAATTTCTTTATATTTTATTAATTTTAATTAATGATAAATAATATAATATAATGATTTTTAAAATGATTTCGTGGTGTAAAAAGAGCCGTTTATTTTATACACGACACTTGAAACATTTTTTTGATGAGTGGATACCCACTAGTTAAAGAATTATTATTTTTCCTTTAAACATAATTCATGGAATTTTAAATGTAGTTATGGTTTTAAAGATAAATCATTTCTTCTAAACAAGTTTTCTGGGTTTTCTTGAGAAATGAGATTTTTCTTTAAAGTTGGTGAAGGTCCATTTGGTACTTTAATAAAAGTAACATATTTTGGAAAAACACACATTGGGGTCACTCAGGGGTGATCATTGGTGTGTTGATTGCGTGAGTTGTGTATGATATTTGTGCCTCGTGATTGATTGATTTACATTATAGACGCAGCCCTTTTTATTACATGTGTTGACATGGGAACTTCGCATTGTATGTGAATCTTTAGAGAAAGATTGCTGCACTAGTTTAGATTACACACTGGCTAGTGGCCCCTAGTACGAATGAAACTCTGCTAGGGGATTGGGCCCCTCGGTTAGGCCATGTAGGGAAAAATTAGGCATTACGGCATTATGACATCATCGAGAGTAGGCATGCCTTCAGGATGAGTCACATGTATTGTATGTTCTGGATTGTTCATGAGCTCCTAGGTTCGAACCATGTTTTTATTGAGTGTTTATTAGTATGTGGAGGATGGTTGAGAGGTATAGTTCAATTGATGGCCCATGTGTGCCACATTTTTTTCATTTCCATTTATGTGTGTTGTGTGTTGTGTGTAGTTTTCCTTTTTACTAACAACTGAAATTCAGATTTCTAAATTGTTCGCAAAAATGTTTTAAAATGAAATGTACATGTTTCATTCAAACATTAATATTGTTTTTAAATTAAAATGGTCAATGGACCATTACTTGTTTTAGAAAATAATGTGTGTGTGTGGGAAACCATATTTTATTTAATTTAGTTCAAACCTGGAATTAGTGAATTCTTTATTTAACGGTAGTGAATTGGGAATAGTTTATTGGGCACGCCTACTGAGTTTTAATAATTGCGCCTATAGTGTTATCCTATTTTTAGTTTTTGTTTCAGGTTGACTTGAGCTTGTTTTCCATCGGAGAAACATGGTTGTGGTGTAGAGAGTGACTCTCGAGGTCACGAGGAGTATTGGTCATGGTCATGTTAGTTTGTTGTTGTTGGTCGTTCATTTTTTTGTGTTGTTTATTTACTTTTATTTTTTCTATTTTCATTCTGCTGTTTTATTTATTTTATCGGGAAAAAACATTCCCTATTTCTCTTTATTGATGCCCTGGTGCTTATCGCATACCTGAGAGGATCGGGAACGCCTCTCGGGCCATGTCGCGGACCGGATCGGGTGACCGGTTCAGGGTCGACCCGGGTTGGTTCGTGACAAAATGGTATCAGAGCCGGTCGGCTCAAGAGGGGACCTTGTTATTTAGAGCACCCATTGTTATTTGGGGTTTTCATGGTAGAAGGAGTAGAATTGTCGGGACTCAAGGAGTACAGACGAGAAAGACATCATGGACCCTTGCTCATTCTGAACCTTGGGTTACCATGGGATGTTCGGGTTGTTGGTGTCCTTTTATTGTTCTGAATTGTTTTATGTTGGGAAATGAAATGGGAGCCAGGAAAATGACCTCTGTGGGCTCGTATGGTCTGGAAAGTAATGTGTATATGGGTACATTGCCCTAGTGTGCTACCTGTGATGGTGGTGTGACTTGCGTATGGACGCCAACCATACGTCTGAGTCACCAATCGCCACTAGTTTCTCCTTGTGGTTTGTATACGACTTCTTTACTTTTAAGAATTGTTTTGCGATGTTTTATTTTGTAAATTGTGAAAAGGTGAAATTGAAATGGGAATGAACATGTTTTGATTATGTTCTTTGTTTCCTTGTTCCTTAGAGTTCACCCCCATGATGGTTTGATGGATGCCCAAGGTGCAGCTTCAGGTGGTGTGCCCCTAGCGAATACTCCAGTTGATTAGCCCATAGACTATGTTCTAGAGTCTTGGATGTTTAACCCTCCTCTATTTTATGGACAAGCAGAGCATCTTGAGGTAGAGGAATGGTTGAAGAAGATTGAGAAGAAGTTCAGTTTCATTGGCTTTCCTGAGTCTTTAAAGGTGAAGTTGGATACCATTATGCTTGAAGGCCCAACTTTGGAATGGTGGAAGTCTGTGTCTCAGAATAAGCCTTGGGAAGATCTAACATGGGAGTTTTTCAAGTCATCGTTCATACAACAACACTTATCTGAGTTGAAGAAGCTGAGGAAGAGGATAGAGTTGTGTTGTCTTCATCAGGGCATTGAATCGGTTCTGGAATTCTATCGACGTTTCATAGACCTAGTTTTGTATGATCAGTTTTTTGTGGAGAATGATCCCGAGAAGGCTCAAAAATTTGAGTATGGACTTCGACCTGAGATACCATCGAATGTGGAAGAGCTCAACATAACCACCTTCTTGGATTTTGTGGGGAAAGCCTTTTTGGCTGAAGCTAGGTTAGCAGGAGGACTTGAGGTGGTGAATCCTCCAGCTTTGGGAAGTAGTGCAGAGGATGGTGATAAGAAGAGTGAGAAGAGACCTGATGCTAGTGGTGCTGGTAGAGGAATCAAGAGGCCTCCAGACCTTCAGTATTCTTCTCCACAGTGCATTTCTATGATCTGTCACCAGTGTGGTAGGAAGGGTTACAAGAGGTCGATGTGTCTGAGTGCTCTAAGACCATGTCGCACCAGTCGACGTTGGGGCCACTTGCAGTGATTCGGCCGTGGTATTTCCAAGAAGCGTGCTAAAGATAGACTTGGCTCGTCGAAGGTTACCTCATCCTATCACTAGGAGTAGGGCGATGTTTGGGGAACTGTTTGAGGTTTTCTCATTATAGTGTTCCCTGGATGTAGTGGTTGTCACTTGTGGGGGTTTTTGGTGTTTTTTTCCTTCATTTGTAAGAATGGTTATTATCAAACCTCTTTGAAACATTTAATTTATTTGAAGTGCGTTTGGTAAAAATTCTGGCATGTGTGTTATTTTTGGGAATTCTTGAAGCCTGACTACAAGGCAGGATTGCTTTAATCATCAGTTCTCTAGCCATAGGCCCCGGAGTGATGCTGGCGTGTAGTCAGGAGAACCCCAGTGGTGAAGAAGGGTCTTGGTTTAATCATGTTCTTTGGTGTTACATGGTTTGTTTTCTTCTGAAGGTGTAACGTCATTGAGGTAACAGTGGTAGTAGTTTTGATGTTTGATTGGTTGGGCCCTTCCCTCCCCTACCCTTGTGGTGAGGTTTTTGGTCTGTGCCAAAAGTTATCATGTTCGGTTAATCTCATATGTTCCTGTGGTGAGGAGACCCATAGTGGGACTTGTAATGTCACAAATAAAGTAATTTAGAGTTATCCCAATCCTTATGGGGGGAGTCCGTTAGGTCCGCCCCGTGTTAGTATCATAGATTGGGTTCTGGAATCGCTTGGTGGTGAGTGGTCTCGTGTAGAACCAATTAATTTTATGTTCTTCCTCTTGGGTAAACGTTAGGATTGGAGTACACTCAACAGTTCCATTGGACTAATATTATAGAGATAAATCTTAGAAGTGATTTAAGTTCGTTCATTTCTTGTATGAAATTGGTTGTTTGGATTCGTCATGGTGATGGTTAAAGTGATCATGTATTAAAGATAAGTTGTGTGTCATGGGTTTTCAGTGTCTGTTTGGATCGATCAACTCGAGGCTCTTAATCTTTTGGTGGGGGGGTGACACGTAAGAAGGTTTATCTTTGGGTCTTTGTCTTGTTGCGACTTTCTAAGGGTGGAAAGCGTTATGGTAGGAAGAATTATCAAACCCCGACCTATTTATTATTTTATTTTCTTTGGTTTTTAAATTTTTTGTTGAGGTTCGGGTTAAAACCCGAATAATATTTTTATGTTTTTTCAAAAAGCACACATTTTTGAGTTGATTTCATTGGGCGCACGGGCAGAGAACATTTTTGAAACCCCGCGAGGCTTCACCCCAGGCTACAACACAACCCGCCTGCCTTTGGAAATTTAAAATGGGTAATTTATATACATTATTGTGTGATTTAAAAAATTATTGTTGATAATAATCTTATTATTATTATTATTATTATTATTATTATTATTATTATTATTATTATTATTATTGGCCGGTGCACGGTCACTGCACGGCTAGCAGAAGCTGTGCAGTCAGCTCGGTTACCCGGGTAGTTGCGGTGTCTAAATAAAATAAAGTGAAATACGAGAAAACACATTAAAATAAAATTAAGCAAATATATATATATATATATTTAACTGAAACAATAATAATATTATTGATGTGAATAATAATTTTATTATTAAGGTTCTTCTATTTTTATTATTATTGAAATTATTATCCTCATATCTGTTATTATAGTTGTTGTTGATATCAAGATCATTAATAATTGAACTGAATATTATTATTTTTATCATTTTACATTATATTTATTATTATTAAAATTTTTCAAATTATTAATGTTATCAAAATTATTATTATTATTATTATAGATTGATGTTTTATTATTTTAATTATTGATTTTTTTAGTTTCTTAATTTTATTTATTATCATTTTTTCCTCTTTTTTTTATTTTGTCCATCTTTTTTTTCTTTCCTCCTAACCCTAGTAAAAATCAAACTTTTTACTTTCCTTTCACACTACAGCCTCCACCCTTTTCCCGCTCTCCCTCTCCCCACATATTATTCCTCCTGCACCCCTCCTGCTTCGTGCCTGCACTTCTGCCCCACACCGTCGGCGACCCCAACTCCCCATCACGCTCCCTTATGCATGTAGCGCACCTGGGTCATGCCTCAGCCTCCACCTCCTTGTAGTGCCTCCATCCAACGCTGCTCTCCTGGCCGGCTGCACCTGTCTGGCCCACTGCCGACCTCCAGGCCGCCTCTCACACTGGTTGTCCGCACGCCCGACACCACCTGCACATCCCATCCACCCCTTCTCTCCCTTACGCAGCATAGCAGCACCCCACACTGGTTTTTTCTCCTTATCTATCGCGAGAAGGTGCCAACAACCCCCATCCATCCTCTTCTTCTCCTCACGCAACACTTCCATCGGAGAGTAGCATACCCCCTCCTTGTTGGGCTCCCTCCCTGTTACACACTCCGCTACGCCCCATCCCAACAGCCACTATCCAACCAGCCTCACACGCCTCCCCTTCCGCAAACCACTTAGCCGACTCGCCATTCATATAGCCACCGACCACCAATATCCACCCTCCACCTCCTACCTGTGACCTCTTGCATGCCACAACCATCCTGTTCCCCTACCCTTTACCGGCCATCCAGCCCGCTCCCCCTCCGGCGACCTATCCTGTGGGCAAAAATCCTCTTGTGCACTACCTCACTGGCATGGTCCTCCTCTAGTATCATGTCCTTCTGTGGTTTAATTAAAATTCTAAAGTGTTCAGTTGAGGTGATAACGGTGTTTCATGACACTTTCGGGGTGTACTTCATCGATTGAGGTGATTTTCCCCTTTTAAACAAATCTTCTTGATTTAAAAAACTTCTTCAATGTATTGCGCTTTGTTTGTGATAATTAATTGGTGGCTCAGGATGTTATTAAACTTTTTTTATAATCTTTTAACTATTTTATTAAATATTATATGTGGTGTGGATTATGTAATGGGAATATTTTGAGGGAGCTTGATTTCAAAGGAAGAATTTTGGTTTACGGTTTTTTATAAAGCGGTGTGTGCATAGTTTCAAAATGGATTTTGACGAGTTGTGTATTTTTATTAAGTTATGAAATTAGTTAATTTTACAAAGAAACTAGTGTGTATTCTATTTTTGTAGGTCGTAGGTGTGAATTTGATCAAAAATGTGTTCGTTGAATCAGTTTTGTTTATGTGATTTTGAGGGTGTGTATTTGGAATTTCGTTATAAATTTTTAATGTGGTTTAGTAAATTATGTTGATGGCGCATGTAGTGTTTTAAAAAACATACTAAGATGGTTCTTTTGAAGTGGTTTTCCATTTCAATTGTTTGATGTTAGTGGTTATGTGTTTTTAGTTGTGCGTTTCTTGAAGCGTGTTGGCGAGGTGACTCCGTGACACCCCAGTCATCAGCTTGCGCGTGCTTGTACGTATGTGTGAGGCGTGTCACGTTGTCATGTTCGAGATGCGAGTTGTGGTAGGTTCCCCACTGTACTCACCTTTAAATTCATAATTTATTAATTTCTTGATATTGTATTAATTTTAATTAATGAGAAATAATATAAGATAATTAATTTTAAAATGATTATTTGGTGTAAGAAGAGCTATTTATTTTATACAAAACACTTGAAACATTTTTTGGATGAGTGGACATCCAGTACTGAAAGAATGCCCATTTGGTCTTGAAACATAATTCATGTAATTTCAAATGTAGTTCTGGTATTAAAGATAAATGATTTCTTCTGATCAAGTGGTTTTGGTTTCCTTGAGAAATGATGTTTTTCCTTAAATTTGGTGAAGGCCTGTTTGATAATTTAATAAAAATAACTTATTTTTGAAAAAATCGCATTGGTGTTACTCACGGGTATCATTGGTGCGTTGATTTCGTGAGTTGTGTATGATATTTGGGCCTCGTGTCTAGTTGATTTACATTGTAGACGCAACCCTTTTTATTTCATGTGTTGACAAGGGAACTTGGCATTGTAAGTGAGTCTTTTGAGAACGATTACAGCACTAGTTTAGAATATGCATTAGCTAGTGTCCCCAAGTACATATGACACTCTGCTAGGGGATTGGGCCCCTCGGTTAGGCCATGTAGGGAAACACCGAGCGTTAGGGCGTTATGAAGTCATTGAGAGTAGGCTTGCCTTCAGGATGAGTCACATGTATGATATGTTCTGGATTGTTCACAAGCTCCTAGCTTTGACCTATGTTTTTATTGAGTGTTTATTTGCATGTGGAGGATGGTTGAGAGGTCTAGTTCAGTTGCTGGCCCATGTGTGCCACCTTTTTTTCAATTTCCCTTATTGTGTCTTGTGTGTTGTGTCTATTTTTCCTTTGTACCGACAACTATAATTCAGATTTCTAAATTGTTTTCAAAAATGTTTTAAAATTAAATTCACCTATTTCTTTCAAAAATTAAACTTTTTTTAAATTAAAAAGGTAACTGGACTGTTACTTGTTTTAGAAATTAATTTTTTTTATGTGGAAACCCATATTTTATATAATTTAGTTCATACCTGGAATTTGTAATTTTTTTATTTAAAGATTGTTCATTGGGAATAGTTTGTTGGGCATGCCTACTATGTTTTAATACTCACACTTATAGTGTTTTCCTATTTTTAGTTTCTGTTGCAGGTTGACTTGAGCTTGTTCTCCATGGGCGAGATTTTGTTGTGGTGTGGAGAGTGACTCTTGAGGTCACGAGGTGTTTTGGTCGTGGTCAGGTTAGTTTGTTGTTGTCGGTCGTTCTTTTTTTTGTGTTGTTTATTTACTTTTCTTTGTTCTATTTTCATTCCACCATTTTATTTATTTTATCAGGCGAAATCATTCCCTCTTGCTCTCTTTTGATGCCCTGGTGCTTGTCGCTAGCCCGGGAGGATCGAGAACGCCTCTCGGGCCATGTCGCGGACCAGATCGGGTGACCGGTTCAGGGTCATCCTGAGTTGGTTCATGACACCTCCGGTGTTTGATATTGAATAGTTGATATCAGTTATACAAGATGATTCTAAAATTTCATCAACCTCTTCTTCTCCTCCTTATAATGATTTGAATGTTGAGTTGATCATATGAGTTATGAGGGAAGAATTTTGAACTATGTTGGGTGGTTAATATCATGAGAGCATGAGAATTGTTTTTCAAAACAATGATCACGCTCATTTCATTGTCATGATTTATTCCAAATAGGCCACTACATATCAAGAAAAGACCTATAAGAAATTAGATTTCAACATTAAAATAATTAATACCAAGCATCAATTTACTAGTAATTTTAAGAATTTGGATGAAAATATAAGGCTTCAACAAGTCACACGAGCCTTTAGGTAGAACGTTAAGCAACTCAAGGAACCCACTCCTCTTGAAGACAAATATACATGTTCTCACCACAAAATTTCTATATCCAAATGTCTTTACCATTACTTGAACTTCCACTAAACTCACTTCTAGACCTATGTACCACTCTTCTTATCCACAATTACATTCCTCTTTTGCAACCAATCCATTTTTTATTTACCTCTATGAATTTAAAACTTTTCCAATGACCCCTGCTGAGGAACTCAGGCACTTAAGTCCAATAATTTATAGATAATTACCTTCCCCCACTACATTTGTTCTCGTACAGTGTCGCCAGCTAGCCCTAGGCCTTCAGAATATACTCCCAACACTTCTTCTAAAGGTAAATAATCTTTGGATCCTACCATCAATAATCCCAAAACATAAACGTTTTTGGATGCGGATGTAATTGGACCATTTTATCAATCTACATTTTCTTTTTGGATCATTTTTATGTTTGTTATCTAGTTTTACCTTTTTGAAAATCCCAAAATGGGTAGAAAATCATTATCGCATATAATTATATTTTTTCACTTATTTGATATTTTTTATTTTTATTGTTTCATAATTTTTATACAATTTGGGTTTTTATCTATAATCTAATATAGTTTGAATGTTTTTTCTTCTTCCATATTATATTTGATGGATAACATAATTTTATGCTTTGTGATCATAAAAACAGTGGAAAATTCTGATCTCTCATATTTTTAATAATCACAAATCATGCTTAATTATTTTTCCAATTATTTTTTAGGTTTTGTTATCATTTGTAATTATAGGAAAGATTCGTAGAATAATTTATGTATGAGTCACCATTATCACGACTAACCACTAAGGATGACTCACCACTATGGATGACTCACCACTTATGACAAACCATTAGTTTGAATCACTACTCCAATGAGTCACTATTACAAGATAGATTGATCAAATGCACTATGTATGAGTAATTGTTCTTGACTCAGCATTCCTGACTCAAAACTCCTAGCTCAATGCTATGTCTGAATCACTACTATAGAGATTCACTTCTCAAAAGACATGATTATCCTAAAACTACTAGAGAGATACCACTCATAACACTCATTATTTCCATTCCTTTTTCTTTTTTATGTTCAATATTTATAATGGTCATTTTTTTGAAATATAGTTCTATTACTAAAATTAATTATCATTGGCTGGAAATATTTAAAATTTATGTCATACTATAGTACAAGGTATGTGATACCAAAACATGATCGAGAAAATTTTGTATATCGGTTATAGTGTGTAAAGAAAAGAATCAATCAAGAAGAGAGATGCATGTTGTGATAGGAAATAAAAATCACAAATAAACAAGAGTTCCAAACTATGAAGATGTGCTCTGTATGTTTAAAGTCATCTATGACAATCATTGGAAGAACACAACAAGAAGAACACTTTGTTGTACACTTGGGTCTCTAATAATCCACAAGATAGATTCCTCTACAATACACCGTTTTAAAACAAGTTTTAGAAATATGAATCTAGATTTATTTAAAGGTACCTTCAATGAGTCACAAAGCTACGAAATTTATCACATAGATAAATACTATCCCATCTACACTTTTATCATCTTGATTTATGTACATTATTTACATTATGAGTTCTGTGTGATTATCTATTTTTTATGATCAAATTATAAATCCTATGCATAACTGGAAGATACACAAATATCTTCACAACTTATCTATTTACACCTTTTTCTCCAATGAATAATACTGGAAGAGGCCCCGGCATGGACGATCACTCTTTACACTCCCATGAAAACTATGGAAGAGTTATCTAGGGCTTAGAAAACATTGCATGTGATATTTTATACCTCAATGTAGGATATGGATAAAATTAAAATTTATATATACTTTTTGGTGGTAGGTGATCACCAAGTGAAGAGGACTAAGTATCAACTTGAGACTAAACCTCTTGTTTGTATTTATGTTGTTCCATTAAATTTAGGTTTTATCTTCAATATATATTTACATCATAAAACATTTCTATCACTTTGATAGTTAATATTAAATATTTTATATATCATAATTTTATTTATTAATTTTTTTAAATGTTAAAACAGTATTTAAAGTTATTTGAATTGAGAACTAATCACCCTTTGAGGAATATTTTATAAGATTATGAATTTCAAAAATCTGCTACATTAGTTAACTGAGATATATTTTATTTTAATTTGGGAGACTAGTTTTTAAACCATTTTAAAAATAAATTTTAATTAGGATCTCAATCACCCCTCTTGAGTCTCCTACTCTGACCAATAATATTCATGTCATGAAACATCTGTAAAGACACCTTCTGAATTTCTCCATGCTTATACACTTTAGAAAATTATTGATCTCTATCTTAACCATGCGCAATAAGACTCTTATTAATATCTTTGTATATATCCATACCCAATATGTAGGTAGATTGACCCACATCTTTGATTAATAAAAACATACCTATCAACATTTTTAAAGATCAAATATTTATGATATCATTTTAGATATGTATTGTGTCATATAAACATGATGAAAAATTATTCCCTTAATAGTCCTGTTATAAACATAAGAATTTTCCACTATAATTATGAAAAAAAATTCTTTAATGAATCATAAATATAGATATTCCCACCCCAAGATGCTTGCTTCATTATATAAATGGGTCATTGGAACTTGAATACTTTAGCAGTCTCATTTGGAACTTCCATCCAACAGGTTGTATCCTATACACGTCATCAACTAGATTCCCATGAGTGAAATTGGGTTTGTTAGGAATTTGATATATCTCATAACCAAAATAATTTTTTTGTAAATTAACATTACAATTTATTTTATCTTCCAAATGTGTAAAAAGGTTATTCATAATTAATACCATGATTTTTTGAAGCATTTTTCAACAAATCATGCTTTATAAGTTGTTAATCAAACTTCCATATTGGTTTCCTTATAGAAAACCCAATTTCAATGCATTAGTATTATCACTTTTTATGCATCCACCTATTTTCAAACATATTCAATGTACATGGATTCTATTTTAGATTCTTTATATTTTAAAAATTTGTCGAAATCAAAAATCTATGTGTCCTCAAGGAATAAAGTTGATTAATATCCTCTGAACATTAAATAATTATAATTTTCCATGAAAATTCTGTATCTTTCTTGTTCCTTATATATAATATTATATCTTTTGGGTTCTTTAATAACATTATTTAGTTCTTCTTCTATAGCTATTTGGGTAACCAACTAAACTTCCATCTCAAAAATAGTTATTTCTTACTAGTCTTCAGCTTCTTTATGTCCAATATTCCCACAACTAAATCCCCGATTAGTAATTTCCTTCCGATAGTATTGATAAAATCAGTCCATAATCACATTTTACTCAATGAGTTATAGTAATTACACCCCTTATTTCATATGGGATGACAAAAAAAAATAATTCCACAGACATTTAGTAAGGTCTATAATAAGAATAGCATTTTTATATGCGTCACAAACCCAATGACTCAAAAAATACAAAATAGTATATTCCCCATTCCATATATGATATAGTTTATTTACGATTGATTTTGATGAAACACAATTTATTAGAATGAAGAAGTCTATAAATCATAACCCTGAATTGTGATTGATAGGTCACATTTACTCATCACTAATAGAACTATGTAAAATATGGTATGATAAATCCTTTCATATAAAATATTATATTATGGTGTTCTAGAATTTTTTATTTTTGAAATTTTTATTCAATTCCTCACATGATTAATGAATTTATCAATCAGGAATTCATGGACCCAATTTGATTGTAGGATTTTAATAATATTCCCTAATTTATTAAATACTAAATTGTAAAACTATATGAACTTTTAAAACGGTTCATACTTCTATTTCATCATAAAAAATAACCATGCCTACTAAATGAATCTATAAAGGATACAATTGTAACACCTCAATATTTAAAATAAGTTTATTTTGAAATATACATGAAGATTTCGATAACTTGTTTTACATTGAATACCAAGTCTAAATGAATAGTGATACATTATACCTTTCTAAAATAGTTGTCATATTTTTTGTTCTGAAAAAAATTTAACACATTATTACATGTAAGTATAATGGTTTAGTATTATAAAAATGTATTCTTAACTGGTCAATTTTTATAAAATCTTTTATTGATAAAAGACATATTTTTTATAGAAATTTATTTTTCTACATGTTATGTATTTTTATGTATGAATAGTATTAATATCACTATAATAAATTTATTTCAAAGAAATATATTAATAATTTATAGAAATTAATTAACAAACATCCATACATTATTTATTTAATGGTACATAATAAAGATAAAATCTTTTAACTATAAAATGTGATATTTTTGAAAGACAATTTTTTGTGTGACTAGTTTATTTTTTATGAATAAATAAAAATTTATTAAATGGTCATAGATATTTTAAAAATAATACAGAATCAAATATTTGAAAATTGATTTTATTATGGTTATTGGGAATGGAATGAGAATAAGGCCATTTTATGGTTCAAAAATAAATTTTCTTCAATAATAGTTTATGTAATATTTTGTGTGTGGATGTTATAATTAATTTCATACACTTTTAGAAATGATATTTTATACAAGCGTATAATTTTTTAAATAATAATATCGAAATTTTCTTTGATGGTAATTTTTATTTCTTTTATAAAATTATTAATATTTTATTGAAAAATTAAAAAATACCAATTTAAATAAAATCATTTGTTTCCATTAATGTATACATGAACTACACCTGTTTAGTCTAATTTTATTAAATTCACATCTCGTTTTTAGTTTAAAATAACCAATTAAATTAAGTGTAATTGATATTATTTTTAATTTTTGTAAAAAAATTATGCTTAAAAATGCTATTTTTTGGAAAGTAGTTTGCCTTCATGCGTTGCTTGTGTATTTTAAAAGTAATTTATTACATTTAAAAAATTACATCTGATAAAATTGACAACATATTTTTAATCATAATTTTTAATTTTTTTAATTATTCCTCTTACATTTATTATCCTTAAGAGTAGTAACTTTGTTTAAAAAGTGTTCTACCAACATAAGAGTTAAAACTCATTAAGATGGTTAATACTAAAAAGACATGGGTTATTATGATATATAAATATGTCATAATCATATTCTAAGGTCATATTTTTACAATATTTTCAATTATTAAGGATTAGCCATTTTAGATCCATTTTTATTGAGTAATAAATTATTATATTTAATTTTTTGAAAAATTCTATGTGTTTCTATTCCCTCACTTATAAAAGGACACCACATATCCTATCTTATCCACGCCTTCATAGATTCTTAGATCGAAAAATCAGTAAAAATTCATTTCATATCTTCCTTAACTTATTCATATTTCACATTTATGTAAAATAATACCATCCATTCAATGATTATGGTTATAGCCATGAATATCTCTTAAAGAAGAGGTAGATGTCCTAGTTGAGCTCTTATAAATCATTTTCTTACACAAAATAAAAACCAATTTTACCCATAAGAACTTTATTAATTCATTATAATAAATATACTTTGACGTTATTATGATTATTTAATTTCCATTTTAAACCTCATTTCCATAGAATGGTAAATTAATATTGCAGTTATGAGTACGTGTGGACTGTTGCCTCCACATAGTGATATGATTAATTTTCGATCACCTTCTCTCATTAATACTTATAATGATAGATTTAATGAGTAAAAATTATATATATGATATAATTATGAATGATTTATCATAAAATTTTAATTATCATTCTCTTATTCTTTTCATTAGATGATGAAAATAGAGTTCACACGTATGAACAGACTGTCGTCTCTAAGAACAATGCCATTCATTTTTATATATATAAAATTAATGTATGTTTCTAAATATGTATTTAATGAATATATATTATATTTATATCATGATGAACAATATGGATATTATTTAACCAAGAACATTTTTCATTGACCTGAACTTATTAACTAAAATATACAAGATGAATGGAACAGTTTTCACTCAAAAATGACAATTTTAGTAAATAAATAGTCATAAATATTTTTTGAAATGTTATTTGTTTATTATATATGATATTATAATTTTTAAGGTTATTTTTTAGAATTATAATAAACTATAGTTGTTTATATAGTAATTCAGAGATCTTATAGAGCAAGTCGGAATTGAGGTATGGGTTTGTGTTATAATCCTATTTCATTATGAGATTATCTATGCAAAATTTTTGTGGGGGCATATTAATATTTATTATAATTTTAAAGGAATATGTTATTATAATTTACTTATGCAGAGAATTTTTTTATCATTATTACCATTTTTTTATAATTAAAGAATAAATTGACTAAGAATGTTTTTACAGAAAAGTTGACCTTATTTCCTTTTCGGTTAATGGAATTTTTCTTCTATGCCCATGTTCAAAAAATTATGGATTTTTTTGCCTTTAATTTAATTTAATTATAATTTCCATATTAGATACCATTGAATTTATTTATAGAGGTTTAAAAATGAATAATCATAAATTTTTTCCCACAAATTCATTTTCACACTTTATAAAATTGTGAAAAGAATGTTTTCAATTAACATATATTACATGGATATATTTTCTAACCATCATGATCGTTATTATTTTTCAAGATTACATTACAAGTAACCTTATTTATTTTTAAATAAATTATTTTCTCAATAATAAATGAATTGTTTGTAAAACTTTTATCAGGTGAAAAGGGTGTTTTCTAATGTTTTCAATGAATTATTCAAATGAAATTTTGAAGGTATTTTTCATATAAGTCAGCATATTTTATTGATTATTATGATCTATGGGGATATTTTCCAATGATATAAGATTTATTCTTTATCACAGTTATTTACTATTATGTTGACATGATCATTACGTAACACATTTAGTTTTCTTGGGATATTCTATGATGATATGTTGAGTGTTTTTTAACTTATAGAGCACATATATATGTTATCCGTAATGTGACGGGAGTGTATATAATTCTTCATCCCTCAAATAAATTGGGCCAAGGATTATATCTACTGAGTTTAATATATAAAATGAGTTGATGTTCCTGATCCATTATGGGAAACAATTAGGGATGCCTGATCTTCTATTATATAATGGTCTCGGTAGTCAAAATTTCCATATGTTATGCTTTTTATTCCCATGAAGGTTCCACACTCTTTCGAAATGTTTTTATGATTATACATTAAGATCATGGATCATGATTTATTTTATATTGATTCCCCAATATTTTGAAATACTAATTATTTATTCCTCACTCATGATTATGATATATGAATTTGTTGGGGTTTATTTTCTATTGGTAATCACATGTCCTCATATAGTTATGCTCAATATATGAATACATTTGATCAAATACTAATACCATGCATGTTTTCCCTTTTTGATCATCTGAACTCACCCATTCTAATGTTTCAATTTCTCTTCAGGTCATGAAGTAGTGTAAAATTTATAATGATTATAGAGGGGTACATTCTATATAGAAATATGATTGATATGATAAAAAATTTACTAAAGTCAGATTTTTTTGTATCAATTCACTAATTGCAAGAAACATTTATGTTTTTAGAGAATGATTATTTGGGATATATATTGAATATTCATAAAAAATATATAATATATATGTACATTATATATAGGTATTATAATAATGTACTCAAAATAATAACATTCTTATATAATTACTAGTCCAGATACATCATTATGTATGATACCCAACAGTCCAATAACACATTCACCCTTTTTTCTAAGTGATTCATTGGTTGTCTTGGCAAATAAGATTTACAATTTTAAAATTATTAATAATGGAATGAGTAAATTAATCAATATTAATGGAGTTTTTGAAATTTTTTCTTATTTATATTACCAAGGTAACCACCAAAATGGTTTGTGGGATTAGAATAAAACCTTTCATTCTCATTATAAATTTTATAAACAAGATTAGCAGTATCCATAATGTATTAAACATTTATTATGTTACCAATTCCATAAAAAATTCATTCTTGTATATAGAATAAATTTTATTTTTAACATGTAAGGAAAATGAAATCTTGTCCAAACAAGATACATAAATAAAATTATGGTAGACAATGAAAATAACCAAAAATTCACATATTCTAATATTAATCTTCTTGGTAATGAATTATCATAAGCACCAACTTCTAATTAACTATCTCTTTCTCAATTACCAACATGAATATTTTCATCACCCTTCACTAATTTCTTTATATCTCTCAATGTCTGTTTTAATAATTAATTTGTGGTTCACACTAAGTATCAAATACCAAGGGGTTAGAGATGTTGAAATTTGAATGGACCAGTTTTGGAAATTCCTAACTGTAAGAGAGGGGTAATAAATATTAGGGACCTTTTAAATTTTGATAACTTTTATCCCTTTTACCTCTTAGACCACTTAAGATCCTACTTCTATTATTCCCCTTTTCATTTAACATGTAATTATATAATATTAGTAAAAAATATCAAATGATATTTTTAAAAGGTTCAATACTCAATGACAGTATATAGTCCATGGAATGTAGAGAAATAATACAACCACTAAAAAAACTCCTTTTAAAGTGGATACAATAAGAAGGGTATACAATCTAACTTTAAATACACTATATTCAATTAATAGTCCATGGTTGCTTTCTCAATTATGGGTATTTATAATTCCACTAAAGATAGTGTTCTCATTCTTGTTAAGGTTATTTATGACACTAAGAAATTCTTCTTCAAAATGAGACATCTATTGAATGTAAAATTGGTTTATTGTTCTTCCAAAAAATTATTCTTCACTTGGTTATTTTCATAGCAGAAGAAAAGAAAAACTTCTTACTTATTCCAATTAGAAATATAAAAGCTTCACATATTATACTTCTAACAGCAGTCACAAAATTTTGAATATAGTGTAGTTTGATAATCATAGAATTATTTTTTGACCCAAATAATGAGTGACTAATATCAATTTTGTCACCCTATCTTCTTTTTTTCTTCACTATTTCTTCTTCGGTTCAAAACTGACTACATTGAATCACATTTATCCAATCTTTATAGAATCACAAAACTACATTGTGATTATATATAAATTGATGTTCATCTTAGCTTCAATTCATCACAATTAAATATACCTAAATAATAATCATTTTATAGTTGTGAAAACTACTTCTATTATTTAAAATAGAGGATCTAAATGTTATTTTAGAATAGAATATCATATATCCCTAATAAAAAATAGAAAAAATTAAGTTTAGTATAAAATTATTTTTAATGAATTTATTATTTCAAAACACTACTTAAATTTCAAGCAACATATCACATCAACTACGACACGTTTACCAAATTTCATGGATCTTATAATAATTCTAATCCTTTTAACATAATTATTATTTACCAGGTGCCTATAACTTCATGTTTTCTTGTATATATGGGTTTACATATTCATACATGTACTCATTATTTTATTTATATTCACCTTTTATTATCCCTCATTCAATAAAGTTCACATGCTATTTCAATGAATCCTTTATCTGAAAATGAATGCACATACTATTATTTATCGTTGCACACACAGGTATATGAACAATGTGTGTTTTTTGTCCACTACCTCCTATTTTATCTTCTTCACGCACACATGTTTTCCAATTATGTTAATATTTTGCAAGACACTCAATCTGGTATTTTTTTAGTTTACATTCACTGGAAAATCATTCAATAATTATAATGCAGTTTCTTCCTCCTTGGAACAACTAAAATTTTTTAATTTATCTTCCATCATGTAGGATTGAATTCCCTTTACATGGAACATTGATAAAACTGTATTTTTGTAAATACAATGGGGTAGTGATGTTGGTTCTTCAAATAATTCAGTAGAATTATGATACTCAGCACTGGATCTATGTACAATTTATCTTTAGGAAGCATTCTGAGGGTTTATAAACACTATTCATATATCCATGGATCTTCTTCTTATAGGATGAGAATGATTCTCCATTGTTTAATTGAATTGATTACATAACTCCCCATATTAGTAAAACATGTGAGGCTCCTGGAACATGTTTCTCCTTCTAGAAAAATATAGAGTGGTACATGATCTGTTATCTGAGAATACGATCTCTCAAAAGAATATGAGAGGGGAAGAAACACCTCTATGTTGAGGTTGATATCCTTTTTTTTTGAAAAGGATCACAACCTTTTCAAAACCTTTTTTCCTGATTAAAGATACATGAGATCTAAAAAAAAGTCGTTCCAAAGACTCATTCAAAGAGCTGGACATATCAGCTTTTAATTATTCAAATGTATACACCGAATATCATGTTGTATTTTATCTTTGATATTATATTCTCCTCTCACTGATTATCACATTCATGTGATAAAAAACTCAAGACCTTTCACTCATCCATGAACATCAGACACACCACACAGCCTCTGCAACATTGTTTTTTATTCCTCCAAGGAGACTTCTTTTATCTCTTCGTTTCATGATCAACTTTTCATGCTATTGTATCGAATCTAAGACCATTATTTCTTTATATTATCACTGGACATGAAATTTGGTGCATGTTCTCATCAAAAGTGGTGGCTGATCATCAATGGGATAAAGTCGATGATCTCTCATGTCGGGTGGCAGGGGATGTCTATGTGGAGGCACAACGATCATCAGATAACCTCAGATTAGAGGGATGTGATATATTCATATTTTTTATGATGGTTAACGGTACACCTTATCTCCATACCCCACATCAACTGAGAACACTATTGATCACTTCCAAATAGTAGATATCATTCTAGCTACTACGTTGAGTCGGCATCGAGGTCTGCACTAAAATACCAATCCCAACATGCCCACATGGTCCATATCCCCATAACACATAGTCCATAGGATAACTTTCATTCCCATTCTAATATAAACTATTAATGACTTTGGGTGTGTTATCTATGAGCCTTGTAAATTTTCCCACCCACATCATCTGTCCACTATGCTCAAACTGATGCTCCTCTTCTACCAAGAATGATTTTATGGGTCATACCCCTATTTGTTGACCTTGAGTCCTATAAGTTGTTGATGGGCTGTCCCATTGGGATTGTAATGGATGGATATAATTTTTTTGTTACACCCTTTATTTATTAATTAGTTTATAATAATTATATACTTTTATTCCAACTTCAAATACATGGCCACCTCCACTTCCAATTATCTTCTCTAAACTCATCTTTTTCATGATCATACTTAATTCATAATCATCTTCTTCTCTTTTTGGAATATACATTCCAGAGAACTCTTCATTATCAAGTTCAATTTAATCTCATATTATACATTGTTGTATTGAATTCTTCACCCTTAAAATAAGTTTTTTGAAAATGATATATGTTCGACAATAATTATGGTTACAAGGATAAATGTTCAATAAAAATAAAAATTCTCTAAGAACCAACATATTCCTCAATGTCTTAAAAAAATTTATTTGATTCTTCATATTATAAGACTTGATCACTTCATAAAAGATCCATCAATATTGTAATTTCATAATAATATTGATATCAATGAAATATTAAAATTTCACTGAACATAATTAAATAAAATTAAAAAAAATTCAAAAAATTCAAATCATACACAAAGTGATATCTTTAATCATCCTCTTTTTAATTATTGGATATATATTCAAATTTCATTACACGTGAATATGTGAATATATTTATCTCTCATTTTATTTTCCAAACATTAATATCACTTAATCTCCCCCATATTGAAAATAAATACAAATTTCAGGGGAAAATGGTATCATTCCAGACTTATGTAGTGTGTCATCCATCATTTCACTCTATGTTTTCATGAGTTGTGATCAGTGTAGAAAATAAGAAGATTTGGTTTAGAAAATAATGTTATTCCTTACCAATTGATCATGATACATCACAAAATGATAAATAATATATTTTTCGTTAAAGGATTTTAAATTTAATTCCTGAACGAGGATACTAAATGTGATATTATATCTTTTAATAATAGTCAATATTAAACTCATACACTCATTTCAATAAATAGATCAAAAATATTCAAGTGAAACATGCAGGATAAGTGTCCTCGGAGTACATTTATATTTATTTATGTCATTAATTAATTTAATTACAACCAAATTAATTTTTTTTATCTTGAGAAGTGAAGGATGAGAGATTTAATAATGTCATACATTTTCCAAGGGAATGAACTTTAATTTGTTTTCAGAATAATTAGATTTTCACCAATTGAAATAATGATTCATGAAGAAACTTCATCTTTTTTTCATTTGTGTCACCCTTAAGGGAAAAATGTCTCATTATCAGCATAATGTTATACCTATTAAGGAATAAATTTCATTATTTTCTAATACTGATAATACACCAGAACAGATTATTATTTTATGACTGTCCAAATAGACAACATTCATAACGTCACCAAAGATTATCTTCTTTAATACTTGTTCACCAAGATGCAAAATATTTTATCAAACCAAGATGATATCATATATACCCATGTTTTCAAGTATATGAAAACACATTCATTTTATTTATCAAATATGATCCTATGTCATATATGTATTGGAATATAAATTTAGGTATCATTCAAGGTTGGTGACTTCTTTATCTTTTCTATCAAGAATTGACAACAGTCAAAAATCTAAGGTTCTCCCATTGATGAATTTCTTCACATTCAATTCCATGAATTATGAAAAAAATAAAATATTTATATGTAAAAGGGAATATAGTGGATCCTTCATTTCTTTTCAATTTTAACATCAAGGATGAGTTAGTTATTACAACCAAGTTTCTCTATTTCCTCCAGTCTTCATGCTTGCATAACTAAAAATCTATTCTGATTTATTTTGGGGAATGATATATGTCATCACATTCTCTTGTACTTTGTGTGGATAATTATCTTCTTGATATTCTTCATTTATGATTCATTATAATCATCTTAATAACTATTTCATATTCATGTATAGTGGTTAAACAGTCATTTTCAATATGACCCAATTTCTTATCTTGATTGTGTGGGATATTTTTTTTCCTTATTGCACTGGACATAGCTTTTATATATTCCAAATAAATTTTTCATTCCAAATATAATTTAAAGATAACTTTAACTTCATTAGTAACTATGGATTCATGTTTTGATATTCCACATGGGTTATTTTTATTGGAATCCATTTTACAAGTTATTTTTGTATGAATAAATGTCCTCCAACATCATGGATTTAGAATACATGGTCTTATTTGATTCCTCAAAAGAAATATTCTTGGGAGAATTTCTATTTACCAAATTTTTATGGTTTCTTCCCAATGTAGATTCTTCAATACTATATATCCTATGTTTTATTCTTTTCTTATCAACATTGAATAAATTTTGAGTTTAGGATGTACCGACAATATGACCAGAACCATTACATACATCATATAAGGTTCCAAGATTTCCAAATCTGTTATAAGTATGTATATTTTTCTTAACCTGTGAATGATTCTTGTTCATGTATAGATTTCTCCCATTTGACATCAGGAAACTTTGATATTTTTAGTTTAGATGATTGTACCAACAATCTTGTGCATAATAATCGTATATATTACAACACCAACATTGACTTAAAAATATCAATATTTTGATTTCTTCTATTTTATTCATGTTTTCTTCATATATTTTCAGGATGTCCATGGGGAACTAGATTCCATACTTTGTTTCTATCAACTTTATGAATAGTGTTAGTTTTGTTGTCAATGTTCATTATCCATACATGTTCAACTTATTTTTAAACATATATTTCTCCAGATGATATATGTAAAAATAATTTTATAGGATGATATGGATGGTACCTTTTTCATATCAAACGCTTATGACAGATCATTGAATGATGTCATGAAAATATTATGATAGGTTAGGGGTCTTTTAACAATAAAATCATCTAGTGAAAATTAAGGGGATGAAGAAACTGTATCATTAATTTATGAAGTCTCAATATACATACTCCCATGATTTTCTAACTCTAGATCCAATTAAATAAATTTAATATTATGGATGATTTTATGATATTCATCCATAATGATATTATAATCAAAAGTTTTATTAATTCACTAAACCTCCTAATTAGGCTACATAATTATTTATGAGTCGAAGATTAAAGTTCTTTCATCATTATAGACTGTGAATCCTTTACATGAATGTTGTTTTTAAATTTTTCTTCAAGTGAGTATATATTATTCAAGAATATTATTTAATCCCTCTTTCTCTTCAACATCATTAACCCATTTTTAGGTACATATTACAAGAGCAATATTTATTTCTTTAAAGGATCCAAAATGTATAAAGTCATTTAAACATCCAAGGATTTTTATTTGCAAGACCTTTTCCAGAACATCAGCATCTCATTCTTATTCGATGATATCATCTTGTACAGATTGAAAGACTCCACATACAAGGGAGACCATTTATTTAAGAATACAATGTATAATATCATGTAATCCATCAATTTAGATGTCTTGTTAAATTGTTCAATGAGCATTATCACTGCTTATATTAGGATCTTCATTTTGAGAAAAATCATCTAATGTGCAAACATATACCTCTTAATCAATTGAATTTATTGATAGACAGGAGGTATAATGTTTTTACTTCTCATTAATGGAAACCTAATCCACTTACTCATCACCTTCCATGATTGATATAAGCTCATGATATTTATGTAGTGGGGATACTGCTACTTTATCCTATATAGATAATATGGGATTCTTCTATAAATTTATTTTCTATTTATTTATCACATTAATCTTGGTCATGGTAGAAATAGGATTCTCTTCTAAGATAACTGAATCCTCAAAAAAAATAAACTTCATTTTAAAAACTGGAAAGATACACAAATCATCAAAAGATAATAACTTCAACATAGAGTACTTAATAAATGTAAACCTCCCTTTGATATCACTTAAAAGGAAAAATTTTGGATATTCCGAAAACTTGTAGAGAGATGAGTCATTGTTGAGAACTGTTTATCTTGTAAAAATTTATTCCATTTACCTTGAAGACCTAATAATATCTAGATTATCCTATTATCCATTTCCTATTTCGATCAAGTATATGAATGAAGTAAAAGAGAACACGTGATATTTTTAAAACGTTCACTACTCAATATGAGTAGCTAGTACTTGGTATAGTATGTAAATATTACAACCACAAAACCACTTGGAAATAATCCATTAAATTTTGTTATAGAAATAACGGAATATCCTTTTACTTAAAATACCAAATAGTCAATTGACAATACATGTTTTACGGCACTCGGATAGATATTTACACTTACTTTGAAGGTAGTATTCTACTTATTGTTATGGTTCGTGGTAACACCATAAAATTTCACCACCATACGAGACATATATTGAATGTGACAGTGTATATTTTTTATTAAAAAAACTTTTTTCACTTGGTTACTTAAACAATAGAAAGAAAGAAACAATTTTTAATTCCTTCATGTAGTTAACCAGAAATATGAACTTATTATTCTTATTCTACCATAATTCAAAATAGTATGAATATTGTGTGAAATGATAATCATAGACTTCTTCTATTAAAAATATAGTTATTGAGTAACATCAATCTGGTCACCAACTCTTCTTCTATTCTAATATCTTTCTTCTTCAGGTAAAACCCAAATTAACAAAATCCCCTTATTTCAATATTTCATGAATCACAAAACTATTTGGTGATTGTGAAAATAGTGATTTTCATTTTTTTCATAGAATCATCACAATTAAAATTCCCTAAAAAACAATAATTTTATAGCTAGGAAGTCTCTTTCTGTTCTTCATTATCACGGAACTGAATTTTATTATGGAATTATATTTTGACTTCTTCGATACAAAATATAAACAATTGAGTCTAGTATCAACTTCTTATTAGTGAAATTGATTGTTTTCATCCACTTACTACACTGAATTAAATATATCACGTCAACTTATGGGTGTTTAATTATTTTCATTGGTCTTATAAATCATTTAATCCTTTTGACACAATTATTCCCGATCAATGCTTATCAAATTATGTTCTTATGTGCATTTGGGTTTAAATATCTATCTATATACTCTTTATTTTATTTTTATTAACTTTTTATTCTCCCTTATTCACAAAATGGAACAAAATATTTCAATTAATTTATTATGTGAATATGAATTTAGGTATCAATTCATGCATGAAGACAACATTTTTTCTCTTCAAATGTGTTGGTATATTCTAAAACTCTATTTTTTTTACTATCTCTTATTTTATCTTCTTCACACACATAATGTCATATTATATCAAACCATTTAAGTATAATAATTTCTGAACTATTTAGTAAACATGTATTAGACCTACTCACAATAATTATGATGTGGATACTTCCTCCATCAATCAACTGAACTGTGAACATGTATCTTCCACTGCGCATGACAGAAGGCATTTACATATAATTGTGTTAATAATTTCTTTGTCTAAATACACTAAATAATTATTTATTCTTCTAGATAGTACTCGGTCGAGGTATGATACTTGGCACTAGAACATGGTATTTTTTGTCTTCTGAAATCCCAATGAGGGTGTATAAACACTAGTCATGTTCATGAGACTCTTTTTCACATAAAATTTCTGAATTTCACCTTTGTGTATCCAAATGGATCACAATCCACCCCTCTGTACAAATTTATAGGAGGATCACATAAAATTTTTATCCTTTAGGTAAAATAGAGAGTTAGTGATGCTATATTATTTTTTCTAAAAAAGGGATATCTCAATAAAATGTGTTGGTGGAAGAAACACCTCTTAGTCGTGGGTGATCTCATTTTTTAGTCAAGGATCACAGCCTTTAAACTACCTCTATTATGTGATTAAATCTGTGTTATATCTATAAAACAATTTATGATAAAGGATCATTCAAGGATCCAAACAAATCATCTTTTAATTATTCAAACATATATTCATAATATAATGGCATAATTGATTCATGATCTCAACTTCTACTCTCGGTTAATATCACATGCATGAGATGAACAATGCATGACCCATCATGCCTTGAACTAATCGATGAAGATCATACATGCTACACGACCTCCAAAACTATATTTTTCATTCATCCTAGGAAAATTTTTCAAACTCTTCCTCAAATGAAATGAGTTGTGTGCATGTGTATCGGCTCGGGGATTTTTCTTTCTTCATGTGATCATAATAACTGATGTTTGGTGCATGGTTTCATCAACAGTGGTGTCTGATAATAAAATTATTGGAGACGAGGAGATCTTGTGTCTGGACATAGGGGAAGACTACATAGAGTCTCGATGACCATCAGATCACCTTGGAATAAATGGACAAGATATGGACATATCAATTTTGCTGGTGAATTGTACACTGGAGTCCCATTTACCCAATATATCAAGCACTATGTTAAGAAATTATTAAAAATATATCCCATTTCAACTAATTATTTGAGTGTCAAGCAGGTGTTGGACCTGGATATGCATCACATCACACCCACATGGGTTCTACCCCTCTCTGCGGTCCATGAGATTCCTTGTGGGACCAGTCATTCCTAACATATTCAAGCTTTTTTGTGCACACTCTATAAGCCTTATACACAGGCCTTCACACATTATGTTTCCACTATTCACACCTTCACACTCCTTTTCCTCCATGTAGTCATTTATAGGGCAGACATCCCTTATTGTTGAACTTGAGTCCCATAGGTGTTTGATGGGATTTCCCATTGTTCTTGTAATGGTTAGCCACATTTGTTTCCTATTACCCTCCATAATTACATAATAAATGAAAAATATAGACTTTATTTTAAAATTAAAATTCATGGACACCTCTTTTTATTTTTATCTATATTCAAATAAGTATTTCCATGAACATATTTAAGTCATCATCATATTCTATTTTTAGAATACACATTCCAAATAAATTTATATCATTGAAATCAAATTCACCTCATTTTCAACATTATTGAAAAATATGTGTCACCATTAACACATGTATTTTTTACTTGGGAACTGTTAAACAATCATTATAGTTTCTAGGATAGGTTTTCAAGCAATATTAAAATTCTCCAGGAATTATTGTTGAAACTCAAATTCTTCAAACCATTTTTTTCAGATAATATAACTTGATCACTTCATCGAAGTTCCATAAAAGTTGGAACTTCTTTATCAGATTGACATCAACGAAATCTCTATATTTTATTGAACACCATTGAAAACCAATGAAAATCGTTGATAATAAATCCAAATCAAGCATGATGGGGAATGTTCAAAATTAATCAATATGACACTCACATTTAGATGCTCGGAATTATTTACCATGAGGACTCATTTTAACCCTATATTCTAATCTATATGTATTTTTCAGTTATGTAATATTTGTGATAATAATTTTATTATTATGTAGTATAAAATAATCTTAATTAAATACATATCTATGCGAGAGTTTGATTTTTTATATACTTTTTATGACTTTTAATTAAAGTTAACAATATGAAATTGATGACCTTGAATATGATATTAATTTAGTGTTCCATGGTCCATATTTCAATATGTAATGAATCCAAATAGAATGAAACTCACCACATAGTGATTTAGGGATGGATTCATATCAATAATAATATTTATGATTCATATATATTTGAATAGGAAAATATTTTCTCAAATTCATTATACAATAAAACACACATATATTCCACTTTTATCCTTATTATGTGTTTCTGAAACAAGTTTAGCATAATGAAAATGCCAAGATAATGAAATTAATGAAAAAAATGGAAACCATTGATTGTATGAACCTACAAAAGGATATAATAGTGTCACCTATTACTCTCATCTCTTAGATAAGATAATCCCGATGACCCTTCTTTGAAAGAACAAAACCAATTGGATGATCTAGGTCTTGAAATGTGCTTCTCGTTATTGAATCTCAGACCTTGAATTTGAGGGTATTTTTAATTTAAAATATCCAAAATAAAATATATATCATATTAATATGAAATATATAACTTTTTTTATAATCTGAAATATTTATTTTATCATGTTTAATACCTTTTTTATGATTATTATAATGATTTTGTTTTGGAATCCCTATTACAACAATGAAATTAATATTTTTACACAACCATAGTGTGAAACTCTTTACACATCTTACAAGTTTGGGTTATTCATACAAAATATTATTTAATTATATTCATACATATATGAATTCATCTCACTCATAAGGTACATAAAATTATCATGTAAATGTTGAAAACTATATGATATTGAAAAACTAGATATGAGTATTTCTGGATGTGTGGATTAGAACCCCCTACCTTTATTGAATAAGGAATCTGCCTCAAGACCACTGGAAAGCCCAACTCAATGTCCCTCAACTCTGCGATACATAACTCAATATAGAATCCAATTAATTATAATTATAAAACCTAATATTCATAAAATATTCTCACTTATTAAATCCTATGTAATAAATTAATTTTTAGACCAATGTTGATGTTAATAGACTGTATATTTTATAGAGATGTACCAAACATGAATTTTAGGGAACAATCTAATAGAAACAATTTTACATATAATTTTTTAGACAAATTATTTGTATTTCCTAAAATATTTACTAAACATGAATATAAAATAATTTAAAAAATTATAAAATTTTCATTTATTTTCTAAAACATGAGATACTAATATGAAATTTTTATATTTATTTGAGATTTCAAAAATACCTTGTTACATATTATGACACTTTTCTTTTATAAATTTTTTTTAAAGTAAATGAAAAATTAATTAAATATAACAATTTCATTTATTTGTTTATGTGCACCTAATGAAACACCCTAGTATTATTAAAAATTAAAAATCGTGTTCAATATTATAAAATATATGCCCCTCAAGCATAAATAATTGATTAATTGTTATTATTTAGTTGTTATAGTTGTCACCTAGAAGTCAGAATGGTGGGAGTGAATTAGATTGAAAAAATTATGAAAATATAGTTTACAGATATTTATAAAATGAATTCATGGGTTACCAATTAATTATAAATTAAAATAAAACCCATTGAACATAAAGGATGTTTTATTATAAAAAAATTATTTTTATGCCTACAATAGAATTTAACCTTAATAAATAAAATTCATCACGATAAGTAAAATATAATAATTAAATTTATTTTTTTATATTAAATATTATTTTAAATGAATATAATAATTTTTATAGGCTTACGATAAGATTAGTTCCTATTTTAAGCCTAATAGAAAGTATTTTTCTAATAGGAAATTCTACCGCCTTTTAATGACACACTTATTTTAAAACTATGTTTTGAAACATTAATAAATTTTATTTGTAAAAATAAAGTTCATATTTCATGTAGTTATATAAATATTATCTTTGGTGGAGTATTTGGAATTTCTCTCATAAGTTTCATTTTATTTATGTAATGTAAAAAATAATGCATTTTAATTGAAAAATAACATTTCATCTAAATATTTTATTATGATAAATTATATTTTAAATTTGTTTTAATATATAATTTTTTAAATTATAAATCAAAAAATCTATTTTAGGTCATTTTAATGAATTTCACATTGAAATTGGAAATAATTATTTTAAAATATTTTGAAAATTTTCACATCAAAACCCAACTTTCCCAATACTTCTATGAGATTAATTTTAAATCTTCCTTTTCCTATTATATAAATTTAAAATTTTTAAATGGATTATATATTTAGAATAATAATTTCTAAAATATTTTTTCCAGTTAATTATTATTTTTATGAATAAAAAATTTACCATTGTAAAAATAATGATTTAATACGGTATAGATAAAATAATGGGGCATGTTAAAGTAAAAAAGGTAAAGGATTAAAATACCTAAAAAATAAGTGTATTTAATTTGTTTCTTGAGACTAAACATAATTTAAAAAAACATTATCTGAAAATTCATGAAAATTAATACCACCTCAATTTGTTTGGAATTAATGATAAAATAATCATCATTTAATAACTTAAAACCACTACCTCCCCTTGTGTAAATACCACCCATCACCATCACAGTTATTCTCAATAAAATTTATGCTCTACAAATATCTACCAAAACATTTACTATCCAATCTAACAATGCTTATGTTATGATTTTCTCATCTAATGGCCAATTTCATGGTCTTTACGGAATTCTTAGAGGATATGATATTCAAAAGGTAATTTTCTCAAACCACCACTCTTATTTTATTTTCCTATTCTAGATTATACTAAACTCTTTAATCCACCATGTAATGATAATTAAAGAATCTGGTACATGTTACAATTTTATATTTCTAATTTAGTATATTACATACATTCTTTTTATTACTTCATCTTATTCAAAGAAACAAACCCTTTTTAGAAATTATAGTGGTTAACTGTCTCCATGAATAATTATTGTATTCTTTTTAAAGTATAACCTTCATGTATTTTCATAAAATTATTCATATTTACAAATAAAATTTTAATAATTATATTATAAATTATTTGATTTTATATAACTAATATATAATAATAATATTAAATTATTCCAAACTTGTCCATGATGTTTTAAAAAATAGCCAAAAATAAATTAAACATTTATCAACAAGATTTTGTCAAATGAATCATCCTCATGTATAAAAGAAGATAATAAATGGGACCATTTAATAATCATTAAGTTAATTAATACCATTTCATTTCACTTCTTGATATTTATTTCCATTTGAAAAGAAAATGAATATTTATACAGAAATTCACTGATCATGAAACCATGAAATGAACACACCCGAAATAATGAAAATCATTCAATATTATTAATGAATGGGTGGCAATATTTTATAAAAGTGTAGTATAAGGTATTATAAATATTATTATTATTATTTAGTTAAATAATAACATTATTTAAACTTTTGTATATGAGGTTAATGTATAAAAAACTAAAGGTAATTTGGAGGTAACGGTTATCCATATCACTTTTAATTTTGTGAGATATTTTATTTATTCTGAGTTTATTTCTTTCAGGTGAAGTCTATAATGATCATTGATATAAAATATCATTAATATCATTATATTATGGTATTAAATGTTTAATTTTATAATTATTACTTTTACCTTTCATAATATTTAATTGATAACAAGTGAAAAGGGATATCCTAACTCAATTTCCATTTGTTGGGTTAAACTTCTACATCATTGATTTTTCCATGGTAAGATTATGTTTGGAATGAATTTTTATTTCATTATATTTTATTTTCCACTCTTTTTGTGTACATATTAGGTAAAAATAATCTATTAAATAACTCTCACTTCAATGATATTTTAATGATAGTTTCTTTCAAAAAAAATTCTTTTTTAATGTTTCCCTTTAAATTATCTTTTAATTCCATGCCATTTTTTAAAATTGCTTCCATAAAAATATTTACTATTAGAAATTAATTTTTAAATACATTTTTTTACTCTATATTTAATTCTTACAAAATATTTTTAAATTTATAATTTTTTGTTTTTAAAAAAAGTCTCTTTGATATTTTTCCTACAAATAATATAAAACGAATTATTTTTTAACTTTTACAGAATGAGGGGAGTTTCAAATCATGATGACGCAATAATGTTTTGAATCATCATTCAAAATATTATTGGGTTCTTTTCAAAGAAAATTCCTAGTTATTTTTATTTCAAATCAATTTAAAATAAGTGATTTTCAATATGAAACTGGGTATTTTCCCCAACAGTTTTCAAGTATCTATTTTAAACTATTATCATTTCTGTTAACATCCTTTGTTGAATATTATTCTTCATTGAGGTGCATATATTGTGATATAATCTTATGTAGTTTTTGACATTTTTTATTGAGTATTTTTACTGGGGTTGTTCTATTTTTATATCATCAACTATATTACTCTGGTTTGATTGTGATTATTTTTTCTTAATGTTTAATGTTTATTAAAATTTTTATTTTAGTTTCAATAAAAATATATATGTTGATTAGGTTTCACCCATTTTATATTTGAAAATATTTGGACTTATATAGTGATATGATGATCCCTCTATAGCCCCTTGATGTATTTGTAGGTCTTATGAGACAAACTATTTTGGGTATTGTCTTATGTCTTACCCATTTAAACATGGATTCATGGATGAAGCCATGAGAGTGAGGTTTAGATGTATTCCATTGTGAATTACATATTTATGATATTATTTATTTATTTCCATGTGATTTTTTATTAGTAGAATATATATTGTAAATTTTTCAAACCCATGTGATTATTTATTTGGAATCATTTGTTCATGTTTTATTCTGATAATATTATATTCAAGTTATTGATTAAATGTAATTTGTTTTATATATTAAAATTTTCATGATTATTATTGATTATTTTTGGTAGATTATATTATATTTAATCCTTATTTATCAATTGAGCACACCCCTATCTTATGTTTTATTTTTTTCCTAGGATTCCAAGAAGTTTGTTATGTTAGATATACAAGTTTAAGGTATGAGTACAATGATGTTATCAAAGGATTCCGTATGTTTTATTTTATGTTTTAAATTTTAATGTAATGTTGAATTTTTTATCTAGTTATACAAAACCACTAAACTATTAGGTATTTTATAAGGTAATTCCTACTATATTGTTCCAATATAATAAATTAATCCCGAACTCTTTTCTTTTGGGGTTAAGGGAATTACATTTAGTATCCGAGTAAGTTCAAAAGAAACCATGGGAACTATTTTTTATGAAAATTTAGATAAAGGAACATAACTAAATGAATGAATTTGAGGATATGTATAAGTGTAGGTTAATATTATATAGATTTGGTAATGATAATAGATAACCTAGGTTAAAACTATGGATTCATAAATTGAAGAAAAAATTTATGATTTACACTTCTAATAAATTATTTTATATGACTATGTGATTTATCACTATGACTAGTGTTTCTCACAATCTGCTTTTTTTTTCAATGGATGGAACAATAAGGTACTGGGTTATGATGAATTTGATAGACAATTTTATGATTAGAAACCAAATGGAATAATGAATAGAATTAATAATATTGTTATTATGAATTAGAGTTATAATGATATATTGTTAACACCATTCACCTTTTCCAAATCTCAAATTAACTAAATAATTGAAGGATCGAGTTCACAAAGAGATTATAGGAAATTTGATTCAGTGTCTTATCTATTGATATTTTGAAAAGAGGGAAAAAATTAAATGACTTTGATGAATGGGATGTTATTTTGGTGTAAAAAAATAAGGATATAAAAAACTATTTTTAAGGGAAAATGAAACCATTGGAGTAGTAGTCTCCCTAAGGTATTATCAAATTTTGAATGTATTAAATCTTGAAAATATGGTAATTTGGAAAATATATGTCATTGTGGGAAAATCATATAATTAATGGTCATACTACTAATGATTTAGATACTAAAATTGATATATAAAATGGATGAGGTAATGAGGAATATGTTGTTGAATCACAGTTAATAGTTTAATAATGATGTGGAATGATTAAGTTATTGTATAATTGAATCCAATAATTACGTTTTAAATTTATCAATGATTTTATACATTTAGTAATCAATAGATATATAAATATTTGTACAATATTAATTCATCTTTAGGGATTTTGAATTATGTCATTAATATAAGTTTTAAAAAAGATAAGTGATTTGTTGTGTGTTGATCTTATGAAAAAAATGGAAGATAACCATAAATATGATCCCAATTTTGAGATAAAAATTAAAAAGGTATGTTTATGGAATAATATTCGTGATGGTAAAATTGGATTTTTATTTGATTGTTTTTGTGATATTTGATTTCATTTCTACATGATAGGATTTATGGAGTATATTCTACAATATGATATTTTATTTTTGGATGCATGCATGTAACATCCCAGATCCAGGTGACACCCAAAAGTGCCACGAACTCGGTTGTTCAAATAACCTCAAGGGAATGTCCCCAAATACTAGATGATTTTGACTAGAAATGATGGCTAAGGTAACATATTTGGGAAACTATTATCTCATTTTAAGAGTATACACAGTAGAATCTAAATATAAAACAAAAATAGAAGGAGTAATACCAATATAGTAAACAGAACAAGACTGAAACAAAATCTGAATGAAACTAATATATATATATATATATATATATATATATATATATATCATGCATGGAAAATGAATCTAATAAAAATACCTAAACATGTCTCAATTTTGGAAAGTAAAACAGAAACCAAAGTACAAAAATTAAACAAATAAACTCCATCGGTATCGTAAGCCTCAGTATAGTCCCATGCTCTCCACCTCAAATAGAAATCAAGTACTTAATGAATAAGGGAGATTTAACTTATCTATACATGCAACAAAATAATATCTTTTGGTCTAAAACAAGTCCCAAATAGGGTGTGAGATTAATCTCACTAGGTAACCACCAAAATATTTGTTGCTAACTGTCCGTGAATATATATAGAATTTAATATGCAGAAATGAAGCAATAAACTAGGGTGTACTCAAAAGTAACCAATACTAAAAATTTTAAAAACAAAAAATTATAATAACTATTAATCCTTTTAATCATGTAATATATTAATTTAGCCTAATATCTATATCCCCTTGTGTAATAGTAAAAAAACATTTCTCTAAAAAGACCATCTAAACCATCAAGTACAATTGAATCCAAGCTTGTGCTTTTTCATGGAAAATGCTTCAGAATCAATCAATTATTCATTAATGATCCTTTGAGAATTTTCTCACAATACAATTCCCCAAGTCTAACATAAAAAAATTAATTTAACAATGACACTCCCAAAAAGATCTCATGGCCTAAACCCTTTGGTCTAATATAATATCAAAAAATAATAAACAACCACCTAGGCGTGCTCTCATGATCTAACCCCTAATTCAACAATTAATTTAATCAAATGATAATGAACACTTGGGAAGTTATCATGGTATACCCCCTCTGGAATAACGTAACAACAATTCAATTTTCAATTACCACCAGGTAAAGCTATCACGGCCTAAACCCTTGGTCAATATTCACTGAAATCCATTATAGATGACCACATGCGCAGTTCTCACTGTCTAAACCCTTTACAAAGCTATCAAAGCCCAATCCCCTTGGTCAATATTCACAATGCATATCAAAAGAATTTAATATAATCAATGACTCCATCATAAACAATCAAGGCATGTCAAATAAGGAAAACCTAATAGAAATTATAGACCAAATGACCATACATAATCAATCAAGTGAAACACACACATGGGGTGTCCCATAACAAGGTGTCTAACCTTATGCCTAAGAAAAAAACCCTATATCAATCAATCAAACCATAACAGGTAAATAAAAATGTTAAATTTGAAATAATTGAATACTCCGAAAATTGATATTTAGTACTTTAATCATATATAATCCAAGACAGCACAATAGATGGCACAAACCACCTACCTCGATGTCGTACTACCAATATACTAGAACTTTTGCCTTTGAATCGACTAGAAACAACAAAAAAATACATAAATGTGAAAAAACACAACCTTGAATAACTCGAAAGAGACAAGGAATCAAGAAGAAGGATCTTGGGATTTTTATAACTCACCGGTGGGATTCTAACACACTCAAAAATGTCTCAATTGGAGCTTAGACAGAGAATCATGAGTGCTCATAGTTTGTCGTCTATTTTGTCATTGTCCTGTAAAAACCAAGAGGATAAGAAGACATTTATGGATATAATATGTGAACTAACTCTGATATAACAAATAAAAAAGAAAAGTGCACGGCATGTTCATTAAACCTACACACCATGTAGTGGCCTTAACTGGACCCTAACATAAGTGGCGCCAAGTCACCACACAACCCTATACTTGGTCATTACACATCCATTACGTGCTTATACATGGCGACCAGGTACATGATGTGTACTCAGAAGTTCATGACGTGTAATTACAAAACCGAATTTTCATCCTTTTCTTCAAAAAAACCCAAAAACAAGATCCATAATTAAAATGAAAATCCGGGTTCATACAAACTTCCCTACACAAAAAAAAATTTGCCCAAATTTTCCCTTCTAAGGGTGATGAAGATGAATCTACAAAAAAAATTCATCCACTATGATCGTACATCAACCTCTATCTACCACGTCTTGTCATTCACTCTCACATGATACCATAAAAACCATACTAGAGGAACTAACCAACCATAGAGAACCTTCGATCTGTGATCCAAAATTTAAATAGGGTTCTCCTCAATAGGTCCATCAACCTCCAACTCAAAATCCTTGAGTTAAAAAACATGATAAAGGTGTGGAAAGTAATTAGATAGCTGAGAAACATGAATGAAATTGTACAGATCCTGGTACCTCTGAGGTAACTGAAACTAATAGGAAACCAGGCCGACACTTTCCAAACCCTCAAATGGCTTAACGTATCTTAGTGAAAGATTCCATTGTCTCTTTATCCTCCTATGTCCTAACCTCGGTGTGAATCACATGAAAACCTGATCCCCAACCTCAAACTCCGGAGGTTATCTCCGTTGATCATCATAAGGTTTCTGGCGATATTATTCATTATCCATCCTCTTCTGAATCAACCACACCTGCTCAGTGGTCTTATGGACAAGATGAGGTCCCATCATAGATACATCTCTTGCCTGCATCCCACATAGGGGTGATTAAAATGGCCTTCCATACAAACCATCATAAGTTTCCATTTGAATCATTACCTAAAAACTATTATTGTAGGAAAAATCTAATGTGGTTATATATCTCTCCCAAGATCCCCTAAAATACAAGACGCATGATCAAAGAATTTCCTCAAAAAATTGAATCATATGTTTAGACTAGCTATCTATCTGGGGATGGTAATATTTACTTAGAAGTACCAGTGTACACAAATCCATCTATACTCCCTTACAGACATGAGAATTAAACCAGAATCCCTTATTAAAATGATAGAGTGTAGAACCCCTTGAAAACTTACAATCTCTCAGATGTAAAACATTTTAATATCATCAACACTGAAGGTTTCCCTAAATAGTAGGAAATGTGCAACCATCACGAGCCTTTCAATAACCACCCCAACCACATCACTCCCTCCAGGTGAACATGGAAAACCCATCATGACATCTATCGCAACATCATTCCACTTACATTTATTAATGGTTAACTGTTCTAATATACCTTCTGGTCACTGATGCTCTTTCTTTAATTGATGACAGGTGGAACATCTCATAAAAAAACCAACTACATCTCTCTTTATTCCTGGACACCAATACTGATGATGTAGATCTTGGAACATCTTGGTGACACTAGGATGAACTGCCCTTATGGAGGTATGAAAATATCACAATATCTCTTCATGTATATCTTTCGACACCCATACGTGTCCATGAAAATAGAAAAAATTATCCTCACATATAGTGCACCTAGTAGTTGGGTCCTCTCCTGACACACTCTCCCATAGAAATAGTCATTGGGATTCTAATAGCTACCTCATTCACACTCGATCTAGTATAGTATAGGTAACTTCTCTAGAAGATAGAAACATCTTCCCCTATTTGTTGTGCATTCCAAATGCATCTCATAGAACAGATCCAAAAGATTATACTCACTAATGGACTAATGAACTTCTTATATATGAGTCCTCCTACTCAATGCATCAGACACTACATTTCCTTTTCCAGGCAAGTATTCAAGCTCAAAGTCAAAATACTAATGGTAATCAACCCAACTATTCTATCTCAAAGTAACATATTGTTGAGTAAAGATATACATGAGTCTTTTGTGGTTAGTGTATACCACAAAATTCTCTCCCAAAGACAATGTCTCCAACAACATAAGGCATGATCAACCATGGAAAACTCGAGATCGTTTGTAGGGTAGTATCTCTCATATTTCCTCAACTAATGAGACACGTACAAAATGACTCCTTCACCCTTTATAAGAACTACTCCCAACCTGATACATGGAGCATCATAATAAATGGTGTAAATCTTTCCCAGCTCTGGAAAAAACATTATTGGTGCTGAATTCAATCATGCTTTCAGTTATTGAAAGGATGAATCATAGGAATCTTTCCTTAAGTACTTCATACCATTCCTAGTCAGGACTATCAGAGGTGCTTATAGGCGTCAAAAGTCCTATATAAAGTGTCTGTAGTAACAAAAAATCCATAGAAAACTATGTACCTTTAAGATGTTATTCAGATGCTCTTAGTAAACTACCGATCATAGCTTTAATGTATCTACAGATACTCCTGTATCTTCGATTACATGACCCATTAAATGAATCACATCCATCCAAAAGTGGCACATTGAGAGCATATCATATTACTGATGCTCTCTATGTGTACTCAATATGATCTCAAGATGGATGACATGGGCATGTTGAGTGTGAGAGTACACCAAGATATCTTCTATGAAGACTAAGAAAAATAAATCCATGTAAGGATGGAACACTCGGTTTATCAGTTACATGAAAAAAGTCAGCAAGTTCATGAGACCGAATGACATAACCAAATACTCGTATAGACCATACCTGCTCTGAAAGGTTGTAAGAGATGTATCTGATGGTCTAACGTAAAACTGATGTTAATAGGATCTCAAGTAAATTTTTGATAACACCTAGTATCCTCGATGATAATCAAAGAGATCATAAATCCTCGACAAGGGATATCTATTATTGACCATCAACTTGTTCATCTTCTGATAATACAAACAAAGCCTGAGGGTACCATCCACCTTCTTTGAAAAAAATATCAAGATAACCCCAATGAGAAGTATTTGGTCCGATGAAACCCTTTTCTTCCAACTCCTCTAATAGATTCTTGAGCTCTTGTATCTCTGGTGTAGCCATCCTATATAGAGGAATAGACACATGTGATGCTCCTAGGACAATCTGAAAAAATAATTTTACCTCTCTCTTTGGAGTTTTACCTAAAAAGTCTATTGAAAAGACATGCCTGAAATGATCAAACACTTGAATAATGTCCATATATGAAGTCCCCTCATCATCTAGATATAAAATAGAAATATGGGCTACAATTCCTCCTGACCCATGATGCTTGAGTCCCACTCTGCTCATCTGGAAATCTTATTTTCCCTTGTGTAGTAATTATTATCCATTTGATGATGTAAAAATCACCTTACAGCGATAGCAGTTTATAAAGGCCTGAAAGGAGACCAACCAGTACATGATGAGAATGAAATTGAATGTTTTCATCTATAAGACATAGAGGTCCCATAAGAATTGAAATTTTCCAACCACAAGAGGGCACTCTTTGCACTAACGTACACTAGCCTTCCTAATCCACAACAGAGTGTCAAGCGTCAAAAAATAATCTGAATTAAAGATAATTATCCCAAGGATCTCTATAATGGAACTGATAAAAAACTATTGGAAGCCCCTGTATCAAAAAGATTAGAAGCTAAAACTAAGGAAACCAGAATTGTACCTCTAACCGTAGAGGGTCTAGGATCCTGCTCATTCTTTGTCTATTCAATCGCAAAAGTATTATCGGCACAGTGGCCATGCCACCCTACCTAGCTATCCTGAGAAAAACCACCCTCATGTCATCTAGGTACCATGACCACAACCACCTTCTCAGCCTAAATTCCCTGACGGGCTCTAGTTCCTTGACTGATGAAAAACTGGTGTCCCAGCCCCTATATGTGGAGTCATAAAAGATCCCCTCACTCACTACTAGTGGTAACATCTCTCAAAAAGCTGAATATGACCCATCTTATGATATGATTGGTGCTTAACTATGTCTCTAGTGAAATATAGTCTCACATTCACACTCTTTCTGTAATACTATCACATCCCTCAGATACCTGATGAAAAATCACGTGAATGATTCTTGTGGAGGTTCCTACTATCGGTCGAAGGAGTACAAACCATAGATTCTGAACTTCTCTTGCTCACAGCTCCAAACTCTCTCATATTTCACATAGTAATTAGTTCCTGATTTATTATAGCAATCACCGAAGTCAACCTGAAAACATTCACCTAGGATTGGATGTCGTACCTGAGGCCATCCTACAATCACCTAGCCAGTGATAACTCACCACCTCCAAAAATAGGCATAAAGCACTGAATATCTATAAAACAAGAATAATAAACCATTATAGAAATATTTACCTACTCCAAATGAATGAAATCCTATACTCAGTAGGCCTTTAGTGTCTCAGGTAAAGAAATCCTAGAAGGTCCTCTAAAACTCTTCCCAATCCATATCTAGATTATATCCCACTTGTGAGATAACATCCCACCATATCATGGAAGAATCACATAGAATGTACATTTCCATCTTCACCCCCCTCTCACAAGGCGTCCATATATGCTTGATGATAGAATTTGTGGCCTGCAATAATGAATCTACATCATGTGGCCCCATATCCCCTAAAAAATTAGAGAATACTACTACTGGAACACCTATGTCATCTCATCCTTATAGAGGGTAGGATGTGATTCTCCTTTAATAGACTACATAATCCTCAGAAATCCTTCATGGAACTGTAAATCAACACCTATGTTTTGTATAATGGCTGGTGCCAAGATGGGCAGCATGGTAGGATCTAGTGGTAGCCCATGATCTACCATTTCTAGTGTCGGATCATCACCCTATACCAAGCGTACAACTATAGGACATCTTAGTGGAATGACTTTTCATGGTCAAGCACCCACATCATCTCAATATTATCATGGTAAGAAACTTATAAGTTCTAAAATGGAATAGGAGAAGGAAAACATTCTTGTTTCTAAAAATGGGGGTTATGCAGCGTGAAGAACCACTACACTACATGTTCCCTTTTTTCCTTAACATTGGGGCATACCTATTCCGACTTGGTCATGTAAAACCCCACACACACATCATGTTCATCCCGATATGGGGAATGTACTTGAATATTCCATCCTACATAAGTATTTCGACATTGATATAAATATACGGTCCTACTTTTGTAACACTACACGACTTGTTCACCATAGACACGATGTGTACATAGAAGTTCTATCCACCCTTGTAGTTAGTCACACATCACGATACACTGTCGAATACAGCACGGCATGTACTCCAAGTACTCAATGTATTCTAACAAATGTTTACCGAACCATATGTCTCTTCTCGCAGAGTCTGTCACATGTCGTGTTTTCTGGGATTTCTGTACAGTAAGCCTCTAAAACCTCTCATGAACACCCAAAATATTAATATATTGCCAATTCATGAAAATTTCCGATCCATTAAAGCCCATAATCTCCTAGAATAAATGGTTGAGATCTTTATTCATGTCATATCATAACAAAATTCAAGTAATATTGAATTATGATCCACAAAATTCCAATACAATAGGGCCCATAACACCTCAGGGACCAAAGCTTCATGTCCGTTAAAATAAAAATTTATTTATAAAAATTCCATATCAAAATAGTAGGTATTTATATCACAACATCATTCATATCTAGAAAAACATCTATCACAACAATATAACATCAGTAATGCATCCTAAATGGCATGAAAAGAATGTATGACATGTGATTTCTAACAAGTTCCCATATGATGCTTGAGATAGAAAACCACAATCTAATCTAGCTGTAATATAAGTAGAACCACAATTTTATCAATCATAACAACACAAAAAAAGTGAATGACCCAACTGTGAAATCAAATCATGTGTAACAATTACAAAACCAGAAAAATTGAAATATTTGAGCTGGCATGGTTCTTCCCTATAAATGAGTTAGCTACTCCCAAGAAATAATTATTACCAACAATATATTCTGTTATATCATAGAATATGGGCTCCAAATATTAAGGAAATGATGAAAAGAACTCCTTTGATACCACTTTGTAATGTCCTGAATCTGGGTGCCACCCAAAAGTGACCAGAACCCAGTTGGTCACATAACATCAATAACATTTCCCCATATTCCATAGGATTCCAACTAGCAGTGAATGATAAGGTATGAAATTGGGGAATCCATGCCCTTATTGGTGTAGTATACATAGAATAATCTAAATATAAAATAAAAAAGGAAGCAGTATTACCACAAAAGTAAACAATGGAAGAATGAAAGTAAATCCAATTTAAACCACAATATTTAAATATACATATGATGCATGGAACATGTATCTAAGAAAAACAAAAAAATCACAATGCTAGAATGAAATAAAGACACCAAAATACAAAATAAACAAATAAACTCCAACATCATTGCAAGCCTAATCATGGTGACAGGCTCTTCAGCTCCACGAATTGTCAAGTACCTGATAAAGAAGGGTGATTTCCATTATCTATACCTACATCAATATTATCTATTTTGGACTAAAACATGACCAAAATTGGGTGTAACATGAATACCAGTTGGAAACCACTGACATATTGGTTCCTAACTATCAGTGAAAATATATAGTAAGTAATATGCAGAAATGATGAAATAAACTCAGATGTACTCAAAAGTATCCAATCCTACAGTTTTCAATTACATTAATTTTCATTTATTATTCATCCTTTGAATCATGTAATATCATAATATAGCTTATGATGTATAGCCTCGTATGTAATAGTAACAAAACAAATGTCTCAAAAGACCATCTAAACCATCATGTAAGACAGAATCCAAGCTTGTTCTTTGGCTTTTAAGATGCTTCAAAATCATTAAATTATTGAATAATGACCCTTCGGGAATGTTTCCACAGTCTAACCCTCCTAGTATAACATTAAAACAATTCATTTAATAATTATCCTCAGGGAAATCTCTCATGGTCTAACCCTTTTTGGAAAAATATACTATTAAACAATTATAAACTACCACCTGGGAAAGAACTAACGTTCTGAACCACAGAGTCAATGATTCATTTAATAAAATGTAAACATACTCATGGGAAGCTCTCATAGAATAACACATTTTGTCTAACATAAAAATAATTCAATTATTAATGACTACCCATGCAACCTCTTATGGTATTAACCCTTAGGTCAATATTCACTTAAATCAATTATAGATGTCCACATGGGTAGCTCTCATGGTATGACCCCTTTGGGAAGCTCTCATAGTCAAATCCCCTTGGTCAACGTTCACAATGCATATCACAGTAATTTCATATAATCAGTAACTCCACCCTTAAAATAACAGGAATAGAAATAAAGGCAATCCTAACAGCAATTCTAAATGAAACGACCATATACAATCAATCACGGGAAACACACCCATGGGGTGTCCCATAAGAAGTTAACTAACCTTATGCATAAGAAACATCCCTTTATCAAAAAATAAAACCATAGTAGGTAAATAATAAAATTATATTATAAATCAATCAATAGAACAAACATTTTTATGCATCACCTTAAACATATATAATAAAAGACAACATAATGAAAGGCACAAACCACCTACCTTGATGTTATACAATCGATATAGTTGATATTTGGCGTTTGAATCATCCTAAAATGGAATATATCTACAAAAGGTAAAAATTCACAACCTTTAATAACTCAATAAAGAGGAGGAATAATAATTAAATGATCTAGTGATTTTGTGTACTCACCAGTCGGATTCCAATGCACCAGACGGTTCCTCAATCGGTGCTCAGATGGAGAATCGGAAAGGGTTCAGAGTTCTTCTGTCATTCTGTTGCCCTTCTGTATGGAAAAAATTATGTAAAATATGTTTACAGACATAATACGTAACCCTTCTCCATTATATCAAATAAAAATAAAATTACATGATGTGTTCATTAAAACCTACTTGCTTTATAGTATTCTTAACCTACCCATGGCTTAAGAGGTATGCCAGGTCATCACACTGCCATGCAATCGGCTGATACATGTCCAATATGTGGATATATTCGCCAACTGGGAATAGGTTTCTTACTCATAAGTATACATCGTGTACTTAAAAAATCCCTTTTTTTATTTTTATAAAAACATCTAAAAAACAAGATCCATAACTAAAATAAATATTTGGGTTCTTACAATCCATGTCTTCATTGATGTTTTATGGTGATGAATGTAATAATATATTTGGTATTTGACATTAATAATTACATTATATTGTTTTGGAGAATATTTTATTTAGTTGATTTTGATGATCAGTGATCTTCATTCAAAATTTTTTCTCTTTTAATTTTGACAGATATTTTTTTGATCAGTCTTATGATTAACTACTTTTGGAATGGATTAATTTAAAATTTAGATATTGTTGTTTATTGAAAAAAAAAATTATCAATTTTGGTTTCTGTATATATTTATAGGTCTAAAGAATTACTTATGGATCTTATGATTCCTTAAAAATTCTACAGTGATTAAAAATTTATCATGAATATGAATATATTCCTTTAAGGAATGATTTGAAGATAGATCTAAGCTCTACCAAAGGATGAGATTAGGCTTTTTAGAAGGAAATAAATTATGTAATTTTATTGTATCAAATTGTTGTCTATATATTATATGAATCCATGAACTATAGGAAAATAATTTTAGCACAAAAAAAATTATGTTTATTATTACTACTAAGAAATCAATAGAATTTTAACTGATCATAATATTTTTAGTTTTTTGATGGTTAACTTTATAATGACCAAGTTATATATCACTTTACATCATGACTTGATAGTTTTATTTCTTTTTCCTTTTCTATTGTGTTTACATTACACTAATGATTTCTTATCTGAAATCAAGGTTTTTTGTGAGCTTCAAATGTTTCATTCCTTCTTTTTAAGAGGAAGTTTTATTAACTCTATATATGATGATGGTTTTTGATAATGGAATTATTAAAATATCAAACATTTTCATTAAAAGTGAAATATTATATTGAAATGAAGCAATTTATTAATGGGTGGAAGAATGTAACATCCATATATTTATAAAAATCAAACACTATTTTCAATATCATATTAGATATTCCATGATAAGATAAAAAATGATTAAATATTATTTTTTAATTGTGATAGTTATCACATATACATTGGAATTGTGTGAAATAATGATATAAACTAAATTAAGAAAATTTAGTTTACACATTTCAATAAAATGAATTAATTTGTTACCAATTAATTGGAAATGAAAAAAAAACCAATTGAACAAACACAATGCATTTTTATAATAAATTATTGTATGCCCAAACTGGTATTTTATCATAGTAAATTAAATTATCCACTATTGGTGAAATATCCTAATAAAATTTATATTTTATATATTTATTAAAATGTTTTAAAATTTATCCAATATGTTTGATAGTATTTATAAAAGAATAAATTGAATTGTAATCATAAAAGCTAGATTTTTCTAAATGGTATTTTTTCCACAATTTATTAGAAACCCGCTTTTAAAACTAAAATTATAAAATATTATATATTTTATTTCAAAAATAATATTAATTTTTTTAAAGAGAGAAAAAAAAATTATATTAGTGTTATTTTTTGGTATTTTCCCGATAAGATTAATTTTTTTATTAAAAGAGAAATATACTGCATTTTAATTAAAAACTATCTTTTTCATACACATAATTTATAATGTAAAATTAAATTTTAAATTATTTTAAAAATATTATTATTTCAATAATAAATATAAAAATATAGGTTATGTCATTAGAATCAATTTCTCATTGATATTTGATAAATAAAATATTTCAATCATTTTCACTTTTTCAATAAAAAAACCTCATTTCCTGTTATGTCTAAGGGATTAATTTTTAATCTAACTTTTTAAATTATGTGAATTGAATTTGTTAAAATGGATTTTGTATTTATAATCATAGTATTAAAAATAGTTTTTAATTTAATTTTACTTTTTTCATAAAAAGGTTAATTTTTTAATTAGAAATCTTTACCACGGTAGAGGAAAAAAAGAGATGAGTTAAAATTAAAGGGTAAAAGATTAAAATAAATAAAAAAATATAACCTATAATTGTTGGTTGATGTGTTTATCAACCATAAAAGGCTTTTAAACCTTAATTAAAATTCAGATTCTTGTAAAATAATTCAACCCCAATTTGGTCTTTATTATAAAATAATTGGTATTTAATCCCCTAAAAACACACCTCCTAATTTATAAAAAAACACCCATCCCCACCCCATTTCTCATAAAAAAATTATATAATTAAAAATATATACTAAAAAATTCCATATATTCTATATCTTTTTACATGACCATATTTTCTCACCCATATACTAATTCCATGTTCATTAAGGGATCCAATAAGGAGGTCATATTTCATGGGTAATTTTCTTAACCACTTCTCCTATTTCCATTTATTCTTATAATTTATCCTCACCTCCTTCATAAATCATTGAATTATAACATCATAATCAATTAAATACATTAATTTTATGTTTCTAATGTAATATATTATATGCATACATTTTATTACCTCAAATTATTCAATGTAATGAAATAATTTTCCAAATTATTTTGGCTAACCATCTCCGTGAATAATTATTTTTTCTTTTTCCCTTAACATATTAAAGGTTATCAATAATTTTTTTATTCTGGATAAATAAAACTGTGATGAGTATATTAAAACTTAATTTATGTTATATAACTAGTATATAGCTATTATATTTAATAAAATGAATCTATTTCATGATTTTGGAAAAAACCGCCAAATTTAAACTAAACATTTATCATTAACATTTAATCAAATGAATCATCATCATATATAAATTAAAAATGATAAATAGAATAATTAAAAGATAAAAATTTCAATTAATACTCTTTCATTTCAGTTTTATTTATTTATTTCCATTTTAAAATAAAATCCAAAATTATACACTATTGAACCGATCATGGAACAAGGAAATGAATGCACCCTAAACAATGAAAATAATGAAATATTTTTAATGAATGAGTGCTAAGATGTTATAAAAGTATATTACAATGTATTATAAATTTTTTTATTGTTTATTAATGAATTAATATCAGTTTAAACCATTATATAGTATGTTAAAACATGGGAAACTAAATGTACGTGTGAGGTAAGGGTTTCTCTTTTCACTATTAAATCTATGAGATATACTCCTTATTGACCACTTAGTTATTTTGTGTGTTGTTTAAAATTTTATTTGATATATCATATTATGAATATATTTATATTATTATTATACAATGTTTAGTTTTATAATTATTAATTTTATGGGTAATACGATTCAACTTATTACAAGTGGCATGGGATTTTGTAGCTTCATTTCCATTCATTAGGTTCAAAATCAACTTCATTGACTTTTTCATGCAAAGTTTTTGTGTGGAAAGAATTTAGATTTCCATATATTTTATTTAAATGTTTTTATGTGTATTTATAACACACACACATATATATATATATATATTCAATACACTAATTCTAACATCAATGATATTATTAAAATACATCATTTAGATAAATATCTTTAATGTTTCATATAAATGTCAAAATTTTACCTATCAATTTTTTCTAAAAAAATTTCCTAAAATTTTTTTACTAGTATAATATTATTTTTTATATCATTTTTTTACATATGTTTTACTTTTATCAAAAAAAGTATATTTATAAATTTTTTTTCATTTTTTAATCTATGTTCTTCGAAACATTTCTCACAAAAACATGTAAATAAGAATTTTTTTCCTTATACTTTCAAAACTACTTTTCTCACCACCATGAAACATTAATGTTTTGAAACATCCTTCACAATTTTCCATGATTATTTTTAAAAAAAAATCTTTTATGATTCCACAATGGTTTAAAAGTATTAGATTTTGAAAGTTAAATAGGTATTTTCTTCAAGAGTGTTTCAATAATATCACTTAAAGTATTTTCTTCTATGTCAACATCATTTATTGATTCCTATGATTAATTGAGGAGGATCTATTATGATACCCATCAACATATTTTTTAAAATATTTTATTAATTAGTTTGACTGGTATGTACTATTTTGATATCATCGACTATATTACTCTCTATTATTTATGATTATGTTTAAATAATACAGATAGTTATTTACATATTGAATTCTATATTAAATATTAATGGATTTGTTGATTATGTTTCACCCCTTTCATATGTGATATGTATTGGATTAATTAAGTTATGAGAGGGGTCCATTATATCCCACAGATGCATCGGTATGTCCAATTAGACTAACTAGTTTGGGTATTATATTATGTATTACCCATTTATGTATGGTGTATTGGTCTAAGATATGATGTTTACTTTTAGATATCCAAAATTATGTATTCCATAATTATGAGAGTATTTTATGATTTAAATATTATTATTCTATTAGTAGACTATCCTTTTTTAGGTTTTCTATCCCATGTGATTATTTATGTGGAATTATTTGATCATCTTTTATTCGGACCATATTATATTAAAGATTGAAAAAATGACATGTGTTTTATCGATTTAACATGAAATAATAATTATTTCCTATTTATGGTTTCTTCTGCTATAAGTACCCCTTACTAAGAATTTGAGGTCCCACCATAATTATGTTATATTTTTCCCCATGATGCTAGGATATTTATAATGGTTGATATATGGGGTTAAGCTCAAAGAATAAGGGTGTTCTTAATAGATTCAATATTTTGTGTTTCATGTTTTCATTTTGAATTATAGGTTGATGTACGTATGTAGTCCTACAAATCTAATAACATATTTTCTCCTTACATATTTGATTCCTGCTATATTATTAAAAAATAATAAATTCAGGACCAAATATTAGTTAATAGGGTTGGGGGAATGTCACATAAAATTGTATTTTACATCAATAAGATTTTGAGTTACCTAACTAAACTATAATTCCACATAACATAGTGTAATTATGGAGTAATCCCCATGGAATTATATTTTCTCATAATTTCATTTACCAAACCTCTAGTTCCCTGAAACTCAATATAATATTAGTAAGAAACCACGCACAATGCTGACACACCATGTAGTGTTTAATACCTATAATATGGTTCTATATTTTCAATGGTATATATGTAGGATATTTCAACCAATAATGTGTGTTTATCCTAACTCAAAATTTATGTTTACTAATTAAATAAAGTCTAATTACATAATAAAATATTTTTGCTCATCAATAATACAAATAGACAATAAAAGAAACATTAACTCATAATGTAATATCAAAAAATTATTCTTCATCATATATTACCACAAAAAATATCTTTATGTTTTGAATTTAATGATTGTGTTACATTAACATGTTATTAAAAAACATTGAAGAGAAATATTGATCTTTTGAAGAACATGAAATTGATAACATTGACGGGTTTTGTGTGTTTCATCTTATAAACATGGAAACAAAAGAAAACCCATATTTCCCCCCATATATCTAGGATGATATCAATGTGTATATATAAATGAAGTGGAAAATATTATTTATACATTAATATATATTAAATTATACATTATCTCCCTAATTTTTTTTTATTAGGATCTGTGTGGATGTGGATGAAAACCTCTTACCTCCATTGCGGGTACACTAACCTAAGGATCCTAATTTGTAATGAGGGGATTTTGACACACTGAAGTGGTGATACCATTTTTATTGTCATTAGAAAACATATATTGATAGTAAGATATATTTTGAAATATATTAATGAACGTGATGATTATTTTTCACTACCAATAGTAGAAATCACATCCCTTTATATAGCTATCCTCGATATTCTCAATTTTACAAAAAAAAATTGGTCATATAAGATGTATCTGGTGAATAAATTAATTTTTATTGGATTAATTCATTAAATAATAATGAAATATATATTTAGTCCATTTATAATATATTAATAACTAAAATAACACATATGTGAATGAGGAGGATGATGCATTCACTCATGTTATGAGGTGGAAAATGCATGCTCTCAAACTGCATTATGTTGAATGCAATGTAGTTTTTTGATTATGTATCATATATATATATATATATATTTCTGTGTGTTTGTGTGTGTATTTAGTGAATAAAAATAATTTTATAAATATAAAATAAAATCAAATTATTCCAATACCTTTTGAAATTCACTAGGGAGAAACAATTATTTTTTGACACCTCTAATTTATTAAAGTCCTCTCTAACTCAACCATTGTTTCCTAGTGATCAGTGTATATCCTTAATAAAAATTTATATGATGATACATACAATAAATTTGAAAACCACCAATTATTATAACATATCCATACAAGAAATCCAATTTAATTTTATCAAAGCGATTTATATGAAAGTCATAAATTTCATAGTTATATTATCTGAACATTAACACATGAACTCCTGGTTGCAAAAAATATCACCAAAAAATGCCTAATTCCAAAACATATCAACTAGACTATAATAATTTCTAATGGATAATGTATTCCATGAATCTTTATTATTTTTAATTTAATGCTTCAAAATCACACCTTTTAGATGTAGGAATCAGAACATGGAAGTATACTTCAAACGTACATAACCCCCATAATAAGAGAAAAAATTCACTATGGGCACTATCCATGGAATAATATACTCCTTATAATCACATAAAATTATAAATATATGGAAAATAAAATTAATATTTAACGTATATCAATATAAAAACCTCAATAATACATGTTCCAATAAGATAATTGATAATTCTTATTAAATAAAATAATGCCAAACAACTTCTTATAAGGCCTAAAAATAAAAAAAAAATGAAGAACAAATAAATATAAATAGTTTCCATTACAAAACTTTTTTTGAATTTTTTTATCATTCATACATAGTTAAGACTAAATTTAACAAACATCCATTATGAATATAACCACATTTTGACATATATCATGGAGAATCTATTGAAGACAACATTTTTAGAACAAAAAATCAAGAAAAATATTACATAATTATTAATGTATACCAATATATTTATATTGGTATTATATTAGTAATCCAAATACCTGAAGAACTTGTATTAAATGGTATTATATAGAAAAATCTACCAAAATCATCAAATACTTGTTACCCTACTCATATAATTTTTTTTGATTAAGTGGGACCCTTCAAAATCCCCAAGGATCAATAAATTTATAAATAGAATATAGCCTATCAATAAAAATTACCACAATTAAATTATATGGAATGGAATTTGATGGAATTTTATTGGAATATATTAATATAATGTATGAATAAAAATAAATGGAGGAAGAGATATTACTATGATGAAATCAATTAAAACAAAGAAGATCCACTAGATATTAGAGGACGAATCCATAGTGAGTACATATGGGAAATTGATGTAAGTTTATAGGTCTCTTTAAAGTAGTTTAGTGAAATGATAAAGAAATGTGACCAATATTACTAGTTAAAGATTAGTTTTTCATGTATTGTTTTTTGGTTAGAACATATTTTTCAAACATATAGTCTATGAAATTGTGTAATTGCCTATGGAGTACCCTGCTTAGGATTTTTTATTTTAGGTATACTATTTGGGAAACCATTTTCTTACCATATATATTAAATTTAAATAACTCATATCCACTCACAAAATTGAGAATCAATTTTTTAACTAACCAAGGGATAAAAATACGTCTTATATTTCCTCTTAAGTTTTCATTTTTTTTATTAAATCTGAAACCCCAACAATATTTAGAAAATGAAACTAGTAATGAAAATTAAAACATACCAATGACATTGGGGGTGTTACACAAGATTTAATAACCCCTGATATGATATGGGAAATCTTATCTTCTTTAATCATATTCCCACCACTTGAAATTTTTTAACCCAATTTCCTTTTATGAAGAAAAATTTCATAAATAATTTTAGATTGGAATTAGAGTATGAAACCTCACAAGAAGGTGACTTGTTTGAAAACCTTGACTCGAATGATCCATAGACAATGTTGCCTTATGTAACACCAATGAACCATATATACCAATACATATGATGTAAATTATTTGGTTTTATCTTATCATAAGTTCACTAACTTATATCTCATGAGTGATTACATGTATATCTATAGAAGTGATCCAACTAATTTTGATCTTAAAAGATAATGTAAACCGAATATGATTATCATTAATCATGGATAATCTAGAAATAAATATGTTTTATTGGTTCCCATAATATCATTTTCCATTCTATATGAAAAATATGAAATAATGATATTAATTTTTCTTAATATACATTAAAAGATACAATATATAACTAAGTCAATAGTACATAACTAAATTAATGACACAAGGACAAAAAATTTCCCACTTGTAATAAATCTAGAAATCCATGTATCTGATATCTATTGACATAGAATAGATTTTATTTATTTATTTTTTTAATGTGGTTTTGAGATAAATAAAAATCATATTTTCTCTATGAACTCAAGATATTTTAATATCACCCATATCAATAATTTCTCAAATAAGATAAAATCAAAAGATATTATTTTTGTTTCTATACCGAGACATGGGTTTCTTAGAATGTCCAACCCTTCCTCCAACATTACAACAGAGATCAATTTGATGCATGATGCTTGGTATTACTACAAGTTCCATGATGAACTTCATTATCCAAATAAATTCATTAACCACATCATATACTATGTTATATTCAACTTTTATCATATAATCATCAAATATCTGTTTCATGATTCATTTATAACTTATAGATCCACTATTTAGAAAAAATAAAAATCTTTAATGATATGTAAATTCATTATAATTATATATTTTTCTTGAATATCAAATAAAATTTTATCTCTATACAATATGATATAGTAGTTTACAGGGTTATCTCACATAGAGGTTGAAATCCAGGATCAAATGGAGATTGTACTCATGAATTCATGTAATCATCATGTTTGAATCACTTTAATTTGACCATGACCTTGATTCAATTTCTCAAACTCTACTTGAAATCTTCTAATTAGTGTTCCTTTTTCTCCATCTTTATCTCTAATTTCCTTTATCATTATGAAAATTTAGACTAATAGGGATTAGTGAGCACATTTAATTACATAATTAAATATTGGATGCACTTTATGTTAATATCATATTGCTCAATTGGTAATGTATTAAATAATTAACAAATATCCAATTAATCTCATGTATCCTAGATCAATCTAGATTACTCATACATAATTCTCAAAACAAATTCATTAACCACATAAGATACTATGTTATATTTAACTTTTATCATAGAATCATCCACTATATATTTCATGATTCATTTATAACTTATAGCTCCACTATTTAGAAAAAACCAAAATCTTTAATGATATCTATATTCATTTGAATTAGATATTTTTCTTGAATATCAAATAAAATTTTATCTCTATGTATTATGATATAGTAGTTTTTAGGGTTGTCTCATATAGAGGTTGAAATACATTATCAAAAGGAACTTTTATTAATTTGTTTTATATCTCATTAGTATAACTTGGATGTTTATAATGATATATAAAATTATGAACATGAAGAAAAATAAGATAAGGGAGTGTGTAAATAATCAATTAAATAGTATATTTTAACTTTATTCAAACATTTTATATATTCTTCACTAATTATAGTTTTTTATCATATTTAAATAATTCAATAGATTATTTATTTCAATAAAATATTTTTTTGATTAAAACTTTTAATGATCAATTCAAATCCATGGCTTGTGTGTGTAACTTGTTTAAAAGAAATTATCAAATCCCCTAAAACCTGTCAAATAATTAGAACTATATAGTACAATATTCCCTTAATGCTTAACCAATACTAATAAGTTTAAATAGAAAAAATTACATGAATTGAAGAAGAAAGCCAAAAAATATTCTGAAAAAATATAATAAAGAAACAATGGAAATAAAAATGTTGAAGAGGAAATAATTTTAAGAAATATTTGTGTAATATAATTAGAGTTATACTTAGACGGTGTCATTATATATATACACTATATCATAATCATTATTGTTTTGTTTTGGAATTTCCAAAAATGATGGATATACCATCTCATACTCCATGTATAGTGTTTCTATTTCTCTTAATTTAGTTCAGGAAAGTGTATATTTTCCCAAATGTTTGACCATGACCTTGATTCAATTTCTCAAAAACTACTTGAAATCTTCAACTTAGGGTTCCTTTTTCTCTATATTTATCTCTAATTTCCTTTAACATACTAAAACTTTAGACTAATAGGGATTAGTGAGCTCATTTAATTACATAATTAAATATTCCATGCACTTTATATTAATATCATATAGCTCAAATTGGTAATGTATTTAATAATTAAAAAATATCCATTTAATCTCATGTATCCTAGATCCATCAATATTAATCATACATAATTCCCAATTAATATTATGTAATAATTGTATCAATGGGTTTAATCTGATGTGAGACATTAAAGACATAATGTTATTATTAGATGATCTATTATGGCATGATTTCTCCACCATATAGTTTATATTTTGAAATGGCTCAATGAACATAATTAATCTCATGTGAGTGAATAGGTTGTGGGTAATTTTGATTTAACGATATGGAAAATAGTTCTAATATCTCATACATATACTCTCATATGCATTATCCTTACAGAAGAACCAAAATCTAATATGTGAGATCAAAAAATACTTACATGAGCTAATAAATTTCTTATGTAATACACAATCCATGTTAGTTCAACCATATATTATCATGTAATTTATATTTTTAACCACACATAAGTGACAAAAAATTGTAAAATAAATTAAAATACATTTCTAAAAATCAATAAAACACTGAATCACTCTATTTGATTTTATAAATCAAATTATGAATCCAATATAAAAATAATATTTCAAAATTTCAGTATAAAAGATACTTCCTAAACAATAAATAATGAAAAATATAATTTCACTTATTAATTCGCCATGTAAAATTGAAAATAATGTTTAAAATATAAAAAAAATGGAATCGTAGGTTAATTAAAAAAATAATAAAGAAATAGTTATTTTTAATTAGTAATACAATGAATTTAAATTTTCAACCAAATTCAATAGAAAGCACCAATTTACTATAATAACCCAATTTAACAACACAATTATAAATAAAAAACAAAAAAATGAGTTTGGTAAAAATAGTATAATAATGGAAAATATAACTTCCTCACACTAATTATTTTATTTACTCTATTAAATAAATAAAAGATTCTTAGAATCCGGAAAATCCATCTAAATATATATTTGAATATTTCGTAAATAGTGAGGCAATAAAAAACTGTTTTTTGTATTAAAATTAAATTACACTAAATAAAGTATCACTCTCTCAAAATAATTTTTTAAAGAAAACACTATATTTTTTTAATGGATGGTCAAATTTGGAATTTATTAATTTCATTGAAATATCATCATTTTACATTCAATAATTCATTTAAACTTACTCTATTTTAGAATTGATAAAAATGAAAATAGCCAATAATTTATCATAATTAGTTTTATGGAAGAAATAATTAATTAACACTCAAAAATGATATGGGTGAGTCTATACAATTAATAAATATTTTTTAGGATAAATAAAAAAACTCAACAACAACATGAAATACTCACAAATTTCAACAATGGATTAGGAGAAAATTTTCCAGTTTACTTAAATATAAAGATTAAATGTTTAATTCATCTAATGTAAAGAAATTCAATTAAAAATAAAATACATATTAAAAAATTATAAAAAACTAATTATTTTTTAAAATTTAATAAAAAATATTTTATTATATTATTTATAAGAATAAAGAGGATATTATTAACCACTCAAATAAAGATAAATAAACTTCAATTTTTAAAATAATGACCACGTTTTTGATCATGTAAACTTTTACTTAATGATTATTTATTACTAAATTTTGTTTGATTGATATTTATTTGTATATAAATTAGATTTATCTCAAGAAAAATAAAATAATCATACACCATAATTTTGCTGTTAAATTAGGAGAATGAATATAACCATTCAGTTCACAATGAATATTCAATTTTCGCTATTAAACTCATTGAGTTGGACAAATAGATATTTATCCTTTATGTGTTTTTCACTAATTAAATATAAAATAATTTATTCATAAAATAGAAAATATTATAAAGAAAAATACACTGGTGAACATTAGTTTTTAGCATAATTATATAACTATTGATTTGTTCATCATCAATAAACAAGGTAAAAATAATAAAACACAAAAAAACAAGAAAAAAACTAAAAGAATATGTATTTTCTTTCTTGTGGAACTATTTTAATAAATTAAATCACAGTAAAATAGTATAACATGATAATTTTAAGAATTAATTGAAATCACAATAGAAAAAATAAAAAGGAATGATACAATATGATATTATTTCTATTCAGTTACATGTAGAAGAACTTCCTACCCTTATTTCTCTAGAAACGTATCATTATGAAACTTATGCTTATTCTTGTTGACTATAAATTTCATATTTATCTAAAAAAATATAAAATAAACTACATTAAAAGTGTAATAATTATTAATAGTAAAATTTTCAAACCATTTAGAAATATATTTATCTTGAAAGATTACAATGAACTAAACATTACCATGTATCATCACACAATTATTACACAATTCATATATAATATTTCATCGCCACTACTACCATTACCAATAAGGATAAGAGTTTAAGAAATTTGGGAATGTTATTTACCAAAAACAACTCATACCAAAATGATATTTTCTCACTAAACCAAACCCATAAAGTGATACATTGGATTCATTTCAAGGTAAAACCTTATATATAGAACATTGAATTAATTTTGAACATCTGCCATTAAATTCTTCACACATGATACCCATCTGGAAACATCATACTTAATACTCATCTTCATTGAATGGGGAATGGGAACTTGAGAATGATGGAGATCAAACACATATTTAGGGTAAACATAAGTCATAAAAATTGAAGATTATAAGTGATAAAAAAATGTTCTTGTGGTTATGAGAACATAATATAGGTACACGAACATTAAACATACCTAATAAAACATAGACTATAATTCATGAAACTGTACATAAATAATTCACATAACAAAATGCAAGAGTCAAAGGGGTTTGGGAACATGATTCAAGGATAACAGGTCATGAGTAGTTGTTATAAATACCTGACATAAACATAGAATCTAGAACTAAAATGAGAATTGAAAAAAATCATTTTTCAAGGTTAACAACAATGAATTTCTTTATTTATTGGACATGGAAAACCACCTTCCCATAATAATGCGAACCTATGATACACACATATATCACAGAACATTTTGGAATTTGGATAACCACATGTATCATATCTTAGTCTCATGAGATATAAAATAATACCCAATGATTTATATGTAGGATTTGGTTCCCAAAATGAAATTTATATGTACTATATGACAACATGTATTCATTTTTATAAATATTAATAAATCTATTGTAACATCTTTATTGTTAATTTGTGAGGAATAGTATGTGATAATGACTAATGAAAAAATATCACACTTCAAGGTAATAGTAGTTTACCAAAATGATGAGGACCTATATGTGACATGATGATACTTTTTATAGTATTTTATATATAGATTATATCATTTTATGAGGTGAAAATGATACAAATTATTAGGGATGGATAATCATAGGAATTTGAGATGATATCTTAGGATGTAATCCCATAGTAATTTTTAGAGAATAATATTATGAGGGCAAGGTCCACCTATAGGAAATACACATTTATATGTTTCATATGATATTCTAATATTTAAACATGTGTATCAGTCCTTAGACATTTATATTATTAATAATTCAAATCTTGAGTCACGTACATTGACATACTGACCAGAAAGAAGTACTTTATATGTTTACTGGATTTTGGGCATGTTTGGTAAATCATGAGTGATATTACATTAAATAATAATATGAGAAATTATTTTACACTTATTATATTTAATATATGTTGATATATTATACCCTTATATTAAATCTGAGATGACTTATTATATCCATGACCCAGCGTTCTTTTGGAATGATCAATTTTGGAAAGCCAGAGAATAATATATAGAGCACATAGATATATGAGACCAACATGAAACCTTCTTGATTAGAGATATCATTATAAAAAGATTATATTTATTAGTGATTGTTTTTGGTTATTTATTTCTTGTACATTTAATTTATTTTTATATGAGTATGTTGGAATTTTAATGGATTCTAATCATACAATTTAGGTTTTTCTTTCAAATTTTATTGACAAAGATCCCAAGATGGTCACACATTCAATGTATCTGAACCGTATGTTAAATTCTAAATAAAATTAACATATTAAACCAATATTATTCTAAAATTTGGTTTAATAATTATTTATGTTTGTTTGATCACATATATATAATAAATAGTTATTTGAGAATATTTTTTTGAGAAAAAAATGTGTTAAGTATTTATTTATTTTGTAGTAACCATAATATTTATTTATTTAATAGTAAATAGTTTTCTGATATTTATTTATTAAATAAATAGATATTATTTCTAGGAGGAAAAATATTTATGTGGATTTAAGGACATAGTTTAATGATCAATTAAAAAATAAAATATTATATATTATTTGGATAAATATTAAATTATATATTCATGTGAAACAAATTAATTTTATCAGATTGTTTTGAAATTTTTACATAAATAATAATTTTAATAATTTTAATCACAAACATGGGTTTTCATGGATTAAGATAAATAATAAGGGACCATGTTTAATTATTATTTTCTAACCTTACCACTATATAAAAATGATTATGACATTTTCCCAAGAACTATCCATTCTAATCATTGTGTAGAATGAATTTTATTATTTTATATGAGGACCTAGAGATATTATCTCCTAAAAAACTTTCAATAATAGAGATTTATCCTACACTCAAACACTATTGATTATAGAAAAACGAAGTAGAGTTTCTAGTCAAATTTATTATTAAGGTAATCAATGATGAATGATGCAATAGTTAGGATCTTATCTGTTATCACATAGATATTCTAACAATGATATTTGAAGGTTTGTGGTGATCATGTTTTGATCATGTGGATCACCTATAGAGGAAACATACATTTGATTCTCATAATTAAATGGAGCTATGATATGAATTAATTTTCTAATTCTTCAATCATGAAATTAATTCAATGTAAGATATGTAATTATGGAAATATATTAATTAAAAATTATATGTGATGATCTTGCCATCATAGTAATTTTTTAATAGAATATTATGTTTTAAATTAGTTTTATTGGTCAAGACGTTCTTCATCCTTTAGACATCGTATTATTTGTTGATTATGTCAAAATTTTGATTGTTGAATGGCCCAATAGGTTCATCTACTATGACCAAATCCTTCAATCGATATCGAATAATCATCATAATTGATTTCTAATTTATAATTAAACTTTGATTGGTCATATAAATTAGTCGTATGTTTTTATATCTATTTTATGTTTTGTTTAACATCGAAAATTGAATTCTTTTCTTCTCCTTCTTCATTATGGGTCATATAACCAAGAAATTCTATATTTATATATTAAGACTGCATCAAGTGGTTCAAAGTGTGTTGGTCAGATAATATTATACTTCACGATGTGTATCACATAGGTACATGTCAGGTACCAATGGTCAATTCACCACGATAAACAATAATAAATTCCTCTCATCGGGAAATAGATTCACATGAATTGTATTAAATGTGTACTACAATTTGATTGTGATAGGCTGTCATATAGTTTCTGGGTGAAATTCCATGTAACTCACTTACATGGCATGGGGTCTACAATTTTTTATAATGGAAAACACATGGTATATGTGATTTTATGCATTTAATAAATGACATAGTGACTAAAAAAAATGCAACATCAAGGTCACATTAAATATGGCTATAATACAAACCATGTACGTCCTATAATTTCATGGTTGAAAAACATTAAATGTCTCTCTGTATGTATCACAAATATGGGTTGAAGTGATTACATGGTTTTAAACCTATTATATGACATGCAAACTATTATACACAGTGTTTCTAATTTGACATTAAAAGAGAATCGATGGAATAATTAATCTGATTGTATATGTTCTCGAGTGTTAATTATTGACAATAAACACCATTTTATAGTATTATTATATATAAATTAAATTAATTAATTTGGTGAATTTTTAATAGTATCTTATTTTTTGTGTTAAATTATAGTATAATTTTTTTGAATTAATCACTTTTCATTCAATATAATTCACTTGGGTCTTTTTTGTAATTCTTGAAAATGCATACCTTATAATTATGTGTCATACCATGTATGGTGGATTCTATGCAATTAAAAATTACGAGGACCATGTCAGTAGTTTGGATGGGTGCTTGTCATCCTCAACAGGTATACATGTGTTCTTCTGTAATTTCAAATAAAATTATTTAAATTATATTTTTCAAAACTATATATAATAGAAATTTTCAATGGGGATTGGATGTATTTAAGATTAAATAAATAAATAAATTATTCATATAATTAATTATATTAATTTAATATTTTTTATCTTAATTAAAGAATGAATTCTAGTGAATACTTTCTCTATCAAAAATTGGTTTTTATTGTATGTGTTTCTATGATACTGATATTTGATCAAACCTATATGTGTGATTGGTTTATTTATATTATTGTTATTAAATTGAGTTAATTGAATGTACATTATCACATCGCCTCATTATGTAAAGGAATGTATGCTACTGATTTCATTAATTTAAAATCCCTATACAAATACTTAAGTCCTCAAAAACTATGAGTACGTATTATTTAATAGATGGAGATCCCATTTTAGTGGAGGTGGTTTCATTTCATATCTATAGTGAATCCAATCTAGAAATACCTAGGAGGGAAGGTAGAATGATTCATTAGGAACCATGTTATATTTCTAGGTGTCTTATCCACTAATAACTTGGGGATGTTTATCAGCCAATAGAAAAACAAACATTTAGAGATACTTATGAGAATCAAATTTTATTATTTTATTTTTATTATGTTATAAGTCTATGTTCATTATAGATTCATTTTCTCAAACAGAAAAATTAAATAATTAAAAAGCCTTCAATATGTAATTAAAATAAATTTTAAAATACATAAATGTTATGCGTGATATGTTTAATCACTTTGGTAAAATACCCATAAAATTAACATGGATTTAATAAGATAAAATTTGTATTTTTTAAATAAAGATAAAAAATAAATTATATAAAATGGTATTTTAGTAAAACTTTCCATTACTTAATTTAGAATGAAACCCAAAAAACATTGTGATTTATGTAGAAAATGTTGGTTTACATTTACTTAATGTGTGGTTATTAATAAGGTTTTGGGCTGACTTAACTAGTTTTACATTAGGAAGAGTTTCCTTCCCTATACATGGTGTAAATTTGGAGGTATGTAGAGAGAAAATATGAACATATGATTTTTTGTATTGGGTTTTCCACTAAACAGATCCATGAGATGCAAGATAATGTAGTATCCAAGTAATTCGTACAAATTTATATGCGTGTAATTGACCAAGACTTGGGGTTGTGGTATGGGGAATAGGGATCCATTCCCATAGAATATAGAAATTATGAGATATATCAAAACTAATAGTGTGGTAATTTGGGATTTGAAAAAATAGTTGGATATTAATAAATTTAAATTTTATTATCTAATTTTGTAATCAAGACACTCTATTAAAATTATTCTCTTATTTAATATAGAAATTTAAATCCACATGACATTGAATATATCACAGTGATATAGACTATGCAAGGATATCTTTATTAGAATCATGAACTTCTTAGAATGGTATAGGTTATTTTTCATTTAATTACACCATGAAGCAAATTTATATGTGATATAAATTCGTGTTCAACTCTCCCAAACTAAAGAAGATAGCAGGGGAGAATTATCTTTATACATAGAACATATGGATGATGCTATAGATGTATAATATTTAAAGATATCATCTATATCTAGTGAGTTAATTAATGAACATGTAAAAATGGATTAATAAAACATGATCTCTAACCATCATGGTCTTGACCAAGAGAATATGATACAAGAGACATATGAGACCTCTAATGCACTAAGAACATGCAGTCTTAGAGAGTCAACACTAGATGGGCCTCATGTAGTCAATATTGTTAGATATATTGTTTTCATAGAAATATAGGTCTTTATAATCCTTAATGATATGTGTATTTATCTAATTCTACCCACATTTCCTAAAAGAATCACAAATTTCAATTTGAACTACAATATGAGAAATACTAATAGGTCACTTTCAAAAATTATTACTCATATTTTTTAACATGATAAATACCTGGGGTATTAAAACCCTGAGGAAATTTTAGTGAATATAAAAAGTAATAACAATGAAAAGGGGCCTATGAATTATTCTATGTCTAAGGATCCTCAGTAGAGTCCTTGAAAAAGAAGGTATTAGGGGATGATTAGGAGAAAATACAGGAATATTTTCATGTAGGAAGCTACAATAATAGAAGTATAATAGAACACAATTAAATTAATTATAGGAAGATCCGGGTGTGTTCAATTTCAATTACAATATTCCTATATCTCCACCTTAGGTATTGGATATATCTTGTTGTTCGGAAATTTTTATCCAAATTCCCGAAAAAACGTAGATTTTTGATTATTTACAAATGATAAGTGTATCCATGAGTGGACAATTGAGCACAAATTACTAATTTATATATAAGAGACTACAAATTTATGTTTCTAACATAGATGATTTGGTTTTTAATTTATGGTTTTTAGGTACTAAGAGTTACCAAGTATATATTTTTTTAATCCTTCAAAGATACATATAGTTTTATTTTCATACTTTTACAAAAGTGTTTTTCATTTTAAAAAAGAAAAATAAGTTATGTTATAAGACATTTAAATAATTATCTTTATGTGATACATTATGAAAAAATGGTAATTAACATTGATAATGAATCAATATTGAAAAATCCAATTGACACACAGTTGTGGAATCATCATCTTGGTAATATAAACAAAAATAATTTGAAAAACATATATCAAGATGGTAATTTAGACACTTTTGAGATAAAACCATTAGATATATTTCATTATTATTTATATGGAATGATGCAAATGCCACCATTTTTTGGATCAGGTGGAAGAGACAAAAATATTCAAGAATTATTAGAAATTTAGTTGCGTGGAAAATTTCTTGTAAAAAATAGAGGTGTTCATATTACTTCAAAGTTTTTACTAATTTCTTGACTGGATATGGGTATTTATACTTGAAGAGATATATGTTTGAATCCATTTAAAAATTAATTGAGTTTAAAAATAATATTTATAAAAAACATGGTATGAAGATAAAGAGGATTAAATATAGTTGAGGAGGTGAATATCATAACTAATATTATACAACTTTTTAATGGAGTTCGGACATTATCCTTACTCACATCACCATATACACCATAGTGTTATAGTGATAATTTCCATAAGGACCATACAGTCATTGACCTGGTAAGGTTAATATTGACATATACAGATCATACACTATCCTTTTTTGTATATGCATTACTTTATGAAATTAACACAATAAACTTGGTGACAACTAAAATGGAAGAAAGTGTAACATGTAAATTAAAGTATTGGAGGAAATATGTATTATCATACTTACATATATCAGGTTGTGAGGATTTTTTAAGGCCACATGAAGTAATAAACTAGAACTCTATAAATAAAATTTTACGTTTGTACAATATCACAAGGAAACAATGTGATACCTTATATATAACTTCTCTTAAAAGAAGGTAATAATCACAATACTTGAGATATTTCAAAAAAGGGGGAAATCCTCACAACGTATAATTTTAGAAAGACTGAATTTCATGGAGTCAAATATCATTATAGATAAGAGTTAGTATTTGAAGTGATATCATAGGTCCCCATGGAAGAAGTTTTTCGCAAAAAAAAACGAAATATTTATGACCCTAGAGAGATTAAGGAATTAAGAAGACATGGTTTTCTATTTATCAAGGATGTTGAATCATTATTGGTTGAAATTATGACTTTATTTATTATAAGGAGTTATTATAGAGGAAAAATCCTAAATATGAAAATATGTCATGAATTTTTAGATGGTTTCTTTGTATTAGAAACATTTTTTTGTTTTGGTTGATCTTACGGTTTATGTAAATACTATTCAATATAAATGGATATTCAAGTGAAAATAGGAAACAAAAAATAATTTGAATACCTTTGAAGCATGAATAGTGGATAATGGGTATAAAAAACATTAATATAGAGACTATGATGAAACCTTTTCTCTAGCATCCATGTTTAATTAAATCATAATTTTACCCATTATTATAACCTTCTATGGATATAATATTTTAAGAATAGTTGTAAAACCAATTATTCTTTATGATAACCTTCAGGTATATATCTATTTGAAAAGACCAAAATGATATGTGACTCAAGGTTATTGACAAAAGGCATACAAGTTATAGAGTCCCCTTTAGGTATTGAAACTATAATCCTAGCTCTTGATCATTAAACTCAATGAAGTTATTAACTAATTTTGTTCCATTAATAATAAATATGAGCCTTTTGGTTAGAAGAGGTTTTGTGGGAGTAAATTTTTTATCCTAGTAGTATATGTTAATAGAAACATACTTATTTGAAAATGTATACCAGCTATACAATGAGTTAAGGACTCATGAAAAAGGTCATTCTCTATGAAGGAATTAGGTGAAATATCCGATATACGTGGAATCAAGATAATTTGTGAAATATATAAGTGGATTATTGTTCTAATTCATGATATATATGTTAAACAGATAGTAAATAGATTTGGTGTAGAAAAATTAGAGAGGTGATTACTTCCAAAAACACTTTGAATAAACTATTATAAGAAATATTTTCCATTAAAGCTACATGAAATAGATGGAATGAGTAAGATCTTACTCACATATATGATACAATAACTCAAATAATACATGTTATATAATTGGATTCATGTTCTATATGCCTTGGTTTGGGTATGAAAATATGATACTGATCGAGAAAAATAATAATATTATGATATTACATATATAAATTAGTATCTAATGTGAAATGAGGACATGTTCTTGGTATATATGAGATATATGGAGGTAGTTAATAGGGTATACATAGATATTAAATTTTAGTTGGATTATAAAGATCTTAAGTCATAATCAAGATATGTCTTTAGTTTCATTACTGGAGTTATGTGGTGGACGAGTTTAAAGTATCTAGTTTTTTCAAATTCTACGATAGAGTTTATCAATATTGTGATTTCTAATGCAACCAAATAAGTAGTTCAGGTACACATCTTCCTTCCTAATTTTTAATTAGTCCCATGTATTAATGATTTTATCATATAATATTGTGATAATAATATTTATTTAGATATCTCTATGTAATCATGTTCACATCAAAGGATGAAGAGCGTGACCGAGAAGTATCACATCTTGATAGAACTGTCTCATGGGTTCCCATAGACTTATTAAACCATTCTATGTGTATTTAGAACCTCTATTAAATTCTATATGAATTTAACTAGTTGGATATATATTATTATTATATGTGGTTTAATAATTATTCATGTTAGTTGGATATCATATTATATCAAAAGTAATTCTAGAAAATATTCATTAGTTGTATATTTAAAAAATACTTATTTGTAATTTTATTAAATATAATATTTAAATATTTAATTGAGAATAATAAAATGATATTAAACTATTAAATAAATACTCATTAATCAAGGGCTGATAAAAAATAAAAAGGATTATTTGATTGAGTTTAACGGTCTAGTGAAAAATGATATATTAAATATTTCATGTATAAATATTAATTAAATTATTAATAATATTTATTTTATCAATGAGTTTAGTGAATCTAATGTAAATAATAATAGTAATATTATTTTTTACACATGGTGTTCATCTGGGTTTAGGAAATGTAATAAGGGCCAATGATCTAATTATTTCTAACCCTAGCTCATTTTAAACCTGGTTGAAATATTTTCCAAATCCATAATCATTCCAATAATTTTTAAAATTAAATTCTAGAGAATCCTATCAAGTCTAAGAGAGCTCCAAATCTTGAAAACTCAAAAAAATAGAGACCGTTATTTTTTCTAAACCCTCTAAATTATTACTAGAAAAAGATTATCCTCTTACTCAAATCAATTTTTGAGGTGACAAATGATGAATAATGTAGGAATTAGGAACCTCCATGCTAATACAATGAAATTTCAGTGGTGATTTTTATAGGTTTTTTGGGATATTTAGATCAACGCAGGAGGGAATATCCCCTTGATTCCTCTTAAGAGAAGATAATACTATTTGAAGGAAACATCATTTTTTATAGAAGAATGAAATATATTATAAGAAATTTATTTGTGTAAATAAAATAATTATAAATTATATATGATGATCATTCCTTCTTAATTTTGGAGTAACATTTTATTTATCTTCTATTTAATTTTATCTGTCCTCACATTATTTTTCTTGTGAATTTCATATTTTTCATTAATTACAATAGAAATTAGACTGTCTATAACTTAATAAGCACTTATATACACCCAAAACCGTAATTTTTGGAATATAATAGACCCACCCATAAAATTACGATAAATAATACATATTTTTTCCACATGAACATGAAAAAATTTAACTCTAAATATATCTTAATTTACCCAAGATTAAAAAATTATTTTCAAAAATAATTCCACATAACGTGATTATAAATCATCCAAAAAAAGAACATTGATGGATTTATAGTGTAATATACCCAATGAATCATAAAAAATGTTAAAGGATGTTGAAAAATATGTAAATAATTTAAAAGATAATTATAGAATTAGTTTATAAAAATAAATACTCTATATATTTTAAATTTTTTTTGTTTCAATGGAAATAGTTTACCAAACACTGAAAATATAAATAACGTTTAAAAACCAAGAAAAGAAGGAAAGTAATATTTTCATGGAATAATAAATAAGGTGATAGGAAATTTTTTTCATTACAAATATCTTCAAAATAAATTCATGTCACACGTTTTTAAAAATAATAAAAGAAAATATAAAATCACATATATGGAAGACATTAAAAATGAGTTTGCTTTCATTATTTTTGAAATAAATTCAAGTATTAAAAAATGAATTTAATACATCAAAAAAGTATAGTGAATGATATTTAAAAAAATAATGAATATAAACAAAAAGGTGTAATATTCTCAACTAAAATGATTAGATAATTTTATCTCAAATTAGAAGTAACTATTTGGTCAAATTCTGATCCAAAATGAGATGAAATGGTGGGAAGACATGAAAACCCAAAATATAATTTGAAGGAAATAAAATATATGTGTTTTTAGTGAGATGTAATATACAACTTTTTCAAATTGGAGTATACACATTATAATTCACGAATTAAAAGTGAGATTGGAAAGGAAACCCTTACGAATTGGGAATTCTTTGATTCAAAATAAATTTAAATAGAGAACATGAATTTGAAAGTAAAAAATTAATGAATAATATATAATAAAAATAAAATACATAATAGAGGTTTCTTATACACTATATAAATTAAAATAGTTACATAATATTTAAAACATCAAATGTAAGCATGTTTGAGATAAAAACACTTACATAGATCATAACAAGTGATTTCATATTATATGAAAAGAAATAATAAGTGAAATAAATGTAAATCCATAAAAAATATGGAAATAAATCACTAAATTATCAAAGGTTATAATAAATATAATATTATTATAATATAGTCATTAGTGGAAGGGAATATTTTAATTAAGGTAAATAGGGTTAATAACCCCTTACCTCATCTCCCAAATCACATCATATGTCCTCTAAAATCCTAAAAATAAAATTATATTAAATATTAAATTAATTTTATAGAGTTTATTCATGTTAATTTACATATTATTATTATGTTTATTTCATTTATTGTCATTTTTTTATCAATTTACCAAATTTTTAAAATTTATGTCAGTCCTTTTGATGTCATTTAATTTACAATATCAAAAACCTATTATGGTTTAATTTTCATGATTAAATTTCTTTTTCCAATTTCTTCTAAAACTAAAAAACAAGAGGAATGTTATTATATCCATATCAGTCATGAATAATGGAAGTTCAATAGGTAATGAAATAGTTTCCTCTCATAGAATGTATTATTGATAATATTTTTTTACATTTAAAAAATAACATTTATTCATTACATCTAGTTTCATTATTTGGATAGATAATTTACCATTATATAATTATAATAATGATATTACATTGACTTTAAGGTTCTATTTAATAATAAAAAAAAATTTAATAATTTTCATAAAATATATAAATTTATGAAAACATAAGTGTTCACTTTGGTATGCTAGAAAAATAATGGTGAGATATTTTTTTCAAAATATATGAATTTAACAGAAAACAAAATATCTATTTGTGTTTTATAAAATTATTATATTACAATTATGCTATTTTTTAGGATAATTTTAGATATTTAACTTTTTATTGAAATTACTAAATAGATTATTGCAATTAAATCATCATTTCCTTATCAAAATGATTCCAAAAATTTGAAAATAAAATAATAGAAGAAAAATTAGAGATGTTTTAAAAGAGTATTCTGATAATGAATCATAAATAAGAAATGAGTATGACGTTTGGAAACCCTTACAATTCACATTGAATACCCTTAATCATATTGGGACAAAAGACTTTAGAGAAAGGAGTTTTGGAAATGACAGAACCTTCCAATCATGGATGGGTATGTTTAAAAAAGTATTTTCATAAAATATAGAGACAAAACTAAACATGATATGTGTGTTGGAAAGGTTAGAATGATTCTATTTTTATAAAAAACTAATGGTATTTTAACAAATAATCTATCTAAAATGGTAATTAATTTAATTCTATAATGTTATGTGGCTCATTAGTGGGATGAATAATACTTTCTTGACCATTATCTAACCTACTTGACACAAGATATGTTTTTTAATTTATTATTAATTTATAAATCATATTTAATATTAAAAAATAATTAATGTTATTTCAAGGAATATGTTAATCATTTGAAATTAAAGATATCTGTGATAAAATGAAATTATGATTTATATATTTTAATCATTTTTTAATAATCATGTTTATAACTAATATTCATTCAAATTCCCTAATTAAGGTAACACTATGCGATTTTGGAATATTTCTTTCTCTAAGACAATATTATATTAGATTGATCGCTTCACATGGAACACAAAAATAGAATGATCCATGTAATGTTAGAAAAATATTATTAAGAAAATTTATAAATAATAAAACCACTAGTATATAAAAATATTTTAAATGCATACAAAACATGATTAATAATACTTACGGTTTTATAAGTCAATTTTCCAATAAAACAAACTTTCCATTATATATTACATATTATTTTAAAAGATAATCATATAAATTTTATAATTTTAATTTTGTAAGTTGAATTTAATTTATTAATTTTTATATCAAAATTAACCTTATATGAAATACATATTTGTTTCTAAAATAATGATAATAGGTGTATTTTGAAAAAATAATGATTTTTCTATTACAATAAATTTTATGACATTATCATAATATAAGAAAGTATTAATATTATTTGAAAACATTTTTATATATCAATATATATTTATGACAAAAAAATAAATCATTTTAACAAATAGTGTTTAAATTATTAAAACCATGTTTTTTTAGGATACATAAGTAATATTTTACTCTAAAAATGTTTTTATTCTCTTATATTAAAAACGTGTGTTCATCACATGTATAAATCAAACCTAATAAATTGATTTTAAATTTTATATTATTTTTTATATAATTTATTATGGTTAATTTCATTTTTGAAAAAAATTCAGATTATTATGATCGAAATTATTGACCATGGTAATGATAAGTGATTTATTTTCAAAGAATTATTATTTTTTATGTTTTTTAGTTTTTACATAGAAAATTTACTTTACATAATTTATATAATGAATTTGATATTACTTTTATAAATATATATATATAAATTATTGTTCATATAGTTTTTAATTAATAGTTTATAAGATTAAGAACACTAGATTGTGAAAATAGTTGTTTTCTACAAAATAGGTTTTCTAAATATTAAATATTTTAATTTATAAATTAATTTTATATTACATAAATAATGATTTTGATCATGTGGATATTAAATTTAGGTTAATAACATTAATATTTGGTCAGAAGGGTCCCCTTTTATTTTTATTAAAATATAAATTTCTAGTATAAAAACTAGTTAACAAGGTAAAAATAAAATATTAAAATGTGAACATCCCATAGCAATAGAAATGAAACCTATTTAAAAATGTTTCAAAATGGATGATTGTGTTTTTATAGATCCAATATCAACATAAGTTCTATTACTTCAGTTTTCGTGATCTGTTGGCCCAAGAATTGTTTCATACCATCATTAAAAATGTAATGGGTGTTTACAGAAGTTCCATTCCTCCTTTATAAATAGAGATCACTTCTACGCCATTTATGCAGCCATTCAAAAGCCTTATATCTTCTAAAAATAATCCATAGTGTCTATTAAAACCTCTAACTGCGTCTTAAAATCCATTTTCTTGATAAAATATAAATATATGTAACCTTAATGTTTTACCAAATGAGGAACATCCAAATTGATAAGAAACATTCTCTACATTTCACTCTTTTTTCATATCTTCATAAACCCAAAAAATCCCATTATAATCAATTATAGTATGATAAAATCATTATTATTAATATGACTAAATTATTCTATATTAATGGAACATCATTTTCTACCTTCCTCCAAAAAAATTTGAAAAAAGGAAGTTGTCATCTTGTGAATGGGTCAACTACATCCTCCATGAGCATCATGTGTTATTTTTCATAAAATACTTTCATAAATGGTAATAAAATATTTTTTAAATATTAAATTAAAATTATTTTCTCTCTTATTCCCCTCTGTCTATATGAAATGAAAGTGTCTTTCATGTGTACATGCATGCTACTGCCTCCATGGAAGACCATATTTCATTTTCTATTACTACCTAACATGGTTTAATTTTTAATGTATACAAATTATATTTATGAAAAAATTAATATATTTTAGTTGTTATAAATGGAAATATATTTTTTGTATTAATAGTATTACTTATAGTAAACTTATCCTTTTTAAATGATCATATCGTGTAACCTTTCTTAATCTGAGTCAATTTTGGGAAATGATGAGAAAATGTATAAATTATGGACTAATGATATAATAATTGAAAAAAATTTATAATTATAGAAATCATTTTTCTAGTTTACAACACAGTTTTCCACTTTCAATATATTGAGGATGTTATAGAGATATTGAATGAACCGCCTCAATTAATCAGAAAATGTGAAAAGTATTTATTAAATAAATAACACATGGTAATAAATAGACAAGATAAAATTAAATACTGATGGAAAATTTTATCAAGTATTTGTTGAATAAAATTAATTATATTTTTTTAAGAATTTAGGCACACAAAGATATCAAATATATACCAGATGTAAGGGGTGTTTTGGTATCAAATTTAATTTGTGGATACATATTTATTATAAGTTAAACCAAAGACATCTATTTTATTCTGTTGATAACAAAAAAAATTAATATAATATTTCATTTAATTAATTGGATAATTTCCATATCAATTCCTGAATAATTTATCAATATCATTTTATACTATTTTTACATTCATCAAAAGGATTCATATAAATTTTAATCATTTTATGAATGGGAATTTTTCATCAAGGATTAAAAAGAATATCCATTAAATATTTTCCATATGAACACATATATCTAAAAAAAATTATTTTCTTTTAAAAATCATCTATACACATTATTAGTAGAAAATTTAAATTATAATCTTCCATGTTTTATTTAATGATTCATTTATAAAATAAATATTTATGAAATTCCATGGATAGTCCTTATCTAAAAATAGATTTCTAATGATCCTAAAAACTTTTTTCACCTATGATAACATATTTTTTCATATTTTATTATTGATTGGGGATATTATTAAAATGATAATGTATACAAATTATTTTCTAGAAGGATTAGGAAATTTTCATTTTTATTAGTGGTATGACTCATCTAACGTTTTCTTTCCCAACATTGATTGGTCGAGGAATTATTAACTTTATCATAAATCTTTATTTTCACACCCAGACATCAATAATTATTTTTTTAATAATTTTATCTGGATTTAACTTTGTTTTCTGGAGGTATGAGCTGAGCCCGATTGAAATTTTTAAGCTTTTCATGACAAACGAACGTTCTTAGCTTGGTAATGTCTCACACACGAACATGGCATAGTCAAATCCATGTGTCTTTTCCACACCAACGTGAATACTTCCCGGTGCGCGCTTAGTCAATAAATTAATTAGATGACCATGAAAGTCATCGCAAAAAATAAAAAAAAAATTATTTTGGAACAATATTAATAAAAATAAAAAAATACTAATAATAATGTTTATATTATTATTATAATTATTATTGTTATAATTTCTGTTAATGTTTTAATTCGGTTATTATTTTTATCAAATCATTGACATTATTAGAAAATTATTAACGTCATTTTTTTTATTATAATTTCTCATTATTTTTATTTTGATTTTAAGTTGGTTATGTATCTTTTTTTGTTTTATTTCATTTTTATTTGTATTTATATTTCCTATTTTTTTCCTAGGTTCTCTCCATCCCCTCTCTCCCTCTCTCAGAACCCCCCCCCCCCCTCGAAGAAATCATACACAATCCCCCCTCCTAACCCAAATGCACTAAAACCCTAGCGATGGTTCTCCTTCCTTTTTACTCGCCTCGCATGGGCGTGCCGCCCTTACCTCCCTCGAAAAACTCACGCACCACCCCCTTTATGTTCCATACACCTCTAGTTCCAAACTGACATGCCTCCCTCTCCAAGCCGCACTCCCCATCCTGCAAAACTAGTCAGTGTCCCACCCCCCCATCCTTGCTTGGCCACAACGCCGATATCCACCCTCTTTTTCTCCACAATTCTGCTTGCACTGGAAAGTTCTCGTCTGATATCCTTATGGTTTTGGAACTCATAAGGTCCAGTTTTTATGGCTATATTATGATTTTTTTGTATCAATTACTTGATAAAGGGCTCCCTTTATGTCCATTGTGGTGCTATTGATGTGTGGTGGAGTTTGCGCACCATGTTATGATGTTTTCGTACACTGAGGTAGGGGTTCCACATATAGTTATTGTTTGATGAATTAATTTTTGTGTTTAATAATGTCACGAACTGTCCTTGGGGCCCGTGCGGTGACTACCCCCAGCCCACCTTCCTTAGGCCAGGGGATGGCTACTAGAACCAAAAGGCATATCCCAGTGAAAAGGGAAGGTATTGCCATTAAACCTACTACTCAAAGAGACTTTACACAACCAAAGATAACAAAAAATTACTAATATAGTAAAATAATGCTGAAAGTAAATGGGCTAGTATACAAACCAAACTGAAGTAAAAGTACAAGAAAAAGGAAAAACAACTCTTGGATCGTCCACCAGGTAATCTTACCTGATGGTTAGGTATAGATCTCGATCAAGTCTTCCCTGAGGTATGTCCCTTCTAAGTCCATCTTCGAGCAGCCTCTCGTCTGTCTCTCTTAGCCTCGATCACTGTTGTCTGTCATCTGCACATGACACCACAAGGTGCGGGCGAAGCCCATGAAGGGGTGAGAAAAATGATACTATGTAGGGACCCTGAGACCCCCGAAGGTCTCCAAAAATCCAATAAGGATAAACCACATTATTAAGGATACAATCACAAAGTATCATCCAATCCTACTTAGGTATATGCCCATACATATTCCAAAGTAATCAAATATAATATGGCTCCAGCTCTTGATCCCAAGCACAACCCATTCCACGAAGGAAGAATGAAAATTCATTGATAACAAAATGATGTAAAGACTCAACTCACACATGTATACAACTTATGTAGTGAGATAGAGATGATTAGATGTAGCCACTGAATCATCTACTCTGTCGAACCCATCTAGGATCCTGGTATTGTAATCAGAGCTATCAAACCCACGTAGGATTCTGGAATAGTATTCAGAGTTTTCAAACACATTTAGGATCCCAGAATAGTAGTCAGAGTTATCGTACCCACATAGGATCCTGTAATAGTAGACATTCCATGTAGGATCCCTTTATCACAATGCAGCCTTCCACATGGTTCCTGCACAAATCATGCTTGATTTAAGGAGGGTTCACTCCTCAAGCCAGGTGTCGACACATAAACTTCCACGAAGTCCCATGTTGAGGTATCCAGAAGATCCATTTTTTCATAAGAAACCCCACGCGATAGACAACATGTCAATCTGAAACACGGTCTGGGAGTTATTGGCATTTCCGTTCCAAGGGACCAGTTGGATTTAAGTTCAATCCAACCTGGATGTGCCCCAAATTCTTCCATACCACAATTTTGTTATACCAAAAGTACTATCTTGCTCCATGGTTTCTGTCGTTGTAGATGGTTCATCAATCGGATGCTCGTAGCACAGGTTACGGACAAAAGAGTGAAAATATGTCAAAGCGGGTCGGGGTCTGGTCCGGCCCCGGCGGACCGACCCAGTATGACCCGACCTATGCCGACCCGCATCCAGACCGGGGTCCAACCTGGTCTGCTGGTCCGACCAGGCCCGTGTGGGCGGCCCAGCCCGCGCTGGGTCCGGCCCACACTGGGTCAGGCCCAAGCTAAGCTCGACCCGCGCGAGGCCCACGGTAGGCGGCCCCTGTGGGGTTGTCTCTAGCCACATCCAGGGGAAAGTCCATGCCCCCTAGAGTCCCGAAAAACATATTAATTCCGGCGGTATGGATCCTATCCCACGTGGCGTCGGTCCGTGTGACACGGGACCCACACGGTGGGTCCTGATATTTTTGGATGGTCGAGCGGCCAGCCACCTCCTGCATGGCACCGTTGCACCATGCCTCTTCTTGTGGTCGGCACTGCCGGCCACCCCTCCTCCATCACTATGGCCTAGGCCATGGACCTTGCTCCTCCGCACGGCGCGGGCTGCGCCGAGCCTTTCCTGATAACACGGTGGCCCGAGCCGCCAATTCTTTTCAGGGTCGTCCTTGCACCGGCTGTTGCGGCCCGTTAGCCATGACCCACTATTCCAATGGTGTGGGTTCACTTTCGCCATCCACATGTCTGTTCAGAGTGTCTTCTTCCCTTCCCTTTATTCTACCGGTAACGTTCACTAGTTACGACCACCGACGAACCTTCTGCGGGTCACCAGGCGAGTTCTGGTGGCCCGATTCTCGTTCCGGAAATAGTCGCGCACTCCTCAGGATATCTCCTTCGATCTATTAATATTGCTTTTGAAATTCATTCAATCCATACTCATGCCACAATTAGCGTAAAAATACACAAATCATGTCGTAGTGGAAGGGTCGTGTTCGTTTGGCCCGCACCCTCTATGTTAGAGTGATCACATGAGACATCAAATATTAATCCATGGAGTAAAATGAAGAACGAGAAACAATTAACAATTCTATAACCCCTAACTTGGATTCATTGATATCAGGGAAGAAGATGAAGAAGTCGAGGACGACGTCATCGATGTTCTTCATTGATGGCGCTTCGTCCCTTGTTCTGGAAGGTGATCGAAGAAGAAGAAGTTTGTCGTTGGCGAAAGGAGAGTTCTTCCTCTAAGTATTTCTTCCAACAAGAAGTTTTCTCCAGCCACATCACCAATTCCAGCAACTTCTAAAGGATGGGAACAATCACTTGAAATGAGGAGCCTCCCCCTAATCACTTCATTTAATGAAGGAGGGTAGGGGGTTGGCAAGTATTAATGTGGGGGTTTAGTTTGGGTGGACCCCACTTTAATTCAAAAATCATTCAATAAAATAAAATTTATGTTATCCATTTTTTATTTTAATACACTTTTTATTTATCCTCCACGAAATGTTGGGAAACCAACTTCCGTTCATGACCAAACAGAGCTAAGGTGAAGGTCCCCCTATGTAATCATCGGCACTGCGAGTTCAGTGGTGTCCACAGATTTTAATTCCGAGCACTGGTTCTAAAGTTACCAAAATCCACTCTTAAGTTCAGTAAACGTACTCAGAAACCTCGTAAAAACATTCCGGGAACTCTGATGCTTGAAATTACGTGCCTTCAGAAACTAAAGACTTGGAATAATACCATATAATTAATAAAACATTTACATGGATTTACAGGTCTTTACATTTTCCCCACCTCAGGGATTTGTATCCCTGAAAGGGAAAACTCAAATATTAGGAAAACATGTGGGGGTACAGGGCATGAATCTGAGCCTCCCACTCCCATGTGCTCCCCTGGAGGTTCACGTGCTTCCATTGCACACGCACCCAAGGTATCGATCACTGACAAAGGACTCTCTCCTATCGATCCTTGATCTCCACTAGAACCTATGAAAAAGTCACCCCATTGTCGATGTCATTCTCGCCCCAGTCAACGATGTAAGTAGGATCAAGCACATATCACCAAAAATGGGATACATGAAAAATGTCGTGCACCCAGTGCAACTTAGGGGGAATTTACAGGTGGTAATCCACCTCACCTACTCTGCTGAGGACCAGGAATGGTCCGATGAACCTAGGAGATTACTTGTCTCCCCTACCAAATCTCCACAAACCCCATCGAGGTGAGAGCTGTAAAAGGATGTAGTCACCATCCTCGAACTCCATAGGTCTTCGTCTTTTTTAGGCATAGGAATTACGCTAGCTCTGTGTAGTCTTCATCTACTCTCGGATGATCTGCACCTTTTCCATTTTAGCTCGTACCATCTCCGGTCCCATGAATGATGACTCCCCTAGGTCTGTCCAGCATAGTGGCGATATACAAGGTCCGACATACAGGGCCTCAAAATGTGTCATCCCGATGGTTGTGTGATAGCTGTTGTTGTATGAAAACTCCACCAGAGGAAAGTGGTCCTCCCAGCAGCGACTGAAGTCTAGGATGCATTCACAGAGCTTTCCCTTGAGAGTCTGAATGGTCCTCTCAGTTTGGCCATTCGTCTGAGGATGGAAGGCGGTGCTCAAACGAAGCTACATCCCGGAAGCCTCCAACAACTCCTTCTATAGCCGAGAAGTGGAATGTGTATATCGATCAGAGACAATCGTCAGAGGCACTCCATGAAGCCATATTATCTCCTGCACATAGAGGAGTCCCAAGCTCTATTCTAAACCCTGCTATCTGATTGGTAGGAAAGAGGATAACATGGTTAGTCGGTTAACAATTACCAAGATGGAATTTTGACCCCTGGATGTATGTGAGAGTCCTGTCACAAAATCCATGGATATCCCATCCCACTTGCACTCTGGGACCTCAAAAGGATGAATAAATCCTGCTGGTACCTGGTGTTATGCCTTCACTTGCTGACAAGTGAGGCATCGAGAGACAAACTCTACTACTACCTTTTTCATACCTGGCCACCAGTGTTGTTGTCAATGGTCCTGGTTCATCATCGCTGCACCTGGATGTACCACTTGAGTTGATGTGTGTAACTCCCTCAACACTTCTTCCTAATGAAACTCTGGTGTCATGGTACATCCTCTGAAGAGGATGACATGATCCACACCTACAGAAAATCCATTAGGTTCCTGTCCTATGGATATATGTGCACATCGAGCCTTGCAGTTACCATCCCCACGCTACACTTCCCTGAATCACTGAAAGAGTGGGGGTGCATCTATAAGTGACTACATGAAATTTAATCCATCTCAGACCACATAATAAATCTCCAAAGTGTCCAGATGCTCAGTCACCTCTCTTAGCAGTTGAATACCTGATCTCCTACTAAGAGCATGTTCTACAATGTTCCCCTACCCAGGAGTATAGACTATCTCATAATCATAGTCCTGGAGGAACTCAAGCCAACACCGCTGTCTTAGATTCAGATCCTTCTGTGAGAAGATATACCTGAGACTCTGGTGGTCAGAGTAGACTGTGAAACACTCCCCCATTAGGTAGTGTCGCCACATCTTCAAGGTGAAGACCACTACTTCTAACTCCAGGTCATGGGTAGCATAGTTCTGCTCATGTTGTATTAGCTGACGAGAACCATAAGTTATCACTGCTCGCTCCTACATCAGGATGCATCTGAGCCCAGTCTCTGTTGCATTGCAATAGACCACATATCCAATGCCCTCCTTAGGTAGCCTCAAGATGGCCTCATAAGTCAGCCTCTGCCTCAGATCTTGAAAACTCCACTGGAAACTCTCTGACCACACAAAGGGTTTCCCCTTCTTCTTCCATGCCGATAAGGGTGTTGTAACTCTGGTAAAGTCTGGCACAAATCTATGAAAATAACTGGCCAAACCCAAGAAACATCATACCTCCGTCACACTCCTGGGTGGCTCCCAAGATAGAAAAACCTCAATCATCACTAGATCCATAGCAAATCCAGCTTCTGAGATGATGTGTCTGAGAATGTGAAACTCTCAAATCCAGAACTGGCACTTTGAGAGCTTACCATAAAGATGGTTCTCTCGGAGTGTGTCTAGTACTATCCATAAATGATAGTCATGCCCCTACTTGGTAGTCGAGTAGATCAGAATGTCATCAATGAAGACTTCCACAAAGCGATCATGGTATGGCTGGAAGATCCTGTTCACGAGTCCAGTGAACACAACTGGTGCATTGGTTACGCCGAATGTCATGTCCAAGAACTCCTAGTGCCCATACCGACCTATGAAATCCATCTTCCGCACATCCCTGTCCCGTACTCTGAACTGGTGGTAGCCCGATCAGTGTTCTATCTTTGAGAACCAACGTTCTCCCTTTAAATAATCAAAGAGGTCATAAATCCTCAAAAGTGGATACTTGTTCTTCATGGTCACATGGTTTAGGCGCTGGTAATCCACACAGAGTCTCAAACTCTCATTTGCCTTCTTAACGAACAAAATTGGGGCTGCCCATGGTGAAACACTGGGTCTGATGAACCCCTTTCCTTGTAAGTCCTCCATTTGTACTCATAGCTCATGATGCTCCGTGGATCGATCCGATATGCTGGCATAGATATCGGTGTCATCTCGGGATACAAGTCAATGTAAAAGTCTACATCTCTGTAAGGAGGTAGTCCTGGCACCTCATCAGGAAAAACATCCGTGTATTGTCCTCAAAAATAGGATATCTTAGACTCTTCATATCATCCACTCCAAGGATAAGGCTAGCCAACTGATGATTGATCGGATGCCCCCTCCTCTGGGTAAGTCCATCCTGTACTACGGAGGCTCTTTCTCATCGGTGATCATAATCCTAGTCTCATCCTCACGGACACACCACACTTTCTGCCAAATGAAGTCAATCTGAGCATGAACTGTGGATAAAAAGTCCATATACAAGATGTCGGCGTAAGGCCTCGACACCACCACTAGAAGATCACAGACAAAGCTCTCACCTCCTATAGTGAGCTCACACTGCCGTAACGAGTGTGTAATCGTCTAATCAACTCCCGTAAGAGTCTCTAGCCGTAAGGATCGATCCAATGGCTCCATCAGAATCTCCGAGCTCTACAAGAGGACGGTTGAAATAAAATAATTACTCACTGAATTGTCTTTAAGTACTGAAGCTAGGAAGTATTAGACACAGATCGTACCTCGAATCATCCCAGGAGCACAGTGGTCGTAGGCCTCAGTTTCCTGGAGCTGATCTCACCCCTTTCCGCCATCTCCCTATGGTCGGGGTGGACCTCCTGGTGGTGGTGGTGGTAGGACCTCGAAAAATTGTCCACCACCTACTGCTCGGCCAGCTATTCTGCCACGTCCGGCTTCTCCCTGCAGACCACCAGGGTTGAACCTATTCCCCTTCCTGGGAGGTCCCTCAACTATCTACTGATCATCTTCATGGTGGGTTGGACAGTACCAATCCATGTGACCCTACCCTCCGCGTGTGTAGCACGACCTGCTCCTCATATGTCTAGATCTGTCTTGTGTGCCTCGAACAACCGAACCTGTATCCTGAGGTTATCCTTCAGATGGCCTGGTCCACTTGGATCTCTGCAACATCAGTCTGCTACCAGCTGTAGAAGACTCCTCTATGTGATGCCCGATGGTGGGTCTCACTGTTGGTGACTGCTTAGTAAGAATACTCTCCACTAAGAGGGCACGCACCAAAACCTCTGCCTCTGTCAGGATGTTGAGGGAGATCATCAAAGCCCTGATCTCTCTTCTGATCTCCTTCTCGTAGGTCTGGGCACTGAAGAATGGGTCCCACAACATATCAGTGGAGTAGCATGAGAGGTCGGTGAACCACACAAAGTATTGTGACACCATCATAATGCCCTGCTATAGATGAAGTAGCTCCTGTATCCACACTGCACGTAGGGTGATTGGGACAAGCTCCACTAGAAACAGGCTCTCAAAGTTTTCCAGAGAAGTGTCGCCTTGTCATGTACCTAGAGAATCAGGCTCCACTGTCTTCATGCTGCTGCCTGATAGAGACTTCCGAAAAGGTTCACCATAAGGCCAGCTGGTGTCTGTACTAGTCTGAAGACTCTCACCACAGCCTCCAGTCAATCCTCAACTGCCTTCAGGTCCGTCTCACCCATGAACCTGGGCAGCCTCTAGAACTGGAACTCGTTCAACGCACTCAAGCGGCGTGCAATTTCTGCTACAGGGGCTGGTGGAATCGATGGCCCAATGGGTGGTGGTACCATTGGTTCCTCCACTATGATAGGGCCCTACACCGAGGCCTCATCGCTCGGTGGGCTTCCATCCCATACAAATCTTGGAACCGTGGCTGGCTGTCTGTGTGGGGCCATCCAGAAAAAAATAGGTGTGCCACAGTCAATAAGTTATACCTGGTGAGCTGACTCAAAGAGATCAAAAAGAAAACTTTTCAATTGAAACACACACACAATAAGTTTTTTAGTGCACTGAGTCAGAAATCAGAAGTCAGAGTCATAGTGTGTGTATACGTCGACCGTCGCACCAACACTTCTTTCCCTAAACTGATAACCACACCCAAAACACTTAACACTATTTTCGTTAAAAGATCAGAGTCCAATGTTCTACGGTAGAACCGACTCCACTGATACCAATTAGTCACGACCTGTCCTTGGGGCCCATGTCGTGACTACACCAAGCCCACCTTCCACAGGTTAGGGGCTGGAGACCAGCACCAAAAGGCATATCCAAGATAAAAGGGAAGGTATTGACTTTAAACATGAAACTCACACATACTGTACACAACCAAAGATAACCAAAAAGTACTAATATTGTAAAAGAGTTCTGAAAGTAAATGGGCCAGTATAAAAACCCAACTGTTGTACAAGTAACGGAAAAAGGGAAAACAACTCCTGGATTTTCCAACTGGTAATCCAACCTGAAGGGTGGGTAAAGATCTTGATCCAGTCATCCCTGAGGTACATCCCATCTATGTCCATCTCTGAGAAGCCTCTCATCCGTCTCTCTAATGCTCAATCACTGATGTCCGATGTCTACACAAGACACAACAAGGTGCGGGCGAAACCCATGCAGGGGTGAGTATAACGATACTAAGTAGAGACCCTGAGACCCCTAATGGTCTCTTAGAATCCACTATGGATAAACCACAATTGTAAAGATATAATCACAAAGTAGATTTCAACCCTACATAGGTATATGAACATATATATACCTAAGTAGTCAAATATAATCCGGCTCCATATCTTGAGCCAAAGAAAAACCCATTCCACAAACGAAGAAAGATTACTCATTGATAACAACAAGAATTCAAGACTCTACTCACACAGGTATAAAAATTATGTAGAGAGATAGATATGATTAGATGTAGCCACAGAATCATCTAATCTGTCAAACCCACATAGGATCCTGGTATAGTAATCAGGGCTGTCAAACCCACGTAGGATCCAGGAACAGTAGTCAGATCTGTTGAACCCACGTAGGATCCCGGAATAGTTGTTAGAGTTGTCGTACCCACGTAGGATCCTTGAACAGTAGTCAGTACACATAGGATCCCTTTATCACAATGCAACCAGCCACATGGTTCCCGCACAAAGCATTCTTGATTCCTAGAGTGTCCTCTCTTGAAGCCAAGTGATGATACATCAACTTCCACAAATTGCAATGTTGATGTATCCAGAAAATCCATTTGTCATAAGGAACCCAACGGGATAGACGATGCATCAATCGGACGCCCAGACTGAGAGTTATTGGCATTTCTGTTTCGAGGGACCGATTGGATTTTTGTTCGATCCATCCCAGACGTACACCAACTATGTCCAAACCTCATGTGGAGTGTACAAATAAAACCGTGTCAATCCAAGGTTTCCGTCTCCATATACGGTTCAGCAATCGGACGATCGTAGCTCATGTTACAGAAACAATAGTGAAAGCAAGTCAAAGTGGGTCTGGGTCCGGTCCGGCCCAGTCATACCGACCCGGTCTGGGCTGACCCAAGTCCAGGCCAGGGTCTGACGCAGTCCGCGAGGGCATCCCGAACCGCGAGGGTGGTCCGGTCCGCTTGGCGGCCCAGCCCGCGCTAGGTCCAGCCCACGCTGGGTCCGTCCCATGATGGTCTCGGCCTGAGTGATGCCCGCGGGTGGAAATCCCCATGGTGTCCACCCTATCCATGCCCAAGGGGGATTCCGCGCCCCCAAGATTCTTGAATGGAATAGCTGTTCGGGCTGTATAGATCATGTGCCACATAGCGTCGATCTGGGTCACGGGGGACCCATGCGGCGGGTACCAATGTTCCCCACTTTCCTAGCGGCCAACCTCCTCCCGCGCGGCGTGGTTGAGCCACGCCTCCTCTGGCGGCCGGCCATGTCGACCACCCATCCTCCATCTCCACGGCCAAGGTCACGGCCCTTGCTCCTCCACACGGCGGGTGATGTGTCGCGCCTTCCTCGACAACCCAGTAGCCCGAGCCACCGGTTCTCTTTGCGGTCGGCCTTGCGCCAGCCGCCGCAACACTACTGCAGCCCGTCAGCCACGACCCACTCCTCCGGCGGCATGTTTGCTCCACCGCCGTCCATGCGGCCGGCCGGAGTACCGAAAAAACTATCCTTCCTTCTACAGGTGACATTTGCCGGTTCCGACCATCAACGAACCTTCCGTGGGTCACCAAATGAGTTCTGGTGTCCCGATTCTCATATTGGAAGTAGTCGTGCACTACTTGGAACATCTCCTTCGATCCAGGACCATCGTTGATGAAATTCGCTCAACCATGAATCGTGCCATGATTAGAGTCAAATTCCACAAAGAAAGGCATAGGGGTAGGCCGTGTTCGTTTGTCCCACACCCTCCACGTTAGAGTGATTGAATTTGGCTTCAAATCTTAATCCATGAAGGAAAATTAAGAATTAGAAACCATTAAAAAGGCTCAAACCCCTACATCAAATTCATTGATGTTTGGGAAGATGATGAAGAAGTCGAGGACGAAGTTTTCGGCGTTCTTCAAGGACGGTGCTTCCTCCCTTATTCAGAAAGGAGATTGAAGAAGAAGAAGGTCATCATTGGCAGAAGGATAGCTCTTCCTCTAAGTATTTCCTCCAACAAGACGTTTTCTCCATCTAGAGCACCAATTCTAGCAACTTCTAACTGAGGGTAACAAAAACTTGAATTTGACGGGCCTCCACCTAATCACTTCATTTAATAAAGGAGGGGGGGTTGGAAAGAATTAAAGTGGGGGTTTAGTTCGGGTGGACCCCACTTTAATTCAAAAATCATTGAATAAAATAAAATTTAAGTTTAAGAAATTTTTATTTTATTCCAATATTTCTTTATCCTCCATGAAAGGATGGAAAACCAACTTCCATTCATGACCAAAAATAACTGAGGTGAAGGTCCCCCTAAGTGATCACTGGTGCTGTGAGTTCAATGATGCCCTTAGATTTTAATTCCGAGAACCAGTTCTAAATTTACCAAAACCCGCTCTTATGTTCACTAAACGTACTCAGTAACCATGGAAAAAACATTCCGGGAACTCCGGGCCTCGGAATTATGTGCCTTTAGAAATCACTGACTCAGAATAATTCCATATAATTAAAAAAAATTATATGGATTCCCGGGTCTTTAAAAATAAATTTGGAATGTTATTTAATTAGTTTTCATGGTGATAAATTGATTTTAATTGAGGTTTGACATGATTTTATTTACTAGAAACATATTTATGCAATATGAGTTTGATTTTTTTTTGTGAAAGCCTCATGATGAGATATTTATCACTGTTTTATAAACTATGATATTTGTTTATTAAAATGTGTAAGGTCTGTTGTTGGTGGTTTGGTGTGGTACCAAGGTTCATTTTATTATAATATTATGTTTTGAGTGAGCTTTGGTTTTTTGAATCATGCAAAATATTTTGAAAACTGTTTAATAAATTTTCTAGTGGTTTGTTTAATCGTGGATATGGTCTTTTAAACTATGCATTTTGAGTTTTAATGTAGTTTCAACATGTGTTTGGACGTAAAATAAGATTTGGGTGGTATTTTTGTGTGTTTAAAGTCATGCGATATATTTTTAAATTGATTTGTAAATTTTCTAAGTGGCATGTTTAATTGTCAAAATGTTTTCTTTAATACTTTATTTGGATTAATAAATTTTATTGGTGTTATAGACTATATCATGAAATGTTTTTTTGTGTGCATAAAATTTTAAAAATGGAAATTTTGTGTGAAAGTGTGGCATTAGGTATAGATAGCACCTCATTTGATTGTTTATTTGAACTGGACATATGGTATAAACATGGAATATCTTGAGAAAAAATGGGAAGCCTGGAGACTAGGTGGGTGGACTAAGACAAGTGTGCTAGTGCTACAGAAGTAGAATTATTCCAGTTTCACTTAGTAGGATTGATGTTACAACCCAAATTAATATTTGGGATGATTATTTAAGACCACTAGGTTATGGGTGTGTTCCATACAAGTGGATCATGCATGATAACACCTGTTTTTGTTGTTCCATTACCACTTTTCACTGAGATGCGATTTTTGATGGTCCCACTATTCACTAGTACCTATAGGGACTCCCCCATAATTGGTTCTCCTTGTTTACTTTACACTCACCGTAGGCATATAATGTAACATCTTGTTTATCTTAAAAGAATGTGTGGGTTTGATTTTAATTTAAGTTGTTTCCTTTACAAAGTTATCCTTAAAACTATTTTAATTAAAAATATTTAATCATTTATTTTCATTCATTTATTAATCATGAAAATGAATTTTTCATTTAATACTTATGCATCAAATATTTTCTCAGTGGCATCATACTAGGCATTATCTCACACCCTACTTACACATTTTGGTGTATGAATATTCATTTATGTCTAATACAGGTAAGGGTAATTCTTGGAGATGGATGTTTGGGTTGTTTGAGATTCTCCTCATGCATTGTTGCTGGTGATGAATTGAGGGAAATTACTTCTCGTCTTGTGGTGAGTCTAAAGATCATTTTGGGTTTCTCCTCTTATTGCATGAGGTCTAGGATGTTGTTGTAGTATTTCTTTGTGTCACAGTCCTTTTGGGTTTTTGTTTCAATTTTAATCTTGAAATTTGGCAGTGGTTAGAGACTCATTTGCTTTAATTTCTTTTTAGATGTTTATTATTGGTTCTCCATGGTTATTGTTATATGATTAATTTGGGTAATTTGTTCCCAATATTTATTTTTGTTACCCGGGAACTGGTGGCTACCCGTTGGGATCAAAAATGCACTTTGGTCCATGGAATAGATTAGGTCGGGCATTGGTTTTGATGGACACCATATCTGGTTCATGAAAAAATGGTATCAGAGGAGGTTTTTTTCTTATTAATTGGGGTGTCAGGTGGACCAGATATATGATTTTCTAGAAATGATGGGTAGGTGTGGGAAGAGAATCACAAACTCTTGCTAATTCTGATCCTCAAGTAACTAGGGGTAGTATTGGATTTATGATTTTGGCATTGGTATAGGTGTATGGTGGATGAAAGTAGGAGTAAACTCGTACTGTGTGCGATCTCACATAGAGTAAGGACCCATGGGATGCCCGAGAGTACGGTTCGACACTCCTAGTGGTTGGCGCTTCCCTATTCCATGGTCTTATAAACAATGTAGCTAGGTTAGTCATGATACCTACTTCTCTATCCAGGTGCATTAGTGTTGTTGATATTTTAGTTCATTTTTTGGTTGGATTAAAGGGTGTTTTAAAAGGATAGTGGACTTTGGATTTGCTCTTATTTTTCATCGGTACGCGTCTAAAATGATTTTTAGGGTGTTTTCCTTGGACATTGTTTATGGAATTTTTGGATTGATTTATTGAAATTTTAATTATAGAAGAATACCTTTGGTTATATGAAGTTACTTATTTTAGAAATGGAATTCATTTTGAAAATTTTCTTGATCCATTGAAAGGGGTTTAGAAAAATTTATTTTTGGAATATTGGAAATGTTTTATTTTGAAAAATAGAAGAGCCTTGTTCTATCTAGTTGTATTCTTATGGGTTCTTGCATGTGAATGTGAATGTGATTAATGGATAGTTTTTGGATCGTGGGGATGGGAGCCTTATTGTCATAGAAATATATATCCACGAGGCATCCATGAATATCCATTGTGGGGGATTGACCCTAAAGGCCCTTCTAGTTCGCTGAAAATTTTATTTGGGTAAATGGATAGAAAATTACTCGATGTTTTTCCTTTTTTGGTTATTTCATGAGTGTTTGGATGATTTTTTCCAATAGAACCCGAGAAGTTAATGGGGTTTCCCCTATAATGGGATTTTGTTCTTAAATGGATATGTAATTGGAAAATAGTTTTGATTCCAAAGTGAAAACAATGGATTCAAAATAGCTTTTTTTCCTTGTTTTACATTGATTGGTTTTTCAAGTGGGTGTATTTCTTTGAGAATGAATTGATGTCTTATGTTGGAATTTTTAGATTTGTGTTTGCAATGTGGATGTTGGTTTTTTTAGGTGAATGATTATTTGGAAGGCAGGTTTTATGTTTTTGGTCCATGATATTCCCCCTATAAAGGACCCACTGGTTTCTAGTAGGAATCTTATTTATTGGGTCATCCAAGACTCTCAGTAGAGTGGTGGAGTTGGGTTTTTATCTGTTGCATCAGCTTTTTGTAGATATCGAGGACAGCTAAATATCATTGATTTCTTTGGGAAAGGTGTTAATTTCTCTACTGTTTGAGGAACTCCAACCATTGTGTGGGTGTAAATTGTATTGAGTATGTTTGGAGGTGCATGACTAGAGCAGTATATGATAATTGTTCATTTTTTGTTACGAATGGGGATGTCTTAAGCAATCCTAAATACTAAATTCAACATGTGGTTGTGCCTAATGAAGATAATATGGTGGAAACTGGTGGAGCTTGTAGGTTCTCCACCAGTCAATAGATGGTGAATGAGGTGTGTGACCTTTTCGGTGAGTAAGATTCATGTTCCCCAGAGGTAGTGTGGAGAAATCGGCTTAATGCTCTTAGTAGTTGTTGATCTTGTTCATATTGTGGTCAGTGAAGGTTCCTCATCCAGGGAGTGCGAATCAGAAGGACTAGTTCTTGGAGTGATCCTTCCATTAGTTAATGTTACGTGTCTCTCAAACCACTCATTCACCTATCTCAAGTGTCACCAGTAAGAAATATAATTCATTTTCCATAATTCTTAGTTATTATGTTTACGGAGTGGCTGCTTAGATCGCATGGAGAAGTTTATTGGTCAAATTTCTTGAGGAGGAAGTTTCAGTTGGGTATGGGAATCATATGACAGTGAGGTAGTATACACATTAAGAATCTGGTCCCCCAGCCATAGGTTCCTGGGGGAAGCTTGCGTACAGTCAAAACACATTGTACGTGGGATGATTTTGGTCCAATTTAACAATTTAGTGTCTGTATAGAGACACATAAGTTTCCATATTGTGGTACTATCTCTAAAGGTTTCATTTCTATTGTGAGGAGTATAAAGGCCTTGTATTATTATTATGGTCTTCATTTTTGTGTTTCCCTCTTGGGATTTATGGAGTTTTAGATAATAAATATTCTTGTAAAGCCAGTGGGTGTGCTCTGTGAACCATCTTGTGGTCGGAAGGATCAAATTTTTTCTCATTTTGGAGATGGTATTGTCTTGTGGGATTGACTTGTGCATTTCAGTTTGCTACTTGGGTAGGGGATTACACTATCAAAACCTTCTCACGTGGTTGATTGTTTTCCACTGTTTAAATTTTCCATGTATGTCGAACCATGTTGGTTAGTTTGGGATGAAGATCTCAATGGTTATTACTCAAAATAAACTGGGAATTCCACCTGGATGTCTTTTTGTTAATAAAATAGTTAAATGGTGGGGATACCCACTACGGATCTCTCCAGCATCTCCTCTTATGTGGGTTTGGTATAACATAGGGAGCTTGGAGGGTCAAGCTAGTGTTAGAGGTTTTTCTGGGTTTGTGAGTTGTTGTAGTTTGGGGAACCAATGTTTGACAAGAATCCTAATATAGTGGGGAGACCACCATAGGAAAAAAAATGTGAAATACCTCATTGTGAATTTTTTTTATGGGTTAATACCTTGATTCTTCTCCACCCAACCCTAACCATAGTAATGGGTCAGCTCTGTTAGTGGGACTCTTGATGATTATTCTTCAAGGTATTGAGTGGGCCTTGATGTTTTCTAGGTTAGGGGTCAGACTATGAAATGTTGTAGTTATGTTTGGTGGTTATTGATATACTGTTGGATAATTTGTTTGGTGATTTTAGTTTTAGAGGTTAATAGAGTTTCATGTTATGGGTGTCATGAATTCTCGGTCATTGTGCGATTGAGGTTTTGTTTGAAATATTTTTGGTTTTTCATAGTATTTCATGGGATCTGGGGTTGACCATGTTTTTTAGAACATGAAATGGGCATAAATTTTCATGGTTGGGAGAATTTTCACACTCAGAAATCCCTAGATTTTGTTTTTAAAATTTTATTTGGTTTTAATGTATTTTGTTGAGGTTTGGGATGAGCTTGAATGAATTTGTTTGTGATTTAGATGATAATGGAGAGTTTCTTGTTTGATAATGTCTGATGCATACTTAGGGCATAGTCAAAGCTGTGTGGCTTCACCACACGTCCGTGTGGCCCACCCAGTGCACGATTAGTCAATAAATTAACTAAATGAACTCGAAATTTAACAAAAAATATAAATTGAGAAAAAAAATTATTTTGGAATTTTTTTAATATTAATAATAATACTAATTTTGAATTTTTATTAATTTAATTTTTTCATTAGGTTATTTTTTATCAAATCATTAAAATTTTTATAAAATTATTAAGATTATTTATTTGTTTTTATTATAACTGATATTTCTTATTATTTTGATTTTATGTTGGTTAAGTATTTGTTTTTTATTTAATTTTTATTTTTATTTATGTATTATTTTTCCCCACTTTCTCACTCTCCCCCTATCTTCCTCTCCCCCCCCCCATGAAATAAATCCCAACCCCCCTTCTAACCCTAATAAGAAGTAACACTAGCACAAGTTCTCCTTCTTCCGACTCGCCTCGCACCTGCGCACCACCACTGCCTCCCTCACAACAACCGTGCACTGGCCATGTTGTGTGCCTCACACTACCAGCGTCTAATTAGCACACATCCCCCTCTTCACCAACCCCCTTCCTACAAAACTAGCTGGCGTCCCGCCCCCACCCCTGCTTGGCCATGACACTGCTAAACTATAATAACCCATATATTTATAGAATAATAATTTTTATGTTCTATTAATATATATGTATATGATATTAACTTTACATTAATGGGTATTCTTTTTATGATAGTGTACTCGACACGCAACAATTGGTTTCTCTTAAATCTTACGTTGCACACAACACTGAGTTATACCAAAAAATTACACAAAAATAATATTATTATTTTATATGATAGTTAATGCCTAACCATGGAAATGGAGGGAATGAATAGTATCATATAAATTTTGAAATATGGTTTACACTTGTTTAAATAAAGATTTATTGGTTACCAAATTTATTTGAAATGGAAATAAAAACCAACTGGATATTAATGATGTGTTTTTATGGAAACCTATTTAAAATAGAATAATTCTGTTTATAAAATCTTATCACTCATTAAGGATTTTTTGAAAATGAAAAATATATGTTATATATTCAATTTAATGTTTTAAATTTATCTTATATGTTTTCAAGATATGATATAAAAACAAATTAAATTATTATATAAAAAAAAGTTTTTTTCCAAACTTGTTGTTTAACAGCCTTTTGATGTTAAACAATTTTTAAATTTAGTTTTTAACATCATTATATGATTTATATGAAATATTAAATTTCAAATTTAGAAGAGGAAAATTAAAATTTACTCTCGAATAATTTTTTATATTTTTGTAAAAATAATCATGTTTTGATGAATATTAAATATACTATAAATTTTAATTAAAAACAACTTTTTCCTTCGAGATAATTTATATTGATAAATCAAACTGTTAAATGGTTTTAAAGTTTAAATGGAATATATTTTTATCTTTTAATAAAATTTTGGTAATTATATGTAATTCCACGTTAAAATGGGACATAAACACATGTCAATCTTTTGATAGTTATTATTTCTTAAAATCCCCATTTTTGGTTTGGACAATGGGAATTATTCTTAAATTAAAATCTTCAACTTCTATGTTTTGAATTTTTTAAAATGAATTACATGTTTGGAATTATATTTTCAAAATTATTTTAATACGTAATTTTTTATTTTTGGACATTATGAATAGTAACTTCAGTAATTATTTTATTTCCCATGGTAGAGGGATAAATCTGATAAATAATGGTAAAAATTAATTTCATAATAATATTAATGTACCGTAAGAAGTTTTTTAATCATATTGGATGAGATTTTTCTAACTATGGTCATCCTTGGGTCAATTTTGGGACCCCATGGAGCCACTTGGGTGTAAAAATGTCATTTTATAAGAATTAATTTAATTTACAAAAAAATATAACATAAACATGAATCTTTTACTATAAAATTTATTACATGTGGTTATTTAATTTTATTGTTCGACTATAAAAATTTATTACAAAGATAATAGCATTTCCAATATCATGGTATGTTTTATAGTTTTTAGTCATTAAATAAATAAATTTAATTAGGACACAAAGATGATGTCGAGATTGCTTCATTAATAAAGGATTCTAATAAATGATATAATTAAGATTAAAATATATTTAATTTGATTATTTTGATGCAATACATGTATTTTATGGATTATATTGACATATTATCTTTCATTTAATTCCTTTTTATTGAAGTAATGAAGTTTTTATGACTTAAAAAACAATTCATTTATAGTTTAAAATTTAATAGAAATGAGTTTTTTTTTAAATACTATTTTATCAAATAATATAATAGTTCTAGAAATATAATATTCAGTCAACTCACCTATCTAATGACAATAATTTCATTAATGTTCCACTTATTGTTCTCTTGGGATATTATAGTAACTATTGTAACTATACATTATGAAAATGCAAGAAGAAAATGTAAGAGTTAATGTTTTTAACAATGAGTTCAAGCTAAAATATATGGTTAAATTTAGGACCTAACTTTGTCTAAAACCATTTAAATTATTTTGGGACCATTTGAACATAATATCATTTTATAAAAAAAATATTTCGAAACATTCCTAAATTTTCCCTCTTCTCTCTTATAAAAGGGAATCACCTCTACCCATATAATCACACATCTCAATCCCATTTTCTCTTTAACATTATGCTCAAATAATATCCCTAACTCCCTCCTATACTCCTAGATTCCTTACCTTAGGAATAAGGTAATTGGGGAAAACCATTTGGCTCAAATCCTAGGAAGTTACCTGATATAGAGGTAATATCTTCTCTTAAGTTCTTTTATTTTATTTTCCTTCTCCACTCACTATGATCTTATTATTCATTTATTACATAAAAAATACAATCCTAAATATACTATAATGTTTTTATGAGAATTATTCTATTTATATTTAAACACACCTCCATCAAATTGATGTGAACATACTTTTTATGTGGATGGCAAACTACTCCCTCGCAAAATGATGATATTTTGATTTTACCATACCTCATCTCATGATATAAATTATGATGTAATATTATATATGTATATATGTATATTATATATATAAATATATGGTATCTATTCTTTTTTATTTTTTATTTGCAGCTTAATTTTATGCTTTCCATAATGCAAAAATATGATAATTTCATTTGAGAAAGTGCATACTACCACCCCTCAATGTGATATGACTCGTCAATTCCATACATGGAACGTATAAAAGATGGAATTAATGAAATTATGTAACATATATAAAATATGAAATTATAGTATAATTATAATATACCAATGTATAATTTAGTTTTCATTCCTTTAAATATGAACAAAGAAAAGAAAGTAGCCTTCATTGCGTAGGTACATCTTGCCGTCTGCATTAACGGTGAATTTCATTTATTCTTTACTAATGTTATAGACTATTATAAATAAATTTATAATGGATAAAAATAAATATATAATGGATATATAAGATACTTAAATATTGAATAATATTCTAGTGATGATGTAATTTTCACTACATGGACAATTTACATCAAAACAAGTTCATTTTCGACTAAAGTATTGAATATCAACAAATTGACATATATGAACATAAATAATTACGTAGTTTTTATAACATGATGATAAGTGATATAAAATTAATAATGTTCTTTTAAAATTATCTGAAGAAAGTATAAATGTACTTATTTTTATTATTCTATAATATAAATAAAAACAACAGAAGTCGAACTCAAGGTAAGGTAACCTTTCACCCTCCTCTTTTAGTAAAATACTTCCTTTATGTTACCTATTTTAATTTACATTTTCTTATGTTAGGGTTTATTATTATATATCCTTATTTCTGTCCATTTTATTTCCAAATAATGATAGACCCTTTTCACTCAAATCAACTCATTTTTTGAATTAAATAAGTGATGTAGTTGGGTTGCTGAATTTTTGTAGGGGAACATCTTCACAAAATTTCCATTCTTTCGGTTAATCTACTACTTCTTGACTGTGCGGTGATATGATTATGTGAGAAATAAATTTTGATATCCTATCTTGTATTTATATATTCTTTATTTTTATATATTGTGAATACACATAATATATATTTTGTATTAACAAAATTATTTTTGTAAGGGATATCTTAACTCAATCTCATTTTATTATGTAAAATGTCGATTTTATTGGTTTTGTTTTTACATGATTAAGTTTGAATGTCCAATTATTTTTTTAAAATTAATATTTACTTATAATGGTTGTATAAATATTTTTCACACATAATTATTTCTTTGATTTATCCTTAATCTAATGATATAATCATTTTAAGAGATTTTATCTCAAATTATGGTCTATTAAGACTTATTTGTCATTATGGAACGATTCAATTTAATATGGTGTATGTACTTTCATTTTACATATTATATCATGAATCTTTTTATTCTCATGGTATCATAGGTTTCATTTAATTTAATACTTAAAGTATTTTTATTCATGTATTTTTCCAATTTGTAAGGGACTCTCCATCAATCTCCTTTCATTATGGCATATATTGGATTATACATGACCTTATTTTTTTATGGTGTATAATTTTACCTTTTTTATTTTAATTTAATTGAATAGTTTTAAAGAGGTATAATTTTTTTTATGAAGTGTTTTACTAAACCACAAGGGAATGTTTCTTTTTAACATACGTGGTGACAATGAACTTTCCGCCGCCATAGGAATTATTTGAAATTTGGATTACCTAACATATTGTGATGTTTTTAAATGAAAATAAATAACATATAACCTTTTTTACGTATTTTGGAATTGAAAATGTTTTTGAGAAAGAATATATTATGTCAATATCTTGAAATTATATATTGTGATTGCAATGTGGAAATGTTTTCTTTCCTTTATTCTTGATTTATGTGTTATGAATATGTTATGGTTCTTGGAAATTGTTTATGTATATAGTTGGTTCTATGATAAACCATGGGTGGTTGAGTCTGAGATAGCTCTCCAATTCATTGGGTAACATGATGGAGGTAAACATTAATGTTTCTCCAAATAGATTTAGGGAACATACAGTGATGGGTATTCCAAACGTAACTCCCTATATAGCTATGAAAGCTACAATGTAAGTATTTTATGGATGTAACAAGTTACCGTTATGATTTATGATTTCTATGTGTTATTAATAAATCTTATGATTTCATTAGGGATGTTAAAGGCCATATGTTTTATGATTAAAATGTATGAAATATTTGTTTTTATGTATTCATGAACAAATATTTTCTTCACATATTTTATATCACTTTCTGATCTTTTTATGCTCAGCTTGAGTTTTTGAAATGTTTTTCATTGGGTATATGAAAGGGTAGGAGAAAGGAATAATTCCATAACATTTTTATAAAGAAAATAATTTTTCTATTTAATGAGTTTTATTTTCTTATAATAACTGGTTAGAGTAGAAGTGTCTATATTTTATTATTTCAGGTGTAATGTAAAAGTTATGGCCTATTTCTCAAAAACTCTATACCTGAAGAGTTCCTCATTGTGAATTCTTAAATTAACTCAAGATTATGTAATGTTTAAGTATAGAGACTTATAGTTGGTATCGTATGTCAATTTAGATAACTTTAGAGGTTAAGGTGTTATCTAGGTATAGGTAAACGATCCCATATAACCAAAAGGGTTGTTATCATATGGAAACATTTGGATGCTTATGCTAAAATTGGTTATTTGGATAAAAACAAGAACAATGGAGATATAAGCAGGTTTATGGATTAGATTAATATAAAAGTTTATATGATATCCTTACCCTATAGAAGATTATTTTTATTAATAATGATAATTTGTTTCATTTTTAAGTATTTATTATTTTCAGCAGATTAAGGATCATTTTTCAAAATGTAAGTATAGAGATCATGCACAACCTTTTTATCCCTCCCGGTAATTTTGATCATCACTATTATGGAAAAATCTGACGATAATGATTTTTACAGCTTATTTTGTAATCAAATCACCTATAAGAAACTGCTAGAGTTATCCAACACCTACTCATTTAAAAAACAATTTTATGGGTCACGGTGTCTTTTTTATATAATTTCAAGGTCTAAATTTTTCACACTCTATTGAAAATTGAAATTATATATGTGGATAGATCACTTAAATTTTGGATGTATGACAACATGCTGAAAGAGAAAGAGAACACCATAAAGATCAGGATATCTGGATTCAATGTATGATTTATTTCCTTATCCATAAAGAATGAAGCATCATTGGATCAATATTTATAAATGATGATTATATTTTATCGACATGAATTATGCATTATGAAATAATGTTATAATTCATAGTTAAGGGATTATGAATAATTTGGAATGAGTAAGAAGTCTACATATAATGGATTCAAGATTTATGGTAGATTTTAAGATAGTAAAATGATTAAAAGTTTTAATGCTCCTTTGATGATGGGATTACATTGGTATAATTTATCTATTATGTGTGACCATAATGTTTGATATGTGAAAATGTTATTAAAGGAAACATTGTATTTTATTATGTAGACACAGTGGATAACCTTAGGGGTTCATATGATCTTTTGTTTTGGTGGTGACTATTGGTTATTACATTTTGGGATGCACAATGAAAGGAATTAGATAACCTTTGAGGATAAGGCAGGTTATGGTTAATTTTATGGAAATAATCTTATTTTTTAAAATGTTATAATAATGATATGGTTTTAGAAAAAGGACAACCCTGAGGATGGGTGAAAACATGTTATGTCTGGCAAGGCCATGGGAGTCGAACCCACAACCGAAAGGAGACAGGGGTGCATCGCCTACCATTAGCCTATATAACGTCCCTGGTCAGTATTAATTGTTATTTTTATTTAAATTATTTTATGGATCCATAAAAATTTTATTTGGGTACTGATGTTTTGTCAAACAAATATCCTTAGTATAAGAAAATTATTTTGTGATTTAGTGATAATGGTTATTTTGGAATATGGTTGCTCTTTTAGGAACCCTATATGCCTAAGGAAAACATAATACGATGGGATTTTGTTTAAGTTGTAATGGTGGAATTTTATTTTTGAAGAATCTATGTTTTTATGGTAGAATTATAGAGATTTAGGTTACATTAGGAAATGATTAACCTTTCTTGGAGAATATATGAATAGGTTAATTAAATTTCATTATGATAATTTAATATTAGTCTATATTATTTGGAGGTAAATGTTAATATTTATTGTGGAATAATATGTGATCAAATCCTTTTGAATTTTAGGATTCAATCATTTTTTGGGTTATTTTGATGAATTTTAAGGACAATTGTGTATTTAATGGTTTTTTTAAACTTTGGGTATTGTTTGTAGAATTTTGGAGATTAATAGTAGTATTTCTTTTTATAATGGACTATCCTTTTGGGGGATTATCTGATCTCGTACTAACCATTTTTTTGGTTAATGTCTAAAGATATGAGAACTATATATTTCAAACGTTTTGGATTATGTGATTCTTTAGAAGTTGATACTAGTGCATAAGGTGTGACCATGTTACCTTGAATACTCATTTTTTAGAGAAAATATGAGTTTGTGGTATAAATTTATTTAAGGATGAAACTTTACTTGAAAAATAAGTATATTTTCGTATGTTCTTAGTCAGCCTCATAAATAAATTCCTCAACTTTATAAAGAGGAATTAAAACCAAAACATTGTCAGTTTACTTTTTCTACTATGAAATAAATTACCATTTACCCCATCACATGTTTTTTATTTTCGGGTCGTTAACTTTCTCATGATCATGTTTTCCATCCCTCTCCATTAGAACTTGATGGTTATTTTTTCTTCTATATCCATGTTTTACTATATATAATCATTGTATGGGTTTTCTTTGGTGACCATTTTACTTATCTTTATTTCTTTTAATGTGATAGTTTTGTTGACTCGTTTTCCAATGTGGGATTTTCAATGAAGTTTCAGAGACTATTTTTAAAATTGCAAGGACTCAATTTGCAAAACCGGGGAATGATGTAATGACCAAGGTATTTACAGAATAATAATTTTTATTTTATATTAATATTTATGAATAAGATATTTATATTATGTTAAAGGATAATCTTTTTATGATAGCTTACTCTACATGCAATAGTGGGTTTTGTCTGAAATCTTATGTAGCACAAAACATTGAGTTATACAGAAAAATAATACAAAAATATTTTCATTATTTTAAATGGTAGTTAACTCCTAACCATTGAAATAGTGGGAATGAATTTTATCTACTAAATTTTGAAATATTGTTTAAAAATGTTTAAATAATGATTCATTGGTTGCCAAATTTATTAGAAATGGAAATAAAACCCATTTGAATATAAAGGATGTATTTTTATTAAAACCTTTTTAAAAGAGAATAATTGTGTTTATAAAATCATATCACACTTTATAGAATTTTTATTTAATGAAAAATACATTTTATACATTCATTTCAAAGTTTTAAATTTATTTTATATGTTTTCTTAATATTATATAAGAACAAATTCATTTTTTTGGATAAAAGAAGTATTTTTCTAAAAATGCAGTTGTATAACCTTTTGATGGAGAACCAATGTCAAATTTCATTTTTGACACTTTTATATGTTCTATTTGAAAAAATAAACTTCTTATTTAGAGTAATGAAATAAAAATTTACTTTGGATAAATTTTTGATATTTTTTTGATAACTAGCATGTTTTGATGAATAGTAAAAATATGATAAATTTTAATTTAAAACAACTTTTATCATCAAATTAATTTATATAGTTAAATAACTTTATTTAATGTATTTAAAGTATAAATGGAATATATTTTTATCATCTAATACAATTATTGTCATTGGATGTAATTTAACTTTTAAATTAGACATAAACACAAGTCAAATTTGTGAAAGTTATTACATCCTAAAAACACCCTTTTTGGTTTCGACAAAGAGAGTAAGTTTTAAATTAACATCTGTAACTTATGTGTTTGAAATTTCAAATAATGGATTCCATATTTGGAATTATAGGATCCAAATTGATTTAATATAATTTTTTTCATAAATTATGAATAGTAACTTCAGTAATTATTTTATTTACCTTGGTAAAATGGTCAATATGGTAAATAAGTGTACAAAATAATATAATAATAATATTAAACTACTCTAACACATGTCTTAATTATATTTTACAAGATGTGTCCTACCATAAAAATTCCGGGGTCATTTTTGTGACCTCATGGAGCCACATAGGTGTGAAAATAAAAATTTATAAGAATTAATTTAAAAGTATAGAAAAATATAACATAAACATGTATCTTTTATTGAAACAATTTTTGTGTGGGTTTATATAATTTCTATATTCAAATATAAATAGTAATTATAAATCTAAATATATTTCCTCTATAATGATAATTTATTATAATTTTTAGACATTATATAAATAAATTTCATTATGGCATAATGATAATGGAGTGATTGCTTCAATAATAAATGATTCAAATAAATGATATTATAAATATTACCATAAATGTAATTTGATTAGTTTTATGTCATTAAAAAAATGTATGATACTTACATATAATATTTCAGTTAATTCCATTGTTTCTAAGGAATCAACTTGTTATGAATTTAACAAAAATCAATTACATTATAGTGCAAAAATTAACATAAAATTATTTTTCAAACAAATAAAATTTTATTTAATGATATAAATAAAAAAAAATATAACATTCGTCCAAATAACATATATAATGTTAATAATGTCATTAATGATCAATTTATGGTTCTCTTTTAATTTTTTAGTAACTATAGTAACTATGTGTTATGAAAATTTTAGAAGACATGGTAAGAGTTAATGTTTTCAACTATGGTTTAATGCTAAAATATAAGGCTCATATTATGACCTAAAATTTTCTAAAAATTATTGGTTGAGATTTTTTAGACCCAAAATCATATTATATTTTAAATAAATGAGTTCGGGGCCATTTTAAACGAAAAATAATTTTATAATAAATTAATATTTCAAAACATTCCTAAAGTGCCCCTCCTACCTCTTAGAAAAGGGTATCAACTCTACCCATTTAATCATACCTATAAATCCAATTGGACTATCCAAATTCGTCTCAAATAATCTCCCAAACTCCCTAACTTGTTACTAGAATCCTTACCTTTGGTAGAAGGTGATTCAAGAAATCATTTTGTCTCAAATCAAAAAAAGTTACCCGATTTAGAGGTAATGTCTTCCCTCTTGTTTTTTCTTTTATTTTCCTAATCCACTCACTATGATCTTCTTATTAATATATTACATAACAAAAACATTATCCTAAATATTCTAGGGGTTTTAATGATATTTATTTGAACTACACATACACACACCTCCATCTTATGAATATGAACATATTGTTTCTGTGGACGGTGAACTACTCCATCAGGAAACGAAGACTGGTCAATTTTCCCCTACCACCTCTCATGGTGGCCATTATGGTGGCACTGTATATATCTATATACGATATATATTATATTTATATTTTTTTATGCTTCTTTATTTTTCATTTACATCATACCTATATGCTTTCAATAATGTATAAATACCATAATTTCATTAGAGGAAGTGCATACTATCGCCCCCTCAAAGTGATATGACTCATTCATGACATACATGGAACATATAAAGGATGGAATTAATAAACTTATGTAGCATATATAAAATATTATATTATACTCTAATTATAATATAACTATTTATCGTTTATTTTTCATTCTTTTAAATATGAAAAAAGAAATGATAGTATCGTTCATGCGTACGTACTACACACTTTCTCCATGAACGGGCCATTTCATTTCTTATCTCTAAATGTTATTGACTATTATAAATACATATAAATAGGATAAAAATACATATATACTTGATATATATTATACTTAAATCATGAATAATATTTTGGTGATGATGGACTTTGGACTACATGGACAATTTACATCAGAACAAGTTCATTTTCGACTCAAGTACCGAATATCTTCAAATTGACCGATATGAACATAAATAATTATGTAATTTTTATTAAATGATGATAAGTAATATAAAATGAATAATAAATTTGAAAAAATTTCTGATTCATGTATAAATTTACCTATGTTTATGATTCAGGAATATAAAGATCAAATGAAATTGGTCGGACTCTAGGTAAGGAAACCTTTCACCCTCCTCTTTTAGTCAAAGACATCCTTTATGTTATGTATTTTAATTTACATTTTATTATGTTGGGGTATGTTATTATATATACTAATATCTTTCCATTTTATGTCCAAATTATGAGATACCCTTTTCTATATCATAAACTCTTTTTTTTTTAATTTTTATGTGATGTCGTTAGGCTGTCAAATTTTCGTAAGGGAACTTCTTAACCAACATTCTTTTATTTCAGTTAATCTTATACTTCTTTATTATGTCATACTATGATTATGTGAGAAATAAATTTTGATATTATAAATCATATTTATTATTTATTTAAGTGTATTTATAGTGAATACACATAATCCATCTTTTTTATTAACAAAATGATCTTTGTAAGGGAAATCTTAACTCAATCTCATATCATTGAGTTAAATATCAAAGTCATTGGTTTTTTTTTCAAAAAAATATTTCTGAATGACATGTGATTGTATTAAACTTAATGTCCAATTATATTGGGTGTATTCATATTTGTCACACATAATTATGTATTTGATTTATCCTTAATCTAATGATACAATTTTTGTAAGGGATTTCATCTCAAATAACATTCCACTGAGACTTATTTGTTTTTATGCTCCAATTCCCTTTTATATGGAGTATTTACTACCCTTTGACATATTATATAATGAATATTTTTATTCTCATGATATTATAGGTTTCATTTAATTTTATTATTCAATTATTTTTTATTCATGTATTTTCTCAAGTTGTAAGGGACCTCGTCTCAATCTAATTTCATTGAGGAATATTCTAGTTTATACCTGACTGTCATTTAGATGGGGTATAATTATACCATTTTTATTTTAATTTCAATAAATAGTTTTAAAAAGGAATATTTTTTTATGAATATTTTTACTAAATGATAGGGGAATGTTTCTTTTTATTGTACGTGGTGAAAACTAACTTTCCACCACCATGAGAATTATTTGATATTTGGCTTCCTTAACAAGTCGTAATGTTTATAAAAGGAAAATAAATACCATATACCCTTCTTATATATTTTGGTATTGATTTTTTTTAAAACATATATTATATCAATATCTTGAAATGATATATTGTGATTTCAATGTGGATGTGTTATCTTTCCTTAATTATTGTTTTCTGTGTTAGGAATATATTATGGTTCTTGATGAATTTTTTACATATACAGGTAGTTCCGTGATAAACCATGGGTGGGTGATCCCGAGATATCACTCCAATTAATTGGGTAACATGACGAAGGTAAACATTAATGTCTCTCTTAAGAGATTTAGGGAATATACTATGATGGGGGTTCCAAACATAACTCCTTTTTTATTTATGAAAGCTAAAATGTATGTATGTTATGGATGCCAGATTTTAAATTTATGAGATAGGATTTATATGTGTTACTAATAAATCGTATAATTTCATGGGGTATGTTAAAGAGAATATGTTTAATGTTTGAAAATTATGATTTATTGATTTGTGTTTATTCATTGGATAATATTTTTTCCATTATTTTATAACCCTTAGTGAGATTATTATGCTAATCCAAATTTCTTTAAAAAACATTCATAGTGTATTAGGTAGTGGAAGAGATTGTAATAAATCAAGAATATTTTTATCAAGAAATTAATTAGTTTTATTTAATTAGTTTTATTGTTTTGATAAAAATTGGTTAGAGTAGAAGAATCTATTTTGTATCATTTGAGATGTAATGTAATATTTATTGACTAATTCTATAAAACTCTAAACATGAAAATATACTCAAGGTGAATTATTCACTTAACTCAATATTATGTAATCTTTATGGATGGGACCTTACATATACCCCCTCTTTTTCTTCATGGTTCTACTCACACTATTATTTTTTCTCCCGATCTTCTTATTATTTTGGTAATCATAGGGTCTAATTTTTAAGGCTCTATATTGATGTTTTTTTGGAAATATTTCTTGAAATAGGGCTTTCTCTATGTCCCTTGTTGTGTGGTTTACGTGTGGTGGAGTTTTCACACCATGTTGTGATGTTTTTCTTCACCGAGGTAAGTGGTTCAACATATAGTTATTGTTTAATGATTTAATTTGTGAGTTAATAAATTTATTGAGTTATTTAATAAGTATTCATGGTACCAAATTGGTTCTAATTGAGGATTGATTTTCATTGATTGCTTAATAACATTTTTATGAAATATGAGCTTCATTTTCTGTGAAACAAAACCATGTTGGGTTTTTTATCATTGTTTTATAAACTATATTATTTTTTTATTAAAATGTTTAAGTGATATATATTGTGTTTTGGTGTGCCTTCATGTTGAGTATGGTTATAAAAGGATGTCTTTCATGGGATTTTGTATTATAAATCATGTGAAACATTTTAAAAAACAGTTTATAAAATATTTTTGGTTTGTTTAATCGTGGAAATGGTCCTTTTAACTGTGCAGCTTGAGTTTTGGTGTAACATTATCATGTGTTTTTTCATAAAAGAATATTTGGGTGGGATTTTTGTGATTAAATTCATGAGACATATTATGAAATAATTTGGAAAATTCTCTTAGTGTATAGTTTAATTATGAATGTGTTTTATTTAACTCTATAGTTAGTCTCATTAAGTGTGTGAGTGATGCAGATTAGGTTTTGAAAGGTCTTTATTGTGGATATTATGTTTAAGATGGAACTTTTTTCCAAGTGAGTAATTGGGTATAAGTAGCTCCTAATATTTTTATTTGAATATGAAATGTGGTATAAACTTGTAATATCTTTATCACAAATTGGAACTTTAGGACTAGGTGGGTGGACCAGAAAAAGTGTTCTAGTGATACAAAAGTGGAATTGGCCAAGTTTAACTTAGCTATATTGACATTAATACACTAAATAATTTTTGGGTAATGATTAGAGACCACTAGGCTATTTGTGTGTTCCCTATTAGTGGCTCATTCACAAGAATACATGTTTTTGTGGTTTATATACCACTTTTAATTGAGGTTTGATGTTTAATAGTACCACTATTCACTAGTACCTATAGGGATTCTCCCATATTTGGTTCTTCTTGTTTACTTTACGCTCAATGTCAGCATATGGTGTAACATTTGTGATATCATAAAAGTAAGTGTGTGTGTGTGTGTGTCTATTTTTAATTTAATTTGTTGCAATTATAGTGTTATCCTTAAAAAAATTCTCTAAAGTTGTTTAAGTCATTATTTTCATTAATTTATTAGACATGTTAATTCATTGGCCATTTAATACATATGTGTAGAATATTTTCTCGGTGGAATCCTTCTATGAATTATCTCACATCCTATATACACCATTAAGTGTACGTAGATTTGGTTATGTCTAATACAGTTAAGGGTTAATCTATGTAAAGGTGGTTCAGGTTTATATATTTTCCTCATATGGTGTTGTTGGTGATGAATTGAGGTCAAGTACTTCTCATCTTGTGGTGAGTCTTGAGATTATTTTGGGTTTCTCCTCTTGTTCCATGAGGTCTGCGATGGTGTTATGGTTTTACTTTGTGTATTTATCCTTTTTGGTTTTTATTTCAATTGTAAACATAATGATTAGAAGTTGTTACAGACAAATTTTCTTTAATTTTTTTTCTGATCAAGATATTTGGTTTTTGAGGGTTATTTTTGTATGATTAATTCGGGTAAATAATTCCCAAGATTTATTTTTGATACTCGGGAACTTGTGCCACCTTGGGGATCAGGAACGACCTTTGGGCCATGTCGCAGACCGGGTAAAGCACGAGTTTTGATGACGACTAGATCTAGTTTGTTACACTTGTACATATGGATTTAATACCATATGATTTATCACAACACCCTAAATCCATTATCCCAGATCCATTTTTAATTTTACTATATTTTAACAACATGAAATGGATCACATCCCAAAAGAACATATAGTATAAAACATTTGGGAAACGTGATACATATATGATTCTCACATTACATCTCAAAAAATGAAATAGAATATAATAACTCTTTTAAGAAATTTATTAATTATTATATAATGTTCTCAAATTCATTCATAAAACCATTTTTGGCATCCTATGGAAAAAATACATAATGAAGGGTGAGTTAGATTCTTGTTAATTGAATGCGTATAACAGAATATATAATAAAATAAATTAAACATGAATAATTTGGTTAAGATAAACAATAATCAAATATTCTATACAACTAATTCCATAAAATGGGGTATACAGAAATAGATAACATAAAAAATAGACAATCAAATGGATAATAATAACTGGTTTCATAATGATAGAATGCACAATGTCAGATATTATAATCTTTCCATTTACACCTGGTTCCAAGACAACATATATAAACAAGTAAGATGAATAAAAAATACCAAATCTAGTTTTCCTCATAAGAAATGAAAATGAATCCAGGGTCTATAACAGCCCCTTAATTTCTCTTACTAAGTCTAATTTATTCCTCTTATGAAAGGGTTTACAAATAATCAACATAAGCATTTGTATTGAATAATAAACATATGTAATGTTAAAATTTTCCCTAATAAATTAATATAGAATAATCATAATCCATCCATAATAATACGGTGGATTTTATAAAAAGATTATATTCCCATTTTATTATAAAATTCACCATCTGATGTTAAAATAAATGAAAATACATTAAAAATATCACTATAAAATTCCATCCAGAAAATACCCTTTTGAATTTGAAATCACTTATATCAGAATCTAAAAATTTCAATAATATTGATGGATGTGATTTTATTTTAAAATAACCATGGTAAATTATAAATTAATCTTAATATTATGGAGTGTCATGTTGATAGGAAATTTATTTTATGTTGTTTATGATAAAATAAATTTTCCGTTTTCATTTTTGGAAAAAAAAATCCAAAGTACCTCATTCGGAAAATGAAAAGAAGATTTATCTTAAATAGTTATTTAATTATTTAAATAAGGGTTAAAATTTTTTAAATAAATAATTTTCTAGTATTAAAATAATAATTCAAAAAATTTAAAATAAAATATATATAATTCAGAAAGTGATTCCCAACCAAATATAAAAAGAGTTAGTTTTCCTTTAAAACATACTTTCAAACTCTTGAGTAAATAAAAACAGGTAGAAGAAATGAAAATATATAATTTTCCAAAATAAATAGAGTATAATAGTAATTATTGGGTCTAATATCAAAAGAACATATAATTCTTCTAGCATAAACATAAAACAATAACAATCTCGAAGAAGGATGTGATTGTGAAATAAAAATGGCCTCAGGTATTACATACTTTTTATGTACTTTTATAATCTATAATAAATTTATATTTATTATAATTAAATACCATAAACATGTAAATACTTATAATATAATATTTTATCCAATTATATAATTTCATTATCTGATTTTTTTAAATCATCGCTCTTTAATTTCAACATTTTCATTTTTTTTCATGAATATTTTGGTTCGATATTTCTTTTCCTTGCATCTTATCATGGTTACATAATCTACAACACTTCAATAATTATATAAGTGTCATATATATTAATTATATTTATATTTGGAATCATCCTTCAGATGTATATATATAAAATTAATTACAACATTCATGGATATGGTAGATCATACGTATGAATGAAAGTTTTTTTAAATTTTCAATAGAAGAAAAAAATGTAATTGATAAACAAACATAATAGAATCATTATTTTTTCTTATATATTCATTAAATCCTTCATAATAAACATAAATATAAATATTAAATGAAAAATCAATCACATAACTTCATGAAGATGGTAGTCCACATATACTCATGAGTGACATAATCATTTCTAATAGATTGTAAGGTAAGAAGGTAGGTATGATATTATAATTAAAATTCATAAATTAATCCTAAATATAATTTTTAAAATTTTATCCCATTATGATAACCATCAATGAAAGATGATGATGGAAAATGAATTGTATCACTACTTGGAGGTTATTTTCCATATCTACGTATAAGTGATTCTTCCAATTCTTATTTGACCAAGAAGGATATGTAAAAATATTATTCCAACCAAATGATAAAATCTCAATATATGAGTGATATGGGATTTATTGTATTTATATTTTTATGATGTAATTAGAGGTGAAAAAATAATAATTAAAGTGAACGATCTTGGTTTAAATGATTACCTTAGTTTATATAAACCAAATTTGGATCTCTTATTACGAACACTACAGTCGGTATTTTAGGTATAAAAGAACCTAAATTAAGTTTATAATGATAGTGGGGAGATAGTTTAGTATAGTTTGTTCAATAAAAATGGATTAATAGTTGTAAAAAAGTAAGGGGTGGATGAGGATTTTATAGTTGATATGAGTTGCACACTTGTTAATTTTCAACATTGTAAAATATTATTAATCCAGTATGTTTGAAAAATCAATCCAAAATGACTTATATTTGAAGACAATATTGGTGATGTAAAAAAAACCAAATAATGAATTTTATTCAACTATTTATTTCATTTTAATCATTTTTGTGTTTAACCCCTTCCTTATGCATTGTTAACCTTAACTACAGTTTCCAAATTTTAAATATTAAAGGATGATAATGTTACATTTACATCAATTATTACCTGATAAATGGCCATGTAATTAAATTGGTGACTATTTTTAATCATAATTATCCTCTTTTTATATGATTATATTTTATAAGTAATTTAATAAATTAATTTTTTTTCTTAAAATATCATTATTATCAACTTCAGACAAATTCATTTAATTTAAATTTGAGGAAATAAATATTTAAGGGGAATTATAATTTAAACTTTTCACTATTAAATTTTTGTGAGCTATAACTCACCAAGACAATATTACTTTTATGTTTCTAAAATCATTTACTTGATTTTTCTAATGCTTGCAGAAGCACTGTGTTGGTGTTGTGTAAGACTTTAAGGTAATTATATAAATAAAATTAAAAATAAATTATATGATAAAAAATTATTTCATCTTTCAAAAATATATTTAGAACCAAACATATCCTCTTTTTATCCATATGTAAAACAATTTGAGATATTAAAGTCAAAGGAGTGACGTTTTGAAATTTTATTTACAAAAAATAATATAAATGTAATTATCTAGGTAAAATAGACCTATAAAGGAATATATTATATTTTAAGATGGATATGGTATGGTTTGGATGATTTCTAGACTGTATGGTTTTAACTCCATTTTTTCCAACTTACACTTACCTAGGTGAAAAATATTTACCATTGTTACTATCATTAATAACCAAAAGTAAAAGAGATGTATTTACCAAATTTCAACCTCTTGATTAAAAATATGGTATCCATTTTTTCAATATTCAAATTCTATATGTGGAATAAATTAATTTAAATTTAAATATGTATAACATAGTGAAAGAATTTTTTATAGAAAAAATAAATTTTCAACCAGAAAACGAAATCATATTAAAATCGTTAAAATTAAAAAAATAACTTTTTGTTATAAAGAAAATGTATCATATGTAACATTAAGATGAAATAAAAAATATAATGGAAATTTTTAATAAAATTATTTTATTAATGTAATAAAAATAATTTAAAATATCGTTTTTCGTCATGTTTTGCTAAAAAATTAATTATTTTGAAGAAATACAAAAATCACACCCTATGTTATTTTTTATATTCTAATTTCTAAAATATAATTAATATAAGAAAATTATATTTAAAATTTTCATGATTTAGTTTTTAATAAAATTTCTAAATAAAACTAATTACAGTGTGCTATTGTTTTTCTAGAAAGAAAACCATGCAATAATTGATTCTTGGGTGTAAGATTGGTCCCTTCATAAAAAAATTCTTCTTATAAAATTTCAAAATATTACATTATATAAATATTTGGATAGTACTTCATTATAACATCGTCTACTTCCCACATCACCTCTTTTGTCTTATGATTCTTATAAATTATATTTTGTAATTGATTCAACTGATTCCAAAAAACATGTTCTCTAGTGTCTAGAATATGTACATGAACTTCATTTTATTATAAATTATAATCCAATTATATTTAATCATTGGTGATAACATATGTTTCATCTGAAATGTTCTTACTCAATAAAGTGATATAGTGTACACCATGTACCTTAGATAGGCTTGGTGGCATTTCCCAATGATAAGAAATTTTTTCCCATAATTTCAAAAGGATTGATATACCTACGGCTCAGTTTTCCCACCATACCAAACATTATAACACCCTTCCACGGATATAAAATCAAGAAATGTAATCTCCCACATGAAATTATAAATCTTAATTTGTGTTTTCAGCATATCCCTTTTCCTACTTTGAGATAATATAAGTCCTAGAAGTCTTTAATGTTTTCATTGCCTCCTCGACGTGTTCTGGGCTAACAAGATTCCATTTACCCACTTCATCCCAAAATTATTTATTAAGATTTACCTTTTTAATGACTCTATATTTTATGAATAAGACATTATAATATTTCATGGAATATTTCTTGAGCTTGGTGTAGAGTCGTCATTGAATTTTGGGTGGCTAAAGGGCCTTTGGGAGAAGATAGTGAAAATATTAAATATTTTATATCTCTGATGAATAGTTTTTTAGGGAACATGGAATAATTCTCTATCTGTGACTCGTATCATAAATCTAAGACTGTGGTTGAGTTCAAAATATGAGTTTTACTATAGGCGGGACGTAATGTTTGTTTACATCAGGTACCCGGCTGGAAGAAAATGTTGGTGGTGTATTGAATGATAGAGGATTTTCAATTAAATTAAATTTAATTAATATACATAAAACATATACTTCTCCCTTTTTATCCGCACATGATAGAGAATAGGGGCGGGGTATTCTCATATGGAAATGGACTGACCAGGGGGGAGGAACCTTTAGACTTCATTCTTAATGATGATCCTCACCAGATCAAGGTGCGGTAGGTTTCAGGCATTCCATTATGTCTGAAGCTATAGTTCTTCACTATGAGGTAGTAATATTTATTATATTTATGTCCCTATCAATGTAATTTTTAAAAATTTTTAGACCCCTATTACGACTTCTATAAGTCCCATGCGGTTTGAACTATTATAAATTTGTGAAAAATGGTGGTTTAGGTGGATCAATGGGATTTCCCATTTGTAAATCATGATCACATGACATTACAAACATGATCGCATTCCATGTGTTCTTCCCATTTGGGGAGGTTGGTATTTTGGAACTACACTACATGTACCAGGGGTAAACAATGTGTAGTGGGCCATGGTTGGGTGGTTGGAGACATGGGAAGGAAATCCATATAATGGGATATGGTAGTGTAGAAGTCCATGGAAAAACCCTAGGTTTACATTAGATAGAGGATATGACCTAGTACACTGGAACATTCCATTGTACATGAGAAAAATCTTTTTTACATGTTCTTGGAAAAAGACATGGTATTAGGTTGGGATATGAGGAACGCATCATGTTCTTATAGTACACACAATGTATGGTGACATGGATAGCTGGGTCGTATGGGTGACGACATGCTCCCGAGATCAGGATGAAATACACATTATGAACCACATATACATGTCATGCATCCCAACATGGAATGATAGACCATGTGGGAGTGAGGACATACCCAGGTGATCAGGAAGAGTTAGATGTTGTGCAACCCAATATATATATCATGTAATATCATACATGCTAATTATAGTAAGAGAAAACTATTATGGTTCATACTGGAGACAAACATCATGTGCCTTAGGGGGCCTATCATGTACTCCCCTCAAATACTTCTCCCATGAATATCTCTAACTCCATGATTCGAATGAAAAATGTGATTATCCTATTCTAAGTTGTTTTCTATGTAGAACATTATGGTGTCCATTTTTTGGTGTTACTAATTTTACCCAATGTGGAATTGGAAGGATATATCTTGTAGTGACTCATAGATCAGCACCATGTGGGTGACCTTCCATGGTCTATCTCTATGATGTTATAGTGTCGCATTATGTTCTATGTACCGGATTGTACTCCAATGATCAAGAAACTTTCTGATAGAGTTAGTGTATCACTCCAGATATCCCTTGGTGTGATCCTATATCATATTATCTTCTTGAGTTGGGTTTATGATATCAACATGACTGTCATTAATAGTTGTTTATTCCTTTGTTAGAAGGTTAGTTCATTAGGGTTCATGGTATTATCATTTATAAAATCACATACTTGATAAGAAATCTTGGATGGTGTTTGTGGCATCATCCAGTTATCCTAGGTTTTATCCAATATTAAAGTGTTGGGATCTATATAATTTTAGGATTGGTATTTTGTGTCCCCTATTGATATTGTTTTTGATCCAATATATTCGGATTTGAGAACTTATGTGTTCTTGTAGGGTTCGTAGAGTCCTCCTATAAGACATGGGAGAGATACCTTATCTATGTACTGCAATTTGATGGCTTCCAAAATGACTTTATTCTTAGATATATCCAATGAGCATGTTCTCTAAGATGGATTTCATTAGGGATTAGAGGGAGAATCCATCATCTTAGTGATTCCCAGAGAGTGATATTTCTCGGATGAGTACCATTAATGATTTTAATGCTCCTGGAGTTAGTACTCCAAGATGAATAAAATATCTGAGCCTTGAGTAAAATCATGTGGCTGGCTATAAGGTTGAGACCTCTAAGACACTAGGTGTCTGTTATGATTATATCTGGTTTTTTTAGTACTTTCAATATTTCTTATATCATGATTGAAATAACATTGTGTGATGAGATTACTAGTCATGTGTAGCAGAGTGGTGGAGATATAGACATGTTTTTCTCCCATTTGGGTATTTTTAGTAACTTCTCACAAAGGATCAATCATACTGTTACATTTCATTTAATCCCTTTCATCTTGTGTTTTTTGGGTTCCTATTGGGTATTGTCACACACACCCCTACATGCTATGTTTTCAAAGGTGACATGTCTTATGCATATGATAGGCTTTTGATGGAGTATTAGGGGGGTCATTGTGTGTGGATCCTATTGAGATAGATGGATTGAGGTGTGTACCAATTGTTTCATTTTAATGAATTACCCTAATTCCAAGCATGGTAAACACTATTATAATTTCGGGTGGGATTTTATTTTTACCTCTTCAAGCATTTGGTATTTGAGTTGTACTCTGATTGTGGGATAGTTGAATGTATATATTTTGACATCACTTATATTATTATCTCTACACTATTTCATATAGTTGGATGTGTGAGTGTGAAAATAGTTACTATTGGATATGAACTCCCATTTGTGTGATTTTTATACTCAACATTGGTCTATAGTCCCTAGAATATTTGAGGTAGGATTGGGGTAGACACACTCATATCATCATCGGCCATGCGATCCCAATTATCTTGTGTCTTGAAGAGTGGTATAAGAGGGGATCATTCATTAGGACCAGATTTAGGAGTTTTCTCACTATGATGACTGGTTTGGGTACATGGAAATAGTATTAATCAGTTTTGAGGCGTGAAATTATACTAGGGACTCCATTATTGGTGTGAAGTCTGATATATCCATTCACAAGCACTATGAAATCCTTCTCATTGTCTCAATTAATGTAGTCTATTGTTTCTAAGAATAATTGGTACATGCATAGTATTAGAATGTGTTTTAGTTCTCTTATACTACTTGAGACAACTCCCCATATATGGTATTTTTTTAGTAAATCTTGATTTTTTAGTATTCCTCTACATTGACATATAACCTATATTCCAAAGTGGCATGTTTTTGATGATTTTCATTGTGACGAGGACTTTGTGTTGGGTTCTACATAGGAGGAAGTACCACCTAGTGGTTTTCCAGTTATACCACCACCAATTACGAAGTGAGTTTCCCCTATAATTTTAGTTGAGGATGTTCATAGGCTAATCACGCTACATGAGTTTTAGAGGAAGATACCTCCAAGGTTTCAAGGTGATCCATACCCCTTGGCAGTTGATGACTAGCTTGAGGTAGTCACACATATTTTCCTCCGTGTGAGGACACCTCCGGATTAGATGGTGATCCTAGTGGTGATTATTATTTTTCTATCCATGGGTAGATATTGGATTATAGTTACTTAGACACATGATGAGGTGATTATCACTTTGATAGTGTTTGAGAGGATCTTTATAGAAGATTTGTATTTAGCCATATTGAGGTCACTATGAATCCAGGATCTTCTGCAGCTTCGACATGGTAGCATAACCATGACTGAGTATTTGAAAAGGGTCATCAATCTCTCAATATACTATTTTATTATTGTTCAAGATTATTATTAATTACAAACATTATAGTAGGAATTACTCTAATATATCATTAATTTAGAGAAATCTCTATGAATTACCACCTATGTTGGAGTTCTTGAGTGGGAATTAGTAGTGTAGAGATTTCTATATGAGAAGATAGAAACTATTGGTTATGGTAGTGGGATCATAGTAGATGATAGTTAGAAAGATTATATATGATGGTAGGATTAGGGATATGGGCATGTGTGATGCTTTAGGAGGAAAACCCAATGTGGAGGGTATGTAGCTCCGAGATCTCATGGAAGTTCAAGTTAGTCATGATAAATTTGATATATCGATTTTGATAGATAATGATATCTCATTATGTAATTATAGACCCATCATGTTGTAAATAGTTATATGGTCAATGTACATCCCCAATAAAGACAAAAATAAGGGAAATGAGTTTTGTAAGATGGTTGATGTGGTATGCGATTTTGGAGAGTAGATGTTGGTGGAATATGGTTCAATTTGTTGGTACAACCACCCCTAGATGGTCTATACTATGCCCAGAGATATTGATAATAGGGGTGAGTATAGATAAAAGCCACTAAATATTAAAAATATGATTCTCAAGGAGTTACTAGAGGTATGATCTATATCCTTTATACTTTTTTGTAATTACTAATAATAATTTTTGAAAGGTACAATATTCTATCAACTACTTCTTCATGCATTTTCCTGGGTGATGTGAGGCACTAGTATGCCATATGACATAGATGTTTGATATGGAATTAGACTCACGAAAAAGATGGATTATTACCCTATAAAGAATATTTTTTTATGATGTGATCTAAAATAAAATGGGAGATTTAGTGTCTACCAAAAAATATAGGGTGGAGGTGTGATGGATGACTTTCTTTGACTTGTGTGTTCTAGAAAGGTTGTCATATAACGGTGTCAGAGTAAGGATATGTTGTGTTGAACAATTGGGAAAGGGAAATGATGAGATTTATGTATAAGTTGACTCTATAATAGAGGATCTAGTATGGTTCATGTTATGACATGTGACTTTACTACCCTATTTTCAGTTAGAATAATGTCATGAGCAACTTTTCCCATAGTGTTTCCTTGGTTCAATCCCTCATGATTTTAGTGGATCATTTTAGGTGAAACCTTATTATTTTCAGATCTATTAAATAGGATAAAACATTGTAAATACCAATCATTGGTGCGATATGAATGTATAATATGGAGATATATATATCCCCTTCCATATTCTAGTGGAAAGCGTTTAAACAAACCAGAAGGTACCTGATGTTCCACCCTAATTTTCTAATAAGTGATACATTGTGAAACAAAATCATCAATCAATCACCTCATCCCTAGTCACCAGAATTGATGCCTCAAGTAGTGATTCATCTTGGTATCCCCAAGGTGTTTGGACAAACATGATTAGTTTCCACTATCTATTAAATCCTATATCTAAGAAATAAGATCCTACCTATTACATTATCATAGAGATCTATTGTGAGACGGAGACCACTCACCTGCAGTCTCCCCACTATAAATTCTAATAAATATTCATTTGAAATATGTGTTTTCCATATTCTCAAGTGAAAATCATTCATCAAAAGATGAGTCGACATTCATCATATAAAAGAACACGTATCCACCGACCTCTTCCACAACCAATATTATCTCAGTAAACTAACTCCTCAGAGACCACTCCTCAATTGACACCATCACTGTTGGCATCGATAATTTATGATCAATGAATTATCAACCACATTATATTTTCCATGAATTTATGAAATGTAAAAATTAAAAGTATAATGATTCTCCACCTAGTGTCTTCTCTATAAATTTAGATCCCTATGAGAAAAAAATATATTTTGGTCTTTTATGATCAGAATAAATTGTAAACCACTCCCCAAAAAGACAGTGATACCACAATTTGATTATATTCATAACTGATTCCATATAAATATCATGGGTACATTTTTCTTCTCATAATGGAATAACTAGAGAGATTCATATGCCACCACCTATTTCCCCTATAGTAAGACTCATCCCAAAGTCGTACTATAAGCATCCTAGAAAACATCATATACTAAGCCCAGTTCCATAAGTATCAAAAATGGTGCTAACATTAACCATACTTTAATCTCCTAAAAAAATATTTGGAATGTTTTATTTGACTCAATCATTACACCATTATGGGTTGAAGTTTTCATCAAAAATTAAATATTGGAGAAATCCTAAAAAATACGTCTATATTAACCAACCAAACCCAAGATGCTCTAGATCTCAAACACATTTTTGGGATACTTGTAGATTATAATAACCTATATTTTATTAGTATTCGCTAAGGAAAAACTTATAGATATCAAATTCCCTATAAATATAGCCTCTTGAATCAAACAATTAGATTTGGAAGGCTTACCCTAATAATGATATTCATTCAAGGATCAATGAATTATATCTGAATAGACGTCATGCACTGTCTATGACTTTTAATAAACTAAAATGTCATCTAAGAGCACAATAAAAATGTTCCCAATAATCGATGTAACATTTAGTTCATGAAATCCATAATTACCACATGGTCATTACTTAGGCCAAATAGCATATATAGAAAGTGCAAATTACTATACTAGCACCTAGGAGCAATCTTAGGTATAAACTCCTCTCGGATTCATTAACTAGTGGTACCATAACTGATGGATAATCATTGAAAACCATCATTCCCCTCTATACTGGTCAAAAAGATCCCCAATCCAAGGAAAACACTATTTATTCTTAATAGACACTCCATTTAACATTTAAAAATCCAGAAAATGTGTAAGATTACCACCTTTATTCTTAGAAAAATTGGCATGTGAAACCCATGGTGACTTGATTAGATAAATAAATCCATTTTCCTTAATATCCTCAAGCTAAACATTAATTTCTACCAATACAGCATGTAATATTTGATAAGATGGAACACAAATGGGCATCATACTGAGGTGCAGTTCAATAGTTAAATCTACCACTCTCTATGGAGTTAAACATGAAAAATCATCAATAAATACCTCAAGGTACTCACACACACCTGTAAGATGAGAAATACCTGAAAAAAGGATCAATGGCATCAAGGAAAATCTCTAAAAACCGGCATGATATTACACCATCGTAAGTAAAAGAAGGCCCCACCCTTCTTGATCGATAGTCCCACTCACCCTGAAAAACATGAGTGACGACATAAAAAGATAAATACATATCTCAATGATGATAAAATTATATATTCTCCATAGTAGTAGTCATCAAATCCATGCCAGGTTTTAGGTTGAAGATTTTTAGATTTATCACTAAGAATCCCCACTCCACCTAAAATGTGGTTATCAATATCTGACATGTGGGACACTTGAAACCTTTTTCAGAATACTTTACCAATGCCATGGAAAAACCAAACAAGAAAAACATAATAACCAAACATAAATCCAAAACATTAACTAAATTTGATGTTATAATGGAATGACTAGACCTTTATCAAAAAAATCATACACCATAAAAGAGTAAATAATAAACATACCTCTAACAATAGATGGACCTAATTTATATTCCTATGGAACATATTCATTATCATAATGTAATCCAGTCATATCCAAATGAACATTCCCCTTGGGCTAAGGATTAGACCCACCACCCATAGAAGAATTAGTATTGATATGTGAATGCTTTGTGTAAGAGGATCCCTCCTTGCTGTCATGGGACATCCTTTCCCAAAAACTCTTTAGATGGACCAATAGTCTACAATGATTACAAATATTTGGAGCCCCTTTATATTTTTTCTTGGTATGATCACACCTTTCACACAAATATGAGAGAAACTATTGATGCCCCACTGAAGCCCCTGAAACTAGTCGTGAAGAAAACTGACCACCATAGAACGTCCATTTATATCCAAAAGATACACCATGGATAATAACTTCACCAACTAAATTATAAGAAAATATTTTCTTAAATATAATAAATTTAATTTTTTATCAAAATCACCCTTTACTCAAAAAAATAGAGGTTTAAAATGATAAATGATTTCATAATACCCCCAGAAATTAACCAAGGTCTCATTAAATAATCATAAAACCATAGAGAATAAATATTGATTTATGAATAAATTTTACGAAAATGAATTATGTTTTAAATTAATTAATTAATTACACAACTGTAATTAATTATTTATTGATGACAAAAATTCCAACACATAATTATTAATTTTTAAAATATTCACACTCATTTATAAGGTGTCTAAATTTTATTTATAATTACATGGGTGAGGTTAATATTCACATGGGTACATTAGTATTCATAATTTTCAACATACTATTCGAAATGGTACATTACTACTCAAAAGATTCATGTTATTATTAACAAGAAAATATTTGGACTCTTTCAAACTCTATGTATCGTACTAAACGCAACCATGTTTGTACATTAATTTAAATTAAAAACATAAAAGTAGAGAAAATAATTTTAATGGAAATGTAATAACGATAACAAAGTGTTGTTATGCAGAGGCTTCGTGTTGTATGCGTATAATCTATCTAATTAAATGAAATTATTTATGAAGAAACATACCATAGAATCTTGGGGTGTCATATTAATTATGAACATATTCATAACATAATTTAGTATTTATCAAAATAATTATAACATTCAATATATATATATATATATTTAAAATATTTAATTAAATAATCAGTTGATAAAAATTATTATATTCATAAAAATAACCAAATATATATATTCGTATTTAAATATTCTATTACCCAAAATAATACATTAAAATATTATTTGTTTTTAAAACATTGATTTAAAATTAATTAGATATATGAAAATTTGAAATATAAATATTATTAAAAAAACACATAATTTTAAATTATTTTTCTTCAAAATATAATTAATTTCAAAATATAAAACAAAGTAATGGGCTGTTAAAATTTTCCCCCCACAATAGAATTGCAAACTCAGAATTTGAAATTTCACTATATATATTAATCATGGATAATTTAAAATTCCCTTGTGGGAAACCCACATCGGAAATAGGGTTCATAAAATATTCTAATAATAATAGGGAATGTAAAATGCATAGGTTACCCCAAAACTACACAATTGATTAGGATAAAATTAGTGTGAATTTAAAATATGAGGAGGTAAGAATAATCAAACCGTCATGTTCGGATTGAAAATGAAAGAGGACATGGTTAAGAGGAATTTAACATTCAAAAATCCATAAATCCATGAGGTTATAAGGGAAATTTGATTCATCAGAAAAGAAGGTACTAGGATAACATTTTTTTGTTTCAATATCCTTTACATATAGTTAAGATATTCATTCATTCAATAATGTAAGGAAATATAAGTATATGATGCCCAATGTTATCCTTCGGAGGCACCTTAACCTATTCCTACTTCATTTAATGGTAAGAGTTGTATCATTGGGTAAAATAATTTCTAAAACATTTTCCAACAATCAAATTCAACCATTTCATAAATGGTTAAATATTCCAAAACATTATGATCTAATTCTTTATAAATATGGCCACTGAATTTATATAATGAACTTATTAATCAACCTAAAGTTTCTCTTAATCGTCACATAGAAACATGTGAATACATTCTTCACGTATTCTCTTGAAACATTGTAATAACTTGAATTACCACAAAAATTTATTGAATGCATTCATTATTCTCTATTCCTTAAGTGAAACAAAATAATTTAGACATATTCCTCAAGTCCAAAATATTCTATACTTTAACACTTTCTCAACATTCCATTATTTAGATCAAAGATACTAAGTGATACCCAATTTATGTTATCCAAATAAATCACCTCTTTATTCTAAAATTGATATATTAGTATTAGAAACATATTAAGGGTTCAATTTCCCTTAACGATATATTTTCCAAAAAGTATTACTTATTACTATGACACTTTTCCTTGGTACCATTCAACATATGAACTCAAATCATTAATGAAATAGTAATGTTGTACAATGAATAATATTCCATTTTTATTATAACAAGAATAACATTAAATAGTTATTGAATCTATAAATACATTAATTTTTATACTTTGACTTTAGTAACATCATAATATTGACAATGTTCCCATTAATTTTTTGGAGTTATTTTTCCTTTATTCTTGGGACATTAATTTGTGTGGTTACCTATATCCTTACTTTTGAAGAATTTAATATTATAAAATTCATTCATTATATTTCAATTATGGTAATGGTGGCCATATTCTCCACACATGAAGAAAACTCTTTTTCCTCTTATGAACTTACCAAGGTTTATCCTTCCACATTAATCACATGTGGGGAAATACTTCATTCTCTTATTCCCTTTATCTATTTATTTCCCAGTTTTACTCTTCCTCATCTTCATCCTTATAAAATCCTGATTACTAGAAAACTCTTTCTCTTTATTTTTAATACATGATACTATCTCCTCATATTATGATAATTTTTTAAAGTCTATTACATTGAAAATACTGGCTTAAATGCATAAAATTAATGACCATTTTTACTCATTTGATTATGTGAATTGATGTGGTTCCCCGTACATCTTCTAGAAACCATTAATAAACAATTTCATGCACTAGATTAGATCAAATAATTATGAAACATAATGTATAGTCCCAATACTAGTGAAATAATAAACCTCAAATGAAAAATTTATTCGTAGCTAAAGTCATAATCATTAAAATGGATTCTTTGATGACACATTTAAATTTAAATCCTTCATAATTTTTATAATTAAAATGTGAATTATAATAATAATATCCTAGGGTGTGTCAAACTAGGTGCACATTAAGGCCAATTTTCATGTACTAGGTTACCCTAAGTTCGACTGAGAACATCATATCACAGTTGTTACTCTGAGGTATATCTATTCTAGAACCACGTCCACCTATTGTATCCATACATGGATGTATTTTCATGAAATATCCTCATAATATATACCATAAAAAACTTTCATATTTTCTTATATTCTAATATTTAATGTGTATCTCAGGGTTATGTTACCTAACCTATGTTTTCAAAATCTAGTTTCCCAGGTTGCTTGTAAACTTTCTTTGTTACGAACTGTAACACCTTGACCTAGAAGCTCGAAGATCGTGCATTATTTTAATATATTTGAATGGATACAAAAAAATCAAATCCCAATGTAATGACCAGTTTATATTCCTTTTATGATCGGATTATAGTCATGTTAAACATAACACATTGGATAAAGAAAATAAAACATGATATAATAAGAAATAAAATGCATCCTTGAAAGCTTATTCAAAGTTTTCTTCTTCAAAACATGAGGTATGGAATCAAAAGAAAGGGGTGATCTCAAATGATCAGTAAGGGTAACTGATAAAACATTAGATATCATAATCAATAAGTCAATGTGAATAACTCTTTCCACTAATACATAATCTTGAGAATCATCTGGCAGGAATAAAAACTGAATGAATAATTCCATAAAATTAATCGAATGAAATTTCATGATGGATAATATACTAGTAAAATAATCACATGATTTATCTATTAATAATATCATAATGATGTAACGAAAATTATAGACATCAAAACCATTCATTTAGACCTCAACAAAGATTTCTAAAAATACTAGGGTAAGGCATCGGCAAAAACCCAATTCTATTTTGTCTCATGAGACAAAATGATGCATTGAGGGGATATAGAGGTCCCCGCCTATCACGTGATAATTCCAATGAATTACTAGTTTTCCTAATAAATGATATCTATAGGTAAATGTGTCCCATACCACATTGAAATATTTAAATCATAATCATAGATGAGAATACTGTAATTAAATCAATGATAAACTCTTGAGGAAAATGACCATTAAACATTACAATGTGTCACATACCACAATGAATCATTTAATTATGAATTCCATATAATATCATAATAATAATAAGACTCATTTTTTTATATAAAATTAATTTACATACACTACATGAAAAAAATACGTTTTGAATAGGTCACAAATCTCGTATAATTAAAAGTGAGATGAGAAAAACCCTTTTATTTTTGAAATAATAGTTCTTTTGAAAAAACATTTGTTTTTCTCATAAAATGAGATTCTAAACATATATATCTGAGAAAATTAAGGGGAACAACATTGAAAATATATATGAGTCATAAATTTTTTCCCACTGAAGAAAAATCAGGTAAGATAGTTTTTAATGAAGCATTAGTAATAAAACATTTTACAGTGGTTTAAGGAAAATATTAAAGATATTTTAATGCAGAAAGGAATGTTTTTTTTTCATAAAATGATAAATTAACTAAGGAATTACTTCATGATAAAATTTTTGTTTTTACAATAATAAATATGGATTAAAACACATTATATATTTCACTTGAAACTGGATAAGAATTCGAGAAGTTCCCTTCAATTGAGCTTGTTTATCGAGATGAATTAATAAGGGAACTATCTTAAAACATATAATCCCCATAACAAAATGTTGAAATGATCTAAATATATGATTTTTGAAAATAAAAAAAAACTAATATAAATGATTTACAAAATAAATAAATAATCATTACATTTGTGTAAGGATAGTGAAGGAATAACCTGAAGGAAAAAATGATGGTTCGGGTAAAACCCCTAAACACATTATAATCAATCGTAAAATATGCCCTAAAATTAATAATAATCAAATGATATAATGATAAACATTAAAATAAATTATTAATGATGTGATACAACAATGTAAGGTATTCATAAACCAAACGTAAGAAATACTGGTGAAAAAGGAATACCTCACAAAAAATGATGTTGGAAGAGGAAAGCCTTACCTTATGTGTTAATGTATTCTGAACATGAACATAATATCATAAATAATCAAATTAAATAATTAATTAATTAATTAATAATCACATATACATATATTTTATTCATTATAGTTCTACTACGTTTATTTATTTCTTTATTAATAAGTTATAATATTGAATTGCATCCTTCTGTAGTGTCTGTTTCCTTGATTTCATGATCAGTTCATTTGATTATAAGTAATGTAGTTCATGTGTAATGGATATAATTTCCAAAATTGATATTAAATATTATAAATGATCATACATAAGGCTAAATGGTTATATATTTCATTTGTATTCAAGTCATGCGGATGAATAAATAGATAATACATTTACTGACAATCGTTAATATTTTTATGATGGTTGCTCGATCATAATGAAATTGTTTCATTATATTATTAAATATCATGGATAAATGATGGTTCTAGAATAACTAAAAAATATATATTACATATTCTTGAGAATTTTCAACCATAAATTTTTTTTCATGACCATATAAGAATATGAAATTAAATAATGAAACTTCATTGTCTATGGAGGTTGTAAATTGGCATCTTTAGGATGCTGATTTTGTTTATAAAATAAAAGAGACAGATTGAAGAGATTGATAATGTTTCTTAAATTAAAATGATATAATTTTAGTATATAGATGATATTTGACTTATCAATATCAATTGGATAGAGGATTGCAGTAGAGAAAAAAAAAAGAAAGAAAAAAAGAAATTAAATGGAAGAAAGGGAGAGGATTTTACCACTTGAAATATCCTCCTTTAGAACCTTCTTATGTGAAGGGGTTTTAGACTTTTCGAAAGAGTAATATCTTTTGGATGTTGGGAGAGACTTATGGGAGATTACTGGGGAAACCAATTGAGAAGATTGATGTCTTATAGGAGTGAGGAGAAGAGATAGTGAGGGGTGGCTTTTGTAGTGCGGGATATGAGAGTTTTACCATTATTTTAATAATTATTTTTTATTTTAGCTCAAGACTATGAATAGAATTGATTTATGGGACTAAAAAAAGTAATAAGTACACGTGAGTTCGAAATAAAATCAATATTTACATGAAAAATATAGTTTCTAAAATTATAACTAATTTTAAAATACCCTTAGAAATTAACTAAGGACTCATTAAATTATCCCAACATCATAGGGAATTAAAATAATTATTTATGAAAAAAAATTTGGAATGTCAATTATCTATTAAATTACTTTATTGATTACAAAATTGCAACTAAATATTTATTGCTCACAAAAATACCAACGCATAATTAGAAATTTTTAAAATATTCACTTCTATTTATAAGGTGCCTAAATTTTATGTATATTTATATGGATGTGGTTACTATACATAAGGGTACAATAGTATACATAAGGGTAAAGTTACTGTTCATAAGGGTCCACTACTATTCATATAGTTCATGTTACTAATTTCCAAAAATTATGTTGATTATAGCTGAAACTAAATACCTTACTAAACACAACTAGGCATGTCATTTTTCTAAAATTAAAAAAACAGAAGTGGAAACGTTATGTTTAATGGCTAGGTTATAACTATAACAAAATTGTTTCACAGATACATAGTTTTTTCTGTATATAAGTTATCTAATAAATTGAAATTATTTATCAAGAAACATAACATCAAATCTTGTGGTGTCATATTAATAATGAATATATTCATAAATAATTTAGTATTTATCAAAATAATTATATTTTTTAATATATATTATTATAAAAATATTTAATTAAATAATTTATTGATAAAACTGACTTTTAAAAAAAATTAATAAAATACATATATTCATATTAAAGTATTCTTTTATAGAAAATAATACTATAAAATAGTATTTGTTTATAGTAAATGAATTTGACATCTATAAATTAGAAATATAAGTATTAATAAACAAAAAACATAATTTTAAGTTATTATTTTTCATAACTCAATGTATTTAAAATTATAAAAAAATTATTTGGTTGTTACACTTACCTATGGAGTACATTTTAAAATTATGTTTTGAGTACTAAATTTCATTAAATATTCAAATAATCTCAAAACCATATCAAACATTCTAATGGAATCTCCAATGACATTAATTCAAATCAAATAACTCTAGACATTCTCAATAACTAAAAATCATATTTACTGATGGTTGACTGAAGAACTCAAAATGAATAATGGATTTGAATTTTTCTATATGGTTAATGTGGTCTTGGGAAGGAAAGTTAATGTGTGAATAATTTGATTAATAATCATGAGCCCAATTAATATTTTATTCTACTTAAATATAGATGGATAAATGTGATTGATTTGATTCAATAATAACAGTTTGGTATCAAAAATGGATATAGAGATACTATTTTAGAATAACTAGATAGACATGTTTTAAGAAGAATCCTTTAAACATCATATGATTATTGAACAAATTTTCTGTGATTCAAAAATTAGTCTGGTGAAAAATCACTAATAATAGTAGTCTAGTTGTGTATATTGATGAGATTTCCTCAAAAATGATCTGTTATTCTATTATTGAAGTGTAATAATTAGAACATAGGTTGAGAAACCATCATTGTATGATTAATCATGATCGATACTATGTAAATTAAGAATATAATTTAGTTGATGTTTTAAAGTGATTGGAGTTCCCTGAATATTTTTGAGAATTTTCTAAAAAGTTTTTCATTAAGTTTATATTTATATGTAAGATATTGTTTATATCGTTGAACTGAATAATTCCAAATAGGTATTATAGTTTTCTATATATGTAAGATGTACTCTATATCATAAAAATATGATCCTTTCAGATGACATAAATATTTTTACATGGAATGGAAAATGTAATATGTTCCTATAACCTAAAGAAGAAAATTGGAAATGGAAAAAAAATACATAGATACAAATGAACTATAACATCATACATATGTTTAAATATAAAATCTGATAAATTAATTGGATAATTATAATGTCTGAGATATTTTCTCAAATATGTTTGATGTTCATATAAATATTTAAGATAATTATTACTCATCAAAGTGATATGTGTGATATTTTATATCTTACGTATGTTTCTATATTTAATAAAATGTGATGATTTCTATGTACCAAAATATTTTTATAGGGGATTAAATCATGTGATAAAATAATTTTTTTATTTCATAAACATCAAAATTACTCAAAGATAATTCTGATACAAGATAGTTTTTGAGAATATTGATATTACCATTTCATAAAAATGAGAAACATACCATGTAATATTTAAAAAAATTCATGTCTATTTTGAGAAGTGAGAAGAAGTTGAACCCAAAGGAGAAAATCATATTGTTGTGATTTATTGAGAATTTCTTTTTGAAATAGATCATCATATTTCAACATAAAATTCTAGACTAAAAAGGATTAATACTTGAATTCATACAGATATAGAGGTTTCTTGAGGATTTCATAGATGTTTCAAGGAAGAATGTATTAATTATCACCAAAAACTAAATTTATATATTGATCAATATTTAAGTGGTATTTAAATAAGGTTAAATCTAGTGGATTATATGGACCATATTAAGAATAATAAGTTATCACTACTAAAAATTGAGGGAGTGTTTCAATATTTTGAATATATAAAATATTATTTTTAATATTTTATGAGTAACATGGTTGGATAATAATACGATAAGATTAAATGGTATAATAGATACTACTATAATTGAATATATTATATGTGTTAAGGATAAATTACAACCATATCTATGAGTATAACAAATTTTTAAATGAAGAAGTAGGTCAAGCTGGAGAAGTGATACAAAATAATATCCCAATATAAATGTATATGAATGAAAAGTTTTAGGAGAATGGTGAGAAAGTATAGCGATCCTTATTTTGTGTTTGAAAAATATTTGTATATAGGGAGTTAAAGAAGATCTGGGTCGGTATGTTGTTTCACATAAATATAATGGATGTTAATGTCCAATTATTGTGTTCATTGGAAGGATCCATTGAATAACTAGAAAGAATTTGTATAATGAACTAGTTTGATGACTACTCAAACTGTTCAATAGATATATCTCACTGGTTGGAGCTAGTATATAGAACCCATCGAAAGATGTCCAAAGATTTAAAAGATATATTCCCTCACTATATTAAAAACGTTTATGAATTTTTTTAGAAATAATATGTTTCACCCTCATTATAATTTTTTAAAAGAAATTTATTTCACTGAATTAACCCAAAACAACAGGGAGTCAGTCCCCACATTAGTACCAAAAATTCTCAAAACTCTCTATGGTCATTGTTTTTATTTATTTATTTGTATATAACAAATTATTATATATTACGGAATGAGTGGTTTGAGATATTCAGCAGTAATGGAGGTTTATTTAAAATTAAAAAATTCATAAAATGTTTTTCACTGATTAACACCCTAATGATACATCAATCCAAATAGTAATTTCTACATGTATTAAAGATAACCATATTTCTTCTGAAATATTCATCCACAACTAAATTTGTACATAAGAAAACATAAATTTAGTTAGTAATATAGGTGTGGATTTATTTGATGAAAAAACATTCATTACTGGAAGAATATAATTTTTACTATCTTCTATCTTAATCATACTAGATGTGATTTATATTTTAATGCTAGGTTTTATACTATTTACAATAGATTTGCCTATGGAATTTACTGATAAAAAAAATCTTTAAGTAGATGGGATATATTGAGAGTTTATTCTCTCACTATTTTTTGATGAATTATACATGGATATTATAGGTATCAGTATAACCAAACAAATATTGGATAATATTGAGATTATATATAAATTACATATGAATATTAAAGAAAACAAAATATAGACTTGGATATAAAAATTTGATGACATTTTAAGGGGTAATGATGATATTATATATAGTTATTTCATAAGATTAAATGAGATAGTCAAATGAAGGGGTTTAAATATAATTTTTATTTTTTATCCATACTAAAATATAAATTTTAAAATTTTCATCTAGGATTGATATAACTATGTCTTTACTAAATGAAAATGAAGATTTATTTTCTAATGGGATACACAACGTAGTGGTCAATTAAGAAATGATTAAAACTCCAATGTTTAAGAAACAATTCAAGGAATATATTGAACTCAAATATAATAAATCTCATATATTCAATGAAAAATGTGGTATTAATTTCAAATATAGAATATGATGAATAATGAGGTGAATATAATGGTATAAACATGTCTCTTATTTAAAAAAATCATAAAAGGAAGAGGTAAATATAAATATAATTTTCCACTAAAAACATTTATTGGGAAGCATGGGGAATTTTTCAATTCATTTCACAAAGAAGGAATATTATATAAATGAAAGTGATGATGATTAATAGCACTTATATAACCTAACATCTAGAAATAAAAAAAATAAGTGATATTGTAAAGGTGAATAAGTCTTCAAGAAGGGTTAGAATAAATATAATTTATAGAGAATAAGATGAGACTCATTAGCATATAATTATTCAATAGATGGACACACTAGTTAAAATTTGAAAAAACATTATAGGTTAAATCATTTCTAATTAAGATACATTATTATGTAATGAGGAAAAATAATATAGTTTTTGTTATCAAATATAAGGGTCTCAAATGAGATCATGTCTTGAGAAAAATACCCTTATCAAGAAAAGAATCAAGATTCCTGAGAAATATGGAGGAATAGTATATCCAAATAAGAATGAACTCTATGAGATTCCATGAGCGTGATTGTCTCCTAGTATCTTGACTAAAATAAATTATTGGATCACTAAACATATCAACGATCATCAAGCATTAGAGATTAAAATAATTAGGATAAAACATTATCTAAAAAAAGTACTTTTTTTAACTATCATAAGTTTTTCCCAACTATTTAAGCAATTACATAATTCATAACAAGTCTTCAATATCTAAATAAAATCAAGATAAAACACTCCTCTAGAAACATAAAATATATTAGTTATCTTTATAACTAGAGGAATATAAACATAAAAATGGGATTAGCTTAAATTATTAGTAAGGGTGAATATAAGAGAAAAAAATCAAATATCTTATGTGAAAATAAGATGATAATATTAGTATAATTCAGATAAATAAGATAGTCATATATAACTAATTATAGATAATTAATCTTTTAATCATGCATGGTATAATATAAAAACTTGACATAGAATTAATATATATCAATGCTTCATAACCTTAATAACATTTATTAGAATCATAAAAAACAATACAGAATATTTATAGATTAACATAAACGTGCGGAATATCATAGAAAATATCCCTCATTATAGAATGTGACATATCATGAAAGAATAAAAGAAATTATAATGTTGGACCAATCATAATAATATAAAACCTTATAAGAAAAAAAATTATACCCACACCATTATGAACAAGATTGTTTTGAACATATATTAAAATGTTAGCAATGTCAGCATTTCCATGATTTTTCTTGTAAACCCAATATGTACATACCATATTATATATTAAGATATCAAAATAAACCAATTCAATGGATGGAGATATAGGACCACACCATTCATCATCCATACATTTGAGTACCACTTAAAATCAATCATTCATAATATCACAAAGAAACTATTGAAATAAAAATAGCATTCATATCATTTTCAAATAGAATCACATAAGTAAAAAAAATCATAATTCCGTCAATAATCATAAGATAACATAACAGTGGTAAATAAATGGTTATCAAAAGATATTCAAAAATATTATAGGTAAATATCCTTCAATAAATACGAAAGATTTTATTTTATTAACACCATATTGACAAAGTGTACATGGATGATTCAATAGTTTTCCTAATCAATAAATTTATTTAATCTAGGTGAATATGCTTCAATCAATGGAATAAAATATATAATGTACATTAGGGAAATATATTAAAATAAATAAAAGATATATAAAAAATTGATTATTTGTAATGATAAATAAAGTTATGGATCATTTTTCGAATAGTTAAAACCATCACATAAGTCATCCAGTGAAAGAAGTTTTTTGATATAATTATAATAATATCCTCCATATGGCATAAATTTTTTCACAATTTTTAGAAATAGGTAAAAATTATTTTTTAGGATCATTAGAATAATCTCATTATAAAAATGAGTATTTCTAACCCTTTTAGAAATATTCATTTTGAAAAAAAAATTATAACATTTGGTGTTTAATAATTTAATTTAGAATGTAATAAAATTTGGATATGAATTTTCCTGTAAAATGAAAAAATAGTGTAATTATGTTCTCACAATAACAAATGTTAAGAAGGATTTATTTTAGTCATTATTGAAAATGAACCATATGGAAAACACTAAATATCTTATTAAATTATTTTAGTGAATGTAAATGTTGTAATAAATGAAATTAATCAATTATTAATGAATAGATAAGGACATTAATAAAATTATCCAGGGAATATTGTCTTGAAAGTGGATGATTTCTGACTGTAAATAAGAGAATGGATAGTTTATTTACAATTTTTATATAATTATCCAATGTGGTAAAATAATAGGTAGGGGACATGTAATACTGATAAAAATTAGTATATGAAGATAAAATTATGGGAGTTCTATAAATAAATATCATAAAAATTCCCAATATGGATTATCTTTCAAAAAAAATCCCTATTTATAATTAATATTGATGAAAAACATGCATAAATGGTTTTGTATTAAGCCAAAGAATATAATAGGGTTTCCGTGAGATGGTAGTTAAAATAAAATGAATTGAAATATATTCATTAGAATTGAATGAAATAGTTTATTTAATACACCATATAAAAAATTATGTCATATAATATTAAAAATGTATCATATAATTAAAAATAGAGATAAGAGATACTTACAACATTGGTATCTTTTTAATTAAGATCCATTTAACAATAGAATATGATATAGATCTTAAAACCCCAATAATTTAACTAATATATAAAAAGAAATTCATTTTGAATTAATCACACTATATTAAATATATTATGGTGCACAATAAAAAAATATGTGTAAATAAATTAAATTTGAAACAAATAATCCCTTAACATGATTCTTGATTTCTACTAAAGCTCTTAAATCTCATATATAAAAATATAACTATATTTATAACTTATTTTTGAACCCTATTGGTATCAATATCCTTTTAGAAAATTTATATCTAAATTTTTTCTATATTTATATTAGTTAGTTATTATCTATTTTAAATATTGTGTGTGAGTAATATTGATGGTTTTGAAGTAGTTTCATAATGAAGGAGTTATTATTTTTTCGTATCCCAATGTTCATGACTCGTATATCAAAAAGGTTAATGGAATGGAACCTTTATAAATATTTATAATTTTAATATTTCCTTCTATGGTAATTTATGTTATGATCCTTAAAGATAAAATAAGTGATGAGAATTTTTTAGTGACATTTAACTAACATACATGTCTATATTAATTAATGATTTTAATATTAATGTTCAACATAAAAAATATTATTCAAGAATTTACATAATATTTTATCATTAATTATTTTCTTAGCTTTATCCATGATTTTATTTTATAACATTGTTCATGTCAGAGGTTAGAACGACCTAATCATGAACATAACATAGTCAATGGATGATTATGGTTTTGAAATATGTTTCTTTTGGAATAATATCAATATTAAAAAATAATCACAATATTATTTATAAATTTTTAATATGATGAATCAAATTATAATTTCTTTTAATTAAAAATAAATAAATTAAATGACAAATTAGATGCATTACATTATGATGGTTTTAGTCCTCATAAACTCATGAAAGACATTTTAATTTTATTTTAAGTAAAATGGGAAAGGTGGTTAACGATTATTAAAAATATATAAAAACATTATTTATACAATAAATACATAATTCATCAAATATGTTTGGAAAAAATATATTTTAAATGGAATGTTAAAAAACCAATTTCAGGGAATGGTTAATAATAACGTTGAGATCTTGAGTTTTTTCATGGAGGAATCCACATAAATAGGGGGATTAGGATAAAATATTAGTACCATAAGCTAAAGGAATTAAAAATTATTCTATTGTAATTAAGTAGTTTATATTTTAATTAAAAAAAATACATATGTTAGTGGTCTTGAAGGGGTGGTGAGAGGGCCCTTTTAAATGTGGTGAAAATTGAAGTTTTGTAAATATATCATCCAAATATAAGGATAGAACATGTTTCAAATGTTATGAAGACTCAAAGATTGTAAATAATGGGGGGGGATGTTTTAGTAAAACCAAACCTGAACTAAGAAATTATAAAAAAAAAAGAATTAACATGTTAGGCCTTTTAACCATGTAGTTTACCCTTTTACCCTTGTGGTTGGCCAAAAAATATTTCCTTATTAAATAATATTGAACCTCTAATTCTAAATTTCCAACCCATTTTATTATATTATAATTGTAAAAGTGATTATAATTAATTATAAAAAAACTAATTAATAATTTTTTGAAAGTGGTTTTACATAATAGTGTAACTTATGTTCTAAAATATTTAACATATGTTTATAAAAAACAAAAAATAAAAATAAAAATTTTATATAAAATTTTGTTTTCTAAAAAATGTTTCATGATTTTTTAATTCATATATATATATACGTATAATTTCATAAATGTAACAGTATTTATAAAAATATTATTTTCCGCTATTCACCTAAGAACATATGTTTTAAAAAAATTATCCTAGGAGAATATTATCATTATAGATCTTTAAATGATTTAAATTTTTATAAACTCATGTCCTAAAATTTATTAATTTGACCTCTAAATAAAATCATAAAATATAATGATTTTTTGGTAAAATATACTTTTAAAACACAGTTTATTCTTATTCTTAATTTATATAAAAAACTAGTAAAACATGAATTAATATATAAATATTTTATTTTGTTAAAATAATATTTTAAAAATAAACTATTATGATTTTTTTAATAAAATTTAAAATGAAAAAAACAACATTATGTAAAATAAAATGTTTACCACAAAATAAACAATTTAAATTTATATAAAATGGAAAAAATATTTATTTTTAAATATTTCATAATATGGTTAGTCATATTTATACCCCCTATTTCAATGGAAATGTATTAAAAATAATTTTTTTAATATATCGTGATTTTTTTAGTTCAGTGATGTATATAGAACAATCTATTAATATAATATTTATGTATGGAAAATACATTGAGATATTTGAGGTTGTTATATTCTCCCTACATAAAAAAGGCGTGTCCTTTAAATTTTAACTATAGTTAACTAATGAAATAGTGTAGGGTTCACATTATATATAAATGACTATTTATTTAATTTCTATTTATTTTTTATCCACACTAGACTTATTAGGATTAGTGAAGTTGTCATTTCACTCATATTAAGAATATAACTAAGGATGATTTTTTCCTTTTACCATTTATAAAAAATGCCCCAATATAATGATAGTAATTTTTCATTGGGAATTAATTATCAATCATATATTAATAGGTGCTCTTGAGTTGATTTTTGGATGTGATTTTTATCTTTGAAATTATTCTTTTCACTTTTTCAAGAGTTCCAATCCATACCTGGGGCCACATCAAATTTAACTACAGGAATGATAATATAATTTTATAGGAATCAAATTCCAATAAATATCTATTATATAGGAGTTATATACATTGTATAAAAATCTTATCATTATATTTTTTTAATAATTCAGTATCTAGAAATCAGTGTGGGGATTTAATGTTCTTAGTAATCCTTATTGGTATAAAAGTGTATGTTAAACAACATAAGGATACAATGCCTGTAGTTCCTGAGTGGGTGATCAGTGTTACTCATTCTATATCATTTTCATATGTCACTTCTATATAGGTTTCTTCATAGTATTTCCCTTGTATTGGAAATTGTTGGTTCCTTTCATTCTTCGTTTTCTTGGAACTATGGCAGTATATTGGATAATGTTCAAGATTATTACATTTATGGAACTAAATATTTTGGTGGTACCTCTAGAAAAAAAATTATTTCATTTCACAATGTTCAATATTATCTTCACTTTTCCATTGAAATTAGTTGTTCCATGACCTCATTTTTCACACATAAACCATTTATTTGTTACATTAGTAATTCCCCTTGCGAATTCTTAACACATTTTTTATCCTAGAGGATATTTAATTTTCCTTCCCTCGTTATCTTTATCAATATAACATTTATGATACTATATCTTTGTATAATTTTCTATATTTGGAAACTCATCTATGTTCATATTGTGTATCCAAATTATTTATAGCTGGTTATTCATAATCACAATATTTCCATATCCAAATCCTAACTTATTAGGTTTATCATTAGAAAAATCATCATATTATACTTGGAATCCTGTATTAACTTGGATCCTTTGGGAACCAACCATTACTGACAAAAAAATTATTTAATCATAAGTGATAAGAAATTAACATAGAAAATAATTATATTATGATAAAAACATGAAAAATTCAACCTCAAAATTTCTCACTCTTCTACTTTATTACATTAGATTCTAATTTATGCTAAATAAATTGTTTTTTTTTCATAATCTTGGGTTATCTCATATTCCATAAACTAATTCCATTATATAAGAAATCCTTTATAATTGGTTATAATGTGAATTTTATTAACCAAATAATATCACTATAGAGATTCTATCCAGGGGTGAATTTGTAGTCCCACAAATCATGCTCTATAGAAAATATTGAATTGATACTCATCTATCCTATTTTAGGATGATTATGCCTAAGTGAGCCTATGATATAACTGAATAGTATTTTCAATATCCAAACAAGGATGTGATTTTAAAGGATCCAAAGAATGTCTACTTTACTAAAACTTATGGATGTTATCATAAATAAAGAATTTTTCCTTATACTTATCCCTATGGTTCACTACTATTATCTTATCATAGTACATAAAATATTCAATATTAACTCAACTATAATAAAGGGTTATCAATACTTAAAAATTATTGTCAACCTTAACTTATCATTACTTGATAATATTTTCATCCTCAGCAAATAACACACTAATCTCCAAATTTATCTAAACCCTCGGTTAATAAATACTATGATAATCCACCAATATGACTATCTAGTAATTACATGACTTAAATAAAATATTACATTCTTATATATTCTCATAATATTTTATGTTTAGTGTTATCAATAATTATAAAAATAATTAACTTACCAAATCATTTCATTTTGAACAAACAAACATTTTTCCCTATTTTATAAGAAAATTCATAATATGGAAAAAATATTCATCATCTCCCAAAAATTACCCACTAAAGGTACTCTTCTAAAAACATCATATTTATTAATATTCAGTATCAACTAAGGTAATGTAAATATAAAAATATGTTGATCACATACTCTTAGTCATGTTAAACAATAGAGATAAAAATAAAAGATCCAAAGTCAGAATTAGATAAGAATATAGATACAATAAGGATACATGAGATATTTTTAACCCACAAATTATATATCATAAATGATGGAATAAGGATTTATATAACATAAGAAAATGTCATATAATTACCTTATATCAAAGTGGAATAATAATAGTAACCCAACATAGTGTAATAAAATAATAATACCAAATCATAGGATCATAAATGAAAAGTTCATAATATCCTAGAAAACAGGAATGAGTATGTAATGTGAAATATAATATAAATAAAATCAATTTATAAAAGTGGCACAATCAAAATAATTGGAGTAATTATTAGTAAACTCATTAAGTACATGCCTTTGTGAAAAAAATCTTAATGTCCACATATTATATTGTGAGAAAACACATTATGCCTCGAAATATGTAAAAAAAAATCCTTACATACACACCTTATTATCTCATCAGATATCAAACATCACTAATTCAAAAGTTGATTTTATATGAACCCAGTCATCACAATCCATATATAGGAGTTCTTCTTCAAATCAATCGATCATCATATTGCAAAGAACCCATGGAAATTAAATTTCATTTATATAATATTGAAAAGTAATCATATAAGGAAAAAAAATAAAAACACCATAAGTAAAAATTATATAATATAAATATGGAAAATGAAGATGCATAAAAATACATTCAATAACTTTCTATGTAAACTCCCTATATTCACGATGACATAGAATATATTATTTAAACTATATAGATAAATGGTACAAGGTTAAGTCAATAATTTCTCTTATAAATAGATATATGATTCTAGTTGAACACCCTTAAATCAATTGAAGTAAATTTAAAGAATTTATAAAAGATAGATGTTTGATGAGAAATAATATTTATACACAATGGATGATTAAGAAAGATAAAGGTAGTGATGGAAGATACCATGAATAGAGAAGAACATTACATATGATATCCATAGAAAGAGTGTGGATGGTATCAGTGTATAAATTTATATGATCAGGTATAGGATATATCAAAAGATGTTAACATAGATGTAAACTCTTTCCAAGAGAATTAGAAAAAAATTAGAATCAAATAATATCCTTGAACCATTAAACAATGTTAATTTATGAAAAAAATAGCTGCAAAATATAAATTGTTTTAATTTGTTTTAGTAACTAACAAATTATAGGTAGGAGGATTTATAGAAATATGAAAAATGGAAAAATAAGATTCTTTAGTGAAAATGTTAAAATATATTATTTTCAATCTTTAATGAAAACAATTCATATAGAAAATATTAACATTTAATTTAATTTATTTAATGAAATTAAAATTTGTAGAATATGAAAATAAACATTTTTTGAGGCATATATAAATACATTCAAAAAAATATCCAATGAATATAGTAATGGAAGAGGATGATTCCCAATAAAAAATAAGATTTAGGTTTTTCCTCTTTGCAACTGGTATATAATGAGCCAAGGGGGAAAATGAAATGTTGAGGAAGCATATAAAACTCCCAAAAAAATATTTATTTTTATTTCAAATTGAAGAGAAATATTATGGGGTCATAGAAAAAATTAGCATACTAATTCCCCAAATGGACTATCTTTAAAAAAATCCCGATTTTAAATTGAGATTAAAGAGTATACCCTAGATGTAATGGTAATGTTGGAATCAAAAAAATATAAGAGGTTTAAAATTAAATTAACATTCAAATATCATGAAATGAAATAAATTTATTATAATTGAAAATAATAGGTTTGTGATGTAATGGTCTCATACATTTTAGTGATGTTCTACTATATTTTAATATTTTTGAGTTTTTGGAGTAATTATTTGTTTAGGTGGAGACATAGGTTTATTTACATTGGTTTTGGAGTGTTTTACAATCATTTAATAGTTAGAATTTTTTGAGCATTGTCACTTTAAACAAATAACTTTACCTGGGTAACTATGTGGCATGCCAGACAGTAGTTGGTGGTGGCACATAGTTTAAAACAATATTTGAGGAAACCATGAGTCATTCCATAGATAACTGAAAATATTTAACTAGAAGAAAACTAGGGTTGGTGCTTGATTTACCAAACTATGTGGTCAATACATGTAGTTTACTATGAGAGGTAGTGATCCTTTTAATGTTGGTGCATGTTATGGTAAACTATTTGAAAAAACCATGTGCATGGTGTTAATATAGATCTATACTATAAGTGATATTTTATTATATGTTCTTATAATTCTTGATATATATTATCTCTTCTAATTTAAAAAATATAGATCTGTAATATCATGATCAAATAAAATATATATGAAATGATATAATTTTATTAATTCATTTTTTGACGAAAATGAACGTGGAAATATAGCATTTTCTCAATCATTATGAAATTCATCTACATCCATTCATTTGATTGGATTTCATTGCGTATTTCTAAGATGACGTTATCCAGTTACATATTCTCTATATATATTCTCTCTTGAATCCTTTTATGGTGTTCTAGGGATGGTTATTGGGATCATTTGTGTGTGAGCATCACTTGAGAGGGGTGATCCTTGACGGTGGGATTCAATATGCTTAATTTAGGAAGTTCTTTAGCTTGTCACATAAATTGTATAAATCTATTTGATATGATTTTATTTTGTGAGTGTGTGTTATATGGAATTATCTTGATATTTTAGGCTTGTATGTGTAGGTTAAGACTAAAAATGTTATGGCTTGTTTCTTTACATATATTTAAACCTTATAGACTTCTTCTATCCAGAATCAATGTGACAAATGGACCATTCATGGATTGGATAATCCTTTAATGGTGGAGCATGTGTGTTTTAATTCATGATTATTATGGTGGTGGTTTTAATGACTAATGGTGGAACATGATGGCCTTGAGGCCTAACCTAATACTATTAGTGGGTGTGATGTACTTATGTCATGACTCGAGGAATGATGGACTACTGTATTCTTTGAAGAGTTATGTTAGCTCTCTGGTCCATTCTGAGATACATGGAAACTAAAAATAACTAATATTTCAGCAATGATATCAATATAGTGGGTTCATCCTTTAGAGAATCTTGGTTATAAAATGATGAACAGAAAAAGATTTTTTTTCCTATTCCATTTAATTTATTCTCTATGAATACAATTTTATATAAATTTTACACTTATGATAAGGATGTGTTCGGTTTATTATCACAGTTACTTTTTAATATCAGTTCATATGTAGACTGGTTGACCTGGATTTGAAATAAGGGCAATGGCATTTCATAGGGAAGTTGTATAAAAGGGACTTGTTAGTTGAGGTAGTCTCTAGATAAACTGTACGATATTTTTTATAGGTGAATTTTATTTTATTTCTTGTTTATTTGCATATATATTCTATATATGGTGATCTGTGACTAGTTTAACTATGAATTGTATAAAAAAATTATAAAAGGTTACTATTATTATTATTAGTTATTTCATATTTGATTCTTGGTTACTCTGATTATTTTTTATTTTATTATATACTCTAATTATAATTTTTTACTGAGGGAAAAGTCTCCCAAAAATTCTTCTTAGACCCTCACCACTAGTCAGAAGCCTCTTATATAAAAGGAGTACCACATGAGGTCATGTGATCCAATTTCTCAAATAGGTTCAATGCCTCTTTTTATTGATTATTAAGAACATAACAAAATAATTATTAAGAACAAGTATCCTCTACCTCATTTTGATGATTTGTTTGATCATTAATGAGGTGCTCAATATATTTTCAAGATTTTTCTTTGATCTAGATATCATAAATTATGGCTTAACAAGAAATTTAGACCCAAAACAACCATCCATATAAGGTACAATCATTATGAATTTTTATTAATTCCATATTTTACTTACCACTACTCTGACTATTTGTTAAGATTTAATGAATAGAGACTTTAGAGATTACCTTCTTCTTCTTGTGGTGGTATTTGTAGAAAATATTCCTATATATATTTTAATATCATGTAAGATCAATAATATTCTCTACGTATTTTTCTTATGGCATTGGAAAAGTATAAGTTACATAAAAAATTTACAAATAGTGAATTTTGTCTACAAAAAGTCCCATTCATGGGGAATATAATTTCAAGTGATGGTATATTGGCGGACACATTAAATATAGAAATTATTGAGAAATGTACTAGAACAACTATTATAATCACAATCTTCTAAACTCTTAGTTTTGATGGATACTATTAATAATATTTGAGATATTTCTCATTTCTTTATAATAAACGCGATATTTTGACAAAGAAGGGGATTATGTTCTTCTGAATAGTTAAATGTGGGTAGAATATAAAATAAATGAATAAAATGTTGGTTAGTTCAACAATTCATACACTTCCCTATAGTAAATAACAGTTAATGATATACAGTGGTGTGTCAAAAAATGGACCGAGATGAGTCCTCATACAGAATGATATGGTCATAAATTATGCCTCTCTCCAATTGAAATTTCAAGATCCGAGTTACAAGATTCATGATTTAGCGTTGTTTTTTGAAATTTTTTCATTAAACATAGAGAATAATTATCTTCTATGGTCAAATGTGTGATATATATAGTAATCATAAAATATTTATCTTTATATTTTCATATAAATAGTTTTATATAGAAAACTAAATATCTTTGAAGTTAATCGATGATTTTGATTTATCAATGCATTAGAAAAGTGTATGGTTATCTTGGTTGGTGATGCTCTAACTAGGAATTACTATACTAATTTTTCAATGATTATGATTGATATAAATCCAATATTAATATATGATAGATCTTAAAATCATAATGATGTGCTAAAGATCCAATATTTCTTATATTAATTTCAAACCATCCATCCATGATTGGATTTACAAAGCATAAAAGGAAGACTTATAATTACAGAAGAAAGTGAGGAATGTTCTTGGGTTCAACCAATTTTTTGGAACATAGTATGCATTCCATCAATAAAAGGTTTGAAGAAGAATATGTTGGATAAAGATCATAGTTAATTGTTCTTTATTCATCATCGAAATATAAAGATGCATAATGATATTAAAGGTAATTGTGGTGGTATAATATAAAAATATATTAAAAATTGTGTATCTTGACAAAGTGGGCTCGAACAATGTGATGAATCTCGCCATTTTTTGTTCTTTTATCGTTCTACCCTTCACTATGGAAAGGTCTATCATGGAGGCGCGATGAGGGTACACTGTTTGGAGTTACAACCACTGCGATGAAGGTCACCTCCATGTTTATGCAATGGGTTTGGGTATGATGATCAGATATGGTTTCTTTGAGTGTTCTTGAAGGTAGTGATGGGTTTTACATTTATGAAGTGTGGTAGATCTTGTTCAGGTGAAGTTTTTCAGTGAAAGTTTTTATTATTATCCTTATTTTTTGAGTTTTTCTATTCTTGTTAAGAGAATTGGTAGGGGTTCTGGCTCATGTTCCAAATTCGGGTTCGTGATTTGCGGTTGGTCTTCTCTGGAATTCCGACAGTGGTGTAGTTTCTGCGGAAACAACTAATTCATTGACAAGGTTTTTTTTATTCTGTCAATGGCATATAATCATGGAAAGATACATGTTATTTATTGATATGTTTTGGGATGATTTTGTAGTTTTGGAATTGATTTGTTTTGTGGAATGTATATTTAGAGTAGAGATTTTTCACAATCCATGATATTTGGAGTTGGAAGTTTGAGAGGGTGTGATATTTTCCATCGCTACTAGGCTCGTGCAGTCCTGAATGGGATAGGTAGCCGAGTAGCACTTTGATGGTGAAATCTAGTTGTAACCAAATTTATGCAGGGGAGGGTTAGCTTTATATTGAATTTGGTTGTTTTCCTTGGGTCTCATGGACCATGTGGGAATTTCGGAATGTTTTTAGTCAATAATGTCAGGCTGGGTTCCCCCTTGTAATTAGAAGGGAGTTTTTCATACTAAAAAATTAATTTTTAGTCATAATGATATTTGGGTTTTAGTTGATCTATTTATTAAGTTAGAACACATTATTTCTATCAGAAAAGTTATATCTATTGATCATATTACTTAGTTATACATTTATGATGGTGTTAATTCTCATAGAATTCCACTCTCAACCATATATGATTGGGATATGTGGGATACCTCAAAGTATATAAAATATTCCCAAGGATATCAATACATTTATGAGTTTTTGTACTATTTTTTAACTTCAAATAAATTGTTATTATTATATAACAATGAAAAATCTAGATGATATTTTCATATCTCTCTCTTTGTAATTTAATGGTTTCTTGGATCAATACCTTCCTTTGGTAAATTTTTAGTACAACACTAGTTTCTACCCATGAATTTAGATGGATCTTTATGAGACACTCTATTGTAGGATATTCAAAAATCCATTGCTATAGGATGAAGTTAACGAAAAAATTTATTGTAACCTTAACGGAATAATTAAATTATATATATAATGGTAGATATATTCAGCAACACATAATGTAATCTTATATTTGATAAAAAAACATTATGCTAACATTCATCAACTAGATCAACAGATGGTAGTTGGTGATAGGATATTCCAATAAATATCTCTATATATGTAGGTAATGTTATTTGGAAAAAAGAGGAAATATGATATTTTGACATGTTGGTCCCTTCATAATTTGTGATTTTATCAGCGTGGTAGCTTATCTCTAGTCACTTCCACTGACTCTCTTTCATGTTCACAATGAGTTACATGTATCTATCTCGAGGAAATAAAATATTATACCGTTATATGTAATGAATATAGAAGTCAATCCAATTTAGGAATTTCTTTCTTTTGAATAGAAGCCATTATTTATTCCTAGTTAAAGTCGTAATTTTTTATGAAACAAGACCAATCACTTGGTAATTGTTTTGAGGAAAAATAAAAAAATGAGAAAACAATATGGGGACCTGAGGACTTGATGAGGTATATGTATCCATAGTTTTTTTATCTGAGTGACAGAATTTTTGGGAGAAATTTTTACAATTGAGTATAATCTAATAATCCAATATTTTTATGATATATTTATTTTCATCTAAATTTAATTTATTCTATCTCTTATGATACACACAACTCAAAGTCTAAATAAATCATAATATAATATAACATTTTAATCTACCCATTAATGATGGTATTATGAATAAGAATAATCACATTATTAAAAAAATATGTATAATGTTTTTTTATATTGAAAATTATTTGAATAATTTATAATAAATAATTTCACAAATTTCAATAGATTCGTTTTATTCCTCAAAAATATATTTTAATCAAAAATAATTTTTATTTATTTTTATAATAAGATATTATAATTAATTTATATTAAATTAATAAAATTTATATTTCATAATTAATATTATTTTTTATATCGTCATATAAAATGTTTCATTGATTGAATTTTTGGGAATTTGTAGGAAAAAATGATTTTTCGATGAACAATAAAAAATAAAAATTATATTGTCAACTGTATTTTTATTTCATGAATTTAAAGATATATATATATATATATGTTTTAAAAACGATTAAAAGAAAAATTAGTTAATTTATATTATTAATAATCCTATTATGGTCACATTAACCAATATAATTCTTTAATTTGATAATGAAAACTTTTTATACTTGAGAGAAAATTTTGTTTCTAAGAAAATGCATTATGCCAGGTTTTGGTGGGTCCAATTTTAAATTAAATTATGACAATTCTATGAATTTGATTCTATAAAATGGGTCAAATAATTAAAATAATAATAAATAATATTAATTAATAAACTCATGTTAATATTTGGACATTATGAATAGTAATCATAGTAAATATTATCCCCCTAATAAAAGAGGAAAGATATGGTTAAACCATGCTGAAAAGATTTAAAATCTATCAAACACTTATCGTTAACCTATTAGATGAGTGTTTTCTGAAAAATTATTTTTATATAGAGTTGGATAATTTATTTTAAAATATTATTTTGAATTTAGGAACCCAATATTGAATTTTTATAATATAACCTGAAAATTGAAATTACAAATGATAATGGTGTATGGATTTTAGTGTCATGGTTGGAAGATGATGTTCAATTTTAGCTTGCTAAAAGAGTCCAAAAAATATAAATTTATTATCATTTATCCAAAAAAATCATGGAAAAAATAATTCATTTATTAAAAGGAAATCAAATTTTACACTTAAATATTTTGATGACATGGGGAGATAAGAACATCAAAAGGTGAGTCTCATTGTTTATCGTTTCAAAGGTGAAGCTGATCAGTGGTGGTCGATGGTGAAAAATATCAAGCATTATGAAGAGATTGATGATCTTGATTGGTATGAATTCAAATGTATGTTTCATGAGAAATATAATCCTATGGTGGTTCATCTTAGGATGGAAAAAAAATCTTGGAATTGAGGGAGGAGGATGACTTAGTGGATTCTTAAGAAGAACAATTCAATCGACTTGAAAGGTACTCTCCAAATTTCATACGATATCTTGATAGTAAAATCAGATTTTTTTTATTTAGGGTAAAACCCAATGTATCTAAGGGTTGTAGCTTCACATTAGTTCAAATGTTATGAGAAACTTGTTCGATATGTGTAGAAGGTGGAAATTTTTTTTTTCGATGATAAATTTTTCTTTTAAGAGAAACATAATAAGAGGTCGGGTGGCAGAAAAAAGGGAAAGAAAACTTCAAAATAGTCAAATGGTAAGAATCTTAAATTTATTGATTTTGAAAATTTTTGTAAAAAGCACGTTGTGGAATGACTTTTCAATTCTGGTAAGTGCTATATATGTGGAAAAATTAGGCATAAGGATCGTAATTTTGCTGAAAACGATCAGGGTAATGGTAAGACGAAATCTGATATATTGTTAGTAATATGTTTTAAGTGTAATGAAATGGGACATTATGCAAATGAGTGTCCAACGAAGAACTCATCTGATGGAAAGCAGCCAGACTACAAGCAGAAAGTGGTGGTTAAATCCTTTTCAACTACTTCAATAGATGTGGGGCCATCGAATGAAGTAGTATTAGGTACACTGTTTGTTTATTCATATTATGCCAATGAGTTTTTTGATTCAGAGTCTACAAATTCTTTCATTTATAAGACATTTTCTAGTAAATTGGGAATTCCATCACAAGATATGAATCTTGAATATATTCTAAAAACACCGGGAGGAAATGTTGAGACAAAAATAAATTATATGAACCATCATATCCTTGTGTATGGAAATAATCTAACTGAAAACCTTATTGTTTTGCCTCTAGTCGAGTTTGATGTTATTTATGGTATGGATTGGATTTCCATTTATCATGCTAAGATTAAATTCAGAGATAAAGTGGTTTATTATCAGAAATAATTTTAGTTTGTGTACAAAAATGAACCCTTACATTTGATAACATATCAGGAGGCTAGGAAACTAGTAAAAGATGGAGATGAATGTTACCTTGCACATATTGTTGAAAATAAAGAAACTATTCAGGTTAATGATGTGCCTATAATAAATGAGTATCTGGAAGTTTTCCCTGATAAGTTTCCTTGTATAATACTAGACTGGGAAGGTGAATTACTAATGACTAAGTTCCTGATGTTATGAAAATTTCAAAACCCCCTTATCAAATGGCTCAAATTGAACCTTTGGAGTTAATGAATCAATTGTAGGAGTTATTAGATAAAGGTTTCATTTGACCTAGCACATGACCATTGGGTGCTCCTGTATTTTTTGTTCACAAGAAAGATGGATAAATGAGACTTTTCATTGATTATATAGCCTTGAATAACATCACTATTAATAACAAGTATAATTTTCCTCAAATCGATGATTTTTCTGATCAGTTCTAGGGAGCTCAGTATTTTTTAATGATTGACATTATATCAGGGTACCATCTGTCGAAAGTAAATTAAAGAAGGCATTCTGAAGACTGTTTTTTGAACTAGATATGGTCATTATGAATATCAAGTTATTTCATTGGGTTTAAACAATGTACCTTCTCTATTCATAGATCATATGAATATAATTCTCCATGATTTCTTGGATAAGTTTGTGGTGGTGCTCATTGATGAGATTTTGTATTTTTTCCAAAATTAAAGGGAATCATGAAAGTCATATAAGGGTTGTCTTGAAAACCCTAAATGAAAAAAAAACTATATGGTAAATTCAGAAAGTGTGAGTTTTGGTTACAAAAAATTTCATTCCTTGGTCACAATGTTTCAAAAAATGGAATAACTATTCATCCTTCTAAAAAAAGTTGTTGATGAATGTCCAAGACCCATAAATATACCTATATCCCTAGTTTTCTTGGTTTATAAGGTTATTATAGAAGGTTTGTTAAATATTTTTCCCAGTTATCGAGCCCACTGACTAAGTAATCTTGAAAAGGTGTTAAGATCATTTGGACAAAAGATTGTGATGATTGTTTTCAGGAATTGACAAGAATATTGGTCAATGATCTGGATTTGGCACTGCCTTAAAGAAATGGTGAGTTTGTTATCAACAGTGATGCTTCATTGAACGGACTTGGTATTATCCTAATAAAAAATGATCTGGTAATTGATTATGATTCACGTCAGTCGAAACCTCATGAGTTAAATTACCCAACTCATGATTTGGAATTAGCTGCTGTTGTTTTTACTTTAAGATTTCATAGGAATCATCTTAATGGAGTAAGATAGGAAATATATACTGACCACAAAATTTTTAAGTATATATTCACTCAGAAATAATTGAACATGTGGAAAACGAGATGTCTAGAATTAATTAAGTATTATGATTACACGATTTATTAACATCCAGGAAAGGAAAATAAAGTGGATGATGAATTGAGTCGAAAAGGTAATGATACATTAACTATTAAACATTTGTAACTATATCACTTTATTAAATATTTGATGAAAATTAGAATAGAAGTTGTTGGTGAAAGAAATTCCCTTAGGTTTTTTCAAGTTTCATTGAAATCATCTCTATCAGATAGAATTAAGAAAGGGAGTAAATTCAGAAGGGTATGTTTCATGAATTTAACATCGATAATGATTGTATTTTGAGACATGGAAAGAGATAATTCATGCCTTGTGATTCAAAGTTAAATAAATAGTTTTTAGGTGAATCTCGTAGTTCTCCATTTTCAGTTCAACCTGGAAGTATTAAGATTTACAGAGATCATCAGGAGTATTACTGGTGAGATAGAATGAAAAGAGATATTTCTGAAATTACTGTGAAGTGTTTCACTTGTCAACAGGATAAAGTATAGTGGTTGTTAACGAAAGGGATGATTCATTATTTACTAGTTCTAGAGTGGAAATGGGAAAATAAATCCCTGGAATTTGTTTAGGGATTACCAAAGACATCTTGAGGTAATAGTGCAATCTGGGTTATTATAGATCGACTGACTAAATCTTCTCATTTCTTTCCTATTCGAGATACATTGTCTCTAGATCAACTTTTTCAGTTGTATGTTAATAAGATAGCCAGGTTGTATTGAGTTCCCCTTTCCAATGTATCTGATCATGATCCTAGGATAACTTCTAACTTTTTAAAGGCCTTCAGAAGTCTTTGGGTACTGAATTAAATTTTAGTAAAGCTTTTCATCCTCAATCTGATGGGAAGTCAGAATGAACAATTCAAATATTGGAAGATATGAAATGTTCTTTCTCAATGGATAACCAATAAAGTTGGGATCAACATATTTTATTGGTTTAATTTTTTATAACAACAGTTTTCATTCTAGTATATAGATGTCTTCATTAGAAGTATTATATGAAAATCGGGGTTGAACTCTAGCTTTTTGGGATGAAGTATGTGAAAAAAATTTGATGGGAACATAATTTGTAGAAGAGATGGAAGAATAAGTTTAGTTGATTCTGAAGCACATAAGAATAGCTCAATGCAAGCAGAAACATTATGCGGATAACCGGATGAAGGATCTTTCTTTTGAGGTAAGTGATCATGTCATTCTCATTGTTTCTCCTTGGAAAAGTGTGATGCATTTTGGGAAGAAGGGAAAGTTGAGTCTGAGGTTCATTGGACCCTATGAAATCCTATAGAAATTTGGATTAGCTACCTACAGTGTAGATTTACTGCCATGTTTATCCTAGGTACACAATTTTTTTCATGTTTCAATGTTGAAAAGTATATTTCTGATCCATCTCATGTTTTGATCCTAGAGGTAGTTCAGTTGGAAGAGAATATCTCTTATAATAAACAACCAGTCCATATTCTTGATCAAAGAGAGAATGTGTTGTGGAAAAAGGTAGTTCATTATGTAATGATTTTGTGGAAAATCCATATGGGTGAAGAGAAAATATGGGAATTCGAAAATTCAATGAGGGATAAATACCTCCATTTATTTGACAAGTGGAGAGAGTTGTGGGGACATAATTCGCTAAAGGGGGAAAGGATGTAGCATCTGAGGTGAATAAATAATATGAAATTTAGACATTTATTAATATTTGTGAATTATATATAAATTTTAATTTAAAGGGGTTTATATATCAGATAGCATACTCAACACACAACAACAGATTTCCCCAAAATCTTACGTTTCACAGAACGTTGAGTTATACAGAAAAATAATATAATATTGTTTTTATTTTAAATAGTAATTAAAGCCTCACCATTGTAATGGAGGGAATGAATAGAACTAACTAAAATATGATTAAACATGTTTTTTAAATGTTTTAAAATTTATCTAATAAATTATAGAGGCTTAAAATAAGAAATAATCCAATTTTAAGCATAAATAATCAAATATTATATAACGAGTTGATTTACCACCTTTTAATGGAGAACCATTTTTAAATCTAGTTTTTATCACTTTTATAGTTTTTATTTAACAAAATAATATCCCTCTTCCGAATTGGGAAATCAAAATTTACATTGGATGAAATTTCGGTATTTTTATAATAATGTTCATTTTTTTAAAGAATATTGAAAAATACTGTATTTTAATTCAAAACTACATTTTTATTTAATTTATTTATATTGTTAAATTTTTTAAAATTGTTTTAAAAGTTAAATTAGATTATATTTTTACAATTTAATCAAATTTTTTCATTGGATTTAATATCACTTTTAAATAGGACATAAAAAAGTGTTAATATTTTGATAGTTATTATTTCTTAAAAACACGCTTTTTGTTTTGACAAAGAGAAATAATTTTAAATAAATTTCTCCCATTTGTGTGTATTGAATTAGAAAAAACTGATTCTGTATTTTTAGTTAGGTGGTTTAAATTTTGTAAATAGGTAACTTTTATTTTTAGGTATTATGAATATTTACTTCAGCAAATATATTATTTACCATGGTTAAAGGATAAAGCTGGTAAATAAGGGTAAACAAATATTATTATAATAATATTATATTACCCTAACCCGTTTCATAATCATTTTGGATGACACATTTCGGACCATGGGCATCCATGCATCGATTCTGGGACCCCATGGAGCCACTTGGGATTGATAATAACACTTTATATTAATTAATTTAATTTTAGGACAAAAATGACATAAAAAATATCTTTTAGTAAATAATTTTTTACATGGGGTTATATAAGTTATCTCTTTGACTATAAATATTAATTTGAAATCTAAAAAGAGTTCCTAAATCATCGTATTTTATTTATAATTTTTATACTTCAAATAAATAAAATTAATTATGACACAATGATGATGTAGTGATTACCTTATTAATGAATTATTTAAAAATTGAGATTATAAAATTTAAATAAATATCTAAAACCTATCCAATTCTTATTGGATGATTTTATTTATAATTCTATTCACCTTACCTTATAATTAAATATGTTTTTTTCCTTTTTAAACCGAAAGTCATTTTATTATAAAATAATACTTTCAAACATTTCTAAAGAGCCCATCCTCCCTCTTATAAAAGGATACCACTTCTAACCCATTACTCACACCTCTAAAGCCACTTGGATCGTCCAAAATCTACCCAATTAATCATCCAACATCTATCTCTTCCATATATAATCATTTCCTTAAGAATAAGGCACTTCAAGAAAGTCTTTTGGTTCAAACCAAAGTGAGTTACCCGATTTAAAGGTAACATCTTCCCTCAAGTTCCCTTCTTTTATTTTAATTATTGACTCCCTATGCTCTTCTTAATATTTTTTTACATAAAAAAACCATTATCCCTAATATACTAGGTTTTAGTTATGAGAATTATTCTAATTACACTTACACACACCTATGTCTAATGGGTAAAGAACATACTATTTCTGTGGACAGCGAACTAACGCCGCACGAAATGATAATTGGTCAATTATCTCCTACCGCCTCTTATGTTGGCCATTAAGATGGTAATGTACATATATGGGATATATATTATATTTATATTATCTTTATACTTCTGTATTTTTCATTTATATCATAAGTATATGGTTTCAATAATGGGTAAAATGTGATAATTTCATTTGAGGAAGTGCAGACTACCTCCCCCTCAAAGTGATATGACTCATTCATCCCATACATGGAACGTATAAAGGATAGAGTTAATGAAATTTTATATGATATTATACTGGAATTATAATATACCTATGTATCATTACGTTTTCATAGAATTAAATATGAAATAGAAATAAGAGTATCGTCCATGCGTTTGTACGACTTGTGTCTCCATTAACGGTGCATTTTATTTCTTATCTCCAAGTGTTATGTGCTGTTATAAATAATTATATATACAATATTTACATGATATATATTATCTCTAAATCATTAATAACATTTTGTAGATAATATACATTTGATCACATGGACTACATGTAATTATAAGAAGTTCATTTTTGACTAAAGTACCAAATATTGACAAAATGAGCGTTATTAACATAAATGATTATGTAATGTTTATAACACGGTAATAAGTTAAATAAAAGGAATAATAAACTTGAAAAAGTTTATGAAGAACCTATAAATTATCATTAGTTTATTATTCAGGAGATTAAAAAATGAACAAGTCATGTTGGACATGAGGTAAGGGAATTATTCTCAATCTCTTTTCATTGCGGCATATTTTGTTTTCTACATGACTTTATTTTATACGGTGTATAAACACCTTTGAATTTTCATTTCCTTCAAATGGAAACTTTTTCTATGTATCTTTTTACTAAATGACAAAGGGATTGTTTCTTTTTATCGTATATAGTGACAATGAGCTTTCCATCACTACGAGTGTTATTTGATATTTGGATTCCTTAACATGCCATAATGTTTTTTAAAAGGAAAATAATTACCATATACAATTTTATGTGTTTATTTTATAAATGGTTTTTATAATGGATTGGATATATCAATATATTTAAATGTTATATTGTTATTGAAATGTGGAAATTTTATCTTTCTTTTTTTTGTTTTATGTGTTATGAATATGTTATGGTTCTTGGGAATTGTTTATGTATATCGATGGTTTCATGATAATCCTAGGGCAGGAGAGCCCAAGTTATCTCTCCAATGAATTGGGTAACATGACAGAGGTAAATGTTAATGTTTCTCCAAATAGATTTAAGTAATATACTGTGATGGGTATTCCAAACATAACTCTCTATGTAGTTATGAAGGCTGCAATGTATGTATGTTATGTATGCCACAAGTAACCTTTATGATTGATGATTCCCATGTGTTATTAATAAATATTATGATTATGTGAGGTATGTTAAATATTGAAAATTATAATTTCATTGACTTTTAGGTATTAATGGACTAATGTTTTATTTATTTGTTTTATAAACCTTATTGAGATTTTTATGCTCATCCCTTGTTTTCGAAATATTTTTCACAAATCATAAAGATTAATAGGGTCAAGGTTGGGAACCAGAAAAATGAGATAGAGGTATTCCTTCCATTTGAGGAGAATATAACATGAATTTTTGACCAAAAAATGGACAATGTGATCATGTATTAACTCCCCCTTAAGAGATTTGATTCTTGGATGTCATTGGAGGGGAACACCATAATGGGAATTAAATGGTCGAGCCACATTTATTGTAGGAAACCGTTGTGAATGTGTACTTAATAAGTAGTTATTTACCATTTAGAGTAATCAATATTCATATGTTGAAGAATTATGATGAAATTTGAATTTTTTTTCATCTGTTATTGAGTTTTCTTGTGAGTATCACCTCGATATGGATATCGAAGATTGATGAGGAAGAATAAATTAACACAATGATTTTTTGACTATTCAAGATTATTGTGGGATTTGGATTATGGATTACTGATTGGATCTTCCCCCAAAACATCATGGTTTATATTAAGAGTCCCATGTTTATAATATTTGAAAGTATTAGTCAAATACATCAAATGTGATTGACAATGATGATGTTGAGTTCAGGGTGGATCGTTGTTCGATGAACATTCAGTGAATTTCCATGCTCAAAGAGAAAGGGTTCTGCGAGGGAAGAAAATGTCCTTTATTCATTTTATATGACTGTATGTATGTATGCATGAAGAAAAATTGGGGTTATAAGAAGACGTGTAGAATAATTTGTCCATTTTTTCATGTAGAACCTGTAGAGAAACATCTTGAGGATAAGAATTACATAGTGGGGGAGATTCCAACTCACAATTTTTTTCAGTAATTATGACTTTTTTTCATTAATATTATGTTTTTGGAGAAACACATATCTTGGGTGGAGCCTCATCTAGTTTCTGGATGGTTTTAGTGGGTTTTATAATCCTTAAATTGGGATCACAATTTGATGATGTGTAGGGGAAACCACATGATATTCTGTAAGGAAAAATACAGTTTGTTAAAGAGGGGTAGTTGTTGGAACATGACTGCATCATGGTTATAGATAACTATGAAACATTACCTCGATAATGATACAACATTTAATAGTAGAAAATATAATTTTTGAGTGGTTAACTAAAATTTTGCGGCTGATCTATGTGGTTTTCGTGGGAGGTTTGGTTCCTTGTATGTTGGGTTCATGGTTTGGTTAAATTTGCACATGGAATTAATTAGTAAAAAAGGATTTTAACCTAAAACATCCCTAACTCTCTAATTCGTTCTCCCACACATAGTAATCTCATTACTATGGAATCTATTTTATTTCTTAGAAAATTCCAATCCTTCAGAGATAAATTCTATTAGATCCAAGGGTATCAAATGAAGGCATTTCAATGTAACTTATCATTTATTCTCTATTCTTCATGATATTGATTTATCTTCTCTCTTCTCTATCATGAAAAATATAAATATAAACTATCATGACTAGATATAGGAATCTTGGCATAACCTAATGGGATTCATTTTATTTTTTATGAAAAGTAAGGTGATAAGCTGGTTTTCTCATGATCGTTCATAGATTTTTTAAGAACAATTTATTTCGTTGGGTCTCATTAGGTAAGTCAAATAAAATACAAGTCCCTGAAATGTCCATCTTAGATATTTTCTCTTGAATCCTTATGTGGGGGTATGGGCTTGGTTCTTGAGATCTTTGGAGTCTTATATTGATTCTAGTTGTGAAACATGATGTTGGTAATATATTACCATAAGGTAAAAAGTTCCTTACCATGTTATGATAATTCTATAATTTTTTTGATTATATTTTTGTGTATATGTGTCTGGCTCATTAGAAGAATATTGTAAAAATATTATTTTCCATGCCTGGGGGGTGTGATACCTCTTTTAATATGTCATTCTTCTTTGTGTGTGCATTTGTGTTTGTTTTTTTGTTCTGACACTTCCCTAACTGTGGATTGGGTATAAACATATATGTTTGTCTCATAGACTTCTTCTATCTGGTATCAGGGTGACTGGTGGGCCCTTTATGGTTGGGTTAATTTAGTAAATGGGGTCATGTTCATCCTTACACATTATGATTTAGGTGTGGTCTTTAATGATGGATGGTAGGACATGATGGGCTTTAGGCCTAACCTAAGACTGGAAGTAGGCGTGATAGCTTTATTGCATGATTGAAGGCATAATTGACATGTGTCCTTTTTTAATACATGTTTTGATCTTTTGGATCATTCTGATATACGTGGAAACAATATATAACTAAAAATCCTAAATGTAACCAAATCTACTGTGGTTTAGGTTAATGACTTCTTGTTTAGTGTAAAATGACAGGATAAAATATTTTTCTTCTTATGCTTTTACATTATTTTCATTTCATATGGTTTTATAAAAATGTTCCACTTATTCTGAGGATGCATTGGTGGTTTCATACTTGGTTTTTAATCACACTCTATAAGGGATTCTTAGATGTAATTTAAACTCCATTACCTATATTTTAATTTAGGGTAGTCTCCCTAATTATGGTAGTTTTACCAAAAGTGGAGTTTGGATTGGGTGATGTAGGGATGGATATTGATATCCTTTGTAGATATGAGTATTTTTTCACATTCTATTTATATAAATATTATTCTTGTGAGATTAAATGATGTGTTTTAGTTGGTTTTTTATTCCAATTAATTTTATTATGGGTTCATGTAATTATTTTATGTTCTCCCACGTTTTTTAGGTTAGTACTCTGATTATTACTCTTTATATTGTATACTCTTATTTTTATCTTCAATCAAGGTAATATTCATTACAAGGTGTCAACTAGTCCCTCATCACTGGTCAAAATCCTCTTGAAAATGAAAAGTAATGCATGAGGTCAGGTGACCCTCTATCTAAGACTTGGTGATTCGTGTTGTGTTGTTACAATTTAATATTCCATATAAAAAATGATTATTTGAAATATCAAACAATTCTCAAGGAATTTTAATACTAACAAATAACCCTTATGAATTTGGTAACTTTTGAATCGAAATATATCTAAAGTAAAAAAATGATATTGATCTTTAATCCTTATGAATTATATGAATATTAAAAAATATACTCATAAGTTAGTAATTACACTATATTGAATATTTTATGTTTCATAATTATAAATATATCCCATGAAATTAAATTTTTGAAAAATAACCCCTCAAAATAATTTCTGGCTTCTACTAAAGCAATTGAATCTCATGTATAAAAAAAATAACTATCTCCATAAACTAATTTAAAACCATAGTCATATATATATATATATCCTTCTATAACATAATTTACAATTATTCTACACATGTATAATAGTTATTTATTATTTATTTTAAATATCGAGTGTGATAAATCGTGATCATTCTGAACTTATATCGTAATAATAATTACATTCATTGTTCTTATTCAAAATATCATCATTAACATATCATATAAGATAATTAAACTACTTATTTAAAAATATTTATAATTTTATAATTTCATTATAGTGTATTCTTGAAAACAATACTAATAGATTAACTGGGGATGAGCATGTTTCTGTGATTTCAAACGAATATATGTTTTTATCACAATTAATGAGTTTATTATAAATGATACAATTAAAAAATAATTATTTTATTAATATATCATATATTATTATTACATAAGTTATAATATTTATCCATTATATTATTTAAAAAACATGTTCAACTGTTTGGTCTGACTGACCCAAACATAAATATTCCATAATTAATTGAATAGTATGGTTATAAAAGTGGTTTCTTTTTTGTATAATATCATTATTATATAAGAATACTTAAATTATTTAGATATTTATATGTTTTAATAATATTTCATTATATGTTAATAAAAAATAAACGAGATGAAAAATGTGAGATGTTACTTAGTCGTGGTAGTAGTTCGTATAAATGCTTGAAGGATGTTTTCATTTTTATTTCTAGGAAGATGGTAAAGGTGTATAATGGTTATTCCCAAAATATAAAAAAGATTAAGTATAGAAGAAATACTTTTGTCATCATATAATATTGGTAAAAATGAATTTGAAATGCATCGGACAAAATGAAATAACATTTGGGAAAAATTGGTACTTCCATTGAGAACAAGAGTTTTCCACGTATGAATCCATGGAATTTGAGGGATTAGGCTAACATATTTCAAAAAAACTATAGGAATTGAAAATTTATTTCAGTGTAATCAAAAAAGTAAAATTTTTAATAGGAAACCAAAATTTTGGAGCAACTAAGAATAGGTTTTTAGAGGCCTCTATTATAATTGGTGAGAATGAAATTTTGGTAAATACTTCATCCTAATATAATGAGATCACATGTTTTAGATGTTAAGAAGATTAAAAATGGAAAATAATTTATTGTAGATAATTTATTTTCAAGACAAGACTCTGATAAATAATTATAAACATCCTTTTCATATGTTTTTACATTGATTGTAACGACACGGAATTGAACTGCCACCCAAATAGTGGAAAACCTGTCGGGTATTACTACCTTAGGTGCATCTCCACAAATGCCAAAGGCTTCCGACTAGTAGTGAGGGTCAGATAGGTATAGTGGGGAGGCTATACAATCATGAAAGATAATAATGGCACTGGTCCGAGAAAAAATGTAAAACATGTAGCGAAAATAAAGGACTCACCAGACTCGAAGTAGACCCCGCATATCGGAATCATGTCCAATATCAATAAACAAATAAATAGTGGAAGTAATATATATATAAAAGGAAATGGAAGTAAATAGAACAACATGATAAACACCATTTGTAACTACTAAACAAACCAAGCATGCGTCTATAGAATGTCAATATATATAAAAAGCGGTGACAATGGATAACCTATTGTATCTAAAAAACCAGTAAGCGTACTGATACCGGAAAGAAAGAAAAAAAAGTAAACTCTAGCTAGGAAATACCTCTAGGTCCATACCCTCTCTATGCAACAACTAAAGGAATTCGACTCTTAAAGCTGACCTCTTTCCTACACATAAATCTATAAAGTCTAAACACATCCGAAAAGGCCCATGCAGGGTGTGAGATGAATCTTTGTAGGGTAGCACCAAGAGGTGCGTACCTAATGCATGTTTTTCATAAGGAATGTATTTATAAGGAAACTAGTAAGCAGTACGATTCACAAATAACACAAACTCCACTAGTGCTCAATAACCACTATGGAGTGTCACCTATATCTGCCAATACCAAAATCTCTATCTTGTTGCTCAGAACCATGTGCCCCCCTTACACCATGTGTCTCAAGTACCGACATCCTGAAGGCACGCCCAAGAAGTAGGACTCAGAGGAATAGTGATAATTGTCCTCAAATAAGTAACTGGAGGGAAATCGATGTCTTCCCTCTAATAAGTAACCGGGGGGATAGCAATGTCTGTCCTCAAATAACAGAGAGCCTATGCCCCCAACTTGATAGCCTCAATTCTATCCCTTGAAGGCCTCTTACCTTACACATGGCTTCATATGGAATGCACCCCCAAAAAAATAGTACCTAAACCACATCTAACGGGGCCTCAACCCACATGAGTGGTCAAAACCACCTCATCATAGAGTCTCTCGGTGTACACACTACTCAAAGTTCCAGGTGAGCAGTAATCACCAAAATAGTACCCAATCTACAACATCTCTGACACCTCGTGCCTCTGAAACCATGTCACTAAATTCTGATGGCCTTACCATCCATGTAACCCGGTCTATGCCCAGCCTGATAGTCACACTACCTCAAGTCGACATCCAAGATTCCCAATCCCATGGTCAAAACCACCCAATGTAACCCAGGCCAAGCCCAACCTCTGATCAGCATCACTCAAGAATATCTGACCCCTCCAAACACAACCCTAAGGGTTCCAGCATATGCATTGACACGTATCACATATATAACCACAACAAAATACCTTAAACATTCAAGACACACTAAACAGTTGAATTGCACTATCCAGGTGTTGTCTCGTACCGAAACTAAGATCATGAAAGCCTCTAACAATTCATAAAAATGTTTAATAAACTAAAATCCATAGTTTAAGACCATATAATTCAATTATAACCATTTTGGAATTCCTGACCAAAATGCCTTGATGAGAAATGACCCCTCGCCCGGCCTCTCTCAAGAAAAATGGAAAAGGGGAATACATAAAGGAATCCCATGGGTCTTATAATCAGTTTGATATGAAAAAGTAGATAAAACAGTGTCTCGCTCAAAATACCCAAAAACGTGATAAATTTTGCACCGAACAAATCATGCGAAAACCCGAATGAAGTTACGCACCACCTACCTAGGACTTATAGAAGTAGGAACGACTAATGTCGAGCTCCAATTAAAATTATATCTTCATAGATCTACATTTCCATCATACCTTGACAATTATACTTTTATGAAAACCGCTACGTGTGAGGAAAAGGATCAAAAACAAAACCGGGTGCGTAGATTCATCCTCACGGTTGCGATCTCGCACCCACCGACAGACTGAAGAACGGACTCCGAATGAAGATTCTAGGGAAGTGGATGTTTTTGGGTTTTTTGAGTGGAATTGTTCTGAAATTGGGGAAGAAGAAGAGGTTTTATGGAATAAGACATGACACTCTTTCATTTAAGTAAATAAAAATAAAAATACACAGCATGTATAAAGGACTACAAGCAATGTAGTTTCATTTTCTGTAATCCAACTTAAGAGAAGGTAGCCACACTGGTTGGGGGCTCCACATGGGTCGACACATGACTTGAACTCATCCGGTACATATAAAGGAGGATACATGTCATGTCAAGCAATACTACACATCGTGTAGTAGGAAATTCCTACACGGTCATCACACGATATGTACTCGATGATCACATGGCTGGTACACGCTTAATCCAAACACGATGTGTACTTTAGATTACACGACATGTAATATGGAAATTTCTAGAACTTCCCCTATTTTCCCAATTTTCTCAAAAACAAGTGATAAATTCAAACAAGGACAGGATTTTAACCCATTCCAAAAACCATGGTTCTTAAAATCTCGCCACCATAACATCGCTCATCCCTAACCTTTCAAATGAAACCCGGAGATGGCACCAAACATACCACCCCGATCAAAGTAACCTGGACAACCCAGTCCATAATGGTTCTAGAAAAATTCTTTAAGGGACTCCCCACTTTAGTAATTTCCTAACTCGGTATCAACTCTACAAAACCTGACAAGAAATGGGCTCACTAACCTGTTTCTAGACTTTTGGCCCTGTCATGACGCATCATCACCCCTTCCCCTCTTAGGTGATCTTGCGTCGTTTTTGACACCCAAATGTATCATGCACCGTACCGGTGTCTTCCTCCAAAATTTAATTAATCCCATGGATGCTAAAAAACCCTGATTTCTAGCACCTAACGTTACCCACATCCTCGATCACCTGATTCCTAAGACACCACATGTAACCCGCATCCTCGATGCCCCGATGCCCACATCACCTTATATAAATCGTATCCTCAATGCCCCTAATTCAAAGCATATCATACATATATATAAATATATCACACACCCGATATGACGCCAATCCCACTGACTGACATCTAGGTAGTCCATAAAAATCCCATGCACCTCGTGCACTCAAAACAGACATGCTCCAACAGGCCATACCAAAATAAAAACCAGAAAATCTCATTCACACTCATGGTGTACCTCTAATTGTTGTCATCTCTCAAGCCTTCTCAGCCTCTGGTAGCTCCACAACATGCACCTAGCCTAAAATATGACTGCCTGATGCCTAACCTCCCTGCAGTTCTGCTCCAGTCACCAGCCACTGACCACTCTGATGGGTCCCACTGTCTCTTTCACGTCCACTACGTGCAGCTAAAACTCGGCTATCCTCTCCTCATACTGAACCTGAACCAAATCTAGATGACATTGTCAGTCTTGGTCCCTGCCTATCGGCTATCTGAGAAGGCTTCTTTCAGAACCTCTCATGATTCTCAACCTTTCCACATGCCCGACACACCATTGGAGGCCTATCACACTGAGTCCGAACCTATCATTGTTTCCCACACCGAAAGAAAACCACTGCTGACCTTCTACGAGGTGGTCTAGCAGATTCCTTGGCATGAATTATCTGTTAGAACTCATCCCTTCCTCACATCATAATCTCTGAATCATCACCTAAAACAGTATCATGACCAACCTAGGTCATATCCCTCAGGTTTCCCTCCACTTGAAGTGCTTGATTCACCACCTCTAAAAATGAACCCAGCCTTAAAATGTTCTGTTAGATCGAAATGGCATGTCATAAGCCATCCTAGATGTGCCTCACCATTGTCGTGTCATCCCTTACCATACAAGGTGAAAAGTGAGACTGCTCAGTGAAAGTAGTTGCATAGTCCACAAAGGACAAGTCTCCCTACTGAAGGCTCAAGAACTCTCGAGCCCTCTATGCCCATAGTATCTCTTGGTAAAAGTGCTCAGAGAACCTATCCTCGAAGTCCTTCCATGTTATCCCTTTGTGCTTGAGAGCATGAACCTATACATCCCACAAGAACTTTTACAATCCTCACCATATATATCTATTCAGCTTGACCCTCTACGTTGGAGGCATCTCGAGCTTCTCAAAGATCATCTGCATGCTCTTTATCCAGTTCTCAACCGTCTATGGACCACCCACACCCTGAAAAAGCAGCAGGTGCGGTGACTGGGACTCCTGCATTAGATATACCGTAGATAGATATATACCTTGTGCACCTCTGTCGATCCCCTAAAAGACATATACCAAGCTATATCGGAGCTGCTCGTCGAGCCACGACCTGAATATAGCCAAACGCGGTTGTTTTCCTATATACACTGGATCCTGAACCTGATCCTATATCAGAGCCTATACCTACAACTCATGCTCTTCCTACACTGAATCCAAGACCTTTTCCTACACCTGATGCACTGTATCACCACCCTCCTAACTCTCCATTGATACGTATAATAGGAACCCGCTAAAAACCATAAATGGTTGGACATCCCACAAACATATATATATAAAACAATATATTCATGCAGATGGGAAAAGCAGTAAAAGGCAGTGCATAAATACTATCCTTACTCTCCCTCATCATAACTCATGCCCACATCATCCCGGCCTCATGGCCTCCTTACCCGCCTCTCAACAGATCTATGTAACAAAAGTACCTTAGGCCATGACCATCCTGACAACCAACATTTCCTAAAATCGACTACCGAGTCGCCCAATCATGATGATAAAAATAACATCAACCATAGTACCTACCTTCTCATACAAGAACCATTCCCAAATATACTGCCACATGCAATTCTACAAATATATAGATCATGACATATCATATTGAAATAAATAAGAATTTTCTTTTCAAGAATTTCACCTATTCACATTTTGAAAGAATATAAGGCATGGAAATTGATATTATTTTCATTGTATTATCACATCACAAAACATAAATGCAGTTATAAAATTGAAATACCCTAAAATGATCCTATAAAAATCCATGAAAATAACCTTGACATATCGGTCCAAGTTCCAATTCTCCCTTACTACACCTGGTTAACGGTTACATATCACAATCAATAACGTCACACACCAAGTGAGCCACTGAGGGGGAAATCATATAAACTATAATCTGAGCCAAAGAAAAGAAGAAATTCCCACCCAAGTAAACATGGTCCATCACTCATACATGGGGATGTAGGCACCCAATCAAAATCTAGAAACTCAATTCTAGTAACAATCAATCTCCAGTATACCATATCCAAAATAGTAAAACAAGTAGAAATAAAAAGAGAAGTCTCGATCTCCCTACTAGCCAGAAAAACATTACTACTAAATCCCTATCAAGAACTCCTCTAATACAACTATGTAAATACTTGGACCCGAACAGCCACCCGAACAATACTAAATGGGTTGAGTGTTACTACCTTAGGCACACCTCCCCAAATGCCAAAGGATGTCGACTAAAAGTGGGGGTCTGATAGTTATAGTGGGGAGGATATACCCACTTAGAGGATAATAATGGTACTGGTCTGAAAAATAATATAGAACATGAAGCGCAAATAAAGGACTCATCAGACTCGAACAAGTCTGACAGCCTTACGATCCACGTAACCCTAGCCACACTCAACCTGATAGTCACAAAACCTCAAGTCAACATCCATGATGCCCAATCCCATGGTCAGAACCACCCAGTGTAACCTGAGCCAAGCCCAACCTATGATCAGCATCACTCAAGAATATCTGTCCTTGCCCAGCCTAACCCCAAGGGTTCTAGCATATGCAATGGCACGTATCACATTTACAACCCATAATGAAATACTTTAAACATGGAAGACACACTAAAAAGTTGAATCTCACTAGCCAGGTGTGGTCCCATACCAGCCCTAAGATCTTGAAAGCCTCTAACAAGTCATATCAATTTTTAATAAACTAAACTCAATAGTTTAAAACCATAAAATTCAATTATATCCATTTTGGAGTTCCTCATCCAAATTGCCCCAATGAAAAACGACCCCTCTCCCAGCTTCACTCAAGAAAATTGGAAAAACGGAATAGGCAAAGGCATCCCATGGGTCTTATAATCAGGTTGATATACAAAAGTAGATAAAATAGTGTCTCTCTCAAAATACCTGAAAACGTGCCAAAGATAGTGCCACCCAAAAGTATACAAAAACGTGAAAGAAGGTATGTACCACCAACCTGAGACTCGTAGATGTAGGCACGTCTGATATCGAGCTCCAATTTGAAGTTGTACATCATATATATATATATATATATGTTTCTGTCAAACCTCAACAATTATACTCCGAAGGAAACTGCGACATGTGAGGAAAAGGATCAAGAATGAAATATGGTGTGTCAGTTTAGCCTCATTGTTGGGATCCCACATCCACCAACGGATTGAGGAATGGACTCTAAATGAAGATTCTAGTTCAAGGGATGTTCTCTAGGTTTTTGGAGCAGAACTGTTCCGATGTTAGCGAAGAAGAAGAGGTTTTCTATAATAAGATGTGACGCCCTTTCATTTGATAGATAAAAAATAACAATACATGGCATGTATAAAAGACTACATGTCATTTAGTTGTGTTTTGCGTACTCTGAGTTAAGCAGAGGTAGCCACACGGCTTGGACCCTCAACATGGGTCAACACACAGATTGAACTCAGTCGATACGCAGAAAGGAGGATACACAGCATGTCGAGCAATACTACATGCTGTGAAGTAGGAAATTCCTACATGGTCATCAAACGAAATGTACTCAATGAGCACACAGTCGGGACATGCATAACATGTACATAGCGTGTACTTCATAGAACATGGTGTGTAATCAAGAAATTTCCAGAACTTCCCATATTTTCCCAGTTTTCTCAGAAACAAGTCAAAAATTCAAACAGGGTCAGGATTTTGACCCGTCCTAAAAAATCGGGTTCTTACATTGACCCCTTTGGTAAACCCATTTTTTCATTTTGGATTTTACCATTATAACTAGTTTTTCCAGAAGTACTTGATTTTATATACCAAAAAATAAAATTTTCATTATTAAATAATAAATACATGTTAATTAAAAATTTTATATCAATATTAATATATTCACTTTATGAATGTGATAAAAATTAATTTTAAATTTATAAATTAATAATTTATTAAAAGAGGTCTTATATAATTATGTTAAATTCGTTCTAAAATATCAAACATAGGATCGTAAACTAAAATTAATTTTTTCACTTTTAATTTATCTTATAAAATAAATATTTTTTTAGAAATATTCTTAGTAAATATTTAATTAAAAATTAAAAATTAAATTTTTTTTAAAAATAATGTTATTTGTAAAAACAATATTTGTCACTATTCACCTAAAAATATTTGTTTTCAATAAAAAACAAAAAAATTTGTATTAAGTTAATATTATCTCAATTAATATTGAAATTATTCCCATTTGTTATAATTCATGTTCTAAAATTTTGTAACATAACCATTAAATAAATTCATAAAATTTAATGAAACAATAATTTTATAAGTAAATAATGAATAAAATGATAGTTATTATTATTCTTACATTCTATAAGAAAATTATAAAAATAGAATAAATAAATCTATATTATAATTAATTGAAATAATTATTAAACAATACTATATTTTTTTCTTTAACAAAATTAAAATCGTATAAAAAAATTAGTAAATTCATTTGTATACCGAAAATAAAGAAATTAAATTTGTATAAAATAATATATATATATATATATATCATAATTCTGTAATTGTTGTTCATAACTGTTAATTGAAAGTATTAGGATGGAAAATCATATTTTATTTTAACATATTACAATATTTTAGTTCAATGTTTCATACAAACAATGTTATTAACATAATATTTATTTAAGGAAAAATTTTTAGTTAATTTTCTGCTGGCTACAACCTCACTTGGAAGATTAATACTTTATAAAAATTTCATTACAATATAAAATATTGAAATATCTTTATGAATAGATGGATACAAAGGAACAAGACTTGAATTATACATTTTCTAAGTGTCTTAAACTGGAAAATACCATGAATATGATGAGGGAAAATTATGACACGTTTTGGATGTTCAATACGAGGTATTAGAATATATTATAAAAACTATTGCAAAGAAGAAGGTAAAAGTAATTTCAAATTATTCAAATTATTTTAAATCTTTTTTATCTAATAATAAATGTTCTAATATCGAAAATGGACTTATATAGATTAAATAAAATCATGAAAACATCACTCTTATATCAAAGATATTTTGATACAAGTTGATAAGAGTTTTTTCCCCAAGATAGATGCATAAAAAAAGTCAGAATCAGATTAATTAATATGATGTTTTTAACAAATCGGACAATAAAATTTTTTAAACATAGAACCATAAGGGTTGTTGTTTGTGTTTTGGAACATTTGGGTATAAATAATAGAATTGAGGGAATATCATTTTAAATCTATGGAATTAGCATTAATATAATATAATATATTATGGAAATAAAATAATTAAATCTATAAGGTAGGGTAATTGAATTAGGATAAATAAGTTTTCATCTATAAAATTAAGAATTCTATCTACTTAAAGAATTTAAATAAAATTACAAAATATTTCGAATAAGTGATTAACAAGATCAAATTTTTGAAGAATATACAGAATCTCTAAAAAGAAAAACTCTATAGATAGTAAGATTTAATAAAAATAAAATATGATAATGGAATCCTAATCATTATATTTAATGTGGTTCTTATAAAAAAAGTGATTAAAAAGAAATAATAATAAATTTCAGGTGTTAAAATATTCAAATCAAGGTAAGGAGGATTTAGAGTTCATGTAAGGCTATAACAATTTGATAAACGGTGATATCCTGAGATGTTGGGTGGGAGATGCCAGAATATTTCCCATATTGGAAATAATTGTTTGTTTATTCTAACTACACAAGAATAAAATATAAATAAAATTAGGGGAACACTGAAGGAGTCATGTACATTTATTGAACATGGTAATTAGGAGTTTCCATATTAGGAAATGGTTGAAATTTTTAAAACAACCATCCTTTCTTTTTGGATATCTAATAATAAAATTTGGGATAATGTGATGATTTTTCCCAATACTGACGATGGATAAAATAATGGATTTTAGTGTAGTTGAAACATTATACCTTTTTTCACTCACTATAGATCAAGGAAGTCATCTTTTATTCCATTTTCTATTTATTTTCATTAATGTGCATGTAATTGATGGAGTTATACTAAGGGTGATCTAGATGAGTGTTGTAAGTATTGTATAATAAGAGAATTCACCCCTAATGGAGTGACTAATAATTCAAGTAAATATCTTAAAGTAGTATCCACCAATATAATGATTAATGAAGGGAATACCATGAGTGGGAGATTATATCAGAAAACATAAAGATGAAAATAATTATTATAGATTTATAATTTTTATTAGTTCTAAAATATTAGGTATGATAGTTACATGTTTCTATTTCTTTTTAATGTTTAAAAAATATAGTTCTTGATGAAGAGTTCATGATAATCTCAAATGAGGAATAGATTTCCTTGAACATTAATATTATGATGTATTTTTTGAGGTTGAGTAAATAAAATTAGTTTATTGATATTTTTTAAGTATCCCATAGAAAGAGATTAAATATGATTTTGTATAATATGTTGGAATTTTTTTATAATTATTTGATCCAGAGATTAATTACTCTTTTTTATGTTTATCAATGCTCATTGAAATATATATTTAACTAATTTATGATTCACATCTAAGCATGGTGTGATATCATCCTTATCATAAGGTAATTAGGATGTATCATTCCATAAAGATGAGAAGATGGTTTTTCATATTTATAAATGAAAAATGAATATCATGTGAGATTAACTTCCATTAATAATTAAGGTTTTTATTTTTTTCAATAAGGGGGAAAATAATTACATTTAATTTACGATGGAATTAGAAGTAAAAATAAAATAAAAATCGGAGGATTGAAGAACCCAAATGTATCAATTGAAATGAAGTTGTTTTTTTTTAAACATGGTTGTGTGAAAGAAAGAAAATGTGGTTTAAACATGGGTAATGATTGTAAGGATAATAAACATAAAATATCTATTATATATATATATATATGGGAAATAGTGACAATATTTCTTCTATAACAAATGGATAAAAAAAGAAGGGAAAATGAAGCTCTTATTTTGGAATACCAAGATGGAATGATTTATGAAATCATTCATTTAAAATGAAATTATTTATGAACTAATACTCATGTTTATGTAATGTTTTGGTGAGGAAATGTACTATCAATATCAAGTTTGTTATGATGATTGAAGAGTGGTAAATTAAACAACAATTATTTAATTTTTATTTAAGATTAATGGTTACCTTATTGGTTGAGAAACCATCATTGGATAATTAATCATGAAGTAGATTATGTTTTCTAAACAATATCCTTTGGATAGTGATTATAAGTGTTGGAAGATTCCGTGAATTATTTGGGGAATGTTATAGGTAGTTTTTCTAATAATTTTGTATTTATACATAAGATATTTGTTTTGGATCTGAACTGATGAAATTTAAAAGGCATATAAATTTCATGTATATGTAAGATTCACTCCTAAACATACATCAGATAATATTTTTGTTCAAGGAATATTATTGTAAAATATAAGAAATGCACATGACATTTCTCTGAGCCAAGTTAGAAAATTGAAAAATGAAAATTTATAGATTGATATGTACAATGTGAAATATCATATATATGAGCCATTATAAAATGGGATAAAAGAAATGTGCACTGCAATAATTATCCTACTGTTTTTTGATAAATAAATTGTTTATAAGAATATGTATTATTATTGTTACTCTCATAATATATATGTAAGACGATGTTAGAGATATTTTTATAAATAAAAACTTCACAAGAGAATTATGATTCATATTGAAGTTCCATAATGGATATGTAGATAAACTAGGGAAAAGAAGAACATGTTATGGAAAACCATTGAGGAGAATAACATGAAATTGTTTTTTAAGAAAAAATAATAATCCACAAAACAAGGAGAATAACTATTTGAAATCTACATTAAGAAAGTGTTTTAAAGAGAGCATCATATAATGTCAAAGGAGTCCCAATCAGGTTGGTGTTTCTATGAATCATGAAGGTATTGAGGTTTCTTGTGAATTTTATGGAGTATTCAATGAATAATATCCCGAAACTCATAGAATATGTAAATATGTATATTTAATAGGATTTTAATTATATCTAACTGAGAAAAAATAATGAATTTTAATGACCAACATAAAAATGAAAATATCTATCTATACAGAAATAAGGGAGAGTTTCTATATTTATAATATGGAAATTATTAGTAATGATATTTTAAGAATTAAAATTTAAGATAATGATATTACAAAAGGTATGTATATAACTGATACTTCTGAAATTGAATTGTTTTTTTTGTTGAGGAGAGAAGTTCACCAAAACTAGGAAGGAAACCTATGAATCAAGGAAGAATAAATAGAAATATGTGAAAACATACCCTACGATACCCAACACAGTAGTATATGATTGAGAATCATTAGTAATACATTAAGAACATATATTAGTCCTTATTATATATTATAATAAGAATTTGATGGTGGATTTAAAAAAGAATAAGGTTGACTCACTACTACACCAGAAAATTGAGGGGGTTGAAGTATTGTTTTTGGCTTTATTGGATGAATACCTTAAATAAAAATTATTAGCTAATATAAATAACCATTACATAAAAAACTCAATAACTTTTAGGATAATGATAGAAATCTCAAGAGTTTTTATAAATAACCTATTAGCAGAAAGCATTGGCTTTTTAGGATACAACCATATAATATATTAAAAAGTGATTATTCATAATGGGAGATAGTTTATATTTTACTAATTTTGTGTTTATATGTGAAAATGGGTATATCAAAATTGACCCAAACATAGTGAAGAGTAGTTACTTACAAATGGATAAAATGTTTAATGAAATATCATGTGTTTTTTCTTCATTTGCTTTAATATGGGAACATGTCTGTCATTAAGGAATTAAATGATTAAGACATTCAATAACCAAAGAGGCTGATTTAATATGATGTAAATAAAAAACAATCATTGAGCCTCTACCCTTAATGATACATTGACACACTTAGGAACATCATACTACATCCTTATAAAAATATATAGGTCTTTTAATCTCCCCCTTTGGGTTTGTTGTTAACCACTAAAAACTCACATCAAACAACGTCAAATCATATAATTTCTCAAAGATAGATTTATTAAAACCACACTAATAGATAAATTGATTATTAAAAAAAAATTTATCCCTTATTGAAAATAAAATTATGGTCATTTGACTTTGAGGATCTTTGATGTGGAGTTATTTCAATATAATTTTGGCAATTTATTTTTTATTTCATAAAAAATGTATTTTCTCAGATGATTATTGAATATTACTCAATTTGTGGTTTTTTGTTAAAATTCATTGAATACAATCATTAATGTGATAAAAAAATTTAAATGTAAAAATGTTACTATATATTTCATACATTTTGAGACCATGTGTGTTTTGGGTATATTTTATGGATCCCTTTTTTGTATTACATTTTTGAAAGTGAATTTTAATCTATTTAGGTATCTAATTTATTCATATATGGAATTTATTTTAATATAAATATATATTGTTTTCAATCCATTTTTTATTTTATATTAGTTTTTAAATTAATTTATTTCACTCAAGATGAATTATGAGTATAATAGAATCCATGAAAAGGAATTTTCTATTTATATTGACTCAGCCAAATTGCTATGTAAAAAAATTTCCACATTGGTATTTCCAAAATACCCTAACCTAGAAAATATTCCAAATAGTTACTATCATAGACAATTCTAGGGGAACCCATGTATTCAAATTTATTTCTTATTCACTTAACCAAATTCCAACTTAACTAAATTCCTATGAGGAAAATAGATTGCTGGATTTCACCCATATAACTAAAGATTAATTTCAGCCTTCAAAGACTAGGTTGAAGATGATGAAATTTGGATACTGACCAACTGATAGGCCAAATTAAATAAACTGACTAAGCTCACCATTTGTGGAAGAACACACAGTGATGAAACTATAGTTGATTACTTAACTTGGGTTTTTTAAATCAAGTGTGCCTCCACAGAGATCAAACATTCTCGTATAAATACATATAGAGTTGGTGTACATTATCAAAAACATCAAATTAAAGAATATGATTGATCCTGTTAATCGATATGGACCCACTAAATGAAAGTAAGACAACTAATTATTTTAAGAGAAACATAGATTCATGAGGGTTTAAAGAAGATTATGGATGGTCTATTTACTCTATCCAAGGATAGGATTTTGATGATTTTTTTTGAGAGATGCCACATGAGTTTCATCGATGATGATTTTTCCACATGTCTTGAGATTCATTTTTTTTCTTGTGATTAATTTTCTTTATGTCTCATTTATATGCTAAATTGGGAATATGATTTAGACCAAAAAATTGGTTTTTATTTGCTTTTAAAGCCGCATGAGTATGATGTTTTGTTTTAAATCCTATTAAAGGGGATGGTGAGTGTATGATTATTGGGATGATTTTTATGATGGTACGTCTTTTCATATCATGATAAATGTGGTTTAAGTAACTATAATATGATCACATTGGGTGATTGAAAAAATTCATATTGAAATTATTTTTATGCCTCCTGAAATGAAATGAATAGATTCGGTGCTATCTTTTTTGTCAAATCATCGGTCTAATAATTTGAGTTTTGGATTGAGGAGTGAATACTTTTTTGGAAATTTTGGGTACAAGGAAGGATTAAAATTAATTATTTACAAATGATATGTCTTGTACTTGGTGATTTTTTTATACATAAGAAAGATAAATATTCCATTACTATTTTTTAGATTAGGGAGCTATGAAAATATAAAAATATGGAACTTAAATAAGATAGAGAAAAAACATGGCCACTAAGATTTTGGAAATATAAATACAATATTTTTTCATTAACACTTTTAATATGAAATATAAATTTAAAAAAAAATTCTTGATCATTTAATACCCCTGCACATTTGGGTGAGGTAATTATGGGTATTTGAAAATATTTCAGAGATAATGACTTAAGGATAGAGATCAATTCTCTTATTTTGCAATCATGAAAAGGAAGTGGTGTCTAGAGTATAAGAACCTTGCAAAAAAGAAATTTCGGTCTGGCTAGAAATTTTTATGGAGATAAATTCTTCCAATGGAGGTATAATAGATGTAGGAAATCATAAATGTAGATTCATAAAATTCTGGGAACAAAAAGAAATCAACTTTGACAAATAATATTTTTAATGTCTTGTATAGATTATTCTCTTAAAAATCTAGATGAAATTGTTGGAAAAAAATTATTTGATTTTGTGTAACTAAAAAAATTAGATTAATTTTAATAAAAATAACTGAATTGTTTTAAGTTCATTATTATGTAAATTCATGGATTTTTATCTTCTTTATTATTTTATTTATTTCCCATTTGATACTTTTAAATCAATGTATCAGTAGATGAAGTTTGAGTTCATTTAATTTTAGGTTTCTTGAAATGAAATCCATATTCACTTTAAATCGACATATTAGAAGGAGTATATATATAATTTCATAGTGTTTCATCATTTTCTAGTGTAATCATACTTTTTATTTCATTTTGAGCATCATTTTTCAATACTTCATTAACTGATTGGAGAAGATTAAAAAATTTATTATCCTAATAACTTAAGATAATGTGCTTCAATTAGAAAAGAAATATGTTCTTACTTATCCAATAAGAATTATTTTTTTCATGAGTACTCAACATAAAAGTCAGTCCTAGAAAGATTTCAATGTGAAATACATTTTTTACATCACTTCTGGAACCTATGAGTATAATTTTAATAATGAAAAAAATGATCTTCAATCAATTCAAACTATCTAATTTCTCCAAAAATCAATGGATTTATATATTTATAATATTTTTTTATTCTCACTATCGATGTTTCGTCTTGTCATCTTCTAATCATATAATTTCACATTTTCTCTTATAAATTTTCTCCTCATTTAATTTTTCTTATATTTTTTGGTTAGACACACAATTAATAATTCTATGTGGTTCAACACCTTATCTCCATATTACTAGATGTCAGTAGGTTTACTTATAATTAAATTTTCATTTGTTAAAAAAAACTATATCAATGACCTCCTTAATCAACACACTCAATTATTCCCCTATTTTAGAGAATTCCATAATTTCATTCATAGTAAAAATTCGTAATACTTCGGTATCATTCTACCCTTTAACAAGAGATACTCAAAAATTATGGGTGACTCTAATACGACTCAAGGGATGTGGAATGAATGAAAATATTTTCTCATCCTAACCCCTTGATATTTTCCCATGGGCATAACCTCTGTGAAAATATCAGTTGCTTAATCCCTTATAATGATAAACTAATACCTCTATTTTTTACCTTCTCATTGATGTAACTATTTATAATGGAATTATTTTGATGTAGAGTGATGAAAAATATTCATGGGAAAATTAATTCCATTTTTTTATCATATAAAATTCTCAATGGCTCCTCAATTATTTCATTCAATTCATCTAATTTCTCTCCATCCAGATCATCTTTGTATAAAAATATGTTACATCCAAATACTCATCTTGGGTAGTGTTATTTCAAAAATATTTTACCAAAAAATAATATAAAATTGTGAAATACCCAAAAATTTTATTATCATTAGCCATTATGATACCTTTAATATTTTCAATCCAATTCGGTAGGTTGATTTCTTTAATGATAACATTCACCTTGAATATATTATCCATATTATCCCATAATTCTATAGAAATTTTGAGTCCCATAAATATTTAAAAATATTATTTTAGATATATATATAAAAATTTCATTCCTTTATTTTTCATAAACCTCTAGAAAAATATTAATGGATAATTTCATGGGATAATCTCCCTTAAGTGGTGTAAACTGCATTATTGGAAAATAAACGATGTCGAACACAAATATTTTGGAATATGTTTGTTTAAATAAATACATTTTCAATATCTAACTCCTCATGTAACAATAAACTAAAATATTCCATGATACATTTATTATTAAGAATATCACCTATAGTATATTAAAATATATTAACCAACTAAAAATGCTAACAATTATAGGATATAAAATTAGTATGATTCAATATATAAAATTATTTTCCATTCTCAAATAATATTTTACCACGTTGATCGATTAAAATGGATCACTTCTAAAATATTATATTTATTATATAGAATATTTCAATGAATTAAGTAACATATTAACATCATTAAGTTCAGAATTTGTATGAGATTGTACAAATAACAGTTAATGTTTAAACATGTCATTTCTCAATAAATGTAGTTTTCTTTATATTATATTTTAAATGATAAATTTATAAATTTTATATTATTTTAAAATTTTACTTCATTTTTCAATTCCTCTTATCAATATTTGTTTCAGAAATTTTTTTGGGATTTTTTAAAAAGGTTTTATTTTTAGGTGATTAGTGAAAAATATATTTTTTTACAAATAACATGTCATTTATGAAATTATTTTTATATAATTATGAATTGTAAATGGAATAAACATTTTTGTAAGGGTATGAATTTTATAAATTTTGGTTTTATCTTATAATACCATGTTTAAATTTTTAAAACCCAAATAATATTTTTGATGGAAAATATATATTTAAAACACTTTATATTAAATATGTTAAAATGAATTTTAATCTCTTTTAAAAAGTAAAATGATAAAATATAATACAAATATGAAACCATTATACCCTATTATTTAATATGGCTCAAAATATTTTCAAGCATAAAGGATTAATTTCTTTGGTATAAACTTTTTACCATGACAAAAACTGAAAGTGTTAAAAGAAGGTAAATTAAGTGGGGAAGACCAAAAAAATATTTAAAACATGTCTGGGAGTGGATGGTTTGGGACTTTATTGACATTATACTATAACATATCAATTTTTTACGAATTTTGGAGCTATCATCCATGTGATTAACTTCCCATTATTAAATTTTTTTCATTACATTAAAAATAAATATCTCATTTCACATATAAAAGGGACACTTACCTCCTCACATTCCATCACATCACAACCCACTTATTTCAGATAGAAATATTCCCACCACTCTATTAAATATTAATAAAAAACCTTAATTATTTTCACTTTTTATAAAACACCATCCCTCAAAGGCTTAACACCCATTCAAAATGAGGTAATCTAAGAAGTGAGGTAAAAATTTCATTCCAATACTTTGTAATTTATAATTCCTTATGTGCATTTATTCTTCATAAAATTATATTACACCATTTCAAAATGATATTATTGGTGTAATTAATATTCTATTTTGTAATTATAATTATGGTATGGGAATTAACCACCCTTCCCTTTCTATTAAAAAAGGACACTGACATTTTAATGTTGTTTGGAGTGTCACCACCATGAAACATTGTGTTTTGTATTCCTCAATAACAATAAAATACTGGTAATAATATTTAATTTAATATAAAAGTATAATATTTGTGAAATATTATATATTCTTAAATTATAAACCGTATTACTCATTTTTCTTGTTATATAGAAAATGAAATCATCATCCACACATGCATGTGAACTGTCACCTATATAGAATGACTGATTTCCATTTCTTATTTCATCCTAGATTTACATGGATGTTCATGGGAATGAGTTTCTTATAAAAATATAATATTGATAAAATTATTAATGTTTTATAAATACAAATTCAACAACCTATTAAAAATATGAGAAAGAAAAATATGTTGTAAATTCAACCATCCAAAAATTTATTCTAAAAGAAAAAATAGATATCTTCTTCTTATTTAATAACATTTTATATGTTATCCTATTCTACTAATTACAGCCAATTTTGATATATTACACTAAAAAACTGTAAATAAAATCATTATGATTATAGTATAATGATATTAAACTACATCACATCAGAATCATCCAATAATTATGGTACGTTCTTGTTTGGTGTGGTTTAATAAAATACTAAAAAAATTACAAATTTATTTAATGGATAACTAATGGAATTTAATTCCTAGTAATATATGATATAAATAAGTCAATAGTGATTTTTTCTATAACATTAATATAATAATTTAACTCAGTAGTTAATAAATAACCCTTCGATTGCTAAGAATCATCTAAAGATGCCCATTTCCAAATTCATATCTAACTATTATTCCCATAATCCATATTGAATGAAATTGTAATATTATAAAATATTAAGAAGAATTAATTTGATTTCCTTTTATTATCTAGGAATGATGATATCTGGGACAAGAATGAGTAATAACAAATCTATTATGAAACAAGTTCAACATGACTAAGATTACTCACACACAATATGGAAAGTAAATAATAACTAATTAATATAGATTTGGGTAAAATGGTAAATGATTTATATAAAATTTTATAGACATGATTAATTTTTTGAAATAGTTTATTATGATGGTTATGATTTTTATACATGATGTTATAGTGCAGTCAACTAAGAGGAAATTCCACATAAGGGTTTTGCATCCCAACATTAATTTGTTGAGACATATTTCTTATTGTGCTCTGTGACATATTTGGTATAGTGTTATTACTTACTAATTAATTTATTTTACCGTTTCATACAATTAATGTTGTTTAAAAATCCAATCATTTTCTTTCTTTAAAGGGATTTTGATTCAAATGATTCCAAGGTCATAAGGTTCCTTATTAATTCTACTACTTTTGTTGCGTTAAAATTCTTTTTCTAAAACATCCTTCATCTCATATTTATTTACTCAACGTCATGTGTATAATTTAGATTCCACTATGAAGGAACATTAATATTAGATAATAATATCTTACATTTATGAATTTCTTTCTCAAATGGTGTATCATCATTAAGAATAATTATCATCTTATTCAACAATGTTTTCTATCCCATATCCTTGTTTTTCCTTCTCATAAATCTTCTTAATTTATATCGGAAACCCAAATTATGTCTTATATTATGTAAACAAAATATTTAACATCTAATTTTTTGGAAAATATACTCTAATAACTATTTTTATAATTTGTGTTTCCAATAAAGATATTTCAAAATATTAAAAAATATTCTGTCCTTTAAAAATATAATTATTTATGTTATATGCAATATATATATATAACCATTAATACAATAATGGTATCTATTATTCAATTTTAATTTCCAAAAAATGGGGTTTTCCCATGTGTTTACATCATATTTTAAAACATTATTTATTTTTCAAGGTTTATTATTGAAGATTGTTTTTTAAAAGATATTGTTTCCTAAATAACTTGAAAAGATTTTTTTGAAATATTTATATCAATTTCAATGTTACAATATTTATGATTTATTTTAAGAGTAATAAATTTTAAAATTCATTTAATTAACTTTTTAAAAAATGACTTTTTAATTTTACCTATAACTTTATATTTTACAATAATGATAAAAAAATTATACAAAATCCCTTTAATGGTTTTGACCTTTCACAATTTTTTTATTAAGGGATAGAAATATAATAAGAAACCCATTAGAAATTAAATATAGGGCTTGATGTAATGCAATCCAAGAGCAACCTCCCTCTTCAACATCCCGTTTTATAGAAATATTTGTATTCTCTATTTTCATGTATAATAATATCATGATATAAATTCACATGTATACCCTTTTGATAGGGATAAATCCACCAATACGCCGTTTGTCTTGGGATAAATCTATTAATATACCGTTTATTATGAGGCAAATTATTTTTTGTACCTTATTTCCAAAGATAAATCCTCTCATCTAACATACATGGGAATTTACCTATGATTAATGTCTTGGAAGGGAGCCCTGACATATGATTTCTATTCTTATTTTTATTCCACACACTTATTTTATAATATTGCACCTACGATTATGTTATTTGACACATATTTAATGTCATATGATTTTACAGTCTTTCTTTGGGGTATATGTTTGTACATTTAAAATTAAATGTATGTATATCATGTCTTCTGGACAATACATATTATAAAATATTCTTTTATTAATATATTTCTCACAATATCGTATTTCCAAGTATGATTATGATCAAACCCTTGATGGAATGTTGATACATTTACCCTCACGATTAATTTGATCTCTCAAATTTCTTATATTTACCTTCTCTATGTTATGAATGTGTGTTTAACATATGAGAAGTCTGAAAGTCCTCCTACTTCAGTTTGATTTTTTTAAAATAATCACATGTGTTACTTATATATAAATTCCTCAAATACACATAACATTTGGTTCACCAGTTTGTGAGACTATTTTTCATATGAAATGATTATTCTTATAAAATAATAAAATAAAATTGTATGATTATCTTGGGTCACTATAGTTGGAATTAGGGTAGGTTATTGTTATTTTCTAGAATTAGTTTAGTTATATTGGGGGAATAGGATGAGATAAAATTTGGAAAACCCATAGGGGAAAGACTAAGTGATAAGTTTATGTATAAGATAACACTCTAAAGTTTTGGTAAAGTAATTATTTATGATTCTTCTTTTTAATTTTTCCTTTTGTGGATTCTCGAAAATGGATGCAGTTTTGGAATAGATGAACGTATGGGTAGTCAGTCAAAAAAAATATTTTTATCGTAGTAACTCAATATTCACTCTTGTGTGAAATGAGTGGGCCTGAGTCTCAACAAATTGCTTGACACTCTAGGGGTATATTCTTTGGACAATAATATTATATTTAAAACCCATTATGAAGGGTTTATTATGTTAGAAATGAAGTGACATTAAATTATATTACCCTTCATAAATAAAACTATAATAAAAAATTGATATATAAGTTGAACTAAATGGTAAGGCATTGATTGATTAGATTATAATTTTTTAGTATAATTTTTTTACATGTAAATTTCCTAAAATAATTCTCTTATAGTGTTAGTTCTTAATCACTACAGAGAAAAACATATCGGTTTTATAAATTTTTGGAGTGAGGATAATATATGCTAATAATGGACGTGATGGATAATATATCATTTTACCAAATGAGCAACCATATGATATTAAAGTTAGTGTGGAAAATATTGCAGTAATGATCACCCAAATATCATGAGTTGTGATAAAAAAAACATGGTTCTTTTCAAACATTTAAACACATAATTGAACTTAAGGATGTATTTCAGAAGAGGATCTGGTGGAGAATATATTAAAGGAAATAAGATTAAACATCAAATATTTCAAAAATATGTCATGAATTACCCAAGGGAATGTATCATAGGAACAAGAAAGTGTTTCAAGTGTGTAACAATTCTCCATGTAAATTATGATTTTCCACTTGGGAAAACTAATATTATCATCGAAATTGAGGTGAAGAATGCATAATTCCATAAATGTCTGGAGTTTGGTAATTATGAAGAATGATTACCTAACCCCATAGCTCACAAGGATAGCATGTATTCCAAACCTCTTTAACCAAGTAAATAAGGAAAATCATGTGTTTTATGTACTACGAAATGTATGTATTATAAAATAATTATAAAATCTATACTCACCCTCCACTCTGTAGTTTTTTATATATCGTTTGAATCTTGTTTTAGATAACCTACTAAGTCTATGAATAGTTTTAATACCATCAAATAAAAAACCCAATGATTTGATATTTTATTTTAATATACTTGTATCCCTAGTTTAATATTATGGAATTATTCATTACTAATATATTTTTTTTCTCATTTTGGTGAATTCATTGTGAATTTGGAAATGTATTGGCCATCTCCACATAAAATTCATAGTGATCCAAAAAATATAGAAATCACATTTTATATTTTCAATTGACCTATGATTACCTAACAATGAAATTTTGACTATAAAATCTCATTGAAAATCAATTCCATTATAAATTATTTTAAATATAATAATGAAGGATGATTAGATCAAATTATTAGAAAAAATAATAATTTTCAGATTGACCGTTTCTAAAGAAAAATGTTATATTTCCTATGTTTTTTATAAAAAATATATAAATTATATAATTTAGAATACCAATATCTTAAATACCATTAATTGTTTCACTATTAAGTGACAATTAAAATAATGGGGTCACAATTAACTTAAGGGGGTATAATGTAACACCCTAATATTTTAGAATATATTTCTATAAATAAATACAATGTCCACATTCATTCTCTACAAAAAAACAAATCTGAGATATTTATTATAAAGAAAATTTATGAAAAATAAATCCTATAGTAAATAAAAATATATCAACCAATAAAAATATTTACAATTATATGATATATAATAAAAATGATTCATTATATAAAACGATGTTTCACTCTCAACTATCTATTTAATGTGTTTATAAATTAAAATTGACCACTTTTAAAAGATATTTTTCCAATAAATAATATTTAAATACATTAACTAACATTTTAAAAACATTAGGTTTATAATTGATATGATATAATACTAATAACACCTAATGTTTAATAAAAGTCATTTTTTAATTAATGATTTTCCTTTATTTTTTAATTTAAAACATAAATATTGTAATTTTATTTTGGAAAAATTAACTTCATTTATTAATTCAAAATATCAATATTTGTTTAAGATGAATTTTTATGATTTTTAAAACAAGTTTTAATTTTTTCTGAATATTTAAAAATACCATTCCTAAAAATAACATGACTTCTATGAAATTAATAGTATATAAAAATTAATTATAAATTCAAGAAACACTTTCCATTGAAATGTTTCTTTATAATATAATTTATAAATTTAAACATGCTAGTTTTAATTTTAAATCCCATATCTAACATTATATAACATAATTTATATTTTTGAAAAAACATTTATAACACATGATACATTTGGTAGTATAATGTAAATTTTTTATCAGCACTAGAAAATTAATATAATAAATTGTATTTCATATTTGGAATTATTTTCCCAATTATTTCATAGGATTAAATTTATTTTAAATCGTAAAGGATAAATTACATTGTTAAAAATTGGTTACCTCAGTAAAACCCAAAAGGGGTAAAATGGGTTTAAACAATAGTGATAGACCAAAAAAATGATTAAAACATGTATAGGAATGGTTTATTGAGGACTTCATGAGCTTATATCTTAGACTCTTAATTATTTCGCAGTTTTTTAACTGTATTCCATTAGAGTGACTTCACATTATTAAAATGTTTTGTAGGATTACAAAAATTCCATCTCTTTTCACTTATATAAGGGGAACCCCTCAACTCAATTCCCCTCACAACACAACCCACTTATTTTATCTAATAATATTCCCAACATACTTCAAAAAATTTATATACACCATTAAGTGGTTAAATTGATCTAAAAATACCATCACTTAACTGTATAACCCCCTTTACAATGTAGAAAATACAAGAAGTGAGGTAATATTTTATAACCACTACATTCTCATTTTTATTCCTTTATGTGAATTAATTATTCATAAAATTACATTGAACCGTATTAAAATAATAACAAAAATATAAAAAATAGAATTTAATTTTAGTATAATTATGATATAAAAAATAACATTCTTTGCCTTTTCTATTAAGAAAAATGAAACTATCATTCATGTGTTGTGTGAACTATTATCTCCACAACGCAACGTGATTAATTTTCCATTAATTTCATAAATTGTTGGTACTAAATGGTAATTTAATATATAATTAACATATTTATGATATATATTATCCTAGAATACATGTGGAAAATAGCCTCTATGGAATGATAAATCTCAATTTTTCTTCTCAAAACTTCTAAAACGTGATTGTCATATAAATATTTTTAATGGATAAATATTATATTAATAAAATTATAAAGGTTTTTTAATGAAAAATTGGACAACTTATTATAAATATGAGAACTACACAATAGTGGTAAATTTAACAATATAAAAAAGTGTTGTAAGGGAAAAATTAATTTATACATATTATAAAATAAATTATTATAGTTTATACTCCCTTTTTAATTCTTTAAAATTAATATAAATCAATCTAATAAACACTGAATAATATAATTATTCTATTTTTATAAGTATATTACAAATAAATCACTTCATAGTGAACCATTAATTATTGTATATTATTGTATGGGATGGTTTAGCCAAAATCTTGAAAAATTCAATAAATTTAATTCATAGAAGATAATGGGAATTTATTTTCAGGTATTATATTATTTAATTAAGTAAAAATTGAATTATTTTAGTGTTTAAATTTTAATATCAAAATTTACCTCATTATTTTAGAATACACCCTTCGACCATTAAGAATCATCAAAACATGATCGTCGACAAAATCATCTTTAAGTATCATAATAAAAACACCCATATTATGAAATTATAAAATTATACATATTAAAAAACAATTATAGTGCCTTTTATGATATATTAATTATAAAATAAATTTATAAAAATGAAGAACAACACAACTATTACAAAAGTTGTTCAAAATAATCAGGATTACTCACACTTGAAATTGAAAATCGATAATAGATAAATAATATACATGAAATAAATAATTAAAAATTATGTTTATAAATGGTTATATAAAATAATAATTTTCAAAATTAATGATTAATATGATTGTTTTTATTATACCTGAGGTTATAGTGTGATCATATAAGAATCAATTCATGGTAATGGTTTTATGTGTCAAATCTATTTTTTGAGACATATTCACCCTAATATAATTGATATGGATTGATTAATATCAAATGAATTTGTTTTACCATATTCATTTTTTTAATTTGGTTTGATGATCCATGTCGATTTATTTATTTAAAAGGATTTCTATTCATTGGATACTCGGGTTATAAGGTTCACTACTAACTCAACTCCCTTTGTTGAGTTAAAATGATTCTTCTTGTAATTATTTCTTAAATGATGTATTTATTCCTCTTTAATATTATATGTTATTTTAATTTATCATTATTATAGAGTAATATGTATTTTAAATAAAAAAATTACCTAGATGAAGTTTTTTCTAAGAAGGTGTAACATCATTAAAAATAATTCATATCCTCTTTTATGGTGGTTTCAACTCTGTGTTCATGTTTTCCCTTATCATAATATAAATCCTTTGTATTTTGAAAACTAATGGTGTATTTTAAATGTGAACTTAATCTTTACCATACATAATTTTTAAAATTTATTTATTTTTAATATTTTTATAATATTTATTTTCAATAAGTTTATTTAAAAATAATAAAATTGTTTTCCGTTCTTTCAAAATAAAATTTTCTATCTCACTGTCAACATTTATTTTGATAAATTATATGTTTATTTTATGGATCTATTATTTATTTTTATATTTAAAATTAATTTTTTTAAAATGATTTAGAATCACATTTTTGAAAACATTATATTTTAGGAATAATTTTTGAAGAATAGTTTTTAAGTAAATGTTTTCAAAAATGTTTTTTCATTATTTTTTTGAAATATATATATCTTTATTTAGGTCCTCTATTTAAATTTTAATTTATAAGTAGCGTTCATTAAATTTTATTCACTTTACCTTTTTAAAATAGATTTTGAATGTTATTTTTAACTTTATATTTTATGAAAATAGAAAACTTTTTATAAAAACTCTTTAATGGTTTTACTTCCATTTTCCTCTTTATAATAAATGGTATTATTTACTATAGTGATATTTTTAAAGAACAAATTGATAAATTTTATTCTTTAATACTATTTTTTGAGATTGAATATTTATAATCATCCATTTAAATAATTGAGATCAATTTTGTTAATCCCATCTTCAAATTTTATGAAACCATGTTTTCATTCCATGGGTTCTTTATAATGGGTTTATAAAATTAGTTCTAGGAGCTTTAATATGTAAGAATAATTTATGGGTGGGGTCTAATATATCCCACTTCTGAATTTTTAATGTCTATATAACAAAACCTTAAAAGGGTGCATGAGAGGATTTACCCCAAGCCAACGGGTACCCAGGAGGTCTTATACCAAGGAAAATTTTAAACCAGAAGATTTATCCCAAGAAAAATGGTAAAATTGATTATTTATACTAATATAGTGGGTAAATGGAAGGAATTTCCCTAAGAAAAATTTTATATGGTGGAATTTATCTTTATCCAAAGGGTACAATGGAGGATTTATTAGAAGCCCAAGAAGGTACACTAGTAATTTTCCAAAGCCAATTATATATTGAAATTTTTATTGGGTACCATTCAAATAAGATTTCTATTATTATTTTTATGAAACAGTAATATTTCATATTATTTTCCCTAATATTATTCACCTTGGATTTTTTTTAATGTCCAATGACTCTGGACACCATTTTTGTATATGTTTGTTCATTTTAGATTGCATGTAAGTATATCAGGAATTTTGGAGAATTCCTATTGTTTTATACTATTTAATAATATATTTCTCCCAATATATGTTTCCTCATATGCTTATGATATAAAACTTTATTTCATGTTGAACTATTTTTCCTTAATGATCATTTTATCTCACCTCTTTCATACATTTCCCTTCCATGGATTATGAAGATGGGAATAACTTATGAGAAGTCTACAAGGAAGTATAGTGTAGTTTTATTAAAGATAATTTTTTTCCTGTGTTTATTTTGTATATAGTATTTAATGACACTAAAACAATGGTTATCTAGTTTTTGTATCTATTTATGAGACTAAATGATTATTCACATAAATTAATGAAACAATTGTGTTTTCTAACATGGTTGATGAAACATATCTCAATGACTAAGAGAAAGAAAATATGGAATCATTCAATTATTACAACCATGATAATTATATGCATAAAATATTTTAATATCTTTAATATTGACTATATTATTATTCTCAATATAAAAATTCTAAAACAAAAGGATCACTTTGAGGATACCAAAATCTACATAGATACTACTTAAAGTTCCCCAGAAACTAATGTACCATGTAGAATATGGGGTTGAATCATTGTTACATTCATTTTATAATTTACACCCTAAAATTATTCTTTTTGATTTATTATATATATTATACTATAATGTATTATATGTTATACTCACCCATGTGTAGCATAAATTAATGTAACATATAGCACAAAATAATTTTAAAAGGTTCACCCAAGATGCTGGTGACTACATCTTGGTTGTGTTTGATTCAAGTCGAAGGAAATTATTTTTCATTATATCAATAAATATTACTAGTTGTATGGGAAGGTATCACCCTTTACCCAAAGAAGCATAAAATCATTTACAATAGTCTATTAGTTCTTTATACTGAATCTTTTCAATTTTAAGAAATTTAGAAAAATATGACTGATATCTGATTTTATCTGGTCTTCCTCAAAAAATGTTAGTGAATCTTCCTTTATGCATCCAAAATAAGTAGAATCAAAATGTTCTCAACTCTACAAGAACATTAACATTTTTCAATTTACGATATTTCGAGAACATTTAGACTTTCCCACTTCTTTAATAACCCCAATATCATAATTTTGAACATCGAGTATCTATACTTTTGAGGTCTAAAATTTTTTCATCTTAAATCTAGACTTCCAAAGTCAATATGTTTGGCTCTCAAGATGTGTTATCAAATTTATATTAATAACCCACTTAAACTATGTATTTTAATCATTTTAAATATCTGAGCTTTCCAACTTTGTCATGACCCACCTTCACCTATATGAGGAAAGGGACGACAAAGTTCCATGCCTTCCTTCTTCAACTTGAAGGAGAGATAGAGAATCTCAAGTCCCATCTTTAGTAGGACCCAAAGTGGTTACTAGCACCAAGGGTATTGAATCTCACATAGATGGAAGGAATTTCCCTTTTAAATTTTTAATCATGATCAGGAGATAATATTTTAGATCCAATTAACACGAAATTTTAAAGATAAAAGTAAATCCAAGAATCCATTCCCACATACATGTTCAAAATTAAAAGTGATACATGGTAATATAAGACTCTCAGTAATATACCAAAAGTAAAGAAACTAAGTAGCGACCCCAAATATCCTGATGCCTAAGCTAGGGAGGTCTCGAAAGGTCCTCAAAATCCTCATGGAAATCGGAAAATGGTTTTACATATGTTGGGTGAGCGTATAGTTATACTTAGTAGGTAAACTAAAGCTACTCCTACATAAGTGAGGGAACATACTAATGCCCCTATGAGAAAACAGTAGAACCTCAATCACCTACAAAGGAATACTAACCAGCCCAACCTCACAAAGGCACACTCACCCAATTAAAGTAAGTCATGTAATGAAATAATATAAGCACATCAAAATTTGGGTAACTCGCACCACTTTACCACTAGTTAACTACTCCTTCCTAACGATCTGACATCTTGATGCTACCACTCTCCCCACACGTTGTACCGCTACCACAACCTTCCCACACAAACATGGGAAAGAAATCACACACAAACATTATTGCAGACACTTGGGACAGAACAACCACTTCCACGCTTGAAGACACCTGGGCCAAAATAACCACTGTTACGCCCGAAGACACCTGGGATAGAACAACCACTGCCATAGATGAAGACACATAGGCCTCATCCTAATGATAATTGGGAATGAATACCAATCCTAGAAATTTCTGATCCCTTAAAGATGATTGGACCGTGGTAATCCTCAACACATTACATCCTTCTGAGATATGCTAGAGTCGCAAGATCCTGAAGAGGGTTTGAGGAAGAAAATCAGTAACCATCCATCCATTCTCCTACTGGGATGTTGGGAATGACACCCTCTCCCATAAAATAGAGGTGTTCAAAACAAAGTTCTCAAATTGGGTGGGGTTCTAATATAAAACACAGGTAACTACAATATATATATATATTTAGGTAATGAAACACTCAGCCCCAACCTACGTGTTTCACATAAACACACAACAAGTCCACATCAACACTACTTTTGTTGCTACCCCTACATCCACAACCACACAATAGCCACTTACAATGAATAAACCTAACCACCTTCTTGTTTGGTTTCCATTTTATATATTTTTGGGGATTCAATTTAAATTATTCCAACACTATCCGGAAACTAATAACGGTAACCATGCCACGAAATGAACAAAACCAAATGGCAGTCTTGCTACACAACAACACAAAAATAGACATTTAGTAACACTGCACATCCCCATTAAACTACTATAAACTATCATTAATTAATGTGATACTGCCCATTCCTTCTCTCACAACCCATCCCTGCAGCCCCGCTTCCCAAAAAAATACCCAATGCAGTCCTAATGCTTGATGATGCTTCACGACCACAACAAAACATAAAGGTAGTTCAACTACCTACATGTTCATCCATTTCATAACAAAGAAATATCTCAGACACATACACCAACACACCCCATGTACCACCCCAGATTCCGAGCCCATAGAACCCAGACCAAGACACACACCACATAACAACAACCATCAAACCAAGCATATTAAAATTTAACCAACATGGGTTCTATAAATTCCACTTGAATATAATTTGGGTGATCACACAATATGTTTGATATGGGGAATCCATTTATTTAACTGAGTGTATGTGATTAATAATGTTTCATGTTACATTTTTACATAAAAACATCATACTAAAAAATTCCACCTCTACACAAACAAATACCCCCTATAGTTATGATTTTCCAAAGGCATACAGCCACAACATCCATAGGAAAATCAAAGATTACAAAAAAAAAATGCAACCGCATCAAACCACACCATTCCCATTATTTTATATACAATAGTTATATTTTGATCATATTCTTTTCAATGGGGTGGTGTTCTGGTCCAAGACCAAAACACAAACGTTATAGAAAAAAATGGAACAAGAAAGGATTAGATGAGTCTAAAGTAAGGAATTTTCTGAACATACATGTCATAAAGAGGGAGTAACTTTGGAGGAAGGTCATCCACCTAGGATACCTCATGATTGACTCCCATTTTGGCAAGTCCATCAGTGATCTTGTTAGATTCCCGGTAGGTATGGGTGATAATGAAGTTTTCTTCTGATAGAGAGTGCAAACATTTCATCCAGCGAGGAGTAAGAGTCAAAGCTAGGTGAATGGCGCCATTCCAAATGTCCTGGACAATAGTGAGTGCAAATAGTTCATCCACCCAACATGATGCACAATTAATGAATAGAAAATTAAAATTCATACATGGATGGTCAAATATTGAAGTTCCTTATTGAAGAAAGAATAAGTTATGGAGAGACTTTCCAGAAAAACTCCAAGGCTGATCAGGGAGGACTCCAGAATGGTCACATGACTCATCTTGGGAGAAAGTCTCAAGGATCACCATGAAAAATGAAAAGGAATAAGAAAGAGAGGATCTCAGCTTAAGAAGTGGCCAAATCCTAAAATCAGGGATACCATTTCGATGTATTTAAAAGTTGTATTGTGGCTTGACAAAATAGCTCAGCGGTTTCACACGTTGGAATATATTTAGATTTAATAATTCACCTCATAAATGGAGGAGATAGAATAGTAGATTGATTGTGAGTTGATTGATTATCTTTAAACAGAGAAAAAGATGTAATACAGTCGAAACTAGAAAAATTAAGAAAACTAAAAATGTTTCAACGATGCCCTAACCTGATGACACCCTGACCTACCGACGCCCTAAAATACCGATTCTATGTCCTACCAATTCTATGTCCTACTGAAACTGATGCCCCTGACTCGCTGATAAAGATTCCCCTGACTCACTGATGGAGGTTCCCCTTACTCAATGATGTTGACGACCCTGACTAACCAATGTCGATACCCCTGACTCACCGATGCACAGACATGCCAACGCACTGAAATGTTGGGACTATGTTGGATAGTGAAAGAAGTAAGAAGAGTTTTTTGTTACAGAGTGGAGTCTTTTGTTGTCATAAGAGATAAATTAATTCAATTGGTAAAGAATATGAAAATAAGATTATTCTTTTTTGATTTTTATTTCACAAATATAATGAGTTAGGATATCTTGTGATGAAAGCCTTATTATGGAAAGTTGGAGAAATGGTGCTACCAGTCATATTCAGTTTGGATTGGAAGGAATGATGCTAGTGGAAGATAGGGAAGGTTCAGTTATTTCCATTGAAAATATGATGATGCTGAAGGTGTTCGTTCAATGAATATATATCACAATAGATATCGATCCTTATGAAAGAAATTTTATGTTGAATACTTCAGATGATAATGAAGAATCATTGGTGTTCTTGCTGAAACAGCTTTTATCGTGGCGTTGTTTCCCAGTGTTTGATAAATATTTGTGGCTAAAAATTAGGAGATGGAGAAATGTCATTTGGTAAAGAATGATGCGCACAGGTTTGAATATGATTTGTTATGTTGATTTCAAGTGGATTTCCATGATCTGAATATCAAAATCTGGAAAAAGAGAGGCTTTTGCGAAAGATTGGTTTTTGTGCGAAAGATTGGTTTTTGTGCGCAATATTGAAGGGAGTTTGCAATGTTGCACACAAGGCATGATTTGAGGAAAAACCTAAAAAAAATAGTGATGGAAGGAAGTGTGCGAGAGATTCATGAAGTGAACGAAATATGAGGTAGTGACAAAAGTGACTTATGTTCCCAATGTGACGCCAAATAGTGTTTTGAGTGACGAGTCAGAATCTTGCGCGACACATCGAGGGTTTGGCGCGCTGGGGTCGATGATGTTTATAAATAAGTGGTGACCCTATCAAATTTTTTATGCTCGAAACATTGAGAAATATTGAGCTCTAAGGTGAAAAATAATTTTATATAAAGGGGAGTCGGTGAAAGAAATAGTGTTGCATGTAAGAAGAATGTTACGCACAAGATTGAGGTTGTGCGCAAGAGGTTTTTCACGATAAAAGTCAAATCTTGTGTGTGATTCATTAAAGATGCACACAAGACACCTAAAAGGGTGCATGAAAGATTTGCATTCTTCACACGTATTTCGTTGTAAATAAGTTAGTTCTTACTGGATTCTGGGTAAGAATGTGATGATTTGTACATCAAATAATAAACTTGTTCAGTTGTAAAGAAACATTGAAATACAGGAATTATTTATTTGTGCTATGTGGGTGAACACACACTTGCAGATTGTTTTCTAAGTACTACATGATTGTAAGGGCATATCATACTAATTTTATTCCACACGAAAGTATTGTTTCTTAGTGTATTATGTGGTACGGGATTGTTTCTATACTATACCAAGGACTTAGCTACTCTTGTTGAGTAGTGAACCTAGTAAATCTTGTGTTCCTTTGGATGTGTGTGAATTTAAGGGAATGAAATCGAGAACAGGAGGCAAAATTGTTTCAAAGTGGGGAAACATAAAAGAAAAATACATCACTAATTCACCCCCACCCCCTCTCAGTGATACTTGGATCTTGACTGGGTAACATCATGACATTCCAATGCACTAACAAGCCAATTCACTGACATGTCGACACACTGACATGCTGACGCATTGACATGATGATTGAAAAACTAGAAATTTTGAAATCTCAGGAAGTAAGCCACCAACAGCTCCCAAAACACCTCAAAACTCGATTTTCACAATGAAAGGGGCTGGGGGAAATACTGGTTATTACATCAGATTCCTCTCAATATATTCTCATCCCTGAGAATATAAAACTAACCTATAAGAAAATGAGGTATGAACAATCATCCCTTAAGATACCTCTCAGGATTAAACCACCCTATTTTGTTCTAAAGATAGAGTGAAAACCTCAACCTCTAAGGACACATCCTTGACATATATATCTTGAACAACTATAGAAATGACACTGCTTTGCTCCATCGAGTAACCACACAAACACCAAAAGTCACACCATCCAAACACATGGATTAGGGTGCTCCTTCCTCCATGTCAACATACTATCCGCTTTGGATTGCACTGACTCACCCACACAACTTTAATTGCATCCACATTAATGTGTATTGATGTAACACCCCAAGATTTCATAGTGTGTTATTTCATGAAAATAATTCAATAACTTGCACTACACGCAACAACGAGTTCAAGCACACCATGACTTACCAAACAAGCTGTTCAAAAGATTTTATGAGTAGTATTAACTAAATTTTTAACTTTATATAATCCTTATAATTTTTGAATCCATATTATGAGTTTCTTAGACATAATGTAAGAACAAATTCATTTTCAGTATTACACTTTTACCAACTTTTAATAGTGAACCCTTTTTAAATCCAATATTTTAAACTTATATTCAATTTTACTAAATAAATTTACTTTTTAGAATGGGGACATCAAAAATTTACAATGAAACATCCCAAAATTCCACAGTACGATTTCCTTTGAATAATACAGTAGCGTGTGTTGTACGCAACTTCATGTTCTAACACACACCATAACCAATCAAACTAGCCGTTATGAATAGTAATACCTACTTTTTCAAATTTTATAAATTTTAGCTTTCGAAATGGACTTCATTTTTGGATTCGTAATATCGAAATTAGCTTAGGGTAAAATTTTGGTACTTTTCGAATAACTTTCATATTTTGATGAATAGTGAAAATTACTAAATTTTAATTAAAAACAACTTTTTTAATCGAAATAATTTATATTGATAAATTATGAATTTGAGTGGTTTTAAAGTATATTTAGAATATATTTTTACCATTAAATAAAATTTTGGTCATTGTACATAATCTCACAATTAAACCAGACATAAATTAGTGTCAATCTTTTGATAGTTATTATCTCTTAAAAACACGCTATTTGTTTTGACGACGGAAATTAATTTTTAAATTAATTAATGCAACTGATATGTTTTGAATTTGGTAAAATAGTCATCATTTTTGAATTCATAATATCAAATATATCTTAGGCCTAATTTTTGGTATTTTTCTGGAAACTTTCATTTTTTGATGAATAGTGAAACCACTAAGTGGTAGTTAAAAAAATGAATTTTTCATAAAACATAATTTCACCGCTTCTCTGAGTGGAATTTAGAAAATCCGAGAGAAACGGTTAATATCAAGGAGTAAAATTTGGTTCAATGATATGAAAATAATTATTGGTGAATAGTAACTTTTTACTTTTATTTACCACGTATAAAAGTAAATAGGGTAATTAAGGGTAAAAATGATATTAATATTACCCTAACACATGTCCTAATTCTATTGGACAAGTGTATATCGACCAAAAACAACCTTAGGAGTAAAATATTATCATTTAGGTCCACTTGTATTAGATTAGGACATTTATTATTATTTAATTCAAAGAAGAGTTAAAAGAGTTAAAATCAAGGTTTATTTACAAAAAAAATTTAATATAAGGTTATCCATAATATAAATTAGATTTTAAATATTCATTAGAAATATAAAAATATTTCCTACATAATGGTATTTTATTTATAATTTTTAGACATTAAATAATTTAATTTATTTATGTCACAATGGTGATGCACTAATTATATAATTAATGAACAATTAGAATAATTGATATCATAAATACCAAAATAAATGTAATTTGAGAGTTTTTATGAATACCAACAATTTTTTAGGTTAATATGACATGTTATTATTGATATAATTAACTTTTTTCGAAGTAATAATTCTGTTATGATTTTTAAAAAAATCAATTATTGAATAGTGTCAAAATTGACATAAAAAAGTTTTTAAAACAAATATTATATTATTAATTGATATTAAATTCCTAAAAATCTATGGTTCGGACAAGATACATATATCATGATAGGTGTATCATTAATGTACCACTTTGGGGTCGCTTGGATTTATATAGTAAGTTTATTAACCATATAATATAAAAATGCAAAGAGACATTGTAAAAGTTAAACTAATTAACTAAGAATTAATACTTAAAGATAAGGTTAATACAATAACCCAAACCTGTATAAATTATATTGGTTTAGTGTTTTTCGACCCATCCCCACCTTAAACTTTAAATAATCCAATTTGTAGCCATTATAAATTGAATATGAATTTATTAAAAAATAATATTTCTAGCTTTTCCAAAGGTGCCCCTCACCCCTCTTATAAAAAGGCACTCCCCCTTCTCATTAATTCACATCTTCAAAGCATTTTTGTTCGGCCAAACCCTTCCCAAATACTCTCTCAACTTCCCTCACTACAACCTAGAGGCCTTAGTTTGAACAGAAAGCCAACCTAAGGAGCCCTTTTTGTCAAATCAAAAGGAAGAACCTGAAGAAGAGGTAATGATTTCACCACCCCTTTTCATGTTCCTTTCTTCTTCCACTTCTTCTATCTTTGTTATTCCCATTATAAAATAATAAATCCAGTATCTTATATATACTGTGATGTTATTATAAATATTGTACAACCATATTCAGTATTCTATACACCCTTTTAATTACATGTCACCATATGTGCGTACATATGGCTTACCATCTCCACGTCGTGATGTAATTGTTATTCAATAAATTATTATTTGGATGGGTATAATAATGATGTGTAATTAATGTAAATAATAAATATAACATGATAATTATTCTTTATATATGATATATAATCCAATTATATATTATTTTAATATCAAAATAATGATATTTTCGCTCGTGCGTACGTAAGGACTACCGTCTCCACAAACGTGATTAGATTCATTCTCCATCATATCCATTCAAGAATAATTCTCATTTTAAGATTAATAATAATGTTTAAGGACTTAATATCATTCTGGATATGAATAAGATACAACCTATCCATAAAAAACATGGCTTACATAACAAAACATATAAAAGAAATTGAGTAAGTTAACACCCGAAACGACGATAATTCTAAAATATTATTAACAAAGCAGTGTTAAAAGATCATATATGATATCATATTAATATATATGATTATTGTATAATTTAATAACAATTATTTCACCATTATACAGGAGTTTAACCTACCCTCAACCAATGAAAAGTAAAAGGTAAGAGTTATTTCACAATCTCTTCATTATCCGAGGTTGTTTATACATAATTATCTACTGGGACCTCTTTATCATCCACATCCATGTTTCTTGAAAGTGTATTTCAAAACCTTATTACTATTTTACAGAATAGGGTTTAAAGTCATTTATACCCTTTGTTTTACTTTTTATAAGAAGTTTATAAAAAAATCTTTCCGTCATTTTCCAAACAAGGTCCTTTTTAAACTTTTCGACAGAATTAAGGTAAGAATGTTTTTTTAACTTATACAGCGGGTGCGACTATTTTCCACCGTTATAAAATTTTCGAAGCTTCCATTACAAGATTATAAGGATATTTTCAAATTAAATGTTTTATTTTATAATTATGTGACTTTTAAATGATTTCAAAATGAATATTTTAAGAATTTATGAAAGGTACTCTTTATCAAAATCAGAATTTTAAATGTTTTAATGATTTATCTTCATAAATCTTTTTAATTAATGTCCATGTTTTCAAAATGATTGTAAGGATTTATTTATATGGAAATGAATGTTTTGAAATGATATTTCTTTTCAAAAGTTTCAAAGTGGTATGGGACACTTTGATTCAAAAATATATTTTAAATTACTTCCTTTATAAATGTGTGACTTTTCAATGATTTCAAAAAAAGAGATATTTCTCTCAAATAGTTTTGATTTAATCTATGTCAACATCCTTTGATGGATTTTAAGTTTATTTGAAATTGATCTATTATGATACAAAACATTGGTATTGTATTGGAGGTTTTGTGATATGTTTGACTGTAGATGTGTTATTTTTATACCATTCATGGATTATGGAGAAAGTATTGACATTTCGTATGCTAGTTTTAATACGAATTTTTATGTTATGTTTAAAACTTTTCATATGGGAATGCATTGGACTTAGTAAGTGACAGGTGGATCCCTCTATAGCTCATCGATGCATCGGTAGGTCTTATGAGACAAACTAGTGTCTTGGCACGAGGCCTTGATGAAATCTTATTTGTAGTCATGGCATGAGGCCTTGGCTACGTGTTTATGATAGTCTGGCATTATGCATTCCATCATTATGAAAGTGGTTATTGATATTGCATGTGATTATTCGATTAGTAGAATATCAATGTGAATAAGTAAATGGAATTATTTCATTTTATTTTTTCCATACTATGTTGAAGTTCAAGTTTAAAAGGCTTTTGTTTTAGTTATACATTGCCTTAAATGTTTATTCTTATTTATGAAAGTTTCCACTATATTGTTATCCTTACTGGGAATTTGAGCTCACCCCTTTTCTATGTTTTATTTTTCCTAGGATGTGAAGAATTAAATTATGAATGACCTGTAGGGATAGTATGAGGGAATAAGAGTGTGGACTATAGAGACTATATTATTGTAGTTTTAATTTTATGATGTAATGTAAACTTTATGAATTTATCTAGTTATTCCAAGTCTACTAAACTAATCGGTCTTTCGAGACTTGATCTTTCTTGTGATCATGCCAATGTTATGTAATAATGCACCGACTCCGGGTAACTGGGGTCGGGGTGTTACAGTTGGTATTAGAGAATTTTTAGTACAAACCTTGGAAGCTAGATTTAGATAAACTCTGATTGGATAACAAAGACTTAAGATGGACTTTGAGGATTATTATAGAAGAACTTCCTATAATTTTGGTATTATAGAGAGTTTGTGAGTTTTCCGAGAAATACATCCCTGTATGGATACAAGCAGGTTGAGGCGGCTCTGGCACAGATGTACCTTGGGGTAAAACCCGAAAACACCGCTTTGAACTGGACTCGAACGGGAACTGGTGCAGGAAAACGGGCTTTGCTGCACTCTTCGTTACGACACTCCTAGGGGATATGCTTAGGATAATTCTCATTTTCTTTACAAACCATTATGAAGGTTTTATGAGTATATACTTCCTCAAAGGATACATTTTTATGATTATGGATTATATCCATAAACTATTTAATTTATGTTATGTGTTTTACAAGTTTGGGATTAGGTATTGTTATTCATAAACTAATCTAGTGTATGCCATTATTTATAAATGGCGCCCAGTAGAAGGAATGAGAACTCCAACAATGCACATGATATAAAGAGAAAGAAGGATCATTTCTTTCATCGTCTTAAGCCAGAATTTATAAGAGAAATAGTCTCCCATGTATTATCATCATATGAATAAATAATATCATGTGTTGATAAGATATGTAAAGAGTTTACTGAGTCCTATGCATTTGAAGGGAAGAAAGAGAAGGAAATGATGGAAGAGAGAAAGTTGTATAAATGGAAGAGGGAAAAGAAGAATTTTCCCATATGTGATAACTGTGGGAAGAAACACCCTAGAACTTACCTGAAAGGAATGTGAGTTTTTTATAAGTGTGGAGGAAAAGGGCATAAATTACGTGACTGCAAGGGTAAGAAAATGGTTTCAAATGTACAATGCTTCATTTGCAAGGAGTTTGGACACTACGCGAACCTATGTCCCAGTCATCAGACTATGCCGCAAATGATGATATTGGATAATAATCAAGTTATGATACTACCCCAGATGAAGAGGAATGATTAGAGTTCTTATGTTGATTATGTCATTTGAGTGTTGTATCAACAATGTACTTATTATAATAATTATGGAGTATATAAGGATTATACTGAAGTACTATTTCATTAAGGACTTGAGATTGTGTGGAACAAAGAAAAGTGACTCAATATCATGTTAAATTTTTGGAAAATATATGGTTGAGAGAAAGATAAACCATAATATGGTTCTGATACCGAGGTAGTGATTTTAGAATAATACAAGATTTATTTGGATAAATTATATTGAATATTCTTAACTACCTTGAAACTGATTAATGATTTTTATATTCCATCATTGTTGGGGTTTACAACATTTTTGGTTTGAAGAAGTATATCTATTATTCTTTAAAGAATAATGGATCATGAATGTAATCAATAAGGTTTTATGGTAATTCAGGATCTTGTAGTGTTTTAAAAGAATACATAATGAAGGTGTTCACATGTTATTCTGTGGAAAAAAGGATCTTAATTGTGTTTACCTTCCTTATAAATTTTAGACTGAAGTATTTTGGATAGTTCTAGTTTGGATTATTTTGGATTGCCATAAAAGGACAACCCGGAGGTCGGGTGGCAACCCATCACGTCCGGCAAGGCCGCAAGACTTGAACCCACAACCGAAGGGAGACAAGGATGTATCACCTACCACTGAGCCACGTGATGTCCTGGATTGAATAATGTCATTTTTTTAATGGTTCTGCTAGATGAATTATAAATCCATTTTTTTAACCCTATATCAATAGGATAAATATAATATTATTTTTAAATTCTATTATCTTTTAGAGTGAAATATGAGTTTGTGGTAGAACATAGTTAAAGGATGAGACTCTACTTTTCAAGTATATATTTTTATTCTTCTCTTATTAAATGATGAAATTAATTCTTATACTTTAGTGAAAGGATCTTAAAACAAAAAATGTGTTATCCTAATACCATATGTTTTTCTGAACCGATGGTATTTTAGATCATCATAGAATGATGAATTTAAGGCCCTCAATTTTACACTTGTTTGTGATTGATGACCTCAATCACTACCTATAAATATTTACATTTTTCCTCCAATTATATGTCCTTAATTTCCACCAATGTTCTCCGAATATAGATCATAATTTTGTGGTGACCCTTTCATTTATCTTTTACTCTTATTAAGACTAAATTATTTTGACCCAATTTCCGATGTGGGTTTCCCCACAAAGATATTTTCTATATTCAACCTTTTATTTTCAAAGAACAATTTCAAATTGTGAGGATGCAATTTATTTAAGGAGGGGAGAATGTAACACCCCAAGATTTCATAGTGTTTTATTTCTTCAAACTAAGTCAATAACTTGCACTACACGCAACACCGAGTTCAAGCGCACCATGACTTACCAAACAAGCTGTTCAAAAGAGGTTATGAGTAGTATTAACTAAATTTTAAACTTTATATAATCCTTATAATTTTAGAATCCATATTATGTGTTTCTTATACATAATTTAAGAACAAATTCATTTTCAGTATTACACTTTTACCAACTTTTAGTAGTGAACCCTTTTTAAATCCAATATTTTAGACTTATATTCAATTTGACTAAATAAATTTACTTTTTAGAATGGGGACATCAAAAATTTACAATGAAACATCCCAAGCTTCCACAGTATGATTTCCTTTAAATAATACAGTACCGTGTGTTGTACGCAACTTCAAGTTCTAACACACACCACAACCAATCAAACTAGCCGTTATGAATAGTAATACCTACTTTTTAAAATTTTATAAATTTTATCTTTCAAAATGGACTTCATTTTTGGATTCGTAATATCGAAATTATCTTAGGGTAAAATTTTGGTACTTTTCGTATAACTATCATATTTTGATGAATAGTGAAAATTACAAAATTTTAATTAAAAACAACTTTTTTAATCAAAATAATTTATATTGATAAATTATGAATTTAAGTGGTTTTAAAGTATATTTAGAATATATTTTTACCATTTAATACAATGTTGGTCATTGTACATAATCTCATAATTAAACCGGACATAAACAAGTGTCAATCTTTTGATAATTATTATCTCTTAAAAACACGCTATTTGTTTCGACGATGGGAATTAATTTTTAAATTAATTAATGCAACTGATATTTTTTGAATTTGTTAAAATAAACATAATTTTTGAATTCATAATATCAAATATAGCTTAGGCCTAATTTTTGGTATTTTTCTTGAAACTTTCATTTTTTGATGAATAGTGAAACCACTAAGTGGTAGTTAAAAAACTGATTTTTTCATAAAACATAATTTTACCTCTTTTTTGAGTGGAATTTAAAAAATCTGAGAGACATGGTTAATATCAAAGAGTAAAATGTGGTTCAATGAGATGAAAATAATTTTTGGTGAATAGTAACTTTTTGCTTTTATTTACCACGGTTAAAAGTAAATAGGGTAATTAAGGGTAACAATGATATTAATATTATCCTAACACATGTCCTAATTCTATTGTATAAGTGTATATCGACCAAAAACAACCTTAGGAGTAAAATATTATCATTTAGTTCCACTTGTATAAGATTAGGACATTTATTATTATTTAATTCAAAGAAGAGTTAAAAGAGTTAAAATCAAAGTTTATTTACTAAATCATTTTTAATATAGGGTTATACATAAGATAAATTCGATTTTAAATATTAATTAGAAATAAAAAACGATTTCCTACATAATAGTATTTTATTTATAATTTTTAGACATTAAATAATTTAATTTATTTATGACACAATGGTGATGGAGTAATTATCTAATTAATGAACAATTAGAATAATTGACATTATAAATACCCAAATAAATGTAATTTGAGACTTTTTATGAATAAAAATACTTTTCTAGGTTAATATGAAATGTTATGATTGATTTAATTAACTTTTTTTGAAGTAATAATTCTTTTAAGAATTTTTAAAAAATCAATTATTGAATAGTGTGAAAATTGACATAAAAGAGTTTTTAAAACAAATATTATATTATTAATTGATATTAAATTCCTAAAAATCTAAGGATCGGCCAAGAGACTTATATAATGATAATTGTATCATTAATGGACCACTTTGGGGTCACTTGGGCTGTATATTGTATGTTTATTAACCATATAATATAAAAATACAAAGAGACATTGTAAAAGTGAAACTAATTAACTAAGAGTTAATACTTAAAGATAAGGTTAATATAATAACCCAATCCTGTCTAAATTATATTGGTTGAGTGGTTTTTGACCCATCCCCACCTTAACCTTTAAATAATCCAATTTGGAGCCATTAGAAACTGAATATGAATTTATTAAAAAATAATATTTCTAGATTTTCCAAAGGTTCCCCTCACCCCTCTTATAAAAGGGAACTCCCCCTTCTCATTAATTCACACCTTCAAAGCCTTTTGGTTCGGCAAACCCCTTCCCGAATAATCTCTCAACTTCCATCACTACAACCTAGAGGACTTATTTTGATCAGAAATCTAACCTATGGATCCCTTTTGATCAAATCAAAAAAAAAGAACCTGAAGAAGAGGTAATGATTTCACCACCCCTTTTGAAGTTCCTTTCTTCTTCCACTTCTTCTATATTTGTTATTCATGTTATAAAATAATAAATCCAATATATTATATATACTGTGATGTTATTATAAATATGGTACAACCATATTTAGTATTCTATACATCCTTTGAATGACATGTCACCATACGTGCGTACGTACGGCTTACCGTCTCCACGTCGTGGTGTAATTGTTATTCAATAAATTATTATTTGGATGGGTATAATAATGATGTGTAATTCATGTAAATAATAAATATAACATGATAATTATTCTTTATATATGATATATAATCCAATTATATATTATTTTAATATCAAAAGAATGATATTGTGGCTCGTGCGTACGTACGAACTACCATCTCCACGAACGCGATGAGATTCATTCTCCATCGTATCCATTCAAGTCTAATTCTCATTTTTAAGATTAATAATAATTTTTAAGGACTTAATATAATTATGGATATGAATAATATACATCCTATCCATAACAAACATGGCTTCCATAACAAAACATATATAACAAAATCAGTAAGTTAACACCTGAAACGACGATAATTCTTAAATATTATTAACAAAGAAATGTTAAAAGATCATATATGATATCATATTAATATATATGATTATTGTATAATTTAATAACAATTATTTCACCATTATACAGGAGGTTAACCTACCCTCAACCAAGGAAAAGTACAATGTAAGTGTTATTTCACAATCTCTTCATTATCCGAGATCGTTTATACATAATTATCTACTGGGACCTCTTTATCATCCACATCCATGTTTCTTGAAAGTGTATTTCAAAACATTATTACTATTTTATAGAATAGGGGATAAAGTCATTTATACCCTTTTTTGACTTTTTATAAGATGTTTATAAAGTAATCTTTCCATCATTTTCCAAACAAGGTCCTTTTTAACCTTTTCGACAGAATTAAGGTAAGAATGTTTTTTTAACTTATACGGCGGGTGAGGCTATTTTCCGCAGTTATAAAATTTTCTAAGATTCTCTTACAAGCTTATAAGGATATTTTCAAAGTAAATGTTTTATTTTATAATTATGTGACTTCTAAATGATTTCAAAATGTATATTTTAATAATTTCTGAAAGGTATTCTTTATCAAAATCAGAATTTTAAATGTTTTAATGATTTATCTTTCTAAATATTTTTAATTAATGTCCAAGTTTTCAAAATGATTTTAAGGATTTATTTATATGGACATGAATGTTTTGAAATGATATTTCTTTTCAAAACTTTCAAAGTGTTATGGGACACTTTGATTCAAAAATCTCTTTTAAATTACTTCCTTTATAAATGTGTGACTTTTCAATGATTTCAAAAAAAGATATATTTCTCTCAAATAGTTTTGATTTAATCTATGTCAATATCCTTTGATGGATTTTAAGATTATTTGAAATTGATCTATTATGATACAAAACTTTCATATTGTATTGAAAGTTTTGTGATATGTTTGACTGTGGATGTGTTATTTTTATACCATTCATGGTTTATGGAGAAGGTATTGACATTTCGTATACTAGTTTTAATACGAATTTCTAGGTTATGTTTAAACCTTTTCATATGGGAATGAATTGGACTTAGTAAGCGACGGGTGGAGCCCGCTATAGCTCCTCGATGCATCGGTAGGTCCCATGAGACAAACTAATGTCTTGGCATGAGGACTTTACAAAATCTTATTTGTAGTCTTGGCATGAGGCCTTGGCTATGTGGTTATGATAGTCTGGCATTATGCATTCCATCATTATGAAAGTGGTTATTGATATTACATGTGATTATTAGATTAGTAGAATATCAATGTGAATAAGTAAATGGAATTATTTCATTTTATTTTTGCCATACTATGTTGAAGTTCAAGTTTAAAAGGATTTTTTTCTAGTCATAAATTGCCTTAAATGTTTATTCTTATTTATGAAAGTTTCCGCTATATTGTCATCCTTACTGGGCATTGGAGCTCATGCCTTTTCTATGTTTTATTTTTCCCAGGATGTGAAGAAGTAAATTATAAATGACCTACAGGGATAGTATGAGGGAATACGAGTGTGGACTATGGAGACTATATTATTGAAGTTTTTATTTTATGATGTAATGTAAACTTTATGAATGTATCTAGTTATTCTAAGTCTACTAAACTAATCAGTATTTCGAGACTTTATATTTCTTGTGATCATGCCAATGTTATGTAATAATGCACTGACTCTGAGTAACTGGGTTCAGGGCGTTACAATTGATTAGGGATTAGGTTCTCTACTCCCCATAGTTCATACGTTTCACATAAAATTAAAGATCTTGGGAACAACTTCTCATACATCAAGAGAGGACAAAAATTACATCATAAGAAAGGAACGAAGAAGACACAAGAGTGAATCTCACAACAACTCTTGGTTCTAGGAATTTTTCTATTCTTCCTATTCTCGTGTACTCTTCACAAGGCCACCATGCGTCTACATGTCACAAACCAAGGAAATGGTCTTTCCACAAAGAACTTTCTCCATACGACCCTCTATTCTAACCGGTCACTACACAAATTTCACATCATCCTCGATATCCAAATATTCCCAGTCTAGGATTTGGGAGTCATAATGTAGATACCGACAGAGTAAGGAGACCGGGAATACATTGTGGATCATCTCCAACTACAGTGGTAACACCAGATAATGTGCCACATTGTCAACTCATCCCGACACCTCAAAAAGTCTGATGAACCTAGGATAAATCGTGGTTCCCCTCCCAATCCTCCATTTCCAACACCGAGGGGATACCATTAAGAACATGTGGTCCCCAACCATGAAGTCTAAGGGTATCATCCTATGATCGTAATAAGACCTCTTCTGGTCATGAGATTCCTTCATCTTTTCACGCATAAGCTGAAATTTCTCTTTTGTGCTCTATACCACCTCTAGGACAAGAGCACCTACCTCCCCAACCTCTATAAAACATGTGGGTGAAAAACAAGGTCTTAAATACAATTATTCAAATGGTGACATGCCATTGGTAGAGTGATATCTATTGTTGGGGGAAAACTCTACCAGTGTCAGGTGTCACTCCCACTATCCTATGAATTCCAAAACACATGCTCATATCATATATTCCAACGTCTGGATAGTCCTCTATGTCTTCCCATCTTTCTGAGGGTGGAAAGAAGTGCTAAGGAATAGCTGGGAGGAAAAATCCTTTTGTAATCCCTTCCAAAAATTTCAAGTAAAGCATGTATCCCAATCTGAAATGATGTATCTTGGAACTCTGTTCAACCATACCAGTTCACCCACATACCTCCATGGAAAGGCATACATTACACCTGTCTCCATAATCTTTATGAAGTGCGCTGAAATCATCAATTGATCCACTTATACATAGAAGGTATCATAGCCTCCCTAATCCATGGGCAGTCTTGTGATGTAATCCATTGAAAAATCATCCCAATTCCACTTAGGAATGTCTAAGGGATGCAACAGACCGCTGAGAACACGGTGTTCATCCTTTACCTATTGACACACTGGGCACCTTTTTACAAACTCCACAACTTCCCGCTTCACTCTGGGCCACCAAAACAAACCTCTCAAACCCCAGTTCATTTTGGAGACTACTAGATGTACCACCAAGGGTGTGTTATGGAACTAACTGATAAATTCCTCACACATCTCCACCGGGACAAACAACTTCCCACGGAACAACATATGATTCTGAATATCCTCTGACCATCCCTCAGGACAATCACTCTGGATAACGTGATCATACATCAATTCATCCTCTGATCCTCCCCATTGAGACTCCTCCAACGGTTGTATCCTGGATGATTGCATTGTCATCTAAAACAGGTATCCTCGATAGTCCTCTAATCTCATGCCAAAATGTAAAGCTACCAACTCCTCCATTTCCTTCCAAGTATTTTTTGAATCCCAAACTACATCCTTTGTGACTTCCTTATCATGACATCGGCCACCTTGTTCCAAATTCCTGAGTTATAGGAGATCTCTACATCGTAGTCTTAATGAAACTCCATCAACCACTATTGCCACATGTTTAGGTCTCACTGGGAGAAGACATGCATTAAGATCTTGTGATTTGTGAAGACTATGAATCATTCTTCAATGAGATAATACAACAACAAATTTAGCATGAACACAACCATAGTATGTTCTAGGTTCTGGGTGGAATAATTATATTCAAGGGGACGTAACATCCTAGATATATAATAGATTACTCCTCACTACTCTGTCAGTACACATCCCAAGCCAAGACCGAAATAATCCTATAACACCTTGAACATCACCCCTTCTTCTAAAAAACTCAGCACTATGGAACTTACAAGCTTCCCTTTCAGATAAATAAAATTTGTCTGTCACTACTCACTCCTCATGAAGGCTTGGTCTCTCCTGATCAAACCCATCAATGGAGAAACAACCTAAGAGAAGTCGGGAACGAACCTCCAGTAGTAACCTTCCAGACCCATGAAACTATGAAATTTTACCAAATTCTTGGATGCGTCCCAAGAAACCACTTCTTCGAACATCAATGGGTCCACTACTATTCCCTACTAAGACACCACATGTCTAATTAAGTGCAACTATCATGTCCAGAACATTCAGTTGTGCATCTTCCCGTAGAGATAGTTATTTCGAAGGATCTATGAAAGTGTCCTTAGATGTTCAGTGTGATCCTCCTAAAACCTTTAGTAGATTAGGATTTCTTCGATGAATGAACCTGTCTAGATAATCATAGAAAACAATGTTCATGAGCCCCATGAAAATAGTTGGTGCATTCGTAACACCAAACGACATGACCATGAACTCTAAGTTCTCATAACTAAACCTGAAATAATTCTACGGGATGTCACCCTCCTTCATTGATCCCTTGACCTACTGACACCCAGAACTACTGATGCCTTGTCCTAACAACACCATTTACTATCAACACTAACACCCTTCTCTCACTAATTCCAATTCCCCTGACTCATCGATGTCGAAGCCCCTAACACACTGTTGTTGATGCCCCTGAATCACTGATGTTGATTCCCCTGACTCACTAATGCACAGACATGTCTACACACTAACCTTCCAACACACTAACATGCTAATGAACTAAAAAGATGACACACTGACATGTTGTTACACTAACATGCCGATGGGAAAATTGAAATTTTCAAAACTCTTGCGGTAAGACAGAGACAACACCCAGAACACCTCAACACTCGATTTTAACAAAGAATGGGATTGGGGAAAAACCTGAGTTATGAAATAAGATAGCTCTCAAATAAACGTTTCCCTAAGAATTTAAAACTAACCCAGATGAACAAATTGGTCTGAACTACCATCCCTTAAGAATCCTCTCAGGATTAAACCACCATGTGTTGTTATAAAGCTAAATATAATACCTCAACATCCAAGGACACCTCCTTGACATATATCTTTTGAAAACATGTAGAGAAAACACCACTTCACTCCCTTTAATAACCACAGAAACCCCAAAAGTCACACCATCCAAACACATGGATTATGGACTCCTACATCCATGTAAATATGGTATCAACTTTTGGTAGAACTGATTCACTAGCACGAGTTTAATCACGCCCATTTTAATGTTTCCTGATTATGGACTATGTTATCCCATCCCTAATGTTTGTACAATCCACAAAAAAATCAAAGAACGTGGAAAAAAATATCATACATTAAGCAAGGTCAAACATTAAATCATAAGCAAGTAACAAAGACAACACATGAGTAAATATCAAAACTACATTGGGTACTGGGAATGTATATGTGTGTCCCATTCTCATGTAAAATACTCAAGGAAACCGTGCCTATATAGGACACAAACAAAGGGAATGGTCTGTCCATGAATAAATTTTTCCTTATGATCCTCGATTCTCACTGGTCACTCCACGAATGTCACATTGTCCACAATATCCAACTCTCCCCAGTCCTGGATGTGGGAGTCATCATGTAGATACCGATGGAGCGGGGAGTCATGGAAGATGTTGTGGATCCTCTCCAACTATAGTGGTAATTCCAGTTGATAGGCCACCTTTCCAACTCTTCCCAACACCTCAAAATGTCTAATGAACGTGGGTGAAAGCTTGCTTCCCCTTCCAAACCTCCACTTCCACACCAAGGGGAGACATTATAGAACACGTGGTCCCCAACCTCAAACTATAAGGGTATCCTCTTATGATCGAAATACGACCTCTGCAAGTTTTGAGATTCCTTCATCATTTCACGCACAAGATAAACCTTATATGTCATGATCTGCATCACATCTAGTCCAATAACTCCTTCCTACCTAACACTATACTGAACACAAGTGAATGACACATATTCCAATCATGGATTCAAATGGTTTCATGCTAATGGTATAGTGATAAATGTTATTGTAGGAAAACTCAACCAAGGGAAAGTATCATACCCATGATCCTTTGAATTCTAAAAAACATGCTCAAAGCATATCCTCAAACATCTAGATGGTCCTCTCTATCTTCCCATATATCTCAGGGTAGACTGCAGTGCTAAGGAATATCTGGGTGCCAAAATCATGCTTTAATTCCTTCCAAACTCATGAAGTAAAGGGTGTATCCCTATCCGAAATGATGGATCTTGGAACTCCGTACAGCCGTACCAATTAACTCATGTACCACCATGCAAAGGAAACCATTGTTTTAATCTTCTTAACTGCTAATAAGTGAGCTGACATCATCAATTGATCCACCACTACCAAAATGTCATCATAACCTTGCTCATCTGTGGGTAGTCCTATGATGAAATCCATCTAAACGTCATCCCACTTCTATGGGGAACATCAAAGGGCTTCAATAGTTCACCATAAAAACGATGTTAAACATTTACCTACAGAAACACAAGGCTCCATGACATAAACCCTCCCCTACCTGCTTCACTCAGGGCCACCAAAACTGAACTATCAAACCCTAGTACATCTTGAAGACTCTTGTATGTACCACCAAGGGTGATTTATAGAACTCACTGAGAACTACCTCACACATATCCACCAAGACAAACAGCTTCCCATGGAACAATATCTGATTCTTAATATCCTCTAACCATCCCTCTATAGTATCACCCTGGCTAATGCGATCATGCAACACATCAGCATCTGATTCTCCCCATTGAGACTCCTCCACCTTCTATACCAAGGAAGACAACATTTTCATCTAAAATAGAGAGCCTCTATCATTATCCACTCTCAATCCTAGATGTAAGGAAACCAACTCCTCCATTTCCATCCAAGCATATGTTTACCATCCCTCTGGAGCATCACCCAGGCTAATGCGATCATGCATCACATTAGCCTCTGATCCTCCCCATTTAGACTCCTCCACCTGTCGTACTAAGATATAAAAGAATTTTCATTTGAAACAGAGAGCCTTCATCGTCCTCCACTGTCAAGCCCATATGTAAGGAAACCATTAACTCCATTTCCTTCCAGGAATATGTGGAATCTTGAACTACATTTTTCTGTGAATTCTGGATCAATACATCAACCACCATGTTTCATTTCCTAGGTTGTAGGAGATCTCCAATTTGTAGTATTGATGAACTCCATCCTCCTCCATTTCCACAAGTTTTGGTCTCACTAGGAGAAGACATTCCATAAGATCTTGTAATCTATGAGGACTATGAATCATTATCTGATGAGGTAATGTTGCAACAACTTTAGCACGATAACAACTGATGCATGTTCTAGGTCTTTGGTGGGTTATTTATGTTCGTGGGGAAATAACATCCTATAATGAAAATATATTACTCCTCACTAGTCCATCAGCACACATCCCAAGCCTATCCTGGAAGCATAATAAAACACCTCAAACATCACACCTTCTTATAGAAATCTCAACCCTGGGGAACTGCATGATTCAATTTTAGATAATTGAAATCTGTATAGCACTGCTCACTACTCACAAAGGTCTGGTCTCTCCTTGTCAAAGCCGCAATAGAGCCGCAACCCGAGAGAGGTCAGGAACGAACCTCCAATAGTAACCACCAAAACACAAGAAACTATGATCTTCTGCCACATTCTTGGTTTCTTACCAAGAAACAACTACTTCTTCCTTCGATGTTTCCATTTATATTCCTTGTTGGGACACCATGTGTCAAAGGAAGTGAACCTATCATATCCATAACATTCCCTTGGACAACATCCCATAGATTTTGTGGTTTTGGAGGACCTCCAGAGCAGTCCTTAGATACTCGGCATGATCCCCAACCAACCTAGAGTATATGAGGATGTTGTCGGTGAAAACTACAATGAACCAGTTCAGATACTCATATAAAAGAGGGTTCATGAGCCCCACGAACATAGATTTTGTGTTCGTAACACAGAACGACTTGACCACGAACTGAAAGTGCCCATACCTAAACCTAAAAGCATTCTTCGAGATGTCACTCTCCTTCACTGATGCCCTGTCCTACCATCTCCATGTCCTACCGATGCCATGTCATATCGACACTAACACCCCTGACTCACCGATACAGAGGCCCCTGATCTACTGATGTCGACGCCCCAAACTCACCAATGGAAACTCCCCTGACTCACCGATGCCGACGCCCCTGACTCACTGATTAATTGAAATGCAAATTCACTAACAATCCAACACACTGACATGTTGATGCACTGACATGCCGACACACTGATATGCCTACGCACTGACATGCCAATGGAAAATCTGGAAATTAATAAAATCTTGATGTAAGCAACCGACAGCTCCCAGAACACCACAACACTTGATTTCCACAAAGGAAGTACCAGTGTGAAAATCCGGGTTATTACATCAGATTCCTCTAAATGTATTCCTGTCCATGATATTTTAAAACTAGCTGAAAAAATAGGTATGAACAACCATCCCTTATGAAACCACTCAAGAGTAAACCACCCGATGTTATTGTAAAACTATAGAGAAAACCTCAACATCCAAGGAACCCTACTTGACATATTTCTCTTGAACAACTGTAGAAAGACCACCAATTCACTCCCTCAAGTAACCATAGAAACACCAAAAGTCAGAGGGTCTAGACACTTGTATTAGGGACCTCCATCCTCTATATCAAGGTACAATCTCCTTTGGGAGGAATTGACTTGATCACATAGGTTTAATCACATTAAAATTAATATATCTTTATTAGGGATCTTGTTCTCCTCTCCCCATTTTCTGGACTTTTCACACAAAATCATATAACGGGGAATCAACATATGACACAGCAAGTGAGGTCAAACATTACATCATAAGCACGAAATAAATAAAACAAGTGGGTAAATATCAGAATAGCTCTAGGTACTAGGCACACATCATTGAAACTCATTGCAACATACTCCCCTCGAGGCCACCATGCCTCAATATGATAGGAACCAAGGGAATGGTTGTTCCATGATGAACATTCTCTTTGTGATCCTCGATTCTTACTGGTCACTCCATTAATGTCACATCGTCTTCGGTATCCAACTCTTCACAGTCTAGGATGTAGTAGTCATCATGTAGATACCAACAGAGCTTGGAGACATGGAAGAAGGTGTGGAACCTCTCCAACAGCGGTGGTAACGCCAACTGATACTCCACTTTTCATACTCGTCCCAACACATCAAAAAGTCTGATGAACCTGGGAGAAAGCGAGGTTCACCTTCCAATCCTATAGTGCGCATGCTGAGGGGAGACCTTAAAGAACACATGTTCCCCATCCTCTAACTCCAAGGGTCTTCTCATATGATCAGAATATGACCTCTGCCCATCCTAAGCTTCCTTCATCCTTTCACACACAAGATGAACCTTCTCTATTGTGCTCCGCACCATGTCTGGGAAAAGAACGCCTACCTGCCTAACCTCTGTCCAGCACATGAGTTAACGACATAGTCATTCGTCCATGGATTTAAATGGTTCCATTACAATTTTAGATTGATAGATATAATTTATGGAAAATTCTACTAGGGATAAGTTTCGTACCCATGATCCTCTGAATTCTAAAACACATGCTTGCAACATATCCTCCAATGTTTGAATGGTCCTCTTTGTCTTTCAATCTGTTTGAGGGTAGAAAGATATTCCAAAGCATAGATGGGTTCCCAATGAATGTTGTAATCCCATCCAAATAGGTGAAGTAAAGAATGTATCCCTATCTAAAATAATGGATCTTGGAACTCTGTGCATCCGTACCACTTCACCCACATACCTCCATGCAAAGGCATCTATTGCGCTCATCTTCTTAACCACTAAAAACTTATTCGACTTCATCAATCGATCAACCACTACATAGATGGAATCACACCTTCCCTCATACATGGGTATACCAGTGATGAAATCCATAAAAAAATTATCCCACTTCCACTTGAGAACATCTAAGGGATGCAACAGACTGACGGAAACAGGGTCTTTACCCTTTACCTGCTGACACACTAGGCACCTTACCACACACTCCACTACTGGAAGCTTCGCTATAGGCCACAAAAACTGACCTCTCAAGCCCCGATACATCTTGGAGACTCCTAGATGTACCTCCAAGGGAGAGTTTTGGAACTCATTGAGAACTACCTCGCACATCTCCACATTGAAAAATAGATTCCCATGGAACAACATCCAATTTTGACTATCCTCTGACCATCCCTCTGGAGCATCACCCGGGCTAATGCACTCGCACATCACTTTAGCCTTTGAGCCTCCCCAATGAGACTCCTCCACCATCTGTAAAAAGGAAGACTACATTATCATATAAAACAATCATCCTTTATCATCCTCTACTCTCAAGCCTGGATGTAAGGAAACCAACTCCTCCATTTCCTTCCAAGCATCTATGGACTCCCGAACTACATCCTTCTATGAATTCCTACTAAATACATCAGCCTCCATGTTTCCCTTTCCTGATGTGTAGGACTTCTTGACGTTGTAGTATTGAATAAACTCCATCCAACTCCGATGCCTCAAGTTCATGTCTCCCAGGGAGAACACATGCCTTAGGCTCTTTTGATTTGTGAAGACTACGAATCATTCTTCGGTGAGGTAATGCCTCTAAAACATTAGTATGAACACAACTGCTGCATGTTTCTTGTCGTAAGTGGCATATTTATGTTCATGAGGATGTAAAATCCTAGACCTATAATAGATTACACCTCGTTTCTTCATCAACATACATCCCAATACTAACTCATAAGAATTACATAACACCTCAAACATCACCCCTTCTTCTAGAAAAATAAGCATTGGGGAACAGAGAAGATTCCATTACAGATAACTAAATGTTGTCTAGCACTTCTCACTCTTCACAGAGGCATGGTATCTCAAGGTCAAATCCATCAATGGATCCAAAAATCGAGATAAGTTGGGAAAGAACCTCCGGTAGTAACCTACCAAACCCAGAAAACAACGAACAGCTTCCACATTATTGGGTATTTCCCAAGAAACAACTACTTAGACCTTCTATGGATCCACTGTTATTCCCTACTGGGACACCACATGTCCATGGATGTGCACCTGTCATGTAATGAGAATTCACTTGGACAACTTCCCATAGAGTTAGTGTTGTCGGAGGACCTCCAAAACTTTCCTTAGATGCTCGTCATGATCCCCATCCAACCATGAGTAGATCAGGATGTCATCGATGAACACTACCACAAATTGTCCTAGATACTCATGGAATGTAGAGTTCATGATCCCCATGGACCCAACTGGTGCATTCATAATGTTGAACAACACTACCACGAACTCAATGTTCCCATATCTAAACATGAAATCATTATTTGGGATGTCACGCTCATTCAATGTCGCCCTGACCTACCAACGCCCTAACCAACCAATGCCCTGTTATATTGACAATAACACCCCTGACTCACTGATGTCGATGCCCTTGACCCACTGATGGTGATTTCCCTCACTCAACTAATGCCGATACCCTTGAATCACTAATTATGACGCCCCTGACTCACAGATGTACTAACATGCTGAAGCATTAACATTCCAACTCACTAATATGCTAAGGCACAGACATGTCGAAGCATTAACATGACAACGTACTAACATGCTAAGGCCCTGACATGCTATCACCCTAACATGCTGACGCACTGACATGCAAATTTGGAAAACTCTTAAATTAATCTACTGATAGATCCTAGATCATTTTAACACTAAAATTTTATAATGGAAGGTCCTATGGTAAAATATGGGTTATTACATCAGATACCACTAAAACTATTATCATCCTCGATAATTTAAAACTATCCCAGAAGAAAAACAGGTCTGAACAACCATCCCTTAAGATACCTCTCAGGAGTAAACCACCATGTGTTGTTCAAAAGATAGATTGAAAACCTCAACATCCAAGGACACCTACTTGACATATATATCCTAAACAACAATAGAAACACCACTACTTCCCTCCCTCGAGTAACCAAGAAAACACTAAAAGATACACCATCCAGACACATTCATTAGAGATCTCTTTCCTCCATGTCATGATACTATCATATTTGATCAGCACTAACTCACCCGCATGAGTTTAATCGCATCCACATTAATGCGTTTGATTAGGGATCATGTTCTCCCCTTCAAATAGATAGGACTCTTCACACAATTTTAGAGAATGGGGAAGCAACTTATCATAAAACAGGGGAGGACATACATTACATCATATTCGAGGCATGAAGAAAGTACCCGAGTAAATCTTAGAACAACTCTGGGTACTAGTTATGCATCTGTGTGTCTCGTTCCCATGTACTCTTATCAAGGCCACCATACCTCTATAGGACACGAACCAAGGGAATGGTCAATCCACAAATCACTGTCTCCTTACTAACCTCAATTCTCACTGGTCGCTCCACGAATTTCACATCATCCTCGATATCTAACTCTACCGGGTCAAGGATGTGGTAGTCCTTATGTAAATACCAATAGATCTAGGAGACGTTAAAGACTTTGTGGATACTATGCAACGATGACTGTAATGCTAGATGATATGCCACCATTCCAACTCTTCGCAACACCTTGAAAAGCCCGATGAACCTAGGATAATGCTTGCTTCCCATACGAAACCTCTACTACCCACGCTGAGGGAAGACCTTTAAGAAGATGTGGTCCCCAACCTCGAACTACAAGGGTATCCTAATTTGATTGGAATATGTCCTTTTCTTGTCCTAAGCTTCCTTCATCCTTTCACGCACATGTAGAACCTTATCCATCATTATCTGCACCACCTCTGGGCCAAGAAAACATACCTGCCAAACCTCTGTCAAGCACATGAGTGAGAAACATAGTCTTCCATACAAGGATTCAAATGGTGCCATGATAATCATAGAGTTATAGATGTTATTATAGGAAAACACCACCTGGGTAATGTGTCACACCCATGATTTTTTTAAGTCCAAAACAAATGCTCGCAACATATCCTCCAACGTCTGGATGGTCCTCCCTATATTACCATCTCTCTGAGGGTGGAATGAAGTTCTAAGGTATAGCTTTGTGACAAAATCATTTTGTAATCCCTTCCAATCATGTAATGTAAAACATGTTACCCTATCCAAAAATATGGATCTGGGAATTTCGTGCATCCATACCAGTTCACCCATGTACCTCCGTGCTAATGAATCCATTGCGCTCATCTCGTTAACCGCTATGAAGTGAGAAGACTTCATCAATCGATCCACCACTTCCCAGATGGAATCACAACCTCCTTCATCCATTTGTATCCTGTGACGAAATCTATCAAAATTTAACCCACCTCCACTTAGGAATGTCTACGGGCTGCAACAGACCACCCAGAACACAGTGTTCAACCTTTACATGATGACACACTAGGCAGCTTTCCATAAACTCTTCCACTTATCACCTCACTCCGGGCCACCAAAACTGACCTCTCTAACCCAATTACATCTTGGAGACTCTTGGATGTACCACCAAGGGTGAGTTATGGAACTCGCTGAGAACTCCCTAACACATATCCATCGGGACAAATAGTTCCCCACGGAACAACATCCTATTATTAATATCCTCCAACCATCTGTCCGGAGCATCACTCTGGCTGGAGTGATCACACGTCACTTCAGCTTCTGAGCCTCTCCAATGAGACTCATCTAACTATTGTACCAAGGAAGGCTATATTGTCATCTTAAACAAACATCCTCTATCATCCTCAACTCGAATGCCTAGATTTAAGGAAACCAACACCTTCATTGCCTTCCAATCATATGTGGAATCTTGAACTACATCCTTCTGTGACTTCCCACCGAAGGCATCAGCCACCATGTTCTCATTTCTTGAGGTATAAGTGACCTTTACATATTAGTCTTGATGAAACCACATCCACCTCTGTTTCCACAATTTTAGGTCTCGCTGGGAGAAAACATGCATTATGGTCTTGTGATCCATGAAGACTATGAATCGTTCTCCGATGAGGAAATACCGCCGAAAAATTAACACAAAAACAATTTCTTCAAGTTCCAGGTTTTGGGTGGCATAATTAAGTTCATCTGGACCTAACATAATATACCCATAATAGATTAATCTTCATTTCTCCATCAGCACACATCACAAGACTATACTGGTATAATCAAATAACACATCGAACATCACCCCTTCTTCTAGAAAACTAAACAATATGGAACTGACAAGATTCCATTTCAGATAACTGAAATCCATCTAGCACTTCCCACTCCTCTTGAAGGCTTGGTCTCTCCAGGTCAAAGCCATCAACAGAGCCTAAACCCTAGAGAAGTAGGGAACGAACCTCAAGTAGTTACCTTCCTATCCCAAGAAACTAGGAACATCTACCACATTCATGGGTGTTTCCCTAGAAACAACCACTTCAACCTTTGATAGGTCCACTGCTATTCCCTACCGGGCACTAAGTTTCTATGGATGTCCACCTCTCATATCCAGAACATTCACTTGTACAAATTCCCGTAGAGATAATGGTGTCTGATGACCTCAAAAACCATCCTTAGATTCTCGGCATGATCCTCCTCTGGCCTTGAGTAGATCAAGATTTCTTCGATTAGCAATTCCATGAACCAGTCCTAATACTCACAGAAAACAGATTTCATGAGCCCCATTAACATAGCTGGTGTGTTCATAATTCCGAATGGCATGACCACGAAATCAAGGTTCCCATACCTACACCTGAAAGAATTAATCGGGATGTCACCCACATTTACCCTAAACTAGTGAAATCCAGATAATAGGTTGTCTAATAATAGAGAACCACAATTCTTCTTTCAATTGGTTAAAAAGTTTATCGATCCTCAGGAGGGGGTAACGGTCTTGGAACATTACCTAATTCAGTATCTGGTAGTCTATGTATAGCCTGAGGCCACCGTCTTCCTTCTTCGAGAAGAAGTCTAGGGCACCCCGTGGTGACACACATGGTAAGATAAAATCCTTATTCATTAGGTCATCAACCTAAATTTGAAATTCCACAACTCAAAAGGATCCATCTGGTAGAGATCCTTTGAAATCGGATGGGCAACGGGTTATAAGTCTATACCAAACTCAACATCATGTCAAGGGGTTATAGTCACATCCTCTTGGGGGAAGACATCTAGAAACTCACTAACAATCCCCGTTAATTCCTCCATCTCTGATTATGATGATTCCATTAACATATCTGCTAACAAGGAAAGAAGGGTCTCCACACACAGGCCGCCCTCCTAGAAACTCCTCTCGGCAATGAAAGATACAAGCTAGCCACCCATATCTGAGAACAAGAACATTCTTCAAAAGAATTAAATTATAGAGTTCATGAAAAATATCTATTAAATGCCTAGGATGACATCTTACAGCTGTATTTGTTGTAGAAGAAGATCCCCACTGGACTGATGTGGCCCCAACATCAGTCTACATTCTCAACAAACATCAAACTGGATGATCTGACCTCCAACTGGGGTATTCAACACCAGGGGAATGGGAAGTCTCTCTATGTCTATTCCCAAGGCATGGGATAGAATGGGTGAAACAATGGAGTGAGAATCTCTTGAATCAAACAATTCATATGAAAGAGTACTAAACCGACAGATTATACCTCGAAAAAATTCAAGCACTACTAAAACTGATACTTCTACATTGTGAAACTCCCCTTTCCCAACCCCTCTACCCCATGGTTGTCGACCACCTCCCTTACCAAACCCTATTCAATGTTCCTAAAGAGAACCCTGAGGTCGGCCACATCTGGCACCATCCACCCTCGGTGGAGCCGGATCTCGCTGCCCTTGCTACTGGAAGATCCTGGATACCAACTACTACTGCATAGGTGGGTGTTGAACCTACTCACCCACGCTATAATGCAATCAGATAGGGAACTTATACCAAATATGCCCATGACATTCATAGATAAATAATCTCGGTCTTAGGCCTATGTAGAAATGGTGAGGACTGGGAGATAGAAACTAGAACTGTTGAGGCATACTCCCTGTTGGATGAAACCTATAATGCCCTGACACTTGAGTGTTTTTGTTGAAAGACTTCCACTTGGATGAACTCGGTTGTCTCCCTACTAGTGGAAAACCTCCCAGCATGTACATCTTGTCCACTTCTTCATCCTTCTTCAAAAATTCAAGGTATGTTGGCTGGGTAAAGGGGGTAACAACATACTGATGGGAAGGTCAAAGTGCCACCTCCAAGCGTCTTCCCTGTGACTCCTCATCTGGAAAGAGGGCCTAAGAAAAACAAAGGATATCCTTGAACTTGATCCCCAGTTCTTTCACCTTCATACACCCTTGATAGAGGGAGAGAAGCTCCTTCCTCTTTTCAGCCTTCATCGTGGAAAAAAGGAATTCTTCTTGAAACTCATTCTCAAATTTAGCCCACAAAACCTCAATTTCCTTCTTGTCTCTGAGGAAAATCATCCACCAATGACATGCCAATCCTCACATCTGGCTCACTACTAGAAGAACATAGTACTATGTTGGATCCCGGATCAAGCTAAAAGAGAACACTAGCTCCTTGAGCCAGCTATCCATCTTCTTATCTGAGATGCTACCATCGTACTTTCCCAGAGTTTTCTATTAGAAGGAAAAAAAGAATATTCTTCCACTGATTGTCCTCCTTCTATCAATTAGCCCTCCGCTGGTCAAACAGATCAACCTACTAGGCCTCAGTTTCTCAAACCACTCCTGAACGACATCTGGATTCCATATCTGAAATAGAAAACAAGAAACTCCTAATCCCAAATAGTGTGGAAATTCCTTTTAGATTTTTCATTGAAAATTTTATTTATTTTAATTACCAAAACACCTAAGGATCAAAATAGAACAAGTCACTATGATTCATGAACCTTTCCAAGGGTATATATCCTATAATCATTTTAGATTCACATGGTCATTTAGTAGGTCCAGAGTCCTTGCATCGGATCACGGTGGCCCTTAAAATCCCATGTCCTAGCTGGTCTTCTTAGGCCTATTTGACACACAAAGATAACCTAACACTATTTCCCTACCATCTAACGCAATCCTCACTGTGCCTAACCCAGAACTCCATATTATCTCCCAACCATCACCTCTAATACTATTCTGTCACAACATACCTTATCCACGATGAGGGAAGGGACAACAAAGTGCCATGCCCTTCCTTCTCTAAGGTGATGGAGAGATAATGACCCCCAAGTCCCTCTATGGGTAGTACCTAGAGTGGAGACTAGCATCAATGGTATAGAATTTCACATAAATGTAAGGCATTACCCTTTTAAATTTATGAACAAGATTGGGAGATAAGATGGTAAATCCCAGCAATAGAAAATATTAAAGATAAAAGTAAAGCCAATAATCCATTCCCACATGCATATTCAAAAGTAAAAATGATTCAAGGGAAGACAAAACTCCCAGAAATATACCAAAAGAAAGGAAACAAATCATCGACAACAACTATCGTGATTCCTGAGCTAGTAAGGACAAAAAATTTCTTCAAATCCCTCTTGGAAACATGAAAATAGGATTATATATGTAGAATGAGCATACAGGTATACATAGTAGGGAAACGATAGCTACTCCTACACCTGTGAGGGAACAAACAAATACCCCTATAATAAAATAGTAGAACCTCAAGCACTTGCCAAGAAATGATAACCAGCCAAACCTATCCAAGGCACAGTCACCCATGTAATTATAGTCATGTAAAGTAATAACATAAGAATATAAACATTTGTGTAACCCAAACCACATTCCCACTGGTTTCCTTCTCATTCTTAACGATCTGACGTCTTGATGCTTCCAATATCCTCACATGCAGTCCCACTACCGCAACCTACCTTCACGCACCTGGGCCTCAAACCACACACAACCATGCCCGCAGACACCTGGTCCAGAACAACAACCTCCACACCCAATGAAACTGGGGCCAGAACAACCACTGCCACACTCGAAGACACCTCGACCTCATCCCAATGATACTTGAGAAAGCATACCTAGCCCAAAAAAACCTAAGCCCTTATCCAAAAAAAGCCTTTTCCCAAAGGATCTTGGACTATGGTAAGTCTTAATCAATTATATCCTACTAGGATACACCTGAGCAGCATGATCCTGAAGAGGTTTCGAGGAAGAAAATCAATAACAATCCATTCATCCTCCAACCGAGATGTTTGGAAAGACACCCTCCCCCATGAAATAGAGGCATTTGGCACATTATTCTCGACAAGGGTGGGGTTTAACATATAAATCACAAGGAATTACAATATATATATAGGCATTCAAATAATCATCCCAAACCTATGGGTTTCACACAAATAATCAAAAAGGTCACACCATCACCGCTATTACTTCTACCCCTACATGCATAACCACACAACAGCCACTTCCAAATAATAAACCCAACCCCCTTCTTGATAATTTACCATTTATTTATTTAAGAGGATTCACTTTAAATTATTCTAACACTACCGGGCTACTTAAAATGGAAACCATGGCATGCAACGAACAAAACCAAACTGCAGTCCCACTGCACATCCATACAAAACTTGGTATGTGGTCCCAATGCACATCCACATTAAAATACTATCAACTATCATTCATTAAAGTGATACTACCCATTTTTTCTCTCACAACCCAGCCCTACAGCCCCACTGCCTAAAAAATTCCCCAATGTAGTCCCACTTATCTACTTTGCTTCATGATCACAACACAACATAAATGCAGTTCTACTACATTCAATTTCATCCATTCGATAATAAATAAATCTCTTAGATTAAGACACCATCACACCCCTTTTATCACCCCACATACCAAGCCCACAGAACCTAGACTAGGACTCAAAAAACATAACCACAGCCATCAAACAAAGTGTATTAAAATTTAACCGACAGGGGCTCTTTAAATTCCACATGAATATAATTGGGTTGATCGGACTATAGCTTTGATCTGGGGCATCCATTTATTTAACAAATTATACATGATTAATTAGAGTTCATGTTAAATTTGTACATAAAAACATCGCAAGAAAAATACCTTCATTGCACAAGAAAATGCCTCTAATGGTAATGATTTTCAGAATTCATACGACCACAACACCTATAGGAGAATCAAAGATAAACAAATAAAACAGGAGACCACATCAAACCACACCCTACCCGTTATTTTATTTACATGAGTTATCTATTGATCAAATTAAATTCTTTATTAATTTTAGTTTCAAAATGAGTATCTGATCATTCCTTACAAGGACTATTTATATATCAACCTTGTATGATGAACCATAATAGAGAATCAAAATAAAATCCCTACAAGGATGATCAGAGATCTAATTTCCTTCTTTCTCCAAGAACATGGGATTGCATGACTTTTCAATAAGAACTCCAAGGATAAGCGGGAAGGGCTCTAGCATGGGTTCATGACTCGTCTTAGGAGGAAGTCTCGAAGCACACCCAAAGAAACAAAAAGGAAGAAGCAAGAGAGGATCAGGGCTTAAAAAGAGTCTATATCCTAAAATCAGGGAGACGATTTTGAAGTACTTAAAAGTCAGATCATAGCTTGACCACGCGGCTCAGCAGTTTCAAACATTGGAATTAATTTAGATTTATTTAATCCCCTTAGAAAAGGTGGAGATAGAATAGAATATGGCTAGTGAGTTGATAGATTAGATTTAAACAAAGAAAAACACATCACTTGGGTGAAATAGGAAAAACTGTGAAAAATAGGTAATGAGCCACCGATTGGTGAGTCACAGTTGCTGAGCTACCAATGCTGAGCTACCGATACTGAGATACCGATGCCACGGCCTACCGACGCAATGAACTACTGACGCCCTATCCCACTGACACCCTAACCTAATGACAAACTTACCTACCATTGCCCCATCCTACCGATGCCTTGTCCCACTAACACCGATGCCCCGGACTCACCGATACTGATGCCCCTGACTCACCGATGTCGACGCCCATGACTTCCTGATGTTGATGCCCCTGACTCATTGATGCTGACACACCCAAAACCCTGACGTAATGACATGCCAATGCACTGACATGTTGACACACTGAGATACTGATGCACTGAAATGCTGATGCACTGACATGCTTATGCACTGACAGATCAACGCACTGACTTGCCGACGGAAAAAATGGAAATTCAGAAAACTCTTGATGTAAGACACCAATGACTCCTAGAACACATCCACAATTTATTTTCACAAAGGACCTAGGGGAAAATCAATGTTATTACAAACTTCAACTATGTAATGTAATTTTCTTGTAACTACTCCAATATTAATGAATTTTAATGAATACTAATAATATTGAAATATTGTTTTTAGAATGTTTTTGATGAATTGAGTATCTACCCTCTATGTCATTTATCCTTCTTCTAGCTTAGATTGAATCATGACTCAATCACAATCACCATGAAATTTTAATTAATGAAGAATAACCCAATGTATACTAATTTGGTTCTCCAGAAATCTTTTATTTTATTAAATTTTAACCCATATGTATACTACTTTTAATAATTATATATGAATTAGAATTTTTTATATACTATTATGTGTAGTAATATATTTATGTATTCTATGAAGATAACATAGCCTGTGATTTTCATTTTCCTGACTATAAAACTCAATATATCCCATAGTTAACCCATAAATATCATCCAAATAACCATTATGTATCAAATTTAGGATCTTGTATTTTTTTTATTTCTTTCCTATACAATATCATAAATTTTTACCTATCACCATGGGTACCATTACATGGTCCATGCTTTTTCTAATTTTACATCTTCATATTATAGGCTACATTAACATGACACTCAGAGTACCTATACGAATCCATCTGAAAACCCTTTAAAACCATGAGATTTATATTGAAAAATCCCAATGTCTTTTAAGATATTTACAAATCTCTATTCTTCATGTTTTTTACTACCTTTACTTATCTAGAGTAATTTCTGAGATACTGTTACATATGGATAAGACATTTGGATTTAGTCATACACATATTCCTGATTAGTTTATATATCATGTTTATTTACAATATTATTTTACATTCAAATATACAAGTTCGGACTACCCTTACAAAAGGATTAGTTTTCTACATTTTTACTTTAACTAAGAATTTCATAATTTAATTATATTGGATCGAAAAAATTTCAAACATTCTCAAAGGTTTTCTAATCACTATAATTAAAGTGAAATAACTTCATAAATATTTTCCATAACCTCTAATTATATTCAATCATAACTAAAATTAAAAAAAATATTCATATAAAAAATCCATGCGGTTTTCAATATATATATATTAGAAAAAAAAATTAGTATTGTTATTCTAAATATTAATAATGAAATTAAATTTAGTTATATAATATATCAAAATTCAATGAAACAAAAATAAATTTTTTTATGTGAAGCCTTATTAAAATTAATATTATTCTTAATCAAATAGAATATTTATTTATTTAACAAAATATAAAGAGATATATCCCATAAACAATCAAACTTTATTTAATTATATAATGATTTATATATTTTATGACCATCAAAGTATTATTTTTATTATCATTTTTACTTTATTGGATGTGGGAATCTAATACAGAAACATCAGACCAAAAATGAGATTCCACTATGAATATTTTAAATCCTTCATTAGAATTTATCAATATTAACATGATAGATAGAATCCATACCATCCTTCTATTGGTTTTTCAATTATTTGGTCATGGTTCACATTATTAGGGAATGAAAATTAGCAAGTAAAATAACCTTGATCCTATCATATTTCCTCCTCCTCCTCCTTGTTTTCAGTTTCTTATAAACACTATCTGATTTCACATTCTCTTATTCCTCTTGAAACATTTAAAATTGGTTTTTTAGATTAGAAAACATGTTGGGATACTAAGTAACCATAGGTTATAAGTAGGAAAATTATATTTAGAAAACCATAGAAAACAATTAAGTCATGGAGGCCTAATATTGTAGAGGATGATAATATCCACTCAAAAGAATGCATCACATTCTGGGGGAAGTGAACAAAGATTTCAATAAATAATCAAATGGTTTCTATGAATATCCTTTTATAATGTCAATTTGGACAATATCAAAAAATGAAAATGGAATCAAATCCTCATTTTATCACTACGGTAGAACTTTGAATAAAAACCTTATTCAGCTCACTACTTGCGCACTATATTGTTGATCTCTTATGTGAACCTATAGAAAAAAATAAGATCAAGTGCATTGATAACATTTAAAGAAGGTCCCGAAGACATCAATGGGGAATGATATTGAGCATCCAATCTCAACTCTCCCCAAAAATCATCCCACAGTTTTAAATTTTACATTACTATAAATTTATTCCTATTTTGGATATTATTTTTTCTTTATGAGATTTAATCATCTTATGGAGGATAAAAAACCTCCCAAATCTAAAAATCAAACACAATGACACACCATGATAAATACATTAGATTGTTGCATTCTATAATTTATTATATTCTATATGTAATATAATATGTTTCATATAATAAATCATCTACATTTATTGATAATTCTGACATTACCATAATCAATATTGTTTTCAAATCCTTAAATGATAGGTTAAGATAATTTTAAATATGATGAAATAATCATTTATCTAAACAACGATCAATTATGATAATCATAGATGTGGTAGTATGTTACAAACATCATAATATTAATTCATAATGTACCAATAATTTTTGAAATAGTTTTTTCCTATTAACTAATTTATTTATTTAATGACAGTTGTAAAAGGAAGACTAAAACTCAATTTATTAGGATCTGGTATATTTTTATTCATATGGTTATAACCCTCCCTTTTCCCTTACCTTTTTTTCTTTTCTAAGTATTATAACACCACATAGAATTTGTGAGGTCCTATGATTTTTTATTGTAATTCAAATATGTTAGGTTGCAATGGGTAATATAATATGGTCTGAGGGGGTGAATAGATTAGATTAAAAAATGTAATCAAAAAAATTAATTATTTATAGTAATTGTTAATGTTAATTAATAATGTGAATTTGCAGCAAAAATATGAATAAAAGGATTTTTATACTAGTTTAGTCCAAAGTGGTATTATTATAGTTGTATAACTCTCTCATCAGGGAGAGATATATTTTTCACTCCCCAAATTTTTAAGGGCATTCATAACCTGATTACATAATCCATTTATAAAAATTAGATTGATAAACATATTACACTAAATTTTTTATATGGAGTCACAACCCAAATACAACACTGACTTTGGACTATGATAGTAACTACCTGAACAACCTTAAGATTACAATTCAGGGTTCAAAACATCATGAAGATAAGAATAAACGTTATTTTATGTAAAATCATAAACAATAGTGTATATATAATAGATATGGGAAATAGTTTTATAGATTCAAGAAACCCGTATGACGAATAACATAAACTAATAAATAGCATATTCTAGTATTGATTAACGTGGATACTTAGTCAATATATTTGTAGTCATAGAGTCTTTTCACATAGCATGGGATACTCTCTAGTAAATGATAAGTAGATCACACTGAAACAGGATAATATAGCACTTCAAAATTCAGATTAAATATCTTTTGACTAAAAAATTAATGTCATCATAAAAGTTGTCTCGGTATCATTATTTGAATTTCATCTCAAATCCTTTATATTAAATTTTTGTATACTAAAAAACAATACAACAATGGGGTAAATAAATTCATAATCAAAATGGATAATTATCTATGATATTGATAATTATAATTCGAATAATCATTACAATAGTCTTTTCAATTCTACAGTTAATGACCTATTAAAACCATTTTTAATTACCCATTAAATGACTAAAAAATTATCCATAATAATAGTTTAAAGAAATACCATAAAAATCATATAATAATTTGAATATTAAAAATAAAATATTAAATAAATAAGAATTTAACTCAATCTATAATTTATTAATTGATTAAACTACTTTTCATACCATAAAATGTGTTTTAATACATTTCATGTCATTCAAATTTAATTTAAAATAGAAAAATTAAAATAAATTAAAACAAAATATTTAATATTTAATATTTCATAAATATGTTGTTAGATTTATTCATAATTAATGAAAATATATAATAACATTTTAAAGTATATTAAAATATTATAACAAAACTTCACAACGATTATATATAATATATATTAATTTTTGAAATCAATAAACACTTAAAAAAATTATATGAATATGTAGGTAATGATAATAACATAATTGATCGAAAAAAATTATTTTAAAATTTCCCTATTGTAAAAAAATTTAATGGGAGGAACTGACCATTAACTCCAAGAGGTCGTGCGATCAGTATATATAACATGTCATGAATTTAGTATGCTGACAGTGTGATGAATTGTAACATGTTGTCACATTATAAATCATGTGGTAGGTATATTTATCTGTCAATAAAATCCAAGATAATATAGAAAAGATAACATGTTATGTTGCATCCTTTTTCATGTTCACTAACTTATACTCCTTAATGTAAATATATACAATTCAGGTAGTATGATCTCTACCTCAAGGTATATTTTTTGTTCCTGCATGATAGCTTTTAAATTATGGACACTTAAACTACTATTAACTCATGCAGTAGGTAAAGGATTTTACTATAGCCCAGCTTGAAGAGACAATAGAAAATGAAAGCAGAGAAATATTTACTTGCAGAATAGGTGCACAAAAATGACTCTAGTTGTAGATGATCTACCATGGTCATGGATGGTGCCCACGAAAAGATGATGATGCATGAAGTTTCTAGTAATTATGATAATGGAGGCACTTAAATGCTACTTCTACCAGAGAATATTCGAAGTGATGATGAACATAGATCTTCTATAAAGAGTTGATAATAATATTGATGAGCATTAACACTTCATCATGAAACTTAACATTCTTCACATGGTTCCACCATGCTCCACATTGCTTCGAGCAGTAGCCGAGATCTGATGTAGTATCTTCAAAGAATCAACTTGTGATCACTTGAGGTAGTCTGACACACTACCACATATCGACTGATATTGAGCACTAGACATTATTAGTTCTATAGAAAAATAAATGATAAATGGTTAAATATTATTAGTGCTTGAAAAAAGAATAGATAAGGATTCTGTATATCAAAACTAATTTTTTTGTTAAAAGTCCAGCCTTTATCAGTGCTTTTTTCTAGCACGGATAAAGTGTGACCATTTTCAGCTCTTCTTTTATCAATGATAAAAGTCCACCATTTATCAACACTTTCTCTCTAGTGATGATAAAATTAAATCATTTATCAGTGCTTTTTATTTAGATTTTGATAGAAGTATTATTGAGTAATTTAATTTACATATAAATATTTATATTTATTTAAATAATAATTATATATTAATGTAAGTATATATATGGAAATATAAAATATAATTTTTATTTTTATATCTTTTAATAATAAACAAATCTTATTTTCATAGTCTTACATATAATTATTATCAAATTTATATTAGTCAAAAAAATTATACTTATATACATTATTTATAAATTGTGAATATAATTAAAATAAATCAAATATATCCATATTTTATTTAACAAATTATATAATATATAAATTAATATATTTATTTAAATATTTATTTTGATATTAAATAATTTAATATAAACATACATATATATATGTATGTATGTGTATGTCTGTAAATGTGTGAATGTATATTTTTTGTGTCTGTGTGTTTATTTGTACATATGTATGTTTTTCATGTGTTTATCTATGTGTGTGTGCAAGTGTGTTTATTGATTTCATATTGTTTATTCTCTTTTTAGATCTCTCAATTTTTTTTATTTTATTATTTATTCATTTTTAATATTAATTTATTTTTAATAAAAATTCATTTTAATCTATTCATCATAGATATATGCGTGTGAGTGTTTAATTTTATTTTATTTTATTTTATTTTATTTTATTTTCAATATTTCTTATAGTCAATATAAATCATTTTTTAAAATCATATTATTTTATTGGATAAACATCATCTATTTATTAATTTTTATTCATTTTTATCAATCTATAATTAATGTAGATATTACAAATTCATTTTTAATTTTTTTTATAATTTATTTATTTTTAATTTATTCACATTAATAATTAATTATTAAATATATATATTAGCTTCTTGGGGGTACAATTATATTAAAACACATATACATGACATAATTTTTTTAGAGAGGTATGATTTTTGTTTTAGCGATTGTAAAAGGCCTCTTTATCAGTGATTTTTTTATAAGTTCTCGTAAAAACACATAGCTGCTATAAAATTTTAGCCATAACTGACCGATTCAGTCACTCCTTTCATGCTATCATGGAATTTAATCTATATCGCTTCTCTCCCTCACATTCATCATGCGTAGTGGCTACTGTTCTCCCTCTATACCATCATCACCATTTCTCTTCCTTCATGCCACCACACGCACCTTCTATTTCCCTCATCGTTGCAGGCTCTCCCTCGCTCACCCTCACTGTCTCATAGATGAATTGACATCCACCATTAAAGGTATTGACATTATTAGTTTTTTATTTGGGTTTTTTTAATTTTACTTGAGGATTTGAACTCCTCATCACCTCCCTTAGTCGTTTAGAAGGAGTCTAGGAATTTGGGTGACTAGTACTTGTCATACATGACATTTCACTAACCAGAATTGTTAGTAACCTGAACATTCCCACTCATTCTATATAATTTTCATGAGAATCTACCACAACCTTGATTTTTAATATATAATTACATTTATTTTTATAATCTTCAATCATTGAAGAAATAATAAAAATGTTATACTTTATACATGTTTTACAGGTTTCAAATTTATATTCTATAAATATTATTCTTTATGTGTTCATAGATTGTTAATAATACCATATTTAACTCAATAAATTTTACTGGATAGTTGTATATAATGTATAAGAGATTTTTATTAACCTATAAATAATTTAAAAATTTATTACTAAACAGAAAATCATATTTAATATCTTTAGATTTCGAAATTACTTATTTGAATATATTTAAATAACTTATTAGACAAAATTTCAATCTTAATAAAATGGAATTATTGAACAAATTCTGGTTAATAATAGTGTATTAATTAAATCATTATAAATAAAATTATAAACTGAAATAGATATATAAATTTTAATATAAATGAAACATAAATTTATTAATGAATATATATAGGAAAGTGATAATCAAAAAAAATGTAAATAATGATAATTATATAATTGAATAGAAAAATAATACTTATTAGGTAAATAAATGTTATAGTATCTTTCAAAAAAAATTAATAATAATAATGATAAATTTAAATAAAGTAGAATTAAATAATTAGTAAATTAATTTCTATTAAAATAAATATATATTAATATATATCAATTTATATATAAATATATACGCATATATATATATATGATATAGACATTATACATAAATCTATAAGTTTTAAAAAAATGATATGTGCTTTAGAATTATATCGAATTTATGTACATGATTAGTATGTAAAATTATTATATATGATAATTTTCTTAGTGATAACAATAATAGTTGCAAAAATAATCATATTTGATAATAAGTTATAAAAAATGTGAAACACAATAGATATTTTCTTATTCAAAATGAAAGAACAAAAAATAATAATTTCTCTAGATTTTCCCACATAGAATCATCCAAATTAATATCTGAAGAGTGGGAGAAAGTTAAGAATATACTCATAAGAGTCTCATCACTAAAACACTACCTTACCATCCTCAAACAATGTAAAAAATAATAAAATTCAACTGCTCTATCATGCTCTACTTTTACATAACACTACTACAAAAACCGTAATTATCAGTGCTCAAAACGTGCTTTATCAGTGCTAAAACGCGCTGTAAAGATCGGTGTTGATAAAGGGAGACCCTTTGAGTGATATCGGCAACACCGGGCATCAGATTGAGGCGGAGATGACTCTTAAACATCAAAAAGGACTCGTAGATCATTATCGTAAAGGACAAACACAATCCGATTAGGTTGGGTGGATTTCCGTAGGTCAGTTGTTGTTTTCACTTAAAATTTTGTCCATCTTAAACAAAATAGAGACTCTTTGAGTGATACCAGCCACATCGTGGCTCAGATTGAGTTGGGGATGACTCATAAACGTCACAAAGGACCCATGGATCATTCTTAAAAATGATCAACACAATCCGAATGTGTTTGGTCAGATTTTTATAGGTTAGTTGTTGTTTTCACTTAAAATTGTGTCCGTTTTAAACAAAAGAGAGACACTTTGTGTGCTACCGAGAACACCATTCCTCGGATTGAGGCAGGGTTGACTCGTACACATCACCAAGGACCCTTTTATCATTATTATAAAAGATCAAGTCAATCTGAATGTGTTTGGTCAGATTTTCATAGGTCAATTGTTGTTTTCACTTAAAATTATGTCCATTTAAACCAAAGAGAGACCCTTTGAGTGATAGCAGACACACCGTGCCTCGGATTGAGGAGGGGTTGACTTTTACACGTCACAAAAAACATTTGGATCGTTCTTATAAAATATCAATTCAATCCAATTGCGTTTGGTTATATTTCTGTTGGTCAGTTGTTGTTTTCACTTAAAATTGTTTCCATTTTAAACCAAAGAAAGACCCTTTCAGTGCTACCGGTCACACCGTTCCTCGAATTGAGGTGGGGATGACTCATACATGTAAAAAAGGACCCTTGGATAATTCTTGTAAATGATCATGGCAATATGAATGTGTTTGGTCAGATTTTCATAGGGCAGTTGTTGTTTTCAATTAAAATTGTTTCCATTTAAAAAAAGGGAGACCCTTTGAGTGATAGTGGGTACACCGTGCCTCGGATTGAGGCAAGGTTGACACTTACACATCAAAAAGGACCCTTGGATCGTTCTAAAAAAGGATCAACACAATCCAAATGTTTTTGGTTGGATTTTCGTAGGTTAGTTGTTGTTTTCACTTAAAATTTTGTCCATTTTAAACAAAATAGAGACGATTTGAGTGATATCGGCCACACCGTGCCTCGGATTGAGGTGGGGTTTACTCGTACAGATCAAAAAAGAGTCTTGGATATTTATCTTAAAGGATTAACACATTCCGAATGGTTTTGGTCAGATTTTGGTAGGTTAGTTGTTGTTTTCACATTAAATCGTGTCCATTTTAAACAAAATAGAGACTCTTTGAGTGGTACCGGTCACACCGTGACTCGGATTGAGGCAGGGATGACTTTTACACATCATAAAGGACCTGTGAATCATTCTCCTAAAGGATAAACACAATCCAAATGGGTTTGGTTGGATTTCTGTAAGTCAGTTGTTGTTTTCACGTAAAATTGTGTACATTTTAAACAAAATAGAGACCCTTTGAGTGGTACCGGCCACAACGTGCCTCAGATTGAGGCGGGGTTAACTCATACACATCACCAAGTACCCTTGGATCTTTATTATAAGATATCAAGGCAATCCAAATGCGTTTGGTCAGATTTCGGTAGGTCCATTTTAAACCAAAGAGAGACTCTTTGAGTGATACCGGCCACATCGTGCCTCGGATTGAGGCGGGGTTGAGTCATACACATCAAAAGGTACCCATGGATCGTTCATATAAAAGTTCAACACTATATGAATATGTTTGGTTGGATTTTTGTAGGTCAGTTGTTGTTTTCACTTAAAATTGTGTGCATTTTAAACAAAAGAGAGACCATTTGAGTGATAGCGAGCACACCAAGCCTCATATTGAGGTGGGGTTGACTCGTACACATCAAAAAGGACCCAAGGATAGTTCAAATAAAGTATAAACACAATCATAATGCGTTTGGTCAGATTTCCGTAGGCCAGTTGTTGTTTTCACTTAAAATTGTGTCCATTTTAAACAAAATAGAGGCCCTTTGAGTGATATAGGCCACACCGTGCCTTGGATTGTGACGGGGTTGATTTTACATGTCACAAAGGACCCGTGGATCGTTCATATAAATGATCAACACAATACGAATGATTTTGGTTAGATTCCCGTAGGTCATTTGTTGTTTTCACTTAAAATTGTGTCCATTTTAAACCAAAGGGATACCCTTTGAGTGCTACCGGCCACACTGTGCCTCAGATTGAGTTGGGAATGACTCGTACACATTACCCAGGACCCTTGGATCGTTATTATAAATTATCAAGTAAATTTGAATGCGTTTGGTTGGATTTCCATTGGCCAGTTGTTGTTTTCAATTAAAATTGTGTCCATTTTAAACAAAAGAGAGATCCTTTGAGTGATAGCGGCCACACCATGCCTCAGATTGAGGCGAGGTTGACTCATACACATCACAAAAAAAACTTGGATCGTTATACTAAAGTATAAACACAATCCGAATGGGTATGGTCAGATTTCTATAGCTCAGTTGTTGTTTTCACATAAAATTGTGTCCATTTTAAACAAAATAGAGACCCTTTGAGTGATATTGGCCACACCGTGCCTCAGATTGGAGCGGGGTTGACTCGTACAGGTCACAAAGTACCCATGGATCGTTCTCCTAAAGGACCAATACAATATGAATGCGTTTGGTCAGATTTATGTAGGTCAGTTGTTGTTTTCACTTAAAATTGGGTCCCTTTTAAACAAAATAGAGACCCATTGAGTTATACCAGCCATACCATGCCTCGGATTTAGGCGGGGATGACTCGTACATGTCACAAAGGACCCGTGGATCATTCTCCTAAAGGATCAACACATTCCGAATGGGTTTGATCTGATTTCCATAGGTCAGTTGGTGTTTTCACTTAATATTGCGTCCATTTTAAACCAAAGAGAGATACTTTTAGTGCTACCGGCCACACCGTTCCTCAGATTGAGGCGGGGTTGACTCATACATGTTAAAAAGTACCCGTGGATCATTATTATATAAGATCAACACAATCCAAATGATTTTGGTTGGATTTCCGTAGGTCAGTTTTTGTTTTCACTAAAAATTGTGTCCATTTTAAACAAAAGAGAGACCATTTGAGTGATAGCGGGCACACCGTACCTCGGATTGAGGCGGTGTTGACTTGTACACGTCAAAAAAGAAACTTGGATCATTCTCATAAAATATCAACATAATCCAAATGTGTTTGGTCAGAACATAAAATTAATTGGTTCTACACGAGACCACTCACCACCAAGCGATACCAGAACCCAATCTCTGATACTTACACGGGGAGGCCCGAACGGACTCCCCACCATAAGTATTGGGATAACTCTAAATTACTTTAGTTGTATCTTTGCAAGACCCACTATGGGTCTCCTCACCACAGGAACTTACGAGAATAACCGAACGTGAAAACTTTCGGCACAGACCAAAAACCTCACCACAAGGGTAGGGGAGGGAAGGGCCCAACCAATCGAACATCAAAACTAATTCCACTGTTACCTCAATGACGTAACACCCTCAGAATAACACAAACCATGTCACACCAAAGACCAGGATTAAACAAATACCCTTATTCACCACTGGGGTTCTCCAGACTACACGCCAGCATCACTCTGGGGCCTATGGCTAGAGAAATGATGATTGAAGCATCTCATGCCTCGTAGTCAGGCTTCAGAAATTCCCAAACATAACACACATGCCAAAATTTTCACCAAACACAGTTCCAATAAATTAAAAGTTTCAAAGAGGTTCTATAATAACCATTCTTACAAATGAAGGAAAAAAACACCACAAATGCCACAAGTGACAACCACTACATCCAGGGAACACTACAATGAGAAAACCTCAAACGGGTCCCCAAACATCGCCCTAATCCTACTGACAGGATGAGGTGACCTTCGACGATCCAAGTATAGCTTCAGTGTGGTTCTTTTGAAATACCGCTGTAGAATTGCTGCAAGTGGCCCCAACTTCCACGGGTGTGGCATGGTCTCAGACCACTCAGACATGTCGACCTCTTGTAACCCTTCCTACCACACTGGTGACAGATCACAGAATTGCGCTGTGGAGAAGAATATTGAAGGTCTAGAGGCCTCTTGATTCCACTACCAGCACCACCAGCATCAGGTTGCTTCTCACTCTTCTTATCACCATCCTCTGCACTGCTTCCCAAAGCTGGAGGGTTCACCACCTCAAGTCCTCCTGCTAACCCATCTTTAGCCAAAAAGGCTTTCCCCACAACATCCGAGAAGGTGGTTAGGTTGAGCTCTTCCACATTCAATCGTAGCTCAGGTCAGAGTCCAGACTCAATTTTTTGAGCCTTCCCGAGATCATTCGCAATAAACAAATGATCATACAGAACTAGGTCTATGAAACGTCAATAGAATTCCAGTACTGATTCAACGCACTGTTGAAGACAACACAACTCTATCCTCTTCCTCATCTTCGTCACCGTAGATAAGTGTTGTTGGATGAACGATGACTTGAAAAACTCCCATGTTAGATCTTCCCAAGGCTTATTCCGAGACACAGACTTCCACCATTTCCAAGTTTGGCCTTCAAGCATAATGGTAGCCAACTTCACCTTTAATGACTCAGGAAATCCAATGAAAATGAACTTCCTCTCAATCTTCTGCAACCATTCCTCCACCTCAGGAGGATCATCTTGTCCATAAAATAGAGGAGGGTTCAACATCCAAAACTCTAGAACATAGTATATGGGCTGATCAACTAGAGGATTCGTTAGGGGCGCACCACCCGAAGCTTCACCTTGGGCATCCATCGAACCGTCGTGGGGGTGAACTCTAAGGAACAAGGAAACAAATAACATAATCAAAACATGTTCATTGACATTTAAATTTTAACTTTTCACAATTTCCAAAATAAAACTTCACAAAATAATTCTTAAAAGTAAAGAAGACCCAGACAAACCACAAGGAGAAACTAGTGGCGATTGGTGACTCATACATATGGTTGGCGGCCATACGCAAGTCATGCCACCATCACAGGGAGAACTCTAGGGTAATGTCCCTGGCTCCACATGACTTTCCAGACCATACGAGCTCATAGAGGTCACTTTCTTGGCTCCCATTTCATTTCACAACATAAAACAATTCACAACAATCAAAGGACCCCAACAACCCAAACATCCCATGGTAACCCAAGGTTCAGAATGAGCAAGGGTTCATGACATCTTTCTTGTCTGTACTCCTTGAGTCCCGACAATTCTACTACTTCTACCATGAAAACCCCAAATAACAATGGGCTCTCTAAAAAACAAGTTCCCCACCAGATTCGACCGGCTCTAATACCATTTTTTCACGAACCAACCCGGGTCGACCCTGAACTGGTCACCTGAGCCAGTCTGCGACATGGCCTGAGAGGCGTTCCTGATCCTCCTGGGCAGGCGATAAGAACCAGGGCATCAAAAGAGAGCAAGATAGAATGATTTTTCCCTATAAAATAAATAAAACAACGGAAAGAAAATATAACAAAGCAAAGTAAATAAACAACACACGAAAAATGAACGACCAACAACAACAAACTAAACTGACCACGGCCAAAACTCCTCGTGACCTAGAGAGTCACTCTCCACACCACAACCAAGTTTCTCCCACAACGAACAAGCTCAAGTCAACCTGAAACAAAAAATAAAAATAGGAAAACACTATAGGCATGAGTATTAAAATTAAGTATGTGTGCCCAACAAACTATTCCCAATTCACTACCTTTAAATAAAGAATTCACTAATTCCAGGTTTGAACTAAATTATATAAAATATGGGTTTCCACACACACACATTCATTTCTAAAACAAGTAAAGGTCCATTGACCATTTTAATTTAAAAACAAATTTAATGTTTGAAAGAAATAGGTGCATTTCATTTTAAAACATTTTTGCGAACAATTTAGAAATCTGAATTTCAGTTTCTAGTAAAAAGGAAAACTACACACAACACACAACACACATCAAGGGCAATGGACAAAAAAGTGGCACACATGGGCCAACAATCGAACTAGACCTCTCAACTATCCTCCACATACTAATAAACACACAATAAAAACATGGTTCGAACCTAGGAGCTCGTGAACAATCCAGAACATACCATACATGTTACTCATCCTGAAGGCATGCCTACTCTCGATGATGTCATAACGCCCTAACGCCCGATGTTTCCCTACATGGCCTAACCGAGGGACCCAATCCCCTAGAAGAGTGTCATCCGTACTAGGGGCCACTAGCCAGTGTGTAATCAAAACTAGTGCAGCAATCATTCTCTGAAGAATCACTTACTATGCCAAGTTCTCATGTCAACATATGCAATAAAAATGGGTGCGTCTACAATGTAAATCAATCAGTCACGAGGCACAAATATCATACACAACTCACGCAATCAACGCACCAATGATCACCCCTGAGTAACCCCAATGTGAGTTTTTCCAAAATAAGTTATTTTTATTAAAGTACCAAACGGGCCTTCACCAACTTTAAAGAAAAACCTCATTTCTCAAGAAAGCCCAAAACACTTGTTCAGAAGAAATCATTTATCTTTAAAACCATAACTACATTTGAAATTCCATGAATTGTTTTTAAAGGCCAAACAAGCATTATTTAACTACTGGGTATCCACTCATCAAGAAAATGTTTCAAGTGTCGTTTATAAAATAAACGGCTCTTTTTACACCATGAAATCATTTTAAAATTAATTATCTTATATTATTTATAATTAATTAAAATTAATAAAATATCAAGCAATTAATAAATTCTGAATTTAAAGGCGAGTGTAGTGGGGGACATACCTCAACTTGCAGCTCAAACACGACAATGCGACATGCCTCGCACAGACGTACAAGCACGCACAAGCCGATGACCGGGGTGTCGTGGAGTCACCTCGCCAACACACTGCAATAAACGCACAACAACTAAAAACACATAACCACTAACTTAACACAATTCAAATGGACGACCAGTGCAAAAGAACCACCTCAGTATGTTTTTCAAAACACTACACGCACCATCAACATAATTTACTGAACCACTTTAAAAAATTTCAAAGAAATTCCAAAGAGACACCCACAACTTCACATAAACAAAATTGATTCAACAAACACTTTTTTGATCAAATACACACCTACGCCCTAATAAAACAGAATACACACTGCTTTCACTGTTAAATAAACTAACTGAATAACTTAATAAAAATACACCGCACATCAAAAACCCATTTTTAAACTATGCACATAACGCTTTAAAAAAAACCGTAAACCAAAAGTCTACCTTTGAAATCAAGCACACCTCAAAATATTCCCAAAACATAATCCACCCCACATATAATATTTAATAAACTAGTTAAAATTTTATAAAACAATTTTAATAACATCCTGAGCCACCAATTAATTATCACAAACAAATCGAAATACATTGAACAAGTGTATTAAATCAAGAATATTTGTGAAAAGGGGGAAACTCACCTCAATCGATGAAGAACACCTCTAAAGTGGCGTGAAACACCGTTCACACCTCAAATGCACACTTTAGAATTTTAATTGAACCCAAGAAGGGGAGGCTGCCGGAGGAGGACCACGCCGGCGAGGCAGTGCGCAAGAGGATTTGCGCCGGCAGGATAGGTCACCGGAGGAAGGAGTGTTGTAATAGGGTTCGTCGGCAAGGGGAATGGGGAGCGGGCTGGATGGACAGTGTAGGTAAGGGGGTCGGGATGGATGTGGCCTGCAAGAGGTCACGGGTAGGAGGTGGAGGGTGGCTGCTGGCGGTCACCGGCTACAAGAAGGGCGATCCGGCTGAGTGGCGCGTGGAAGGGGAGGTGTGCGAGGTTGGTCGGATAGTGGTTGTAGGGTCGGGGCGTGGCGGAGCATGCGACGGGGAGGGAGCCCAGCAAGGAGGAGGGGATGCTGCTCTTAGATGGTAGTGTTGCGTGAGGAGAAGAAGAGGATGGATGAGGGTCGGAGTCACCTGATTGCGACAGAGAAGGAGAGAAACCCGAGGGGCACTGTTGCGCTGCGTAAGGGAGAGAAGGGGAGGAGGGGATGTGCATGTGGTGTTTGGTGCATGGAAAGCCGGTGCGGGAGGTGTCCTGGAGGTCGTTAGTGGGCCGGACGGGTGTAGCCAGTCTGGCGAAGGAAGCCGACTAGGAGAGCATCACTGGCTGGAGGGGCTGTAAGGAGGTGGAGGCTGAGGCTTGACCCAGGTGCGCTGCAAGCAGAAGGGAGTGTGATGGAGAGCTGGGGTCATCGACGGTGCAGGGCAGAAGTGCGGACGTGGATCAGGAGGGCTGCGGTAAGAATAACATGCGGGGATAGGGAGAGTAGACAAAGGGTGGAGGTTCCAGTGTGAGAGGAAAGTAAAAAAAAGTGTGATCTGTGCTACGGTTAGGAGGAAAGGAAAAAAAGGAGAAAAGAAAAAAAAAAGAGGAAAAAAATGATAATGAATAAAATTAAGAAACTAAAAAATCAATTAATTAAAATAATAAAACATCAATCTATAATATTAATAATAATAATTTTGATAAAAATAATCATTATAAAAAATTAAATCATAATAAATGTAATGAAAAAATGGTAAAAATAATAATATTCTGTTCATTTATTAATGATCTTGATATCAACAACATCTATACTAACAGATATGAAGATAATAATTTCAATAATAATAAAAACAGAAGATCCCTAATAATATTATTATTATTTGCATCAATAATATTATTATTATTTCAGTTAAAATATATATATATATATATATATATATTCGCTTCGTTTTATTTTAATGTGTTTGCTTCTATTTCACTTTATTTTATTTAGACATTGCAACTGCCCGGGTAACCAGGCTGACCGCACAGCTTCCGCTAGCTGTGCGGTGACCATGCACCGATCAATAATAATAATAATAATAATAAGATTATTATCAACTATAAATTTTTTTTAAAATAACACAATAATTTATAGAAATTACCCATTTTAAATTTCCAAAGGAAAGCGGTCTATGTCGTAGCCTGGCGCGAGGCCTCACGGGGTTTCAAAAATGTGCTCTGCCCGTGCGCCCAGCGACGTCAACTCAAAAACATGCGCTTTTTGACAGAACATAAAAATCTCATTTGGGTTTTAACCCAAACCTCAGAAAAAATTTTAAAAACCAAAGAAAATATTAAAATAAAATAATAGATACACTATGCCAAAAACTTGAAAGGGAAGCACTACCCCTTTATCAGCGCTCAAACAAAGCGTTGATAAAGGGAGCCTTTATCGACGCTCAAAAAAAGCTCTGATAAAGGCCCCCCTTTATCAGCGCTTTTTTTGAGCGCTGATAAAGGGGACCCCTTTATCAGTGCTTCTTTTAGTGGCACTGATAAAGGGGGGATTTATCAGTACTTTTCCTAGGCACTGATAAATTTTGAGTTTCAAAAAAAATATTTTTTCTTGAAAAATAATATTTTGTTATATAAGTATATTTATATTGATATAAATACAATATATATTTTTTAAATATGTTATAGATACATATAAATAGACTATTACATTTAATATATAAGAAATTTAGTGAAAATGGATTCAAAATATTTTAAAATAATATTATTAATCAAGGATTTTATAATTATTATCGATTAAAAATCATTTAATAACAATTTGAGGACACAAAAAATCAAAACAATTAATAAAAGATCTAAAATACGTTGAAAATGTAACTCAAACTTCAAACAGCCATAACTTTTGATCCGTGTGTCCATTTGAGCTCTGCAGCATATCAAATCGAATAATTCAACGATCTCTACACACAAATTACTGAGGAAAAGCCTCTATCACATTTTCGATCCCAAAAAAGGCCCAGAAGGCCTCCAAAACTGAGTTTTTAGTCGGGATACCCCGATTTTTTAACATTCAAACACATATAACTTCTGATCCGGATGTCCGTTAGGCCATCACCACATATCATATCGAATATTGTTTCATTTTCTTCGATTTGACTGGTTGTGGTGTTGAAACGGAATTCTAGATTATAAGTTATGTTCGTTTTAACATTTTATGGATTTTCAAATACACATATATATGTATTTATTCATAAATATATATGTTTGTGTGTGTGTGTGGGTGTCTATGTGTGTGTTTGTGTGTTTTATATATTTATATATGTATTTATTTATTTACTTACTTATAAAAACACATCAAAAACATATTTTTTTCATAAATTCATTTAAAAATAATCTTATATGTACATTCTATGGCTTTTCAAATACACATATATATGTATTTATTCGTAAATATAAAAGTTTTTGTGTGTGTGTGTGTCTCTGTGTGTGTATGTGTGTTTTATATATCTATGTATGTGTATTGTATATATCTATGTATGTATGTATTTATTTATTTATAAACACACATAAAAAACATATTTTTTCATAAATGTATTTAAAAATAATCTTATATGTATATATTAATATACAAATAAATATACGTATAAAAAATTATAACTAAAAATATATATATAAATATATTAATATACGAATTAATATATATATACTAATATATGAATAAATATATTTATATTAATATGAATCTATATCAATATATGAATAAATATAACTATATGAATATAGATATATCACTAAATAGAGAACAAAATGAAATGGTATAGTGGTAAAGGTGCAGCCGCGAAAGGGGGGAGGTCCCGGGTTCGAGTTCAGGTGGAAGAAAAGGGGGTGCGCATATATGAGGATGTGTGGGAAGGGCAGCGCGGGGGAGACCTCCTAGTGCTGATAAAGGGGGTGTGAAGCACTGATAAAATCACTCCCCCATATTAGTTTTAATTTTTTTAATCTTTTTTTAATTTTTTTGACCTTTATCAGTGCTTTTTGGAGCGCTGATAAAAGGGACCCCCCTATATTAGCGCTGAGCTTTACAGCACTTTTTTAGCGCTGTTAAAACCCTTTTTTAGTGCTGATATAGGCCGTTTTTTGTAGTAGCGATAGGACGTGGTGTGACAGGAGGAGGATGTGCATAATCAAGAGAAGACTCAGAAGAAGTATCTTCATTACATTCCAAAACATCTTCCAGAGATTCTGTATAATCATATTTTATTCCATTATCCAAAGTAATGATAGCTTCTAGTTTATCATTCATCCTATTAATCTCCATTCTTACTTCCTTATTTTCATGAATTATACGGGGTTGAATTTGTCTAAGTGCTTTCTATAGAATAAGTAAAGAGTCTTTTTCACTAGGATTTATTTTTTGTGTAGATTGTGATCTTAAAATATCTCCAAATCTAGATAATATTTTCTATCCAAAATGTTTTCAGTTATCCTGACATACATAGTTTGATGGTATCTAAGTAGAGTTAGGGGAATATTCCTAAATAGATAGTGTCTTGGGATGAAACTCTTTTGATAAGTCCATTTACATAATTAAGGAAACCTAATGGTCATTAGAAACTAGATAACCCAAACCAAAACTAAAATAGCTAGGGTATTGTTCTATTCATCTAACAAAAATATATCAAAAGGGTTGGGTACATCAATTCTTACCAAAATAGGATTTTCTCATCCTCAACAGATCTTCCCTTATGATCGTCAACTAATTATATAATGTGAATATTATCATTTTCATCTACTGTGTAAACCATATTTTGACGTTACCTTATTTCAAAAATATCTTTCATTTATTTATCAAATAATCCATATTTTTCTCTAGATGATATAGTGGTATCCCATGAATCAGTTCCATCATGATCTGGATGATCTGATCTATCGCTATCACTTTCCTCATCTTCCTTATCTCCTTTATTTTTATTATATTCATACTCATCAACATCTTCATCATTTTCCTTTTATAATTCATTATCATTATCCTCTTCTTCATCATCGTAATAACCTTATTCTCTATTTCCATCACTATCCTTTCCAATTTCTTCATCATACTTTTCTACAAAAGTTTCTAGAGTATCATATCCAATTTTATAGTTAATTATTTCTTACTTAGTTTCATAATCATCATCATCCTTGAGAATTTTTTCCTTGGATGGAAGAGCATGTACAGGTCTAGGATATTCATATGAAGGTTCTTTATACTCTTTATGAATATCAGGATAACATCCTTTTTCATTAGATGGATTCTCCTCTTCAACTCTAGAGGTGGTAACCTCTACTTCTTAATATGAGTATTCCATTACTTAATCTAGTTCCAAACTAAGAGCAACATTGTATTTTGGTCTTGAGGGATGATCAAAAGGCCTGAAACTTTCATTAACCTTTTCATTGTCCTATACCCATTATTTCTCCCATGGATTCCAACTTATTTTTATCCTTTTCTATATAACCTTGGTAATTAAAAAACTAAAATAATCTATAATATAATCTTAATTTTCTCCCACTAAACCTTTTTATTTTAATATAGAAAAAAATTAATTTTGAATAAAATAGATAAGTTTATGTTTAAGTAAGTCTAATCATATCACTCATATGAAGAATAAGGTATTTTCATAGATTGATTTTTTATTCATTCATCATAAGATACAACAGATACACATACTGATACTTCAAAGTGGAAAAGTCACATTTTCAAAAGAAAATAATATGTTGGATAGATTTAAACAATTTCATGAATTCACCATCTAACTCAGAATCTATAGGCCTACTAAGAGTTCCATTTTCATTTAGATATGTTAGATCCTCTTCAAAATAGAAAACATCACTAGTAAAAGGGTCAATTTCTGAATGATCATAAAAAATACCACAATGATGTAATCCTAAACACACTTCCCATAGATTCAAGGAGAAGATACATCTATGTTTATTTATTCTGATTCTTATCCCAAAATCATCTCCTTCAGTAAAATGAAACACAATATAATTATAAAATCAAGACACTAACTTCGAATAGAAGGGTATATTACTATTTCCACCCAACATTTCTCTTGAAACGCTCTTAACACATGAGACTTACTTTGGAGTATATATTCTGTAGAGATCTCCATTTCTGGTACAACAACATGGTTCGTGAGTTTAGGATTCAAATGTTCCTTAGCCTTTCATCTCATAACACATTTCTTCTTATTTGATGGTTGAATTTTTTTTCTGGAGTTGATTCAAATGGTTGTTTCATTATATAAATTCTAAACATTTGGGGGAGTTTTTAAGGTAATGGTAAAAAAGATAAAAGTTGTGGAAGGAGGTTTGAAAAGGGGTTTAATGATTGTGTGGTATGATGAGATTACACGGGTTCCAATTTTATCATTTAGGGATTCTAAAATCAAACATCCAAAAAAATTTATATAAATAATAATAATAATAATAATAAATAGTATCTTAGTTAGATAAAATTTTTAAAGGCAAAACTATGGTGAGAAAAATCGATAGTGAGACACTCAAAGGCGAGACATTGACGAAGAGACATCAACAGTGAGACATCAAGGGCAAGATATCAATGATGAGACATAAATGGTGAGTCATAAATGGTGAGACATCAACTGAGAGACATCAAGGGTACTTTAATGAACTAAAATTAATCATCCCTAACTCATGTTTTGATGTATCTCATTCTCTATGAATTCATAGTCTTTGTAAACATATCAGCAAGCTGATGTTCTGTACAAATGTATTCAAGACTTATATCACTGTTTTGATAATCATCTCTAAAAAAGTGGTGTCTTACATAAATATGATTTATTATATAAGGAGATAAGATATTTTTATAAATTTTAATATCACTTATGTTTTCATAATTTATAGGGATATGTTGGAATTGATATCCATATTCTAGTAATGTATGTTCCATCCAAAAAAATTTAGAACAAAAACTACCAACAACTATATATTCAGCTTCAGTAATGGATAATGAAATAGAATTTGTATACTTACTCTCCCACACATCTAGGAGCTCTTTTTTCTCATTAGAATACCGAAACAATACACTAAGGTTTCTCTTAAAGAGGATAAATTTAAGAGGTATAATTGTCTTTCCTTCTTCTATTTTCATTTGAGGATATTTATTTTCTTATTCTATCCAAACCTACCCGCATCCAAATAGAATGATAAATCCATTAACTTAAATATACTATATTATAATTAGGATTATATAATAATGCATCATCATTTATTTCTCATCTATTTTTCTTGAAAAAAAATGAAGACATCATCTGTGAGGCGTTAATTTATCACATTCAAGGGAGACAATTTTTCAATATCTATTACAGTCTTCAAGGATGTTCATGAAACCATTTTTATGGTTGAGGCATATTATAATATATTTTTTACATCTTATTTAATGTTATATAAAAATTATATATACATGATATTGAGTAATAGAATAAAACTAGTTCATTGTGATTGAAAACCCAGAAAAATTAATCTAAAAGATTATCATTCACATGTTATCTAAGGATTCATCCTCATATCTAGAAACAAAATAATATTTAAGACCAATTAAACTTTTATATGGTTATTATAAAGATATAATTTCAATTCTGGATAATTGTACTCATTCTACATGAGCATCCATAATTATATACAAGCGAAATGGATCTTGAAAACCAAGAAAACGAATAGTCCCGAATGATGAAATTAAAAATATAACTCATTAAAAAGACCATTAATGATCTTAATAAAATATTAATGAGTCAAATTAATGTTGAAAAATTTATATAACTATTAATTAATGACTCTAATTTTATTATTTTTGACATTAAGATCCAGTACAGAACTGTTTTAGACATAAGGTAAGGCATCCTTTTTGAACTGCTATTCTTTCTTGTGGTTACTCTTTCCCTCTCCATTTACCCTAATGTTATTCAACTTTTATTTTATGTAAATATTATAAATTATGTTGTTATATTCAAAAATATTTTATCCATGTTGTATCATCCTTCTTTGATGGGTAAATACAAGTTTTAAATAGGTTCCCTTAATAATTCTTTCTAATACACAAGCTCGATTAAAGGGAAAATCCCAATTTATTACCAATATTCATGTGCACTACATAATATTTTTTAAGCCACAATTATTTTTATAAAATAAATCAGTTAATTATGAAAAAAATCTATGTTTAATTCTGGTTTATAAAAAAATTATGCCTTTTCCATTTTAAAGAATGCCAAAACTTTTACCATAAACCATACTAAAAATATTTAATTTCTAACATTTCTTGAACACTCATTATTCCCTTATTAATGTACATGTAATATTTAAATCCATCCTTTCATATACACTATTATGATATTCCCTTTTTATGTTCCTTTTTACCTAATTAGTTTACCCAATTCTTTATATGGGTAATCCTTATGTTTATATTTGATTTCTTATGTATGATTCATTATGTAGAGAACATATTCTTGAATAGTTTATGATGGGTGAATCCAGATAGAAATCCAATGTTCTGGGTTATGTTTAGTCTCATGATACATCATTAGCAATGATCTTGGTGGTTATCCTTGACCTGTGATCCATGTGCAATGGTCTTGGTGGTTAGCCAACACTCACAATCCTCCATGACAATGAGCCTTCACTCATGTGAATGTCTACCTTTATGTTTCAACCACATTGTTATGATTCTATGATTATATGATCCCATGTTCTATATTTTATAATTCCATATTTTTAATCATTTTCCATTCCTTTTTATATCAATATGTTATGACTTCTAAACCTTGTTCTAAGCATTGTTGTAATGTTTATTAACTTAATCAGGTTTTTTGTTCATCACATTATTCTTGTATTCCCTCAGTTATCCTATGCAGATGTAACGGATCAAAGGAATTTAGGATATCTTTATTAATATTAAATAAAATTTGTTTTTATTATATAAACATGATGTATAATTATGTACATAATCCCCAAGACACTATAATTTATGATCATTTTATTTTTATTTGTAGATTAATTATGCTTAAAATCATGTAATGATTCATTTAAAAGGCTAGGGTCACTATAGATGGTATTAGAGGAAAATTTTATTTATTTTTGTTTTTAGGACTATAAAACTCTATAAAAATCATTAGGGGGAAGAAAATTTAGGATAAAACATACAAATTTTTTTAGTATAGAGTTAGTGGTTTATCAAGAAAATTCATCCATGTAATGATACTACAAGTTGTTGTGGTTTTTGAATGGATGTACCTAAGAGTAACACCTCCTACAAGGTGTTCATGGCCTGACATGGGGTAACATGATACATGATGATGACCCATACTACACACCTAGTTTTACACTCCATGGGGATATGTTATTGTAAATTCAAAATCCTGTTATAGACCATTATTAATGGAATAATAAATTCCCATAAGAATATATTTTAGGAAATAAACCATGTATAACCATGATTGAAACTGATGGAATCACTAGATAGGATATAATTTTCCAATATATGTTTATCCTTCAATGTTCAAAGTTTGCCTTTATTATACTTATTAGTTATGTATTCAGGACCCCTAATTGTGCTTTATTTTTCCTATTTAATGGTTGGGAATAGAATAAATTTTACAAAAAATAATTATTATAATAAATGTGATGATTTCCTTGATGATATGAAAATATTATTGGTTTGGGTTCTAAAAATGTTATGAAATCACTTTCTCAACTGGCTCTTGTTATGAATAATAACATGAATCGTGTGGGACTCCCTCCTTCTCCTAATAAAGAGAAAGTTATAATCAAATCATTCCGGTGGAAAAGGACTACTATTTTTTATATCTTATGATACCCTCCTCTCTAAACAATTTATTAACTCCATTGAGAATATATTCTCTATCTTTTAGTGCATATAATATAAGAAAGTTGTGTAGGAAGTATATCAATTTAATGGGGAAGCGGATCAGTGGTTGGAATTGATCAATAACACAAAGTATAAGAATGAAATTGGTTCTATGGATTGGGGGGAATTCAATAAAATGTTTTTTAATAAATATTTTCCCCAAACCCTTCATCTCAATTTTGAAATAGAGTTCCTCATACTTAAGCAGAAGAAATATGGGTCTATTAGGGTGTGTGAAGAAAAAATTACAACGATTTAAAGATACTCTTCCAACTTTTTCATGAACACCCAAAGCAAGGTGTATCTATTATTTAGAGGACTAATTATAAGTATCTAAAAAGTGTTCTTACATGGAGACTTTTATATCTATGAAGAGATTTTTGGTTGTTCCCCTTAGTTATAAATGGTCATCTAAGGCCCTCAGTGGTCTCATGGGAATAGTGAAAAATAGAGGAAAATAGAGATTATTATGGGTGGAACAGAATATAAATCCCATGATAGAATGAAAACATAATTTCCCATATGTCAAAATTGTTGGAAAAAGAATCATGGGAACAGTATAAAGGGAACTAGGAAATGCTTCAAAATTGTAATAATGGGGCTTCTAGCTAAAAACTGGAAAAGGGATATGAAGAGTCCAACTAATGTGGAAGAATAAGGGGAGGCTCAAATCAACAGTCGTCCTATAGTATAGTGTTCCAAATTCAAGTAACATGGTCATTAAGTGAACCATTAGTCTAATCCAAGGGTTGTGGGAGGAAATCTATAATAATAACCTCAAAAGAAGAAATGAAGGGAATATGATATAACTACTGCTATGATGGAACCCAATAATGATCTGTTAATAAGTATGTTGATTATTCATTCAAGAATATAAAATATACTATTTTATTCATGTATATATATTCTTTCATATAATGCATTTTTAGTAGAATAATTCATAAACCACCTCAAAAAATGGAGTTTGATTTTTATTTAAGAATAAAAAATTTGGATATTAATGCATCCAAAGTATATAAATCCTTCCAAGTTAATGTTTGTAGACCAAATGTCCCAAAAAATCGTCTCATACTTTCTTTGGTAGAGATTGATGTTATTTTTCCATGGATTGGATATCTTTATACGAATCCAACATCAACTATTTGGAATGGGAGATTACTCTTGACATCCTAAAGCATTATCCAATTCTATAAAAGTGTAAGGAGGAGGATAAATATACCTCAAAAACATTTTCTCATGTGTGGATATTACAACTTTATGAGAAATCATATTTTACTCAAATTATTAAGAGAAAGGAGAGAATCATGATCGGAGACATTACCACTGTGAGAGACTACACTATTGTGTTCCCTCGAAGAGCTTCTTAGTCTTCCTCATGGTCGAGAGGTTGAGTTGTCAATTGAACATATTCTAATTTTTCATCCCATTTCAAAGACACCTTATCAAAATTTCACCATTGATATGGATGAACTGATGAAGTTGTTACAAGAGAATCTGGAGAATGGTTTTATATGCTTAAGTGCTTCACAATGGGGTGCACTAGTCATATTTTTCATGAAGAAGGATGGATCAATGTTCCTCTTCCTTGATTATCATGATCTCAATAAAATCTTGATAAATAACAAGTGTCCCATGCCACTAATAGATGACTTGTTCGATCAGCTACATGGGGACAATAATTTCTCAGAGGTGGACCTTCAGTTGGGATATCAACAATTAAAGGTGAGTAAGGAATATATTCACAATAATGCCTTTAAAATGATGTATGGAAACTATGATTTTTTAGTTATTACTTTCATACTAACTAATTATCTAGAAATTTTCATTGATTTAATGAACAGTGTATTTAGATATTACTTTGGAAAATTTTGGTAGTCTTTATCAATGATATTCTGATATAATCCAAGAGTAAGGAGGATCATGTGGAGAATTTTAAGACTATTTTGAAGACTTTATGATGGGATAAAATTAATGAAATGTAATGTAAATGTGTGTTCTCGATGAAGGATGTATCATTCTGGGGAAATGTTATCACCATCAAAAGGATATCTCTGGACCCTTCCAAGAAAAAAGAAATCGAAGAGTGGCCTAGGCCGACATATTTAATAGATATACATAGTTTCTTTAGTCTAGATAGGTATTACCAATGATTTTTTAAGAACTTATCATGATTTTAAAACCCAATGACCAAGCTGAATCAGAAGGGAGTGAAGCTTTTCTTGACCAGTGAATGCGAATTCAACTTCAAAGAGTTGAAGGAGAGGTTTATCACTGCATTATTACTCACACTATAATTAGTGGATAACACATTACGGCATACAATGATGCTTAAAATAATGTATTAGGATGTTTACTAATGAAAAATTATAATGTGGTAGCCTATTCCTCAAGGATTTTGAAAATTAATGAGAAAAACTATCCCACGCGTGATCTGGAGTTCGAATTCATGATCATTGTGTTGAAAATATCACCTCATTATCTCAATGGGGTAGAAGTGTGAGATATATAATAATCTCAAGAGTATCAAATATATATTCACACAAAATGAGATTAATATGTGACAGGGAATATGGTCAGAGATCATCAAGGATCTTGACTACTCAATCAACTAACTTCCTAGAAAGTAGAATAAATTAGTAGATGCTCTACGTAGAAAGGATTCTATATCTTTATATATGATATGAATTGAGAATGATCCAATATTCATAGATTTTAAATGGATGAACATGGAAATAATTATAGAGGGAACATAATAAATCATTTCTCAAATGATTTATGAACCATCCAATATAGAGAAAATAAAGGATGATCAAAGAATTGATGTGGAAATATAGAAAAATGTGGAAGCTATGAGAAATGGGAAATCCATAGAGTTTGAAATTGACATGGAAGGAGTTGTAATATTTGGGTAATGTTATGCGTACCATCCGATCTATAGATAAAGAGGGTGATTTTAAATGATACACATAGGTCAACCTTATCTATTCATCCACAGAGCACAAATATGTATCGAGATCTCCAACAGAACTATTGGTGGGACAATATAAAGAAGGAGATAAATGAAAATACAATAAAGGGTGTGGTATGTCAGCAAGTGAAGGCATGCAGAAAAAAGTGTAAGGGGATGATGAAACCACAACCCATACTAATATTGAAGTGTGGGAACATTATCAAAGACATTGTCACTGGAAATCCAAAGGCATCGAGAGAAAACAATGTTCTATGGGTTGTTATGTATTGTCTTAAAAAGAAAACTAACTTTATCACAATTTGAGAGAAATTATAATTAGATAAACATTCACATGCATACATAATTCAAGTGGTATGTTTACATGGATACCAATATCTATTATAACTGATCAAGATCCAAGATTCACCGCCATGTTCTGGAACAGTATCCCACATGTTCTAAGCACTAAGATGAACACTACTACAAAAACGGGAATTAACAGCGCTAAAAACAGGCTTTAACAGTGCTAAAAAAGAATTGTAAAGCTCATCACTGATAAAGGGGGTACCCTTTATTAGTGCTTACTAAGCGCTGATAAAGGGGTACTTTATCAGTGCTAAAAAAGTGCTGATAAATAAAACCTTTATCAGCACTCCTTTAGCACTGATAAACTTATCCTTTATCAGTGCTTTTTTAGCGCTGATAAAGGTGTAGTTTATCAGAGATTTTTTAGCGCTGATAAATTCCCTCTCTACTGCTACGAAAAAATCTGCAGCAGCACACCTGAACACCTGCAAAAAAAATCAGCATCTTAATAAGGAAATTAAAGCAAGTATACACATACAAAATTAACTCATAAATCATAAGCTAATTAGACCAAGTATACCCATAAAACAAATATACTCATACACCATTAACACATAATTCATAAGTTAATTAAATACATAAAGAATTCAATTCAGAATTCATGGGGTTGGGGGTTGTTCAAGGGTTTGGGGTGGTTTTCCAAGGGGGGTAAGGGGTGTCCGGGGGGCTTTCCAGGGGTGGGCTGGTGTCCAAGGTGTAGGGGGGCTTTACAGGGGGTGGGGGTGTCCAGACGGGTGGGGGTGTCTAGGGGGTGGATTGGTGTCCAGGGGGGTGGGGGCGGTCCAGGGGGTGGATTGGTGTCTGGGGGGGATTTCTAGGGGGTGGGCTGGTGTCCAAGGTGTTAGGGGGGATTTACAGGGGGTGGGGGTGTCCATAGGGGTGGGGGTATCCGGGGGTGGATTGGTGTCTAGGGGGTGTGGTCCAGGGGGTGTGTTAGTGTTTAGGGGGGATTTCCAGGGGGTGGGCTGGTGTCCAAGGTGTCAGGGGGGGATTTACAGGGGGTGGGGGTGTCTAGAGGAGTGTGGGTGGATTGGTGTCCAGGGGGTGGGGGTGGTCCAGGGGGTGGATTGGTGTCTGGGGGGATTTCCAGGGGGTGGGCTGGTGTCCAAGGTGTCGGAGGCCTTTGCTGGGGGTGGGGGTGTCCAGAGGGGTGGGGGTGTCTGGGGGTGGATTGGTGTCCAGGGGGTGGGTGTGGTCCAGGGGTTTGGTGGGTTTGACTCATACACATCACCAAGGACCCTTGGATCATTCTTATAAAAGATCAATGCAATCTGACTGCGTTTGGTTCGATTTTCATAGGTCAGTTGTTGTCTTCAATTAAAATCTTGTCCATTTTAAACAAAAGAGAGACCCTTTGAGTGCTAGCGGCCACACCGTGCCTCAGATTGAGGCAGGGTTGACTCATACACATCACAAAGGACCCGTGGATCATTCTCCTAAAGGATCAAGACAATCCGAATGCATTTGGTCAGATTTTCATAGGTTAGTTATTGTTTTCACTTAAAATCGTGTCCATTTTAAACAAAATAGAGACCCTTTGAGTGGTATCGGCCACACCGTGCCTCAGATTGAGGCGTGGTTAACTTTTACACGTCACCAAGGATCCTTGGATCGTTCTCCTAAAAGATCAAGGCAATTCGAATGCGTTTGGTTGGATTTTTGTAGGTCAGTTGTTGTTTTCAATGAAAATTGTGTCCATTTTAAACAAAAGAGAGACCCTTTGAATGATAGCGCTCACAACGTGACTTTTATTAAGGTGGGATTGACTCTTACACGTCAAAAAGGACCCGTTAATTATTTTTATAAAATATCAAGGCAATCCGAATGTGTTTGGTCATATTTTCGTAGGTCAGTTGTTGTTTTCACTTAAAATCGTATCCATTTTAAACAAAAGAGAGACTTTTGAGTTCTAGCGGTCACACCATGACATAGATTGAGGAAGGGTTGACTCATACACTCCGCAAAGGACCCTTTGATCATTCTCCTAAAAGATCAACACAATCCGAATTCCTTTGGTCGGATTTCCGTAGGTCAGTTGTTGTTTTCACTTAAAATCGTGTCCATTTTAAACAAAATAGAGACCCTTTGAGTGGTACCGGCCACACCGTTCCTCTTATTGAGGTGGGGATGGATTATACACGTCACCAAGGACCCTGGGATCATTATTATAAAATATCAATGCAATCCAAATGCGTTTGGTCAGATTTCTGTAGGTCAGTTGTTGTTTTCACTTAAAATCGTGTCCATTTTAAACAAAAGAGAGGCCCTTTGAGTGATAGCGGTAACACCATTCCTCGGATTGAGGTGGGGTTTACTCGTACACGTCAAAAAGGACTCGTGGATCGTTCTCCTAAAGGATCAACACAATCTGAATGCGTTTGGTCAGATTTATGTAGGTCAGTTGTTGTTTTCACTTAAAATCATGTCCTTTTTAAACAAAATAGAGACCCTTTGAGTGGTACCAGCCACACCGTACCTCAGATTGAGGCGGCTAGGACTCATACACGTCCCCAAGGATCCTTGGATTGTTATTATAAAATATCAACACAATCCAAATGCGTTTGGTTGAATCTTCATAGGTCAGTTGTTGTTTTCACTTAAAATCGTGTTCATTTTAAACAAAATAGACCCTTTGAGTGGTACCAGCCACACCGTTCCTTGGATTGAGGTGGGGTTGACTCTTTCACATCACAAAGGACTCTTGGATCGTTATCCTAAAATATAAACACAAACAGAATGCATTTGTTTGGATTTCCATAGGTTAGTTTTTGTTTTCAATTAAAATCGTGTCCATTTTAAACAAGAGAGACCCTTTGAGTGATAGCGGTCACACCATGACTCATATTGAGGAAGTGTTGATCCATACACTTCACAAAGGATCCTTGGCTCATTCTCCTAAATGATCAACACAATCTGAATGCATTTGGTCGAATTTCCGTAGGTCATTTGTTGTTTTCACTTAAAATCGTGTCCATTTTAAACAAAAGAGAGACCCTTTGAGTGGTATCGGCCACACCGTGACTCAGATTGAGGCGGGGATGTATTTTACATGTAACCAAGGACCCTTGTATTGTTATCCTAAAGTATAAATTCAATCCAAATGCGTTTGTTCAGATTTTCGTAGGTCAGTTGTTGTTTTCACTTAAAATTGTATCCATTTTAAACAAAAGAGAGACCCTTTGAGTGATAGCGGTTACACTGTGCCTCAGATTGAGGCGGGGTTAACTTGTACACATTAAAAATGACCCTTGTATCGTTCTCCTAAAGGATCAACACAATCAATATGCATTTGGTCAGATTTCCGTAGGTCATTTGTTGTTTTCACTTAAAATCGTGTCCATTTTAAACAAAATAGAGACCCTTTGAGTGGTACCGGCCACACCATGCCTCTGATTGAGGCAGGGATAACTCATACACATCACCAAAGACCCTTGGATCGTTCTTATAAAATATAAACACAATCCTAATGCGTTTGGTCGAATTTTCGTAGGTCGTTTGTTGTTTTCACTTAAAATCGTGTTCATTTTAAACAAAATAGACCCTTTGAGTGGTACCAATCACACCGTGCCTCGGATTGAGGTAGTGTTGACTCTTACATGTCACAAAGGACCCGTGGATTTTTCTCCTAAAGGATCAACACAATATTAATGTGTTTGGTTGGATTTCTGAAGGTCAGTTGTTGTTTTCACTTAAAATCGTGTCCATTTTAAACAAAAGAGAGACCCTTTGAGTGGTACTGGCCACACCGTGCCTTGGATTGAGGCGGGTATGGCTCGTACATGTCACCAAGGACCCTTGGATCGTTCTCCTAAAATATCAAGGCAATCTAAATGCGTTTGGTTGGATTTTCGTAGGTCAGTTGTTGTTTTCACTTAAAACCGTGTCCATTTTAAACAAAAGAGAGACCCTTTGAGTGATAGAGGTCACACCATGCCTCGAATTGAGGCAGGGTTGACTCATACACATCCAAAAGGACCAGTGTATCGTTATCCTAAAGGATCAACACAATTTGAATGCGTTTGGTCAGATTTCCGTAGGTCAGTTGTTGTTTTCACTTAAAATCGTGTCCATTTTAAACAAAATAGAGACCCTTTGAGTGGTACTGGCCACACCGTGCCTCAGATTGAGGCGAGAATGACTCTTACATGTCACCAAGAACCCTTGTATCATTCTTATAAAAGATCAACACAATCTGAATGTGTTTGTTCGAATTTCTGTAGGTCAGTTGTTGTTTTCACTTAAAATTGTGTTCATTTTAAACAAAATAGACCCTTTGAGTGGTACCGGCCACACCGTGCCTCGGATTGAGGCGGGGTTTACTCGTACACATCAAAAATTACCCGTGGATCGTTCTCCTAAAATATCAACACAATCCGAATGAATTTTGTTGGATTTCTATAGGTCAGTTGTTGTTTTCAATTAAAATTGTGTCCATTTTAAACAAGAGAGACCATTTGAGTGATAACGGTCACAACGTGCTTCATATTAAATAAGATTTGACTCATACATGTCAAAAATTACCCTTGGATTGTTCTCCTAAAGGATCAACACAATCTGAATGCGTTTGGTCGAATTTACGTAGGTCAGTTTTTGTTTTCACTTAAAATCGTGTCTATTTTAAACAAAAGAGAGACCCTTTGAGGGGTACCGGCCACACCGTGCCTCTAATTGAGGTGGTGATGGATCGTACACGTCACCAAGGACCCTTGGATCGTTCTCCTAAAGGATCAAGGCAATCCAAATGCATTTGTTCGGATTTTCGTAGTTCAGTTGTTGTTTTCACTTAAAATCGTGTCCATTTTAAACAAAAGAGAGACCCTTTGAGTGATAACTGTCATACCATGCCTTGGATTAAGGAGGGGTTGACTCATACATGTCACAAAGGACCTGTGTATCGTTTTCCTAAAGGATCAACACAATCCTAATTCGTTTGGTCAGATTTCCATAGGTCAGCTGTTGTTTTCACTTAAAATCTTGTCCATTTTAAACAAAATAGAGACCCTTGGAGTGGTATCGGCCACACCGTGCCTCGGATTGAGGTGGGTAAAACTCTTAGACATCACCAAGGACCCTTGGATAGTTCTTATAAAAGATCAACACAGTCTGAATGCATTTGGTTGAATTTATGTAGGTCAGTTGTTGTTTTCACTTAAAATCGTGTTCATTTTAAACAAAATAGACCCTTTGAGTGGTACCGGCCACACCGTGCCTCATATTGAGGCGAGGTTGACTTTTACACATCACAAAGGACCCTTGGATCGTTCTCCTAAAGGATCAAAACAATATGAATGCATTTGGTTTAATTTTCGTAGGTCAGTTGTTGTTTTCACTTAAAATCGTGTCCATTTTGAACAAAAGAGAGACCCTTTGAGTGGTTCATCATTATTGCATGTTTCTGGTTCATATCATCTGTTAAAATGGGAAAATGAATCGTTGGAGAAGGTATGTTTTATTTAATAACATTTAAAATTTCCTACAAACATTTACATACAACAATGTTTCATCTTTTGATCCCCTTAACCCCTCTCAAAAATGACCATCAATTGTACATGTCCCCAAGTCAGATCTTCATTGTATTTATGTACAATCTGCCATCAGGTATGTGGCCCACTCATTTCTAAACACATCTATATCGTCTTGTGAGTATGAGGATTTTCTGCAGTCAGATTATTACTACAAAATATAAAAATAAATAATTAATAAATAACTTAAACGAACTAGTAGTTGTTTTTGAAAATACCTCTTTAAGGATGCTAGTTTGCTGATGAAAAATGATCTCTTTCATAAATTTACAAACATAATAACCGCGATCATTATCGTTTGTTTGTTTTGGACACTTCAAAAAAATTTATCATTAGGATAATAAGTAACTTGTGTTCATATGTGTTTGGATAGTGAAATTTTATTATATATACCCTGATATTTGTCCAGACGTAGTACTTGCTTGGCTCCCTATGCTTAGCCCCTGTCCTCATTCCTTTTTTTAGACGATAATTATACACCACCCTGTCATAACATAATCCTCAGTAAAAGATAATATAAATTATATTACTTTATGTTTAGACCTAAAACATAAGATGCAGTGTCTTACAGATTCACAAACTCCATCATGTGTGGTCGGTTTGATGGATATCCTTGCTTTGAATCCAGAAAATAAATCTTTGGAGTATCCAAGTTCACTGCAATTAGCAAAGAATGTTGCCTAAAAACACAAAAAGGAATAATTAATAAAATAAGAGAAAATATAATTGATATGCTTTAATCGTAGAGTATTACCCCTATATGGTTGGTATTAGGAAAAGTCGGTCATCTGCAATCTTGCTTTCAAATGTTTTCAGAAAGTCGTTCACTATTGCATCCCTTTTTGATGGATCTATTTTTGTTAGGTGTGTTGATGTGATATGAGGACTGACGAGTCCAAATCTTGGCTCATGGGAAAATTCCTTCAACTATTTTTCATAAATGCGTCTATCGACAATATAAAATGTATTTAGTCATAATTTGCACAGTAGATCAGATTTTAGAAAATCAATTCATAGAAACATACCTCATATATACATTTACAACTGTGATTCCTAGCCAACCGTTTTCAAGGATTTCATTTACATTTTCAGCAGCAATGAAATCTGGACTTTCCTCTCCATATATATTCTCTTCGAAAACCACTATATGACTATTACCATCTTTTAGCTTCGTATCCACATGAGTCTTCAATGCTAGTAAATGTGGATAGATAACAGGTGGTGTTATTGTGCTTTCAGTAGCTCCTTGGGATCGGTTGGACGATCCTTTATATGGTTTTGAGCTGACATTTGTCACTCCCTTCCCTTTCTCTATATATAACAACAATCATTGTTTCATACCCTTTTTTCATTAATTGTTAAGGGTTTAGCTTGAAAAAAAAAGGAAATAAATACCTCTTTGTCCGCATGTACTCTTACAATTTGTGATAGCCATGCAATGAATGTCCCAATAGCCTTTTGGACTGTATGAATATCATCATCATCAAGTGGAATATGTAGCTCTACATTTGGCTCATGAGATACAGTAATCTTCACTTACAGATGATCTTTCAGAAGTGGTCTATTATGTAGTGTGGCATCTGGGATATTGAACACTGTAGCCCTCGCTACAAGGTGATAGGTGGGTGTTGACAGATATAAATCACAATCATTATCACCCTGTAGAAGATCAGTACAGGACAATTATCAGTGTTTTTCTAATTCACATTCCATGGGAACAATTATTAGAATATTGATTACCACAGCTAAGACAGTTCTTTGAGGCGAATGGCTCGCCTCAAAGCTGGTGGGGGGTGGGGCGGGATGTTCACACGCTGGTTGTTCCTGAGTTGTATATTCCCTTTTCTTCCCACCCATAAAAGTTGCTAGCAACTCTCCCTGCCATTACAATTGTTCTTCAAGGGTTGCTATTTTTTCGCTCATTTTTTCCAATTTTTCATCTGTATCATCCATTTTTTTCTTCTTCTCTAAATATACTCAGGGTGTCACCCCAAACCCTGCACCTCTGACACGACTGTATTTTTCTGGCTGCTTCAAAGCCGTTGATAATAGGTCTGTATCTTCTACAGGAGTAGTTGATTACTGTGACTGTTGGATATAGGAAAATAACTAATTATTTTTATGTAATAGCAATTTTAAACAAATCTTTTTATCTTTGTGTAATACTTACACATATTTCCCACACTTTCTATGTGTTCTCATCTACTAACTTCCCTTCTTTGTTCACACGTGCCTCCTTCCATAGCACATGACGTGGGATGGAAGTGCATTTGGTTTTAGACTCATTAATATACATATAAACATAGAAAGATAATTATGATGTTGTTTATTGGAACCTAACAATATTAATATAAATTTAAAATATGTACCATTTTCTTTTCTAATGAAGCGTACCCCATCCTTGCTTTACGATAGGGGTATGTTGGTTTTGATGCACGTTCCTTATTTTCAGTACAGAGTTTCTGTTTCATAAATTAAATATTGACAATCAAAGTGATGAATATAGGTATCTTAAAACAACATATTATCACCCACAATGTACCTAAAACTTCTCATCCCCATGACGGCCAATAAATTCATCTCATACTTCTTGGGATATCAGGTGATCATAGAAAATGGGTGGGTGCAGTTTTATTTTACCTTTAGAATATTTCAGGTGGCATCTTGTTAAAATAGTGCGAAAACCTCGATGAATCTTTCCTGCAAGCCTTAGTACATAATCCTTGTGTGAATTTTCTACTATAAATGTAATCTGTAAGAGATTGAGAAGAGTAAGACATAGTTTCATTATTTTATTTTCTAGTAAATTAAAGAAATAAATTCATAATGTTACCGAAATTTCTCCCCAGATCACATCCTTCATCCCAGACACAACATGGTTCCATGAATCTATATCAATCGGCATGCATTGCTGAGTGAAAAATCCAATGTAGTTGCTAAACATAGCCTTGTTGGGATTCACATGTTGGCCCCATGAATTCCATCTGACTTCAAATTTGATGCCTTTTCTTTTCACCTTATGAATTTTGGCTAACACCGTCAAACTACGACGCACCTGTGTTTTCTGCGACATCGATCCTTCATTCCTGACCATTTCATCGATATCAAAATCATTTATATGTTCATTTGGAATGGTATCAGCAGCCGCAGCAGGAGTAGTAGGAGCCGCAGCAAGAGGAGCAGTAGCCGCAGCAGGAGCCGCAGCAGGTTGAGCAGCAGGAGAAACAGGAGCCGCAACAGGAGCAACAGCAGCAGTAGCATGAGCTGAAGGAGCATCAGGAGTAGCAGCAACCGCAGCAGCAGCAGCTTGAGAGACTTGTTTAGCCTCAAGGTTAGGAGCACCAGAATGTGCAAAAGTTATTATCTACAAAAGTGGTTGAACAGTTAATTCAGATTACATAAATTCAGTAATGATAAGATAATAACATGAGATAACAAGATCTATATTACAAACAAAATATGACCTGTTTACTGAACTCTCTTTCTTTTTTTCAAAGTTTGAAGGGATTTGACACCTCTATCGACTATCCAAGTCCCTTTATTGTGGTCTCCTCTAACATAAAAAACATCATCTTCATTGGGACCGCTCCAAAATTATTGCGACATACCACTAAAAGGATCATCCTCAACTGAATTTTCATCAGAACCTTCAGTAGTTTTGGAAGATAACAGAACAATCGACCACTTTCGGTTTTCGGGATATGGAACATAAAAAACTTGTACCTCTTTTGATGCCATTATAAACTGTTCGTCTTTATACCCTTCTTTACTAAAATCAACTTTCACAAATCCTCATTCATCTATTTTAACACCACTGTTGTTATCAATCCATTTGCACTAAAAAAATTTCAATTGGAATGTCGTATAATCCAACTCACATATTAGTTTGATAATGCCAAAGTATGACATATTTGCATAAATTGGATTTATGTCCTTACTTCCAGAAACATGCATCGCTTCAGCCACTAGTGTAACTCCACTATTTTTCATGGTACTATCTTCATCATGTTTATCTGTATAGAATGTATAACCATTAATTACATAACCACTGTAAGATAATACATACACACTTGGTCCAGCGGCTAGCCATCGAAGTCATTCTGAAATTGAATTTGGATTTTCATCCAACTGCTTAAAAATATGGTCCTGAAACCATCCTATAAACTGGTGATTATGTGTATGTGATAACAATTTTTCAGCCCTTGATGGATTCAACTGCCTAAGAATTTCTTTGTGAGTTTCAATATATGGAGAAACCTCCCAAATGTTATGCAAAACATAAAGATGAGCCTGCTCCCGATCTGTAATACTAATTGTAACAACTTATCTTCCAGAAATTCCCTCACCCTCAATGCGTCCAGTGTGACGAGATTTCGGGAGACCAATTATTTCCACATCAGATAGGTATTCAGTACAAAATTCAATGGATTCCTCAACAATATATCACTCCACTATACAAACATCTGGATGACTTCAATTTTTGACATACCCTTTCAAAATATTCATATACCGTTCAACAGGATACATCCATCTATAGTGCACAGGACCACAAAGTCGAATCTCTCTCACCAAGTGAATCATCAATTGAACCATCATATCAAAGAATTTTGGCGGGAAGAAAATTTCTAATTCACATAATATGATGACAATTTCTTTTTCCATAGCTATCAATTTCCTTGGGTCTAAAACTTTGTTACATATTTCTTTGAAAAAGAAACAAAGTTTGGTTAACGTATGACAAACATTCTTGGAAAAAATGCAACGTAAATCTATAGGAATTAGATCTTTGATCAAAACATGGCAATCATGTGATTTCAAACCTTTTAACTTCAAATAATTCATTGACACAATGTTCTTGATATTTGATGAGTACGCCTATGGAACCTTTACATCATTGATGAAGTTGCAAAACTAATATCTCTCCTCCCTATAAAGAGTATAAGAATTTATAGGAAGAAACATTCGATTTTCTCCCTTCATGGGATCCAACTCTTCTCATATTCTCATGTCAACCATGTCCAACCTTGCCTTAATTCCATATTTTGTTTTGCTAGGGGAATTTAGCAACGTTTCGATAACACTGTCAGATACATTTTTTTCCACATGCATCACATCAAGAAAATATCTGACGTACAAACAATTCCAGTATGGTAATTCAAAAAAAACTGATCTCTTTTTCCAACTGATTTTTGTAAGGTTTTTTTAAAATGGTTTACCAAAAAAAGTGTTCAGATCTTTTAATTTCTCAAACAGCTGATCACCTGTTAGTGGAGAAGGTGTTACGCATTTTTCTGAACTTCCATTGAATGATGTCATCCAAGATTGGTACTTATGCTGACGAGGTAGAAATCTACGATTTCCTAGAAACACAGATTTCGATGAATGTTTCAACCTAATTGATTCTGTATCTTCTTCACACACGGGACACCCTTGAGTTCCTTTAATGTTATAGCTTGAAAAATTTCCATAAGCAGGGAAATCATTTATTGTCACATACAACATCGCTCTCAATGTGAAGTATTCACTTTTATAAGTACCATACAACATTACACCTGAGTCCCACAATAACTTCAAATCCTCGATCAAAGGAGCCAGATAAACATCAATATCATTACCTGGTTGTTTTGGTCCTGATATAAGAATAGATAACATGATGAATTTCCACTTCATGCATAACCAGGGTGGAAAGTTATAATTTACCAACATAATAGGCCATGTACTATGAGTGCTGGTTTGAAAACCAAAAGGATTCACTCCATCTGTAGATAACACAAGATGAAGGTTTCTCGGATCTTTTCCAAATTCAGGATACTCATGATCAATTTTCTTCCATTGAGGAGAGTCATCCGGATGACATAATAACCAATCTTTATTTCTTTTATCTACATGCCACGAAAATTGTCTTGCATTTTCTTCACTTCCATATAGACGCCTAAACCTTGGAATGATTGGAAAGTACCATACAACTTTTGTAGGATTGGATTTATCTTTCTTGTATTGAGAAGAACCACACTTTAGGCATTCTGTAAGTGATTTTTTTCTCATTTAGAAACAATATACAGTCTTTCGGGCAGGCATGTATTCTTTCAGAAATCATTCCCATCGAGCATAGCATTCGTCTAGCTTCATATGTCTGGATTGGGAGCTCATTATCTTCTGGGAGCATGTCATTTAAGAGAGAAAGTAGTTACGTAAAACTGACATCACTCCATCTGTTTCCTGCTTTCAATTTATATAAATTTAGTACAGCAGACAATGTTTTATACTTAGTGCAAGCAGCATACAATGGCGTCTTTGCACAACTCTTTAAATTCTCAAACAATTTTGGGCGATCATAGAGTTCATCTTGAATTGTCTTTGTCATTTTCTCAATCCGATCTTCATCATCATTGACATATGTAATCACATCCTCCATACGGTCTTCTTCATTATTCATATTTGTATTCATATCTGACAATCAATAAAACACAGTTTTATCCCAGCCAGTAGCTACATTCGCTTTTTCTCCATGTTTATTCCAACATTTATAACTCTGATCTATTTTGTGACATATCAAATGTTCTTCCAAATCCTCTGGATTAAGTAGTCTATAATAACAACAACATAAACACGGACAAAGGATTTGAGAAGGATCATTTGCGTGATCCTTTGCAAACTTGATGAACTCTTTCACTCATTTCTCGTACTCTATTGTTAAACGATTAGTATCCATCCAATATTTATTCATATTCATACTATTTGAATCTCAAATATTAGTATTTATGGTTCAATTACACAAAACAAGACTTCCAAATACAGTAGAAGAGAACCACTTCCTTATAAAAATAGTGATTAATAGAGCCTAACCATTAGTATTTATTCATCTTCAATAAATATAATTACTTTAGATTCATTATAGTTTCCTCAAATCACCCCAGACCAAACACAAGAATAATCAAGAATGATACATCTACTACAAATAATTTCATTTATTACATTCAAATACCCAATTTTAGTTTTCAATATGAATTTTCATTTCAAAACCAAATCATAGGTTTTCATAAAATTTATTCCCTTTTCAAATCATATTATATTCTAATCATTTTTTTTTTGAAGTCAAGGATAATTATTTTATAAAATATTCCCACTAAAATATATAGTTTCTCAAATCATTCCATGACACCAAAAACAACTAAGAAGGGGATATATTTCAAAAATACATGCCTCTAAAATCACAAATAAAATCCACTTTAATTCAAATCATATTAAATTATTTTTATAATTCATATTGAATAAATCAAGAAAAAAAGTTTAAATTGTGTGGAAGAAACATTGTGGAACTACCTGCCTTTAATTAGTGATCAACCCAACTTAACACCCATAATGGGATCTGTCAATGAATAATGAAGGTGTAGGAGATCAAGTAGTCTAACCTATAATCAAGATTCATAAAAAATAATATTAGATTCACTAAAAAGATGATGATCTATCACTCTATAAGGAGGATATAAGAGGAGATAGAGGATTTCCAATCGATGAGAGATCACCTTATCAAAGAGAAACCAAACGCATCCACTGGAGCATCTATCTGAGAAAAGGGAGTTTGGAGGAGTTAAAATGACTCTTGTAAGCCTTAAAGAATCAAGATTCCAAATGAGAGTTGTGTAGGAGAAAAAAGAATATAAAATGGGGCTCATGGAATTTAAGACTATAAAAAAAGATACCACGTTGCAACCTCCCATGGACACGGTACAGAAAGGATTTAGACAACCATACTATGGTGTAGACTTCTTGTCATGAACTAGGCCAGGTTTCCATCCCACTTGACACCTGACCCAACTCGTGGGAAGGTCCAAAGGGAATTTCCAATCCCCATGTGTTGTAACTAGTGCCTAGGCATTGAGTAACACCTTTGGGAATGGTTTTTTCATGTAAAAAACCATAAATATTACAGAATAATCAAACACCATATCATAACCAAATTTCACAATATAATAGACCAAAATATAACACTACAACAGGGGATAAGCATTTAACAATTTCAACCAAAACCAAAATAACAAAAAAAGGTAAGGGAACCAACAATACAACTAAGCCTCCATGAAACATGAGGGTCAACATCCCCATTCCACAACCAATAACAGTCACCAAAAGGGGAACTACTAGCACATATATCCACCATCACCACCAAGGGAACCTTGCCTTTAACTGGGTAAAACATAATAAGGTCTACATAAACTTGAGGGTGTATATAAGGTGTGATCCAATATACCTAGTAAGACACAACAAAAATAGATTCCATGTAATGACATTATGATAAACATTAACATGTTATTTTTTAAGAAAAAGGAAGATACAATTTAAATAAAACATTCTTTGAAATAAAAGAGAAAGTAAATGTGACAAGATAATGGTATGAATAGTATGAGAACTATAGAAAATCTCTAAGGTATTAGGGTTATTAGGGTCCTAGGATCCTCGTACTCTTAGTGATCATATCTCTTAGACATGAAGGCCCTATTTGAGCCTCCAATCCCTATCACATGAATGTTTAGTTAGTGTTGTTATGTATATCCTTATTAAAGAGACCAATCATCGGCCTGACTAATTCACCTAATATACTAGACCTAGTCTACCCACCTAGATAACTAGGATTCCAGTGTGCTCAATTCCACCCCCTATATAAAAGTATATCTATTTTATACAATAACACTTACAATAATAGAAACACACATGACAAACAACCATTTACAATAGTCAAATCATTATCAAACCCTTACGCACAACAAAAAAATTGGAAAACATGTTTCCCACAACCCAGACAATTTATAAAACCATTTTAGAACCAAATAAATCATATTAAACACCTAAAACAATGTCAAATAATGGAACAACCTACCTATTTCTTGATATCTTCACAAAACCAGAATGAAACCACCAACTGAACTAAGGAAAGGCCCTAAGGATGCAATTAAACACCATAACCATAAATATTTAACCCAAATAAATGAGATTAAATCCAACCTAGGTCAAAACCCTTTCTATAGAAAAATAACCCAAGATAGAAAAAAGTAGTGACCAAGAAAGGAGAATATAAGAGAATATAAGATTCTTACTAAGAGATTCCTTGTAGATAAAAGACCAAATCACCCTAAAAATGGAGCCCAAGGGAAGAGATAAAGGGAGGGAGTTTCACCTTGGGATAGAGGGTCAAAAGGGAAGATTCACCGAATAGAGGACCACTACAAAAAATTAAAATGAACAGATAACCAATATTCTCAAGAACCCTTAATGTATATCCTTTAAGAACATTATACATCTCTAAATGACACGTCTACATCACCAAGAAGAGAAAAAATCCCAATAATGTCCAGAGACCTAGCATAGGTCACCCAACCATTTAAATTTTCACTAAAATGGTGGGACATAAGATGTAAATATACTAAGAACACATCCCTTCACCCAAATAAGAGACTACAACCACTAACCATGAAGAACCACTAAGAGAATAATTCAAAACCTAAGGAAAGGTACACCCAAAACATACCAATGAATCCAAATGAAATAACACAATCAATATCCATCAATGATTTAACCAATAACAAGAACAATATTAAAAAAAATATTTGGAAAACATGCCTTAAAGGGAGGTCCGGCAAACTGAAGAGGGCGTTGCGGGCGGTGGAGGTCTGGCAAACTAAAGAGCACGTTGCGGGCGGCGGAGGTCTGGTAACGAGAAGTGAGGGCGGTGAAGGTCTGACAAACCGAAGAGGGCGTTTCGGGCGGCAGAGGTCTGGCAATGAGAACTGAGGGCAGCGGAGGTCCAGCAACGAGAAGCGAGGGTGGCGAAGGTCCGGAAATGCGAACTCAGTGGGTGGAAGAGGGGAGATGCAGGGTTCCAGTACTGCGGGAGCTTTAGGTTGCGATAAAACGAGATCATTGTGCGACCGAATTTATAAAAAAAATGGACTAAGGTTTTATCAGTGCTGATAAAGACTACCTTTATCAGCGCTCACATTTTAGCACTGATAAAGGTATCCTTTATCAGCGCTGATAATGATACTCTTTATCAGTGCTACAAAAGCGCTGATAAATCATTCCTGTATCAGTGGTAAAATTTTAGTGCTGATACAGAGATTCTTTATCAGCACTTTTCTAGTGCGGATAAAGGGTCCCTTTACCAGCACTTCTTTAGCGCTGATAAAGGTTACCTTGTATCAGCGCTAAAATTTTTGCGCTGATATAGGGTTTCTTTATCAGCCCTTTTCTAGCGCTGATAGAGGGCCTCTTTATCAGCGCTATAAAAGCGCTAATAAAGAACCATTGTATCAGCGCTGAACTTTTAGTGCTGATACAGGAATGATTTATCATCGCTTTTATAGCGCTGATAAAGAGGCCCTCTATCAGCACTAGAAAAGCACTGATAAAGAATCCCTGTATCAGCGCTAAAATTTTAGCGCTGATACAGGGTAACCTTTATCAGTGCTTTTGCTTAGCGCTGATATAAGGGGGCGCTTCCCTTGCCCATTTTTGTAGTAGTGCTCCCAAGTTTTGACAAATGAGCTTCAAATGGAATGACTCTACTGGTTGAGGCCATTGTTTATTTTTTCTACATCAATTTTAATTTTTAAATTATACTTATAAACACTAAATATAAAGGTAAAATTATCACCAATGGGTATTATAACATCCCCAACCAAGAATCCACTAAATCAGTTCCTGATCTGGGTCACCACATGACCTTAGGTATGCCTCCCCATACACAAGAGGTTGTTGACTAGCATTGAGGGTCTAATAGATCACATTGGGAGACTATAACCTCTTTATTGTAGTAAGTTATAGTAGATAAAGTACAAAATAAAGGAATCAACAAACAATAAATAATAAACATGCATTACCAAACACTTCCAAAACTAGGTACAAGTCCACAACCAAATAGTAAATGTGCCATGCCATTTCTTACAGTTCCAAGTGTAAGGAAACCCGAAAATAAAAACGAATGAAGTAGTACCCAAAACAGGTCCCAAATCCAATTTTAGATCCCCCCATACATAGACCTCCCATACCCCAATCAACCATATAGCATAGGGCCTTTTCCCTTATCATGGCCTGCAAACATGAAATATTCTCGAGTACCTAATGGTAGCCGGATTTGGGTATGAGTATAACTAATTAGGCCACCACCAATTGTGTCTTCAAAATATCCAGTCTAAGTAGATCGTTTATTCATGTACTAAAATAATGAAAAAAAAAGATAAAACGGGTTCCATTACTTAACAATAATCACTTAAATCATTTTCATCATTAGTACCAAGGGTTATGCATTTTCATCAATTACACTACGGACTATGTCGGTCAATATACTATGCATAAGAGGAAAATTTAAGTGCCCTATCTCACTATGTAAAACATTTCACAAACAATTATATCACACTTACCTTGTAGCCTCGATCTAGGTAGTCTCAACAAATTCAATTGTTATGGGCATAGATCCTTAGTCTGATTCCATAACCCATGCATTATAGGGATGGGGTTTATATCCCTAGTCCAACCCAAACCAAAGGCTTAGAACCTCAATTCAATACCCCACATACACCAATCCATGTGAACATGCTTTTTTAAGCATAATAAATTTACCAAATATAAAGAATAATTGTTCAACACATTCATCATTTACAACAAAAGTTCATTCGACGCATAATTCATCACTATGCCTTAGCCCGTTTACACATTCTCATTTGAATTCCTTAACCCAATTAACCCATTTATCAATTAAATTCATTATCTAATAAACAAAATTACCCTTTAATATCCATAACTCATTTAAACCATTAACATTATACCAAACAACCCCTTATTCCATGTTAATAACTAGAAAAAATTTCCACTAGTTTCATTTCCTAACCTAAGATAATGTGTCAACACATTTATCATGGGATATATATCAAAACAATTTGATTTTTAAACTTAACATTTTAATTTCCATGTACAAGGAGTGTAACACCCCATGGGTGGCATGTAACCGAATCAAATTAACCTCAACACATCTCACAAGGATCATGAGGGGTTCAATTGAACGTTTACCCACAGAATTTATCATTTCTACCAAGGAAAATAAAACAGAAAACAAAAAATCCCAAATTCACAACCACATACACATAAAAAATAAATAACACTATGGGATATAAATTTTAGACCACATACCTCGATTCTGAAGATGAACACTTTCTTAACCTTGGCCTTTTATTTTGATTGGACACCGTTTGAAGCCTCAACCTAAGATCCATCAGAAAATGGTGTTTTTAGTTCTTTGGGAGAAGAATTAAAATTACAAAATCCCTAATTCAAAAAAGGAATTAATATGAGTGTTAGACTCACTGGGATATTTCATCCACACCCAAAAACACTTCAAATGGATTATAAATAAAGGATATCGATCCTTGGGAAGCTTAGGAGATTTTCGTTTGTCACACTTTCTATTAGAGGATAAATGATGGAGCAAATAGGGTAAGGGTGCATAAATCCTAATGGGGGAAATGGTAAAATCACAAATTTTTAATGGTGTTCATGGTTTGGATGCACGATTGGTCAAACTGTGCACCAAATGTGAACTACCCTCTATCCAAGAGGGGTTCGGGTCACATAGTCTCATAGGGAACCTACACGGTTTGAAAAACCATGTGGTAACCCTGTAGATTGGATATGTTTAAGTCCACACGATTTCACCCCCCCCCCCCCCTCATGTATTCATCAACCATGAACCACACCTTCACACAAGAATGGTTAGGGTGCACATTTACTACTAACCATGCGCTAATCGTGAAACATGCATTTGATAGACCTGTTCTCCCTTCTTTCATGTCCGAAAATCTCAAAACACCCTTGATCTTCCTCATGCACCCAGTAAACATTTAATTAACCAAAACGAAGAGTCTTAAACCAAAAATAAACAATTACATTGATTCACGCTCAAATTTACCCAAGAGATGAAGGTAGAACGGTCTTTGTAGTTTAGCTTGGGTTATCGAATCCTTAGAGACCTAAGAAGTATCCTACATACATGTACATTCTATGGATTGTTTTTGGCTATGAATTTGACAACTTGGGTTGATTTTAGATGAGTTTAAGGTATCACTACCATATTTAAGTTAATTCAAATTAAGATAATGATTTGATCCTGGGTTATCGCTTGGGGTGGATTGGATGAATTCCTTTTTTAATGATTTCAATTTCTTATATTTGAGATGGGTTCATTTAAGAAGATCAAAAAAAATCATCACTTTCTGTTTTAATACCTAAAACCTTTAATACTAATCACCTATACACTTTAAGGATCAATTATTTGATCACTTCAATGTAAAGGTTCGTATTAGCACTTGAAGTGTGTGGCCTTAAATTCAACAAGGATGATGGAGATTAAAAATCATCAAATAAAAATCTCAATTAAATAAGTGATTAGACATTAATGGTGTGATAAATAACATCCAATCCAACCCCTTTCTACTCTCTTGGATCAACCCATAAGTGGGTTATCCCTCCATTGATGCTATGGTTTCAATGGAAGCAGGAAGTAGACTCATGAGGGAGGAATTGAAGAAGTAAAGAAAACAATAAAAAGAAAATGATCACTCCACCGTTGTGTGAATAATTTCACAAGGTTTGGTGTGAATAAATTAACACCTTGAGGAAACAGTATAAAATTGATATGAAGAATAATATAATGATAATATAATAAGAACTTTTATTAATAAACAAAGATGAATTAAAACTACTTACATGTAGGAGACAAATTTGAGACAACAAAATCGCAGAATAACATTACAATGAAAGAAAGCTCAAAAGATGATAAAATCATCCACCACCACTGACTTAAATAGGAATTTCTGGAGTCTTGGGTCAAGCCTTCAATAGTCCAAGTCTCCTCAATTAATTGCGGTAGTCCATAGGTGGGTGGAAATTTGGGGGAGAGTTGATTTTTCCACCCTTGACTCGAGGTGGCATCCAGCTTTCATCCACCGAACAGACATGTCTGAATGGCCTTCTAGATGTCCAAATTAGAGTGGTACATAGAAGAAAAAAGTGAATATAAAGATGTCTTCTGACCTTATGTAAAATTTGGGCCCATTTGGAGTTGTTTATTCCAAGATATGACTATATTTGTAGGATGCTTTCTGGGCCGCAGAATCTGGCCCAGAATTTTATCTCTAAATTGGTCCGCCTTAATAAACACCATGGAGGCCGAATTATCACTGGATCCTGAAGAATTACTTGTTCCTCTACATGTATTATATCATATCACGAAATTTTGTCTTCATTGTGCCTTTATGTTTGTCTCCACATTCTCATCAGTGGGATGATGTCCAATATGCCTTCTCTAGAATTGTTTCCTTTCATCACCAAATATCCCCATATTCTTTGATGAATCCTCCATTGATCATTGAAGGAAAAATGTTCATATTCAAGTGTATATAAATTTAACAAAATATATAATTAAAATATGGATAATTACATTCATTAAAATCAGATGAATCAATGGGCCTAAATGGGTGTACATTAGGCATGAAGTGCAAGAATGATGAGAATGGATATTCAAAATTAAAATCCACTAACTCGGGCCCATAAGATCAAAAATGAACATTTAATACCATTAAAATTTAATTAAAATATGTATTTTTATTGTATAATCACACCCCCCAACTTGATATTTTCTAGTCCCGAGCAAAATTTATCTCAACAATATGAAATTAAAATTCCCTTTTCCAAAAACATTTTAATACATAATGATCACCAAAAACCCTTATACCAAACAGTCATTAAACCCATCAAAATATTTTAATAAAAGATAGTTTCATAAGCATATCCCAATCCCAAGCACATTCCCTTGTTCAAATTCATTTCCATATTTCATCCAATGTCAATTAAGTATAAGGATGTGTTGTGTATCACAATAGACATGGGGGTTCATATTCATTCAAGGGGGAAATGACGAAAGTGCTAGGTGGAATCACATTTCAATATTAAGATGAGCATTCAATTTTTTTTATTATATTGTTTTTTTTTTGTTTTTTTTTTTGTTTTTTCAATTTTTCCATGGTAATTGAAATTGCACTCAAAAGAGTCAACCCTTGTAGCGAGACTTTGCCGATGATTCCCAGGCTCAAAGACCTTAGGGCACCAAGTAAAGCCCACATACTCGAGCATCATCTCGAGTTAACTCAGTCAAAAAAAAATTAAAATTACTAAAAATATAGATAAAATTACTAACTCTGGGCCAGACAACTATGGAGTCATGATCCCCAAGTTCTGAAAGCCACGCATTAGGTCATTTCATTACTCAACACGCAAATTTATTATTATTTTACTATTATTTTTATTGAATACTCATATTAAAACTAAAATGATCACCAAACCTATGTTATTTATTTGGGGGACCCCATGAACTCAAACTAATACCCCACTATCCAAAGTATGTTCATTGTGATCTTTTTTTTATTTGGATGAAAATATAAATGATGAAATATCACATTGGACAGCCACACTTTCCAAAATCTATGCTCATGAATTTATACAAGGATTAAAATCAGAATCAGGGCATGCTAAATTATTTGATATTAAGTTTCAAATTGTGCAATGTGTATTACCATGTTCAAAGTTAAAGGAATTTTTCCTCACATTTACACACATTATTTTTTCAAATCATTCATTTTTTTTGACACAAAAGCATTTTTTATTTTATCTCTCCCCCAACTTAAAATAACATTGTCCCCAGTGTTTAAAGAAAAGAAAATTTAGAAGGGGGTAGAGGTATAGAATGAGAGTTCAAAAAGGAAATTGAAAACAAGGATCATGGAATGAAGTCACCTGGTGGTTGAAGTTGAAATTCTTGTTTCTCCCTTTTAATCCCCTGATCTCGATGTCACTCTAAGAATTCCCTAGTGGAAAAAAACAAACAACCAAAACAAAAAAACTATATATATATATATATATATATATATAATAAATAAAGTAAAATATAATTATATGTATAAAAATTATAGAATAAAAAAGCACAAAAAGTCGTAGGTCAGTGGTAAGCGCGCGCCCCTGTCTCCCTTCGGTCCCGGGTTGGAATCCCCGCGGCTTCGCCGGTTGTGACGGGGTTTGACCCACGACCCACGACGTGTCCCTTATTATTATTATTATCATATTTTTTTATTTATTTTTTTGTATTTTAATTTTAACCTAAAAACACATAAAATAAAATAAACTAATGATACATTGTCTTCTTTTTAAATTTCTGGGTAAGGTGTTACTCAAGGATCACACCACGTGACACGGATGAATATGGTTCTCCACTTTCATACCCATCCATACTCATAATAGAAGAATAGGTCAATAGTATATTTTTTTTAAATATCAAAATGATTCATTAATCCTATTTAAAAAAATGATTTTCAAAGATGAAAATCACGGGTTGCCTCCCGTGCAGCGCTTTGTTTAACGTTGCTAGCTCGACTTGAACCCCCCAACTTACCCAATACCAACTTTCAACATTTTATGGACCACATATTTCACCAATTAAACTACTTTGAGATTCATTCTATGTTTATAATTTTTTTCATTCACAAACCTATGTTCTAAAATGAGTGGGTAAATCCAAGGAACATAAAAATGGTGGATCTAGGTGCTTCTCTAGTCTTTCCTAAGACATCAATAATCATTCCTACATTTTCTTTTTCAATAGAATCATGAATTACAACTGAAAGGTCATGTTTATACCCTATGATGGGATACTTGAGTTGGTAAGGAAGTACAATAATTTTGAGCTCGGTTTGGATAGGACATTCAAACACAGGTTGAGATTTTAAATCCAACTCAATTTCTTTTTCCAAATTTATCAAAAAAATTGGTTCCTTTTGAATAGAATATTCAACCACCAAATTGGAAAGATTAGTGTTAGGGATGGGTATAGACTCAATTTTTATGATTTCTCTCAATGGTTCAATGTTGGGTGTTTTTGAAAATTCATAAATGGAGTTATACTTAGGAGACTCAATACATAATGTCAAATTCTACTCTTTTGAATACATGAAATCAATTTCTTCCTGATTTAAAGACCCTTAAAAAATTCCTTGATCCTCTTCATATATCCCAAATCCAAAGGTTGGTTCTTCAATAAATTCATGTGGGGTTTTTGGGAAACAAGAAACGTCAAATAAGGTTATGGAAGGGAAAGTTGGTGAAGGGATGTGTTTCTCATAATTTTTAATGATTTGTAGTTCTAACCTCAAATATGAAACCTAAAAATTCATTTTATCCATTTGTTGACACAATTTTTCAAGTAATGGTTGTGGATCATGATGGGTAAGGGGTTGATAAAGATGGTCAATTCCATGTGGATAATTAAGTTGTTGGAATTGCAAAGGAGGGTGTTCAGATTGGATTTGTGGGGATTGAAACTCGTTATATGTTGGGATGTTTTTTGTATAATATGAGTAAAAACATTTTGGTTCATTAGGTTTTTGATTATCCCACAAGTATAAATTAGTATGGTCATTTTACATCACACATGGGGTTGGGTGATCAAAGTAGGGATAGGTTTCCCATGTTTGGACTTGTTAAAATTGAATTCCATAGGAGTGAGGGGTGAGAATAGAAAAGAGGGATAAAAAAGGATGATAGTGTCTAAGATAACTTACTTAGGTCCCTGGAAACGGCGCCAAAATTTGATTCATGCTCAAATTTACCCAAGAGATGAAGGTAGAATGGTCCTTGTAGTTTAGATTGGGTTATTGAATCCTCGGAGACCTAAGAAGTAACCTACAGACATGTACATTCTATGTATTGTTTTTCGGTATGAAGTTACCAACTTGGGTTGATTTTATATGGGTTTAATATATCACTAATATATTTAAGTTAATTCAAATTAATAAAATGAGTTGATCCTAGGTTATCGCTTGGGGTGGATTGGATGAATTCCTTTTTTAATGATGTCAATTTCTTATATTTGAGATGGGTTCATTTAAGAAGATCAAAAAAATATCATCAATTACTAGTTTAATACCTACACCCTTTAATACTAATCACCTATACACTTTAAGGATCAATGTTTTGAGCACTTCAAGGTAAAGGTTCGTATTAGTACTTGAAGTGTGTGGCCTTAAATTCAACAAGGACGATGGAGTTTAAAAATCATTAAATAAAAATCTCAATTAAAGAAGTGATTAGACATTAATGGGGAGATAAATAACATCCAATCCAGCCCCTTTATACTCCCTTGGATCAACCCATAAGTGTGTTATCCCTCCATTGATTCTATGGTTTCAATGGAAGCGGGAAGTAGACTCATGAGGGAGGAATTGAAGAAGTAAAGAAAACAATAAAAAGAAAATGATCACTCCACCGTTGTGTGAATAATTTCACAAGGTTTGGTGTGAATAAATTCACACCTTGAGTAAAAGGTATCAAAGTGATATGGAGAATAAAAGAATGATAAGAGAAGAATATCTTTTTTTAAGAAACAAGGATGAATTAAAACAACTTACATGTGGAAGAAAAAGTTGAGACAACAAAATCGCAGCATAACATTACAATGAAAGAAATCTCAAAAGATGATAAACTCATCTACCACCACTGCCTTAAATAGTTATTTACAGAGTCTTGGGTCTATCCTTAAATAGTAAAAGTCTCCTCAATTAATTTTGGTAGGCCATAAGTGGGTGGGAAGTTGAGGGAGTGTTGATTTTTCCACCCTTGACCCGAGGTGGAATCCAGCTTTCATCCACCGAACAGACACGTCTGAATGGCCTTCTAGATGGCTGAATTAGAGTGGTCCATAGAAGAAAAAAGTGAAGCACTGGATATATCCTAACCTTATGTAACATTTGGGCCCATTTGGATTTTTGGATTCCGATATATGATTATATTGGTAGGATGTTTTATGGGCCACAGAATCTGAACCATAATTTTATCTCCAAATTGGGATGCCTTAATAACCACCATGGAGGCCTAATTAGCACTGGATCCTGAATAATTATTTGTTCCTCTATATCTCTTATATCATCCCATGAAATTTGGGCTTTATTGGGCCTGTATGTTTGGCCCCACATTCTCAGCAGTGGGATGATGTCCAATCTACCTTCTCCAGAATTATTTCTTTTCATCACCAAATATCCCCATATTACTTTATGAATCCTCCATTGATCCCTGAATGAAAAATATTCATATTGAAGTTTAGATCAATTTCAAAAAATATAAAATTAAAATATAGATAATTACATTCATTAAAATTAGATGAATCATTGGGCCTAAATTGGTGTACATTAGGCATGAAGTGCACGAATGTTTAGAATGGATGTTCAAAATTAAAATCCACTAACTCAGGCCCATAAGCTCAAAAATGAAAATTTAATACCATTAAAATGTAATTAAAATATTTATTTTTATTGGCTAATCATACATACCTCAAGAAAGTTCTGGTATCTTACACATTACATTGTTCCCTCCTTTATAAATTTCATCCCCAAAATTTCAACTCATATTCTCAATTGAGAATAGGAGAGGGTACTTCTGTTTCATTATTTCATCTAGTTCCCATGTAAACTCTTCATATTTATGGTTCCTCCACAACACTTTGACAAGGTGAATGGTCATGTTGCATTGAACTTTTTCTCTATGGTACAAGTTCTCCACTAACTACTCCTCATAAGATAGGTCATGTTCCATTTGAACCACATTTAGATTCAATACATGTGAGGATTTAGGTATATACTTTCTCAAGAGAGATATGTGGAATGCATCATGAACCTGGTCTATTTTTGGTAGAATTTATATCTGATAGGCCACCACTTCTATGTGATCAACTATTTCAAATGGTCCAATGTACTTAGGGATAAGATTCCCTTTCTTCCCAAATTTCATAAATCACTTCCATAGTGATATCTGAAGGAAAACTTTGTCTCCAATGTCAAACTCCAAGTCCCTTAGATGATTTTTAGTATAAATATTTTGTCTAATTTGATAATATTTTATATGTTGTCTTATATAATGAACATTTTTTCATCTCTTGTACAAGATCAGGCCCAAGAATCTTTCTCTCACCAACTTCATTCCAAAAAAGTAAGATTTCTACATTGCTTCCAATATAGATATTCATAGGGTGCCATTTAAATACTCAAGTGAAAGTTGTTATTGTATTATAACTCAACTAATGGGATGTGTTGATCCCATCCACCTTTAAATTACATTGATCATGTTCTCAGCATATCTTCAAGGTAGTCCTTAAAGACTTCATTCATCAAATACATAAATATTTCAGGAGAATTAGTTAAGTTTAAGGGCATAATAATAAATTCATAATTTCCATATCTTATTTGAAAGGTATTATTTTGAATATCTTATTTCTTCACCTTCAATTTATGGTAACCATATAGAAGTTCAATCTTGGAGAACAATTGATCCCCATAAATCTGGTCAAATAAATCATTAATCCTTGGGATAGGGTATTTGTTCTTTACTTTGATCCTATTAAGTTCTCTATAATCAATGCATATCCACATTGATCCATACTTATTATTTACAAAGATAAAATGTTATCCCAATGTAGAGACACTTGTTTGAATAAACCCCTTCTCCAAAATAACTTTAATTTGTTTCTTTAATTCCTCTAAATCCACATTTTCTATTCTATATGGGGTATTCTATATTGGCTTGGATCTTGGTATGAGTTCAATGGAGAACTCTACCTCTCTTTCTAGGGGAGTTCTAGGTAACTCTTCAGGAAATATTTCAATGTATTCCTGAACTATGAGGATATTTTCTATCTATATACTTTCATTTCCTTTTTCCTCTTGAATGATAATATCCATAAAAAGGCTATGGGAGGTGGTTCTAGACAAATATCAGGTTGGGATATCTCTAATTTGAAAATAACTATTTTCTGTCCATTCAAGACTACTTAAATTTGCTTTCTACTATAGTTGATATTATCATTATAGTTTGAGATCCAATACATCCCTGGTATAGTATTTAATTCCACCATGGTAATGACTACTAGATTTGAAATCATATTCTACTTGACAAATTTAATACTAGAGTTTCTATACATTGTTTATGCTAGGATAATTCCTCCAAGAGTCTTGATTGATATCTATACTTCTAGCATATCAGTTATTGATTCTATATTATTTTAAAACATGGATGAAATAAAAGAAATCATAGAACCAAAATCAAACAAATTACTTGATAGCTTTTAGAGCACAATGAGTTGACCTTCCACCACATCATTTAAAGCCTCTACTTCTGCTATCATGATAGAAAATACTCAACCATTCTCCCTTTCTCTATGATAAGTTTGATGGTGATTTCCCTCTATTATCTTCTTATTTTTACATTGATCGAAAAAACTCCCATTCTTCCCACACTTGAAGAATTGTACTTCAGATTGGGCATGCACTATCTTACCATTGTTGTTAGTGTTGATAAGTTGAGGCTTCACCTCACCACAATTGTTTTGATCTATATGGTCATATATTATACATTTTTATCACATTCCACTCCCAAGTAATGAGTTCCCTAAATTCTTCTTCCCATATTTTTTACATGTGGAAAGTTTCACTTTCTTTCTTTCTCTTCCATGATCAAAGTTTTTCCTAATTTTGGATCCATTTCTCCCTTCTTTTTATTCAACCTATGTGACCAATTCATCTCTCCAAACTCTAATTAAACCTTTATAGAACTCCACACTATCACCTTATAGATTTCATAGTCTCTATTTTTCAAATTAATCAATAGATGGGGTCTTAGTCCATTGAAGAATATATCATCCTTTCCCTTAAGTTCTATAAAAAAGATAGAGGTGTATCAAGAAAATATTGTAAATTTCATTTCATATATTCCCACTAATTCATTTTCCTTTATCTTCAACTCTAGTAATTCATTATCCATTTTTTCACATCAAATGGGGAAAATATTTATTAAAAATGATTACCTTGTACTCTTCCCACTCCATAACCTCAATCTCCCTTCTTGTATTCATGTTTTTAATTAGTTTTCACCAATGATAAAATTTTCATTCTAATCAGTATACTTCTAGGGTGACTTTATCTATATTTGAACTATAGAGTATAAAAAATATCTCTTCTATAGAGGTAATCTATTTTTCAAAAATCAATGGGTTGGAAGATACACTAAAATAAGGTATTCATTAACGCATGAAGGAGTCAACAAAAAGTTATTCCCTTTAAGGTGAATTTGGTCACTCAACTTGATTCAAGTTATTATTCATAACTCAATATAGTTGTTTCATCATCCTCGTGAAGTTTTCTATTCCATATTCCATTGGTAGGTCATCGGTGCATCTTCCATTGCACTCATCATTTACGTGGTTCCTCATATTTCCCACCATTTTTTTCTAAAATAAGAAAACCTTAGTGATAAACTTGTTAATTTTAGGAATATTATAATTATAATAGGATTTTAACTCTTAAAACATCATGCTTAAAAATTTTATTCTTAAATAAAAATTATATTCTATATATATCCTTCATAATGGTTCATAAAAAGCTTATGATTAACCAAACATATCCCTTGTTAGTGAAAAACCAGGTGTACATCAAGGCCCATTGTCATTCAACAGTTCCCAACCAAGTCTAGCTCAATGTGTTGTTTTCAGGTGTTACCCCTAGGTACATATGTTCCAAATCCATATCCACTTATAGTATCTAAATAGGGATATATTTTCTTAGGAAGAACTTACTTAATACTCACTAAAATACCATGATTTTTTCTATATTTAGACTTATACCTAGGGTTCTTACTAAATTTTTCTAGTCCTAATTTCCACAAATAACAAAATTGTACTCGGATACCAACTATGGAATCCTACCATTTTATTACATAAACTTTTCAATACATGAAATAGAATATAGGATATTTTAAAGTTTAGTTTCATGGAAATCAGGAACATAATACATGAAAACATAAAATGTTCTTCTAATCCTTGTGAAAGTATTCTTGATGGGTTCACACTAAGTTACGTTTACAGCATCTCATATCCTAAGGACATACATAAAAGGAAATGGGTGAGCATGATCCTAGTAAGGGAGTAAGAAAATAAGACACTTATCATATGACCATGAGGAATATCAATAATAGCATGAGATATAACAATATAACATGATAAAGAGAACAATAGATATATCATAATAAAAATATCATGAATAAAAACTTTTAAATGTGTCTATATAATAAATATGAGGCATTCATAAGTATATCACCATGGTTTATCACCAAGATTTCATAAATGAAATTTTTTAAGGATATTCACCATGGTATCATAAAACATGTCATCTATAGATATTAAATTATTTAACCAATGCATTGGAATGATATCAGGGAAAACCCTTCATATTTCTTAATTTCATGTGATCCACATAGATCATAATTAATAATTTCATTAATAACCCATGGAAAATAAAGAATGGGTTGCTTATCAAAATCATGGCATAGAAAAGTGTTTAAAGGTGTGATAATTACAACATTCTTAACCTATTAAAAGAGAATTTAGGTTAAATATATGTGAATAACTAAATCAATAAACAATTTTACATTTAGGTGAATACCCATGGAAAATTAATAGGCTTGGGTATTCACAAAAAGAAAATAAATGATCATTTATCAAGTAAAATAGAAAAATAATTTCAGCAGCATGATGGGTATAAAACATGGATTAAGAAACGGTAAAATGAGAGGGGAAATGGTATACCATTAATAAAATACTATTATTAAATTAATTTTATAACATAAATTGGAAAAAATTAATTGGTTTGTAAAATATAAGACATGCACAAAATGGGAACTTGAATGGAAAAGAGAAGTGGAGATTTCTCATACCTTGAAGAGTTATTCCTAAAACTTGAATATTGGAACCATGGGGGATTGAGGACACCTTGGGGGATACTTGGGGGAAAATAACCATAAATTCATAAAGTATGGATTGTGAGTGAATGGGAATGGAGAAATGGGTGGGTATTTATTTCAAAAGTGGAGGAATTGTTTAAAAATTTACAAATATTGGTCTTGTAAATCTAGGTTGTGTAAAATGAAAAACCATTGGCTCACCCATAGTTTTTTCTCATGGTTTTAGAAATTTGAGTTTAATTTTACGATATTTTATTCCTTTAGGGATGAAAACCATTTTTTAGTACTTATTTTGGCATAGAAAAGTATATTTTTTACAAAGTAATGTTTTTAAAATCAAATTTTCCATTTTATACTTTGGAAAGTAACTTATAGGTTTATAAATTAATTAAAATATATTAAAATATTTAATATTAATAAAATGACATATTTTAGGTCATGGATTTTTTTTAATTAACTATTAAATCATTATGACATAAATATGATGTCATAAAACATACTGAAAACCCAAAACTATATATTTACTATTCATGAAAAAATTAACCATTTTAGAAAATCCTCATAAATTCACCCTAACCTAATTCAGACATTATAATTTAAAATACAATGTTTATTTTATCAAAAAAATCTCTAAATGTGATAATTTTCACTTTTAAAAATAAAAAAGCATTATTTATTGAAAAATAGTAGTTTTTAAGGCACCGTTAAATTTCATACACTTATAAAAAATTCCAAAGATGTTGTAAAATTATTTTATCATTTATATAAAAATAATAGTGTTTTAAAAGTCTATTTAATTAAAATAAATATTATTAATAATACCTTAGTTTATTGTAAAAATTTATATCTATTCTAAAATATACAATTAAGTTTTATTTATGTCCAAAAATCAAATTCATCCCAAGTAAACATATATTTTATTAAGAAAAACTATTCTTAAAAAATGGAATTGATAGAATAATGATTTTATTTATAAAAAGGAATTACACTTTAATTAACTAATTCATGTACATCTAATCCCTTATAACACTCATGTATTCCTTAAGGGTTAGGTTTGTGATTTTGGTAGTTCCATGGGGTGGATTAGCTATCATTGATCGAGTGGTAATCTCCACTAAATTGAACTTATCTCGTAAGTGATTTCATTAAATATTCACTTGTTGAAGCTCTGATTGGTCCTGGTCAAGAGATAACCCCAGTGATTCTACCCACCTCCCAAGTTCTGGAAAATGGGGTTCAAATAGCATGACTCTACTGGTTAAGGCCATCATTTCTCCTTCTTGCATCAATTATCCTTTGTCATTACTACTTATAAACACTAATTATAACAATAAAATTATCACTAATGGGTATATTTCCAAACGGTCAAATTTTCCAAAGGCTATATTGACCAATGGTCATATTTTACCTATAGTTATATAACGGTCAAATCACAGTGGTCAGATTTCCATTTATACCCTATAAATACCACTTTATTATTTCAATCAATATTCACTAAAATTCCTCCTAAGGTTATATTTTCATTTTATTAAGATGTTGATTGGTTTAATAATTTTTTTTATTTCTATATCATTTTTTGTGGGGGATATGATTCTATTGGATTGGGGTGATCCATATTTTCCCATTTTATCTTTTCTATTTTAGGTTTTTTAAAATTATAATGTTTGGTATTTTAATTAGTTTGATAGCTGACTAGTGTAATGATATTTATTAATGATATAAGGTTTTATTGGTTCCTCTATAATTTTTATATGTATAATATTATATAATATAACACACCTTTTCTCAGGAAACAAATATCATCTAAAAATCCTAGGTCATTAAAACTATATATGGATTGATTTATATTCTGATGAGATATGTAGAGACACCTAGATCCTATATCTTGGCCCAACCACCACATGAGAAAAGTTTCCATGTCCTTTCCTATAATCACCTATTTTTGGTGAAATAAACCTTTGTCATTATTTATTTATCACACCAAGAATAGCTCATGTTGGTATAGAAATTTTGGTAAGGTCTTCCCCACATGATCGAGATGTATCGATTCACATCATGGTTAGCATGGTATTGGATGAAAGACATTAAAAGTTGCACTAATCATCTTTATTTCAAGATTTTAAACTATATGGTTTACATCTCTTACATGTTGTAAAATTTCACATTGCCATGGACCTCACTCAATAGGAACATTATCCTTAGTGTTGGTATCCAACCACACCTCTAATTATAAACTACATGTGACTTTATTATCATTACAATGGGATAAGTATTGATGTCCAAATACTACATCATAGTCCAACCATAGTATGATAAAAATCCACCCTCCTGCACAAGAACTCGATCAGTGTGGGGAATCTATATTATAACTACATGTGGCTTGATTCTCATCTCAATGAGATATGTATCAATTCACAGGTCTCAAATCTTGTCTCTAGATACAAATGTTCTCATCATTATATACAATTCAAAAATCAAACCTATGTAAGGAAAACTATACTTGTTCCCTATCAATTTCGGCCTAAATGATCCCTTTATACTCAGACACACACCTTTCACAAAACATACTTCATACCTTTGGAAATTCATAGATTCATAATATTTCCTTATATATCAGTGACGAAAGAGCTCAAATCTGAAGGAAAACTCTATTTTGACCATGTATGATATTCCTCTAGCACAGCTTTTCATGATACACCTCCATATATGTCTTGTCAATTGGAGGCATGTTCATCCCTTAGGAGAAGAGTTATTTTATCTTTGTATTCCCTAACAACATCAAAATGGAGGTTGGTTTTTGAATATAGTCTACGGTTATCCCTTGTGAATTTGTCCCATATCATTTTCTCAAATCTATGAACCCTAAGACTATGGATTATAACCTTCCCTCTTCACACCTAGAGAATTATAAAGCATTATTTGCTGAATCACCATGAAATGGAAGTTTCTAAATGCAAGACCATTAAAAGGAACCTAGAAATCATAGCTAAAATACATTAAACTATTCAAAAACATCCTTGTTTCATGTTGTAAAATTTCATAGTTCACATCCCTATTGTATGATATAAAACTTTGTGACACTTTGGAACCCACTTGAGAGGTCCCCAATCTCGATATTGGTCTCCTACCACAACATCAAAACTTATTCCTCCTTAGAACTATTTCTATCTTAATTATCATTTCAATGGTATATGTAGTGATGTCCAAATCTCTATCCTAGGTCCAGATGTTAAATAAAGAAAATGTTCCCTCTCTTGCATGAAAACAAAACTCATGCAGTATAATTAAATATGGATCTTAGAAAAGTAACCCCTTCTTTACATATGATCCAGATCCATGTAACAAACCACGCACATTTTGTCCTATGTTGGTCCAAACACCACCGTTATTCTTGGACACATACCTTTCACTGATCGCACTACTAGGTCTGGGGAACTCAAATATTCACAATCTTCCATTTCTCTATCAATGATGAGAGCACATAACTCATAAAAACACCTTTTTCCTGATTATGATTAATACAACTCAATTTGGCTCTGTATAAAGATTGTCCCAAACTGGCTTATCTACCAGAGGAACCTTCATCCCTAGGAGTAAATCCCTTTATCTTCGTATGCTTTGACAACATCATAGCTAAAGCTTATTTTTGAACATGGTCTATGGTTATTCTTTTCACACTTGTCCCACCTTAATCCTATAGATTGGAAATCCCCCAAGATCATGGTTTACAACCTCCCCTATCATGTATAATAATACTAGGATATCTTTTTAATATTGGTAGGCCCAATTTTATTCATTATCTAATTACCCTTGGGACAAATCTTGGTGACCTTAAACTATAAAAACTATTGGTCTTATTCACATGACAACAAAATGTGAGATAGAACCCCTACACTCAATCATGTGGAGTTCATCAAAGAAAATCATTAACCGATCATATCACACAATCTGGGTAATCTCCCTAAATCTACTTTTTTTCTCACAATGATATTGAATCATTGAGATTATAAATCTCAAGTTATCGTCCCTTTTTTTACATGACCAAACCATGTCATAATCAAATTCAAGTAATGTTTTTGTCTTGAAGGAAAGGCCTTAAAAGGTACACTCCTTATAGTGATTCCTGAATTCTGTATTCTGGCTCATCCATAATATAAAATCTCTCCTACACCCTCCCATTATCTTGATCAAGGTAGGTAAATCCTTTTGGGAGCAACTCAATATCAAAATGAGATTGTTTCCACCTAGTTAATGATATAATCAAGCCCAAATTTCTTCCATTATATCACTAAATACTCATATTCTAATGATCCATACTTCATGGCCTTAAGAGAACTCAAATATTTTTGGATTTCCCTTCTCTATTTATAATTAGGGTATTAGACTCCAGCAGACACCTTTATTTGACTATGCATAATATGCCTAAAATTGGATCTATATAATGAGGGCCCCAAAATGTGGTTTCTTAGACAATGGAATTTTCATCCTTAGGACTATATCCTTTTATCTCTATATGACTTTACATTATCATAATGGAAAATACTTTTTGAATATCATCCATAATCATTCCCTACATATGTGTCTCATAACCTAAAATATCAGAATCATAAAATATATGTTGTCTTAAAAAGGGGGGGATGATGGGGAATTCATGGACCATAAGCCTCATTCAGTATTGTTATTCCCACAACCATTGGTCAAATTTTTTCAACCTAAAATATCAGCTACATTTTTCTATCCTACAATATAGTAAAATACTAGTGGAAAAGGTGAAAAGTCTCTGAGGTCAATTTTAAGGCCTCAGCAGCAATCAAGTTATGCTCGCTAGGTCAGGTAATCTAAGAAATTTTTTGAACATTATTCTATTCATTTCACTATGATTTAAACATATGGACACAAGGATGTTCATTTAAATGAGTCTAATCTGGCATAAATTTATTTAGTATACTAGAATAAAGAAATATATTATCAAAGAAAAAAAAATTCCATTCATATATAAAAATTCAGAGGATCCTCCTATAACGTCCTGGTTCTGGGTTCCGCCTAGAGGTGCGCCCCATACCTGGTTGGTCACATGGCCTCAAGCACATTCCCCAAAATTCCAGAGGCTTCTGACTAGTAGCGAGGGCCTTGGGTATGATAGTGGGGAAACTATTCCCTCATTGGCAGAGTAATGTAGCAAAAATAAACAAATAATAATAGCGGATGTAGTAATAACATGCAATAAGTAAACAGTGGGAGACTAAAAGTAATAAACAACTAGAGCACATATATAAATGATGCATGATACATATGTCTAGGAAAACAGCCAAACAAGTCATAATGATGGAATATAGTACTAAACCAAAGTACAAAGAAAACAAATAATCTCTGGCAGCATCATAAGCCTCAGTTTGGTCCCATGCTCTCCAGCTCTGCAGCAGTCAAGTAACTCACATAGAAGGGTTCTTTCCCTTATCTATACCTACAGTAATATAATCTGGTTGGGACCAAAATCATGATCCAAACCGGGTGTGAGACAAATCCCAATAGTAAACCACCCAAAGATCTGTGCCTAAGATTCAGTGAATATATATGGCAGTCAATAAGAAAAATGAAGCAGTAAACAAGGAATTACTAAAAAGTAAACATTCCTATAGTTTCAATTGCATTCATTTTCATATATCAAGTAAGCATCTAATCAAAAACAAGTAACCCTCTATAAATTACTCACAGCCTAACCCCTCTGGTTTAACCAATCAACCTCAAGAAACCCTATGGGAATTACTCACAATCTAACCCCTCTGGTTCAGCTTTAGAAAAGACTCTCTAAGGAAGCACTCATCGTCAATTCCCCATGTGGTCTTGTATCGGTAACTATAGACACTCTGAGGAAGCACTCAATATTGAATTCCCCATGTGGTCTCGTAACATGGAACTACAGACACTCTGAGAGAGAACAAATTCCATCCCCCCTATGGTCTTGCAACGTAAAAGTAAACAGACACTCTAGGGAAGCCCTCAGCATCCATTCCCCCTATGGTATACTACACCAGGTTCCCACAACCCTGTGTAAGTCAATTATGCACAATGATGTTGTTGACGCTCATTTCCATCAAAGAGTCTAAAGGAATGAAAAGAGAAATACCTTGAACCCAAAATTTATTCATCCTTTGAAGAAACATCAAAAATTGACAAAGGCATGAACCAAGATTCAAATGCACTTCGGTCGCGCAAGTTCCACCAAGGTCGCGCAAGTATACTTGCGCGCTTCCCAGTGGTCACGCAGGTGACATGCGCGCCCTCTTTGAAATTCTAATAGGGTCTTCTCCAGCCTATAAATACCCTTGTGCCCCCCCCCCCATTTTGGGAGGAAAAATTTCCAGAAATTCATATTTGAGCTCCCGGTGCCCTAGTCTCTTCTCAAAGCTTCCGAAAACTTATAAGGTAGTTTCTTACCTAGAACGGAAGATCTAAAGAGAGGGTTTAAGGCCTAAGTGTTGAAACTCATCAACACTTGCGCGCCTGAGTGGCCATCCCTTAAGGGAAATGGACACACTTGCACGTCGCCTTACCCCTTCAACAGAACTTGTGTGCCCCTCTTTTGGAATCCTTTAGGGATAGTACTAAAGGCTTGAGCCAAGCCTCTCCCAAGTTCTACCTTAAGGGCTGAGTGGCGCGCAAGTACCCATGTGTCGTGTAGGTACACCTACGCGACCAAGACTTGCGCGGCCACACAGGACTTGCGTTCCCCTCTCTTTTTGGGTGCCCTTCCTGCCCATTTCACCCCTCCTACACCTAATCACCTCTCCTCTTCAAGATTAAGCCTTCAGAATTCTCTCCAAAGCCATTTATCGCATGATTTTCTTTGTTGGCTTCATTATCTGAAAGGAATTCTATGGAACATCTCTCAAAATCTAGTGATTTACACATATTTACATCACTAAAGTTAGAGAGTTCATTCATTCAACCTCATCCTTTAAGATGAGAGAATCCTTAACCTGGGCCTCCTTTTCAGGAGTAATCCCCAGTCAAAATTCTAATTAATATTGGGAATCCTCCTTAGGATTAAGCCCCAAGTCCTAATTAATTTGGGCATCCTCCTTAGGAGTAAGCCCTAAGTCCCCTAATCTGGGCATCCTCCTCTGGAGTAATCCCCAGTCTCAAAGTTTCTAAAATCTGGGAATCCTCTTCAGAAGTAAGCCCCAACCATAATTTCTCAAATCTGGGCTTCCTTTTCAGGAGTAAGCCCCAGTCTCAAATATGGGCATCCTCTTTAGGAGTAAGCCCCAAGTCCCTTAATTCTAAAAATTCCCTTAAAATGGGATTCCTTTTCAGGAATAAGCCCCAGTCTTCAAATCCCTTTAACCTGGGCCTCCTCCTTAGGAGTAATCCCTAGACTTAATTTCTCTTAACTAACATTAATTTACTTTTGATCTGGGATTCCTTCTCAGAAATAAAACCCAATCATAAGTCCCCTCCTAATTTGGGCATCTTCCTCAGGAGTAATCCCCAAGTTAGAGTATCCAAATCTCCATAAAAACACATATACTTTTATGGACCCTATTCCCGGGTTTCTTCTCTGAAGTAAATCCCAATCCTCATCTATTTGGGTAGTCATAAATACATAAGCCCCACATCATTTTCTATGATTGAATATTTCATGGCAAAATTTTCTGGTTTTACCAATACCTCTTGTTTCTCACACCGAGCATGACTCACATGAGCTTAGAGTGTAAAAGTAATTATGACATCTTTTTTTGAGCCATCAATCATACATAAACATCATACTTCTTTACTCGAACTATGTGGGTTCTGATTCCTTTTCTAAACAAAGGATACGTAGGTAGCCCATCTACGGGTATGATCCCAACTCTGAAATAACCCATGTCCTTCTGAATGACAATAAACTTCAAGTGCCCCACTGAGTGGCTTTAAAACCAGTATGGTCATCATAATGACCAAGAGACTTTTCTGTATTGAAGGATACCATTGACTAAGAATATCTAACAAATACATATTATTCTCCATCGATGAATAACCTCAAATACATATAAAAGATTCTCTAAATTTCCTATATATCTAATCATTGATTGTCAGATCTAAAGGAAAGTTCATTTTATACTTGGTAATGTAATAAGGATTCAAGAACATAACTTAAATATATAAAGAGAGTTCCGGAGTAGACAATAATTCCCCCCAAAAGGGTGTGATGAGTCTGACCTCCCATCCTCTCAGCCAATGAAAATTCTTAAGTCTCATCAGTTCACAACTAATGAGCGCCTACCTTTGGAAAGTAGGTCCAAATGGATATAGAATCATTAGATGTTTCCGGTTCTACGAACAAACTCGTTAGAAACCGCTTGGAATGTTTAAACCTTAAACTAACGAGGTCATTCCCAATTCCAGAGGAAACAAAAAATGGTGAACCCGACGTGAATCCTTAACCAAATTAAAGTGATGTTTCACCTATTTTGTTAGGACAGTATTTAAACTCAATGAGAGGTACAAAAAGACAATCAATAACATATGTGCTTATCCAAAAGATGTGGTGGTCGGAATTATCTTGATTACGTCTGTTATATCAGACAGGCACTCTTTTCCAAGATCTTCTACATTACAAGAATGTGTTTTCTTAAATTCACGTCTTTGAATTCCTCTGCTATGAAAACCTCTGCTGTGAATGCATCTGCTGCTACTCCTGCTGGATTGTCGTCCGCTTTGAGGACAACATCACCTACTCAGCGTCTTCAACGCTGGGTATCAAATGCACTGGTTAAGGAGTACCGTCAAAATGGTACTATTCTGACTCTAGAGGCTGCTCGACAAGTCCTCCAAGTCAATAATTCACCCTAGTCATCCGGAAAGCGATGACAAGTGATCAAGAAATAGGTGGTTCCAACCACCGTCTCCAACTATTTCGGGTCGTTATCCTCGGAACGCAATCACCATTCACTCCCATATTCTAGGGAGGTGAATGAGCAGGTCCCTCAGGGCCTTAATTCAAGGAGACAGGAGTCCTTCCCGAGGGATCCCATCAAAAATCTCTGCCAAACTCGTGCGGCAATGTGCCCTCAACATGATGAGGGTATCATCTCCAGGCATTCGGCTTAGGTTCCTCGAACCCGAGCAGGAAAGACGAACTGCCAGAGACAAAATCCAGTCAACAGTGAGCAGGTTCTCATCTCTGCCATCTCTGGAGAAGTCCACTAACCTAACTTGGTGGCAAGCAACGAGTGGGAACACACACTCATCCGTTTTAATTCCATTGTCCAGCAAACTCATCTGGCAGCAGTACGCCAATCCCGCCAGGCAATTCCGGAAGAGTACTATAGACAAGAACATACACCTGTTTATAAATCATCATCTAGTCAGAAGGCTTGTCTGACTACATACGATGGATCCTGCCAACCCAATGTGTTGACAACTAGTAAACATGCACATACACCTGCTTACACTCATCAATCCTGCCAGCAGCCTCGTCTGTCAGTATTGTAGGAAGCTCGTCAACCACATTCGGCGAAGTGCAATCAGAAGGTACATACACCTATTAGTATTAATCAAGCCTACCAACAATCTCGTTTGGTAGCATTCGGAGAAGTTAGTCGGAAATCTCTGGTGACAAACAGGATGCAGACTCAACTCTCTTCCCCCACACTTGAGTATTGTCAGGATTCACTGACAGGAAAAGGAGGACAGGAGCAGGAACACACACCTACTCTAATCACGGAATGGACGTATATTCCCATTCCGGCAACTGAAGTCACCAAGCATATTCTATCAATGGTGAAAGAGAAGAAGAAAATCCCTGCTCATATTCTGGATGTCTGCCAGGATATTATAACAGCTTCAGAAGCATCTCAGGGAAAGACACATAAATCTATCCCTAACAGTGGAGTAATAAATCAACAGTTCACTCCGGAATAGACACACACCTTTGTTCCGGTCCAAGAGGTTTGTAGGGCGTACTCCCCCATATTATATGGACAACCAAGTTAGGCACATACACCTGATTTGAGCGGAGATAATCAGCCTAACCTGATCATTTCTCTTGAGCAGGCACATACACCTTCCTATAATGACCACTTTCATCAACAAGTGGTTCGTAAATTGAGTAAGAAGGCGTCTAAAAAGTTGACCCGCCCAGCACAGTCAAGAAATCAAGAGAAAATTTGTAATAAGTCCTTGCTCGACGTTGGAGTTCTTGAAGCCCTCAGACAATTATATGTTGGAATTAAAGATTCTACTCCCTCATTTCCCAATAGTTGGAACATTAATTCTGAAGGTCTTCATCAGACACTTCCTCATGAAGGCTTGCTTCATGACAGTCCGGTTGATCTCAAAGTTTCATCTTCAGATGAGAGCCACAAGAATCCTCTATGTGGCCAGAAGACCAAGGAGCAAAATGTTTTATATTTTGCTGTAACCCACCATGGTGGTCCTCCCCATGATGATTAATTTAACTATGAAAGTCTTCTCCATAGTTAAATGCACATTGCCTGGAAAATGCTCCAATGAACAATGTAGTGACGAGAAAACCCTCTTATCTTGAGGCACTTGAAAATGTGAAGCTAGTCATGTCTGATTCTTCACTGCTAGCAGGTGAAATACTTTCTCAATCAAAATATAACCCGGGTTATAGGTCATTCTCCAAACCACCCCTGGATCGTTCATCTTCTAGTTTGATCAGTGAATTCTCTACCGATCTTGTTGAATCTGATGAAAGAACAAAGAAGCACCAACTCTGGTCTAATCAGGTAGAAGAGTCTTCATTGAATGATAAATAGGAATTACTGAATATGAGAAAATAACTGGAAAAAGGTGAAGTGCCAGTCATGTTTTGGCCTTTGGCCAAGTCTCAGTATGATATTCTAGAGATGTTGATGGAAGATGGAATTCATGATATTCGTCTCAACATATGGAAAACTCTTTGACAGTTGAAAAAGAAAATATTATCTTATTATGAATATGAAAATCATGTCAAGATAATAGAAGGGTTACAATGCCAAATTGACTTGCCATCTCTCTCAGTTTCTCGATATCTGAAGGCTGAAAAGCAGCAGAGATCCCTTCAGCGTTCATACCTTGGCATGCTAAAAAGATTGCACCAGTTAATTGCCAATTCCCCATCTGATATTCATATCAGGGGATGAGGTGTTCATGGAGCACTACATTTCACTATACTCTCCACTCAGCAAAGACCGCCGAAAATGGTCTCATGTAATGTTATTTCCCATGGTCGGCCACAGTCAATTGGCTTTGTTTTTAATCAAAGGATTGCTCAAGAACAGACCTCAACTATTTCTTCTCAATGTTAAATATACAGAGAACAAGTTGTTGAATTAATCCTACATCAAGCAAACTAGAATATTGAACATGCCTCTCGTATAGAGCAAGCACACAATCAAGTGACAAAAGTGTCAGAAATCATCCAACGGTCTTTTGATCTGGGTGATAAAAGTGGATGTCGATTGATGCATCCAGCCAATTTCAGGACTAAAGTCCTTAAGATCAGGAGAGCTTACAAGAAGGTCTCAGATATAGCATGTCAAGAACCACCCCATCTTGCCAGACTGGGGAATCTTTTAACCCAACCCTTGAAATTAACAAATAGGACTCGAGGAGTTGAGCAAGAACAGCAGGATCAACCCCACTCCACCGAACTGGGGGCTTTTTCAAATACTCAATCTCTTCCTCAGAGAAAGTAGGTCTTCTATCGATTAGGGAAGAATCCCCAATAGGAACAAAGAGCCAAATTATCAGGATATTCTCTCCAAATTGCAGTTCTCCAAGAAGTTCCAAAGGGACCGAATTAACAAAAGGCAATGTATCATCAGGGATATGGAAGAAGACAATATCATAGAAATGTTGATAGAAGGGATGAAATGCATTATGCATCAATTAATGCCATCAATGCCATTGTTTCTGATCCACCAAATGAGGCTCACTCAGAGGGATCATATGAAGAGGTTCCTGCTCAAGAAGTTTTACGCACAGACACAAATAAAGAAGGTGTGCGTACACGAAATCAAAGGCTTACCCAGAATATGGGTGTTCCTTCAAGTAACCCACTTCCCCCTCTCCGAAATGGATCCAACAAGGGGAAAGGAAAGAATCAGGTTACATATCCTTCCTCTAGAGAAGGCCAATCGCTCTCACTAGAGAAAAGATTTACAAAACAGGAGGAAGAAATGAAGGAATTGAGGAGGATGAATGCAAAACTACTTCAGGGTAGTCTTCCTCCTAAGCGTGCTGGAGTCAGTCAGACAAGGGAATTTGTTGTGGCTACTGAGATGGATCAAGAATATCCTCCTTTATCAGTACACCCTCACAGGTCTAATCCTACAGGTCATGTACAACAACAATCGGCAGTCCTGCCATCGGTTGCAGTACCAGCTGCCATACCTGTCCAAGATCCAGTCAGTGTACCTGCTCAGGTCCAAGCTCAACTGGATATTTCTAAAAATTTAATAACTACTATTGATTCATTAACAGCTCGGTTGGAAGCTATAAAGGGAAAACGAGCTCAAATTCAACCAGAAAAGAGAGCTTACCCTGAATGGGTTGATGAAATTCCTCCCCCGTCAAATTTTTCAAGTACCACATTCCCAATCTTTAATGGTTCGAGGGACCCAGAGCAACACATAACACATTTTATTTATCGTTGTGATCCCATGATGGGAACTCCTCGGCAATAAGAGGTAGTTAATCTTAGGTTTTTTTGTACAGTCATTACAAGGGCCTACTTTTGTCTGGTACACAAGATTACAATCTCGGTCAATTACCGAATGGGAATATCTTCGTCAACGATTACTTCTTCAATTCAGCTCAAATTTTCCAAAGACAATAGTTTTTGATCTTACAAACTGTAAGAAAAGGGAGAATGAAAGAGTCTCAGATTTCATTGCTCACTGGAAGGGATTAACATATTCCCTGAGTTTAGCACTCCCTCAAAGAGAATTGTTGCCAATCTGTGTGGCAAATCTGGGTGATGAGTTACGCATGCCGTTGATCCATGTGAAATACACAGGAGGGTTTTGAGACCTTACTTAAATCTCTCAACAGATTGAAGACTCTCTTATGAAAACTACGGATAAAACTCGTGTAATTCCATCAGCTCCAGGAAGGAGAATGGGTAAAGTAGAGACTGTTACAGTTATGCTTAAACAAGCACCTATACCTTCTTCTACTTCAAAACCTTCATCTTCCCGAAGGGCTCCACCTCCTGAGCGTCAGCAAAAAAGGTCATTTCGTCAAGATGATCAAAGAGATCAAACACGGAAACAATTTGAGGATTTGAAAAGAAAAGTTTACTCTTTCCAAAATGAACAAGTTCCTGGACACTTCATTTTGGCTCTGGAAAATAATTTGGTTCAATTGCCAAGGCCCAAAAGGCCGAACAAGGAAGGAGATGAAGATCGTCCCAACTATTTTTCCTTTATTCAGATATTGGTGAATCCCATTCAGGAGTGTTTTTTCTTTAAGGACCTCCTGAAAAAAATGGTCGACTCAGGACAAGTCAAACTGAAGGGTTCTTCAACTTAGGTAGCATGTGTTACTGCTACAGATCCATAGGAGGAAGGCGAGTGGCAAGAATTCAAGAACAAAAATGCACAAAAATATGATGATTGGATGGTCAGAAAAACGATCAACCAAACTCGTGATATTTTTCGAACACAATTGAAGAAACCAATTGTGTCTTCTTCCATGAATGTCGCAGCAAAACCCTCTTCATCATAGGGAAAATTCTCAAAGAAACAGCATGATTCAAAGAAAGAAGAAGAATCAGAAGAAGATGAGTATGTGTCAAATCCCAAGTTGTCATTGACTCTGGGATATTTTATGTCATCTACTTCGAATCCACGGGCACCGCCCCACCAAACGGCACAGCCTAAATTGTCTAGTTAGATAGATTCTTCATCGGATGAAGAGTTAATCTTCGGTTCTGTTAATATTATTCACTTAACAGATCTTTATTCCAGTTGTAGTTTCGATTTCGAGGAGCCTGAATTCCCTGTATCAAACAAAGGAATTAAATGGAGTTCCGGGGGTCTGGGATACAAAGGAAGACGTGGATATCCCAGAAGCCACTATTCCAATTATACCCCTACTAGAACTGTGTATGCAGCAGAAACTCATGGCAGAGCCCTTCAGCAAGCTCAACAAGAACAAGCAAGTTCTTTCACCAATATCAGATTCAGTCCTGGCACAGTTATTCTGGAGAATCAGTTGGAGGTTCCACATTCTTCCTCTCAACAAGTAAATAGACTTATTCGGTCTAATCTTCCAAATCTAGGAGTATTGAAAACTCCTATCCTGATACAAGATGCATCTACTTCCAAAACATCAACTTCCAAGACACCTGCTAAACCACATGTTTCTATTGGGAAATGCAGACCTTTGGATCAAAAGTATGATGTATTGAAACACCTGAACCAAGTATCGGAAAAGTTATCAATTCTAGATGCTTTGAATCTATCAAAGGATCTTTGGGAGGCACTCATCGAGGCTTTGTCAAGTCCTCAAGAGTTTGAAACTGAAATTGCAGCAGTTGAAGTCTACCACATAGAGAATAATCCTGCGGAATTCCATGCAGTGATATCTTTCATAGATGAAGATAGAGATGATGTCATGCATGGGAATATTAGACCTTTTTAGTTATCTGGAAAGGTCAATGGTGTAGACATCTGAAGAGCTTTCATTGATAATGGTTCAGGAGTCAACCTCATCCCCATTCGTACACATCGTCGATTGGGACTCACCAAATCTGATTATCTCCTTCTACTTTGATTTTGCAAGGGTATGATAAAAATGAACAAGAACCACTGGGTGAGATTACACTCAGAACTCAGTTTTGTGACCTTGTATCCAATTCATATTTCATGGTTGTTGATCACGATACAGCCTTCAATATTTTTCTTAGAAGACTCTGGCTACATCAACATGTGGCTATCCCTTCATCATACCATCAATGTCTTAAAATTTGTTTCGATGGTCAAATTGGGACATTTTATGGTGATAAATCCCCATTCAAGACATGTGAATCTCAATATATTGAGGCGGAATTCTATCACATGAAGGGAGAGGAGAAATCCACAATAAGGGAGGTTACCAAGATTAATGCTCAATTTGGTTTGGAAAAGATTCCAGTAAATCCATTTACACATGTGAGTACAGATTATGTGTTGCCTATCAGTCAAATTGAAAGGATAGACCCAAATCAAAATACTCTTATGGAAACTTCCATAATGTCAATTACGGCAATCAAGCTAGACAACATGGGAGAAATTGGTGACCCACCAAGCAGTGATGAAAGCCCAAATGGAGATGTATTTATTTCATCTACTAAAATCTATCAAGTCTATACTTCTCCAAGTAGGCCAGAAGAAGTGATAGAAATGTCAGAGGTGAACAATTATGTCTATTCTCAATCCATCATCTCCTCTTTATTACCCAAGGAAGACCTTTCATCATCAATCGGGTTAGAAATGGAAGCTTCTTCTTCAAGTTGTTCAAATTTTAACATCTCTTCTGATCATGGAAATTCTGCTTCATCATCTACTATACAAGTAGAAATAGAAGAAATAACACATGTTGAAGAAGAAGAGGAAGATCTCAGGGATGCTCCTCCATCATTTGAAGAGGGTATCTCTACCATCGTGGATGAACTCAGATAAATAAATTTGGGTACAAAAGAAGATCCATGACCCACTTTAATTAGTGCGTCCATGACTCTTGAAGAACAAGAGATGTATATTTCATTTTTAAAACAAAATTGAGACATATTTTCTTGGAACTATACAGAGATTCCTAGGATTGATCCTGATGTTGCTACTCATCATTTGGGTTTTCCAGAAGAACATCGAGGATTTAAGCAAGCTGCGAGAAGAACACACTAAACTTATGCTTCCAAAATTGAAGCTGAAGTGGATAAGATTATCAAAGATAACTTCATTAGAGAAGTTCAATATCCCAAGTGGTTGGCTAATATTGTCCCTATGAAGAAAAAGAATGGAAAAATTAGAGTTTGCATCGATCTTAAAGATCATAATCGGCATTGTCCTAAGGATGATTTTCTAGTTCTGATTATAGAACTTTTAATCGATGCAACAGCTGGCTATGAAGCACTTTCCTTCATGGATAGATATTCCGGATATAATCAAATCTGAATGGCTCCAGAAGATGAAGAATCCATAGCCTTCAGAGCCCCTCAGGGTGTGTTTTTATATTGTGTAATGCCCTTTGGATTAAAGAATGCTGGCGCAACATATCAGCGTGCCATGCATCATATCTTCAAACCCTTTTTAGGGAAGTTTTTTGAATGTTATGTGGACGATTTGGTATCCAAATACAAACAACTTTATAATCACTCGGCTGATTTGGAAGTCATATTCCGCAAGCTTCGACAACATAATTTGAAGATGAACCCCTTAAAATGTGCTTTTGGGGTAACCTGAGGAAAATTTACCAGCTTTGTTGTATGTCATCGTGATATCGAAGTCGATCTTGATAAGACCAAGTCAGTACTTGGTATGTCACCTCCTCGAAATTTGAAATAATTGAGAGGACTTCAAGGAAATTTAGCCTATATTCGGCGTTTCATCACCAATTTGGCAGGCAAAAGTTTACCCTTCACCAAATTGATGAAGAAGGGAGTCACTTACCAGTGGACTGAAGAATGTCAAGAATCATTAGATATTCTCAAGAAATACCTCTTGAGTCCATCGGTACTTATGACACCTGTTGAAGTAAGACCACTTATCCTCTATGTAACAGCTTTGGAGCGATCATTGGGTGCCTTTCTTGCTCATAAGAATGATTTTTGGAATGAAAACAGCCTCTACTATCTCAGTAGGACTATGCTTAAAGCAGAAACCTGGTATTCAAGTACTGAGAAGTGCTGCCTGGCATTAATCTTTGCAGTTCAGAAGTTAAGACGCTACTTGCAACATCACGAGGTCCAATTGGTATCTTGAAATAACCTGCTCAAATTCATCCTTAGTCGTCCAATGCTTACAGGACGTCTAGTAAGGTGGGAAGTTATTTTGCAGCAGTTTGAAATTCAGTATGTGTCTAAAAAGGTAATAAATGTCCAAGCTCAGGATGATTTCCTTGCTGAACATCCTTCAGTGGAAGATACATCTTCAGATATTGAACTCCCTGATGAGGAATTCTTCTCTATTCAGGATAGTCCTTAGGTCTGGGAAATGTATTTTGATGGTGCTTCCAGAAGTCCAACAGGGAGGAAAATGGAAAATCCTAAATTCAACAAAGTTGGGTTAGGAGTTGTGCTCATTTCTCCAAAAAAGGCAGTGTTACCCTATTCCTTCTCATTTTTGGGAGGCGGTACAAATAATGAAGCGGAATACCAAGCTCTCATCGCAGTCTTGGAGTTGGCACTTCAAGCACAAGTGAATCACTTAAAGGTGAAAGGTGATTCAGACTTGGTAATCAAACAAGTCAATGGGGATTATGCCATCAAAAAAGAAGAACTAATCCCTTTGTATGAGTATGTCAGAGAATTAATGGCGGAATTCCCTTCAAAACTGACATTTTCTTATGTCCTGCAGTCACAAAATGCTCAAGCTGATGAATTGGATAATATATCCACAGCTCTGGCAGATCCGAATGGGGACGAGACAACCATCAGTATTGCCCACCGTCATACAATTTTACCTTATGTTCGAACCATAACAGAGGAGATCAATGAAATTGGTCCCATTCTTGAACTGTATGGTCATACTATAGGATGGATGACACCTATCAGGGAATACCTTCAAAATGGAACACTTCCACCTGATAGAGCTGGGAAAGAACAAATCTGGTGACGTGTGGTCAATTTTACTCTTTATGATAGCCCAGATCACCTAGAGAAAATTCTCTACAAGCGTGGTTTTGATGGAGTTATCTTCAGATGAATTGATGGTGAAGAGACAATGGTTGTCATGAAAGAAGTTCATGTAGGAGTTTGTGGTGCCCATCAGTCTGGACATTGACAATCTGATCAAATTCAAAGGCTTGGATACTTTTGGACTTCAATGATACAATATTGTGTTGTTTTTACAAAGAAGTTTCATTCATTCCAAGTACATGCCAACTTCATTCATCAACCCCCATAATTGCTTCATACAGCCAAATACTAGTGGCCATTTTCCACGTGGGGAATAGATGTGGTGGGACCTTACCCTTCAGCCACAGCCAAGCAGTTTAAGTATATTCTTACTGCTACTGACTTCTTTTCCAAATAGGCAGAGGAAATACCTCTCAAAGAAGTTAGTTCTAAAATCATTGTTATCTTCATCAAGTCTAACATCATTACCAGATTTGGTGTCCCTCGTACCATATTGACGGACAATGACACCAACTTCTGTTCATTCGAGGTGAAGAAGTTGTTTCAAGAATACAACATCAAATCCAACCATTCATCCTGGTATCATGTAGTGTCCAATGGCCAGATAGAATCCTTCAACAAGACTCTTTCAAACGTACTGCAAAAGATGGTGGATAAAGATAAGAGTTCATGTCCTGACAAACTCTTTCATTCTTTATGGGCTTATCGTACCACCACCTGCACTACAACGTGGTCAACTCCATATTCACTGGTATATGGAATGGAAGTAGTCTTGCCCATTGAAGTTCAATTACCTTCGCTCAGAGTAGCCATTTGTGATCAATCATCTACATATGAACAATCTCAAAAGTTATTGGATGAATTAGAACGATTAGATGAGAAAAGATTGTGCACCTTGCACCACTTGGAAGTCTACCAGAATCAAATAGCATGAGATTTCAACAAAAAAGTTTGTCTTCATTCATTCATTCAGTGAAAATTGGTATTGGTTCTCAGAACTCCAATGATACCAGGAAAGAAACCTCCCAAGCTTGAACCAAAGTGGGAAGGACCTTATTCAATTCATAAGGTCTACTCTAATGGAGAATATTCATTAATATCAATGGATGGAGAACTCATCATGACTCCAACCAATGCCATATTTCTGAAGAAGTATTTTTTATAAATACAAAATAAACCATTTACGGTCCATGCATATGACCTTAAACTATTTGTATTACTTTCGTCCCACACGACATTAAACTGCATATCTATGGTCCATGCATATGACCTTAAACTATTCTCACTTTCATCCAACATGATGTTAAACTGTGTCCCCTTCATCGTCCTTGCTATATGAAGTTAAACTATACAGCAACAGTCCATGCATATGACCTTAAACAATTCGCACCATCGTCCAACATGATGCTAAACTGTATCATCCCTTTTCATCCAACATGACGTTAAACTGTTAAAAAGTCCCTAATAAGTCCAACATGACGTTAAACTATGTCCTATTTTGTCCTTACTGCATGACATTAAACTGCACAGTTCCCCTTTTTTGTCCAACATGACATTAAACTGTATTATCTCCATCATCCTAACTATATGACGCTAAACTGTATAGAAATCCCTTAATATGTCCTACATGATGTTAAACTGTATTTTGTCCCAGCTACATGACACTAAATTGTACAACACCAATAGTCCTAACTGCAAGACTTTAAACTGCATAGTCCCTTCATATGTCCTACATGACATTAAACGGTGCATCGTTAGGGTTGTTGCTACCTCTTGTTTCTCACAACGAGTATGACTCATGTGAGCTTAGAGTAAACATCAACCATAACACTCTCTCTGGGCCATTAACCATGCGTAATTCCCAACAACATTTTTTAGGTCGTTGTCCCCAAGAACAACTTGATCACTAATTCATTATTTAATTGAACTACGCGGACTTTGATCCTCGCCTTCTAGGCTGGGTACGTAGGCAACCACCTAAGGTTCAAGCCCAAAACCAATCTCTTCACATCAGTTCACCTTTATCTCATACGATGTTGATTCGTGAAACCGCCCCCAGAATCAATATCCTTACGTTGGTTCACCATTGTCCTTGCTATATGACGTTAAACTGTACAACACCTTTTGTCCTGTATGACAATAAACTACAACATTCTTTGATACCCTCACCTGAGAGGGAATCATTATTCACATTGATTTCCAATCATGGTACATCCCAAAGACTACATGCATACATGGAAATGCCCAAACCTTTTATCTTAGGTCAAACCATCATTGCACTAAAGTCCCCTTTCACCCTTCACATGTACGAACCAAATCTGTACAGAGGGTATTTCTAGAACTATGTGGACTTGATTCCCATCCTTATGGGATATGTAGGAACATTTGAGTGTCCCTAAAATCCATCCCCAAGTCTTTTGGGCCTAACCCCAAATTCCACTTTCAGTCCCCTGGCTGAGAAGTCCCTGTGAAAACACACACTATGTATTTCTTATAATGGTCTGAGTTCTATGACCCTAAACTAAGATCTCTTACACCTTTGTCACACATGAAGTTAAACTGTATTTCAAGAACTACATATGGATTGATTCCCATCCTTATGGGATATGTAGTGAAGTCCAACATTTCAATTCAGGACCCATCCACAACATGATTTTTTGGTTAGCATTGGTCTGTGTATCTCTACATGCATTGAAAAAATGCCCATTTTTATGTGTCATAATCCTAACCTTAAATATTTTTCAGATCTCCATACCCTTTTTCTCGACTTCTAGTCACAAAATGTCCAATTTCTGAGAGTTCTTTTGCTTGACTATGCAGCACATGCCCTTAGGCGGCCTTGCATAAATAGTCTACATAACGGACCTGTTAGCCAAAAGATGCTATTATATGACTATGCATCCAATGCCCTTAGGTGGACCTGCATAATTCAACCCCCTAACGGGTTTGTTAAATAGTGGTAACTTCATTCTTGGAAAGAAAACCTCCTTTTTCCTTATTAGTCTTAATGACAATATGTAGGGATCCGCAAAAATAGCCATCCTTAACATATTTGTCCCATGTTCTTTTTCATGATCTGAAAGTATTCAAGACTATGGTTTATATTTTCCTTCCCTATGCTTGGGTTAGACCTTCATAGGAGTAACATTCATCCAGTTCTTAGACAATCTTGTTTGGAAATATCTTCTCCATATTCAAGTACCCCTCTACATACAGCAAACTCTATACTTTGGAAAATTTGAATCCCCATAAACATTCACTGGCTTTTTAGCAGTAAAAAAGTAAATTTCTGAGAATTATTTTGCCTGACTATGCATCATGTGCCCTTAGGTGGCCTTGCATAAGTAGTCTACATAATAGACCTGTCAGCCAAAAGATGATATTATTTGATTATGCAGCCAATGCCCTTAGGTGGCCCTGCATAATTCAACCCCCTAATGGGTTTGTTAAATAATGGTAACTTCATTCTTGGAAACTACTTACTCTAATGATTTTTATCCCTTTTTCATATCATTCCTAAGATTCAAAATTTCTTAAGTCATAGTTTACATATTTTCCCTCATACTTGAGTGTGGTAATATGTTTTCAGATAAATTTTCAAGGAATTGAGTCCATTTTAATTCATTCGGTTAAAGTTATTTCGACCTTAAACATTAGCCTTTTTATGTCCAATGTGCATGACTTTAAAATTCCCACAAAAGACAAGGTAACTCTGAATAAAAGTCAAATTCCAGCTCACTAAACATACATTTTGTATGATTTAGGTAATATTGAGAAATTAAAAGATTAAAAGTTTGTAGGGTTATTTATAATAATCCTAGTAAAAATCAAACTATGCTTACTAGGACCATTGGCTTAGGAAAAAATTTAAAGTAGGTAGCAGGAAAATACATGCACAAATGATTGAAGATGAAAGCGTTATTTCCATTTTATGCACAAAAAAATTAGAAGGATTTCCACAGATTGGAGTCTCTTTTCTTTTCCAAGAAATTACAAGAGGTTGTCAACATAAGTCTTCACTTGATGTATAGCATCCTGAGCTTCATCAGTAGCCACTTGAAGCTCATTCACTCGACCAACTTCACTCTTTTCAGCCTGATGGAGTGATTTATTGACATTCGTGATGGATTTCATACCATTCGTTTGAGCTCCCTCCAGTGAATTATTGAGTTGGTCAAGTTCCCCAGTAACAGCATCTAACTGTTGCTGAAGGTTCATCTGCTGGACGACATTATCTTTGATCTTATGCTTCAGCTCCTTCATCTTGGTAGCATAATCAACCTCAGCTCGGGATACTGCAGCCTCAAATTCGCTAATGTTGGCTGACAACTTCACCCTGGTCAAATCTTGATGGAACTTTTGCTCCTTCTCCCTTCGTAAAATGACATGTTTCACCGCGTCATGGATCTTTTCATATCCAAAACTGCCAGGTCCCAATATGACAAATAGGGATGACAGCTAGGGAATCTTCGATGACAGCTCCTCTAGAGGTACTTCAGATATGATTTTCCATATGTTCTGCCATGCCTTGCATCATGAAAATTGGAACGCCTTTTGAACTTCCGGGTTCGACTCAGCGTCACTGTCACAGGGGGGAATGTAATCTGGGATTAATGCACTTAGGGAAGTGCCATGTTCTTCTCCTTCCCCCCTGACATGTGCTTCTTCACTCTCAATTCCCGTTGGGGTGGAGGTTGAGGCTTCACCTCCAGATCTAGTCACTGAAATTGATGGCCCTGCATAATCAATTGAAAGCTTTGGTTAGTTTCAAAGGATAACAAAATTTAATAGGGTATCTTGAAAATTAAGTACAATTGAAAATATTGTTATCCCTTACCCAACGGTAGATTAGTAACTTGAGAAGGATTCTCCCCATCTTTCCTAGCTTCAATAGGATTTTCAGGATGAGTTTGAGGAATCTCTATGGGGTTCAGCTCCACTATCACTAATGTCTCTACAATAGTAGGGTTTTTTATGCCCCCTTCAGGCATTGGTAGTTCAACAGTTTTCTCAGATAGAACTGCATATTTGAACCAATCATGATTAGACATGTAATAATAAGTTATTTTTAATAGGATGAAGGATAATACTCATGTCCAAAATCTTATAAATTACATGGTAAGTTAACATGATCTAAAAAATCTTCAAAAGATGTGCCAAGTCCCATCATTTCGTCCAATGTAATCTCAAAATCCTAGTTAATCTTACCAGTGGGATCATTTGGTATGTCTTCTTGGAGACCTTCATCCTGTGGTCCTTGACCCTGGACAGCATCTTCAAATAAAGTGGCGGCATTAGTTTCAAGGGCCGCCAAAAGATCTAATGCAGGGGTTGAACCTAAAGTATCACATAATGGAAGTCAGTAGATGTTTCATTCAACATTTTATGAAGCATTGTTAACTTACTAGAAGCAGGTTCTTCTCTTCTTGCAACAACAGCAGGAGGGATACTGGGAATAGACGTTGGCTCTTCTCCAGGAGCATCCAAGTCAGCCTGAACTTGTTATTGTTCACCAGTACCCTCTGTGGTCCTCAAAGGTGGGTCAGTCCTTTCCCGTAAATGGGAAATTGAAGAAGCCCCTGCAATCCCAAAAGGTATGAGTAACCTTTTCATGGGTATAGACTCATGATTATCTGAAGGATTTACCGCTACTAATGAAGCATTTAGCTGTGGACTTCCTCCTTCATTGCTTTTGCTTCCTTGGATTTTTGGGAGTGTCAGCAGTCTCCCTTATAGGCACTTGAATTGGAGAATGTAAGGCCATATCCAACTCCTCATCCATGGTCTGCTGGCCTGAAGATATCTTGCCCGACTCGCGAGGAGATTTAGTAGCAGCCCTGATGGCAGTACCACCAGGGCTATATTGTGGCAAAGGAACCTCATTAGTTCATTTCTTTGCAATCTATAGGATGAAGAAAATAATTTCCTTGAGTAACAAAGCTTTTACTGAAATCAAGTTGCAAGGAAAATAAGGAAAGAAAACATACATCTTCAGGAGCCACGTAATCGTGTCACTCCTCATTTTCGGAAGCATTATTCCCCTCAGTGGCACCACGATCTATCATTTCCTTCACCAGCTTGGTGACAGGAATGGAATCGTCAGTGGCATATATGAGCATTTCCATCTATCTGATGTAAGCCCGCGCTTCATCGGGGTTATTCTCAAAACAGATTTCTGTAGAATCCATAAGATTCCCTATTCCAGGGAGGTGCATCCCCTCGCATAAATCCATCCAGGCAATTTCAGCACCACAGTATAAACTTTTCCATGTCTGGACAGCCTCTGGTCGTAGATATTCAGTACGTGTACCAGAAGGCTTCAAGGAAGGTCCTACAATCTTGGACTTCAATTTATTCCCAGCTCCTGCAACTACTGATAGAGAATAAGAAAACAAGACTTATTTCTCTATAAAGTAATGGTGATTAAAATTGCCACAATGAAGTAACTTACCATGAGTTGATGGAGTGGGTCTTTTAATTCTGACTGGAGTATTATATCGGGCACGAGGTCGCTTTGCCGTTTGTTGTGCCTCATCATCCCCATCTTGGGAATCCGGTGAGTCAGTCCTAGATAAGGAATCCGGTGAATCATCTTTAGGTGGGGAAGCATCACCTTCATGAGGAAGGGTTTCTTTCTCTACAGTACTCTTCCTTTTTCCCACCTAATAAACCGGGTGATTTAGCACCCCTTTAGGGTATGATGTTATCCAGTGTTCGACATACCATGTAGTCAAGTTATATGTCTCTTTTTCAACTGGTAGCTCAAACACTGCACCGGTCTTTTCCCTATATGTCAGCAATCATAGTTTTTGGGAAACCATCAGATGTTTCTCTAACCTGACATGAACAGGGGGAGATACAGCAGTCTGCTGCAAACACTTGAATTGATGTGAAAATCTATATGGAGCATAGGCCTCTCATATAATCTCTCTGTCAATCCTGGCGACCAGCACACCATCTCTGCAGGCCAGCATGTATGCCCTTAAATCCAGACTGTTTGTTCCATCATCAACAAACTGCCCGATTGGCGTATTTCCATAAGGAAAGAAATTAAATTCCTTATACATGCTCAGACTCACCTTCATGTCATAAGAGTTGAGAGCTAGTGGAGCAATTCTAGAGAATTCCTGCACTGGTGGCCAGAAAGAACTTCCAGGAATCTGTACTCCATTTTTTACATTATACGTCCTGAGGTGAGTGGCGATCCATCCCCACAAAACTTGGAATGGTCCAACTATTCTCAAAGGAGACTTACCCATGAAGACATGAAGTAAACTTCTGTGAATATTTTCTAAAATTGGGGTATCCAACCCAACCATTTTTCCTTCAGCCAACTTAGCCACAATAACAAAGGTCCCTGGCCTGACGCCTCCCTTTGAGTCCTTGACTGGAAGAAGATAAACACTGAGCCACAAGGCCAAAAATCCCGCAAGACTAGTCTTCTTTGGGATCCTATGATTCACCTCATATCCCCACTTCTCAAATTCTCCTGCTTTCAGAGTCGGCCAGAATGTGCCAGGAGCACCCCTTTTCTTTATTTTGGGGCAGGTGGTAGGACGAGTGGGCCTCTTCTTCTTGGATCCATTCTCCTTGGATCCCTTCTCCTTCAATCCCTTCTCCTTCGGCTCCTTCTCCTGCTTCTCGATAAGAAACATATTAATCTACTAATCTGGATGAATAGCCTTTCTAGAATGAGTTAATGAGGTCTATGAACTCTTGATCTTGTGGAAAATTTTAAATAATTCCCGAGATAAAGCCAGAGTTTTCTCTGAATCCTTCCAATTCACCTTGGAAAGGATTAATTCATCATACATATCACCCAAAATTGGATCCCCTGAGATATTGTGGACATCCCACAGACTGATTCCTACTTCTCCATGATTTAGATGGAAAGAATTGGTTTTTGGGCTCCAATGGATGAGTATCTCCGGCACAAAGTTATCATGCCACTAAACATATGTTTTCCCAACCCAGACGGCTTCATATATCACAACTCCTTTCAAATCCTCGACAAACTCTGCACAGGTTTGTTGCACCTAGTATGCCTACATCCAAGTTGGATTCACACCTCCTCCAGAACGAAAGTCCCAACTTCTCTTCCGTCCTTTGGAATGATCCATCTGAGAGTTTCAGAAAATTGAGGGATAACAATGTGGTTGCAGATCAGGCTTATGAGGTTTCATATCTGGAGTACAAGGGCTATGATGCATCATATGGGCCTTCTCCACTGTTCCAGCATTTATAAATTCTCCTCCACATGAGATATTTTCTGAAGCAAAATTGGTGTAGTTCTGAAACCAAGAAATTGGGAGATAGTTTTTTACCTCTGGAATGGTAACTTCTCGCAGATGACCATAGCCATACAAAGGAAGATAAATGCTTTGTGTGAAATCACAATGATACTTCTTCAAATACTTAGCCAAATCCGGGAGAGTGTTGTCACAGATAGTATAATAATCATGTCCAATGGTGCTCATCATATCATCAAGTCGCTTGCTTTCCAGTTCATCAGTCGTTCTGATTCTCTTGGGAGCAATTGAATCTACACAAAAGTTGAATAATTAACTCTTAAGTAATTTGATTTTTCATAAAAATTTTGAAGGATTTCGAAAAAATGGAAAAGGCATTAAGGTGTGCAAGTCTAATTTTGGCACGCAATTATGGATGTGTCACGCAATTTTTTGGCACGCAAGTTTCACCACAAAAGTCTTATTACCTATGTAGCAGCGCGACAGCAGTGAAACAGCGGAAAACAAGTAACTTGCGCAACGAGACCAAATTGTGTGACGAGAGCAAGAAATTTGAGATCCGGTGTCTTTGCGTGAGAATGACCACATATTTATAGGCCAGGATGCACCCTTGCGCGCCGACTCCTGCACGCTCAACACTTGCGCTCCGCCCTCTATGCGCTCAGCACTTGCGTGCCGCCTTTCCTTTGGTTTTCTTCTTTTCCTCAAAGTCAAATCCTCATTTTTTTCAGATCCAACTCTAAGGGGGGACTTTTGTTGATGCTCCTTTCCGTCACAGAGTCTAAAGTAATGAAAATAGAAATACCTTGAACCCAAAATTGATTCATCCTTTGAAAAAAACATCAAAAATTGACAAAGGCATGAACAAAGATTCAAATGCACTTGGGTCGCGCAAGTTCCACCAAGGTCGTTCAATTATACTTGCGCGCCGCCCAGTGGTCGGGCAGGTGACTTGCGCGCCCTCTTTTAAATTCGATCAGGGTCTTCTCCAGCCTATAAATACCCCTGTGGGCCCCCCCATTTTGGGAGGAAAAATTTCCAGAAATTCAGATTTGAGTTCCTGGTGCCCTAGTCTCTTCTCAAAGCTTCCGAACACTTCTAAGGTAGTTTCTTACCTATAACGGAAGATCTAAAGAGAGGGAGTAAGGCCTAAGTGTTGAAACTTATCAACACTTCCGCGCCTGAGTGGCCAGCCCTTAAGGGAAATGGCCACACTTGTGCACCACCTTACCCCTTCAACAGAACTTGTGCACCCCTCTTTTGGAAGCCTTTAGGGATAGTACTAAAGGATTGAGCCAAGTCTCTCCCAAGTTCTACCTTAAGGGATGAGCGGCGTGCAAGTAACCATGTGTCGCGTAGGTACATATGTGCGACCAATACTTGTGTGCCCATGCAGGACTTGCACGCCCCTCTCTTTTTGGGTGCCCTTCCTGCCCATTTTACCCCTCCTACACCTATCCACCTCTCCTCTTCAAGATTAAGCCTTCAAAATTCTCTCCAAAGCCATTCATGGCATTATTTCCTTGTTGGCTTCCTTATCTAAAATGAATTTTGTGGAACATATCTCAAAATATAATGATTTACACATCTTTACATCACTAAAGTTAGAGAGTTCATCCATTCAACCTCATCCTTTAAGATGAGAGAATCCTTAACCTGGGCCTCCTTTTCAGGAGTAAGCCCCAGTCCAAATTCTCATTAATATTGGACATCCTCCTTAGGAGTAAGACCTAAGTCCACATTAATTTGGGGATCCTCCTTAGGAGTAAGCCCTAAGTCCCCTAATCTGGGCATCCACCTTAGGAGTAATCCCCAGTCTCAAAGTTCCCAAAATATGGGCATCCACCTCAGGAGTAAGCCCCAACCATAATTTCTCAAATCTGGGCTTCCTTTTCAGGAGTAAGCCCCAGTCTCAAATATGGGAATCCTCCTTAAGAGTAAGCCCCAAGTCCCTTAATTCTAAAAATTTCCTTAACCTGGGCATCATTTTCAGGAATAAGCCCCAGTCTTCAAATCCCTTTAACTTGGGCCTCCTCCTTAAGAGTAATCCCCAGTCTTAATTTCTCTTAACTAGAATTAATTTACTTTTGATATGGGCTTCCTTCTTAGGAATAAAACCCAATCATAAGTCCCCTTCTAATTTGGGCATCTTCCTTAGGAGTAATCCCCAAGTTAGAGTATCCAAATCTCCATAAAAGCACATATACTTTTATGGACCCTGTTCACCGGTTTCTTCTTTGAAGTAAATCCCAATCCTCATCTATTTGGGCAGTCATAAATACATAAGACCTACATCATTTTCTATGATTGAATCTTTCATGGCACAACTGTCTGGTTTTACCAATACCTCTTGTTTCTCACACCGAGCATGACTCACATGAGCTTAGAGTGTAAAAGTAATTATGACATCTTCCTTTGAGCCATAAATCATACATAAACATCATACTCCTTTACTCGAACTATGTGGGTTCTAATTACTTTTATAAACAAAGGATACGTAGGTAGACCATCTGTGGGTACGATCCCAACTCTGAAATAACCCATTTCCTTCTGAATGACAATAAACTTCAAGTGCCCCACTTAGTGGCTTTAAAACTAGTATGGTCTCATAATGACCAGGAGACTTTTATGTATTGAAGGATACCATTGACTAAGAATCTCTAACAAATACAGATGATTCTCCATTGATGAAGAACCTCGAATACATATAAAATATTCTCTAAATTTCCTACATATCTAATCATTGATTGTCAGATCTAAAGGAAATTTCATTTTATACTTGGTAATGTAATAAGGATTCACGGACATAACTTAAATCTATAAAGCGAGTCCCAGAGTATACAATAATACCCCCCAAAAGGGTGTGATGAGTCCGACCTCCCATCCTCTCGACCAATGAAAATTACTAAGTCTCATCAGTTCACAACTAATGAGTGCCTACCTTTGTAAAGTATGTCCAAATGGATATGGAATCATTGGATGTTTCCGGTTCTACAAACAAACCCGTTAGAAACCACTTGGAATGTTTGAACCTTAAACTAACAAGTTCATTCCCAATTCTAGAGGAAAAAAATGTTCAAAAGACAAAGTAAACCTTAATAACTACTTGGTTAACATGTTTCAAGAACTACTTAGCTAAATAGCTACAAGAATATAACAACATCAAATAATATCACTCCATCCTAACAACACTAGGCATGGAAAATAAGCAGCATAACCAGGAAATCTAGACCATATGGTCAATATAAAAACAAACATGGGAAACACATCCATATCATGTAAAATAACCTTATTCATAATCAAAAAACCTATACTCGGGCACGCAAGACATATCAGGCATTAACAGAGCTAAAATCCCTAAACATGCAATACCCTGTTCTAGGGTATTGGGAAGTTTTGCAAATAATATTTAAAGACTAACTACAGAAAGGCACAAACCACCTACTTCGGTGTTGTATGATTGATATACTCTGAATTCAGCCCTTGAATCGACCTATAAAAAGGTAGATCTACAAAAATGTCAAAAATTATCTACCAAGGATATCTCACTAAAGAGGATAAATCAAGAGAAGAGGATCTAGAATAAAGAAGAACTCACTGTGGAAATTCTAACGAAATCGGCGATGGTTGATTCAAAGAGAGGACAGTGGGTCGATGGATCAGAGAAGAATCATCACTTCTGCTCGTTCTTGGATGAGATGGTGTTAGAAGAAGACAAATTTGGGAATGATACATAACCTCAGTCCGTTTAATGAAATAAAATAAAAAGTACAAAACGTGTCTTTTAAAAGTACACATCATGTATAAGCCTTTAATAGGCCCCACTTTAAGCAGTCTCTAGGTCACCCCACATGTCTATGTACTCGGTAATTACACGGCCAGTACATGGTTACCCATGGCAACTAGGTACATGGTGTGTACTCCTTAAATTTTCAGAAACTCCTCTTTTTCTCTAAAAAAACCATAAATCAAGATCCATATTTGAAATAAAGATCATGGTTATTACAAACTTCCCCCCTTAAATAAATTCATCCTCAAATTTCCCTAAGAAGGTATTGAAGAAGAAACCTCAAACAGCTCCAGAAACTGTGATCATACATCGACCTCCATCTCCCAAGTCTCATCATGTACTCGCTCGTGCTACCATAGCACTCGTACTAGGGGAACAGACCATCCATGGAGAACCTTTTCACTGTGATCAATAGTCCAGATAGGATCCTCCTCAAATGTTGCATCTACCTCCATATCAACCTCCTCAGGTTGAAAAACATGAGACAGGTCTGAGAAGTAACGTCGTAGCTAAGAAACGTGGAAGACATCGTGCATAGCCCGATACCTATGAGGTAATTGTAAACGATAGGAAACTGGCCCAACTCTCTCCAAAACCTCAAATGGTCCAACATATCTCGGTGAAAGCTTTCCCTATCTCCTAATCCTTCTGTGTCCCAACCTCGGTGTGACATGTAGAAAAACCTGATCTCCAGTCTCAAACTCTAGAGGTTGTCTTCGTCGATCAGCATAAGACTTATGTTGTGACTGTGCAGTAGTCATCCTCTTCTGAATCAACTCTATCTATTATGTGGTCTCCTGGAAAAGACAAGGTCCCAGCATAGTTGTATCTCCTGCTTCCATCCAACATAAGGGTGATCAGCATGGCCTATTGTACAAAACCTCATAAGGTTCCATATAAATAGTTTCTTGAAAACTATTATTGTAGGAAAACTCCACAACAGGTATGTAATTCTCCCAAGAACTTCTAAAATCTAGGATGCATGCTCGAATCATGTCCTCCAGCACCTTAATCGTACACTCGGACTGGTTATCTATCTGGGGTTGGTACGCTGTACTCAGAAGTACATGTGTACCTAAAGCCCTATATAGTCCCTGCCAGACCCAAGAAGTAAAATGGTCATCCTTTTCTGAAACAATAGAGTATGGAACTCCATATAAACGTACAATATCTATAATGTACATCCTTCCCAACTCATCAACACTAAAAGTCTTCTTGATCAGAAAAAAGTGAGCAACTTTCATGAGTCTGTCAATGACAACCCATACTGCGTCGTTCCCTTGAGGCGACCTTGGAAACCCTATCATGAAGTCTATCACGACGTCGTTCTACATCCACTCAGGAATGGGTAACTGCTAAAAAATCTCTGATGGTTGCTGATGCTCTGCCTTCACCTGCTGGCAGGTGGAACACCTCATGAAAAAACCCAATAATATCTCTATTCATACATGTCCACCAATACTGATGGTGTATATCACGATACATCTTGGTGACACCCGGATGAACTACCCAAACTAAGGAATGAAAGTCCGGCATCAGCTCCTCACATATGTCTATTGACACCCATAAACGCCCATGAAAATGAAAGATCTCATCCTCGCCTACGATCCATCCGGGAATAGCATCCTCTTCTGACACACTCTCCCATAAGACTAGGCCTTCAGAATCTAATAGTTGCCTCATTTTCACTCGATCAAGTAGAGTAGAGGTAACAACCATAGAAGAAAGAAAAATTTGATCTGTCTATTGTGCACCTCCAAATGCATCTCAGAGAACATAGTTATAAGATTTCACTACCTGCTGGCCTCCTGAACTGTCTGTATCTGAGTTCTTCTGCTCAATGAATCAGCTACTATGTTGCCTTTCCCAGGTGTGTAGGCAATCTCAAAATCAAAGGACTGAAGTTACTCAATCCACCTTCGCTGTCTCAAATTCAGATCATGCTGAGTGAAGATATACTTGAGACTTTTTTGGTTAGTGAAAACCACAAAATTATCTCTCAACAAATAATGTATCTAACAGCGTAAGGCCTGAACAACTATAGCCAACTCAAGATTGTGCATCAGGTAATTCCTCTCATGTGGCCTCAATTGCCGAGACCCGTACGCAACGACTCCTTCCCGCTGCATAATCACATCTCCCAACCCAATACCTGATGCATCATAGTATATAGTATAGCTCTTTCCCAGCTTTGTAAATACTAGTATCATTACTAAAGTCAACCTCCCTTTTATCTCCTGAAAGGCTGACTCACAAGAATCTGACCACAAATACTTTGCACCCTTCTTAGTTAGGCCTATCAGTGGAACAGATAAGCATGAAAAGTTTTGTATGAAACGTCTATAGTAACCAGACATCCCTAGAAACCGATGTACCTCACAGACTTTCTTCGTACACTTCTAGGAAACTACTGATCTCACTTTTTCTGGGTCTACTGATACTCTTGTCTCTGAGGTAACATGACCCAAGAAGTGAATATGGTACATCCAAAAGTGGCATTTTGAGAGCTTAGCATATAATTGATGCTATCCAGTGTACTCAAAATGATATCAAGATGTGTGGCATGGTCATGTAGAGTGTGAGAGTACACCAAGATATCGTCCACAAAAACCACCACAAAGGAATCCACGTATGGATGGAACACTCAGTTCATCAGTGCCATGAAAACTGCAGGTTCGTTTGTGAGACGAAACGGAATAACCACATACTCGTATAGACCATACCTGCTCTGAAAGGTAGTAATAGGTATATATAATGGTATAATGATCAAATTATGATAATCAAATCTCAATTCAATCTTAGAGAACACTCTTTCACCTCGAATTTGATCAAAGAGATCATCAATCCCCAGCAAGGGATATTGGTTCTTGATCATCAACTAGTTCAGCTTTCGATAATCCACGCAAAGTCTGAGGGTACCATCCACCTTATTCAAAAAAAGGATAGGAGAACCCCAAGGAGAAGTACTGGGTTGGATGAAACCCTTTACATGCAACTCCTCCAACTTCTTCTTGAGATCATGTAACTCTGGTGTAGCCATCCTATAAGGAGGAATGAACACAGGTGCCACTACTAGCACAATCTCAATAGAAAGGTCCACCTCTCACTTCAGAGGAAAACCTAAAAAATACTCTAGAAATACATCCCTAAAACAATCAAACACTAGAGGAAAGTCTAACTGTGAAGTCCCCTGATCATCCAGATATAGACTAGCAATCTGGGTTATAACTCCTCTCGGCCCATAATTCTCAGGTCCTGCTCTGCTTGCCTAGACATCCCATTCTCCATTTTGTAAGAACAAACTGCCCTCTAGTGATGTGAAACCCACCCTAAAGTGATAGTAGTAGAAAAACTCCTAGAAGGTAACTAACCAGCCCATTCTGAGAATAACATCATAGCCTGTTATCTCTAGGACATAGAGGTCCAAGAAGAAGTGACACCCACCAATCTCAAGAGTTCACTCCTTTCACTAACATACACTAGCAGTTATAGTCCCCAACAGAGTGTCCATCATCAAGACATCAACAGAAGTAAGGATACAGAGCCGAAGGCTCTCCACAATAGAAAAAGATATGAAATAATGGGAATCCCCTATATCGAAAAGTACAGAAGCTATAACTGAGGAAACTAGAATCATACCTCAAACTGTAGAGAGTCCAGAATCCTACTCCTACTGTGTCTTCTCCACTGCAAAATTATGGTCTGTCCAACGGCCCTGTGACCCTGATTGACCACCCTAAGTTGGTCCACCCTATTTTCATTGAAATCCTGGAAACTAGATACCACGACCACGACCTCCACCTCAGCATGAACGGCCTGAAGAACTCCAGTTCCCAGACTGATGAGAAACCGATGGTCCTTCTCTGGTATGAGGAGTCGAAATAGAACCTTTATCACCAACTACTGGTGAGAAAATATTATAGAACTTATGAATATGTCCCATATTTCCACAATATTGGCACTCTAATGGGTCTCTCAAGAAATGTGGCCTTGTATGCCCACTCTTCCTGAACTGGTAGCACACCACCTGGCTACTAGAGGGAGTATCCTTCTTCCTTGGGTCTCTACGCGTAGACTCCCTACGGCACTTCCTACTATCAGTAGGATGGTTACCAACTCTAAAAGATGAGTCACCCTAGCTCACAGCTCCAGAATCCCTCAGATTGTACTCTATGATCAACGCCTAGTTGACTATAGAGGTGATGGAATTCAACCTGAAGATATTCACCTGAGATCGGATGTCATTTCTGACACCATATTCAAACTTCCTCACCAGGAATAACTCATCACCTCTTGGGATGGGTGTGAAGTTTTGCAGTTCTGTGAAACTATAATAATACTCCATAACTGAAAGAGTACCCGGCTCTAAACTCATGAAATCTCGAGCTCAATCGGCCCTCAAAGTCTCCAGGTAGAATTAATCGTAGAAGGCACGCTGAAATTCATCCCAATCCATAAACTGTTGGCATCCCGCCTGTGAGATCACATCCCACCATCTTTTGGAAGAATCCCAAATCATATAAGTTGTGAGATTCACCCTCCTCTCTGGAGGCATCTCCAGATGCTCTAAGATCAACAACATGGCTTCTAACCATGACTCTGCAGCTTGAGGTTCTCCTTCCCCTAAGAAGGTGGGAGGATGTTTCTATTGAAAGACCCACATCAACTCTTCTATAGATGGGGTAGGATGCGTTACTCCTTATAAGGTCTTCATGAACCTCATAAAGCCCTATTAGAACTGTGCATTGACACCTATATCTGGAATAATGCATGGTTCCAAGACGGGCATGAATGGAGGATCTACTGGTAGTCCCTGATTATCCATTTCTGGTGTCTGATCACAGCCTTGTATCTGGCATACAATCAGAGGACGTCTTGGTAGCATGACTCTGAAAGGTCAAGATCACACCTTAGTTCAATTTTATCAAGGAATAAAACTTATAAGTGTAAGAAAAGAATAGGAGAAAGAAATCATTCAAGTTTTTTTTCAAAACATGGATACATGGCGTGTTCCTTTAAGCCTTCACATGGGCGTGTACTTATACCAACCCTGGTCATGTAACACCCCATACACATGGAATGTTCTCCCAAGACAAGGAATGTACTTGAATCCTTTTCCCCTGTCCAAGTTCTTCTACATGACTAACCCACATAGTTCTCCTAGAGTAAGACTACATGGCGTGTTTTTGCTAGCCAAAGCGTGTACTAGAAAGAACTTCACCGACCTGGGTAGTTAGTCACATGGCCGGTTACAAGGCTAACTCTACATGGCGTGTTTATGCTAGACATTGCTCGTACTAACTACCCATAATCCACTCGTGTCATTGGTCACACGGTTGGAAACATGGTCTATACACATGGTGTGTACGTACAATACACGACTTGTACTTAATAAAAACAGTTCCTTCCCGAACAGAAGGATATGTGGTGTGTATACAGCAATACATGCTGTGTATTCTGGGTTTTTCTGAATATTAAGCCTCATAAACTACTTCGGAACCCATAAAAACACTAAAATGAACATTAAAGTGCCAAATTCCAACCTATGGGGGTCCATACTCCCCACGAATCAAAGCTTGGCATCTTATACGTGTCATATACAAGGAATAACAATGCAATGATCCACAAAATTCCAATCCAAGAGGGCCCATAACTCCTCATGGACCAAAGTTTTTCGTTCATTAAAATGAACTTTAAACATTAGAAATACACTATCAAACAGTAGGTATTCTATCAAGGCATATACCACAACAACATGCATATCTAGCACAACATATATCACAAAAACATGCAATCAGTAATGCACCCTAAATGGAATGGAAGGAATGCATGACATGTGATCTCTAGAAAGTGACTATATGATTCATGAGATGGAATACCCTCGTCTCATCAGGTTTCAATAGAAATAGAACCTCAATAATATCAACAATAATAGCACAAAACATGTGAATCACCTAATGGTGAAATCAAATCAACCGTAATAATTGAAAAATTAGAAAAATTGAAATAATCGAGGTCAATTAGATTTTCCTTGTACAAGAGTTAGATACTCTCGGGCACAGCTTATTACCAACTACCTATTCCATCCTATCCTTGACTATAGGCTCTAAACAGTAAGTTAAGAATAAAATAATCCCTTTGATACCACTTTGTAATATCCTGGTTTTGGGTGCCGCCCAGAGGTGCCTCGTACCTGGTTGGTCACATGGCCTCAAGAGAATTTACCCAAACTCCAGAGGATACAGAATAGAATCAAGGTCCTTGGGTGTGATAGTGGGGAAACTATGCCCTCGTTGGAAGATTAATGCAGCAAAAATAAACAGATAATAATAGCGGAAGCAGTAATAACATGCAATAAGTAAACAGCGGAAGACTGAAAGTAATAAACAATTGGAGCACATATATAAATGATGCATGATACATATGTCTAGGAAAGCATCCAAATAAGTCAAAATTCTGGAATAAAGTACTAAACCAAAGTACAAATAAAAAAATAAACTTCTGCAGTATCACAAGCCTCATCTTGGTCTCATGCTCTCCAGCTCCACAGTAGTCAAGTACCTGACATAGAATAGAGCTTTCCCTTATCTATACCTATAGCAATATAAGCATGACCCAAATAGGGTGTGAGATAAATCCTAGTAAGAAACCACCCAAAGATTTGTGCCTAACAGTCAGTGAATATATATGGAAGACAATAAGCAAAATGAAGCAGTAAACAAGGAAGTAATCAATAATAAACAATCCTATATTTTCAATTGCATTCATTTTCATATATCAAATAAGTATCTAATCAAAAAAAAGTAAACCTATGTGAATTAATCACAGCCTAACCCCTATGGTTCAACCAATAAACCACAAGCAACCCTCTGAGAAGTACACACAGTCTAACCCCTCTAGTTCAGCTTTATCAAAGACTCTCTGAGGAAGCGCTCACTATCAATTCCCCATGTGATCTCGTATCGGTAACTATAGACACTCTGAGGAAGCACTCAACGTCCAATTCCCAACGTAGTCTCTCAATGTGGAATTAAAAACACTTTGAGACAGCACAAATTCCATCCCCCCTATGGTCTTGTAATGTAAAAGTAAACAGACACTCTGGAGAAGCCCTCAGCGTCCATTCCCCCTATGGTCTACTACACCAGGTTATCACATCCCTGTGTAAGTTAATCATGCACAACGATGTTAAATAGCCAAATTAAACCTTAAGAACTACTTAGCTAGTATTTTTCAAGAACTACTTGGCTAAATAGCTACAAGCATATAACAGCATCAGATAATATCACTCCATCCTAGGAATGAAAAACAAGAAGCTTAAACAGGAAATCTAGACCAAATAATCAATATCAAAAAAAACATGGGAAACACATCCATAGTATGGAAAATAACTCTATTCACAATCAAACAACCTCTACTCAAGCACACAAGGCATATCAGGCATTAACAGGGCTAAAATCCCAAAACACGCAATACCCTATTCTAGGGTATTGGGCACTATTGCACATAATATTTAAAGACTAACTACAGAAAGGCACAAACCACCTACCTCAGCATTGTACGATTGATATACTCTATCATAGTCCCTTGAATCGACCTATAATTCAGTAGATATAAAAAACGTCAAAAACTCTCAACCAAGTATATCTCATGAAAGAGGAGAAATTAAGATAAGTGGCTCTAGAAGAATGAATAACTAACCATGGTGATTCCAACGCAATCGACGACGGTTGATTCAGAGCACGGATGGCGGGTCGGTGGCTCAGAGAAGAATTGTCGCTCCTGGTCATTCCTAGATGAGATAGGGTTAGAAGAATATGAATCTGGGAATGAGATGCAACCCCATTCCATTTAATGAAATAAAAGAAAAAGTACATGGTGTGTCTTTTAAAATTACACAGCGTGTATAAGCCTTTATCAGGCCCCGCTTTAGGAAGTCTCTAGGTCACCCCACACGGCCATGTACTCGGCTGTTACACAGCTAGTACATGGTTACCCGTAGAAACTAGGTACACAGTGTGTACTCCTAAGTATATGGCATGTACCCCCTTAAATTTCTAGAAACTCTTCTTTTTCTCAAAAACACCAAAAATCAAGATCCATACCTGAAATGAAGATCAGGGTTCTTACACCTCTGCATGTTGGAGTCTCTCCACAAAGTATTAAAGGTGTTCCTCAACATAGTATTTGATCTATTGAGGTGTGTCTCAAGCCTTATCTATAGTTTGATGAAGCCCAATTAGCTTTGTGGCGAAAGATTTCTCATCATGATGAAGTTTCTCCTTCTCTGTGACAATAGAATCTCTTCATTGTGTTAGGAACCTCTTCAAGGATTGGTGGATTTGACTAAACTCTCCCTTAAAAATGTCTAATTATTCTTAAATATGTACCATTTGGAGGGATTAATCATCAATGTAGTGTGGATTTTCCTCCACTTCCTTTGAATGGATAATATCTACCTGGGATACAATGGCACTAAGATCTTCAAATTTCTCCACTAACTATGTATAACGACCCCTACTTTACATAAATTGTTATTAATTCAAAATTGAAGCACACTTATTAAAACATATAAAAAAACCATGAAAGGACCGTATAGGTATAGTGTCTTTAGAAACTGGGAAACATAAACAACTGGTTCATAAAGCATCTACATTGTCTCCAATTTATTTCATCATATCTAGAGTCCATTTTTGGAATATCCTACTTAATAACCTTCTTCCTAACCTGTGGAAATAAAACATACAAAAGGTTGAGCTCAAATTCTCAGTAAGGGTAAACAAAGGAAATATCATATTCATAGGAACAAAGCATTCAGAAAATCTTAACCTGCAAAAGAGATCATAATATCATAACATGGGATAAATCATAGTATTGAAATGTAATCCCAAAAATCATAAAACAAATCATTAAAATTTGTGGCATACACACATAATAATAGAGAATCATTTCTTAGTAGTCAAGACTCATTGCCAAGACAATCTTAGCAGACAAAGTCCATTTCTGAACCGAGTTCACTCCTCGTTTTAGTCCTGTTTCACTGAACCGGATTAACCTGTCGTTCCAGCCATGTCTATCTCATGAGATATAAACCATTACTCAATGCATTGGAGGAAGATATAGGTCCCACCCATCTCATAATTATACCATTATTATGTGTTCCACAAGATCATAAATCATACATCATAGCATAACCCATGTAATAAAAATGGGATTCTTAAACATCATGCCATCATAACATAATCCATATAAGATAAAAGGACATTATAAAAATAATTTCATCATAAAATAATCAAATAAATGTAAAAATAGTGATAGAAATAGAACCCTATATTATCTTAGATGGAAAATAATTTTGATAAAACGCTTGAACTCCATTCTTGAGGAAAATATCCTTTCTACTTCAAAAACATTTTTCCTTTCTTAACATGTCATACAATTTTTAACTAAAAGAAGTTGATTAAAAATAAACTTGAAAACTTGTAAAGTAAGCTTCATGGAAATAATGTTCTATGAAATCATAAAAATCCTTTCATGCCATATAAGTTAAAAATAACATTCTCCTCGTACTTTTGTTGGAAAAGTCAAAAAGTACCTCGTACTAAAAACGACCAAAGATTCCTTTCATATCTTTTACTAAAAACTAACCAATGGGTAAATTGGATTTAATAAATTGTATGAGGATAGAAATAATATTACATATTGAGAAAACATAGATGTGGATGATAAATATGCCTCAGTAAATACCGAAGTATAAGCAATCTCAGATAAAAATGAGATTGCAAGATTTTCCCTTACCTTAGTTCAGATATGCTTCGTACGTATCTGAACCTTCTGTATAATGATTTAAATAATGTCATTGACTTATTACAGAATCATATTCATTGTTATGATATCATATATGGTTCACTTATGACTTTATATTACCCGTTATTTTGTAAATCCATGTTAAAGTAGCGTTTTGGGTAAAATCGTTTCATTTATCACACGTGTTTCGACTTGTTGTTCTTGATATTATTACTTATATCCTGATTTCCTTAATTTCAGAATGTAAAAAATTATTTATATATAATAAATATTCATCATATACATATATATGATAGATTGATAAATGGAATTAAATACACCGTTCATGGAGACGGTAGGTCGTATGTATGCATGAACGCTGTTTTCATTTACTTATTGAATTGAATGGAATTAAATAGATGACATACATATATATACATAAATCCAGTAGAATTATCATGTCATATATTTCATGATTACTTATTATATATACTTTATAGTCATTCTTTAATTTTTAACATGGAAGATGAATCTCATCGCATCGTGGAGACGGTAATCCGTACTTACGCACAAGCGATGATATCGTTCCCATATTTATTGAATGGAATTGGAGTGAATGATATAATATCTCAGAATCAGTATGATGTCATAATAATCATATGTAGTTATTTTTTACACCATTATACTCATCCAAGTAAGGCGGTGGTGGGAAAACAGATTACACCACGGCGTGGAGACGGTATTCCATACGTACGCACGCGCGGTGATTTCATTTTCTGTAGGATGGATAGAAGGTGAAATGGGTTTGTTTCATATTTATAATAACATATCAATATATTATGGATACTTATGTTATTACTTCATAATGAAACCACTAAATAAGAGGAAGTAGAAGAAGAAAGAAACTTGAAAGAATCGGTAGAAGGTATTACCTCTTCCTCGAAGTGCCTCCTTTGAACTTCCTCTTAGGGCACTAGAGTTGGTCTTTTGAGAAGACCAGTACCTCTATAAGGTTTCTAGGGAAGTGTGGAAGTGAAATGGTCAGGGGTTGTTCGAGCTTAAAGGCTCAAAATGGTGTGAGGAGGAGAGGGAGGAGGTGCCCTTTTATAAGGGAGGAGAGGGGCACCTTTGGAAATATAAGAAATATTAATTTATAATAAATTCAAACCCAACATAAAAACTTCCAAAATGACTCAAATTTGGATATGAGGTAAGATAGGGTTTTAATCCCATAAAACAATAAAATTTATACATTTTTTTTATTTTAAACCTTATCATTTTGATTTATCCTTATTTAATCTATTTAATTTTATTTGTGGTAATAATATTCTAAACTTTAAATTATTATAAATAATTACTTGTGTTCTATGAATTATCCATAATTAGATAATTTATAAATTTTTTGACTATATAAATTTCAATTTATAATTTTTAAATATTTTTGTGATTTTTAAACAATTTAATAATATGTTATTTTTATAAAATAACAATAGTGTCAATTTTGACACTATTCATTTATTTGAATTTAAATAAAATCCAAACAGAGGATATATTCGAAATAAAATATTTAATAGGTTCCTAACATGTCATAGTAATCTAAAAAATTATTGGAGCACATTAAATAGTTCATATAATATTTATTTTACTATTTGTAAAACCATTTATTTGATATTTCTCTTAATAAAATAATTACTAAAACATTTTTGTATAATTATTAAATATACTTATTTGTTTCATAAAATTAAAAATAAAATACTAGGATGAAGATAAATCTTAGATATTTCATCAGAATAAATTTAGTCAGATTTATCTTCTAAAAAACCCAAATTTTAAAATGTTATATTTATTAAATTATGAAGGTGCCAACTTTGACATCATATAAAATAAAATAATATAAGTGTCATAATCACTTTTATAAGACTCAAAACGGTCATATATTAGGTCATTGGGTTCTTATGGTGCATATATACACTACCAATAATTTTTGGTCAGGTTTGTGATCCTTTTAATGGGTATTATTATTTCAATAAAAACTATATTACTTATTTTTCACTAAATAAATAATTTCTGCATCATTAATGTATAAGCTATTAAGGTAATTAAATATATCTTAAAAATTATAAATAAATTACCATGATAAATAAAAACATATTATCTTTAAAATGATTATTTATAACCGAATTTATATTCTGTATAAACTTATATTAAAAATACTTTAATTATTAAAGTTGAGTGAGACATATTTCACTTTCTTTTAAATAAAATAAACTAAAGGTCTTAATCACCTCCAAGTGGGTTCTAATGGATTCCATTTCCACCCAAATATTACTTAGGACAAAATATAATCATCCAATTATATTAATACAAGTTTTAGGGTAATTTTATAATATTATATTTACCCTTAATTACCCGATTTACCTTTTACTATGGTAAATAAAATTTACCGTAGTTACTATTCATAATGCCAAAAATAAAAAGTATTCTATTAATATAATTTGGACCCACTGATTCCAAATATGGAATCCATTTTTCCAAATTCAATACGCATAATTTGCAAAAATTAAATTAAAATTAAACTCGTTGTCGAAAGAAAATGGGTTTTTGTTTAAAACATTGCAAAAGATTGAATTGATTTAACCTAAGAATTCAATGTAAAATCAATGCTAATGACATAAATTATATTAAATGGTAAAAATATATTCTATTTATACTTTAAAACCATTAAATATTATAATTTAACCATATAAATTATTACGATGAAAAAAGTTGTTTTTAATTAAAATATAGCGTGTTTTTACTATTCATTAAAATATGAAAGTTATTAGAAAAATATCAAAACTTTATCCAATGTAAATTTTTATATCCTGATTCAATATAAGAAGTTTATTTTGTAAAATTTAACTTATAAACTTGTCAAAAATTATATTTAAAATGGGTGCGCCATCAAAAGGTGGCAAAACTGCATTTTTTTGAAAAATACTTATTTTACCCAAAAAAATTATTTTTTTCTCATACCATGTTCTATAAAATGTGTAAGATGAATTATAATGTCATAAAATTCAAAAATTATTTACTACTATTCATAACGGCTATTTTATAATAATATTATAACTATATATCATTGTTTAGTGAAACCTGGTATTGCGTACAACACACGCTATCGAGGAAGGTTGTGATTGCGTGTAATGCAAGACAAGTCAGGTTTGAGTGTAGTGAAAGACTCCTTTGTTGTTTTGTATAAAAAAATCCAACCATATTTCATTTACACATTGAATATATATATATATACACACTCAATGTTGCATACAATAACTACTATCAAACAAACTTGAAATTGTGTGTAACACAATCCAAGATTAGTGTTGTGTATACTGTAAGCTAATACAGTGTTGCGTATAGTGTAAGATAATATTGGTGTAGCGTACAATAGAAGATATGAAAGAAATTAAAAGAATATATCTTATAAAATCTCGGGTTGTTACACTATGCCTCAGTCTATCGTGATCTTTACTCCTCTTCCCATTTCCATATGATCAACTTCACAACATAATGGATCATAGAGTAATCAAATATACCATACCCTAAAATGGAAAATATGGTTGGGAGTCGGTGAAGTCGTAATGGTAGATCTTCAAGAGGCTTCTCTAAGATTAACTTCCAAATGTATCACAAAAAAACAGTGTTTGGAACAAAAGGCATCTTGTGCCTCCAAGTCTGACTCGGAGCCACTTTTAGAGGGAGATATATATTATTAATGCACTCAAGTAATCACCTTTTTTTATCTTATAAAATTAGTATCATCTTTGGCTTCTATTTTTGAATGAATAGGCATGGATGCATCTCCCTCAGGCTCGACCTTCGAAGTCGGTGAAATTGGATAACAAGTGGAAATCATCATCAACATTGGGGAATAATAGATAAAAACAATGGGTAGATAATCAAAGAAGTTAATAATACTCACCTATTTGTGGTTCAAATACTTGATTAGAAGAATACCCTACACCTACAGCTTCTGTATACTGAGTAAGGACCTCCATATGAGAGTTACTCCTTTAAAGTTTCTTAAATCCTATGGCAGAAGGATCATAGGATTTCCCCACATCTGATCATGGGATTGGTACCTTATCTATTTTATAAGGGTGAGGAATCCAGGTACCCTTCTACTTAATGGCCTCAAAAATATTTTCCATTGACAAATCTACATGAATCAACTATTCATGATTAAATAATAAGAAATAATGTTTTTTCATGTGAAAATAAAGTATCAAATCTATCTAACTCCTTATTGAATTCCTTGAAATACTATAAAGAGAAAAGGATATTAATATGTGCAAGAATATATTCAGTTTTCATATCACAAGTTCTCATTTCATGAATTAATTCCCTAAGCCTTGTGGCAGCCTCACCCATGGATGTATGTGGGACATCAAGCTCATGACCCAAATCCATTCCACATAATTCAACCATGGTTATTTCAGTAGTAACACCCTCTTATGATGACTTGAGACTCTGATTAGCTTCTCTAAAGATAGTGTCGTTGCAGGTTCCTCTAATACTTGTTGTGGGCCTGAAATATTATGAAAAAAAGGAGAGTCGGTAATTATTATATTATATCCTGTTATGAATAACTAATATTGTTAGGGTTCTCTCCTCCCTCTATAGTGCTAGTAATAGATGAAGTATATTCCCCTAACACTTCTTTCATTAAGGGTGTGGACTTGTCAGCTAGATTTTGTACCCCATCTAGAGTGTCTTCTTTGAAACCCAATGGATCAGTGCCAGACCCCTTGAAGTAGTAAAGTGAAACAGATCTTACAAAGGTAAAGAAAAATCATATAGATAATTTAGAAAATTTATATGACTAAATGATGTTGTGAAGACTTACATCGGCACATGCTCTTGGTCATCATCTTTTCTCTCTTTTGTTTCTTCACCTGAGATGGTGAGGGGGCGATGTTGGTCTTCTTAAAAAACACACCATAGGTGTAAAGGATCCCCCAATATCTCCTTTCCCATTAATCTATGACCTGGATATAACTCCTTGGGATCATAAATAGACCCCTCAACCATTATCGAGGTGCCCTTTAAAGTATATCTTAGGGGGGGATAGTTCTAGTGACACCTCCTTCTACAAATCAAAGTGTCCCTTAATAGTAGTTCATCTACTCACAAAAAATTATTATGGGTTCAAAGGAAAGGGAAAGAATATTACATCACCATAATAGATGAATTCATACATTTCATTATTGGATTGGTCAACCACACCCTCGCCAACACCTCAATCTATCATATCGGTTACCTGCTTTGTGTTTAGAAACCATTCATCGGTTTCATATACTAACATCTCAAACTCCCAAACATACTGCCCCACCTTGGAAGAATTTGTTTTAGTTTGAAGATCAAAGGGGGCTTGAATATCCCCAAGTTGTGGGATATGTATGTCAGCTTAATGAAACACCCATAAATCTCAGATGTCAAGAGTTACACCTTACCAAACTCAGACTACCTCAGGCCGCACATAATATAATTTTGATGTGTCCAGTTGTGAGGAATACCCAACATCTTCTAAATTTAATGTTCTTTCAGGCCTCTCTAATCTAGAGTGAGTTTGGGATACCAAAGATCGAGTATCCTCCTAGTGGTGATAACTAGATCTCCTTGACTCAAAATAGGTGGCATTTTAAACTCTATCCTTCTTTGTGGCCCATGTCCAAGATTATTTAGATTATTTTTTAGCTTTAGTGTCATCACACCTAAGTTGATCCATCCTTTCATGATTTCCCTATCCATCATTTTTTGTGGTCACCACTCGAGGGACACTTGTTGTTAATTTCCCTTTAGGGTAGGAAGAAATCCAAGAATTAGTATACCCATACTTTAACCCAATAGATTCACCTAGTGGAGGTAGCTTAATTGAAACTTGTGATACCTCTAAATCCACGAGGTTCTAGAATTTTTGGGACACCATTAGGTGTTTCTCAAACCAAAAATGTGTAGGGGTGATACATTTAACTATTACAGAAACATAAACTAACAAGAAATTTTTTATAGAGAATATGATTTACATATAATCATTCTATCAATACGGGTTTCCAGTATGCTATCTATGAATGCGATCATATATGACCTCAAGTCATCATCACCCTGGTGATTCTCAATGGACATTCTAGTAGTTTTATCATCGAATGGTAAGAAGTTAAACTCTCATATAATGTTCATATTATTTATAGCTTCTCCATACTTCATATTTAAGGGATGAATACCAAACAAACCAAAATAAATAGAACAAACTATCCTCCAAGGACTTTGACTCTGCTCAGCATGGAATAAGAACTGAAGTGTTCCACAATCCACCCCCACAACACATGAAATATCCCAAAAACTTAGTATAGGTTCTTCCATGTGTATACATTAAATAAGCGCTAATAAATTTTTTCCAAAATAGGGGTGTCCAACCCTATGTGATTTCCTTCTACTAACTCTGTCGCTATGAAAAATATCACAGGACTCACACTGCCATTAGATTCACAAATTGGTGGTAGATAAGTGCTTAATCACATTGATAGGAAGTCGATGAGGTGGGTTATCACAGTGAAATCATAATGGAATATATACCCCAACCAATCATATTTTACTTTCTCTAATATAGGCCAAATTTTACCAATAATTCTCCAATTCTCAAATGAAGTATATCTTGTTAGGCACTGGAAACTAGGACCCTCTCATTATTGCTCAAGGAATGTCTTCATCCACGTCTCAGAATTAACATCACCCCTTGGATGAGGGTCCTTTTTTAGCACCTTATGGGGAAAATTTAAGAGATTATAATCTAAATCCACTATTTATTCTATATCATCCCATGTTTCTTTCTTTGGGATAAATTCATCATACATTTCTCTGAGAATATGCACACTCGAGATCTTGTAGATGTCCCATAAACTAATTTTGACTTCATCATGTGTTTAATGAAAAGTATTTGTTTGAGGGATCCAATGGCTCAAGATATCAGGTATGATATCTAGATTCTTATAAACATATGTCTGGACCACCCATAAATCTTCATAAATTCCAACTACTTTTAGCTCAGTTCTAAATTCTGCACAAGTTTGGTGCATCTAGTATTCCCACATCCATTCGGGTTTGATTCCCCCTATAGAATGGAAGTCCCAATACTCCTTCCATCATTTTGACTAATATGTCTTGGAAGTATGGAATATTGATAGATAGTAATGAAGTTTGGACTCCTGGGTGTGTGGATTTAGATTTAGGGCATATAAATTGTGACGTAGGATTCATGCAAAGGCTATTATTCCCTCATTGATGAACACACATCTAGAAGATATATTGGTAGTAGGATAGTTGGTGTACTCTATAAACCATGAATTTGGTAAATAGCTCTATGGATTTAGGATAAATTTATATTTCAAAAGTCTTTGGTCATAAATTGATAGTTGATCGCTTAGTGGGTACCCTTGTTGGTACTTCTTCAAGTATTTTTCTATGTCCAAGAGATTAGAGTAACACATGTCATAGTAATTTGTCTCAATGATATTGAGTATTTTCTTAACACATATGGAATCTTTTTTATCATAGATCCATTGAGTTTCCATTGGAAATATATAGAGTAAATACCAATACATGCATTATTATTAAGGTTTTTATTTGGGGATCTCTTTAAAAAGGATAAAATTTAACAAAGGAGTGACCTCACATAGGTTACTCGCTCAAGTTCCCTCTTGCAGGTCACTCACTCAAGTGTTCTCATGCAGTTCACTCACTCAAGTGTCCTCATGCAGGTCACTCACTCAAGTAACCTCATGTAGGTAACTCTCTCAAGTGACCTCCCATAGGTCACTCGCCCCAGTGGACTCACATCGGACACTCGCTCAAGTGGTTCTACAAATTTATCTCGCCAAGGTTATTTTAGCATACATACCAAAGGTACATGAGAAGAATAGCATGAAATATTAACATAATAGGTCTATGTAGAAGAATTGTGTGTAGAGAGTGAACAAGTTTTGTTTATGTATGGAAGAATTCTTTGGACATGCGACCCTATTTATAGACACCTGATCACCTATGTGAGAAGACTAGAATGGCTAACTAGTGTGGATGACCAGTAGAAATGACCTACATAACTGACCTACATGGTGGATATCTTTACTCAATCTATCATTTCTATTTCATTAAATAAGTATGTATTGATGTTCTAAGAGAAACTGAGGTTATGAAAGCACATGTAAATCAGTGAGTGAAGGATTCATCAACATCCATATTCTTGTATACCTCAAGATCAGATCCTCTTCTTCCAATAAAACCCAATCCTGAGGGGGTAATTTGTTTTCGCCCTATTTTTTACATGGGGATGAAATAATTTAGGGTAAAATACCTCAATTGGTAGAGGATAAAATAGATTCAAAGAATTTGGACAAGTAGATCTTGTGCAGGCCCCACTTTCATGCCAAGAGGCTCATGCAAGTCCAACATGTGTGGCCCGACATGAGAAGTTAATATCTACATGAGGGTCCTATGTAAGATACATGTGTAACGAACCTACACAGATTATCTCCTTCACATAGGGTTATGAGTTTTCCCTATAAATAGGACCCTTGGGATCCTCATTTGATATTATTGGAAGACAAAGAGTCCACTTGAATATCTGCTCTCCCAAGTGTCTCGCCCAAGTCCCCCAAACCATAAAGTAGTTCCCTAGGCCTACAGAAGAAGATAAAATTAGCAATGGTAAATTAATTGAAGTTCCTAAGATTCTATAATAACAAGAACCTTGAGAGGAACCATCCAAACTATTAAAAACTACTGGGGTGAAGGGAACTTCCATTGCTCGAAACTTGAGCACTAACCTTCCAAAGACACCTGAGGATACCCTTAGAGCTTAGATAAATGCCTCACCCAAGCATTTTTTTCCTAGATTTTTTATTTCCCAAGAGGCATCTCTAGATCTCCAAGGTTCACCATGCATGAGGCATCTCCATCTTTCCCATGTTCATCATAGATGAGGCATCTCCAACACATACAAGTTCACCCTGTACGTGGGATATTTAGCTCTCCTAGGACTTACCTGAGTGAAACACATTCATCTCACCCATGACTTACTTATTAAAATAAACTCTAGCTCAAATAGGCATTACCTAGGTGAAGCACCTCTAGCTCACCCAGGACTTACCTTTGCGAAGCACCTCTATCTCATCCAGGCCTTACCTAAGTTAAGTTCCTCTAACTCTACTAGGTCCACCCAATGTGAGCCACCCACTTATCCCTCTCCTTCACCATTGATGACAAGTAACCCCTCTCCTTGGGTCTCCTATTTTAGGGATACCAAATTGAAACCTTCACCAACACCACCAAATTTACATGATTAAGGAAAAAGACACCAACGTGTCTCCCATTAAATTTTGTATTCTATCAGTAAAATATTTACCACGCTTATCCTACCAAATAGGTAGGGTACTAATAATGCTTAAAATTGTGCATTCTCTCCATAATTAGATACCTCTATATTTCAGGCAGTGGAGGGAACGACTTTCTTTTCCCTTCCATAAGGTTTAATGCCTAGTCTTTCTCTCCACCTATCAAAAGGGTCGTTTCTTCTCAAAAGGGTCACCCAAGGGAATACCTTATAGGGTAATCCCCTAGTATTTCTTATGGGGAATCCCCCCACCTTCCATATCCTCACCCTCATCCACTAGCAGACAAAGGATTGTGTGTGTATTTCCGGATATTTTTCTTCCTCTTGTTTTTGACAGTGAGCATGACTCACATAGTCTTAGAGGTTAGTGATGATCATGTAATTAGCACAATCAAATTCCACAAACATAGCCCCCCTATTCGGTATAATCCCCAACCATACTCACTCAAATGGGCCTCCTACTTGGTGTAATTCATAAAAACATGTTACAATTCTCTGAAAGGGCCATATTCCCTACAAGACAAACCTTCAAAGGTAAATATTCTAGATGAAGCAACTTAGGGCCTACTCCATATGTATAAGCCCTGACCATTATAAACTAAATGGGATTTGATTCCTATCTAAATGGTATATGTAGGAAACCTCCCTGAGGTTCAAGCCCAGCACCCCAAACTCACCTTAATCTTCTCTAGTCCATATTCCCATTGAATTCATATCCAACACTAAGGTCCATATTCCTTCTGAGCCCCCCCCCCCCCATCACCATCCTTATTTATCCATATTCTCAATAGGTTCATATCCAACCTGGGAGGATATATCCCTTATAGGTCCCTATATCCATTCTGGTGTAAGTCTCACGCCATCCTTAGCTAGGAAACTTACACCCAGATGTCCTTGTTGCATGTTGTTAAACTGAATGGTCTAGTCCTTGTCACATAACCTTAAAAGGTATGATGTTTCCTATTAAGTTTAGCTAAACTATATTGGTTTTTATTCCTCCCATTATGATATTTAGAAAGCCCCTATCATGGGAATGATTCCAACATCTAAACAACTCCCATCTCTCCGGATGATTATAAATTCCAAAGCACCTAACTTTTTGGCTTAAAACTAGCATCATTAAACAAAAAACATAACCAAGATGGTTTCATAAAAATAGAACCTAATATATATGTATATGGTTTCCCATCAGTACATTTCTATAATTGATTATTAATTCATAGGTTTGTTCAGTTCCATATTTTAAATTTAAATTGGATTCACAAATATGTATTAAATCTATAAGAGAGCCATGGATTAGGCAATAATCCCCCCCCAGGGGTGTGATGAGACATAACTAACATCCTCTCAACCAATGTGAGTTATTAAGTTTCATTAGTTAAGTTACTCAATGACCTTATTCTTTTGGAAAGCAGACCCATGATCCATCCTTGGTGTGAGAGTCGTTGATTGTTTCTAATTCCATTAATAGGCCCCCTTTGGAAACTGACACACCATGAGCGGGTGAGAAAAAATAATTAAACCATGTATATTATTATAAGTATCAATATGATTCTATTATATAAGTATAATAAATTTAAATTTATTATATAGTATTTCAAAATCACTTATGAAGCAAGTTAGACTTAAGGTAAGGGTTTCTCATATCACTTTTGTTTTTGTAAGACATATGAAATAATCACCACTTATTTATTTAATGTGGTTTTTATACTACCATTTTTGGTATAATATATCACTAATATATTTATACTTATTTTATTTAAAAAAATTAATTTATTTTTTTCATGGGGGTTATGATTCAAAAGTTACCAAAGCGGTAAGGGCTTTATGTCACAATCTCACTTTTTATAGGGATTGTTTATGATTGAAGTTATGATGATGGAATTATATGATATATATATAAAAAATATTATGTATTTTCTTATACAATGTTTATTTTTATATATTACAAGTTTTACTTTCATTTTCCTCTTTCTAAGTACTAAAAAATATGAAATAATATTTTTAAGGAAAACTGGATTTATTTCTTTCTACGATTGAGAATATTTTTCTTTTATATCCATATTTTCCTTAAAATTTTTCCAATAATGTTTTTAATATTATCCAATTATTTATTAAATAAATTTTAACCCAAGTGTCAATTTCTATAAAAAGGTTTAAAATAATCTTCTTTCAACTTTTTGAATGAGGTGCTTTTTACCAAAGGTGTGAATGGAATCTTTATTTTAACATCTACCACATGAACAAATTTTCCCACCATCATTAATACTATTTTATTTAAAGGTTACTTTACAAGTTTCCTTGATTATTTTCAAATAAAATGTTTTTCCGGATATTTTGGAAATTTTTGGATTTTAAATAAGTGATCTCAAAATAAAAAATGATATTTTCCTTAAGAAATGTTTCAGTGAACTCTTAAAGTAATTTTAATCTATAAAAACATAATTTGATGTTAATTGTACTTTATTGGGGATATGATCTGATTTTATCATCATTATTATTTCTCTATATGGTTATTTGTTTTGATAATGAAATGTTGATGAAACTTTTTTTATTTTCCAAGGGTTAATCTATGAAGAAATGATAAATGTTTTTATGATATTGTGGCATATATATGAAATGATTATGATTTTGTGATGTGTAGGTTAGTTATATAACTCTAATGTATTGGGTAATGATTTATGTTTTATAAAAATATGGTTATACCAAACCCAAATAGGGTACATGAGTGTTTAGACCAAGCCCAAAGATGATACATGGGTGGTTAGCCCAGTCCTAAAAAAGGTACACGGGTGGTTAGCCCAAGCCTATTATGTTATGAATGTATTGGTGGGTAACCTTGACATATGATATATATAATTATATAAAATTTTTATGCCACTCACTTGTGATATGTTCTTTTTTCAATTTTACATTCTCATAGCTCATTATTTATTTATGATTCATGTCTTATGAATTACCAAAGCTTTGTGCCATTACTCATGACTATGATCTATAAATTTTTGGATATGGTGTTCTCTTATTAAGATTGTGTTCTTATACCCTTATGATTATCTTCTACTAATTTATGATTATCAAATAATATATATCATAGTTACCATTACTGACTGTCTGATATCACCCTTTCTATTATTTTTTTCCCCAGGATATGAAGAAAGATATTAAGTATGATGTGTCTAAGAATAGTACTATATGGGAAGAACTTTTTGAGATATATTGAATAAATTTTATGAAATAAGTTAATTATGTATCTAGATTCCAAATACATTAAACCTTTATGATTATGTGTCATGTATTATTATGATATGTTTAAAATATTCATCTTAAATGATGTAATAATTATGTATGAAATTCTTGGGTCGCCTCAGTTTTTATCAAAATAGGGTTTAGATATTATTATTTTTTATTAGAATTATAAAAATATAGTAAGGACCCTTAGGATAATCCTAAGTATAGGAAAATATCCTAATTTGTAGTAAATAAAGGAGTGTGGTTTTCCTAGAAAATACATCTATGTTTGGATACTGGTACATGGATGTGGTTGTGGCACAAAATCACCTAGGGGTAACAACTCTAAAATGGGCATATTGGGTATTAACTCGATCATCACCAATGCATAATGAGTGGTCCTTGGACTATACACCTATATAAACACCCCCTAGGGATATTCTTAGGTTAATTCACATTTTATTTATGAACCATTATGAAGTATTTGAATGGATGATTACCATTAATGAGCTAGTTTAAACCAAAGGTGTTATCTATTGAAAACAAGGTTTCATGATTTAGGCATCTTATGAATGATTTTTCATGGTTATATTATTACTCACTATGATTATTATTTCTCACACTATGCTTTATGGTTTTATTTAATGTCTAGAACTAGTAGTAATCATGTGAAAAATGAATGGAATGGCCAATGTAATGACTATCCTCATGAGAAACCAAATAAAGTGGGATTTTGAATGTGAAATATTATGATTATTTCAAATCAGGTATCTTGAATTATTACTAGAAACCTAAACTTAAGTGAGTTTCCTAAAAATGGAGTTTTTGGAAATTTCGGGTGATAAAGACCAAGGAGGGAAGAAGTTTCATCTTACTACATGTCAATAAGGTGGGAAGAAGTACCTAAGGAAATTTATAAAAGTAAAGGGAATATGGTTTATATGTGGAAAATAAGTGCATAAAGCAAGTAGTCTTTGAGGAAAAATGAATATTTCAATGGAGGGAAATAAATTACATCCTAAGGTACCATTTAAAGTTAAATGTCTTATATGTGGGGAACTTGTGAATTATCCAATATAATTACCTAATATAAAGGTTAAATCCCTACTCTAGAGTTAGGGATGTCATGTTGAATTTTGTAAGAATATTTCCTATGAAAATCTTATTATTCACCCTTTAGTGGAATATAATATGATTTTTATCATTGATTATCTCTATCTATATAGATTCTAAATATATTTATATAATAATAAAATAAAATTTGGTATTCTGAATCAACATATGATTATCTATTGGTGTATGGATAAACCCAAACTTCCAATAGAAATTGTATGGATATTGATTCCTATTCATGAGAGGTATTTATCTCAAATAGTTAGGGAGAAACTCAATATTGAAGATATTCCTATTTTTTCAAGTATGTCTATGTATTTCTTAAAAAATTTCCTAGTCTTCCTCTAAATTGTGAAGTTAATTTTCCAATAGAACTCATTATAGGTTTCATGCCTATTTCAAAGACTCGTTATTTCATGGTCCAAATTGACTAACAGGAATTGAAGTAGAAACTCTAGGTTAATATTGATAATATATTCATTTAGTCGAGTGTATCACTATGGGGTGAACTTGTTATTTTTTTAAGAATAAATATGGGACAATGTTTATTTTCATTGATTATAGAGAACTTGACAAAATAACTATTAAGAACAAATAACCTCAACCCCATATCTATGATATTTTTCTAATATTTATATTCAATCCATATATCATCATTTGAGGGTCAAAAAGAAGGATATACTCAAGAAAATATTCCATATAAAGTATAGATACTATGAATTTATAGTGATGTCATTTGGTCTTACTAATTCCCCCACTATCTTTATAGATATCATGAATAGAGTATTTAGATATTACATTGATCAGTTTTATATAGTCTTTATATATAATATTCTTATATATTATAAGATCAAGGAAGGGTATGAAGATCACTTGAGGATTATTCTAAATACCCTAAAGAAATAGAAGTTATATGAAAATTTTACCAAGTCTGAATTTTGGCTAAAAAAGTTTCATTTTTTGGGTCATATAATCTCAAGTGAGGGTATATCAATGTATCCATCAAATATGGAAGTTAGTGAACATTGTCCTAGGATAATCATAGTGATTGAGATCTATAGTTTTCATATATTGGTTGGATATTATTGACTCTTTGTGATTAATTTATCATGTTCATCTAATACAATCATCAAGTTAACTCATAATGGAGTCAAGTTTATTTAGACTAATGAATGTGAAGAAAATTTCAAGGTAATGAAGAGAAATTAGGTTTGTTCACCTTCTCTCACACTACCCTGCAGTGTAGAAAGGTTATTTATTTATAATGATGCATCTAATAAGGGTATGGTATGTGTTCTTATGCAGAACTATATGGTGATAGATTATGACTCGCACTATTTTAAGGTTCATGGGAAAATTACCCGACTCATGATTTAGAGTTATCTATAGTGATTTTTACATTAAAGATATGGAGGAATTATCTTTATAGTGAAATATGTGAAATATATACTTATCATAAAATCTTTAATTATATATTCACATAGAAAGAGTTGAATATTCACCAGATAAGATGGTTGGATTTGATTTAAGATTATGATTTTTCGATACATTACCACCCTAGGAAGGTGAACAGGGTAGATAATGATCTAAGTCGGAAGGACCACACTAGTTTTTCCATGATTTAGATTGAAAGATATCTAATATTTATGGATTTTAATAAGATAGAACTTAAAATAATAAGTAAATGGGAAAGATATATCTTTATTAAATGAATGTTTAACCATCCATACATGTGAGGATTAAAGAGTCACAGAAGGAGGATGTGAAACTACATAAGAAGTTGAGTAATTTTCCTAATTTCAATCATGATTTTGATGTAAAGGTTTAGGAATTGATTATGTGTCTCATCAATACCAAACATGAATAAGGATCTATTGGAAGAATCTCATAGTTCATCATTCTCTATTCATCCTAGAAGTATGAATATGTATAAAGATCAAAAAAGAGTATTTATTATGGGATAACATGAAGAGAGATATTGTAGAGTATGTATCTTGGTGCCTGGTATGTTAGTAAGTTAAGCCTATGAGACATAATTATAAAGTTATGTTACAACTATTACCCATACAAGAATGAAAATGAGAAAACATACTCATTTTACTCCCCAAAACATCAAAAGGCCATAATGTTATTTGGGTTATAGTCGATCACTTTATAGAATCATCACATTTTATTATCCTTATAGAATATTTATCTATTGATCATATTGTTGGGATATAAATTAAGAAATTTTTAAGATTACATGGATTACCACATTTTATTGTATCTGATAAAAATCTAATGTTTACCTTAAAGTTATGGTGAAGTCTTTAGTAAGATCTAGATACAGAGTCATGTTTCAGTATATTATATCATCCTAAAATATATTTTTAGTATTAGAGGACTATTAAAACCCTAAAGGATATGTTGAGATCATGTTCTATGGATTTTAAAGGTGTTTGGAATCAACACCTTCCTATGGTAGATTTTTCTTAAAATAATAGCTTTTACTTGAGTATTCATATGGATCCTTATGAATCCCTCTATGGAAAGAAGTGTGTAACTCCAATGTGTTGGGAGGAAGTTGGAGAAAGAAATCTATTGAGACCTAGGATAGATAAGGAAATGGTAGAGAAGGTTAGAGTTATTCGGTATCACATCAAGGTAGCTCAAAGTCAATAAAAAACTTATGCTAGCAATCATCAGTGGGATTTGGAGTTCAAAGTTGTTGATAAGGTGTTACTATGGATATCTTCATGGAATAAGGTTATGATATTTGGAAAGAAGAGAAGATGGGCCATAGATATATCATCCCTTTCGTGATTATTGATTAGATCGGTATAGTTCTTTATCACCCAGTGATTCCACAGAATCTCTCTCAAGTTAATGATGTGTTTCATGTATAAATTTTGAGTAAGTACATATATTATCCTTCACATGTAAGGAAATGATAGGTTATATTAATAGATAATGATTTTTCTTATTAAGAACAATTGTTGGAGATTCTGGATTATATAGAGAAATTTATGTTAAAAAATACCACTCACCTACTCATATTTTTGTGGTGAAACCATAAATTTGATGAAGCTATATAGAAACCCAAGGATGTTATGAGGTAGAAGTATCCTCATTTATTTGTATCAAAGTGACAAAATTTCAATAGAGAAATCCATTTTAAGGGGTTATAATATTACACCCTGATATTTTATATGTATTCCTTTGAAATAAATTTGATGAATATGCTAGATTTCTTTACACACAACCCTGAGTCTAAATGAACCATGATATATTATAAGACTTATAACCTGGTCGTTGGATTAATGTGTATGAATAGAATTAACCACATTATGAAATATATATATATATATATATAGAAATGTTTTCCTTAATTAAAATATATTGATTAATGCATAATAAATAATAATTAAATTTTTATTAAAATAATTTCATTATTAAAAGGTCTATTTTCCAAGGAAATTTATTCATACATTAGTTATCTAAAGGTTAGGAATGAAGATAAAATCATTTTAAGGTAAAAAGAGTTATTTTTCAAAAAAAAATCTATGTTCATAATGGGTTTTTAAATTCATAAATTAAATAAATAATTATTTATTAACTATGATAATTAAATATGTGGATTTTATATTCAATTAAATATTTTAACATTCATTTAATATTTTTTACACGGTAAGTAATGAAAGCAAATTCAATTTTATGCTTAAAAATGCATTTTATAAAAATAGTTTTCCTTGAATTTTTTGAACTTATTTTTTATTTAATTTTTTCCACTTATAAAAATTTAAAATTATAATTATTCCACTTTTTTTATAATTAATAGTAAAAAATTGTAAAAAAAAATTGTTACCGCGTTTAAGGTTAAAATGGGTTAACAAAGGGGGATAAACTAAAAGATAAGGGTAAAAATGAAACTTAAAATTGTCTAAAATTTATTGGTTGAAGATATTTATACCTTATATTATCTTAACATAAAATTATTGTCTATTTGGTTCCACTTTTACAATAAAATTATGTTATATTATTTAAATATTTTAATTCATTCCATGTGTGCTCTTCCCCTCACTTATAAAAAGGCACTTATTCTCTACCCTTATTTACAATATTCAAGCCTTATTTCTCATATAATTCCTTATAAAAAAACATTACTATCTTACTCAACTTAATTATTTATCTCCTAGTATTACCCTAAGACCATCTTTAGAATGCTTAAGGTGTGAGCCATAGGAGGTCTCTCAAAGAAGAGGCAATCATCTTATCCGACTCATTCAAAGTTTGTTTCTTATTATGCTTCCTCTAAATATGTTGTATATTTCCTAACATAATTACTTAAATATAATCTATATACTGAGATGTTATTATGATTATTGGAAAACTATTTTCCACCCCCTTTCTATAAAATTGGAATTGAAAGTATCGCTAGTGCGTATGTGTGGACTACTGCCTCCACCTAGCGAAATAACTCATTTTCCATCACTGCCACGCATTGATGAATATAATGATTTATTTAATAAATAAATATAATTTTTATGATATAATTGTGATTATGTAATTATAAAATATTATTTATCTGTATTTCCTTCTTTTCATTAGAAAATAAAAAACAGTGTTCATGCATACGTAGGAACTACCGTCTCCATGAATGATGTAATTCATTTTTCTATCACTTCCTTTAATAGATGGTTCTATATATATATATATAATGAATATATATGATATTTATATCATTATTAACATTATATAGATTATGGAACCATGATCAATATGAAAGTACCATAACTACCAAATAAAAACATACATGAAAAACGAAACAATTAACACCTAAAATAATGATGACAATGAATGATTGTTAATGAATAGGTGATAATATGTTATAAGTAATAAATGTATGGTATTATAAGTATTAATATTATTCTATTATATAATTATAATAAATTTAAATTTATTATGTAGATGATTAAAATAACTTATGAAGCAATTCAGACTTGAGGTAAGGGTTTTTTGTCTCATTTTTATTTCTGTGAGACATATGTCATATTCACCACTTATTTGTTTCATGTGGTGTATATATAGCCCCTTTGATATTATATATCATTAATATCTTCATATTAATTGTATTTAAAGTTTAATTTCAAGATATTTATTTAATGGGGGTTATGATTCAAAAGTTACCAAAACGGTAAGGGTTTTATGTTACAATCGCACTTTTTATTGAGATTATTTATGGTTAAATTTTAAATGATGGAATTATATGATCTATATCTCACAAATATTATGTAATTTATTCTATTATTTTTATTTATAAGTATTATAAGTTTTTATTTAATTTTCCTATCTTTAATTACTCAAAAGTATAAAATAATGTTTTAAGGAAAATCAACTTTATTTCTCTCTTCGATTGAGAATACTTTTCTTCCATGTATATATTTTCTTTAAAATGTTTTCAAGAATGAATTTACTATTCTAAAAATATTAATTATAGTCATTTTTACCCATTTTTCACTATCTATAAAATGTTTTAAAATTAATCTTCTTGTCATTTTCCAAATGAGATGCTTTTTACCAAAGGTGTGGATGAAATCTTTGTTTTAACATTTATCACACGAATGGATTTTCCCATCATCATAAATAATCTTTATTTTTTATTCTTCCATTAAAATTTTCCATGAGTCCTTTAAAATAATTTTTTTTTACTAATATTCTTGAAATTGTTAGATTTTATATAAGTTATTTTAAAATGAAAATGGTATTTTCCTTAAGAGGGTACATGGGTGGTTAACTCAAGCCCAAAGAGGGTACACTGATGGTTATCCCAAGGCAAAAGAAGGTACACTAGTGGTTATCACAAGAGAAAATAAAGTATAAAAGTGGTTATCCCAAGCCTATTATTGGATAAATGTCTTGGTGGGTATCCTTGACATTTAATTTATATGATTATAACACATTTTTATGCCACTCTATTTTGACATGTTCTTATGCCAATGTTATGTATTCATGGATCATGATTTCTTTATGATTCATGTCTTATGAACATCCAAAGATTTATTCTATGACTCATGACTGTGATATATGAATTGTTAGGTATTATTTTCTATTTTTAATCTCATGTTATTATATCCTTATGATTATATTATGCTCACTCATGATTATCAACTAATATCTCCTATGTTTACCCTTATTGAGCATCTGATCTCACCCTTTCTAATGTTTCCTTTTCCATGGGATATAAAGAAAGATATTAAGTATGATATATATAAGAAGAGTATTGTGTGTGAAGAAATTTTTGGGAGATGTTTAAGATATTTTATGAAATAATTTGATTGTGTATCTATTCCCCAATGACACTAAACCTTTATGATTCTAGGGTATATATTATTATGATATGTTTTAAATATCAATCTTAAATGATGTAATAATTATATATGAAATTCTTGGGTCACCTCAAATTCCTACCTCATGACTCCTGATAATGCCTCCATAAATATAACATCAGATCCCAGGGGTTACCCTAGGCATCTCATCATAACATTATCTTAGGTAAGATCCATAGATCTTAGGCATCCTAACATCCCAGAATATTCCCTAAGCCAACATCCAGATTCTAGGTATCACTAACAATATTAGATGATAACATTAATGTCATTTCTATATCCTAGGTGTATTAGGAGTCTCATGTATTATCATTTTCATTGGGAATCCCACTTAATCTTTGGCATATCATAAAATATACCCAAGTATCCCACTAGATCCTAGGCTTCACTAGGCATCACATAATATCCCCTAGGCATCCTTCCAAATTCTAAGCATTGTTAAGTATCTCATATAACATAATCATGCATCACCATATACTAATAGGTAATCTTAGGAATCTCATAATCAATTTTAAGGTCCAACATCTACCCAGAAATATCTTGGTTCTAATAATAATGTGATATGGCCATCCACCCAACCAATCCCACACATCCCATGTGATCTCTCAGGAATTCATTTCCAAGGAATCAAGGGAAGTACTCCCCTCTTGAATGTCTCATCAAAATAATAATAATACTAATGAGGGTTGGTCAAATGCCCATCTTGTCTCTCATAATTGATGATAGACTCTTAGGTGCATGCCCGAACACCTTCACTATATCCATATTAGAATCACATAATGATTCAGGTTTTAAGGTGGCATACACAATCATCACTATTCATATCTATCACTAACCCTATCTAGGGTAACATGATATTGAGCACTCACTCTGGTCCCATAGGCCCCATCACAACACAGACACCCTGCATGGTTTCCTCAATTACATTTCCAAACTCTTGATCCTAATACATTATTTCATCAGTAACATTACTCAATGATTTCTAGGGTCCTTCATATATTTCTTTTCCCTATTAGGGGCCTTTAACATACATCTAGATCAACCCAACACTTTTATATCACCCATCATCATAAGCCAACATGCACAATCATGAACTAACATGTAATAATAAAAACAAAATGAAATCACAGCAAGTGGAAAATACAAGGTAACTTATGCATTAGAAAATAGGGAATTACCTCATGAGGTCAAAAAGACCAAAAATGAGGAAATTCAAGCCCATATATCTTCCGTTTTTAAAATATAGTTAACTCCTATTTACAACTATAAATACTTTGACCCTAGTAACCTAGATTCAGTGGTTACTATATTAAATTAGAACTAGATATAGGTGATCACAACCCAAAGGACCAAATAGTCCAGTAGTCTTGGAAATCTAGATACATACTTGAGTTTCCCATTATATTTGAAAGAATAAAATATAACTTTGTATTTTATTTGATAAAATAATAGTCCTATGATAACCCTTATATTTATTACACATTAATTCATGATTTATTATATAAATTTATACACAATACAACCCAGAAGATCAAGAAGTATAGTGTATTTGGGTAATTAGGTACATTACGTTACAACTTAAAATTGGGGGTATATCACCATTATTGAGAATTTCCTTAACATGATAATAATATTATATCATACTTAAAACTGCATGGGATAACCTGGGGATATACATAAGAAAGGGGTGAGATATAAATCCAAGAAAGGTAAAAAAACATGGAATAAAATGAAGAAAGTATTACATGTTAGAGAATAGTCATTTCAATGGGATGTAAAATGGGTGAGAATCATGAACATGAAAAAAAATGCATGATATAGCATGATAACATAAAGACAACATGGGAATGTGGAAACAATTTTAAACACAACATCATAAACATGGGTCTAGTCTAGCTGCCAAGATATCATAACATGGTGGTAAAAAGTTACATGATGGATTAGGTTAAATCCCTAATCCCTTGCATGGAATATCATGAGACTAAAACATTACCCAATGCATTATAGATCTATATACTTTCGGGTTCACCCTTCACTTTCATATCATGTACATGTATAAGTGTTCCACATATAACATTCAAAATAGGATCATAATTCAACATAATTAATTCAAATATTAATGAGTTTAGAATAAATACATGTAATTTCCCATTTAAAGGAGTATAGGTATGTCTAGGTGAATACCCTTGAGTGTAAATAGTAATGGAATTCATAATAAAAAGGTTTGACATGGAAAATTCGCAATGAAATTTTGACAACATAACATCGGTACCTAAAGATTCATAAAAATTTTTAATGAGAAAAAAAATGGGTATATCATAATTTGGATATAAAATTTATAGTTATAGGGACATGGAAAAACATATCCCAATATTAGGAATTGGAAATAAAATACATAAAATGAAGAATATTCTTGAATAAACCGAAGAAGGATATGATCTCTTACCTTGAGAGGGTGATTCCAAATGCTTGGGAGGAGCTTCTTTATAGATTTGGGGCACCTTGGGAGGACTCTAGAGATGGGAGTCCAGATTAAGGATTTTATCAAAGATTTTTGAGTGAAGAGGAAGGGGGAATTGGGTGGGATTATATAGGAAAAGAGAGGGGGTTCTTTATTATTTTCTAAACTTAGGTTTCGAACTCTATATAATAAAGTAATAAAAACCTAAAACCTTACCAGAGTTTTCCCCATGGTTTCTAGAAAAATAGGATTTTTATTATTATTTTATAAGTTCGAGGTCTGAAATTATTAAAATATTACCCTTGGTGGTGTGGAAGTGAGTCATGTTCTTAATGAAATTATTTTAAAACCTTATAATATAATATAGGTTTTGGAAGATTCATAAAGGATTTATAAAATTAATCAAATAAACTAAAAATAACATTATTTTAAAGGGTAAGAATATATTTGGTCATGGATACCCTTTATATCATTTATTAAATTATTTTTGGGTCATTATGATGTCATAATAGATGTCGTATATTTATATCATATTTAATTTTTACCCAAAAATATGACACTCATAAAATTATGAAAAATTCACCCTTGTATAATTTAGATGTTTTAATTCTAAAAATAATATTTATATTATCAAAATAATTTTATAAATATTTTTATTTTTATTTTTATTTTTAAAATAATAATCGGCATTTATTGAGAAATGATGGGTTTTTTGACAATAACAGTTTTCAAATCTTGATAAAATTTACATTTTAATTCATAAAAAATTATATTATAATTTATATTTAATTGTAATATTTTATTAAAATATCATTTATTTCAAAAATCTATTAATTCATCAAAAGGAATGTCTTAATTGAAATCGCATATTACCTAAAAATATAATTTTTGTTTTATCGTATCAAATTTAAAATCATTTATAAAGTAATAATGATAAGAAATAAATATAGACATTATTCTATTGGAAATAAAATATAAATATTCATATTATTAGGGTTTTGGCCCTTTATTACATCATAAAACTCTCTAAGGTTAAGGTGCACGGTGGTGAGATTTTCATGGGGTGGTTCGGCATACATGGTTTGGGTTGTGATCTCAATGGCCTTGAACTTACCCCATAAATGGTTCCGATCATGATTTAGTTGTTGGATCTCATTTTTGGATTGGTCAATGGAAAATCCCAATGATTCTATCTCCCTCTAAATATTTTATAAATGGGCTTCGTGGGGTATGATCCAACTAGTCGATGTCATCACTTTCGTTGTCTACGTAAATTGGATTGATCAAAACCCTATATTTATAATAATAATATTATCATTATTCAATGGTTTTAAAATCAACAATTATAACGCTTAATAGTATTTTAAATATAATATGATATAATAAAACCAAAGAAGTGAATATTTTTTTAACATCCATAATACATAATAGGGAATTTAATTCAACCATAAAGGGAATTTTATTTATAAAATTTTAGGTAGTTAAAATATTCCCCCTTTCCAAAAAAAATCCCTCAAGATTTTCATTTCACACACTAAAACAGATTGGGATAATTCTGGTTCATCACTTCCTCTAGTTACCACATCAATTCTTTAAACTTTTGGTTTCTCTATGGCACTCTGACTAGGTTCATTATCTTATTTTGTGTAACTTTGTCTTTATGATATAATATCTTCACTAATTGCTCCTCATATGAAATATCATTCTCCAATGGCACCACATATGGATTCATCACATGTAAGGGGTCTGATATGTACTTCCTCAAAAGGTATACATGGAGCACATAATTTACTTGAGATAGGTTAGGTGGGAGTGATAGTCAATATACTACCACTCTGATGTGATCAAGGATCTCAAAGAGACCGATGTATCTTAGACTAAGATTTCCCTTCTTCCCACATCTCATGAATTTATTCCATAGTGTTATGCAGAGGAATAAATTATATCTAACCTCAAACTCTAGGTCTCATCAACGATTATCAACATAGCTCTTCTGTCAACTTTGAGGATCCATGATGTGTTGCTGAATGGTTTTGACTTTTTTACCATTTCAAGACCCAACAATTTGTGTTCACCTACTTCATCCTAGAATTAAGGTGTTATGAATCACTTACAATAAAGGGATTCATAAGTATCCATTTGGATGCTTGAGTGGAAACTACTATTGTATGAGAACTCATCCAAAGGAAGATCTTATTCCCATCCCCCTTTGAAGTCCATTGAGTATTCTCTCAGCATGTCCTCAAGTGTTTGGATAGTTTACTCATATTGGCCATCGTTTTAAGGGTTATAAGTCATGATAAATTTAAACTTAGTATTTAGAGAATATTGGAGATTCTTCCAGAACTTTGATGTAAATATTGGATCTTGATCAGATAAATTTGATAGTGGTGTTCTATGAAACTGCACCACTTCTCTAGTGTATATCCTTGCAATTTGATCGAGTTATAATCCCTCTCGAATTTCAATAAAGTGAGAATTATTTATAAGATGATCCACCATAACCCATATATAATTGTTTCCTCTTGATTTATTCATAATACTAGTGAAAAATTCCATGGTTATGTTTTCCCATTTCCATGTAGGTATGGATAATGGTTTTATCATCCCCTTGTATTTTTTCCTTTCATCCTTCACTTGATAACAAACAAGGAACCTTGATGTATATTATGCGATCTCCTTCTTCATATTGTCCCATCAATGGTTCTCTCAGAGATCTTGATATTTATTTATACTTCTTGGATGGATAGAGAAGGTTGAGCTATATGCATCATTCAATAGCTCCTTCTTTGACTTGGGATATTATGGTACGTATAGTCGTGACCCAAATCTTACAACTCTTTCTTAATTAATTTTTAACTCTAAGGATTTACCATTTCTTATAGATTCCACCTTCTTTTGGATTTCCACATCATATCTTTGAGTATCTTTTATCTTCTTCATAATTGATGGTTGAGCAATAATTTGTGAAAGGATTGATTATGTTCCTTCCTTTATGATTCCCATGTTTATCATTTCAAAGTCTAAGAAGATCAGATCCTTCTCAATTATCATCAATGATAAAAAATTTGTATCCTTTCTACTTATAACATCTTACAGTTTATTTTCTTTCCTAGTATGGTATTGTATTGATCATTCATAATCCTTAATCAGCTCTAACCATCTTCACTAGTTCATATTCAGTTCTTTTTATGTGAACATATACTTGAGGATCCTATGATCCATATACACTTCATACTTCTCTTAAAATAGATAATGCTACCAGATTTTAAATGTGAATATTACTACATCCAACTCCAGATTATGTGTTGGGTAGTTTTATTCATGAAATTTAAATTTCCTTGAAGCATAGGCTATCACTTTTCCATTCTTCATTAACACCCAACCCAATACCTTCTTTAAAGCATCACTATATACCATAAAAATTTCCCCACTTGTGGATAGTGTAAGTACGGGTGTAGTGATAAGCCTTTTTTTCAACTCCTTGAATCTCTCTTCACATTAATTATTCCAAACAAACCTTGAATCCCTTATAAGTTAGCTTGGTTAAATGGATTAACATTCATGATAAATTTATCAAAAATCAATGATAATACCCAGCTAACCCAAGGAAACTGCAGATTTATGTCTCATATATTAGAATCAGTAATCCTTCAATTGCCACTTTTTTTGAAGGGTCTACACATATCACATTACTTATGATAATATGCCCCCAATAACAAGACTTACTTCAACCATAAATCACATTTTTTGTACTTTTAATAATGATTAACCTTTTGTAAGGTCTTTAGCATAATGATCAGATGATTCTACTAGATTTTGGAGTATATTAGAATATCATCAATAAAGACTACAAAAAAAATTTCAAGGTAATATATAAATACCCTATTAATCAAGTCCATGAAGTTTTCTAGATAATTAGTGAGTCTGAATGGAATTACTATGAACTTATAGTTTATGTACCTTATACAAAAAGAAACCTTGTGGATATCCTCCATCTTCACCCTTACTTGTTAATACCTAGATCAAAGATCCACCTTAGAGAAGTATTGGGATGCACATATCTGATCGAACAATTCATCAATCTATGGAAGAGGATACTAGTTCTTTATTGTGATATTTTTTAGCTCATGATAATCAATTAAAAGGTGAATTAATACATCCTTCTTCTTGACGAAGAGGACTGTTGAACCCCATGGTTAAGCACTAGGGCATATGAACCCTTTATCCAGATTCTTCTATAGTTGTTTCATTATCTCATCAAGTTCCATAACATCTATTCTATATTGAGTCTTGGATATTAGAAAATCCTATGGTATAAACTCGATTAAAAATTAAACCTCTCATATAGGAGGAAGACCAAGAAATTATTCAAGAAACACATCAGTATATTCCATCACAATGGGCATGTCTTCAAGGATAATATTTTCCTTAGACTCAATCATTTTAGCTAGATACGCTTGCTCATAGGGAAATAATAACTATGCTTGAGATGTTGGTGCTAAATAAGATTCATCCTCCTTCTTGAACTTGTACAGAATCAGAGGATGATTCATGATACAAATATCGATTTCCTTATCATAGTTATTTATGTTGGATCTATATAAGGAAAGCTAATTCAGACCTAGAATTGCATCAAATTCTGCCAAAGGGAGTATTATAATGTTTTCTACGAAGTTCAGCCAAAAAAATTGATAGGAGAGGATTTATATAGTTGGGATGAAATAATTGATCTATTTTTCATTTTTAGTGATAGATCTACTTCCATGATTTGTGTTGGTTTTTGAATAGTTCTACTAAACTTGCATGATATAAAGGAATGTGTAGAACTATGGACGATAACCCTACCTTTCACTTTTTGATTCTGGTTCTAACCATTTACTTTATCCAAAATATACTTAGGGATGATAATTTTTAACCTATTAAACACATAAATGGTGATCCAATAACATTAAAGTGATAAATTATAAATGACATGTATTTCCTTAAATTATTAATTTCTAGGCTTCAATCAATGTTATACATGATCTATTTCCTAAAATAGACTCTTGTGGGAATTTTTATTCCCTTAATAATAGTTTGTAATGATATTGTGAATTTAACAAATAATATACCTCAGGATTGTGAATCTAGATGTGAAAAAAGACCTGTTATTATGCACTATTTCTCAATCAAGTCAATCTCAATATGGTGTTTTCAGGTGTTACCCTGATGTACATTTGTGTCAGATCCACATCCACTTATAGTATCCATAAAGGGATGTATTTTCTTGGAAAACACTTGATCTATACTTTACTAAAATTAAGGGATGTATTCTTATGTTTATTATTATCCCTGAGGTATTCACTAGATTTTTCGAATCTTAATACCAAAAATAAAAAAAAACTTTCCTTTGATACCAATTATCACAACCCTTGTCTTTATTACACATGAATTCATGATTTATTAGATAAAGGTATATGCAATACAACCTTGAAGATTGATAAGTATAGTGTATTTGGGTAATTAGGTATAATACATAACAACTTAAAAGATAAGGTACATCACCAAGATTTAAAACTTCCTTAACATTATCATAATATTTCATCATACTTAAAACTGTATGGGATAACTTGGGGACATACATAAGAAAGGGGTGGGCTATAAATCCTGGTAAGGGAATAAACATGGAATAACATGTAGAAAGTATTACATGTTAGATAATAGTAATTTCAATGGGATATAAAATGGGTTATAATCATGAACATGAACAAATATGCATGATATAGCATGATAACATAAAGACAACATGGGAATGTGGAAACAACTTTAAACATGAAATAATAAAAATAGGTCAAGTATAAAAACCAAGACATTATAACATGGTGGAAAAAGTCCCATGATAGATTATGTTTACTCCCTAATTCCTTTAATTATGTCTCATGATACCAAAACATTATCCAATGCATTGGAGCACGATATAATTCTGAGTGCACCAATCTCTTTCATATCCTATACATGCATAAGTGTACCACATAGAACATTCAAAATATGATCACATTTCATCATACCTAATTCAAAAATCAGGGATTGTGGAATAAATATATGGAATTAATCAATAATATTAGTATATTTATTCCTAGTTGAATACCCTTTATTGTAAATAGCAATGGTATTCACAATAAAAAGTTTTGGCATGGAAAAATTGCAATGAAATTTCGACAGCATAACGGTGGTACTTAAAGATTAATAAAATGTTTTAATGAGATAAAAAGGGTTATCTCATCATTTTTACATAAAATTTAAAGTAATAGGTATATGGTAAAATATATCCCAACATTAGGAATTGGAAATAAAAGACATAAAATAAAGAAGATGCTTGAATAAAGAAAAGAAATAGAGGATCCCTTACCTTAAGATGGTGATTCTAAATGCTTGGGAGGAGATTATTTAGAGCTTTGGGGCACCTTGTGAGGACTATAGAGAGGAAATATTAGATTAATTATGTGCTACAAGTTTTTTTAGTAAATATTAAAGGGATATTGGGTGGGTTTATATAGGAAAATAGAGGGGAGTTCTTTATTATTTTCTAAAATTAGGTTTTGGAGTCTATATAGTAAAGTAATCAAAATCACAAACGTTACCATGGTTTTTTCAAATATTTTCTACCAAATATGATTGTTTTTAATTATTTTATAAGTAAAAGGTCTGAACTTATTAAAATTTTACCCTTGGGGATGTGGAAGTGAGTCATGTTCTTAAATAAATGATTTTAAAACCTTAAAATATAAAATAGGTTTTGGAGGATTCATAAAGGATTTATAAAATTAATCAAATAAGCCAAAAATACATTTTTAAGGTAAAAATTATATTTGGAAATATATACCCTTAATATAATTTATTATATCATTTTTTGGTTATTATTATGTCATAATACACTATATATTGATACCATATTTAATTTTTACCCAAAAAATCAACTGTCTTTGAAAATTATGAAAAATTCACCATTGGATAATTTTGTTGTTATTATTCTAAAAATAATATTTATTTTATCAAAATAATTTTATAAATATGTGAATTTTTAATTTTAAAATAATAATCAACATTTATTGAGAAATGATGGGTTTTTGACAATAACAGTTTTTGAACCCTTATAAAAATTATATTTGACTTCATAAAATTATATTATAATTTATATTTAATAAATTTTATTTAATAATAATATTTTAAAAACTATATATTTTTTATTTCAAAGACCATTAATTCATCAAAAAGAATGTCTTAATTGAAATTGATATTACCCAAAAATACAATTTGTGTTTTATCGTATCAAAGTCAAAATCATTTATAAAGTAACAATGATAAGAAATAAATATAAACATTATTCTATTGAAAATAAAATATAAATATCCTTATTATTAGGTTCTTGATATATATCCCTTTATTACATTGAAAAACTACCTAAGGGTAAGGTGAGTGATGGTGAGATTTTCATGGGGTGGTTCGGTATACATGGTTTGGGTCGTGATCTCGATGAGCTTGAAATTATCCCATAAACAGATTTTATCATGCTTTAGTTGTTGAATATCAGATTGATATTGGTCAAGTGAAAATTCATGTGATGTTATCTCTGTCAGAAGCTATGATAAATGGTTTTCATAGGGTACGATCCTATGGGTCGAGGTCATCACTTCCTTTGTCTATGTCAATTGGATTTATCAAAACCCTATATTTATACTAATCATATTATCACTGTTCAAAATATATGTTATCAACAATTATGATGTTTAATGGTATTTTAAATCCAATAGGATATAATAAATCCAAATAAGTGTATGGTTTTTCTATAATCTTAATACATAATAGGGAATTTAATTCAAACACAAAGGGAATTTTATTTATAAAGGTTCATGTCATTACATGTCCCCTTTAGCATATCCCTGTATATAAATCATTAAAAAATTCTTGGTATCATGGGTAAAATAAACATAATAAGGGGGTTATATCAAATTCTCAATAAGGTTATGCATATTGTAGAATCTAAATAAGGAAAAAAATAATATGGTAAGAATAAATGGTGATCAAATAATGTCACATAAATAATCTCATATACTAGAAACTTATCCATGGATATCATAAAAGAATCAAATAATCACATGGAAATAAATAACTAATTTCATAATGAGAGAATTAATAATTTTGGACATCTAAAACTTACCATCAAGACCACGGCCAAGACATCTGAAAATACCATCAAGGCCATATCTCATGATATCTATATAAATGGATAAGGTGTTGGACAAAACCCAATCTAGTTTGTCTCCTAAGACCTACCAACGCATAGAGGGGATATGTAATTGTGAGTCCCATATGTAACTTAATAATTCTAATGAATTCCTCATATTAATAAATAACAAAACTTAATAATCATGCCTTAAAAATTAATAACTTCCCATATTGAAAGAACTAGAATACGAAATATCAATGTTATCCCCAGTAAAACTAATCATAAACCTTCCAAATAAATAAAAATGTTGGTATAAATACAATATATTATCAATATATCATAGGTAAAAATAAAGGGTTGTTATCATTGATGAATATAAATACCATAAAATAATCCTTAAAAATATTCTTGAAGAAAATAACCTTTTCACTTTTAAAAATCACTTTTAAAAATAAAAAAATCCCAAATATTAAGGAAAAAATTTAATTTTAAATAAACTTATAAAATTTTAAATTGATATTAAAATAATTTATTGTTCATGATGGTGGGAAATTACATTAATTTCATATAAGTTAAAAATAATATTCCTTTCATAAAGTCAAAACGTACCTCATTTGTAAAACGACAAAATATCCCTTTTAAAACATTTTGTATAAAGTCAAACATGGGTAAAAATGACATTAAAAACATTGAATAATAGTAAAAACATTATTTAAAACATATTTAGAAAACATGTATATAAAATAGAAAGATCAAATAATTCTCCCAATAAAGACTTAAACGTAAACAATCTTGAATATTGATGAGATTGTGAAATAAACTCTCACCACTTTGTGGTAACTTTTGAATCATAACCCCCATGAAAGAAATAAATTCAAATGAAACTTTAAGTACCATGAATATAAATATATTCATGATATAACATATCAAAGGGGTATTATATACACTTTATAAAATGATATAGGTGTATAACATAATATATGTCTCGAAGAAGACAATTTGAGATGAAGATCCATTACCTCAGGTCTGACTTCCTTCGTATGAGTTCGAACATATTGTATAATAAATATTGATTTATTATAAATATATTTAAAATCTATATTCATATATATCATACCATATATTCTTTTATTATAACCTTTTATCATCTATTTATTAATAATTTTTTACTAAAATCATTGTTCTGGGTGATAACTGCGTCATTTTTCATGTATATTTTGGTTCACTAGTTTTAGTCCTTGTAATTTGGTCATGGTTATATAATATGCAGTATTTTAATAATGGTATAATTATATTTATATTTATTATATAAATATTTGGGTTCATCCGTAAAAGTTATAGATAGAAAAATTAATTACATTGTTTATCGAGACAATAAGTTGAACATACACATAAACGTTGTTTTCATTTTTCTACAGATGGAATGAAATAAAGTTAAATGATAATTATCATTTAAAGAATAATTATTATATCATATAATCATATATATTCATAAAATCCATCCTTATTACCATCCAAATAAAACTAAAATGAAAAAAAAATCACAACGCTTCATGGAGGTGGTGGTTCACATGTACGCACAAGCGACATTATTGTTTTCCAACAGATTAGTAGGTAAGAAGGTAGATATGATATTATAATTATATAGATATAATTATTTAATTATTTTAATATATAAAAATTTAACTCATCATAATAACCATCCATGAAATATTGTGGTGGAAACTGAATTGTATCACTACGTGGAGACGGTAAGTCGTACGTGTGCATTAGAGATACTTTGACTTCCTGTTTAATGGGAAAGAGAGTGGATAATGGTGATTTAATAATAAAAATAAAATTTTCATGTATTTATTATACTTAATTTATTATTTTATGATAATATAATATATTTATAGGAGATAAAAGAATAAATAAATTGAAAGTGATCGATTAAGGAGATTGCCTCTCCTTTGAAAGAACTCCTTTAAATCTTCTCTTAAGGGTCCTAGGGTTGGTCCTTTAGGAATAAAAAAACCTATATAATATGAATAAGTAAGTTTATGAGGGATTTTATTAGGTTTTTTTATCTATAAGGATAAATTTGGTGTAAATAATTGAGGGAGGAGGTGCCATTTTATAATTGAGGTGAGGGACCCTTTTGGAATTTCTTATAAGAATAAATTATAATAAAGTAATTATCAAGAAAAATTCATTAAAATGGATAATTATTAGAACATAGGGTATTATATGGTTGAAATAACATCAACCAATAAAATTTTTATAGGATTTTGTGGTGTTTTAATCTTTATCTTTTGGTTTAACCCCTTAGTTAACCTATTTTAACATTAACCATGGTAATTCCTTTTTCACTCTTAAAAGTATATAATTATACTTATAAGGTGAAAATGGATCATAAATGGAAAAGGGATAACATTTTAAACCATATATTATCCATCTTTTCCTAATTCAATATTTTAATGATTTTTAAATAATTTAATAAAATATTATTTTGATAAATTATCATTAATATAAATTTTGACACTATCCATTTAATTTGACTTTAAGTACATCAATAAAAAAATTTATTTAAAATATTATTCATTTTAGCATCACGAATATGTCATATTAATCTAAAAAATTCATTGTAAACATTAAATTATTCAAATTATATAACTTTTAATATTTTTAATATCATTTATTTTATTTTTTTACTAAGTGAATAAATATTGTATTAGCATTGTGAAAAAATTTAAGGTAATTATATAATCACTAAACATTATAAATAAATTATCATCATGAAAAAAAAACATTATTAAAAAAATTTAAATTTATATTCGTTCATAACTTTATTTTGTCCGTATGTGAACATATAATAGATATTTAGAACTAAGAGAGTGTCATTTTGATAGTTCATGAATTTGATAGATGGTGTCCCTGTCATTCAAGGATGTCCTTTGTGGTGTATCGTCTCTTCCAGAGCTCCTTGATGGGGGTGTGGTTTGTCCCGCTTTGGAGAACATGGTAGAGATTCCGCCGATCACGTTGGTCCATAAAAGGTCTGATCGGGTGGATGGGGTCCCAGTGGTGGATCTTTCCGACAAATAGCTTAAGGAAGTTTCTTCCAACCATGATCTCTCCCTGGTTGCTCACTTCGGCCTAAATAAATCATCGATTTCTTTCTTCAAATCCTTTGTTTACTTTTGGGGTCTTCGTCAGCTGGTATCAGTCTCAGAGTTATCGAAGGTGGCCTTATGTGTTCACTTATTTTCTAGGGAGGACTTTGTGGGAGCTTGGGTTAGTGAGAACAGGCGGTGTGGCTCCTAGAGGTTCTCTTTAACTCACTTGTCCTGGGACAGTCACTTTGGTAGGGAGTCTCCCTCAGAGGCGGTCTGGCTGTGTCTTCCCAGCCTCCTTCTTCCATGTCACAATCCGGAAATTCTGAAGGAAATGGGTGACTCACGGGGTTCCTTCTTGTGTGTTTATCCAGACACCAGGTGACTTCATGCGGCGGTTAACCCTCACATCTACGTGGAGATGGATCTCTTGGTGGATTGCCCCTCATGTATTATCTTGAGAACTAATGACATTTTCTAGTGGTGGAAACAGATCTTCTATAAGTCTCCTTCAAGGTTTTGTGTGTTTTGTGGTTTGCATGGGAATTGTACTTCAGTTTTCAGGAGGAAGCTATTGGAAATGAGCTCTTCAGGTTTGGGCGATCAGGAGGAGAAGGGTAAGGGATTTTGGTAGTCGATGGAGGTGCCGCCACGTCTCGGGGTGGATTGACTGGGCCTAGCTTCCATTGGGGAAGTTTCAAATTTGAATCCATCTGGTGGTCCCCATGTGTCAGAGCCCATCATGCCTGATACATCTGTTGCGGGTGTCCCGATGATAGACTTGGGTACACCGCAGGCAGATCTGCATGCCCTCTCGCCTATTCTCTTCCTGGAGGCTCCCCCTTGGATTATCCAACTCCTTCAGCAAGGAACTCGGTTCTTCCCTGAAGCTCTTGTGATCTTTTTTCAAGTTCCTTCCAGGGCATCCCCAAAAAAAATTCGCCATCTCCCCATACCTTCACTATTTCATCCCAACTTTCTCCGAAGCAACTGCATAAATCCCTGGTTATAAATCTAATGTCGAGCTTCAAGGTGCAAGCATGCAAGGAACCGATCTCAGAGGGGGTGGTGAGGCAGATTTATTCTGATCGAATGTCCCCGAAATGTATCCTTCTACTCTATCTTTTTAAAGGCGATCTAGAGGAGAAAACTTTGCGCCTTACCCCAAGCAATAGTTTTTCCTTTTTAGAGGATCACAATGATCCGGTCAAAAAGAAGGTTCTTACACCAAAATGGGCCACCCCGTTGGATGGTTCTTTGCAGCCCCTTACTTGTGCTCTTTCTAAAGAATCAGGTGTGATTCCTTTCATTTCCCTCTCTAATGCCCCTGGACAGAAGAGCCTGAGGGGTGAACTCTAATGTTCTCCTTGCTAATTTGGAATGCAAAGGGCCTCGAGGCTTAAATCAAGAACGCCTTTGTGGCCAAGGAGGTCTGTTCTCATATGTCACCTCTTGTGGAAATTCTTGAGCCAAAACAGACTTCATGCAAGCTCCCAAGTATGGCTAGGGAAATGGGATTCTCTCATTCCTAACATGGACATCCCGATAACTCTCACATATGGATTTCTTGGAATAATTATCTCTCGGTGGAGCTGGTGAGTCTTACCTCATAGTGTATGAATGTCAAGATTTCTCATAACGGTATGGTGGTTTTTTTTTCCTTTGTATATGCGAGATCTGACCCATAGGAGAGGCTTGATTTATGGCAACACCTGGTGGCAATCCAAACTGATAATCTCCCATGGTTCGTGGGAGGCGACTTCAACTCGATTTCTCGTATCTCAGAGAATAAAGGGGGTTTGGCCTCCCTTAATTTTGGCTCGTAGAAGTTTAGAAACTTCATTTCCTCGGGAGTTCTACTAGAACTGGGATTCTTTGGACCCAGGTTCACTTGGTGCAATAATAGGATGGGCCCAAATCACATATGGAGCCGGCTAGATAGATGCCTCACCAACATAAAGGGTCTGGAACTTTTCTCCAAGTCTTTAGTGACTCACGTTCCTCGATCTTTCTTAGATCATGCCACTCTTCTCCTGGAACTCAGGAAAGAGGACCCAAGACTAGGTTATTTTCATTATAACAGCTCCTGGCACCAAGAGGAGATATTTATGGCCATGGTGAATGTTTCATGGAACAGTGGAGAACCTGGAAGGCATTGGTCTGACATATCCTACCACTTGAGACGTCTCAGGGGGGACATCTACAATTGGCTGGCCAATAAACCTAATGATAATTATGGGGTGGACTATATAAAAGAGGAAATTAATAAACTAGAATCATATTTTCTGGACTCATGGGATGAAAACCTCTTTATCCTTTTATGTGATAGGCGTGGGCTTATTGCGGAGAAGCTTTTGGAGCTAGAGAAGGAGTACGTACAGAGGTCACAGGTCATATGGATGAGGGAGGGAGACCCCAATAGTGCTTTTTTCCATGCATGTCTGAAAGAAAGGAGTTGTGCAAGAATTAATATCAGTTTTGGGAATGGGTCCTTCACCTCATACATGGAAGTGGTGGGTTTCATGGTGCTGGAATTCTTTGAAGGGTTTATTGTCGGTCCAAGTCCTTCTAGATACGATGGTGTCCAGGGAGACTTAGCTGAGGAAGGATTTATGGGGTGTATTATGCACCTGTTAGAGGACTCAAACAACAATCTTATGTTATCTTTTCCATCAGAGGAAGAGATCAAAGAGGTGGTTTTCAAGTTTCCTTGTGATAGCGCACCTGGGTCGGATGGCTTCCCAAGTTCTTTCTTTGTGGAAGCTTGGGAGGTGGTCAGACCCCTTGTTGTGGCATCTATTCAGGATTATTTTAGAGGCGGCTCCTTGAATAGAATGGTTTGTGCTACTAGAATTGTTCTTATTCCCAAGATTTATAATCCCACGAGTATTGGTCACTATCACCCCATCTTCCTTTGTAATGTCTTCTAAAAAATCTTAGACTCCCTCATTGCATCAATACTGGGCCAGAATCTTCCTCGTTTGATCTCCAGGGAACAACATGGTTTCATTTGAGGTCAGAGAATTCAGGGTGCGGTGGGAATTTCTAGTGAACTTATCAACGATATCAACCAGAGATCAGTGGGATCCAATGTCATTTTTCAAGTGGACATGGATAAAGCTTATGACAAAATGTAATGGGGATTCATTGTGCGGGTTATGTGAAGATTTGGTTTCCAAGAGTGGTTTTGTGACCTCTATTTTAGTTGCTTCTCCTCTCCATGGCTCTTCATCTCCATGATGGGAAAAGGGTTTGGTTTTTTCAAATCAGTTCATGGGATTCAGCAAGGGGATCCTCTATCCCCAAGCCTATTTATCCTATCTCAAGATGCACTTTCCCAAAGTCTTAACTATGGAGTGAAAAATGGAAAGTTGGATCTTTATCAGAGAAAATGAGGATTGGATAGCATTTTTCATTTAATGTTTGCAGATGATATTTTGATTTTCTCTAATGGTAGATGTAGAACATTGCTCAATCTCATGGAGATTCTGAAAACTTATGGACGTTTGAGTGGAAAGAGGATCATCACCTCAAAAATCCATGCTTGCATCTCTAATTAATGTCCCATGTGGTGTTGTAGAGATATCAAGGTCATTCTCAGGTGCCATCAGAAGAAAATTTTGGTTGTCTATCTTGGTGTTCCTCTCTCTTGTGGCCACATTAGAAAACAGCATTTCAAAGATATTATCAATTTTATTGTGGGGAAGATATTAAACTAGAAAAATAAGTTCCTCTCATTCAGGGGGAGAGTTACACTTGTTAATAGTGTCCTTGAGTCCATCCCCATGTACATATTCTCCCTCCTAAATCCTCCCAAAGGTGTGGTCAAAAATATTGAAAAAAAAATCTTCCTTCCTGTGGGATGCCAACCAGACGAAGTGGTTTCATTGGGAATCCTATATTCGTATGGAAAAACTGGTGACCGAGGGAGGGGTGGGCCTTCGAGATATTGGAGAATCCTTGCATGGCATGCAGGGATGTTTGGATTGGGAAGTTATTATGGGAGAATATTTATGGTAAACGTTATTCTGCAGGCATTACAGAGCGTGCTGGGAGATATCTGGGGGAGTTTCTCGCCTGTCTCACTTGGCGTGGTGCATTGGCTCACATCTGGAAATTATCTCGGACTCTACTCAATGTATTATTGGAAAAGGAGAGGTCACCTTCTAGAAGATGAACTGGGCAGGGGAGAAGTTGGATTTTCTTAGTCATCCCCATCCAGAGATCTCCTTCAAGGAGGCTCATGATATACCTGGTTTCATCCACATGATTCTCACACCTGAGCAGGCCAAGGTTTATGATGAGATTATTCAGAATGATGAACTGGATAGATGTTGCTTCACGTTATCCTCTTCAAGAAAGTTCAGCTATGGGGATTACAGAACCCTTGTAAATGCAGAGAGGCCTCATGATTAGTGGGCTACTAAAACCTGTTGTAAGTAGATTCCTACGAAGATGAATTTCCTGATTTGGTATATAAGGAATAGAGCACTTCCAATAGATGAAAACATCCAAAGGAGGGGGATTAACACGGTGTCACGGTGCTTCTGTTGCGAGAATTTCCAAACTGAATCTATCCTCTATTTATTTTTACAAAGTAGCTGGGCATGATACCTTTGGTCTTTTTTCTCACCTCTCCCCTTTTTTGATAGTGAAAATCCTTATATCCAGGGATTCTTGGAATCATGGTTTCAAGGGGTGGATGGACGCACCATGGAGTGCAAGACCTAAGGCATCATTTTGGCCCCAATTTTCTGGACGATTTGGGAGGTACGTAATCAGGTTTGACTGGGATTCGGAAGGACTTATTCCTTCCTCCAGATGTGCATAAGATCCCTTCTCTTTGATCTTGGTGCACTCTTTAAAGGTACGCAGCTTCCGATGATTTCATGCAATTTTTTCAACAGAATCCACACACCTTCAAGAAAGGAAGGCTGCTGGATTAAGTGGATACCCCCACAGGATGGATTGAAACTTAATGTTGATGGATCACTCATGGGGGGTATAATGCGAGGTGGAGGGGTCCTTAATGATTCTAGAGGCTCATTCCTCATGGACTTTAGTTCTTTTTATGGGGCAGGATCTTCCTTAAGTTTGGAGGTCAAGACTCTTTTAACGGGTATTACACTTTGTAGGGAGTATGGCCTTCAAGTGGCAGTGTTGAAGTCTAACTCTGAAATTCTTGTGAGAGCTATCCAAGGGAAGCATCGTGTTCCATGGGAACTGGTCTAATTGTTTCATTGGTGTTCTATGGAGACCAAATTTGGCCATAATGTTCATCATATTTGGAGAGAAGGCAATTTCGCTACAGATTCCCTTGCTCAGATGGGTAATGCGGGTGAGACTCTGATTATATTTGATAACCTTGGATCTCTTCCTCTTGAGTGTAGGGTTGTTATCCAAGAGGATTCTCTTGGGCTTCATCATTTTCAGCCTCCTTGAGGGGTCTCCCATCTTTCCACTCCTTGTACCTTGGACTTTTGTTTTTAATAAAAAATAATTTTTCAGTCATGATTTATAGTTCATGAAAATTATTTATGTATGAGTGAAGAGAGTGGCATTTTGTAACTTTATTTGATTTAAATATAATATTGGTCATTTTCATGGACAAGTGTTCATTAAACATATAAAATTAAAGACTAATAATATAAGTCTAGAATTAAATTAATCCAATAATAATAAGGATGAAAAATTATGACCTTATCACTTAGTTTTAACCTAGATTAACCCGATTTACCCTTTACCGAGGTGATAAATTTTACCATTTCTACTATTCATGTTAACAAAAAATAAAAGGGGTATATTTAAAATTTTTGAAAATTTTGATTAAAAATATTGAATCTATTTTATTAAATTTAAAACCAATAATTTTCAAATTTTAATTTAAAATCAAAATCCAAAACACAATGAAAATATTTATTCAGAAAAAATTCCTTTTTATGTGTAAAAATGTTTTTATATTAGATTAAAGTATAAAATTCACTCCTAAAACTATAATTAGGTTATTAATAATATAATATAACTAATTTTATTTTTAAATCATTTTAAAACAAAATGGAACTTTGTAAATTCTTAAAACAAAAATACGATTTTCAATAAAAATCGATATTTTTCACTATTCACTAAGAAAATCAATCTTTTTTGAAAAAATCTAAAAATTTCCCCCTAAGATAATTGTAATTTGAGGATTTAAAAATTATATTATTTTTATAAAATAGAACTTATATAAGTTCCAGAAATTATCAATAGAAATCATTTTTTAAGAAAACATATTTTAGAAACATAAAATAACTTTACTGAAAATTGAGTACTTATTGATAAAGAATTAACCATTGAATTTTCATTGAGTAGGTAATTTTTATATATATTTCATAATTAAATTAATACTATTCATACCCACCAATTATACAGTTGTGTTATAATGGTCATATTTAAATAATAATATTTCTTGGTTCGTTTAGGCTCGGTGTTGCATGTCGTATACACAATCGAACATAGGGTTCTTTCAAAATCTTGAGGTGTTACAGAAACCATTTTTAATAGGCATCACATGATTAATTTTTCTCATGTAATTACCTTGGACAAAATAACAAAAAAATTTATTAAATAACTTGTGATCATTTAAAATACCATTTCTAAACCATTCTTAAGATCATTATTTTCCCTTTGAAATTACACTTGAACCAAATCCCTTTTTAAAGTCATGTTTTAAAAATTAAAATAAATTTTTATTTTAAAATCCAATGAACACCTCAAAATAATCCATAAAGAGGGCCATCACCACTCATTCGACCAAGGCACCACCATCGAACCATTTAGAAAACTATGCGGTCCATGTTAACTATTAGGCCAATTCAAGTCCATCCCAATTTTGAACAGTATCACACAAGTCATAAAATATGTAGGAATATATAATAATGATGACATGTGAACATAAAATCATAAATCAAAAAAGAGGATCAAATTATTTCAAGACCACCCACCTCAATCAAATCTATTTTCCTTTATTTCATAACCCTACCATCAGTTTCTAAGATCATCCAAGCATCGCCTCAACTCTTGTGAACCTATCTCAAACCATGATATCCAATAACTAATTATAAAAAATTATAATTAATTATTCAAAACAATTATACAAATTTATAATTAATTTACAAATTAATTTAATTATACATAATTCATAAAAACTCACTGAGCGACATCCGCTCACCGTCAGAAGCGATTGTGTACGGTTTATTCTAGACACACTCCCAGACCTAAACCATGATGTATAAATTAACTAATCTCAATATTTATAATTAATTTACCAATTCAAAATTAATTTAAAATTTAACACAAATAGGCATAATTTATTAAAAACTCACTAAGTCACCCTAGCACGCCGAAATCATAACCATCCGCTAACGGGAGGTCCTTGGAATACCCCTAGAGCCATCCAGGTAAAAATACCTAAAATTATATTAATTAAATATCCAAATTTATTTAATTTAAGGAAAACCCCTAAATAAATTCACATAATGACATACCTCAACTGAATCATTGTGCGATGTAATGTGATCACCCTTTAAGTATGTCCTCTACCCATGTCGAGCAAAATCCCCATAAAAATAGGATGAATCTACCATGATCTAGTGAGATCATCAAAAAAACCCCTCTTCCAACAAGAATAAATTAGGCCCAGGGAAAGAGGGAAAGAAAATGAAAAATAATCAAATCAGAGTATTAGATTAACCTCGAGAATTCTTCTACAAAAAATGGTGCTTGAATCCATTTAGATCTAGAGGAGAATACCAATCATGTGAGGACCTCTTCTTAGGGCATGGGGAATGGGATTATCTAATTTAGAATATGTTTTTTCATTAATTAATTAAGTATCACTTGTTTTATTTGTTTCCCATTTAATTTTATTTTATTTTTCTTCTTTTCTTTTTTCTACATCATTTCCCCTCCCTATATAAGGGTCCCTAAGCCTACTTTAGATTTCACTAATTAATTATAAATTAGTTATAATTTATTCATTCATTTTGATTAATCATAATTTAATTCATAATTAATTTTGAAATTATATTATACAAAATAAATAATAAATTTTATTATGATAATCTACACAAATTAATTATAAATCAAGTATAATTAATTTATGAAACTTAATTTGTCACAATTTAATTTATAATTAATTTCACAATTTATACCATAATTAATTCTATAATTAAATTATACTGAATAAAAAATAAATTATTCAATAGTAAGTTCCCCTATAGAAACTTGCACTATAGTAACTTACCCTATAGCATGTTACCATATAGTTAATTACCCTATAGTAACTTACCCTATAGCAAGTTACCCACTAGAAATTTACCCTTTAGTAAGTTACCCTATAGTAACTTAAGGAAATTTCTAGTTACAGTATAGTAACTTAAGAAAATTTCAATTACCATATAGTAACTTAATAAAATTTCAAATTACTATATATTAACTTACCCTATAATATGTTACCCTATAGTAACTTAAGGAAATTTCCAATTTCCCTATAGTAAGTTACTCTACAGTAGGGGGTACACATGTTTTAGGTTAAAACACTTTGAAAATATTCAAAAAGATAATCTAAGACTCGGAATATAGGTAGAGTTTATACCTCTTCTAGGTAAAATCCCTCATTCTAAACTAAATCCTGAAGTTATAATCTCAATATGAGACTCTTTTTATGAGATATCATTATTTACATTCACAAAACAATTAATATTTATATAATAAATATTAATATATTTTGAAAAACTCAACCGAATCCGAATCTCACCAAATCACATCCTAAGGTTATATACCCTATTCTAAGAATAATGGAATCATCATAAAAATATTATGGGTTCATATGCAAGTGGAAAGTGACCATTATCCCCTTATAATCATATGTGATCAAAAATTTAAATTTCCCCTAATTTTCACAACCCAAAAAGACACAAGTATTTAAAAACTCCCCTTCATAACACTCATCATCTGCAAGAATCCTTGATGGTAATATAACCCTAAATATTGACCTGTATCGATTATTAATTCATCACAATCTCATCACATCCTACCCCAGAATGTCAAAAAAACTTATGTTGTGTAACTCCCAAGATGAGGTGCATTATTCACCATAGACCAAGAACCCTTTTATCATCATCACTATAACACTAAGACAATTCTCCATGACACCCGTATATCTTAAGAAACCAAGGTGTATTAAACTAATGTATCATTAAGATCATGTTACTCCCCACCATAAGCCTCATGTCATAAGGGCCGATTCCAAAATATGGTGTTCCTCACCATCAAAATCACCTACAGAAAACACAATCCAACTAACCCCAATTGAAAACCCAATCATAACTCATATACATCTACTTGAGACTAATGTTTAACTTTCATCTCATGAGCCTTCCACAAGTGGGTCTCTCAAAACAACCATGAAATATCTACTAAATCAAATGATACAACACCTAAGGTCATCCCAATATAACATAAAAAACCAAGAAAACCTGGTCTATACAAGAACCGATTTATTTTTCCATATCACACAAAACCACATCACATCACACCAACAAAAATCACTTGGTTGTTTCTAAAAAACCATGGAAAACAATCCAAACACACAATCTAAGCATTTGGTTCACCCCCAACTAAGAAAAAAGATATCTGGGCACCTTAGTATACAAAAGAATTCATCATTTACATTAAAACCAATTTCAAAAAAAAATTACATGCACTAAAACTCACACAAGTCCCTAAAACGTCCCTTGGAATCCAAAGGTTTCCACCAAAATCTAAAATTACCAAAATCCACAACTTTTCCAATATTTTTCCCAAAAATTGATCTCATTTTTAAAATCCATTTAGAATTAAAATTCCAAATAAAATTTGCTTACATTTTCACAAAACCTGAAAATTACATTCATTTCAAAATCACAAACTCTATAATGCATTTCAAGTAAAACTATTTTAAAAATAAATGTTCACACAACTCGTGCCACTACAAGAGTTTTCATTTTAGAATTGGGTTTTTATAAAAAACCCATCATCCAAAAAATCATTTCCCTATGGAGGCTAAACATTCGCAATAATAGTCAATCAAAAAACCCCTCAAATACATATTAATTTAATCACCCATTATAATATATTCAAGAAACAATAAATTATATTATAAGTTTATTCAATTAATAATAGATTCTAATGAGGCAATGTGTCAAATAACACCATTTATAAGCATGTGTATCATTCCCTAATCATGCCACTATCATGATTCATGTACAACACACTTGCTCATAGTTGAGCCCTGCGAATCATATTGAGTCTCACCAACCAAATATTGGGATTCTTGATATAATCCAAAACCTTACTCATCCTGGAGTGCCTAGTCCGGAAACTAGACATCCCCTGGAAACTTGGGTTTCAACTGATGTCATTCTTGTTAGTAATGTTCTCAATATACCTCTCAAGACCTGAAAACATATCTTCATTGCTAATTAATACTTTCATATCCCAAAATATTATTTTTTTAATTTCCTAGTTTGTACTGCCTAAAATGAGCCTACACAGGGACACTACCAGACCTCGGGCATGCCTCCCCATATACTAGAAGTTGTTTCCAAGTAGTGAGGGACAAAAAAATTGTGAGGAGACTATACCCTTAGATATAATTCTAAAGGTTCATGCCCAATTATAGCAGAATTTTTTTATTACCCATCCATATAATGTTCATCCTAAAAACTTATAGAAGATAAACAGGGAGCCAAGAGGGCCCACATATGCTAGTATAGAAAATAGTAAACTACCTACATGATGTAGTAATATGAAATAGGGAAGTAGAAAATAAAAAAGGCATAGTTGTAATAAAATATAAATAAAGTAAAAGTCACAACTAGATCAGAATTGAAAAATTAAATAAACTGCACAATAGGTTGGATATCCAATAAACAAAGTAAAGGTCATAAATGGACAAACTTGGTAAATAAAATTAAAAGAAAGTTATAACATCCTGGGGGGAAATGTACAAATCATATTTCCAAATCCTTAGCCACCATGACTTTTTATACCTTACCACATTTATATCTTTCAATGATACATGTTTTCTAAGAAAAAACAATAAGTTCTACCCACATGCATCGAAACCCATGTTGTGTACGTGGGTAGGGGTGAGTCCAACAACCCGGTAGGAATCCCTAATCTCTCAAAAATATAGAATTATATTATAATAAAGTTTATTTGTATGAAATATATAAATATAATAAGGGGATCTATTCCCATGCAACACACCCACTTGGAAACATAACATGCAATTCACATCAAACATACATATTGGGAAATCGGGTGTTAACCAGAACACCTCAAACCCTAACCATGCCTGCTTCTTCTAATGTTGGATTGTCTCTAATAATGTCATGTATCCTTAAGGGGATACAATTACTTCCTTAGGATCTCCTGATCATGCCTCCATAGATATAGCATTGGATACCAGGGAGTGCACTATGAATCCCATCATAACATCATATCAGGTAAGAGCACTAGATCCTAAGCACCCTAGGAATCCTATAATATGTCATATCAGGTAAGAGAATCAAATCCTAAGTATTTTGGTCATCCCATAATGCACCCCAGTCTTGCAGTCATATCCTATGTATCACTAGGCATCTTAGATGATATCATTATTCTCGTATTCAGATCCTAGGTTTCTAAGGCATCTCATATAATATCATTGTAATTAGGCATCCCACCTAATCCTAGTCATCCTAGGAATCTCATAAAATATCCCCAGGTATCCTGATAGATCCTAGGATTCACTAGGCATCTCATAATATCCCTTAAGAATCTCACCAAATCCTAAGAATCACTAGGCATCTCATATAACATCATCAAGTATCATCATATCCCAGGAGTTAATCTTAGTCATCTCATAAATCAAGTTTTTGGGGAATAATCAACCTTGAAATATCTTAGTGGTAGTAATAATGTGTATTTTCATCCATGCAAACCATCCCACACATCTCAGATGATCTCTTGTAAATTCATTCATAAGGAATCGAGGAAAGTATGTCCCTCCCAGACATATCATCACAATAATAATAATACTAATAAGTGTTGTCCAAATTCCTAACCCATATTTCATAATTGAGGTCAGCCTATGAGTTGTATTCCTTAATGTTTTCACTGTAGCCATATTAGACTCATGTAATGATCGGATTGTAAGGTGGCACCTATAATCATCACTATCTATATCTTTCACCAAACCTCTCTATGGGAACATTATATTGAGAACTCACTTGGTCCCCCTAGGTCACATCACAAAATATAAACCCTACAAAAGTTCCCCGATTACTTTTCCAAACTCACATCCCAACCTCATTATTTCATCCACAACATTCTTCAACGATCACTAGGGTTATTTAGACCTATCTCTGCCCTCTCAGGGGTCAGTCACATCTATTTGTATCAACCCACATCTTTGATACCATCCAAAATAATAATAAAACATTCCTAATCATACATTAATATATAGTAAGTATCACACAATACAATCATAGGAAGGGTCACATAAAAAATCACTCATACTTTAGAAAATAGGACATTTCCCTCATGAGATAAAATAGAAAAAAAAATGAGCCAAGTCAATCCCTTTTGTCTTTCCTTTTTAAAATCTAGTCAAATTCTATTTATAAACATTTATAATCGACATCACATGCCACTATTTTCTCATGGAATTCCCTTGTCCAAAATCACATCAAGCATTCTTAAAAACCCATACTTATTCAAAATACTATTTCCAAACCATTCTTAAGATCACTATTTTCCATTTGAAATTACTCTTGAACCAAATACCTTTTTAAAGTCAAATTGAAAAAAAAAAACATTTTTCTTTTAAAATCCAATGCATGCCTCCAAAAAATCCATGAAGAGGGCCATTGGTAGTCGCTTGACCAAGGCTCCACCATCGAACCATTTAGAAAGTTATGCAGTCCATGTTTACTATTAGGATGACGTGAGTCTGTATAAATTTATGAGGGTATTACACAAGTCATATAATATGTAAGATTATAAAATAATTATGGTTCAAAAATATAAAATCGCAAATCAAACAAGAGACTCAAATAAATTCAGGGTTACCTGCCTCAATTGAAGGCATTTTCCCTTACTTTACAACATGATCATCACTGCCTAGGTTCATCCAAACACCACTTCAACTCCTGAGAACTTATCTCAAACCATGAAATCCAATAATTAATTATAAAAAAATTAATTAATTATTCAAACTAATTTTATCAATTTATAATTAATTTAATTAGGAATAATGCCTAAAAATTTACCCTACTAGAAATAAGAGTTATACCAACAGACCCTATACCAATTAATTTGGAAAAACCCTTTTGTATAGGTCCATTTTAGAAACCCTATACCAATTATCTTTCCAAAACCATTAGTATAGGTCCACCATATACCCATGGTTTTTCATATACTGTTGGTATAGGTCACAAAAAATTAGGGTACCTATACCAACGGTTCTCAAAATTATTGGTATAGGTACCCATATTTTTTATGGATTCTTTTTTCAAGTATAAAAAGTTAAATTGCTTACAAATATACATATATATATATATATATATATCTCAAATTATGTTCACAAAAATCATCTTAGCTTATTGGTTAGGTCGTTGGAAAATAAATGGGAGGTGTTGGAATCAAAACCAAGCTGGATTTTATTTTTACATTACCTATAACAATGGTTTATCAAAAACATTAGTATAGGTTTTTCATATGACCTATACCAACACCAAAATATCCAACACCCCTTAGAATTTTTAATTTAATATAAAATTAAATTTAATTTAAGGAAACCCCCTAAATAAATTAATACAGTGATGTACCTCATCAAAATCGATATGAAATGGTGTGTGATCATCCTATTGAGATGTCATCTACCCACATCAAGAAAAATCCCCTTCAAAATAGGATAGTTCCATCATCCTCTCATGGAATCATCAATAAAAACAATATTCCAACAATAATAAATTATATTTGAGGAAGGAGGGAAAAATAATAAAGAATCATAGTGAAGTGTTAGATATACATTAAGAAGTATTTTGAAATAAAAAGATCTTGAATCCATTGAAATTTGGAGGAGAATACCTCTCGCATGATCCCCCCTTCTTAGGGTGTGGGAAATGGTCTTCTCTACTTTAGAATATTTTTTTCTTATTAAGTAATTAATTATCACTCATTTTATTTGTTTCACATTTAATTTTATTTTATTTATTTTCATACTTCTCTGCCATTTCATATCCCTGTCAAGGGTGCCCGGCCCTACAAAAAATTACCCTAATTAATTATAAATTTATTATAATTAATTCAATCATTTTAATTATCCAAAATTTTATTCACATTTAAATTATATGTAAAATAATAATAATTTATCCTATGATAAGTTACCCAATATCAATATAAATCAATTATAATCAATTCACGCATTTTAATTAGTCATAATTTAATTTTTAATTAATTTCATGATTTATTCCATAATTAAATTGTATAGAATAAATAATAAAATATTCAAAAACAAGTTACCTTATAATAACTTATCCTATGGTAAATTACCCTATAGCATGTTTCCTTATAGTAACTTACCCTATAGAAAGTTACCCTATAGAAACTTACCTTGTAATAAGTTATCATATAGTAACTTCAGAAAATTTAAAGTTACCCTATAGTAACTTAAGAAAATTTAAGGTCATCCTAAAGTAAATTACCCTATATTAACTTAAGGAAATTTACAATTACCCTATATAAAGTTACCCTACAGTAGGGGCTACACCTGCGGTAGGGTAAAACAATTTTCCAAATATCCACAAAGTCAACCCAAGACCCAGATCCTAAGAAGAGTTTATACCTTGTTTGGGTAAAATCCCTCATCCCAGACTCAACTATGAAGTAATAATTTAAATATGTGGCTTCATTTAAGATATATCATCTTTTACATACACAAAATAATTAATATTTATATGATAAATATTAATATATTTCGAAAAACTCAACTTGCTCAGAATCTCACCAACTTCCAACCCAAGGGTAAAAACGTTTTTATGATATCAATGAAATCAATAGAAAAATATTTTGAGCTCATATGCTAGCAAAAAATGACCATTTTTTCTTATAATTGATGGTTTTGATCACAACAAAAGTGGTTATTAGGGTCAATCATGACTTATAAATTGTCAAATTAAATGGATCATTCACATATTGTACAAAATGTAAACATAAACACTAATGAAATTTTTCCATAGAATATTGATAACAAAGGTTGTTGGAAATAATATTAGATATTTTAGAATTATATTCATAATTAATTTAAATAGATCAAAAGAAATAATACCTTGATCATGAGATCTTTCTTCAATGAAACTATTGATCTTATGAAACCCTTTTCGATCAACCATCATTACTATTTTAGGATCCAAGTGTTGAATACCTCTAGCAATGATCCAAGTATGATCTTATGATCTCTGAATAACACCGGTGGATTTTTGGGTGCTAGCATGGTGAATTGATCATCTTGTAGTATTTGTTGCGATGAATCCTACAGTCTTAAATAATTTCCTTTTCTATCTCATTCGTGGGATGATAGAAGAAGAATGAGAGTGTTCTTAGGTCTTTATAGAGAGCTTTAGATTTCCTTGTGCACAAAAATTCTCTATTTTGATCTATCTCGATCAACCTTTACACAATAGACATATTCATCTACTTATAGAGATGGGGTTAGGGTTAAAATATATTTAATTACACAATTGCCTTAAATAATATATTAATTCTCATTTGGCCCCATGCCATGTAATATTATTATTATTATTATTATTTTAATTATGTACACAAACTGGTGAAATAATAAATATTATTTAACCATTTTTTAAATTAGTATTTATCAGTATACATAATCTTGGTCCACTCGTCCTCCTTGAAATTTATCGAATACCTGAATAATATTTAATTAAATATTTATTCATAATTAAAATAAATATTTTAGTTATAGTATGGTGAATAAATATTTATTAAATATTCATTAAATTAAATAAAATATTTATAAATGAATAAATAATTATTTATTACCATGTGAATGACAATAAATATTATATATTATATATTTGCGTAATTAAACAATTACCTTGTGAATAAATATTTATTTAATATTTTTGACCAATAAATCCTAAAAAAATTATTCCTAGATCTTGAGAATAATATTTATTCTAATAATTGAATTCAAATATAATTTAATTTGGATCAACAAAAACACTTAGTTTTTAACCCTTTAGGTTTTGTTCTCATTGGCATTATCCAAACCTGCCTAAAGTCCAAGATTATTATCTTGAAACAGGTTAAGACACCCAATAGGAAGAAGTTAATATCACAACATCAAAAAAACACATGATCACTAAATGTGTAATATAATTCCTTTTTCATAATATCTCACCAAGTATATTTAACACTTGTATCATCAACCTATATGCTTGACATGTCTTTCTTTGACTATCTGAAATAAACTTTGTTACACCATGGACATGGAATTTAATGTGATTGTTATATTTAAATCAAAGGAATGAGATATGAACGTTAATAAATATGGAAGTTACAACTCCTTCCTCAACTTATTAATAGATAACTTGTCATTTGTGACACATTGAACATACCCAACATTGCCATGAACTATTTTTATCATGGTTTTTGGTAATATGACAAAGTGTTTGAGTCATGAAAATCATTAATAATAATATTTGTAACGCCCCGACCCCAGTATGGGAGTCAGTACATTATTTTAATACATTGGCATGATTACAAGGAATCAAGTCCCAAAAGACTGATCAGTTTAGCAGTCTTGGAAAATAGATTACATACATGAACGTTACATTACATCATGAAATAAAAACATCAACAACATTTTGTCCCCTTTTTAAACACACTTATATCCTTAGAATATAACTATAGGTAAACCATAAAATAATTCTTCACATCCTAGGAAAAATAAAACATATAAAGTGGTGAGCTCAGATGCTCAGTAAGGATAAAAATATAGTGGAAACTTTCATAAATAAGCATAAACATTTAATGCAATGTATAAGACTAAAAAAATCCTTTTAAACTTCAACATAATATGTAAAAGATAAAAACAAATAATTCCATTTAATTATTCACATGGATATTCTACTAGTCAAATAATCACATGCAATAACAATAGCTACTTTCATAATGATGGAATGCATAATACTAGACTTCATAACCACATAGTGAAGGCCTTGTTCCAAGACTACAAATAAGATTTTGTCAAGTCCTTGTGAAAAGACACTAGTTTGTCTCATGATACCTACCAATTCATCGAGGATCTATAGCGGGCTCCACCTGTCACTTACTAAGTCCAATGCATTCCTCATATGAAAAGGTTTAAACATAACATAAACATTCGTATTAAAACTAACATATGAAATGTCAATACTTTATCCATAAACCATGAATGGTATAAAAATAACACATACATAGTTAAACATATAACACAACCTAAAATACAGTATGGAATATTTTTATCATAATAAATCAACTTCAAACAAGTTTAAAATCCATCAAAGAATATTGACATAGATGAAAATGATTTGTAAAACTCTTTGAGAGAAATATCACTTTTTCATTAAAACATTTAAAAGTCACACAATTTAGAAAGGAAGATATTTAAAGACATTTTTGAATCAAAGTGTTCCATACTAATTTGAAACTTTTTAAATGAATTAAAATTTTAAAAACCTTCATGTCCATATAAATAAATCCTTAAAAACTACTTTGAAAACATGGACATTAATGATAAAGGTTTAGAAGAATAAATATTTAAAACATTTAAAATGATGTTTTATTAAAATATTCCCTTAAAAATAATCAATTTGAATACTCTTTTATGAAACATGGACATGGAAAATAAAAATTTCCTATCAAAAACTTACATATAAACAATCTCGAATAATAATGAGATTGAGGAATTAACCCTTACCATGCACTTTCCTTTGGTCGAGGGTACGTTTAACCTTATCTATAATGACCATAGTATGTTATTAAATTATACCAGAACCATATTCATATTTATTATATCATAAATGATTCATTTATGACTTTATACTACCCATTTAATAATTATTTCCATGTTAAATTAACATTTCAGGTAATAATCGCTTTCTTTATCGTACGTGTTTTAACTTGTTATTATTGATAAAATCATTTAGATAATGATTTAAATAATTCCATAATATAACACATGATTTATATATCATATATATTTAGAATATAAATATGTATAATAGATAGATACATGAAATGGAAAACACTGTTTATGGAGATGGTAGGTCGTACGTACGCATAAACGTTGTTTCCGTTTTCATATCGTATTGAATGGAAGTAACTGAATAAGATATATGCAAGTAAATAAATAAATATATATATATATATATATATATTTAGTATCATTATTATTTTATATATTACATACTTATTAATAAAATATATTTTTATAATTATCGTTGAATGGTGAATGTGGAAATGAATCTCATCGCGTCATGTAGACGGTAATCCGTACGTACGCACGAGCGACAATATCATTATATTGATGGTGAAATAATATGTAATTGGATGGTATATAATATATAAAGAATAATTAACATCTTATATTTATTATTTACATTAGTTATAATCATTATTATACCTATCCAAATAATGAAGTGTTTGAATAACAAACTACACCACGACGTGGATATGGTAAGCCGTATATACGCACGTACGGTGACTGTCATTTATAGGATGGTTAGAATAATGAATATGGTTGTAACATTTTTATAATAACATCACAGTATATAGAAGATACTGGAGTTATTATTTTATAATGGAAACAATAAAGAAAGATTAAGTGGAAAAAGAAAAGAACTTGAAAGAGGTGATGAAATATTTACCTCTTCTTCGGGTTCTTCCTTTTGATTTGATCAAAAGGGATCCTTAGGTTGGATTTACAACAAAATTAAGGACTCTATGATGAAGGGAGGAAAGTTTTGAGTATATTTGGGTATGTTTTAGCTGATCCAAAAGGATTTGGAGGTGTGAAATTAATAGAAGGGGAAGTACCCTTTTATAAGAGAGGTGAGGGTCACTTTAGGAAAAGCTTGATATATTATTTTATAATAAAATCATTTTCGGTTTCTAATGGCTCAAAAATGAATTATTTAAATTATAAGGTGGGTATAAGTCTAAAACATCTCAAGAAATAGGTTTTAGAACGTTTTGGGTCACCATATTAGCCTTATCTTTTAGATTTAACTCTTAGTTAAATACTTTGACATTTACCATGTCTCTTTGTATTTTTATATTATATGGTTAATAAACTTAATATAAACTAACAAGAGAACCCAAATAGGTTCATTAATGACATATATAATATTATTAAGGCCCTTTGTCTGAACCTTAGATTTTTAGGAATATTATATCAACCAATAATATAGTATTTGTTTTAAAAACTCAATTATGACAATTTTGAAATTTTTTAATAAATGATTTTTGTTAAAAGTCCTAACAACTTTATTACTTCAAAATAAATTAATATGTTCAATCCTAACATGTAATATTAACCTATAAAATTAGTTTAATTCCTAAAAAGTCTCAAATTACATTTATTTGGATATTTATAATATCAATTATTTTAATATTTTATTATTAAGGTAATTAATGTGTCATCATTGTGTCATTAATAAATTAAATTATTTAATGTCTAAAAATTATAACTAAAATATATTTATGTATGAAATATTTTTATATTTATAATTAATATTTATAGTATAATTTATATTATGTATAACCCTATATTAAAAATTTTTTAGTTATTAAATTTTGAATTTATCTCTTTTAACTCTTCTTTAAATAAAATAATAATAAATGTCCTAATCTAATCCAAGTGGACCTAAAGGATCATATTTTATTCATAAGGTTGTTTTTGGTAGAATTACACTTATCCAATAGAATTAGGACATATTTTAGGGTAATAATAATATCATTTGTACCCTCAATTACCCTATTTACTTTTAACTATGGTAAATAAAAGTAAAAAGTTACTATTCACCAAAAATTATTTTAATCTTATTGAACCACATTTTTCTTACTGATATCAACTATGTCTCTCTAATTTTTGAAATTACACTCACAAAAGTGGTAAAATTATGATTTATGCAAATTTGCAAATGCTCCTAGAAGGTGGGTAAAAGACGGTAAAATGTTCGAATAAAATTTTATATATCTAAACATATTATAAAATGAATCCAATGAATTAAATTGAAAATATATAGGTATTATGTATCTATTTTGACCTAAAATAAATTAAAATAAAATAACTAATTATTTAAATAAAAATTTGGTTTTAAATAATAACGCAATGTATTTCACTATTCATCAAAAAATTGAAAGTTTTCAGAAAAATACCAAAACTTTACCCTAAGCTAATTTTGATATTCCGAATCCAAAAATGAAGTCTATTTTACCAAATTAAAAACATAGAAGTTTCATTTATTAATTTAAAATTAATTCTCATTGTCAAAACCAAAAGGCGGGTTTTTAAAAAGTAAAAACTATCAAAAGATTGACATGTGTTTATGTCAAATTTAAATTTGAAATTACTTATAATGACCTAAATTTTATTAAATGATAAAAATATAATATAATTATACTTCTAAACCATTAAAATTCATAATTTATCACTATAAAGTATTTCAATTAAAAATTTTGATTTCAATTAAAACGTAGTATTTTTCACTATTCATCAAAATATTAAAGTTATCAGAAAAGTACCAAAAATTTAACCCAAAAAAAAAATTTATGTCCCGATTCTAAAGAATAATTTAATTTCATTAAATTTAATATATAAAAGTGTCAAATATTGGTTTTAAAAAGGGTTCACCATTAAAAGGTGGTAAATTTTTATTTTTTTGAAAAATACTTATTTTATCCGAAAAAATGAATTTATTAATATATTATCTCTTAGAAACACATAATATGGATTTTAAAATTATATAGGGTATATAAGATTCAAAATTCAGTTAATACTATTCATAACCGCTTTTTGAACGGTTAGTTTAGTAAGTTGTGGTGCGCTCGAACTTGGTGTTGCATGTAGCATAAGCTATTGAATTACTTTTATGAGAAAACATACTATGAAATCTTGGGATGTTACATTCTCCCCTCCTTCAATAAATTTCATCCTCACAATTTGAAATTGTTTTTTGAAAATAAATGGTTATAAATAGAAAAATATTTTTTTCGAAAAACCCACATCGGAAATTGGGTTAATAAAATTTTGTCTTAATAAGAGGGAAAGGGGAATAGAAAAGTCACCACCATATTATGATCTCTATTAGGAGAATATTGGTAGCAGATAGAAACACATAATTGGAGGAAAAACGTAAATATTTATAGGGAGTGATTGAGGTCATCAATCAAAAGAAAGTGTAAAATATAGGGCCTCAAATCCATCAATCTAAGATGCTGTAAAATATCTTCGGTTCCAAAAAAAACATATGGTATTAGGATAACACATTTTTGGTTTTAATATCCCTTCCCTAAAGTTTAAGAATTAATTTATTCATATAATAAGAGGAAAATATGTATATATATATATATACTTGACAAGTAGAGTTTCATCCTTCAACTAATTCCTACCACAAACTCATCTTTCACTCCAAAAGATAATAGAATTCAAAAATATTCTATTTATCCTAATCGTATAGGGTTAAAAAATGAATTTATATTCATTTGTAAGACTATTTAAAAAAAACTACATTATACAAACCAGGACATCACGTAGGCCAGTGGTAGGTGATGCACCCTTGTCGCCCTTCGGTTGCGAGTTCAAGTCTCACGGCCTTTCCGGACGTGACGGGTTGTCGCCCAACCTCCGAGTTGTCCTTTTTATGAGAATCCAAAAATAATCTCAAGAAATTATTTATCCTTAGAAATAGTATCCAATGTAAAACGTAATCTATTCCAACCTTTAGACTTATCCAAAATACTTCTGTCCAAACTCGTAGTCCAAAATGTATAAGGAAGGTAAACATAATGAAGATCCTTTTTTCCACGTAATAACATGTGAATACCTTCATCATGTATTCTTTTAGAACATGGTAACACCCTGAATTATCATATAACCATATTGGTTACATTCATGTTCCCTTGTTCCTTATAGAATACTGGATATACTCCTTATATCCAAAAATGTTAGAAACTCCAACAATGATGGAATATACAAATCATTAATCAGTTTCAAGGTAGTCAAGAATATCCAATATAACTTATCCAAATCAATAATATCTTATTCCAAAATCACTACCTAGGTATTAGAACCACATTATGGTTTATCTTTATCTCAACCATATATTTTCCAAAAAAAATTAACCTGCTATTGAGTCACTTTTCTTGGTTCCACACAATCTCATGTCCTTAATAAAATAGTACTGCAGTGCAATCCTTATATACTCTATAATTCTTATAACATGTACATCATTAATACAATACTCAAATTAAACAATACTTTAATAACAACATAATATCTCTTAATAATTCCTCTTCATCTTCGGTAGTATCATAACTTGATTATTATCCAATAGCGGCATTTGGGGTATACTCTGATGATTTGTACATTGATTCGCGTAGTGTCCCAACTCCTTGCAGATGAAGCATCGTACATTTAAAACCTTTTTCTCACCCTTTCAATCACGTACTTGGTGTCCTTTTTCTACACACTTATAATAAAATCCCATTCCATTCAAGAATTTACCAAGGTTATTCTTTCCACAGTTATCGCATATGGGAAAATACTCCTTTCCCTTATTCCCTTTATCCATATTTCTCTCTACCATCTTTTTCTTCTCTGGCTTCCCTTCAAATCCATAGGACTCAGAAAATTATTTACTTATCTTATTAACACATGATACTATTTCCTCATATGATGATAATATGTGGGAGACTATTTCCTTTATAAATTTTGGCTTAACACCATGAAAGATATGATCCTTCTTACTCTTTGGATCATGCGTATTGCTGGAGGCCTCATTCCATCTATTGGGCACCATTTCTAAACAATGGCATACACTAGGTTAGTTTATGAATCGCAATGCATAATTCCAAACTTGTAAAATAGTTAACATAAATTGAACAGTTCATGGATATAATCCGTAATCATAAAAAAATCTTTGAGGAGGTATATACTCATAAACCCTTCATAGTGGTTTGTAAAGAAAATGAGAATTAACCTAAGCATATCCCCCCGAGAGTGTCGTAACCAAGAGTGCAGCAAGGCCTGTTGTCATGCACCAGTTCTCGTTCGAGTCTAGATCAAAGTAGTGTTTTTGGGTTTTACCCCTAGGTACATCTGTGTCAGAGCCGCCTCTACCTACTCGTATCCAGACAGGGATGTATTGCTTGGAAAACTCACAAAATATCTATAGTACCAAAATTCTAGAAAGTTCTTCTATACTAATCCTCAAAGTCTATCTTAGGGTAGTGTTATCTAATCAGAGTCTTTCTAAATCTAGTTTCCAAGGTTATTTCTAAACTTCCTCTGATTCCAACTGTAACGCCCCAACCCCAGTATGGGAGTCGATACATTATTTTAATACATTGGCATGATTACAAGGAATCAAGTCCCAAAAGACCGATCATTTTAGCAGTCTTAGAAAATAGATTACATACATGAATGTTACATTACATCATAAAATAAAAACATCAACAACATTTTGTCCCATTTTTAAACAAACTTATATCCTTATCCTCTCCCTGTAGGTCAACCATAAAATACTTCTTCACATCCTGGGAAAAATAAAACATAGAAAGGGGTGAGCTCAGATTCTCAGTAAGTATAACAATATAGTGGAAACTTTCATAAATAAGCATAAACATTTAAGTCAATGTATAAGACTAAAAAAATCCTTTTAAACTTAAACTTCATCATAATATGGAAAAGGTAAAATCAAATAATTCCATTTACTTATTCACATGGATATTCTACTAGTTGAATAATCACATGTAATATCAATAGCTACTTTCATAATGATGGAATGCATAATGTCAAACTTCATAACAACATAGCAAAGGCCTTGTTCCAAGACTACAAATAAGATTTTGTCAAGGCCTTGTGCCAAGACACTAGTTTGTCTCATGAGACCTACCGATGCATCGAGGAGTTATAGCGGGCTCCACCAGTCACTTGCTAAGTCCAATGAATTCCTCATATGAAAAGGTTTAAACATAACATAAACATTCGTATTAAAACTAGCATACGAAATGTCAATACTTTATCTATAAACCATGAATGGTATAAAAATAAAACATCTATATTAAAAAATATAAAAACCCTACAATATAGTATGGAAGATTTTTATCATAATAAATAAACTTCAAACAAGTTTAAAATCTATCCAACGATGTTGACATAGATGAAAATGATTTATAAAACTCTTTGAGAGAAATATCACTTTTTCATTAAAACATTTAAAAGTCACACAATTTAGAAAGGAATACATTTAAATAAATTTTTGAACCAAAGTGTCCCATACCACTTTTAAACTTTAGAAAGGAATTAACATTTTAAAAACATTCATGTCCATATAAATAAATCCTTAAAAACCACTTTGAAAACATGGACATTAATGAGAAAGGTTTAGAAGAATAAATCTTTAAAACATTTAAAATGATGTTTTAGTAAAATATTCCCTTAAAAATAATCCATTTGAATACTCTTTTATGAAATATGGACATGGAAAATAAATATGTCCCAGTAAAAACTTACACATAAACAATCTTGAATAATAATAAGATTGAGGAATTAACCCTTACCTTGCACTTTCCTTTGGTCGAGGGTACGTTTAACCTCCTGTATAATGACCATAGTATGTTATTAAATTATACCAGAACCATATTCATATTTATTATATCATACATGATTCATTTATAACTTTATACTACCCATTTAATAATTATTGTCAAGTTAAATTAACATTTCGGGTAATAATCGCTTTCTTTATCGTACGTGTTTTAACTTGTTATTATTGATCGTATCATTTAGATCATTATTTACATAATTCCAGAATATAACACATGGTTTATATATCATATATATTTAGAATATAAATATGTATAATAGATAGATATATGAAATGGAAAACACCGTTTATGGAGACGGTAGGTCATACATACGCATAAATGTTGTTTCCGTTTTCATATCGTATTGAATGAAGTAAGTGAATAAGATATATGTAATTACATATATATATATATATATATATATTCAGTATCATTATTATGTGGAGATGGTAAGTCGTATGTACGCACGTATGGTGACTTTTTCATTTATAGGATGGATAGAATAATGAATATGGTTGTACCATTTTTATAATAACATCACATTATATATAATATACTGGAGTTATTATTTTATAATGTAAACAAAAAAGAAAGAGGAAGTGGAAAAAGAAATGAACTTGAAAGAGGTGATGAAATATTTACCTCTTCTTCAGGTTCTTTCTTTTGATTTGATCAAAAGGGCTCCTTAGGTTGGCTTTATGACCAAAGTAAGGACTCTAGGATGAAGGTATGAAAGTTAGAAGGATATTTGGGTAGGTTATGGCTGAGAAAAAAGGCTTTGGAGGTGTGAAATTAAGAGAATGGGAAGTGCCCTTTTATAAGAGAGGTGAGGGTCACTTTAGGAAAAGCTTGAAATATTATTTTATAATAAAATCATTTTTGATTTATAATGGATCAAAAATAAATTATTTAAATTATAAGGTGGGGATAAGTCTAAAACCACTCAACCAATATGTTTTAGACAGGTTTGGGTCACCATATTAACCTTATCTTTTTTATTTAACTCTTAGTTAAATAGTTTGACATTTACCATGTCTCTTTGTATTTTTATATTATATGGTTAATAAACTTACTATAAACTACCAATAGAACCCCAATAGGTTCATTAATTACATATATAATATTATTAAGTCTCTTTGGCCGAACTGTATATTTTTAGGAATATTATATCAACCAATAATATAGTATTTGTTTTAAAAACTCAATTATGTCAATTTTGACATTTTTTAATAAAAGATTTTTGTTAAAAGTCTTAAAAACTTTATTAATTCAAAATAAATTCATATGTTCAATCATAACATGTCATATTAACCTATAAAATTAGTTTAATTCATTAAAAGTCTCAAATTATATTTATTTGTAAATTTATATTATCAATTATTTTAATATTTCATTATTAAGGTAATTACTGCGTCATCATTGTGTCATAAATAAATTAAAATATTTAATGTCTAAATATTATAAATAAAATATCCTTATGTTTGAAATCTTTTTATATTTATAATGAATATTTATAGTTGAATTTATATTATGTATAACCCTATATTAAAAATGGTTTAGTTATTAAACTTTGAATTTAACTCTTTTAACTCTTCTTTAAATAAAATAATAATAAATGTCCTAATCTAATCTAAGTGGACGTAAAGGATCATATTTTATTTCTAAGGTTTTTTTTGGTCGAATTATACTTATACAACTGAATTAGGACTTGTTTTAGGGTAATAATAATATCATTTTTACCCTTAATTACCCTATTTACTTTTAACCGTGGTAAATAAAAGTAAAAAGTTACTATTCACAAAAAAATTATTTTAATCTTATTGAACCACATTTTTCTTACTGATATCAACCGTGTCTCTCAGATTTTTTGAAATTACACTCACAAAAGTGGTAAAATTATGTTTTATGCAAATTTGCAAATGCTCCTAAAAGGTGGGTAAAAGACGGTAAAATGTTCGATAAAATTTTATAAATCTAAACTTATTATAAAATGACTCCAATGAACTACATTAAAAATATATATGTATTATGTATCTATTTTGACCTAAAATAAATTAAAATAAAATAACTAATTATTTAAATAAAAATTCGGTTTTAAATAATAACGTAGTGTTTTTCACTATTCATCAAAAATTAAAAGTTTTCAGAAAAATACCAAAAATTTACCCTAATATAATTTTGATATTCAGAATTCAAAAATGAATCCTATTTTACCAAATTCAACACATAGAAGTTTCATTTATTAATTTAAAATTAATTCTCGTTGTCAAAACCAAAAAGCGGGTTTTTAAAAAGTAAAAACTATTAAAAGATTGACATGTGTTTATGTCAAATTTAAATGTGAAATTACTTATAATGACATACATTGTATTAAATGATAAAAATATAATATAATTCTAATTCTAAACCATTCAAATGCATAATTTATCACTATAAATTATTTCAATTAAAAAAGTTGTTTTCAATTAAAACGTAGTATTTTTCACTATTCATCGAAATATTAAAGTTATTAGAAAAGTACTGAAAATTTATCCAAACTAAATTTTTATGTCCTTCTTCTAAAGAAGAATTTAATTTCATTAAATTTAATATATAAAAGTGTCAATTATTAGTTTTAAAAAGGTTTCACCATTAAAAGGCGGTAAAATTGCATTTTTTTGAAAAAAATACTTATTTTATCCGAAAAAAATGAATTTGTTCTTATATTATCTATAAGAAACACATAATATTGATGTTAAAATTATATAGAGTATATAAGATTCAAAATTCAGTTAATACTATTCATAACCGCTTTTTGAACGGTTAGTTTAGTAAGTTGTGGTGTGCTCGAACTCGGTGTTGCGTGTAGCGCAAGCTATTGAATTACTTTAATGAGATAACGTACTATGAAATTTTGGGGTGTTACAATATTAAAGTATAAAGACCATTAAATACACTCAAATATAGTAATATCTAATGTCACATAAACATGTGGAATTCCTAAAGGTGGTTATTTTTCATAATCTCCCATCTTAGAGATCACTAAGTGCAAACTTTATAAGATAAAGCTGCATCCTCTTACAAGTACTTGTACCTGAAAATCGACAAACTATGTTTCCTATAATAATTAGTAATACTAACCATAAGACTAATATTTAAGAGATATTTTCATAGAATCTCATGGTTCTCATCATAGAGGGGAATTGTATGACCTATTAATGTGGAAGATACTCTACAAAATTTTCACATTAATATTATGTTGAAGAATAATAAATATGTAATAAGGTATTTATTAAAATTAAAATTCATGAATATACTATAAATGTAAAGTATAAATTAGTTGGTTCTTAAATTACAAATCTAATATACTCCCACTTACACTAGATCCAACTGCTAATAATAGGTTGGTTCTCACATGTTAAATGTGCTTCTACTAAGTATGGATATAGCTGATAGTCCTACCATGTTTCTGTGACTAGGGTTATTAAAGCCACATGTCTATGGAAAATTTACTTACTAAAACATTAATACCCTGACAAAATACCTCAATTAATGATATAAATTGGTATCTACCTCTTGTTCTCATGTCATAATCCTAATATACTAATAAAGCCTATAGCCAAATCTTATCATAATAATGATAAAACTCTTTCTTTTAGTATAGCCCAAAATCAGAATAGGATGTTTCTAAACTACTCTTTAAGCTTCATCAGAAGCCAAAACATACTTGGATATTATATATATGGAAACCACTGACTGTAATAAGTTTTATTTCATATTTCCTTGTCATTTTCTATGATACTAGATCAAATTGAACAAATCGGAGACAAGTGTTCAATTACCATGATCACTAGTATTCAAACTTCTCTTGACACTGAGAACTCATCTAGTTGTACTTTTTGAAGAACTGTCAGATAGTTTTAACTATAAGTCTATGGAGTTATGTTGGATCTATTGATATTCTCATACTATACATCATACATCAGTAATATCAAATGTCAGTACATATCATGAAATATGAGATAAATTCCTATCACTTAAGATTGTAAAATATTTCAATCTCAATAATTTCTTCCTATTCCCATGAATATTCTACTAGAAATATTATATGCCAATAAATATTTGATCTTGAATTATTACTATATATAATATTACTTTATTCAAAAGTCTCATGGATCTATTTTATAGATTTTGTTCTATAGAACATGGTTTGTAACATCCCATTACCAGATTTTAAAGTACTTATAAACCCTTGTTTTGATCATATTTTGTATGGGTCTTATTTTGGTTCTTTTCTATATTTTTTCAAAGAATTTTTGATGTTTTTAAGCTATTAATGTTTAGAATAAGGATAGGGAAAACCATGTTATTCAGGCCAGCAAATTTTTTTCCATATGTGGTGGTCCTGGAGGGTGGTGTATGGTTGGAATGAACCATGCATCCTTCCCTCAAAACCATGAATCATTGGATAGTAGGGGTTTTCATGGTTTTCACACAGTTTTCCTAACCATGTATCCAAATAGTTCACCCTTTTCATAATCCCAATGAGGGTACATGGTTTGAATTATAGTTAGTACTAACCATGCAGCCTGAATAGGAAACCATGAGAATGGGTTTTTAATCCCCCAAAAAATTTAATTAAAATCTCTAAACCCCCATTATAACTCCTGAAAAGCCTCCCATTTGACCCAAATCCAATTATTTGTCTTTTGGAGGCTCTCAAGAGGTGATTTGGCTCCTCCAACTTCTTTTCTTCTCATATCTAAGCACCAGTGGATGTGATTGATATACCAAAAGTAAATTAAACTCATCTCATTTGTAATCCTATATTCTTCTTCTCTCACATTATTATAAATTTATGGATCATCAGGTTTTTTATGGATCTAAATATTGATTTTTAGGATTTTGATTCTAGGGATTCCTCTTTGATCTTCCTCACCTTTGATCCCCCATTAGCGATTCCCATTTTGGATGATTGATCTATTGATTGTGTGACCAAAAGGTAGGTTTTTCTATAAGGATTTCCCCTGCAATTGAAACCTTGATTGATTTATTTAATTGAAATATATTTTAAATTGTTTTCAAAACCATGAATTGTGATGATTTTGATGATTGATTTCAAGGGAATGAGATTTTTGAAATAAAACCTATTTTCAAAGGTATTGAAAATATGTTGTGATTTTGATAAAATATGGATTGATTTTATTTGATATTTATTCTTGAGAAAATGGATTTAAATAAAATATGATTTTGAATGTAATGAACTTAATGAAAACCACTATTTTGGTTTTGAAATTTAAATTGCATGTTGAACCTGAAGTTGGGAATTTCAACTATGAATAATAAATTGAAATGAAATGAATTATTTTCCCATGATTGATTGATTGATTGAAATATCATATGATCCTGAGTATTTAGTTGGTGATTTAGACAAGAACTCTAGGACTATGACACCCTATCAATGTATTGACTATGAAAACTCTAAATAAACCAATTTTGGTATGATTTCCTTGGATAAGGTGTTGATTAATTTTATCTTGATGGCTTGAGCCTCAGGGATGTGTGAACACACTTGAGTTATGTTGATTGAATGAGTAGTGTAAGGATATTATAGCTAGAAACTAACTAATATTAGGGCATATGACCATGGTAATTTTTTTATTTTTTTATTACTTGACAATTTTTATTTAAATGCTTTATTCATATCATTTCTGTTTCATGAAAAATGTTCATTTAAGCCTATTTTGATATATATTCTATATTTTTTATTTTAAGTCATGTTTTTAATGATAAATGTGAAAATGATTTTCAATGTATTTCCTTTATTCTAAAATTAAATCAGAAATGGTTTATTTGTTATGTAATTTCTTATAGAACATTTGGTAGAATCCTATGGGGTAGTTTTTTATCACATCCTACCTTTTCCTTCATATATTTTTAGATTATGTTATACCAGGTCTATTAAAAGGGAAATAACTACTTGGAGGTGGTCGGTGTTCTTGATTCATGGGAACTTTGGTGATGGTAGTGACTAGTAGAGTTATGGTCCAACTATTACATAATAATTTTGAGTCTATTTCTTGATGGATTCTATGATATTTTATTTTATATATTGTATTTTTTGGGTTTTATATCTAACTTATTGTGGTAATTTTCACATTGAGGGTTGTTTTCCATACCGACTATGTATTTTTTTCCTCTTCCATTGTTCTATCTTATTCATTTTTTCTCATGAAAAAAATGTTCCCTTTGACTTCATTTTATTTTAGGTGCTGGTCTCCAACCCATGGGGATTAGGAACTCCCTTCAGTCCATGTCAGAGCTGACTCAGGTATCGGTGTACCAGGGAATATCAGTTGGTATGTGAAAAAATGGTATCATAGGTGTGAGGTTTTTAATATTTACATGATTTCAATATACTTCCTCGAGTTTCCTAGTAGATATGAGGTAGGATTATTGGGACTTAATGGGGTATTTGCAGGTGAGTGCCAGGACAGATATCATCATAGTGAGTCTTAAGTCACCATGGGTGTTTGGGAAGAGAATCTTTGAGGAATAAATTGATCTCAATCTTGTATTTTCCAAAAAAATATCTGATTATTTTGAAATACAAAAAAAAATTAATTCTAGTAATGGAATTGATATTTTTGTATCTCTCGATTGAGTTGATGATCAAAGTATCCATGTTGATGTTTTTGTGTTGTTTGTTGATTTTGTGTGGTACCATGCCACCAATAATATGTTTGAATGGACCTATGGAGGAAGTTTCCAGTGAATCATGGTAATAAAACCCTATAGTTGATCATAATCTTATTGATATAGTAGTGCATGTAGTCCAAACTCTGGGATAGGTAGTCGTACCAATTCTCATTCAATATCCACTAGTGGAACCTCAAAGGGATGAAACTAAAGATCATGCTCGAGAGTTTCTTCAATAGAAACCAACATCTCTATAAGGCTTTAATTATCCTCAAGAGGTATATGCTTGGTTTAAAAATATTGAACTTATTTTCTAGTTCATAGAAATTCATGATTCAATAAAGGTAAAATTTGCTACTTTTAAACATGAAGTACCTAGAGTAAGGTGGTGGGATTTGATGGTTACAATTAAGAAACATAAAGTCCTAGACTAGAAATACTTCAAAGAAATTTTCATATAATAGTTATATTCATAGTCAATGGTATTGGTAAAGACTATAGAGTTTCTTAGCCTTCATCAAGGTGATATAATCGTGTCTCAGTATGTAAACTGCTTTGTTGAAGATGTTCATCTTTCTCCTGAGGTAGTGGAAAATGATAAGTTAAAGGCCCAAACATTTTATAAGGGTATTTGATATGATATCTGATCCCATGTTTTCATGTTTAATATCACTTCTTATGTAGACATTTAGGATAGAGCATTGATGGATAATATTGACATTACTGGTAATTCAGGGTTAGTGGGAGTTCCTCTTACTCCCAGTGTCATTTTTGTTGGTTCCTCTAAAGGAAAGAGTAAGCATGATGAGTATCATGGTGTATCTTGACTGTAGGCATCATCCAGACCTCCTATGGGGTCTAAAAGAGGCCTAATGACTAGATTATAGTGTGTAATGATCATGCATTTAAAGAGAGTTTATACTAAGGAACCAAAAATCTATGGTTTTTGTGGCCACTCAAGCCACCTACAAAAGTTCTGTCATGTATTTTCCACCCCATGAAATTGTGTGGGATAATCAACACCTAAAGGTATTATGTTGAAATCAGATGCTTCAAGAACTAATGTGATTTAACTATAAGTATCTGTAAAAAATATTCTTCATATATCATAAGAGTCTCCATAGGAAGTTAAGGTGGTCTAGAAATGGTGAGAGGTACCATTACTATAGATTTATCTTTAGTGAATACTTTATTTGATACTGATGCATCTCATTCATTAATATCAAATAATGTTGTTAATTTTCTAAAAATTCCTATGGAGAATATGTATTGTATGATGGATATTGATACACCCCTAAAAATGAAGCAAAAACATGGTCTCTAATGCCCCTCTAGTGCTTTCACATTATCGGAGTTTGATCTCAACTAGGATTTTTTGGTTCTTGACATGAAACCTTTGGATGACTTTTTTGGGATGGGTTGGCTAATTGCCAATAAAGTCCAAATTTACTTTTATCTATAGAATTTCCCCTTAACTTCCCACGATAGTTTATGTTTTGTATTCCAAATAGAGCAGGACCCAAGGTTGAACAAAGTCAGAACAACTTTTCTAGAGTTGGTAAGGGTGATATCTATGTTTGATTTTGATTTGGAGAAAGAATATTTGAGTTTTGATCTTCCTCCAATTGTTTTCAAGTTTCCCAACATGTTACTATTTGAATTTTATAGATTTACACTGGTAAATGAGGTAGTGTTCACTATTTAATTGGTACCAGGTACTCAACCTATATCCATTCCTTCTTATCGAAGAGAAATATATTAACTAAATGAGTTAAAGACTCATTTGGATTATTTGTTGGGTAAAGGATTTATTCACCCAAGCGTGTCACTTTGGGCGATTCCTGTTATTTTTGAAAGTAAATTGGATGGGGTACTTTTCCTTTATGTTGATTTCTGAAAACTTATTTGGGTTATGGTAAATAATATGTATTCATTTCCTTGGATATATTATCTTTTTGATCAGTTAAAGGGGTGAAGCAGTTCTCAAAGATTGATCTTTGGTCTAGTTATCACTAGTTGAGAATCAAATAATTTTATATCCTAAAGACCAAAATTTGGAGTAGGTATGAACATTATTAGTACCTTGTTATTCCTTTTGATATTACCAATGATCCTACAGTCTTTATGGCACTAATGAATAGGATATTCCAGGAGTATCTATATTTTTTCAAGGTGGTATTTTTGGATGACATCTTAGTTTACTCCAAGACTAAGGAGGATCATGTTCATTATCTGAGGGTGGTTTGAGAGATAATTGTCTTTATTCCAAGCTATAAAAATGTAATTTCTTGATTTAGGAAGTGAATTTCTTGGGACACGTGGTCTTGAAACATTTTATTTCAATTGATCCTAATAAGGTGAAGACAGTTATGACATGGGATCAATTATAATATGTTTTTGAGATTCAGAGCTTCTTGGGTTTAGTGGAGTATTACCGTTAGTTTTTCAAATATTTATCAAAGTTTGATTTTCTAATGATATTTGTAACATCCCACCTCGACTCACTCTATAACCAATGGCTAGACCAGTTCACTACATGACCTCATGCACACCTCCCCGTACACCAAAGGCTACCAACTAACAGTGGGGATCTAAGGTGGTACTTTGGGGAGAATATAACTCTTACATAAGAGTGTGTAATAAAATAATAAATAACCAAATACCATCCACATCAGTAAATAGTCAAAGTATGATGAATAAATCAATAGCCAGTAATAATACATAAAATGAAAAAAAGGCCCAAACAACCATGTTATACATACAATGGTCCACCCACCAGTACAACCACATATACATTCTAGAATAAAGAAATAAAAAAATGGATATACAACATCTTTGATCCAAACCTCATATAATATACTAGTACTATCCAATATATCTTTCTCAACTATGTTACTTAGGCCTTAGCCCAACTCATGCCTGCAACCAAGTGGATGTATGCTCGAGTACCCAAGTGTAGTGGGGGCCCAAGTTGGGTGTGAGTACAAAACTAAGCAGGGAACCACCAATGTGGTCCTATACTAACCAGAACATACTATGATATGTTCATATAACATTCTTTTCTAATAATAAATGACTTTCCAAAAAATAAAATAATGTTAATCCTCATATTTACGACCCCAATTGACCATACCTGCTTCATCCTGATGTTGGATTTTCTCTGAGCAAGTTGTGATGACCATTCATCTCAAGAAACATGTGGCTCCAAATCCATGATAGGCCTCTGAGGTATTCACGACTTCAGGGATGTATCCCACAACAGTCCGATCATATCCCTTGATTCTAGGGATACACCCCCCCCCCCAATAGTCATATCATGTCATGAGGTCTTCATGAATCTATGGATACATCCCATGGTAGTTTTATCAGATTTCTTGACTCTAGGGATACACCTCCCCCTGATAGTCCTCTCATGTCATGAGTTCTTCATGACTCCAGGGATTCATCCCATGATATTTTAATCAGATTCCTCAACTTCTAGGATACACATCCCCCTGTCAGTCATGTCACATCATGAGGTATTTACAACTCTGGGGATGTATATCATGGTATTCTAATCAGATTCTTTGACTCTAGTGACAACCCCCCCCCCCCTAAAATCCTATCAAATCACGAGGACTTCACAACTCTAGGGATTCATCCCATGGTAGTCCAATAAAATTCTTCAACTCCAGCGATACCCCCCCCCCCCCGACAATCCATTCATGAGCTCCATATCCATGGAATCACTTTACTGTAACAAATACAACTTATGGAAACCCAACCTTATACATATTACCTAAGAGCGTGTCTTATAACCTGTCAAGAAGAAGAAAACACAGAGCTATCCAAACACCCACTATCATCATTACTATCTCATCCCGAGTGGGATTTCACGTTAATTTGGGTTTTGGGTGCCACCTGCAACCATATCTACCCATGGAAATCCCCAACCTCTCAAGGTTGTTCTATCAATGGAAACCATTGGATCCCTATGGTAACACCAAATAGAGGCACACCCCTTGGAATCCTTGGTCTGGGTAATGGTCTCAAGTCAATTCTTGATGCACAATGACATCGCATCCCATGTCATCGTCAATAGGGTACCATGTCCATTCCATCTATAAGGGATCCCAACACATGAGCATTGATCAAGATATGGATGACGTCCCATATCAATCCTTAGGGTCACTTTGAGTCATTCATTCACCCAAACCATGTCCTATTTAGCCTATGGTTTATCCACCTGGGCATGGTCACATCAAATAAAAGAGGGTTTCCCCTCCCATATTTATTATGATGAACCCAACTTGCTATAAATTCAAAAGGTGGTATTCTAGTGTCTCGATCCCCTATACATGATCTAAGTGTCTCATGGTCTATCCACTAATATAAAATGGGACTTTAACAGTTCCAAAATTGGTCATTTTTAGTGGAAAAAAAAGTGTTGACTACTGAAGAAAGATTAAAAGCAAAAGGCTTTTATTATAACTAGAAAAGAATGGATAAATGAAAATTTTATCAGAACTTTTATTTAGCAATGAAAAATGTGTCCTTTATCACCACTATTAAAAGTAATGGTAAAGGGGCATATTGTAGTGTACTGTTAAATTTATAGCACACTGCAACCTCATAAACAGTAGAAAAATAGGTTGCAAATATAGAATTTAAATGAAATAAAATTTACAACATAAATACAAGAAAAAACTATTATAAATATTTTAAACACTATTTTTTACAATTATTTGAATAGGTGAAAATTATCATAGACATTCAAAAACATTAATATTCCTTCTTCATTAGCCCCAAACCCCTGGTCATGCTATTTCCAAACAAACCACCCCAGCTTGAGAAAAATAATTCACCTATATAAGAAAATAATTTTTATATTAGTACTACTATAAATAAATTAATTAAAAACAAATTTTCAATTTTAAACTAAAATTTGAGTCATACAAGGAACACCATGTATCAGATTGAGTTATAGTTGATTCTTGCACGTCACACTATTTATTATTTGTCTTAAAGTGTTATCTTTGTGAAAATTAACTAAATAAGTATAAGATAAAAATGATTAAGAAGTTAATTAAGTAATAGGAGATAAAATTATTAGAAAACAAAATTGAGCTCATTTTCTCGGTTTTGGCAATGTGATGTGTGTTTTAAACTAAAATGGAACTTATATATTGAAAACATTCACTTCAAGTCATACCAACAATATCATGTGTCAGATTGACATGTGGTCAATTTATACATGTCACAAATGATTTATAGATCATTTCCTAAAGAAAAAAAATAAAACAAATCTGTTTTATTAGTTTTTGAGTATGTCACTTATGTTTTTTACTCAAATGTAATTTTAAACTGAAAACATGCACTTTGATTCATACCAGTCACATCTTATGTTGGTTTGATGTGATATTGATTCCTATGCATCAAAAATGACTTATTATTAATTATCCTAAATTATCAAGACAATACCAGCATGTTTTCTCAGTTTTCAGTGAGTGGCACACTTTTTTAACCAAAATGTCAATTTTAAACTGATAACGGACACTTTGAGTCATATCAAGAACATTGTACATTATATTGATGTGTGTTTGATTCCTACACATCACAAATTACTTATGGATAATTTTCATAAAGTATCAAAATAATTTGAATGTGTTTTTCTGGTTTTGAGTATGTCACTTGTATTTTTTACTAAAATAAATGTTAATTTTAAATAAGAAGACACACTATGAGTCATAGCAGTCATATCGTGCATCGGATTGAGTTTCAAATGATTCCTACAAGTCAAAATTACTTATGGATCATTTTCCTAAAGCATCAAAACAATCTGAATTTTTTTCTCTATTTTGAGTATGTCACTTGTCTTTTTTACAAAAATTAATGTCAATTTTAAAGAAAACAACACGATTTGAGTCATACCAGTCACATCATGCATCAGATTGAGATGAATCTAATTACTACACATAAAAAATTAGTTATGGATTGTTTCTATAAATTATCAAAACAATAGGAATGTTTTTTCTTAGTTTTGAATATGTCACTTGTATTTTTTACTAAAAAGTCATTTTAAATTGGAAACATGCACTTTGAGTTATAACAGTAACATCATGTGATAGTTTGATGTGATACTAATTCATACATATCAAAAATTACTTATGAATCATTATCCCAAATTACCAAGATAATTTGAGCATGTTTTCTTAGTTTTCAGTGATTCGCACACTTTTTGAACTAAAATGTAAATTTTAAACTAATAACGGACACTTTGAGTCATATCGGGTACACCGTGCATTAGTTTGAGGTATGGATTATTCCTATATATCAAAAATTACATATGAATCATTTTACTAAAGTATAAAAACAATATGAATGTTTTTTCTTGGTTTCAAGTATGTAACTTTTTTTTACTAAAATTAATGTTAATTTTACATAAAAAGACACACTTAGATTCATATCACCCACATCATGTGTCAGATTGAGGTGAGGATGATTATTACACATAAAAATGACTTATGAATCATTTTTATAAAGTGTAAAAACAATCCAAATGTGTTTACTTGGTTTTGAGTATGTCACTTTTCTTTTTTATTAAAATTAATGTCGATTTTAAATAAAAAGACACACTTGGAGTCATACCGGTCACATCGTGCATCATATTGAGGTGAATATTATTACTACACATCACAAAAGAGTTATGGATCATTTTCCTAAAGTATAAAAACAATTCAAATGTGTTTTCTTAGTATTGAGTATGTCACTTGTCTTTTTTACTAAAATGACATTTTAAACTAGAAACATGCACTTTGAGTTATACCGGTCACATTGTGTGTTGGTTTGATATGAGAATTATTCCTACATGTCAAAAATGAATTATTAATCATTATCATAAATTATCAAGACAATCTGAGAGTGTTTTCTTGGTTTTCAGTGAGGGACACACTTTTTTAACTATAATGTTAATTTTAAACTGATAACGGATACTTTGAGTCATACCTGGAATACCATGAATAAGATTGATATGTGGATAATTCTTACATGTAAAAAATTACTTATAGATCATTTTTATAAAGTATCAAAAAAATATGATTTCATTTTCTTAGTTTTGAGTATGTCACTTGTCTTTTTTACAAAAATTAATGTCAATTTTAAATAAAAAGACACACTTGGAGTCATACCGGTCACACCGTGTGTCGGATTGAGGTGTGATTAAATCAAAAACATCAAAAATGACTTATAGATATTTTTTATAAAGTATAAAAACAATATGAATGTTTTTTCTTGGTTTTAATTATGTCACTTTTCTTTTTTACTAAAATTTCATTTTAAACTCGAAACACACAATTTGAGTCATACAGATCACATTGTGTGTTGGTTTGATGTGAAACTAATTCCTATATGTCAAAAATGATCTATAAATCATTTTCCAAAATTTTCAGGACAATCCAAGAATTTTTTATTAGTTTTCAATGAGTGACACACTTTTTAAACTAAAATGTCATTTTTAAACTGATAACAACCACTTTGAGTTATACCAGCAACAACGTGGATCAGATTGAGGTGTGTATGATTCATACACATAAAAAATGACTTATGGACCATTTTTCTAAAGTATCAAAACAATATAAATGTACTTGATCATTTTTAAGTATGTTACTTGTCTTTTTTACTAAAATTAATTTCAATTTTAAATAAAAAGACACACTTGGAGTTATATCAGGAACACCGTACATCGGATAAAGGTATGGCTGATTCCAACATTTCAAAATTGACTTCTAGATAATTTTCATAAAGTATCAAAACATTACAAATGTTTTTTCTTAGTTTTGAGTATTTGACTTGTGTTTTTTACTAAAATTAATGTCAATTTTAAATAAAAAGACACACTTTTAGTCATACCTATCACACTGTGTGTTCGATTGAGGTGTGTATAATTCCTAAACATCAAAAATGACTTGTGGATTGTTTTCATAAAGTATTAAAACAATATGAATGAGTTTTATCCGTTTTGAGTATGTGATTTTTGTTTTGAACTAAAATGTAAATTATAAACTAAAAATATACAGTTCAATTCATACCAAGATCAATGTGTATCAGATTGAGGTGTGGTTGATTGAGTATGTGATGTCTATTTTTCTTTAAAATATATGCACCAAGCCAAAAAAGAAAGAAATTTTCCATTTGGATGGAAGTGGAAACCCCATACTATCTGAAATGCCTCATCCAAAAGGAACATGTTCACTCTTTTCTGGTTTGATGTAGATAGTTCAAGGGAAAAATATGAATTCCCAAAAGAACTATGAAAAAAATAAATAATTATTAGATAAAAATGATAAGGAAATTAAATTAAAAATAGTAGATAAAATGGTGAAAAATCAACTAAATAAGTGGTAGGAATTCACCTTTTCATAGAGTCTTTATAAATTCTTGAATCATTTCCTTGTTGTCATTATCTCAGTTGCAACCTCAAATTCCAATCTCTCATAAGCATGATCAAATTAAAACAAACCACCCAAACTCGAGAAAAATAATCCACATGTATAAGAAAACAATTCTTATGTTAGTGATACTATAAAGAAATAAGTTAAACATAAATAAGAAATAATACATTAATAAAATGTCCATTTTAAACTGAAACCACACAATTTGAGTATTACCGGTCACACCCTGTATCGATTGATATGAATTCAATTCTTACATGTGAAAAATTAACTATGATTCGTTTTCCAAATGTTTGAAAATAGTTTGAGCTTGTTTTCTTGGTTTTGTCTATTTTGACACATGTTTTAAACTAAAATGGTGCATTTCTATTAAAAACACATACTTAGGATTATATCAACCACATTTTGTCTCAGATTGATGTTTGTTTAATTCCTACACATGAAAAATGAATTATGGATTGTTTTCCTAAAGTTTGAAAATAATCTGAGCTCGTTTTCTCAGTTTTGACTATTTTATGTATGTTTTAAACTAAAATGATACTTTTGTATTAAAAACACATAATTTGAGTCATACTGACCACATTTTGTGTTGGATTGACATGAATTCAATTCCCATACATCACAAATGACTTATTAATTATTTCCCTAAAGTTTGAAAATAATATGAGCTCATTTGCTTGGTTTTGAGCATGTGACATGTGTTTTGAACTAATGTGTAAATTTAAAAAAAACAAGTATCAGATAAAACTAATAAGGAAATTAACTAAAAAGTAGATAAAATATTTAGAAAATTAACTAAATAAGTAGTAAGAACTCACCTCTTCAGGATACCTGTATACATTCTAACACCATGTATTCTACGCATTTTTCTAAAAAAATTGATTTCCTCTATTATACCTATCCTTGAGAAATAGATCAAAAATAATATATAAGCATTTTGATACTAATTCTTCATACCCAAAATATATTTCTAAGGTCATATACCATACAAGATCACAAACATAGTAGTTAATAACCTAAATTTGAGGTTGAAAAACATTTTAACACCATGTACGCTACCCACTCAACTCTAAACAAATTTAATTCTTTTTTTGAGTATGAAGGTTTTTGGAAATATTAGTAGTTCTGAGAAAATATAGATAAACAAATTATTAATAAATATTTTTAATGAAATTTTAATTACCTTTTGAAATTAATTGTTTTAGGATTTTAGTCTTTTCATGTTTTATGATATCTCTCATAAATTTTCAAACATAATATCCACAATTATTTCCATTATCTTACTTAGGACACTACAGAAACATTGACCAAAATAAGTATATTGTTTTGAAATATGTTTTGACAGTTAAATATTTTATATATATACCTTAATTTGTTTCCATTTGAAGTAATCCACATGATTTTTATGTTTAGTCACTGACTTCATTCCATGATTTAGCCTATATTTAGTGATCACCCTATCATAAAAAATATTATTAAAACATAGAATGAAACATTTAATTTGAAGTTTATCTATAAAATATTGATTTCATTGTATTACAAATTCACAATACACATAATGTGTGATAAATTTATTGGATATCCATGCATTGGATACACAAAATAAATATTTAGGGTATCTAAATTGAGTGTGATCATCATTCAGTGATTCCTAAAAAACAAAAACAAATAATAATGAAAAAAATAAAAATATATTTAATTTCATTAGATTGTAGAGTTTTACCCCCACATTATAGTCATTAAAAAGAGGCTATCATATATTATTTGTTCTCACATACGTAATTTAGCTCTTTTTTTCTTATCAATTTCTTCCTTATCCAATGAAGTTTCTTGCATATAAATGAAACAGGGATTAATGAATCCAAATCATGATTTTCACGATTTTCCCTTTATTTAGTATCTATAAATTCTTGTAGAAAATTTGAATAATTATTAAATTTAATGAATATATTATATCATTTTTGGATATACATATTATAAAAATGTGTCTTATGTATACATTCACAATTGAGACTCCCATCCATTCAAACTTGAGAATCCCATTTATACACTTGATACCAACTACGTCTATAATGAAGTTCCATATATTTCATCTTTATATGTAATATAACACATATTTCCATATTTAAATGTTGTTTTTGCATGAAGTTATAATGATAATCAATGTTGTAGTGGAACTAGTGGGGAGAATCTACTCAGGAAAGGTCCTTTTGATTTCTTAGTTGATTCAATAGATTGTCTTGATTCGACCTTTTGTTTACCCATCGCTTTATCCTTCTGTAATACACAAAAACTAGTACAAGTTTTTTATATGGAATTTTTTTTTAAATAAATACCTTGTGTATATTTATAAGATTAGACAACCATGTTATGAAAGTTCTAATAGCATCATTGACCATTGTAATATATGGATCATCAATTGGAATAGGAAACTCAGTGATCAGCTCCTGTGCTACCTCAATCCCCACTATCATGTGATATTTTGGGAATTATTTATTTTGTATCTTATCTCTCAGGATATTATACACCATACCCCTTATAACAAGGTGGTGTGTGGGTGTTGAAAAATAGAAATCACATACAACTTTACCCTACAAACTTTTAGTAATATAAAGTTAACAAAATTTTTTTAATTCACATTTAGGAGAAAGAGTAATGAAAAAATTGATTAACTCATGTAAGGTATCCAGTTGAGGGGAATGAATAGCCTCAAAGATAGTGGGGTAATTTGGTTTTTCATTTGAAGATCTTTGTTCCACCACCAGTTCACTTTGATCCTTTCTCATATATTGGTCTTTCAAAGCATACCGGACAATAATATCATGAAAAAACATTTATTTATTCCTAAAATCCTTTCATCATATTATATGTATCTTATTTCGGTTTTATATTCTCAAAATATCTTTAAGGATACACTCCAAAACCTACACCTCTAATGCAATCATATTGTTCTAGCCTCTTCAAATCTACTGAAATTAGTGTTTCTTTCAGTATGATTGTCGATGATTCTTATGTCAAAACTGTATAAAAATATATTAACATAAATAAATATTTTTATATAATACTTTTATAAATCATAACAAATTACTATTATATCATACTTACACATGTTTCTCAAACTGATTTTGTGTTTTCATCAACTAGTTTACCCTCCAAGTTTATGAGATCCTCCTTCCATAGCACATGACATGGGATGGAAGTAGCTTCAGATTTTGATTCATCAATCTACATATAAACAAAGGAACATATTTTTTTTCATATCACATAAAAATTTTATTATTGATTTAAAATACAAACCAATTTCTTCTCTATTGAAGTGTACAACATCCTTGTATTACGATAGGGGTACATTGGTTTTGATGCACATTCTTTATTTTCATCACTTTTTTACTATTTCATAAATTAACAATTTTGAATTAAATTAGATAAAATAAATAATTTAAAATAATATATTATCGACTATAATAAACTTTAAATGATTTCTCATCATGAAAAATGATGAAATCATTCCATGTTTCCTTCTTTATAATGTGTTCATAACTAACTAGTGGGTGGGGATTTACTTTCTCCTCAGCATCCCTAAGATATAACTTGGTAAGAAGAGTCTGGAAGCATCTATGGGATTTTATAGTAGCCTCTAAGACATATTTATTATGGAAATATTCTAAAATAAACAAAATCTAAAAGGAATAATGAAAATTAAATCAATGTTTTATTATATAATATTTCATAAAAATAGTGAAAATATATCGTAACATTACATTTATATCTTCCCAAATGGTTTCCTTCGTTATGGGCTAGACATGACACCAAAAATCTATATCAATCAGCACATTCATCCTCGTTGTGACCTCAACATAAATAATGAACATTGAATTATTGGGTTCAACAGGTTGGTTGCATTGATTCCAGCCAACCTCAAATTTTAAACCCTTACTTTTTTGCCTTGGTAATTTTATTTAACACTTTGATGCTACATTATTCTTGTTTTTCTTCATCAACATACTATTGATCCCCTAATAATTATACAGTTTTAGGATCAACATATTTCTCTTCCCTAGTATTGGTAACATCATCATGTATAGAAGACATTTTCTGCATGAGTATTCAAATATTTAATTTAGATTATGTTAATACAGTAGTGAACAAATAACATTATTAGGAAAAGTATAGTATATTAAAAAACACTTTAACCTTATAATTGAACTCTCTTTATTTTTTTTAAAGGTTTAATAGATTTAGCTCGTTTATCGAGAATCATATTCCCCTCTTTGTGGTCTACTCTAATGTATAATACATTGTCTATATTTGGACCTCCATGAGTTGATTATGATCTCTCAAGGAAAGATTCATCCTTGATTGAATTTTCATTAGACTCTATAGTTTTTTTAGTCACCAATAGGATGTTTCAACTGTCACACCCACTATCATTAAATTATTTATTTTATTAATTTTCTTTGCGTCGGATTGTCCGGGTTGAAGCCCGTCTTAAAATTTTGAGTTTTTCTTTATATTTTTTTTAAATTGCGTGTTTTCGCCTTGATTGCATCCAGCGCACCGCAGTTGAAGTCGTGCGGCCTCACCTGGGTCACCGCGTGACCTTGTCTATTTCACCGCACTCCCTTCTCGATGGTCAACTAATTAAATAAGATGTATTAAGAATAGTTTTAATAATAGTAATAATATTAATGTCACTTGAGAGTATTATTATTATTATTAATGGTGTAAATAATATAAAATTTATTAAGTTGTTATTGATATGGTAATACTTATTATTATTGATAATATTATGTTAGGTTGTTACCACTTTTATTAATATCATAAATGTCATTATTATTACTATCACCATAAATTATTCTTATCATCATCCTTAATTATTATCATTAAAATTGTTAACATCTTAATTAACGTTATCATTTGAAGGACATAACTTTTATTACACTATTATTGTTATTGTTATTCTTATTTTTATTATTATTTTTAAGGTTTTAATTTAATAATAATATTATTATTAATGTTAATATTATTATTAGTTTTGTTTTTTTTTTAGTTTTTTTTTCTATTTTATTTTATCTTTTTTATTTCTTTGTTTAGGGTTTCACCCTTTTTTTCTTTTGTTGTTTTCGGCGCCCTCCTACCCAGCCCGTCGAACTTCTTCCCCATTTTCTCCTTCCCACGAACCGCCACACCCCCCTGGTTCACCTCTCCCTAAAGTCGCCCGAAACCCCTCCCAACTGCCCAGATCACCGCCCACCCCTCCCATTTTCGGCGATGCACCCCCGCTCCCAACTCGAGCCGTCGCACAGACCCCGCCGACGACTCCCCTTGTCCAGCCTTCGGACCAGTCGTTCGGCCTTCCCCTCATGCTGCACCCCTACCCTCCTTGCCTGCATCGTCTGACGGACCAACCGCCTCCCGACCAGCCTACTCAACTTGAGCTGCTGCACGGACCCCACCTCACCCCTGGTCAGCCCTCCTCTGGAGTCACGACCCACCAACCTCCATTCCCCAGTGACCGAACTCCCCTTGGTCGAGCCTTTGTCGCACAGCCACACCCTCTCCCTATGGTATACCCTTTTCTTCTCTTTTCTAGGGTTTTAGCCCTTGTTCTTGGGGTTTAGTTTTCTAGTTGGTTGGGTATTAGATTTAGGATGGAAGCATGTTGTTTTTTTCTTTTTTTTTGATGGAACTTGACTCCTTAGGGTTTTCTTGGGGTGCATTTTCCGTGCAATTGGAATTCGCACCAAAACATGGGGTTTTCTTCATGCGAGGTAAGTCGTTCTATGACCTAACACCATTAGATGAATTTAATATGATTTATTAAATTTATTAATGTGTTCCTGACTTAATTATTTGGTGCAAGTGGTGTTTTTTTTTTGGAATGGTTGGTGTGTTTTGGTTCTATTTTGATGAATTTGTCGATATATTGTTTCTAAGGTTCATTTCGGAATTGTTGTGGTGCGTTTGATGGGAAATTGAAGTTTCACGCTAAGTGTTGGAGTCTTCGACACCGAGGTAGGTGGTTCCGTGTCTAATTATTATTTGATGAATTGATTTGAAAGATTAATTTTCTTATATTATATTATTTAATTAATTTTTGTAGCTAGAATTTGTTTTTCTTTGAAATTTGATTTGCATTGAAATTTTTTAGTAGGTTGTTTACATTATGAGTGTGTTTTTTGATGAGAACTCTGTTAGTGACTTTTGAATTGTGCGGTTATTTTATTAAGTTGTGCAAGTGGTGCGAACTGTATTTCTAACATGGTGTCGAGTGTGTTTGGTCGTAAAAGAAGTTTTTTCTTGAGTTTAGTGGTTAACGCCAAACGATTTATTCAAAATTGTTTTATAAGCTTTTATTTTTGGCCTGTTAAATTATGTGGTTTATGAAATTGTGTTTTTCATATGGTGTAAGGTTTTCCATCAAACCATTTGGGTGGTACAGGTCACACTTTAAAACTTTACTTGAGTGCATGTGATGTTGGAATGCATTTGAATTTATAACTGGTTATTCTAGTGTGTGAAAATCCATTTAACACTCTTTTAATACTGCTTTATAATTTTTTTAAGTGGTGTATTAAATTATGAAAATGGTGTAAAACGCGTTTGAAAAATGTTTTAGTGTGTGTCTTATTTCAAAATGGCGTTTATGTGTGTAAGTGGTGGGTTCTTTAATGACAAGAATTTTTTTTATTGTGTGGATGGTTTAACTGAGTACGTAACCTATACAGATTGAGTTTTGAAAACACTTTTGGTGTGCATATGGTTTTAAAAGAGGGTTTGAGTGTGAAAATGGTGATTCCATGTGTGTAAGTATCCTGTTTGGATTTTATGCATAAGTGTGATGTGTGACATGAACTTGGAACTTGTTTGAACACAAAGCAGGAAGCCCGGGTAACTAGGAGGGTGGACTCGACTAGTGGGATAGTGTTCTGGAGGTGACTCGACCCGGTTTCACTGGCAGGACTGACGATTGCAATGCTAACTAAACAAATGGTTTTCTGAGGGTTGTGGCCTTCTAAGCCACATTTTCTGAGGTTTATGGCCTTCTAAGACACGTTTTCTGAGGGTCATGGCCTTCTAAGCCATGTTTCACCGAGACACGAAGATCTAGGTACCCAAGCTAGCTAACACCCATGCGGCCTCTCCCATATTAGTGATCATTGGTTACTTTACGCTCGTTAGTGTGACACATTGTTTTTTTTAAAGTAAGGGTGTGTGTGTTTTGATTTAATTTGTTCCATTTGAAACTGTTTTCCTTAATCCTGTTTTCTTTAAAACTATTACAGCATTTACTTCTTGGCTTTAATTAAAATTTCAAATGTATTTTTCATTTAATAATTTTGTGTGGAACCCTTTTATTGGGTGACTTCCTACTGGGATTTTAGCTCACACCCTACATACACCTTTGGGTGTATGTAGACTCTGTTTCTTTTGTATTCCAGGTTAATGCGTTGAACTCAGTGATGGTGGTTCATGTTGCAATTGGTCTTCTCTTTCAGAGTGGTTTTGATGTGGTCTCTCTTTTTCTTGGAGGTTTGAGTTAGAGTTTTAGTTTCTTTTGTTGTTGTTTATTTTTGGGTGTTGGTTCAAGTTGTAAACCTTAAAATTTGTTTTTATTTTAAGGTCCAGTTTGGTTGTCTGTTTTAAGTTTTAGTTTATTTATCTTATCAGTTGCTTTTTGTTTAATATTTCAGGTAAATCATTCCCATGAGTTATTTTTGATACCTGGGCACTTGTGCCAGCCCGTGGGGATCGGGAATGCCCTTCGGTCCATGTTGCGGACCAGGTCGGGCACTGGATCAGATGATGACCTGGCCTGGTTCGTGACAAAATGGTATCAGAGGGCAGGTTTTCTCTCTTGGGTCATGTTCTTTTGGGATAAAGTCAGGGTAGACCAAAGTTAATGGTGTCGGGACTTGACGTTTTAGCTTCGATCAAGGTGCCTGGCCAGCACACCTTGTGGAATGACTCAAGTTACCAGAGTAAGTTGAGTTTTGTCCAAGTCTTTGGTACTTGTGTTTTATAATGTTAAGGGGAAATGAAAAGGGAGTAGGTTCTGTGGTCCTAGTGAGCTCACAGGGTCTGGAAAGCCATGTGGAGCTGGGGATGCTGTCCTAGAATACTCTTTGTGGCAGTGGCATGATTGGCGTATGGCTGCCAACCATATGTTCCAGTCACCGGCTGACACTAGTTTTCTCTTGCACCATTCCTCATTTCTTTGTTTTGGAATTCTGGAAATTTTGTTTTTAAGTAAAAATGATTTGGTCTTGGAATTTTTTTTTTGAAATGAAGAAATTTAAAAAGGAAATTATGTATGAGGTTTGAAAGGTGTGGGTTGAATTTTTTGGTTTTGAAAAATGGAAAGGTTTAGTTTTAATCCTTTGTGTTCTCGTGGGAAACCACATGCTTGAGTGTATATGGAAAGAGAAATGGTCAATGGAATGAGCCGATGAATTCCTGGATGGATATGTGGTGGGTGCCGGTGTGGCATGGGAACATGTATGTGTGAGGCCCATGGGACACCATTGGTGTTTGTGCAACCCACTAGCTTTGCTTATTTTTAAAAAGTTTTGTTAAATGAGAATTTGGTGTGTTAATAACCGGTGATTGTGTGGTGTGTCCTTGTGTTTTGGAAATGTCAGATGTGAGGCATTTTGTGTCGAGGATCCTTTATGACTGATTTGTGTCCTAAGTTTAAATTCTTATTTTTTAGATGGTGTGAAAGTGTGTGGTTAGTGGTTTCTTTTGAACAGTGATTCGGGAAGCCCTTGCAGTGGTTCTCCCTTCACATTTAGTGTTCGCTTGTGGTATGTCTTGGCCATTGGACCAGTTTGGTTGGGTCCATGGTTTAATTTCTTGACTAGTGTATGCCCCCCATAAATCGTTAACATGCGGTTGAAGTGTGGCCATGGGCAATTCGTAGTTGGGAAGCCCTCCAGTTGATCGAAGGACTCTCATCTTGAATTCTAGGATTGAGCCCACCCCTCTTTATAATCAAGCATATCCTCTCCCATAGGGAGAGTGACATGAGAGGGGTTGAATGAAACTTGGGTTTCCTTTAGTTATTCAATAGTCAAGGGTAAAGTTTCACCTCGTTAATTTGAAAGTTCTGGTTGGAAACAGTGAATGAGATTCTATTTGGGAAAGGTGGAAGCAGACTGGAGTTGTCGGTGCGGGCCACTATTCTAAATTACCTTTGATCCTTCATTGGTTTCATTTAAGGAAGGTTCTATATTAGGATACTAGTGTGGCAGACCCAGTCACATGGGGATTCTATGGTCGATTGCAAGAATCACGTGTTTTTTAAGACTCGGTTTGAAGTCCTTCTCCATATAATGTTCCTCTCAACATCAATGGTCATGTTCGGTGATGATTTGTGGTGTTGTGTTCTCATTCAGTGTGACAAAGGGTGATGTGCATGCACCATTTCATCTCTTGTGTTGGTGAATGTTTCGTGTATGATCAGTTTGATGTCATAATGTGTTGTGTCTGCTGGTGTTGTCTCAGTTTCAGTGTGGTTGCGTATGACACCAAAAGGAGAAGCTCCATTCGAGAGTCTTCAATGCCTGAATGCGAGGCAGGAGATGCTTCAAACATCAGGGCTCCAGCCATAGGCCTCGGAGTGAATCTAGTGCGTAGTTAGGAACCCTGAGAGTGTTTGAAACCCCAAATTTATTTATGTCACCAGTATTGAAGGTGAATGCGGTTTAAACTGTTTTCTGTGGTTGTTCCATTTTGAATGACTCGTTTGGGTGAGTGAGGTTTCCTATAGCTACGAGGAAGCATGGTCGTTTCGTACCTTAAAAGTCCTGGGGGTTGAATCCCCCCAGGTGTAATCACTATTAGTGTTCCTTATGGGTTTTTTTAGGTAAATCGATCTCAGATTTTAATGGTTCTCATCCAGGGACGTAGTGATGTTGGTTGGTCTTAGGTCGTGGTTTTGATGCCCGGTGGTCAGGCCCCTCCCTCCCCGCCCCTTGTGGTGGGGTGTTTGGTCACCGTCGGGAAGTTTTCAAAGTTTTGTATCCTCTTTTAGTTCTAATGGTGGGGAGACCCACAATGGGTCTCCCACAATTGTCTCTGGAATGAACGGGTTGGTCGTCTTCATGCTAGTGGGGAGTCTTCTCAGGCCTCCCCGTGTCGCTTTTTCAGTCTTGCTTTGGGCGTTGGTAGGTTCTTAATGGTGGGGATCCCCTTCAGGATTCCCCAAGATGGCCTTTTGGACCTATTCCTAGAGGTGACCTGGTAGTAGGTGATAAGAGTGTTCTTCGAATATGGTTTGATCTTGTTTGTTCATTCCTGAAAAACGGTGGGGTTTCATTCTATGGTACTTGAGGTGTTTCGGTTTTTGAAGTTGGCTCTCGCGAGTGTGAGAGTTCTTATCCTTGATCAATAAATTGGAGGTGTTCTAGATTTTTGGGTCAGGTGACACATATCACAAAGTCTTTTTACGAGTTTCTCGAAGATGTCTTTTAGTCACTTTCTTTGAGCATGATGTTTTTTCCTCTTTTTCCTTGTTGATTATGGGAATCCTCTTTGGACCTTAAGGGGTATTGTTTTCTACTTTGAGTCTCAACCTTAGTTGTGGATTTCTAGGGATGGAAATCTTTATGGTAGGGAGAATTGTTACACTTGTCGTCATCAAATTATTTATTTTATTAATTTTCTTTGCGTCGGGTAGTCTGGGTTGAATCCCAACTTAAAATTTTGAGTTTTTCTTTGTATTTTTTTTAAAACGCATGTTTTGGCCTTGATTGTGTCTAGCACACCACGGTTGAAGCTGTGCGGCCTCACCTGGGTTATCACACAACCTCTCCCGGTTCACCGCACGCCCTGTCCAATGGTTAACTAATGAAATAAGATGTATTAAGAATGGTTTTAATAATAGTAATAATATTAATGTCACTTGAGAGTATTATTATTATTATTATTAATGGTGTAAATAATATAAAATTTATTAAGTTGTTATTTTTATGGTAATAATTATTATTATTTTTAATATTATATTGGGTTGTTACCACTTTTATTAATATCATAAATGTCATTATTATTACTATCACCATAAATTATTCTTATCATAATCCTTAATTATTCTCATTAAAATTGTTAACATCTTAATTAACGTTATCATTTGAAGGACATAAATTTTATTACACTATTATTGTTATTGTTATTCTTATTTTTATTATTATTTTTAAGGTTTTACTTTAAGAATAATATTATTATTAATGTTAATATTATTATTAGTTTGGTTTTTTTTAGTTTTATTTTTTTTCTATTTTATTTTATCTTTTTTATTTCTTTGTTTAGGGTTTCACCATTTTTTTTCTTTTGTTGTTTTCGGATCCCTCCTACCCATCCCATCGAACTCCTTCCCCATTTTCTCTTTCCCATAAACCGCCGCACCCCCCCTGGTTCACCTCTCCCTCGTGTCGCCTGAAACCCCTTCCGACTGCCCAGCTCGTCGCGCTCCCCTCCCATGTCCAGTGTCGCACCCCCGCTCCCAGCTCGCGCCACCGCACAGACCCCACCGGTGACTCCCCTCAGCCAGCCTTCAGACCAATCGGCTGGTCTTCCCCTCACGTCGCACCCCTACCCTCCTCGCCTGCGTCGTCCGATGGACCAACCGCCTCCCGACCGGCCTACTCAGCTCAAGCCGCCGCACGGACCCCGCCTCACCCCTGGCCAGCCCTCCTCTGGATTTGCGACCCTCCACCCTCCATTCCCCAGTGACCAGACCCCCCCTGGCTGAGCCTTTTCTGTGCCGCCACACCCTCTCTCTATGGTATACCCTTTTCTTCTATTTTCTAGGGTTTTGGTCCTTGTTCTTGGGGTTTAGTTTTCTAGTTGGTTGGGTATTAGATTTAGGATGGCATCATGTTGTTTTTTGTCTTTTTTTTATAGAACTTGAATCCTTAGGGTTTTCTTGGGGTTCGTTTAGCGTGCAATTGGAATTCGCACCAAAACTTGGGGTTTTATTCATGCAAGGTAATTTGTTCCGTGCCCTAACACCATTATATGAATTTAATACGCTTGATTGAATTTATTAAAGTGTTCCTGACATAATTTTTTGGTGCGAATGGTGTTTTTTTTTTGGAATGGTTGGTGTGTTTTGGTTATATTTTGATGAATTTATGGATATATTGTTTCTAAGGTTCATTTCGGAATTGTTGTGGTGCGTTTTATGGGAAATTGAAGTTTCACGCTGAGTGTTGGAGTCTTAGACACTGAGGTAGGTGGTTCCGCATCTAATTATTATTTGATGAATTGATTTACAAGCTTAATTTTCTTTTATTATATTATTTAATTAATTTATGTAGTGCGAAGTTGGTTTTATTTGAAATTGGAGTTGCATTGGAAATTGTTTAGTAGGTTGTTTACATTAGGAGTGTGTTTTCTACTGAGAACTCTGTTAGTGACTTTTGAATTGTGTGGTTATCTTATTAAGTTGTTCAAGTGGTGCGAACTATATTTCTGACATGGCGTCGAGTGTGTTTGGTCGTAAAATAAGTTTTTTCTTGAGTTTATTGGTTAACGCCAAAAAATTTATTCAAAATTGTTTTATAAGATTTTATTTTTGGCCTGTTAAATTATGGGGTTTATGAAATTGTGTTTTTCATATGGTGTAAGTTTTTCCATCAAACCATTTGGGTGGTGCAGATCACACTTTAAACTTTTACTTGAGTGCGTGGGATTTTGGAATGCGTTTGAATTTATAACTGGTTATTCTAGTGTGTGCAAAGCCATGTAACACTCTTTTACTACTATTTTATTATTATTTTTTAAGTGGTGTATTAAATTATGACAATGGTGTAAAATGTGTTTGAAAAACGTTTTAGTGTGTGTATTATTTCAAAATGGTGTTTATGTGTGTAAGTGGTGGGTTGTTTAATGGCAAGCATTTTTTTATTGTGCGGATGGTTTAACTGAGTACGTAACCTATGCAGATTGAGTTTTGAAAACACTTTTGGTGTGCGTATGGTTTTAAAAGAGGTTTTGAGTGTGCAAATGGTGATTCTGTGTGTGTAAGTACCCTGTTTGGATTTTATGCATAATTGTGACGTGTGACATGAACTTGGAACTTTTTTTAGCACAAAGCAGGAAGCCCGGGTAGCTAGGAGGGTGGAATCGAATAGTGGGCTAGTGTTCCAGAGGTGACTCGACCCAGTTTCACTGGCAGGACCGACGATTGCAATGATAACTAAACAGATGGTTTTCTGAGGGCCGTGGCCTTCTAAGCCACGTTTTCTGAGGGTCGTGGCCTTCTAAGCCACATTTTCTGAGGGTTGTGGCCTTCTAAACCACGTTTCACCAAGACACGAAGATCTAGGGACCCAATTTAGCTAACACTCATGTGGCCTCTCCCATATTAGTGTTCATTCGTTAATTTATGATCGTCAGTGTGAAACATTGGTTTTTTTTAAAAAAGTAAGGGTGTGTGTGTTTTAATTTAAGTTGTTCCATTTGAAACTGTTTTCCTTAATCCCATTTTATTTAAAACTGTTCTAGAATTTACTTATTGGATTTAATTAAAATTGAAAATGTATTTATCATTTTATAATTTTACGTGGAACCTTTTTATTGGGTGACGTCCTACTGGGCTTTTATCTCACACCCTACATACACCTTTTGGTGTATGTAGACTTTGTTTCTTTTTTATTCTAGGTCGATGTGTTGAACTCAGTGATGGTGGTTCATGTTGCAGTTGGTCTTCTCTTTTAGAGTGGTGTTGATGTGGTCTCTCTTTTTCTTAGAGGTTTGAGTTAGAGTTTTAGTTTATTTTGTTGTCATTTATTTTTGGATTTTGGTTCAAGTTTTAAACCTTAAAAAAAATTAGTTTAAGGTCCAGTTTGGTTGTCTATTTTCAGTTTTAGTTTATTTATCTTATCAGTTGCTTTGTGTTTACTATTTTGGATAAATTGTTCCCAAGAGTTATTTTTGATACCCGGGCACTTATGCCAGCCCGTGGGGATCGGGAACGCCCTTTGATCCATGTTTGGGACCGGGTCAGGCGCCAGATCAGATGACGACCCGGCCTGGTTCTTGACACCAACAATTCTTTTTTTCTAGATCTGAGGCATAAAATACTTTCACTTCTTGTGATTCCATTATGAATAACTCTTCATTTTCCACTTCCATAATAAAATTCACCTTCACAAAGCCCATTTCATCAACTTTCATTGCACTCCTATTTTCAACCCATTTTCAATGGAAAAAATGGAACTTAAAATGTTTTATACTACAAATCATATTTCTATTTGATAATACCAGAATATGACATATTCATATAAATTGGATTTCTATCCTTGGAACCAGATATGTGAATCACTTACTCCATAAGAATGACTCCACTATTTTGCATTGTACTGTATTCATCATGTTAATTTGTATAAAATGTATAACCATTGATTACAAAACTAGTGTAAGATATAACATTTTCATTTGGTCCCCTGGCATGCCATCAAATTCATTTAGCAATTGAATTTATATTTTCATATAACTCCTTATAAATATGATCTCAAACCCACCCTATAAACTATTTATTATGTGTATTTGATATCCATAATTTATCTCATAATGGATTCAAATATCTAAGAATCACTTTGTGGGATTCAACATATGGATAAACGTCTTAGATATTATTTAATATGTCAAGGTGCACTTTCTCCCACTCTGTGATGCTAATTGTAACAAAATATCTTCCGAAAATCCCTTCACCCATAAGTAATATGTTGTGATGAGACTTTGGGAGACTAATGTTATCAATATCTGATAGGTAATCGATAAAAAATTCAATAGATTCTTCAAAAATATATTTTTCTGCAATACAACCTTCTAGACAACTTTGATTCTTTACATACCCTTTAAAAATATTCATACACTGTTTAATGGGGTACATCCATCTATAATGGAAAAGACCACATAGTTTAACCTCTCTAACCAAGTGATCCATCAGGTGGACCATTATATCAAAGAATAATGGTGGAAATAAAATCTATAATTCACATAATATGACTGCAACCTCCTTATTCATGATTGGAAACTTTTTTTGGTCTATAAATTTACTACATATGGATTTTAAAAATAAGAAGAGTTTGGTTAATATATGTCATACATTTTTAGGTAGAATGAAACATAAAGAAATGAGTATCAAATATTTCATCAAAACATGAAATTTGTGTGATTTTAGTCCCTGTAAATTCAAATTACTCATTAAAATTACATTATTGATATTTTATGAATACCCCTCTAGAAATTTTACACCATTATGAAAAATTAAAAAAATACAAATTTTCTTGTCTAGATGGAGTGTAAGATGCAATAGGAAGAAAATTTTGCCCTTTACCCTTCACTGGTGCTAACTCTTCCCTTATCCCCATATCAATCATGTCTAGCATAGCCTTGATGCCATATTGTGTTTTTTCATAAACATTTAGTATCATGTAAATAACACTATCAAATATATTTTTTTCTACATGCATTTCATCAAGAAAGTGTCTGATGTACAAAAAAATCTAATACAGTAATTCAAAGAAAATTGATCTCTTTTTCCAACCTAATTTCGTAATGTTTTTCAAAAATGGTTTACCTAAAATAATGTCAATATATTTTACTTTATCGAGTAGTTGATCACCCATTAGTGGAGAAAGTGTTGTACCTTGTTCGGTATTCCCATTGAATATTGTCGTCTAGGATCGGTATTTATGTTGTTCAGGTGAAAAAAATTGATATCCTAAAAACATAGTCTTTAAGGAATGTTTCAACTGAACTAAGTGTGTAAATTATTCACAAATGAAACACCCCAACATTCCTTTAATGCTATAGCCTAACAAATTTCCATAAGCAAGAAATTCATTTATCGTCCCACACTATATGGCCCTCAATGTGAATTCTTCACTTCTATGAGCATCATACATTATTGTGGGTGTTTAGAAGATCATGAGATGATTTGAGTTGTTTAGAAATTGTGATAGAGTGATGATATAATACATCAATGGGTGAAACTAAGAATTTTCAGTGAAATTTTAGCCATAGGATGACCAAATAATATTTTTTCATGAGATTGGGTGCGGTGAGATGGAAACCACATTGTGTTTGTTGTTTAAATTATATATTTATGATTAGTTTATTGTGTAAAGTCGGTTAAACATGTTTACTTGTTTTAAAATTATTTATTCTATGAAATTAATGTTTGGACTTGTATTCTTTAATTATTTACATTATTTCATTTATACAAGTCCATGCTTAGAGATTTTATTAGCTCCAAACCATTTTAAGATCCATAAAGGAATGTAGCTATCATATGTTTGTGTTATGTTACTTCAATTTATTTTGATAAAATAACCTAGATTTTCACTTTTCTTAGACAATTTTTCAAGAAATAAAATTACTATTTTATACATATCTATGTTTTGATATCTTGATTACTTTTAGTAAACTTAAATTTAGTTTTAAATCATGAGTTTAAATGGTATGAATATACTTAGTTAAGTATTCCCTTTTATACCTTATCTTGTATTACAAAGAAATTCATTTCCTTTCACTATAACCTAAATGAATTATAAGTCAATAAACAATAATTAAACTCGATTTAGTGATTACATTAGTGATGATATAATGGTTAGGTTGATTAAGTGGTAAGGAATGATTTTTTATGATAACTTATTAAGTATCATCAACTTGTTTGATTTTTGAATCTAAACTAAACACTATTTAAGTACAAAATGTGTCTAATTTCTTAAAGAATTATGTATGGATTTGTTTTTATATAAATACCTTAAATAAATAGTTTTTTTCATGAAATTGTAACCTTAGGTATTTTCATTCTTTAAAAAGTTTTAATAAATCATAATTTTACATTACTAACAGGGAATGTTATTCATATATTTTAAAGATCAAAAGTGTAGAACTTAATTTTCATCAAATATGAGTTATACATGTGCATATTAACATTAAATGAACTCTTTTACTTAACAAAGGTTGTTAATAAATTGGGTTTCAAAAGTAGAAAATTTATTTAGATGATAATATTTCATTTTTTCTATTAGAACATCTTAATTGGTGCTAGAGTCACACCTTATGCCTACTTTGGGTTATTATGACTAAGCATTATTTATAGTAAATCTTATATTTAATAATTTAGCTATTTTAATACTAGGATTCATTAGTTATTTCCTATTACATGTTTAGTACCTTGTTTGGTTTGACATTGGTGAACTTTAAACTATACATACACCACAACTTATGCCTTGTGTGGATTAACATAAGGGTATTTTAAAAGTAATGATTATGCCTCATTTGGATTTATATTTATATGATCGATTATTTTCTATATTGTAACCCACCCATTCAATCAAAATTAAATATTTTATTATTAGGAAAACCAATTTAAAGGTTTAGTAGGATCCCTCAAAGAAATCACCATACACAAAATCACCAAGACAAACAAAGCATCTTCCCAAGTGAATAACCAAAAAAACTAGATCAACCAAAATATAGATAGCCTATCAGACTCAAGTGCATACATGAAGAGTAGTACAGTGAAAAAAATAAAATGCATAATGGATGACCGAGTAAGTCTAACCAGATCCCACCTAATAACTGCTTAAAATTTTGGACATTGGCAATATACATATTTCACAACATGTTGCACAGGGATAGGAAAAAGAGAAGGAAGAAACCAATTATAGGCCTCAAATTCCTAAGACCATTTCCAACCCACAATACTAAAATGTAGTAACCTTTGATCTAGAATACCATAGATATAGTGAAATAATATCCAATCAGTACATCATTTTTTATGCAATAATTTCTATATTACAAAAATAAATACAAATTTGAACCAAAATCAGTAAGAAAAAAGGAAAAAAATAAAAAAGGAAAAAGCACTGCTACAGGTGTTGCATTGTACCTCCACTTCAAAATTGCGCAAGGAATGGTACCTGGTTGGAGCAAAATACCAGCACCATTTTAGTGTTTCTATGCTAAAATATTGTGGGTTAGAGATGGTCTATGGAAGGAACCCAAATAAATTGCAAGGGGCTCATTGAACTTGAAGGGGGGTTTTGATCATCTAAAATTGTGGAATCAATAAGAGTAGAACAAGGAGTAGATACCCTAAACTTGGAACCCATGATAGTACCAAGAAAAGAAAACACTACAATAATGCAAACTACGGAACCTGAACAAGCGAGCAATGAGAGAGGAGGAGAAAAAAATTACATATCTTGGATTTGAGGCTTGATTTATCCAAGAGAAAGTCATGGAGGAGCACTGACAGTAGTGGACTTCCACAAAAGATTGAGAATCGCAACTAAAATCAATTCGGTTAGGGTTCTTTTAAATAGATCGGGGAAGGTTTTATCAGTGCTTCCAAAAAAAGTGTTAATAAAGATACCCTTTATCAGTGTTAAATTAATAAACACTGAGAAAAAAATCTTTATTAGTGCTAAAATTTTAGCTCTGATAAAGAATTTATATTTATAATTATAAATATAAATATTTTTAAATATATTTTTAAATATTTTTAAATATATTTATTAATATTTTTATATGATAATAAATATATCTATATCATTATATATATTTATATAATTATATATATATATATATTAAATATATTTATTATAATTTATTAATTATTTAAATATATAATTATTTATATATAATTATATAAATACTATTTTAAAAAAATTTATTTATTTATAATTATAAATATATTTAAATCGCTATATATATTTATATAATTATATATATATATATAATAAATATAAACAAATATAAATATAAATATAGTAAATATATTCATAATTTATGGATATTTATAATAATTTTATAATTATTTAAATATATAATTATTTATTAATAATTATATAAATACTTTTTAAAAAATAATAATTATATATTTATATCATTATATATATTTCTATAATTATATTTTTTTATAAATGTATATATTTAATATATATATATATATAGTAAATATATTCATTATTTAAATAAATTTATTATAATTTTATAATTATTTAAATATATATATATAATTATATAAATACTTTTTAAAAAAAATACATTTATTTATTTATAATTATAAATTTATAAATATAGTAAATATAAATTTATAAATATTTATTTACAAATATATTTTTAACATTATTAATGAACATATAATCTTAAATGCATGCATGTTAAAAATGAGTGAAACTGAATAATTAAAAATGAGTGGAATTTAAAAATATTGAAAAAATTGATCGGTTTTATTAATTAAATATAAATTATTAAAAAAATGTGGATATATATTGAAATAAAGATGAATACATATTTAAAATATTAAAATATAGTAAATAAGTATATATAAATAAAAATTATAAAATGATTAAATTTGAAAAAAAAATAAAAAAAAAAGAATAAATGAATAAATAATGCCTAACTATATTAATATTAAAAATAAATAAATAAGATTTACTGATTAAAAGAATAATATATTAAATGTATTATGTTACTAAATGAAACTCTAAAATGAATAATACAATTTGAATAAATTACATAAATATTAGGTGTATGTGTTTATATATAAGATTTCATTAATTATGTAGATATTTGTGTGTGTGTGTGTTGTATATAAAAATACATTAATTACATATATGTATTAGTGAAATCAATGTAATGTCACAACCCATCCCAGAGGGGCCTGTGTTGTGACTACCCCAAGACCACCTCCAATAAGCCAGGGGCTAGTGACTAGCACCAAGTAGACATATCTCACAAATGGGAGGCATTAGACTAAGTACTTGTACGCACGCACGCACACACACATCTCCAAGACACAAATGCTAAAATGTAAAAACACTAAGTAAACAATTCATGTAAACCACTAAGATACCACAACAGATTATAACAAGAATTACAATAAAGTAAACAGATCCAGAATACAAGCCCACCAAAAAAGAGTTTGTAACCACAAGTCTGGCCTCTAAGAAAAGAGGTATTGGGACTGTTGTCTCGACCACAGGAACACCTCGTATGTCTGGTCTCACTAAGAACTACCCAATCCTAGTCTACCTAGGACTCTGTTAAAGGGTCGATCATCTACACATGACACGATACGTGTAGGAAAATCTTGTGCAAGGGTGAGTATTACAATACCTGGTAGGACACCCCAAAACCACAAAGGAAATACCATAAAGGAAATACCATAAAGGAAATTCCACAAAGGAAATTCCACAAAGGAAATACCAATTAATTCCACATAAGTATATGTTAGTAGAAAATATACCGAGGAAATACAGATATACTCATGAGAAACACCACACCATTGGGCGGTCTTATCCAAGTGTCAGTCATAGGATTTTTCTCGAAGAACGCTCATTCTAGGAGATCTCACTCCTCGAGCCATGTTATCATCAAAGACACTCATGAAAAGTTCTAGCTCATTTAGGCCATGCCCAAATGAGAACGTATTGGTCAAGGAAGATTATGATACCATAGAGAGGGGATCCTTCCCAAACACCTTGGGGGATACCACAGACCTAATCTAGATCAATTCGCAATGTAGGGGATCACTCCCAGTCACACTGGGGGATACCATGGACCCTACCGATGTGGCCTACTAGGTGGAGGATCAGCGCCCTTCTCGCGGATGTTATGCGATTCCAAAAACTCTACTGGGGGTGATAGAGGATTGCACTCTAGTCCTGGGGAGGTATGTCTAACTATATCTGGGATTCAACCTCTAGAGGGAATTATAATCCAGTGATGTGGACGTAATGTCGTATTGAACCCTTGAGGAAAGGACCAAGGGAAATTCTCTCACAATATATTATTCTAAACTAAAAACTCACCACAATATTCTAAAAGTTTCTTCTCATTGCTAGGGTCTCGACACCACATACGGCTCGTCAAACAGATGCACCGTTTGAAAGGTATGGGGGTTTGAAGTTTTAGAAGGGGGTCACTGGGCCTGTGGACTGACTCACGGTTGGTCCATCGACCGTGGCGGTCGACCGCCACCCCCCCCCCCCCCCAGTTGTTGCTGCCATGCAGTAGCTAGATCAATTGTGCCACACGATCGACCACCATAGTCGATTATGGCCCAGCTCCAGATCGATCACCCCGGGTGTGACCTGGCCCATTGGGCCTGACCTAGTCGGTTGGGCTCAGCCCGCTCCACTTAGCCCTCCTGGCCTACTCCTCTCTTCTTGCCTAGCCTGGTCGCACCCTGCTCTACACAGCCCACCTGGCCCAGTCGCACCCTGAAGCCTGCATCTCATGCGTCCACCACCTGTGTCCCACAAACACCACACGCAACTGCTGTCACAGTCCATTTTCACTGGCTCCAATGCGTCCACCCTCCGCACTCCACATCATTGACATTGCCACCACCTTTGATCATCATACCGTTGCACCGCCTCGCCATACTTCCACACCATACCCACACCGGTGGTCCCTTCTACGGACCATTGATCCACCTATGATGGCCAAATCTCATAATCGTCATAGATCTGGGTTCTTTGGGTCCCAATCTATATAGATCTGGCCTCTATAGTTAGTTTTCCTCTAATCTGGGGGTATGATCACGTTCTAAACCACCCGTCAAGTTGAACTGTGGCCACGGGGGTCCAACGATGAAGAACTCGAAGAAAAGAGAAGTGAAAATCACAAGAACACCCTAAGGAATGAACCTCAACCTCTTTCATGTCAACGTCAATTTTTTATCATTAGATGAGGAATGAAGAATGAAGAACCAATTAAGAAAACTCCCTGAAATAAACCCTGAAATCATAACCATCCTGGAATGATCGAATCGTGGATCAATATATTTGTGGATTGAACCACATTCTTCATGAAAATCAAGAATGTGGAAAGATAAAAAATAAAAAACTGCCCTATCTTGATTCAGATTAGTTGCTAACGAAGGATCGTTTTCTTGTTGGTGGCGGCGAGGTTCCTTCGAATCGGTTACACGTTGATCGTCGATCCACGATCTGACACCGTTTGTTCAAGAGAGTTCTTCCAAATCTCTCCCTATAGATTATTTGATGTTCCTATGGTTATGCGACTAACCCTGTGATTTCTTTATAAGGATACATTTAAGAGGAAAGTCACTATGTAAACAAAAATAATTTTTATTTAAATTATTTAATGGCGATTACGTCTCTTTCAAGTTTTTTCACAGAAAAACCGCACTGACTAAGGTTAAGTCATGCCTAGGGAAAACACCACATTACGAACTCAATGATGGTCTTAGATTTCTAATCTGATTCACCGTTCATGAGTTATTAGGATTTTAAAAATAAAATAATTTTATTTACAGTTCTATCCTTGGTGACTTTTTCTACAGATGACATTTGCTGACCAAATTTAGTTTGCGCCTAAGGTAAATCTACCATCTTGAGTTCAATGGTACCCTTGGATTTCTGATATGGGCACCTATTTAAGAGTTGTTCCACTTTTTCAGGAAAATTGCATGCTTGTGCTATTAAAAGTTTAATATTTTTCAAACAATTGTTCTAGGAAAACCGGGCCTCAGAATCACACGCAGTCTCAGCACCTCATATTGAAATCATTCCATATAATTTTTAAAAATAATGCATGGTAAAATCTGAGAGGTTACATCTAACACATGTTTTATATATATTAAATTGAAAAATCAAATGACATTCAATTAATGTTCATTACTTGATACAATTAGTCAGTATTTTTAATTAATATTAATTTTTAATTATAAACTATTCTTACCTAAATATATGGCTTATTTAATGTAAGCAAAAATATTTTGTATTATATAAACCTTATTTTAGGAAATATTATATATATTGATATATATATATATAGAAATATATATGAATATATTTCTATATTAGATGTATTAATGAATAATTATGTATAAAAACCATTAAAAATGAATAAGACATTAATATGTTTTTAATTATTAAACTATTCATTTTTTATATTTATATTTAATATATATTATTTATTACTATTTACAATTAATATATATATATATATTAAACTTATTCATTTTTATTAGTAATTATTTCATTAATAAATCTTTTAATAATTTTGAAATTTATTCATTTTAATTTTTTCAATTATTACAATTTATTCATTTTAAATTTTTTTGTTTAAAGATTACAATTTATTCATTTTATATATCTATATTTAATATATACTATTTATTAATATCTATAATCTACATATATTTATATTAAATTTATTCATTTTTAATTAATAAATTTTTTAATATTTTTCTTAATTTACCTATTTTTAATTTTTATATGTTTAATTATTACATTTTATTAATTTTATATATATATATTTAATATATATTATTTATTAATATTTATAATTTATATATATATATATATATTAAATTTATTCATTTTTATCAATAATTCTTTAATTGATAATATTTTTAATATTTTTCTTAATTTACTCATTTTTTATTTTTTATTTTTTAAATTATTTTTTTTATTCATTTTATATATCTATATTTAATATATACTATTTATTAATATTTATAATATATATAGATATATATATATATTAAATTTATTAATAATTATTTAACTAAAAAAATTATGTTTTTAATTTTATTCATTTTTAATTTTTATTTGTTCAATTATTTCAATTTTTATTATTTTTAATACTTCTATTTTTTTATTTTTTTGTATAAAAAATGGAAATGGAGCAGGTTGGGTCTCATAGGATCCGAATATAAAGGTGGGGGGAGGGTTGAGCTATGTATAGGGTGGACCAAGGCCCACATGGGCTCATGGTGTAACACCCCAAGCTTCCACGGTACGTTTCCTTTTGAATAATACAATAGCTTGTGTTGTACGCAACTTCGAGTTCACACACACCACAACCAATCAAACTAGCCGTTATGAATAGTAATACCCACTTTTTGAAATTTTATAAATTTTATCATTCAAAATGGACTTCATTTTTGGATTTGGAATATTGAAATTAGCTTTGGGTGAATTTTTTGTATTTTTCTGAAAACTTTCAATTTTTGATGAATAATGAAAAAACACTATGTTATTGGTTAAAACTGAATTTTTATTTAAATAATTAGTTATTTTATTTTAATTTATTTTAGGTCAAAATGGATAAATAATACCTGTATATGATCAACGTAATTCATTGGAGTCATTTTATAATAAGTTTAGATATATAAAATTTTATCGAACTTTTTACCGTCTTTTACCCACTTCCTTAGAGCATTTGCAAATTTGTATAAAACTTAATTTTACCACTTTGTGAGTTGAATTTCAAAAATTTGAGAGACGCGGTTAATATCAATAAGTAAAATTTGGTTCAATAAGATGAAAATAATTGTTGACCTCACCTGTTTTGATAATCCCAATTATGCTTTCATATACTTTGATAATCTCAATCTAATGTTTTTCTATATATTAATTCCTTCAATCTGAGCTCAAGATGATAATAATATTAAAATAATCCCTGAGATAGTTTAATCTTTGTTTATCCATTTTTATATAAGTTCTGAAGTAATTCTAACCCACTCGGATATGTTGTGTATGAAACAGATAAGTATTTAGTCACTGATCTGCGTTTAAGCTACCGGTACTCAGTCTACCAATAGACTTAGTCTACCGATAGACAGAGTCACCGATACATTAAGGTCACCAATATGTACAGAGCTACCGATAGACAACCAGATCTACTGATATAGAACAGACCAGAGCTACTGATAGACAGAAGTCTACCGATAGAGCCAGTTCACAGATAGTTACTAATACAAGTATAGTCACCGATATATTGAGATACCAATAGAAGTATGCTTGTAGTGTAAGTCTACCGATACGTTCAAAGATCTACTGATGAAAAGACAGCTACCAATGAAGAGACAGCTACCGATAACAAGATCTACCGATAGAACTAAAGTCACCGGTATATGAGCTACCGATGCAAGTTCAAAAGAGCTATCGATGGAAGGTTCTGCGATACAAAGTCCACCGTGCACATCAACCAATAGAACGCTACTAATGCTTTACCAACCAGTCAAACCCTATATTTTTATTTATTTAGCTAATGGTTACATTTGATTGTTTTAATGCAGTTAATGTTATTTAATGATTTCTGTTGCATGTCATGGAACCGTACCTAGTACCCATGTAAAAGGCGATTGTTCTTTTCTGCTGGAGATGAAACCTAAAGTGATGAAAAAGAGAACACTTATATATAGTGATAGATAAATAGATTCATACGACACTCCTCGAAAGCACAAAGAAGATACACGAAGGGTAAAAGAGGAAGAGCTGAACAAGCATTCAAATGTGGAGCATTTTGTCTTCTGTCTACATCCATACTCCAAGAATCTTGGACAGACATGAAGAAACTTATTCTAGAAGAGAACACAAGTTGCATATTGAGTGAAGAGCTACAACAAACATTTCATGCACTCGAGCTGCTAAGCTGGACCAAGAATCAAAGAAGAAATTGACACTCTGTTTTCTGAGAAAAACCAGAGAAGGACTCAGAAGATTTTCTGATAAACCAAACGAGTCCAGAGCTTCACTGCTAACCACTAAAGCATTTCTAAACTCAATCATACTTCTCTTAGTGATTCTTTCTTTACATTTTGAGTAGTGTGTGTATCCTGTTTACTTTACAACACACACTGTCTCCTATTCTAAACTGGAGGATTCTTAAATCCTCACTTAAAATCCATAACTCTTTTGTTTCCCACTGTGGATTGTGGTAGAGGTCGAGTAAGACCTGAAAAGCCTATGAGCTGTTTTTTGTTTTTCCCACGAAGAACTATGGTAGAGGTCTTTGTACCTGAACAGTAGTGTACTGTTGTTTACCTCTGATCCAGGGTGTGGATCAATTTATATAAATTGTTGAGAGGACTAAGTCTCATCTTGAGACTGAACCACTTGGTTAACTTTGTTGTGATTTTATTTTAAGTCTATAAGTATTACATATATATATATTCCGCTGCTTATTAATTTGAAATACAAAACTATTTTAAAGCTACTTTGATAGTTAAATTAGAAAGTGTTTATACTTATTGTAAACTAGTAAGTTAGTTTCAAAAGTCAATTTAATATTCAAATTAAGTTAACTGAGACCTAATCAATCTTTGAGAAAATAATTTAACCTTTACACTCTGTATAGATTCACTACAGTTTAACTTTGTTTTAAATTGGGGGATTTTAAGAGAAATATTTTTAACAGAAATTTTTAATTGGAACTCAATTCACCCCCCTCTTGAGTATCCACTCTGACCAATATTTGGTATCAAAGGATTATTTTTTTTAAATACTCTGTTTTTCAACTGTGATTTTAGTTGCATTTAAAGATATTAAATTTCTGTTAATTCTAAATTTTTATCTCTTTAAAACTATTTTCTAAAATCTAGTTATGGATAATAGACTAGAGGGTGATGCTACTAACTAGCCACCTTTCTTCAATGGCACAAACTATGCCCAGTGGAAACTGAAAATGAAAATTCATTTAGAAAGTATGGGTTTTGATATTTGGACTGCTATAGAGTCTCAGTATAAAATTCTAGAGATTGAAAGAACAACTTGGGATGAACCTACAAAGACTACTTACAATAATAATTGTAAATCTATGAATGCCATGTACTGTGCTTTAGGAGATGAAGAGTTTAATAGAATTTCTGCTTGTAAAATTGCTTTTGAAATTTGGGATACTTTGGGTGTTTCTCATGAAGGAACAACCAATGTTAAAGAAATGAGATTGAATACTTATACTATTAAATATGACAATTTTAAAATGAAAACTGATAAACCTATTTCTAATATGTATCTCAGGTTTAATGAGATAGTCAATACAATGAGTTCACTTGGTAAAACTGTTCCAGCGAAGGAACAAATTATGAGGATACTGAGATGTCTACTATAACGATGGAGAGGCATGTCTGTTTCAATCAGAGAATAATGTGACATTGCTGCTCTACCTATCAAAGAACTCATTGGTAAGCTTATGATGTATGAGGAAGAACTCAAGGTGAAAAAAGAGGAAGAGGATGAACCAAAAAAGAAATTAGTGGCTTTCAAGACTACTGTTTCAAAGAACAAAGACAAAGAAAAATCTCAAATACAGACTAACAGTTCAACAAGTGAAATCTCAGACTCTGATAGTGATGCTGAGATGGCTCAAATATCCATAAGATTCAAGAAGTTTTATAGGAAGAAGAAATTCTTCAGGAAATCTAACTACAAAGAAAAGTATGACAACAAGGGACACTGGAAGAAGAATTGGAAGAAAGCTGACAAGAATGATGAAATAGTATGATATGAATGTAAAAGGAAAGGACACATCAAGGCTGATTTTCCAAAGTTAAAAGTCAAAAAGAAATATGATTATAAAGACAAGAAGTACAAGAAATCTATGAAGGATACCTGGAGTGAATATGAAGACAGCACAAGTGAATCTGAAGTTTCTGATTCTGAGAAGAATCATGCCAACATGTGTTTCATGACCAACACATCTGAGGTAACCTTAGATACTCCTGTTTTAAATTCTTATTATTCTGAAGATGATGTAGAATCTGATTCTAATTCAGAAAACATGACTAGTGAGGAATTATTTGAATACTACAAAATGCTGGAAGAGACATGCAATGAACTTAAGTATAAATACAAATCATTAAAGAAACAGCATGCTCTCACTACTACTGTTAAAATCGAACTTATTATTGAAAAAGAGAATAATGCTCAACTGTTAAAGGAAAATACAGAACTGAAAATGTCAAATGAGCAACTTATAAAAGACTTAGAAAAGTTTAAAAATGGAAAAGACACACTTACTCAAATTTTAGGTAAACAGGTTACACCTAAATACACTACTGATTTAGGATATCAACCTGGACAGAGACAGTTCACTAAAACTTGATTTATTCCTAAGTCTGGAAAAAATTCTGCTTATTCTAGTTCTGGAAATTCATATGCTTTAACCAGTTATTCATATGGTTATAGGTCAAATAAATTTTTCTTTCAAAATATATTGATTCTATAAATTATATGAGACCCATAAAACAAATATGGGTACTTAAAGTTTTGATTGATAACCTTTCTGGACCCAAGAAGATCTGGGTACCAAAATCATTTTCTATCTAAATCTGTTTTGTAGGAAACATGCTTAAAGATTTCTCACAAGAAGGTATGTTACTTGGACAGTGGATGTTCAGGACATATGTCTGGAGATTATTCATGCTTCAAAAGTTTAATAAAGTTTGATGGAGGACATGTCACCTTTGGTGATAATTCTAAAGGAAAGATCATCGGCCTAGGTCAAATTGGTAACACTGATTCAGTTTTAATCTCTAAAGTTTTATTTGTTGATGGACTTAAGTATAACCTGTTAAGTATTTCTCAATTATGTGATGATGGATTTAATGTGAAGTTTGAAAATGATTATTGCAACGTTTTTAATTCTAAAAATGTTTTAGTATTTTTTTCTTTAAGAAATGAAAATGTTTATGTAGTTGATTTAAATTATTTAGCTAAGCAAAATGTTACTTGTTTAAATGCTTTTCATAAAGAGTCTTGGATTTGGCACAGAAGATTAGGACACTGCAACATCTATTCACTTAGAAAACTAACTAGAAATAACTTAGTTAGAGACCTACCCAAACTTGAATTCCCAAATGACAAAGTGTGCAATCCCTATCAAAAGGGAAAGCAACATAAAGTTTATTTTAAATCAAAGAAAGAAGTTTCAACTTCTTAACCTCTCGAGTTGGTTCACATGGACTTGTTTGGACCATCAAGAGTTTCTAGTTTAAATAGGAAGCACTATGTCTATGCTCTAGTAGATGACTTTTCTATATATACTTGGGTATACTTCTTAGCTCACAAAAGTGAATCATGTTCTTAATTTATTAAATACTCCAAATCTGTAGAAAGTCTTAGTGGACTTAAGATTAAAACTCTAAGAATTGATCATGGTCATGAGTTTGAAAATCATGAATTTTAATCTTATTACTCACACAATGGATATAGTCACAACTTTTCTTCTCCTAGGACACTTCAGCAGAATGGTGTAGTAGAAAGAAGAAATAGAACCCTGTAAGAAATTGCTAGAACTATGCTTAATGAATATGACATGCCTATTTACTTTTGGGCTGAAGCTGTCAATACAGCTTGTTACATTATTAATAGAGTCTTAATTAGACCAGTTCTTAAGAAGACCCCTTATGAGTTGTGGAATAATATAAAACCTAAAGTTCGTTACTTTAGAGTCTTTGGCTGCAAAGTTTTCATTCTTAATACAAAGGATAATCTGGACAAGTTTTCTTCTAAAAGTGATGAAGGAATTTTTATTGGTTATTCTTTAACTAGAAAATCATATAGAGTCTTTAATAAGAGAACCAAATGTGTGGAAGAATCTGTTCACATCAAGTTTGATGAAACTGATCCACATGAACTTAAAACCTCTCTTGAAAATCTTGAAGAAGATTTATCTGTTCTGGACCTTAATGACAAATCTAAAGAACCTGCTATAAAGACAACCAGTTCTGGACTTATTCCAAAATCTGTTCCTAATGAACCCGAACCTAGAGAAGAACCTAAAATTTATAGTCCTACCTTTACTAGATCAACAAGGATTCTAAAGAATCATCCTTTGGATGCTGTTGTTGGTAATCTTGATAGAGGGACACAGACTAGAGCTTCTCTAAGAAATCAGGTTGAACATCAAGCCTTTCTTTCACAGCTAGAGCCTAAAAATATCAATGATGCTATCAATGATGAATTTTGGGTAATGGCTATGCAAGAAGAGTTAAATCAATTTGAAAGAAACAAAGTCTGGGAATTAGTTGACAGACATAAGGATACTTTAACAATAGGCACAAAATGGGTGTTTAGAAACAAAGTTGATGAATCTGGAAACATAGTTAGAAACAAAGCTAGACTAGTTGCACAAGGATATAGTTAA